>CM035836.1:361145788-363557704 GCA_020510985.1 Pholidichthys leucotaenia | reverse complement strand
CTGAACAAAATACCAGCGTAACAAGGACTTCCTCTAGGTGGCATTGTTGCATCCAACTACATAAAACTGCTTTTGGACAATCAGCCTTCTCATACAAAGCTGTAACGGAATACAACAAGCTCTCCACTTTCTTTGAAGACCAGAACAAAGCACAGAAACTAAAAAATGGATATTAAGTAATCAAGCCTGCCAGCATTGAAATTGTACTCTTAAATTGTTTTTAAGTGTGCCGCCTCTCTTATCTTTTTACCTTTTAACCCATTGAGTGTGTATGTTGCACAAGTGCGACTGTCAGCTGATCAGTCCAAACAAAGCCTGTACAGCTGAATAGAGTGTGAAATGTACAAACCTTTTAACACCACTTGGTGGCCGAGAGGTGTGGCTTTTCACTTACTGGGAGAACTGGAAATGGTCCAATGCAATAAGTAGGTCAAATCAGCATTTGAAGTCCGCCCCCTTTCATTCTGCTGTTTGACATGGAGGAGACAGGATGGCAAGGAAAACGCTCTCAGCTGAAGAGGTTTTAGCACTGGTGTTCACCGCTCCTGGTTCAGAGGAAGAGCTTAGCCCTAGTTCGTCATCTGAGGAAGAGTCCAGCTCTGATTATGTGCCTTCGAACAATGGTGCAAGCAGTTCTGGCAAAAGTGGAGATGGACATCTTGCGCGCAACGCTGCAGCTGTGTTTTCTGTGTCCAGCCGTGCCCAAAATGGCACAGGAGTGTTGTCTGCAGATTGTTCTGCTTTGCCAGTTTATCAGCCGTGGCTGAAAGCATTTGAATAGCCAGTTGGATATTGTGGAGAGAAGGACATATCATCTGTGCCCGCCATTGATTTTGTGTCGCTGTTTTGGACTGAGGAATTCTTGAAGCTTCTGACCGATGAAACAAACAGGCACATATTTGTTGCATAAACTGTGTTTCATTTGCTTTATTTTAGTTTAGATAGTGTGCCACAAATGTGTCGTGAAATTGTTTTTTGGGGATTATTTTTAGTAATTTTGGCACTGAATGATGGCCATCTTGTGACGCTGCAGCTGTGTTTTCTGTATCCAGCCGTGCCCAAAATGGCACAGGAGCATCGTCTGCAGATTGTTCTGCTTTGACAAACCGTGGTCGCGGAGCGAAAAGGTCCAGAGCAGCCCGTGGGCGACGTTTGGGTGGGCAAGAGCGCACAGCCGGTGGGTATCGACGTGCGCCACGTGTGCACGGTGGCAGGTCAACAACGGGCAGTGGCGATTGTTTTGTTTTTTTTGAATGATTTTTAGTGGTGACATAGTGTGAAACAAAAAATGTTTTTTTCTTTAATGATTTTTAGTAATTTTGGTAATGAATGGACAAAGGACCATGTGGTGACAGTACGAAACAAAAAAAATTTTTTTTTAATAATTTTTAGTAATTTTGGCAACCTTGACAGATGAGGGCAGAGACTTACTGACAAAATGACCAAATATAATAAAATTTGGATTGCTGCAATATGCAAATTAGGTCCAATTATGCACTATGCATGGATGCAAGTTCACTTGACAGACACTTGGGTTCCTCTGCAACATTTCTGCAATTGGGACTGTGCATCTAAATATAATCATTCTGAAGCTATATTGTAATAATAACATTTGGATTGTTTGAATAGGCAAATTAGGTCCAATTATTCACTATGCATGGATGAAAGTTCACTTGGCAGACACTTGGGTTCCTCTGCAACATTTTTGTAATTGGGACTTTGCATCTAACTACAATCATTCTGAAGCTGTAGTGTTGTAAAATCTGGATTGTTTGAATATGCAAATTAGGTCCAATTATGAACTATGCATGGATGCAAGTTCACTTGGCAGACACTTGGGTTCCTCTGCAACATTTTTGTAATTGGGACTTTGCCTCTAACTATTACCGTTCTGAAGCTATTGTCATTTGAAAATTTGAGGTCAAACTCTGCATTTACACTCAAAGAGTTAAACTTACTCCCTGCTTGTTTCAGGGTCAACAGTTTCTAAAACCCGACCTGAATTGCTTTCTCTTTGTGCTGTTTTTATTTTAAAATATTCTTGTCTGCCTCAGGGACTACAGATGGAAATTAGTGAGAACGCTATAATCTGGTACAGAGCAACTTTACCCTGTGTTTAATGTTTTTTCTGTACATGGTCCCTGACAAATAAACCAATAAATTTCCCCATTGTGGGACTAATAAAGGTGTATCTTATCTTAAACTAAACTAAAGAAGAAGACAGTACACAAAATGCCCCCCTTAAACAAAAAAAGAAATAAATAAAAACAGTTACTTGGCAGTGGTGTCTCTAATTGTCCATGTCCACATCACCACAAAACAATGGTGCATAAACATTAGCTTTGGAGCCATTACTTTAGCAGCTCGGACCCTCCCTGTAAACCTCTTTATTACTTTTCACTTACAGCATTAGCAACCACTTCTGCTGTGGTTCTTCTTACCCTATAATGGCTGGAATGAAAATGTTTCTCTCTGTCCATTTTCTTCACTCCAGGGCCACAGAGGCACCTAATGTTTTATTTAATTCCAGTTCGAATTTAGCAAATCTGTCGCTGAGAAATGCACTCAAGCTGAGAATTTCTAGATTGAAGCCACCATCACCAAACGACAGTTATCAAAGTCAACTGCAAAATGACTCCCAAGCAAAAAGATATTCGAATAAAAACTGCTGACAGCGAGGTTTATGGGTTCCTTCTTGTCTCAGACTGGGCTGTAAGTTGCCTTAGGTGTTACTGTAGACGGACGGCTGGTTGGCACCAGAGATGGTGGGTTAGCCTCAGGAGGGTCATTTGCCTTCCACTCTACTGGAAGACGACATCTCTTGGGAGTGCCGACACTCTCCACACTGATTCCTCCTGTGTGTGCAGTGGGGTTGGAAGGCTGAAGTGGGGGTAGGAGTGTAGAGCTTGCGGCTTGTGGGGCGAGGTTGGTGCAGTGCACACCCTGAAATGACTGATGGAGAGAGACGGTGATCCTAAATGAATGAATAGAGGCCAGGATGGATCTCACGCTCTGTGAAACCATCATGTGTGGGTGAACGTTTGCATAGTTAGTCAGAATTCATTAATGCTGACTCGCTGCATATCTTGGCTGGACCAACAAACCAAAAGATACATATTATTGAAACTTTTCTTGGTTGTTTGTACTATATCTAGCATTTGTTGGTTTGGGGTATCCTGCAGCAACAAGAAAGTTCATTTTAGAACTTTTTAAGACCACTTTGTCAAATTTAACCAGCTGAGCTGAGCACCAAGTTAGAAGGCACAAAGTTCCATTTTTATGGTCTTTGGTATGACTCAAGTTTTGGCATGAACCCACAACCTTCTGACTGTGGGGCAGATGCTCGACCACTAGACCACCACAGTAGTGTTATAAGCTAAAACTACTGAAAATTTTAGGTCATCAATCCAACTCACATTAAATTTTCCCAGGACTGATGTTGGCAGCTGATAAGTTAGGGCCCCTTTACACCACACAAAGATCGTTGAGAGACTTGCCAGTTTTTGATCTTTGTGATGGTTTGGGAGTTCCTTGTGTGTTCTGGACTGAGTGAAAACTTTGAGGAGACTGTGTTGACTGTGGAGATCACTGAATTTCATTCATAGATCAAAAATTGGCCAGATCTCTTAACAATCTCTCAATGATCTTTATCCGTGTGTAAAGGGAGTATAAGGGCCCCTTTACACAGACTGAGATTGCTGGGTGACCACTGAGTGATCAAAAAATTGGTCTGATCTCTCAATGATTTCCTAAAGTCTCAAAAAAGCAGTTTGGGTGTAAATGTTTGGGAGATTGGGGTGCGATCAAAAATTCAATTTTGAGAGACCACTGAGATACCAGGAGAGATCACTGAGAGTTTCTTGGGTGACCACAGAGGTTGCTGAGCATGTGAGAGGTTTCTTGTGCTCTTCTACCCCTTTACATAGGGGTGAAGCTCGTTGAGCGATGAAAATATGGCCAGATCTCTCAATGATCTTCCAGTGATCTCCACAGTCGCCACGGTCTCTACAAAATTTTAACACAGTCCAAAACAGTCTCTCAGCAATTACCAAAGGGAATTGATCTCTCAACGAGCTCTCAAGGAGTGTACCACAATCCACTGAGCTCTCAATGATCTTTCAATGAATGACAAATTATTCCACCCCGAAGGTTGAGATGGCTGAGACATCAGTGAGGGATTGCTTAGCATTCAATGAAAGACCAATAGAGTTCACTGAAAGACCACAGTGGAGATCATTGAGAGATCATTGGAAAACCGATGAGATTGTTGAGCACTCCTTGAGAGTTTGTTGAGAGATTGTTTTGGACTGAGTCAAAATCTTGGCGACCGTGGAAATCATTGAGATCACTGGGAGATCTTGGTGATGACTGAGAGATCATTAAAAGACTGTTGAGAGATCTGGCCAGTGTTTCATCACTCAACAGTCTCTCAATGTCCCTTCCCCAAATTTCCAAGGAAAAAGTAGCAAATTTACATGAAAGAATTTACAAACTTTAAAAAATAAATTACTAATTCCCTAGAAAAAGGTTGTAAATTTCCTGGAAGAAAAAATATGAAATTAGAAATGACAAAAATAAAAAATTCTGAGAAAAGACTGGTGTTTATTTCACTCATTTGGCTTTCCATTATGTTACAAGGCATAAACAGTAACTGCAAATTCCCAAAATGAGGATTTCGCTCCACAAATCAATAAAAAAAACATACAGTAGCTATGCCGTTTATCGTATCTGTGATATTTTTAAGACTCTTGAAGTCAGATTTATGGATTAATTGTTATTTTTAAAGATAATTAAGAGCTTGGATAACGTTTAAAACTTTTTAAGGCTCTGTTGAAATTCTGTCTATTTA
Source organism: Pholidichthys leucotaenia (assembly GCA_020510985.1). Lineage (NCBI taxonomy): Eukaryota > Metazoa > Chordata > Actinopteri > Cichliformes > Pholidichthyidae > Pholidichthys > Pholidichthys leucotaenia. The sequence goes on along the minus strand of CM035836.1, from coordinate 363,552,855 downwards.
TTATTGATACAACTATCACGTCTAGGAAGTAAAATCAAGGAAATATTACAGGGAAACATGTCTTAAATAAACACTAAATCATGAACCACAGACCATACAAGGCTGCAGCGACACTACCCCACTGCTCCAGTTATCACAGTCCATGTCCAGCGCTGCAGCATTTAAGACAATCTGCTACACTGGAATAACAATCATCAGGAAGTTATAATGCTGATAACATCAAATGGCTTTGTTGCCTTCTCTGCGCAGCTCTCAGATATGTGTCGAGCAAAGGCAATGAGACGGCAACACTCTGAGCAAGTACAAGTGACTGCCCGAAAAGCTAAAAAACAAAATGGCTAGCAGAGCAGTGCTTGTACGAGGATATGGTACAGCGCTTAGATGCCTTGTTCACAGGCCATTTGCCACGAGAAGAGAAGGAAACCGTGCCTAACTTCTCCCTTTTTTTGTTTAAATGTATCGCATCTCTTCTCACTGTGATATAAATGAGAGGAATCTAACATGCACTGGTGGACAACATTCACTTCTCTGGTCTTTCACTGAAATCTTCCAGTTAGTCTGCCTATCTTCCACTACACTTTCTCTGATGCGCCGCAGCTTTGCGCCGACACTTTCTGCACATTCTCCCCGCTGAGCAAGTCTAAAAAACTTCAGAGAAAAAGAAGGAAAAGCATCAAATGAGACAGATGACTATTTTTCTTATGAACGACAACAGCAAAAAAACAAACAAACCCAAAGCATCACAGTGACCTCCCTGGGTTTAAAGGCTGTATGGGACTCACGTGGTGAGCAGCCAGCGGGACTGCTTAGCCAAGCCCAGACAGGCCAGCAGGCAGATGATCAGGTCCAGGATGAGGAGCAGCAGGTAGGTGAGCCACCTGCAGACACACACACACACACAGGCCTTTTAAAGAACATCCTACACAATTTAATCAATCCCTTCTCTCTCTCTCTCTCTCTTTTTTATGTAGAGTTCATCATTTCCGGGAGTAAAAATAATATTGTCCTTTCTGTTTATCTGCCCACCAACAAGCTGCAACACTAGCCACTGCATAGCTGATAAATTCTAGATGGAATGTTTCAACCCAGGCAAAATACAGCAAAACTCTGAGTTTCTTCTTTTTTTTTTGTTGTGGTACACAGAGGTCCATCCAGTGTGTAAGGTTACAGACCTGAGAGAAAGTAGTTCTCAAAATATTTCTCCACGGTCTAAAAAGAAACCAAAACACCTTCAGATAACTGCTTCCTGCCACCTTGGCCTTTTAGCTCACCTCAACTCCACACACACAGAAATAATAAAATATACTAACTTCTTCATAGAAGAACAAAATAAAGGAAAAATAACAACTATGCACACATTGTTGGGATTCTGGAGGACTGCACAGTGGTACATCTCCTTAGCCTTTACCATCGCTGCATACACCCATATGTCCTGCTCATTATCAGTTATCACAGAGGTCACTCTAATATGAAGTGGGTTTCTTTCTTCTTTAAGTCAGTTTGCACCCCAGAATTACCACAACTTATCCAAACAATAGCACACTGTATTTTCAATTTTCAGCATTTTCAATTTACACCCCCCCCGCCTTCCCCAACACAAGCTGTAATTTAGAAATTGTATTTTGGACTAAATCAGGTCCATCAGTCCAAGCCTTAATTTAGCCCACAAATAGACGCTGAATACTGGGCTGTTAGTCCATCTACCACAGATCATATTTAGTCAGAAAAACAGTTGTTGAAAATTGGACAAAAAATAGTCCAATAATTGTGCTGTTTAGTCCACAGGATTTGGGCCAAATTTGTCCTTACAATAGTTTTTGGCATCTGGTGATGGTGGTGGGGGTCTGTCTCTCAAAAGTCAAATATACTTTTACTATCACTGGGACTCTTTGTTAAAAGTGTTTAATAAAAAAATGCGTACTTTTAACAGCTTTTTTTAGTTTGACATTTGGCAAAATGCTTGTTACATGATATCCGGAATGATCTAAAACCAGTGCTAGTGCTATGGTGCTGTACAGGGGAGGGGGCTGAAAAGTTCATTGTGGTCAAATTTGACCAAATGTGGTTTATTTTCCAACATAGTCTCCCCTTTGGTCCACACACTTCTTCCACTGGTGTTGAAGCACTTGGATCCCTGTGGTTGAAAAATAAACCACATTTAGTCAAATATAACCAACTTTTGAGCCCCCCCACCCCCACCCCGTACACTTCAAAAGCACTATTTGAATACAGGTACATTCTACAAATTTCTCTCTGTGTTGTGTCTTTCTCCTGATGTCTACACCTTGGGCTGTGGGCGTCCCCAGACACCCCTGATCTTGAAAGCTAAGCACGTCTTGGATGGGAGACTGTTTGGGAACACCCGGTGCTGTGATGGACTGCTGATCTATCCAGGACGCACTCTGCCTTGTCCCCAGAGACGCCGGTGCCACACACAACTCAAAAAGTATACAGATGTTGGTGACTGTTTCTATTTTTAAAGAAACAACCTTTAACAGGCGGCTTTTCATCTTCATTTTTCAACCAAATTTAGACCATAAAGAGACATCTATATGAGACACCTTTTCAACGACCTTAAAAAGAGGGTGTTTCATCGCTCACTTTTCAGCAAAATCAGAATGCTTTTAAAACGGCTGGTAAAGCTGTCTTTTCTTCTTTTATGAAAGCACCAAGGTGCTGATGCCTCGGTGCCTGTGACATGGTAGCATGGGGGACTGTAAGTCACACTGCCACTTCTAGTGGGACACACAATACATATCACGATATGTATTGTGTGTACTGGATGTCCATTAAAATTTAGTTTTACTTACATTTTTATTAGAAATGTATGTATATATTCATTTCACTTATGAAAAAGTTGACTAATTAAAATGAAAACATGTCAGAGAAAATTCTTCACAACGATATGTAACTGAGCAAAGTGTCTTTTTTTTCCTTTGTTTAACAGAACTGACATTATCAAGTAATCAAGTGTGCCCACATGGGCAGAAATGTTTCAGTTTATCACACACAGTCAATACTTGGTGGTCTGTGACAGAAGTATAATTTATCGGTTTCCTGTACTTGAGGTGAGCCTATATTTATTCTGTTATCTTCCTGTTGATCTCTGCTCGTTGCAGTTTAGATTTCTCTGTGAGCATGCAGGGGGGCAGAGCTTCCGCTTTGAGATGTCAGCGGCCAAGCTGCAGACAAACGTGTCTTGCAGCAGCAGCAGCAGCTCATTTTAACGTGATGAATATTCAAGTATCCGCGAGATTATGATTTATGTATTGCGGGCGGCCAAATGTACCGATACAACAAATATATTCAGTATATCGCCCAGCTCTAAGACTGTGACAGGAAGTCATCTGCGTGCAGTAAAAAAGTCTCACTCCCACTTCTAATGGCCTGGCATAGTTATTACAATAACTTTATTCCCAGCTCCACTGATGGTAACTGATAAATTTGTGTTTATTTTGGAAAAAAAAAAGCCTTATGTGGAAATTCTGGTAAATTAAAAGTCGAGAAAATTGGGCTTCTGTGTGTAGTGGCGGACTGAATGGATGTGTAGCGTGAGAGTTCCCAGACTGGCCGATGATAGCCCCCAAATAAAAACTGCACAATTATTTTAAAAACTCTCTCTAACATGGAGGGGGATAAACGCCGAAAGAAAAGAGGCAAGACACCAATGAAACTCGGAAATGATGGAAAACAAACATTAGGAAAAGACACCAAAGACGACAGCAAGGACATGGAGGCTAGTGATAGCCTAGAAGCTAGCATCTGTGCCATTCATGATGAGCTAAAAGCCACGAGGTCTGACTTGAAAACAGACTTCAGTAGCTTTAAAGAGGTCTTCTTCACTGAATTTAACACACTCAGGAAAGATATTAAGTTTAATGAAATTGCAAAAGATTTGAACGACAGTGAGCAGAGTGGACGAAGCCAAAAAAAGGGTAGCAGAGATGGAGGAATGGGCCACCGCAGCTAACCAAGCTATTCTCCAAGCTTTGAAAGTTCAAGAAAATATCCAAATTAAAATGACCGTCCTGGAAGCGTGGTCACGAAGAAATAATATCCGTATATACGGAATCCCCGAGGACACCGAGGGAAACAACCAACGTGAGTTTTTGGAACAATTTATTAAATCAGAATCATCCCTAAGCCACACTGAACTAGAGATACAACGCAGCCACAGAGCGCTTGGTCCAAAAGCACCGCAAAACGCTAACCCTCGATCAGTGGTAATTTGTTTCCTGGAGCACAGAATCAAAGACCTGGTACTCCAGTCAGCTAGGAAAAAGACAGAGGTTTATCTGAATGGGGGGGAGAGTGTATTTCGACCAGGACCACCCCACAGATATTCAGAAAAAAGAAAAGCATATACTCCCATTAGAAGACTCCTGAAAGAAAAAGATCAGAATCAGAATCAGAATCAGAATAAGACTTATTGCCATTGTTCATGTAGTACACAAACTAGGAATTTGTCTCGGTGCAATGCTGCAACATTAAACATGATAAAAATAAAAGATAGAAATAAAAAAAAACTATACATGCAATAGAATGTAGAGTATGAATGAATAATACTAGACAAAGCAATTATTAAATATATTAGCGAGCAGCAGATATTGTGGAGTACCCCATAGTACAGTCGGTAATGCAAAAAGAAAACAGTGATGATTGACGTGAGTCTGGTTGAGCTGCTGTACATAGTGCACGAGAGTCTAATAAGTCAGTGTTCAGCAGTCTGATGGCAGAGAGGAAGAAGCTGTTCATGTGACGGGAGGTTTTAGTCTGAATGGACCGAAGTCTTCTACCTGAGGGGAAGGGGGCAAACAGTACGTGACCAGAGTGTGAAGGATCGGCTATGATCCGGCCTGCACACCTCCGGGTCCCGGAGATGTACAGATCCTGGAGGGATGGGAGCTTGCAGCCGATCACCTTCTCAGCAGCAGCAAAAAGGAATCGCGTTTCCACACCGCCCCACCAGCGAAAGCTACGGGTCTTCCTCAATGATGGTCCAGTTATATATAATAGTGCAGCAGAGGCCTTGGAGGATTTGAAGAAGAACAAGGTGGTGAACCGCACTAAAGAGGAGACGCAGACCACAATGACAGCAACAGCATATGAGAGGCTGAAAAATCTGCACTGGCAGAGGGCGGAAACGGCACACAAACTGCGGAACGAATACCAAGAACGAGCCAGGAAAATGCTCCAAAGATTTAGTCATGACTCCGGAAACACAGCCTGAGCTTACCGACGGTGAATTCAATTTGAAATAAGGTGACGATGAAGAAAAATGTCTTAACCCAGAATATTTACATTTTTCCAAATTTTAAAATTATACACATACTCTGGGAGTGAACTAATCTGCCTTACAACATTTAAAAATAAGAGGCCGTAATTCTGGGAACTCAATTTCTCTGTACTAATTAGATGCATATCAATGACTTCCTTAGAGAAAGACTTTACTTTGCACAGGAGAGGCCTCTCGTTAGCCGAGAGCTTTTCTCTCCAAAAGGTTTGTGGGAAAATCTGACTTGTAATGGAAGCACAGTTCTCCTATTTGTTTTCTGCATTTAAAGTTTGAATTTTTTTTTTCATGTTATGTTATTGTTCAGGTCACCCAGAGCATATGAGGTAAAAATAATGACAAAGATGAATCATGCTCTTATAGCACTATAGTATTGTGACAAAGCACAATAAAAAGGGGTAAACTTATTACTAAAATAAGGAAAGAAAATCATCATATTATCTTCTTGCAGGAAACTCACCTTGTCACGAGTTGAGTTCTGGATTTTTTGGCCAGACTCAGTCTCGTGGCTCTTTATTTGTATTTATCTACAGTATATTTACTGTATTTTGTGCCCTGGAGGTTTAGTTCTGTTCTCTGTTTTTCTGTTTTGGCTTCAGTTTTGTTTCATTCCTATTTATAATTATTTGGTCTGTTATCGATTATGTTTACTTCTTATTTTGTGGTGTCTTTCTCTGGGTTGACAGCTGTCAGGCCACATTTCCGGGTTTGTGCTCTGCGTGGGTGTTCCCCTGTCAAGCTGTCAGCCCAGCCGCTCCTCCTTCATCTCCCTCAGCTGATCCCAATCACTCACATTATTTCCCTTTTGCTCGCTCATGTGAACCCACACCTGTCACTTATTGTGTAATGGTTTTGACCCCTATTTAAGGGAGATTATTCTCATTTGCCTTTGTCGCTGCCTCATCTACCAGTCTGACGGTAGGCAGTGACCAGTTGGAGATCCAACTGCTGTGAGTTTGTGATTCTTTTGTTTTTTCCTTTTTTGCTCACCTGTGCTGGAGTTCATCATGTCCCCCGCTCGCCGGCCTCACCCATCCAACAAAGGGAGATTGGCTGCGGGGTCTCCTAGTCTGGAGGAGGAGTGGGCAGCAGAGTTTATCCAGAGTTTCGAGGATGAAGCTCTCGCCGCCCACGGACCCAAAAAGACCTGGGAAAGTTTGAATGGAGCAGTGGGGATTCTGGAGGCACATCCCGGCCTTTGGAAATATCCCCAATATGCGGAACTGCTGGCCACAGTCACCGCGCTTCACCAATCGTTCCTCGCAGAGGCACCCTCCTCAGCAGACATCAATCTCCTCTCCCGGTGCACCAGCTCCCCCCCCTGTGTGCGGGTCGTCAGCTTCACGACGGCGCCGTTGTCCCGCTCCGGACCACCAGAGGAAAGCATCCACTGTCTTGCCAGCAACCCATCCTTCATTGAGGCAGGAAACTTCCACAGCAACTTCCTTTTCTGACTCTTCCTCTCCGGCTGTCACGCCAGCTAATCTCTCTGCTGCAATTTTTTCTCCCTTCTCCTTGGCGACTCCTCACGCTGTGCAGGAATTGGTCGCCTCCCTCTCGGTCCCGTCCGTCTCCATGACTACAGGGGCAGCCCCTCCACAATCCACTGAGGGGCTCAAGTTTGCCACAGGGGGATGACTCTCCATACACAGCAGCAGGCAACAACAAGATCCAAGAAAACAGGCAAGTTTTCATCATAAATTGGCATTGAATGAAATTCACTGCCAATTTATGACGATATGCCTTGCCTGATTCCCAGTAGGAAGGCTCAGGAAAAGCAGTCCCCTGAGCTCTCCCCACCTGCTGCTACTACTAACTGCTCACCAACCCTCTCTTTGTCCTCTTCTGTGGCCCCTGAGTGTGTGCCGACCCCAGGATTGAGACGCCAGATGCAGGAGAAGCCTGTGGCCCTGGAGGAACTGGTTCCAGCGCCAGCGGTGAGCTAACCCCCAGCTGCCATGCCGGATGAGCCACCAGCGTGGACCACTTCGCCTGGGGGCCCCCAAGACTGCTACCACCATCATACCTGCTGCGGAGGCCGCCACAGCAGAGTTCGAGGCAGAGCTGGACCTCCAATGGACCAGGCCCGAGACATCGTCATTACCTGGATCGACGGAGTCCTGGACAGCGGTGGAGCTCGAGCTCAGGCAAGTGCTCTCTCTTGTGTTTCTCTTATCAGTTTTGGAGAGGTCTTGCCTGGCTCTTGGTGAAGAGAGCTGGGTGCAGCTGCCTGCTGCACCTGAGCTTGCCTCGCCAGGCTCCGCCGCTGCCAGCGACCCTGTTCCTCTGTCTGTTTCCTCTGAGCTTTCTCCCAGGGTCACCGGAGATGTTCCAGTACAGCAAGAGGTCTCCATAGGGCCGGGTTCACCACCCGAGGTCACCATAGGTCTAGCTTCCCCTGCTGTGGAGGTCGTCGCAGGAGCTCTGTCCCAGCCCGGGACCTCTGTGGGTGCAGCTTCCCCTCTGTCCGAGGCTGTCGTCTGGGTTCCTCCTCCTCGGTCTGAGTCTCCGTGGGTGCTGTGTCCCGGCCGGGGACCCTCGTGGGTGCTGCGCTCCAGATCAAACCCAACTTGGGTGCTGCGCTCCAGTAGGGGCCAGCCGTGGGCGCTACACCCCAGCCTGGGGCCCACTGAGGGTGTAGCGTTGGCCCAGCCCGGGCCCACCGAGGGTGCAGCTCCGCTCCTGCCTGAAGCCACCAAAGGTAAAGCTCTGCTCCTTCCTGGAGCCACCGAGGGTGAAGCTCCGCTCCTGCCTGGAGCCACCCTGGGTGCTGCTATGCTGCAGCCCGGAGCCTCTGCGGGTGCTGCTATGCTCCAGCCCGGAGCCACTGCGGGTGCTGCTATGCTCCAGCCCAAAGCCACTGCGGGTGCAACTTCGTCCCAATCCGGGACCACCAAGGATACTGCTGGCCAGACTAAGGGCATTGTGGTTTCTCCTCCTCCTCTGCCTGATGCCATCATGGTTCCCCCCGGCTCCTCCATCCTGCTCAGAGCTTGCCCTTCCCATCGGGCGGCCGCTTCCTGAACCACCCCTCCAGTTTGGGTGGTTAAAAGACTCAGGCAGACCACCCGACAGGCGGCGCCGCAGAGTGGGGTGGCCCATGTTCTCTGGAAGGCCACCCGACTCGGGCCATGGAACCATCTGGACTCTGGTCGGCCCCCGGACAGACTTAGCCGTTGGGTTGGGTGGCCCATGTTCTCCGGCAGGCCACCTGATTCGGACTACCTTGCCGTCTGCCAAGCCTGGGACTTTGGCCGCCCACCTGAGCCGTTTAGTTCTTGGCCCGGGAGGGCTAATCTATAGTTTGTTTGTTTTTTTCCTAACTGGTGTGGGTCCTAAGCGGGGTTTGTTTTGTTCCCTCCCAGCCTGTTCCTCCCACCACCAACCCTGGGTGGGTTATTGTTTTGTCCCTGCTGGGGGGAACAGGCTTTCTTTTTTTCTTTTTTTTTTTTTTTTTTTTACCTTGGGGTGTCTGGGGTCCACCCCTTGAGGGACTGGGGGCTCTGTCACAAGCTGATTTCTGTATTTTTTGGCCAGACTCAGTCTCGTGGCTCTTTCCTTGTATTTATATATATTTACTGCATTTTGTGCCCTGGAGGTTTAGTTCTGTTCTCTGTTTTGGCTTCAGTTTTGTTTCATTCCTATTTATAATTATTTGGTCTGTTATTGATTATGTTTACTTCTTATTTTGTGGTGCCCTTCTGTGGGTTGACAGCTGTCAGGCCACATTTCCGGATTTGTGCTCTGCGTGGGTGTTCCCCTGTCAAGCTGTCAGCCCAGCCGCTCCTCCCTCATCTCCCTCAGCTGATCCCAATCACTCACATTATTTCCCTTTTGCTCGCTCATGTGAACCCACACCTGTCACTTATTGTGACAGGTGTGGGTTCTCATCTACCAGTGGGTTCCTCATCTACCAGTCTCTCTTAGCCTCCGCCAGAGCACTGTTCTTCTCTGGTGCATTTTTCTTTAAGTCTCTATATCGTTGTTATTTTGTTATTTCAACACTTTATTGTACTGTATGTTTGCTACTGTTGTTAATAAATCTCACAAGCTCACAGTCCAGCACCTGGGTTTCATACCTCTGCCCCGAAGGGGCATTCATGACACACCTGAATAAAAAGGAACACACAAAGCTGAAAAACTTTGGTTGTAAAAACACATTATACTCCTCAGATGCAAAAGGTCCTGTTAGAGGAGTTGCGATATTAACCTCAAACAAGGTCCCTTTTCAGTTCTCCTCACAATTGACAGATAAGGAAGGGTGCTTTATCTTGGTAAAAGAAACTATAGACTCTAAGGAGGTGACATTAATGTCTGTAGGCCCCCTGGACAAGACAAATCTTTCATCAAATATACAGTATTTTTGATTTAATTACTACAGAGAGTTCTGGTATTTTGATCTGTGGTGGAGATTGGAACATACAACTTCATCCTACTTTAGACTCCACTAACCCAACAAACAAGATGAATCCAGCATCTTTTTATGTTAGAAAAATGCTAAACGAGGTTGGTCTGATGTATGGAGGGAACTCCACCCCTCTGTAAGAGCATATACATTCCTCTTCCACCCCCACGCTTATTATTATGTTTGAATGAGAAAGACATAGGATAATAGCAAAACTGGAGTTGGAGATGTTTCTGATCACTCAGGGGTGTATCTAAAGATACACTTGGATATTGAACTCAAAAATACTGTATGGAGGCTTAATACAAGCCTACTAAATGACAGTGAAAGTAAAGAATTCATTAAAAAAAGAAATCAAGGAGTTTCTGGAATTTAATGATAAAGAAGAAATATCTCCAAGTGTCCTGTGGGATACTGCGAAGGCAGTACTCAGAGGAAAACTTATAATGTGGTCATCAAGAGGGAAAAAGGAGAGGGAGAAACAACAGACTGACCTGACAAATAAATTAAAATCAATGGAGCAAATTCACATGAACTCAAATGACCCTAAAATCTGTGAACAAATTGAAATTACAAAGTCAGAGCTGAATAATATTTTGGATAAACAAATAGAAATGAAACTTAAATTATTAAACAGAATTATTATGAAAATAGGCCAAGAGCCAAAACAATACTAGCATGGAAATTGCATAAGCAACAAGCTGACAGAATAATTACTAAAATTAAACATCCTGTCACCAAAAAAATCCGTTATAAACCAGAAGATATACAGGAATCCTTCGAAACATATTATAAAGGGTTCTATGCCCAACAAAAAACAACTGAGCCTCCCGAAGTGCAAAAAATACTTGGACTCCTTAGATCTACCATCTATAGGTGAAAAACAGAATAAATTAATAATGCAAGAAATTACTAATAAAAGTACCAGGAGAGGATGGTTTTCCTGCAGAATAGTTTAAGTTATATCAGTATCTCCTAACACCAATGTTATTAAAATGCTTTAATTATATATTAAAATGAGGAGAAACCCCACCATCTTGGAAAAGAGCAATAATATCCGTGATCCCAAGAGAAGGCAAGGACAGATAAGAATGTGGCTCATACAGATCTATTTTAATCTTAAATATAGATTACAGAATATTTGTTTCAATCATAACAAAAAGACTAGAAAATATTATTCCTGATTTAATCGATCTCGACCAGACGGAATTTATTAAAAACCAACAAACACAAGATAACGTAAGAAGAACACTATATTTAATGAATATTATGAGTCAAAATAATTGTAAAACAATTGCTATTAGTTTGGATGCAGAAAAAAGCTTTTTGATTCAGTACACTGGGAGTTTCTTTTTTTGGCGTTAAAACGATTTGGATTCAATGATGAGATAACAAACTGCTTGAAATCACTATATAACTTATCAACTGCCCGGATTAAAATTAATGGCAATCTTTCTCAGACCATTACTTTAGAATGAAGATGCCATCAGGGGTGTCCCCTAAGTCCTACTTTATTTGCCCTCTTTATAGAACCTATGGCTCTAAACACCTGGATTAGACAATGTAAAAAATTTAATTTAGAGAAAAAAATACGAATATTGAGACGGGCGGGGAATGATATAGACTTTAAACCACAACAATTGGATGGAAGGTTCAGAGAAGGGACCTGGAAAGGCATCACATCACACAGCAGAATTTCAACCAAAACTAATCTAGACAGCTTCCAACATCTCAGCGAAAAGTACTCGTTAAACAAAAGTGGTTTTTACAGATACTTACAAGTGAGATCTCATTTTAATAAGAACATAAAAATCACAGGGGAACCTGATATGGATATACAGTATGTCTCACTGACTTTTTTTTGATGAGACATATAAAGGGAAAACACATAAAAGGTTGATTTCTAGATTATATTCCCGTTTACAGTCTCACAAAAAAACATTCAACTATGTATATTAAGACAAAGTGGGAAAAGGAAGCAAATGCCACACTGACAGAGGAAGACTGGTTAAATATTTGTAAAACCAATGCAAGCACCTCATGTTCCCCCCAGTGGAGGGAGTTTACATGGAAGAATTATATTAGGTTTTTCATCACTCCCAGAAGAAAGTTTCCTCAAGACAACAAACTTAAATCTAGTAATTTCTGGAGACAATGTGGTAACAATATGGCTGATCACTTCCATATATTTTGGGAATGTCCAGCTATCAAATCCTACTGGGCTGTAATAACCACAAAAATCAAACTTGTATTGAGCTGTGACATTGACATGGGATTTACCACTGCATATTTAGGTAACATACCACCTGAGATGAGTAAGAAAGATAAATACCTCTTGAAAATATTACTTGTTGCTTGTAAAAAAGGAATCACGAAAAGATGGCTGGTCACAGACCCCCCAACAATAGGGGAGTGGTCGGCCCTAGTCAGAGAAATTTATGGCATGGAAAAACTCACCTTCTCTTCGAAACTTTGTTTGGACAAATTTCAATGTTATTGGTCAAAATGGCTGTCATTTCTGAATAATAATTTGAGTACATATTGCCCTAAGGCCTCCCCTTAACTATCGACACTGGATTTAAGGACAAAAGGATGCAGCTTCGGCAAAAGAAGACTCTGTCTGGTCCGGAATCAGCCTTTCTGTCAAATTAACGGACATTAATCTGGAATTCTTGTCACGCCGCGCCATTCATCAGCGGCGCCACCTGCTCACGCACCTGCTACTCGTCAGCGGCGAAGGATAAAAGCCGCCTCGCCCTGAGCGTCGGCCTGAAGCCGTAGACTTCATTTCCTTTGTATGGACTTCTACCACATTCTCTTCAGCATCCTCATCTCCGGTAAGAAGTTCACTTACCTCATCTCTCCAGTCTGCTCCCCTGTGCACAGGTGGATTCCTCGGCGGCGGACAATCCCGTCCCTCGTCTCTCCTCGCTGCTGCACCGAGCCCTGCAGGTGGCTGTCTCCCGGGCTTCCATCCTTGAAGCGCCAGTCATCTGTCCAAACAAGTAAGCTTCTCTCCCTCGCCTATTCTCCTCCCGTGTTGGTGTGTGCTCATCACCCTGTGTCTGATTTCTCCCATAGGGTTGCCGGCTGAACGGTCTCCTGCCTCTGGGTCCGAAGCAGACGCCACCACCAACACATTAACATTCCGCAGACACGCACCCAAACATCCCTGTTGTTAATAAACAGTTTGAACTACTCTGAGCCTCTGTGTGTGCGTCTCCTGAGCCGAACGTTATGTCAGTACGGCTTCAGCAGAGCGGCTCGGCGGACGGCGGGCTCGCACACCGGTTTACCATCCTCGAGGCTCGGGTGGATCAGATTGTTTATCAGCAACAGGTGGTTCTTCATCAATTATTAGAACTGACTAACCGATTGAACCGCTTGGACCCCCAACAGCCGTTCCTCCCGACTCACCAGGGTGGCGCGGCTCCTGCTGTTCCAGCGGCCGTCCAGCCGGCTCCAGTGGCACCGGTTCGGCTCACGCCGATTCCGACCCCCGCCCGCTTTAGCGGTAAGCTCGGCGGAGCGCGGGGGTTTATTATGCAGTGTGAGTCCGTGTTCCACCGTGTGCCCGGAGATTTTCCCTCGGATCACAGCCGAATTGGTTACATAGGGAATCTTCTGGAGGGGCGTGCGTTAACCTGGACCTACGCCGTAATGGCGAGGCCCAGTTATGCCACCCTCACCTATGACCAATTCGTGAGGCGCTTTCTGGAGGTCTTTGACCACTCACAAACCGAAACGGTCCAGGTCGATCGGCTTCTCGCTCTCCAGCAGGGAAGCCGGTCGGCAGCGGACCACTCGGTCGACTTCCGGGTAGCGGCGGAGGAATTGGGCTGGGAGGAACGCTCCCTCTGTGGCCTGTTCCTCCGCAGCCTCAATAGTGATCTGAGGGATGAACTGGCTGGTCGGGATATCCCTGGGACGCTAGCGGAGCTGACATCCTTAGCGATAAGTTTGGATAACAGGCTGCGCGAGCGCTCCTCGGGGCGGAGGTCTTCTTCTTCTCGCCCTCGTGGAGCCTCGCCGCACCTGTTCCAAGCTCGCCCCCTGGCGGCGCCGCCAGCATCGCGCCCCGAGGAGTCGGAGCCGATGGTGACGGGCTGGACTAAACTTTCCCCTGTGGAGAAACAACGCCGCCGTGAGTTGGGCCTCTGCATGTATTGCGGAGGTGACCATCACACCGTGGAGCGTTGTCCACGGAAAGCCAGTCGGTGGGGTCCGCGAGTCACTGTTGGAAACCTCGCGGATGTCAATCGGTTAGGATCACCTTCTCAATTGAAGCTGCCCATCCGTTTCTGCCATAACCCTACTGGGCACCTCACCCACGCACTGGTGGATTCGGGCGCAGAAGGCAGCTTCATTTCACAAAGCCTGGCAACCCGATTGGGCATCCGCTGCCAGGCACTCAACACTCCCATCTCCCTAATCCACCTCTCCCGTGCCACCCTCGGGAGAGTGACACATCAAACTGTTCCCCTACCGGTCATCATCTCGGGAAACCACCGGGAGGAAATGACCTTTTACGTCCTTCCCAACTCTGTGTCGCCCGTCATCCTGGGGTATCCCTGGCTCCGCCTTCACAATCCGGTCCTGGATTGGAAATCAGCTGGGATCTCGGCATGGAGTACGTTCTGTATGGGCACCTGCCTTCAGTCCGCTGCCTGCTCTCCGTCCGCTCCTCCCCCTGCTACGGACGCTGCACCCCCGGACCTGTCTCTGGTGCCCCCAGAATTTCACGACCTGGGTATAGTGTTCAGCAAAGCGAAAGCTATGTCTCTTCCCCCTCATCGGCCCTATGACTGCGCCATCAACCTCCGCCAGGGGGCTCCCTTACCCTCTGGTCGCCTTTACAGCCTGTCTGCGCCGGAGAAGGAGACGATGAACGCCTACCTGAAGGAATCATTGAGTGCTGGGATTATCCGCCCATCATCGTCACCCGTGGGGGCAGGGTTCTTCTTCGTGGGGAAAAAGGATGGGTCCCTCCGCCCTTGTATCGACTACCGGGCCCTCAACAATATCACGGAGAGGGACCGTTACACCCTGCCTCTCATGGACACTGCCTTCCACTCCCTCCAGGGGGCGACCTGGTTCACCAAGCTGGACCTACGCAGCGCTTACCACCTCGTCCGGATCCGGGAGGGAGATGAGTGGAAAACGGCCTTCCGTACCCCGAACGGCCACTTTGAATATCTGGTGATGCCGTTCGGGTTGACCAACGCTCCTGCAGTCTTCCAGCGCCTCATTAATGACGTCCTCCGGGACTTCATTGGCCTTTTCGTGTTCGTCTACCTGGACGATATTCTCATCTTCTCCAAGTCCAGGGATGAGCACCAGGTCCACGTGAGGCGGGTCCTCCAAAGGCTGCTGGAGAATCGTCTGTACGTTAAGGCGGAAAAGTGTGAATTTTACGCCAGGAGCACATCCTTCCTGGGGTTCATCATCGCCCACGATAAGGTGCTCCCCGACCCAGAGAAGGTAAAGGCGGTGGTGGAATGGCCCACACCTGCATCTCGGAAACAGGTGCAGCAATTTGTTGGCTTCGCCAATTTCTACCGCCGCTTTGTCCCCAACTTCAGTGCCATCGTGGGACCACTGACCCACCTCACGTCCCCGAAGGTCCCGTTCCGGTGGACCGAAGAGGTCGCTGCCGCCTTTGAGGCGCTGAAGGCGGAATTCTCCTCCTCCCGGGTCCTTCGCCAGGTCGACCCCGCGCTGCAGTGCATTGTAGAGGTAGACGCCTCGGACACGGGAGTGGGAGCAGTGCTGTCCCAGCGGTCACCGGACGATGGCGCCAAGCGACCGTGCGCCTTCTTCTCCCGGCGCTTGTCCCCGGCGGAGAGAAACTACGATGTGGGGGACAGAGAGCTCTTGGCCATCAAGCTCGCCCTGCAGGAGTGGCGCCACTGGTTGGAGGGGGCAAGCCTGCCGTTTGTGGTCCTCACGGACCACAAGAACCTGGAATACTTACGGTCTGCCAAGCGCCTGAACGCCCGCCAGGCGCGCTGGTCCCTGTTCTTCGCCAGGTTCCAATTTTCCATCACCTTCAGGCCTGGCTCTAAGAACGTCCTGCCTGACGCCCTCTCCAGGCAGTTCGCCCCCGTGGAGTCGGAGGAGGCGCCCCACTCCATCCTGCCCAGGTCGTGCGTCGTGGGAGCCATCTCGTGGGACATTGAGAGCAAGATCCGGAAGGCACAGGAGGTGGAACCTGACCCTGGCGGCGGACCGGAGGGGAGGCTGTTCGTGCCATCCGCGGTCCGAGGAGAGGTCATCCACTGGCTCCACACCTCCAAGCTCACCTGTCACCCTGGCACCTCCCGGATGATAGATCTCCTCCAACGGTCCTTTTGGTGGCCAGGCCTGCGGAGGGATGCAGCCCGCTACGCCCGGGCTTGCCCAATCTGTGCCACCTGCAAGTCGGGAAATGCCCCTCCAGCGGGTCTGCTCCAGCCCCTGCCCGTCCCTGGCAGGCCCTGGTCGCACATCGCTCTGGATTTCGTCACCGGACTCCCCATCTCCAACTCCTATGACACCATCCTGACCATCGTGGACCGCTTCTCCAAGGCCGTGCACTTCGTCCCCCTGCGAGGCCTCCCTACTGCCCTGGAGACGGCGGACCTCCTCGTCCAACACGTGGTCAGGCTGCATGGGATTCCGGTGGACGTGGTCTCGGACCGGGGCCCCCAGTTTTCATCTGAGGTTTGGAGGTCTTTCTGCAACGCCATCGGAGCCAAGGTGAGCCTCTCCTCTGGCCATCACCCCCAATCCAACGGGCAGTGTGAGAGGACCAACCAGGAGCTGGAGGCTGCGCTCCGCTGTGTGTCCAGATCCAAACCCGCGTCCTGGAGCAACCATCTTGCCTGGGTTGAATATGCCCACAACACCGCTCGCTCTTCTGCTACAGGGATGTCCCCCTTCAAAGCGTCCCTGGGTTACGACCCCCCGCTGTTTCCGGAGCAGGAGAGTGAGGTAACTGTCCCGTCAGTTAGGGCCCATCTCAGGCAGTTCCGCTCCACCTGGGCTGCCGCGCGCCATGCGCTATTGCGCACAGCGGAGCGCAACAGGACTGTGGCGGACCGGCGTAGGAGACCTGCCCCGGCGTACAGAGTTGGGCAGCTTGTTTACATTTCCACCCAGGACGTCACTCTAAAAGGCGAGAGGAGAAAGCTGGCACAGCGCTTCATGGGTCCCTACCCCATCACCCGGATCATCAACCCGGTGGCTGTGCGCGTGGCTATTCCCCCCTCCCTCCGCATTCATCCTACTTTCCACGTGTCGAAGGTGAAACTGGCGGTTACTGACCCCCTTTGCCCTCCTCCTGCAGCGCAACCCGCGCCCCGGATGATTGGTGGCCATCCGGCCTGGTCCGCCTCCTCCATCCTGGACTCCCGGCGCCGGGGTCGTGGGTTGCAATACTTGGTGGACTGGGAGGGCTATGGGCCCGAGCATCGACAGTGGGTGCCCCCGTCGTTTGTGTTGGACCCATCGCTCATCGCGGACTTCCACCGAGCGCACCCGGATAAGCCATCGCCAGGAGGCGCTGCTAGAGGGGGGAGTACTGTCACGCCGCGCCATTCATCAGCGGCGCCACCTGCTCACGCACCTGCTACTCGTCAGCGGCGAAGGATAAAAGCCGCCTCGCCCTGAGCGTCGGCCTGAAGCCGTAGACTTCATTTCCTTTGTATGGACTTCTACCACATTCTCTTCAGCATCCTCATCTCCGGTAAGAAGTTCACTTACCTCATCTCTCCAGTCTGCTCCCCTGTGCACAGGTGGATTCCTCGGCGGCGGACAATCCCGTCCCTCGTCTCTCCTCGCTGCTGCACCGAGCCCTGCAGGTGGCTGTCTCCCGGGCTTCCATCCTTGAAGCACCAGTCATCTGTCCAAACAAGTAAGCTTCTCTCCCTCGCCTATTCTCCTCCCGTGTTGGTGTGTGCTCATCACCCTGTGTCTGATTTCTCCCATAGGGTTGCCGGCTGAACGGTCTCCTGCCTCTGGGTCCGAAGCAGACGCCACCACCAACACATTAACATTCCGCAGACACGCACCCAAACATCCCTGTTGTTAATAAACAGTTTGAACTACTCTGAGCCTCTGTGTGTGCGTCTCCTGAGCCGAACGTTATGTCAATTCTTTTTTTTTCTTTTCTTTTACTCCTCAATATAAGGACATACCATAAAAGGAGGAACTAACATGAACACACGAGACGGGTGTCCACAATTTTCTTATCTGTTGGAAAAAATTGTTTTAAGTGTAAATTTAAGTTGCTCTGGGTGACCCTTCTGTTCTATTTCCATCATTTTGTTTGTCTGTTCTAAGCAAATATGGTGATACAATGATACAAGCCTTTAGCTGCACTTAATTTTAACTGGATGAGCTGAAACAGAGAAGCAGACAGACAGATAAAACTACAGAGGCATTGAGTGATTACTGTATGCCTCCTTTCACCAAGGCATAAAAATTATTATTTTTTTATTTAAGTTTTTGTAAAG
Organism: Pholidichthys leucotaenia; assembly: GCA_020510985.1. Lineage (NCBI taxonomy): Eukaryota > Metazoa > Chordata > Actinopteri > Cichliformes > Pholidichthyidae > Pholidichthys > Pholidichthys leucotaenia. Next base: position 363,534,662 of record CM035836.1, on the reverse strand, counting down.
GGTATACATGTCATTACAGCATTGCATTGTTTACATTTTCATCACATATTCCCCCTTTTTTTGGTTTTTTGACAACACTGGAAAAAAATTATTACAACGCCCTTTTTTTTAAGTGAACGAAAAAGGGAAATAAAAGAAGAACAAAAAAAAAAAAAAACCAACAACAAAAGAGCAGAAAAATAAAAGAGAATCTGAGTAGCGTTGGAGCAAAGAGAGGTGCCATTATTGAAATGGTATTTGTCAAAGATTAGATCTGATGGAAGACACATATGCGTTCCAGGGTTGCCAAAAGTTCAAGAACCCATCCATGTCCTGTCTCAGTGCAAATGTCAACTTTTCCATCGAATAAATGTCCTGAATCACGTTATTCCAATCTTCAGGTGTAGGACAGTCTTTCAACATCCATTTTTTTGTTAGTGCTTTTTTACTTGCCAATATTAAAACAGTGAATAAGTATTTTTCTCCTCGTCTTTCCAGTGATTCTGGTACTAAACCCAAATACAAAAGTTACAAAAGAAAAGGGAACTGTTACTTTGAATATTTTCCCCAATACTGTCTGTACATTGGTCCAATATTGGTGGATAACTGGGCATGACCAAAACACATGAAAATGATTTGCAGTCTCTTCATCACACAAGCGCCAACAATTCAACCCTTTACGAGTAAATTTGTTTTGTGCAGGTGTTCTGAAAAATCTTACCAAATTTTTCCATCCAAATTCTCTCCACTGCAGGGATGAAGTACTTTCCCATTGTTGTTTATTTAGCTTTTCCCATATTTCCAGTTGTAAAGTGAAATTCCCCTCTTTTTCCCATCTCTCTTTTATACATGATGTGTTGTCTCCTTTTAAGTCTTGAAGACCATGGTATATTTTAGAAATGTATCTGATCCCTGGGATCCCTTTATATGCCATTTAGAAAACCTTCAGAACACCTGACTGGGCCCTTTCCAAGTCCTCCTTTTTAAGTATTTTGTTTATGTGGTGCCTAAGCTGAAAGAACCTGTAAAGGTCTTGATTTACTAGACCTTGTTTTTTCAAATCTTCAAAACTTCTTAAAGTTTGCCCTTTAAAAAAATCGTAATATTTTATCAGTCCGTTCTCTTTCCACTTTTTAAATCTAGTGTCTGTTTTATTAGGAGTAAAGTCCTGATCATAGGAAATCCATTGCAATAATCGATAGGGTTCTTTAGTTTGATTCTCTCTGACTATCTTAAACCAAATTTTTAGCGGGGTCTCTATCCACGGATTAGTGTTATTCAAAAGTTTAGGTAAGGCATTGTTCCCTATAATCGCCTGTAGGGGAATGTCACTTGTTATATGGCATTCCATCTCCTTCTATTGTGCAGTGTAGACTGGGTTACATATCTCTACTAAAGTTGTAATTTGTGCGGCTTTAAAATAGTCCCTGATATTTGGCAGCGCAAGCCCACCTTTGTCTTTGTTTAGCTGTAGGGTTCTATATCTGATTCTAGGTCTCTTGCCCTGCCATATGAATCTTGAGATCCTTCTGTCCAGTTTTTGCCATGTTTTTTTGGGAGGTTCTACCGGTATTGTTTGGAAAAGGTATAGAAGACATGGAAATATATTCATTTTGACTGCTTCAATTCTTTGTGCAGTACCCAAGAATGGTATCATATTCCATCTTGCTAGATCAGATTTTATTATTGTCATCAGTGGATCATAGTTTAGTGTTATAATTTTGTTGAGTTGTTTCGGGATATTGACCCCCAGATATTTCATAGATTCCATCTCCCAGTTAGTTTTGAGTTTGCTTAGTAAATATTGATTTGGGTCATAGCTGAATGTTAAAATTTGGGTTTTATGCATGTTTAATTCGCACCCCAATAACTCTCCATACACTGAAAAAACTGAGATTAGTTCTGGAAAAGAGGTGTCCGGCTGCCCCAGGTATATTAAAATGTCATCGGCAAAGAGTGCTATTTTATGTTCCTTCTGACCAAGTGTAATACCTTGAATTTTTTGATTCTGTCTTATCCATTGGCTCAGAGGTTCTATGAAGATTGCAAAGAGCAGTGGAGACAAGGGGCAGCCCTGACAACATCCTCTTTCCAGTTCAAAAGATGATGATAATTTACCGTTAATCCTTATTTTAGCTGTTGGTTTTTTATATAATGCCTGGATAGTTCTAATGAAGTTATTATGAAAATTGAAACGGGATAAGATTCTATACAGGAAAGACCAGTCAACTGAATCAAATGCTTTTTCAGCATCTAATTCCAATATGGCTGCATTTAAATTATATTTTATGATGAATTATGTGTAAAGTGTGTCTAATGTTATCTTGTGTCTGTCTTTGTCTTATAAAAACCTGTTTGGTCTAAATGAATTAAGTCTGTCACTATATTTTCTAACCTTATGGCAAGGATAGCGGTAAAAAGTTTATAGTCCTGATTTAACACACTGATTGGTCTGTAGTTGGAGCAGTCTAGTTTATCCTTTTCAGGTTTAGGTTTATGACTGCAATGACCCCTTCTCTCCAGGAGGGGGGGGATTTCCCCTGTGTGGAGGACATAGTTAAATGTTTTCAGGAGGAGAGGAGATAGTTGCTGTTTAAAGGTTTTGTACCACTCTGCTGTATAGCCATCTGCTCCTGGGGATTTGTGAGCTTTAAAGTTTCATAATTGCTTTTTCTAATTCTTTAGGTTGTGTTTCTGACAGTAGTGTTTTACTTTGTGACTCAGTAAGTTGGGGAAGATTTAATGTATTTAGGAAGGCTTCGGATGCGTTTTTGTGTTTTTTGAGGGAGTATAAGTTCTTGTAGTAATTCTCAAAGCTTTTAAGAATTTCCTGAATTCTAAATTTTACTTCCTTTGATACTGGGTCTCTGATTTTGTAGATTGCTCTCTCTGTTTGTTGTTTCCTCAATTTGTAGGCTAGTAATTTTTCCGATTTGCTACTGTTTCATAGTATTTTTGTTTCAGAAATGTAAGTTTCTTCTGGATTTCTATTGTGTAGATCTCATTTATTTGTTTTTTAATTTCCTTAATTTTGAGCGAGTCATTAGAATGAGTGTTGTCTTTGTGCTCTTTTTCTAGTTTCTTAAGTTCTGACTCTAATGTGATTAGTTTTTCTTGTCTCAGTTTCTTTTGGGTTGCCAGTTTTGCGATAATCTTTCCCCTTGTTACACCTTTGCATGCGTCCCACAGTACTAAAGGAGATACTTCTCCATTATCATTTTCTTCCAAATATCTGAGAATATCTGATTCCAATTCATCTTTCAGTGGTCCTTTCAGCACATTTGAATTTAACCTCCAAGAAAATGCATTATTTGTGTATTTTTGGATACTTAAGTCCATATAGATCGGACTGTGGTCAGAGAGATCCATCAGTCCTATTTTACATGTTTTTATTCTTCCAATGTCTCTATTAAACATAAAAAAATAGTCAATCCTTGAGTATGATGAATGTGGTGCTGAGTTAAAATGTATAATCTTTTACACTGGGGTTGAGTTCCCTCCACACATCACAGATTCCCATTTCCTTTAGTAGCATCCGAGTTTTTCTACTTTGAGTGTTATTTTGATGTGGAGAATTACCTGATGCATCCCAGTATGGATTCAGGCTTTAGTTATCATTAGGTCAAATACATTTTTATAAAATTTCCAGTTAACCCCTGGAGGTGCATATACATTCAGCAGGGTGATATCTTCTCCCTCTAGCCGACCAAGTACCATGCTAAATCTCCCTTCTTTATCTTTGTGTTCTGAATTTTTCTCAAACACAATTTTGGTTGAGATCAATGTCGCTACCCCCCTCCTCCTCCCTGACTTATTATATGAGGATGAAGAGATCAGTTTAAACCCTTGTCTATTAAGTTTAGTGTGCTCCAAGTCTGTTAGGTGGGTTTCCTGTAAAAATATTATTCCTGCTTTGTCTTTTTTCATTTTGCCAAGAATCTTGGTTCTTTTAACTGGATTCAGGATCCCTTTTACATTATATGAGATTATTTTGGTTACACCCTGTTTCTCCATTGTGTTTTCTTATTTAGTATAACAGTGTAGTGGCCTTCTTTTATGCTACTCAGAAACTGAAAGAACATTAAGAACATAAAAAACATTAAGAACATAGTATATAAAACTTTAAAACAAAAAACTGTCAAAAGGTCTTCCTGAGCTGAGGTCTTTTTAGTGACCTTAGAAGAGCCTTGCTGGTGCGTTGGCTCTGAGGGAAATTCCTCAAACTCTGTTACCTGTTGAGGGCCCTCTCTTACCCCTGTAAGTTGTCCCATGTTTTTAACGTGAATTTCAGATCCCAATCCGAACTTGTAATGATTTTTTTTTTTTATGCCTATACCCTATGAAATTGTGCGCAACCTCCCACCACCGTCACAGCAAACAATCATGTTAATACAGTATTTGTTAGTGTGGAGAGTTCATGTGGTTCATTGTCACATTTCTATTTCAACAAGTTTTTTTTTTCTTTTTTTCTTTTTTTTTTTAAAGACCTACTTGTTTCTAATATTATGACTGTTCCATGAAATGTTTTACCACTTGCTGATTCTGCATCTCTTTTAATGTTTGTTACCTTGTAGGAGGAGGGTTGGATGCACAGATTGACTAAAAATATCGTTATTCCCTCCTGAAAGCGTTCAGTTTTTCCTTATAGCCCTGGCGCTGGGTTTCCCACTGCTGGCCCGTGGATTTTGAGGGTCTCTGTGTGCACCACGTTTGAGCCTTGATTCTTTCAATCGGGTCTGCTGCGGGTTTATACACCATTACCGGGAGCCCTCTTCTTGCCATATCCCTGGTTGCTTCTTCCGCCGAGTTGTAGAGACACGTCTCTTCCCCGTAAAAAACCCGCAGCTTCGCCGGAAATGGAGTTTGAAAGCGCAGTTTCTTCTCTCTTAGTACCTTTTTAGCGTTGTTGTATTCCCAACGCTTTTTAAGGACCTCCAGGGTGTAGTCGTGCTCCACAAAAACTTTTCTTTCTTGGTGCATAAATCCTTTTTTCTGCCAAGCCAGTCTCAAAACCTCTTCTTTTGTTCTGAAGTTGGAAAACTTCACCACCACCGATCGCGGGGGCGTTTCCGCCGACGGCCTTGGGGCTAATGAACGGTGCGCCCTTTCTATCTTCAAGTCGATGGATTGGGGAATTTCCAACTTCTCTCTCAGTATGGATTCCACGCATGCAGCCATTGTGGTGAAACCGTCCTTGACTCCTTCTTTCAGACCATGAATTCTTATGTTGGCCCTTCTTAGTCTTCCTTCTTGGTCGGTTAGCTTAGCCTCCAGTCTTGTCTGTCGTTTGAGTAATTCCAGCACGGTTTCTTCCAGCCCTTTTATTCTTTCCTCTGCTTCCATGATTCGGTCCTCAGCCTGGTCCACTCTGTTGTTTGTCCTTTTTATTTCGTCTTTAATTTCACGAAATTCGGCCCAACACTCTCGGCGAAATTCTCTTAATTCTTGAATTATCGTTTTTACGCTAACCGTGTTGCTAGCCTCATTCAGCTCCTCTGTTTCCGAGTGGATGTTGTCCTCCAGGTCAGATTCTCCGGCCGATGCACGTCTTGGCCTGGCAGATGTTGATCTCTTCTGTTTTCCTTTAGGCATAATGACTTTGTCTTTTGATTTTCACTCTTCCAAAAATCCATTATCTAAAATCCAAAATCCAAAATATCCAAAATAAATCTGATTTTCAAGGTATTTTCACAGATGGGGTCTTGGAGCTTCAGTGTTAAGCTGCTATCACCATGGTGTCCAGACCGGAAGTCAAAATGTATTTTTATTGAATTTTCTTGGCTGTACATTCAAGATTCATACTATACATTCATATGACAAAGGCACAGCCTGGATGCAAAACAGTGAATCCACAGAATACCAAAACATCAAGCATTGGTAAACCCTGAACAAAACAGAAAAGAAAAAAAAAATGATAAAAAACAAAACACATGTACACAAAACAACCCATTCATGAAAACCACCAACACCTTGTAAGACAGGACACATACTGGGGGGCGGGGGGGGCAGTTACCAGAAGCACACACAAAGGTGAGATAATGTCAACCACAGATACCAGAGTAAACAGACTGCTGAATATCCTTCAGTCTAATTGCAGACCATCTAGATCACAGGTGTCAAACTCATTCCATGGAGGGCCAAGACCCTGCAGGTTTTACCTCCACCTAGTGTCTTCAACAGGTGATTTTTCTGAATTTCTTCCCACTGATTGCTGATCAGTAAAAACACCTGCTGAAGAGACTGGGTGGAAGTAAAACCTGCAGGGTCTTGGCCCTCCATGGAATGAGTTTGACACCCCTGATCTAGATCCTTCAAAAAGTTTATAAAGCCATCTCAAATGCTGTGAAACTCCTGAAGGGCACTTTTACAGTGTATGGAATCTTTTTCAGTTGAAGAGTAGACATAATATTTCGGATGAGGTGAGTGTGGGTGGGCGGGGCAGCGTTTTTCCAGTTCATCAATATTAATCGTCGTGCTAGTAAGGATGCAAAGACGAGAGCCTTATTCTGTTGGGAAGTTGTAGATGTGTTTGTTGGGGGTACGCCAAAAATAGCAGTCGGGGGGGGAGGAGAGAAATACTTTTCTTAAATATTCTAGAAAACAAACTAAAGCATGAGGACCAGAAATTATCTAGCTCAGAACATCCCCAAAACATATGATAAAGGGTTGCAGGCACAGTTTAAAAACTGGATTAAACTATGACGTGCACGGGACTTCCGGTTATGGCGGCCGCTTAGAAGGGTGTGCTTCACTCTGCTCTGCTCCTAATGATAAAAAAGTTGGCTAAAACTCTCCCAATTGGAACAAAAACCTGCTCTAGCGTTTGGGGGCGGATATGGTAAAAACTAAGGCTGTGAAATCAGGTGGAGGAAAAACTGATTCGACGAAACAAGCCAAGTTAACAGATTTCCACGCTCGTGACGCAGCAGATAAAACACCTGTGACCATGGCTGAGGAGGGAGCTAGCGGTGGTGCGGTGACTGCCGAAGGAACGAATGCGGTTCTTGCTGCCATCAGCACTACGAGAACAGACTTTTTGTCTAAGTTTGATGGGATTATAGCTGCGATTGAAGCTATGAGAAAAGAAATAAGCGACTGTATGGAGCGAATAACGCAGGCGGAGCTCCGGATCTCTAACACTGAAGATGACGTCAACAGCCTGCAATTAAAGGTCCAAACATTGGAATTAAAGAATAAACGTTTGGAAGAAAACGTCTTGGACTTGGAATCCCGGTCTAGACGGAATAATTTAAGGCTTGTGGGCCTTCCGGAGGGGGCGGAGGAACAGGATGCGTGTTCCTTTTTGGAGAAGTGGATCCCAGAGGTGCTGGATAATGCGGATCTACAGTCATCAGTCGTCTTGGAAAGTGCACACCGAATAGGCCCATCGAGAGATAAGAAGACAACACCGAGGACGCTGATAATGAAGTTCCTTAACTACAGGGACAAGATGACGGTCTCCAGCGCAGCCCGCACTAAAGGAGAAATTAAATACCAGGACCAACAGGTGCGGTTCTACCCAGACTTGGCCGCAGGAATCCAACAATTAAGGAAACAGTTTGACCCCGCCCGTAAAGAGCTGCGCAGCCTTGGAATTCGTCACGGGGTGATTTATCCTGCAAGACTGCTGGTCACGTATAAAGGGAGAACCCAAGTCTTTAAGACCCCTCAGGAGGCGCAGGAACTCATTAAGCAGATCCAAGGAGAGACTGGCGAGAGCCAAGCATGAAGCAAGAACAAGATATAAAAGGTAGAATATTTAAGCAAGTGTTCAAGTATCTGATTGATTTGAAATATATAGCATGTCTACAAAATATAGATGGTATGATATATTAAAAAAAAAAGGCTATGATGTACAAAGTTGCTATAAAATTTTGGAGTTAAATTGGAAAAACTACAGAAGAGAGTTATTGTCATGTCATTAAAAGTAGCAGAGTCAGGGTGATTGAGAGGAGAAAGAGTGAGTGGTTTGACTGATCCTCACGGGGGAGGAGCAGATTCAGGCTATAACGGGAGACAGAATTTTTTTTTTGATTTTGGGGGGATTACCACGAATGTGGGGAGGGGGAATTTGTTTGTGTGTAGTCTGTGGGATGAATGTTCAACCAGCCATGTTTTTGCTTCTCTGTATGAGCATGTTTATATTGCAAGGTAATCTCAAACTCTTTATTGATCATAGACCAAAGCGTTAAGCTTAATTTAACATCATGAAATTGCAGAGGTCTACAAAACCTAAAAAAACTTAAACAAGTTTTGAATAAAATAAAAGACATAGGTTCAAAAATTGTGTTTTTACAAGAAACTCATCTAATAGAGGAGGATGTAAAAAGAATAAGGAGGAGATGGCAGGAAAGTGTGTTCACCTCATCGTTTTCATCCCGAGCCAGGGGAGTTATGACTCTCATACATAAATCAGTCCCATTTCAAGTGAAAAATGTAATTGGAGATAAATTGGGAAGATATCTAATCATCCAAGGATCTTTGTTATTAGAAAATATAAATCTGGTGAACATATATGGTCCCAATATAGATGATCAAAGCTTCTTTGTTAATTTATTTCTTACTTTAGCATCACTCACAGGGCTATATATAATAGCAGGGGATTTTAACTGTACATTGAATCCCAGTATAGATAGGTCAACAGGACAGGACTGTACGCACAATGGATGTAGGATGACCATTAATCATTTTATGAAAGAATTGAGATTGCTAGATATATGGAGAGAAATGAAACCACAAGTCAAAGCCTATTCTTGTTAATCTAACACCTACAAGACATTTTCACGTATTGACTATTTTTTGATCTCTATGGAATTAAGGTCCAAGATTCAAAATTGTTTCTATGATAACATTGTGATTTCTGATCATGCACCCTGCTGTATAATATATGTAGATAAGAAATTGACAAAGGTTCCTGGTAGGTGGCAATTTCAGCATAAATGGCTTCAAGATGAGGAATTTGTTAAGTACATAGAAAAACAGATAGATGAGTTCTTTGATATCAACACTACACAAACATCAGCATGTATAAAGTGGGAAGCTTTCAAAGCTTTTATTAGGGGGCATATTATTAGTTATACAGGTTCAAAATCTAGGAAGACTCGAGAGGAGAGAGTCCAATTGGAACGTAAAATAAAAATTCTTCAAGAAAAAGTGTATGCAGGAAGTAATCCCAAATTAGAGAATGAATTACTGATTCTGAGAGCTGAATATGACAAAAAAAATCAGCAAATAGAGCTGCCTCGAGTCTTCTAAGATTGAAGCAAACCTTTTATGAACAAGGTGAAAAATCAGGAAAATTATTGGCATGGCAGATTAAACAATTAGAATTTAAAACACCAATTACCAGTATTATAAGTAACGGACAGGCAGTCGTAGATCCTTTAGAAATTAACAGTGCCTTTAGAGATTATTATGAAAAACTATATGATACAAAAAATGAAACTGACTTAACAAAACTAAATGGGTTTTTGGACGGATTATCTATACCATGTATTCCAAATGAAAACAGGGAGATACTGGAGTCAAAAATTAGTCAAGAAGAAGTTGGGCTAGCCATTGATAATATGAAATCAGGAAAAAGTGCGGGACCTGACGGTCTTCCAGTTGACCTCTATAAAAAATTTAAGAATAAATTAATAAAACCATTTTTGGAAATGGTTTTAGAAGCATTTCAAAATAGTAAATTACCGCCATATATAAATAATGCCTTAATTATACTGTTGCCAAAACCAGGTAAATCTTCTAATAAATGTGAAAACATGAGACCAATAAGCCTATTAAATGCAGACCATAAGATAATCTGTAAAATTTTAGCAAGACAACTACAAGAAATATTACCAAATATAATTAACCGAGATCAGAATGGCTTTATAATGGGAAGACAAGGCTTCCATAATGTAAGAAGATTATTTAATATAATTTATTCTAATAAAGAAGCACCGGATACAGCTCTCCTATCATTGGATGCTGAAAAGGCCTTTGATAGGGTCGAATGGCCCTTTCTTTTTGAAGTTTTACAAAGGTTTGGACTTGGAAAGAATTTCATAAAATGGGTTCAGATAATATACAATAATGCTACAGCAGAAATCCTAACAAATAGCAATATCTCAAAATCAATAAAAATTAATAGAGGTTGTCGACAAGGTTGCCCACTTTCGCCTTTACTGTTTACTATGGCAATTGAACCTTTGGCGATGGCAGTGCGTTTACATCCACAAATATATGGAATTAAAGTAGGACCAATAGAACATAAAATCTCCCTGTATGCTGATGACATAATTTTGTTTATGTCAAATCTTAAAAAATCAATTCCGACCTTGTTAAACATAATAAAGAACTTTGGGGAAATATCAGGATATAAAATAAATAAAAATAAATCTTCAATATTAATGCTAAATGAGACCCAGAGAAAGCATCCAGCTCCTGAGGTAAATCAATTCAATGTTGTAAATCAGTTTAAATACTTAGGAATTCAAATTGTGCCTAAGTTAGAATCAGCCGCTAGTATCAACTATGAAGCCTTAATGACAGATATTAATGAGTTGCTTCAGAGATGGATGTCACTGCCAATGTCGATGATCGGGAGAATTAATATACTTAAAAGTAATATCTTACCCAAAATACTATATTTATTTCAACACATTCCTTTACCACCACCTTCAGATCTATTCTCAAGAATTAAAAAAAAGTTAGTGGAATTTATATGGAACAATAGGAAGGCTAGATTACGTCTGTCCTTACTATATTTGCCATTTGATCGTGGAGGTCTGAAATGTCCAAACTTTATGTTGTATTACTGGTCAGCACAACTGAGGTCTATGACATATTATTTTTCATCAAATGATCTCCCTCACTGGACGGAGATGGAATCATACAATTTACCTTTACCTCTTCCCTTATTCATATACTCAGACTCGGCTAAAAAATTACAGAAACAAGTTAAAAATCCAATTGTAAAGCATATGATCAAAATATGGTATGAAATCAAAAAATATTTAAAAGAACCGCACTTATTGTCACAATTTAGCCCAATATGGGGTAATCAATATTTTACACCAGGGAGAGCGGATGCTGTATTTAAATTATGGAATTTAAAAGGGATTCAAAAGATTCAAGACTTATATTTAGCATGTTCAGACAATATAATGTCTTTTGAAGAACTGAGGGCTAAATTTAATCTTAATAGAACACATTTTTTTAAATATCTTCAGCTTAGGAATTTCATTCGATCAAATCAAAATAATGCTCTCACCCATCCTACCTATTCATACTTGGAAAAAATTTTGACGAAAAATAGTAAGAGAAAGAGTATTATTTCAGAGTTCTATAACTCACTGATATTATCCTCAAGTGAAAACTCACAGAAAAGAATGAATTATTGGAAAGAAGACCTACAAATTGAAATTTCAGAGGAACAATGGGAATTGGCTTGCACAGAAGCTCAAACCAAATCAATAAATGTACGTCTTAAATTGATACATCTTAAATGGTTAATGCGGATGTATGTTACACCGGTGGAGTTAAATAGATATAACAAAAACATACCAGATACGTGCACAAAATGTATGGAAAGTAAAGGAACTCTATTTCATTGTTTTGGGGAATGTAGAAAAATTAGAATGTTTTGGGAAGAGGTGAGGGTAACAATTGAAAAAATAATTTCAAAACAACTCATATTGAATCCTAAATTGTTTTTGTTGGGTCTATATCCAGAAAAGCATAACTTTAATAAGAGTGAAAGAACATTCATAGACCTCAGTTTGCTTAACGCCAAAAAATGTATTGCACTGCTGTGGAAAAAGACTCATAGACCAGATGTGACTCAGTGGTTAAGACAGATGTTAACAAACCTTCCACTAGAAAGAATAACATACATATTGAAATCAAAGGAAAATGTGTTTGAGAATATATGGAGACCTTTCATTGATTATGTAAAGAAACTAAACATAACTACTGAAGAAGAAGGTGAATGATGTGTGTGGACCTTGTAATTTCCAAATTGGTGAATGTATAATATGTATACTTATGCAATGGATTACCTAGGCTAAACAGAGGAGCATTGTTTGACTTGTTTTGTTAATGGTTGATGGTGTTTTTGGAATATTTGTTTTTTTTTTTTTGGTTTGTTTTAGTGTTGGGGTTTGATTGTTGGTGTCATGTTTGCTGAAAAAAGGTTCAATAAAAATATTGTGGAAAAAAAAACTATGACGTGCACAAATAGATGAAGAATGTACACGTTTAAGGACTGTGTTCTAAATATCATCCTCAATGTCAAAACCAAGCTCATATTCCCAGTGCTGTTTAATGATAACTATCGAGGGTGTAATAAATGAAATGCTATATCCATATATTTTAGCCAGCCTCCCCCTCTGAGACTGCAAGCACTTGGTCATGATCTGGTCCAGGTGAGTTTTAGGTTGGTAGAGTGGGAAATTGGGAAACTTCTTTCTGACCAAGTCCCTTATCTGAAGATACTGAAAGAAATGGTTGCACGGCAAGTTAAATTTGACTGCAAGTTGGGTGAAACTGGCAAAAATATTATCTATGTAGAAGTGCTGAAGATTCTGTATGCCCCTGGCAGCCCAGCTAAAAAAAGAAGAGGAATGAGTGGCAGGAGGGAATAAGGGGTTATCCAGAATATAGGAGAGAAGAGAGAAATGCCATGTATCCTGAGGGTCAGCTTAAGATCTTTAACGAATGCCACACTACCACATTCCTTTTGGAAATGGAGACCGGAAGTGGAAGCAATGCTCCGAGGAGAGCCGCTGGAGAGCAGGGACGAAACAGTGAGGCTTCAATGCTAACCCACGTGAGACGGTTTGTATTATCTGGAGGAAGAAGCCAGAAAAAGTTGTTACTCAGATTTGCAGCCCAATAGTAGAACTGAAAATTAGGCGAGGAAAGACACCCAAGATGTTTAGGCCTCTCAAGAAATTCTTTACATGTCCTTGCTGCCCCCCCCCCCCAAATTAAACCAGAGATTAATTGTTGCAGTGTTTTTTAAAAAAAATGAGCAAGGAATAAAGATGGCCAGACATCGAAACAGGTAAAGCCGTCTTTTCAACCAATTTGTGCTGGCAGGGTAAGACTGACTAGACAAGTTTTGCTCCTGAACAATACTGAGTGATGAGTGACTACTTGCTAGTTTTTGGGGGGAACACAGAACATCAACTTCAGTCTTTGGGGAATAAGTTGTAGCAATAAATATGGGGTTCTCGCCCCACAGTGATTTTCCTGTTGTGTGAGTTTGTTTGCTTCCCCTTCGTGTGTGTGGGCAGTGAATTGGCGTTCTTTTGGTTTTGGTGTGGGGTGGCAGCGCTTACTGCATTGGGCGGTGGGGTGGTAGCAGGCTGGTGGGGCTCCCCTCTCCTGGCCTTCCCACGGGAAGGGGGTCAGTGGCGGCTCCACTTGGGGGCTTTCTTCTAGCACTGCCCTGCAGGTGCTGGGCTGGGTGGTGGTGGGGGGGGGGGGGGGGTTGTTGTGACGCAGGGCCTTCATGGTGTTTGGCAGTGGATGCCTTGGTCATGCATCGCAGGACTGGTTGTGGGCTGGGTGCGGCTAGGTGGGGGGGAGGACTGGTTTTGCTAGGCAGGGGACTGTGCACCTCCGGTCTGGCAGTGGGGGTTTGTTTTTTATTTATTTGTCAGGGACAATGTACAAAAAACATTAATCTCATAAGAGAAGAGATGCAGTGTACCAGATTTAGCCACTGGCTAATTTCCATCTGCAGTCCCAGGGCAGCTGAGCACAATAACAATTTCAATAGCAATTTCGTTGTGCTGTACAACTGTACAATGACAATAAAGCCGATTCTATTCTATAACAAAAATATATAAATACATGTCCTGGGTACAATCGCGATAGTAAACATACACATAACACTGTTCCCCACACTCACTTAATGGTTCGTTGGTGGGGGACTCGATTGTCAGTAGGGGTTGTTTTTCTGGTCTCCCTGTGTTTCCCCCTCCTCTTCGCTATAGGGTAGCTCCCCTGATTGGGAGGGATTGCGATGATTCACTCGACTGGCCATGCAGCTGACTAAGGTCTTATTGTTCAGCCCCCTTAGCTCACCTTTTAATTGTTTTTCTATGTTCTTGATTTATGTTTTGCTATAACTCCTAAATTAAACAAACCTAACATTCAACCTTGACTCTAGCCAAGCTAATGCTAATGGTTTGATGTAGCATCACAGCAAAAATATAACTACATAAGCCCACAAGATAAATTATTGACTGTGATTAGTGAACCAGGTGGAAACAGGGATGTCTGTTAGGGTAACTGAAATCTAAAGAAAACAACAATATAAGCTGTAGTTGGTGAGGTACAGTGTATCTGGAAAGTATTCACAGTGCTTCACTTTTTCCGCATTTCGTTATGTTACAGCCTTATTCCAAAATGGATGAAATTCATTTTTTTCCCCTCAAAATTCTACACACAATACCCCATAATGACAACATAAAAAAGTTTTTTTTTTTAGATTTTTGCAAATTTATTAAAAATAAAAACTAAGAAATCACATGTACATAAGTATTCACAGTGTATTTTTGAATATGATGCCACAAGCTTGGCACACCTATCTTTGGGCAGTTTCGCCCATTCGTCTTTGCAGCACCTCTCAAGCTCCATCAGGTTGGATGGGAAGTGTTGGTGCACAGCCATTTTCACACTCGCCAGAGATGTTCAATTGGATTCAAGTCTGGGCTCTGGCTGGGCCACTCAAGGACATTCACAGAGTTGCCCTGAAGCCACTCCGTTGATATCTTGGCTGTGTGCTTAAGGTTGCTGTTCTGCTGAAAGATGAACCATCGCCCCAGTCTGAGGTCAAGAGCGCTCTGGAGCAGGTTTTCATCCCGGATGTCTCTCTACATTGCTGCATTCATCTTTCCCTCTATCCTGACTAGTCTCCCAGTTCCTGCTGCTGAAAAACATCCCCATAGCATGATGCTGCCACCACCATGCTTCACTGTAGGGATGGTATTGGCCTGGTGATGAGCGGTCCCTGGTTTCCTCCAAACATAACACCTGGCATTCACGCCAAAGAGTTCAATCTTTGTCTCATCAGACCAGAGAATTTTGTTTCTCATGGTCTGAGAGTAATTCGGGTGCCTTCTGGCAAACTCCAGGTGGGCTGCCATGTGCCTTTTACTAAGGAGTGGCTTCTGTCTGGCCACTCTACCATTAAGGCGTGATTGGTGGTTTGCTGCAGAGATGGCTGTCCTTCTGGAAGGTTTTCCTCTCTCTACAAAGGAACGCTGGAGCTCTGACAGAGTGACCATTGGGTTCTTGGTCACCTTCCTGACTAAGGTCCTTCTCCCCCGATTGCTCAGTTTAGACGGCTGGCCAGCTCTAGGAAGAGTCCTGGTGGTTCTGAACTTCTTCCATTTACAGATGATGGAGGTCACTGTGCTCATTGGGACCTTCAAAGCAGCAGAAATTTTTCTGTACCCTTCCCCAGATTTAAGCCTCGAGACAATCCTGATAAATTGTATATCAAGGATTCAGTGTACCCCGCCCGGTATGGGGTTACCGGGGCCCCACCCTGGAGCCAGGCCTGGGGGAGGGGCTCGAAGGCTAGCGTCTGGTGGCCGGGTTTCCACCCATGGGACCCGGCCGGGCTCAGCCCGAAGGAGTTACATGGGTCCGCCCTCCAGTAGGTTCACCACCTGCAGGAGGGATCATGGAAGTCCGGTGCTATGTGGATTAGGTGGCAGTCAAAGGCGGAGACCTTGGCGGACTGATCCCAAGCTTTCTAAACTGGCTTTTGGTACGTGGAATGTCACCTCTCTGGTGGGGAAGGAGCCTGAGCTGGTGTACGAGATTGAGCGATACCGGCTAGATATAGTTGGCCTCACCTCAACACACAGCTCCGGTTCCGGAACCAGTCTCCTGGAGAGGGGCTGGAGCTTGGCCTTTTCTGGAGTTGCCCCGGGCGAGAGGCGACGAGCAGGGGTAGGTATTCTTGTATCGCCCCACCTTGCTGCCTCTATATTGGAGTTTTCCCCGGTGGACGAAAGGGTTGCTTCCCTGCGCCTTCGGGTTGGGAAACGGGTCCTGACCATCATTTGTGCCTATGCACCAAATGATGTTTCAGAGTACCCACCCTTTTTGGAGTCTGTGACTGGGGTGCTGGAGGGTGCTCCTCCTGGAGACTCCATTGTCCTACTGGGGGACTTCAATGCGCACGTGGGCAACGACAGTGAAACCTGGAGGGGGGTGATTGGGAGGAACGGCCTGCCCGATCTGAACCCGAGTGGTGTTCAGTTATTGGACTTCTGTGCTAACCACAGTCTGTCTATAACGAACACCATGTTCAAGCATAAGGGTGTCCATATGTGCACCTGGCACCAGGACACCCTAGGCCGCAGGTCGATGATCGATTTTGTTATCGTATCATCAGACCTGCGACCGTATGTCTTGGACACCCGAGTAAAGAGAGGTGCAGAGCTGTCAACTGATCACCACCTGGTGGTGAGTTGGATCCGATGGCAGGGGAGGAAGCCATTCAGACCTGGTAGACCCAAACGTATAGTGAGGGTGTGCTGGGAGCGTCTGGCTGAGGCCCCTGTCCGGGAGGTCTTCAACTCCCACCTCCGGAAGAACTTCAACCACATTCCGAGGGAGTCTGGAGACATGGAGTCTGAATGGGCCATGTTCTCCACCTCTGTTGTTGAAGCGGCAGCCCAGAGCTGCGGCCGCAAGGTGGTCGGTGCATCTCGTGGTGGCAACCCCCGAACCAAGTGGTGGACACCAGTGGTGAGGGGGGCCATTAAGCTGAAGAAGGAGTCCTATCAAGCTTGGTTGGCTTGTGGGACTCCCGAAGCAGCTGAGGTGTACCGGCAGGCCAAGCGGAGTGCAGCTCGGGTGGTTGCTGAAGCAAAAACCCGGGTATGGGAGGAGTTCGGTGAGGCCATGGAACAAGACTTTCGGTCGGCTTCAAAGAGATTCTGGCAAACTGTTCGGCGGCTCAGGAGGGGAAAGCAGCTCCCCGTCCACACTGTGTATGGTGCGGATGGGACACTGTTGACTTCAACTGGGGATATCGTCGGGCGGTGGAAGGAATACTTCGAGGATCTCCTCAATCCCACTGATACGCCTTCCACAGAGGAAGCAGGGTTTGGGGACGAGGGGGATGACTCGCCTATCACAGGGGCTGAGGTCGCCAAGGTGGTTAAAAATCTCCTTGGTGGCCGGGCCCCGGGGGTGGACGAGATTCGCCCCGAGTACCTCAAGGCCCTGGATGTTGTTGGGTTGTCATGGTTGACACGCCTCTGCAACATTGCGTGGAGGTCGGGGGCAGTGCCTTTGGCATGGCAAACCGGGGTGGTGGTTCCTCTCTTCAAAAAAGGGGACCGGAGGGTGTGCTCCAACTTTAGAGGGATCACACTCCTCAGCCTCCCTGGGAAGGTCTATGCCAAGGTATTGGAGAGGAGAGTCCGGCCGTTGGTCGAACCTCGGATTCAGGAGGAGCAATGTGGTTTTCGTCCTGGCCGTGGCACATCGGACCAGCTCTTTACCCTCTCGAGAATTCTTGAGGGTTCGTGGGAGTTTGCCCAACCAGTTTACATGTGTTTTGTGGACTTGGAGAAGGCATTTGACCGCGTCCCTCGTGGATTTTTGTGGGGGGTGCTTCGGGAGTATGGGGTATCGGGCTTGTTGTTACGAGCTATTCGGTCTCTGTACGACCGTTGTGAGAGTTTAGTTCGCATTGCCAACACTCGGTCGGAGTCATTCCCAGTGAGAGTTGGACTCCGCCAGGGCTGCCCTTTGTCACCGGTCCTGTTCATAATTTTTATGGACAGGATTTCTAGGCGCAGCCAGGGAATGGAGGGTGTCATGCTTGGTGACCACAGGATCTCATCTCTGTTGTTTGCAGATGATGTTGTCCTGTTGGCTTCATCCAGCAATGACCTACAGCTCTTGCTGGGACGGTTTGCCGCTGAGTGTGAAGCGGCTGGGATGAGAATCAGCACCTCCAAGTCCGAGTCCATGGTCCTCAGCCGGAAAAAGGTGGATTGTCCTCTCCGGGTTGGGGACAGGCTCCTGCCCCAAGTGGAGGAGTTTAAGTATCTTGGGGTCTTGTTCACGAGTGAGGGGAAAATGGAGCGAGAGATCGACGGACGGATTGGAGCAGCATCTGCAGTGATGCGGACGTTGTACCGGTCTGTTGTGGTGAAGAGGGAGCTGAGTTCTAAGGCAAAGCTGTCGATTTACCAGTCAATCTACGTTCCTACTCTCACCTATGGTCACGAGCTTTGGGTAATGACCGAAAGAACGAGATCGCGGATACAAGCGGCTGAAATGAGCTTTCTCCGTAGGATTGCTGGACTCACCCTCAGAGATAGGGTGAGGAGCTCAGTCATCCGGGAGAGGCTCAGAGTAGAACCGCTGCTCCTCCACATTGAAAGGAGTCAGTTGAGGTGGTATGGGCATCTGATTAGGATGCCTCCTGGACGCCTCCCACTTGAGGTGTTTCAGGCACGTCCCACTGGGAGGAGACCCCGGGGCAGACCCAGGACTCGGTGGAGAGACTATGTCTCCCAGCTAGTCTGGGAACGCCTTGGTATCCCCTCTGAAGAGCTGGAGCAGGTGGCTGGGGAGAGGGAAGTCTGGGCTTCTCTGCTTGAACTGCTGCCTCCGCGACCCGGACCTCCGGAAAAGCGGTAGAAGATGGATGGATGGATGGATGGATGGACAATCCTGTCTCAGAGGTCTGCAGACAATTCCTTTGACTTCATGCTTGATCCCTCCCTTCTACAATTAGGGAGGGATCATGTGTTTCTGAACCCTCCCTTAGTTATGCTGCTAATAGGTTTAGTCAGCCGGGGGACCTCCAGTAATGCACTGGGCCTCACTCCTTTCCTCACTCTCTATGAAATATTTTTTTTGCTGGTCATTAACATTTGTTTGTTCTCTCCCATAGATTGAGTCCCCATCGTGCTGTTTGCTCTCTACATGTCTGTTCTTTTCTTCTTCTCTATCCCCTCACCCCCCAGCCAGTCGCAGCAGATGACTGCCCCTCCCTGAGCCTGGTTCTGCTGGAGGTTTCTTCCTGTTAAAAGGGAGTTTTTCCTCTCCACCGTCGCCAAGTGCTTGCTCACAGGGGATCACCTGATTGCTGGGGTCTTTCTGCAACTTTCTGCAACTGTGGGGGTTCCCCCCTACATTTGATAGTGCTATGAGATGACTGTTGTTGTGAAATGGCGCTATATAAATAAAGTTGAATTGAATTGAATTTGTGCTCTAACATGCACTGGCAACTGTGGGACCTTATATAGACAGGTGTGTGCCTTTCTAAATAATGTCCAATCAACTGAATTTACCACAGGTGGACTCCAATTAAGCTGCAGAAACATCTCAAGGATGATCAGTGGAAACAGGATGCACCTGAGCTCAATTTTCAGCTTCATGGCAAAGGCTGTGAATACTTTTGTACAGTGATCCCTCGCTACTTCGCGCTTCACCTTTCGCGCCCTCAGTGCATCGCGGATTTTTCAAAAATATTCATCAAAAATTCAAAATTGAGAAATAATGGGCGGGCGCTAGCAGGAGGCAGGGAGACTACATTAGACCATCAGGTGTCAACACGGAGAGCCGCACAACTCTCTGTTCGCTATTCTCGTGTTGGCTCGGCTCGGAAATCTCGCAAGCTGATTGGCCGAGACGTTTCACCCCGCAAGCTGATTGGCCGAGACGTTTCACCCACCTCCTCTCCCTGCCGAGCACTCATGAAGGGAAGGAAGACCGCATTCATTGCTTTTTGTCGCTCGTGTTACTTAGTCTCGCCGCGTGGAACTTTTTGGTGTTCTCTTGTGCCATTTTGTGCGAAATAGTCTTCCCGTCGAGCCACTACGCCGCCTCCTGCAGCTTCAGCTCTATCGGAAGCTGCCCTCGATGATCCTGCGCCTCCAGCACCTCACGATGAGGCGTCACCTGAGGAGCAGTAAAGCTCTCATTAACCTGCGCAGTAAATCATTTTCATCTTGAGTTACGTATCTTGTTATAAGAATAAAAGAGTTCTAAAAACATATTTATGTACACTTTGTTTACATCTACGTATGTATGTACACGTACACACACACACACGTATCATATGAGAGAGAGAGAGAGAGAATGAACGTACGTATTATTTATGGATGACGTCATTGGGGTGACGCTACTTCGCGGTTTTTCACTTTTCGCGGTCGGTTCTGGAACCCATTAACCGCGATAAGTGAGGGATCACTGTACATGTGATTTCTTACTTTTTTATTTTTAATAAGCTTCCAAAAATCTCAAAAAAACGTGTTTCACATTGCCATGATGGGGTATTGTGTGTAGAATTTTAAGGAAAAAAATTAATTTAATCCATTTTGGAGTAAGGCTGTAACATAACAAAATGTGGAAAAAGTGAAGCGTCGTGAATACTTTCTGGATGCAGTGTATCTCCATAGTAACCTGCGGCGCCCTACTCTTTCATGTTTACAGATGGACACCTCGGCTCGCCAAAGGCAGGGCATACTGTTTTGTAACGTACAGGGAAATAAACCAGAAGAGTTACATTGGCTGCTCAAAGCCAGAATCAATGTAAAGGTTGTGTGTTTCTTTAAGAGAAGTGAACGTTTTGATGTTTTTTTGATAATCACGTGACCAACAGACGCATTTCAGAAGATTAAAAACTACAAACACAATTTTTCAGCGAATGGGACCTTCAGTACCTGTGACTGAAAACCAGATGCATAGAATGTGATCAGGCATGAGTGCAGTAAATTTATTAATAAACCAAGGGTACCGCACAGGGGCTGGAAAGACACAAAACAAAAAAAAACTATAAAGTACAAAATGGAATGCAGGAGCGAAAACCAGACTGGAGCATGTATAGGAAAACGAGGAACATAATGGGAGTTTATCTAGTGATGGGGAACAAAGGAATGAGGGGTGTTATATACAAACACTAACGAGGGTCAATGAGAAACAGCTGATGAGAATTAAGGAACAAAACACAAGAATCATTAGTGGACACCCCATACTGCCGAAGCACCCCCCACAAGAGACCACAATGGACATGGTCGAATGCCTTCTCCAAGTCCACAAAACACATGTAGACTGGTTGGGCAAACTTCCACGAACCCTTGAGGATTCTCGAGAGGGTAAAGAGTTGGTCCAATGTGCCACAGCCAGGACGAAAATCACATTGCTCCTCCTGGATCTGAGGTTTGACCAGCGGTCAGACTCTCCTCTCCGGTACCCTGGCATAGACCTTCCCAGGAAGGCTGAGAAGTGTGATCCCCCTAAAGTTGGAACACACCCTCCGGTCCCCCTTTTTAAAAAGAGGAACCACCACCCTAGTTTGCCATACCAAAGGCACTGTCCCTGACCTCCACGCAATGTTGTAGAGGCGTGTCAACCATGACGGCCCTACAACAAGTCAGTGCAGCTGTCTACCAGGAAATTTTAGAGCACTTCATGCTTTCCTCTGCTGAAAAGCTTTATGGAGATGCTGATTTCATTTTCCAGCAGGACTTGGCACCTGCCCACACTTCCACAGTACCAAAACTTGTAGTGTCTGGGCTTGGCTCACGGCCATGCCCATTTTCATGTATTCTTGGTGATTATTATTAGCTTTATTAACATTGTCACTATACTTTCTCTGCTTAGTTATTCCTAGTTCCTGTGGCTTTATTTTGAAATGATTCCTGTTCCATTTCCTGTAGTCTTATTGTTGTAGTCCTCCTTCCACTTCACCATCATGATTTGCTTTTTATATCCATCCATCCATCCATCCATCTTCTACCGCTTAGTCCTTTTCGGGTCGTAGGGGGACTGGAGCCTATCCCACCATCTTTGGGCGAGAGGCAGGATACACCCTGGACAGACTGCCAGTCCATTGCAAGGCCAACAAAGAGACACAGACAACCATTCACTCTCACGTTCATACCTAAGGACAATTTAGAATCCCCAGTTGAAGAAGCCATCTCTGTTGTCATTCAGTCCATACAGCCAATCATGTACAGTAGAACGAAATTACATTTCTCCTGTCTACAATGTTAATCACATGTAGAATCAGAGGGGTCGCTGCCATGCAAGGCGCCACAACAAACAACTTCACCTTTCCCATTCTATTAAGCTGAGCACCAAGCTAGAAGGCGGGAAGTACCATTTTTATATGGTCTTTGGAATGACCCGGCTGGGACTTGAACCACCAACCTCCTGGTTGTGGGGCGGATGCTCTATCAACTGGGCCAATTAACCTAACCTGCATGTCTTTGGCCTGTGGGAGGAAACTGGAGTACCCGGAGAAACCCACGCAGACACAGGGAGAGCATGCAAACTCCACACAGAAGGGTCACCGATGGTCAAGGGGTGGGATCGAAGACACAATGGTCAAGGGTGGACTCGATCCCATGACCTTCTTGCTGTGTACTAACCACTGCACCACCAAGCTGCCGTTAATTTTTATGGACGGGATATCTAGGTTCAGCCAAGGAATGGGGGGTGTCATGTTTGGTGACCACAGGATCTCGTCTCTGCTGTTTGCAGATGATGCTGTCCTGTTGGCTTCATTCAGCAATGACCTACAGGCCTTGCTGGGATGGTTTGCTACTGAGTGTGAAGTGGCTGGGATGAGAATCAGTATCTCCAAGTCCGAGTCCATGGTCCTCACCCGGAAAAGGGTGGATTGTCCTCTCCGGGTTGGGGACAAGCTTCTGCCCCAAGTAGAGGAGTTTAAGTATACTGGGGTCTCATTCACAAGTGAGGAGAGACGAAGCAAGAGATAGACAGATGGATCAGAGCAGCATCTGCAGTGATGCGGACGTTATACTGGTCTGTCGTGGTGAAGAGGGAGCTAAGCTCTAAAGAAAAGCTGTTGATTTACTGGTCAGTCTACGTTCCTACCCTCATCTATGGTCATGAGCTTTGGGTAATGATCAAAAGAATGAGATTGTAGATACAAGCGGCTGAAATTAGCTTTGCTGGACTCACTCTTAGAGATAGGGTGAGGAGCTCAGTCATCTGGGAAAGGCTCAGAGTTTTGATGTGTCCACATCGAAAGGAGCCAGTTCAGGTGGTTTGGACATCTGATTAGGATGCCTCCTGCCTCCCACTTGAGATGTTTCAGGCACATCCCTCTGGGAGGAGACCTTGGGGCAGACCCAGGGCACGCTGGAGAGACTACATCTCCCACCTAGTCTGGGGAAGCCTTGGTATCCTCTCTGAAGAACTGGAGCAGGTGGCCAGGGAGAGAGAAGTCTGGGCTTCTCGGCTTGAGCTGCTGCCTCCACAAACCGGACCTAAAGAAAAGTGGTAGAAGATGGATGGATGGATGGATGGATAAAACATAGTGGACCAACAGCAGCAGATGACACGGCTCCCCAAATCATTACTGACTGCGGAAACTTCACACTGGGCCTAAAACAACTTGGATTCTGTGCCTCTGCACCCTTCCTTCAGACTCTGGGACCTTGATTTCCACATGACAGGACTTGGCACTTGATTTGGAGAACCATGTCATCTGCTGGTGTTGGTCCCTTTAAGCGGAGATCAACAACAATACAACTAAGGTTTATGAATTATGAAATTGATGGTATTAAATAATAACACAAACGTGGCAAGCAAGTAGGGGAGGAATCCTTTCATCCCACTGTACAAATTCAGTAACTGGCACTTTAACTGTAGAGTTGAGTGTGTGCCCATGCTCGAAGGTCTAATATGGTGTGGTTGCCCACCTCGGTGTAACCATCTGTTATGTGAATGGTAGCCATCTGTGACCAGACACAGCGAACCTGTCCAGATGGTTAATAATGGATAGACTGAAGTCCATATGGCTGAATTATTCATGTGGTGACAAAATAAACTCCTTCCAATCAATATCAGCTCCAATCTATTTTCAATATTGCTCCCCTTCCTCGCTTTTTAATATTCATCCTGCACTTGCACCACTCTTGAACCAATTTTCCAATTAATCTCTGCTCTCGGTCTTCTTCATTTACTTCCTTCCTGTCCCTATTTGTAATTCACCTCCTTATATTTAGGGCCCGAGCCACTGACGTCAGTGGGCGAGAGCCCTATTGTAATTGTTAAGTCGCTTATTGGCCAAGGTGTCGTTCTCCGTTAGGTTCTCCACACCCACCATTAGTCCATTACTTCTCTGTTGGCAAAGAGAGACGGTTGTACTCACCATGGCAGATGACTGGGACTCTCGACCAGACACCAAAGGCTTTCTGTCTATGGCAGTCCGAAGGTGTATGATTGGGAGAATCATAGGTAATTTACAAGCGCTAAACTGTAAATTACATTTTTCTAGGTGAACATTTGCATGCGTTTGTCTTTTAGCTTTAGCCGGTTGCACTGAAACGGACGTCTGTCGTTTAATACGTCCCTTATCTTCCAGGTTTAAATTGCAACTTTTCATGTGAAAACTCATAACAAGCTGTCTTAAAAGTCAGTTAAGTTCGTGTATGAAACAGACAAAAAACACTCACTCTTATTTTCCATTCACCAACATTTGTTCTTTATGCTAAACCCAACACTTCTATAGTGTAAATAAATAGCAACAATGAATGATGTTTTTGCTTTCCAACAAAGGTTTCAAGGAATAGTTTTAGTTCATGTAACCCAGCTTTGAACATCCCAGTCATTTTCAAAACTTCATATGGATTCTGCTGTTAGGCTAGAGTACAGTATTAGCCTCAGCAGGCCATTTCCTATCCAGAAAGAAACCTTAGTACTTGCAATGGCTGATGTTTCATTTCACCATTGGCAGGACAATAAATAACATTTTCTCAACAGTAAATATTGAGGGGACACGATAAGTCTTATTGTAGTCACTATTTTTGTAGTGACTTTAAGGGCTTTATGCACGACTGTGGGATAAGAAAAATAATAGGGACCTATGGAAAAATATAGGGACCTATATTTTTTTTGTAATGTGAAGAGTTGAAAGCCTTTAAAATTTGGAGGTGATGGAAAAAATAGTGAATTCATGAGGAAAAATTGAAAAATTTATGCGAAAGTTGCAAGCTTGTAAAAAAGGATGGAGATTTATGGGAAGAAAAAAATGAAAAAATTAAGAGAAATTTCAAACATACAAGAAACAATTTTTTTTGAATTTATGCTGAGCATTTTTGCTTCATTTGTGGTTCTGTAACATGACATTAAAAGGTTTATGATCCATCCATCCATCCATCCATCCATCTTCTACCGCTTTTCCGGAGGTCCGGGTCGCGGAGGCAGCAGTTCAAGCAGAGAAGCCCAGACTTCCCTCTCCCCAGCCACCTGCTCCAGCTCTTCAGAGGGGATACCAAGGCGTTCCCAGACCAGCTGGGAGACATAGTCTCTCCACCGAGTCCTGGGTCTGCCCCGGGGTCCCCTCCCAGTGGGACGTGCCTGAAACACCTCAAGTGGGAGGCGTCCAGGAGGCATCCTAATCAGATGCCCATACCACCTCAACTGACTCCTTTCAATGTGGAGGAGCAGCGGTTCTACTCTGAGCCTCTCCCGGATGACTGAGCTCCTCACCCTATCTCTGAGGGTGAGTCCAGCAATCCTACGGAGAAAGCTCATTTCAGCCGCTTGTATCCGCGATCTCGTTCTTTCGGTCATCACCCAAAGCTCGTGACCATAGGTGAGAGTAGGAACATAGATTGACTGATAAATCGACAGCTTTGCCTTAGAACTAAGCTCCCTCTTCACCACAACAGACCGGTACAACGTCCGCATCACTGCAGATGCTGCTCCAATCCGTCTGTCGATCTCTCGCTCCATTCTCCCCTCACTCGTGAACAAGACCCCAAGATACTTAAACTCCTCCACTTGGGGCAGGAGCCTGTCCCCAACCCGGAGAGGACAATCCATCTTTTTCCGGCTGAGGACCATGGACTCGGACTTGGAGGTGCTGATTCTCATCCCAGCCGCTTCACACTCAGCGGCAAGCCATCCCAGCAAGAGCTGTAGGTCATTGCTGGATGAAGCCAACAGGACAACATCATCTGCAAACAACAGAGATGAGATCCTGTGGTCACCAAGCATGACACCCTCCATTCCCTGGCTGCGCCTAGAAATCCTGTCCATAAAAATTATGAACAGGATCGGTGACAAAGGGCAGCCCTGGCGGAGTCCAACTCTCACTGGGAATGACTCCGACCGAGTGTTGGCAATACGAACCAAACTCTCACAACGGTCGTACAGAGACCGAATAGCTCGTAACAACAAGCCCGATACCCCATACTCCCGAAGCACCCCCCACAAAAATCCACGAGGGACGCGGTCAAATGCCTTCTCCAAGTCCACAAAACACATGTAAACTGGTTGGGCAAACTCCCACGAACCCTCAAGAATTCTCGAGAGGGTAAAGAGCTGGTCGGATGTGCCACGGCCAGGACGAAAACCACATTGCTCCTCCTGAATTCGAGGTTTATGATATTTGTGATATTCCTGGTTTATGCCTGTGGCTGCTAGTTCATTTTAATTTTTCCCCTCGCATCCCATTGTATTAGATGCTATGGAATTTCTATAACACCTTTTGTTGTATTGTGCATGAATCTAATGGATGTTAAAGCTGGATTTATGCACCCGCATTGACATGATGCAGTGGCGGTGGCGTCAATACAGTATCCCTCTGCGTCGTCCGACGTGCACCTCTCTAGAGAAAGAGGGGTGCACGTCGGTGACGCAGGCCATAAGATGGTGGTTGGCTTTGTTTCCTCCTTCACATTTCCTGGTTCTTGTCACTCCTCTGCTCTGCCCGTTCACAGAGGCACAACTTACAAAGCGAGTTGGTTAAATAATAGATGTTAAAGTATAAAAACTCAAATAGCAGCTCTGCTGCTCCATAAAGGCTGGTGTAACTGTGTGTTAAAAACAGACTTGAGTAATATTCAACTCCATTAAAGTAAAAAAAAGAAAATAATAAGCTAGTCCATCCTGTCTGAAACCTTGCTGGGTCTTGAAGTTTAAAAGTTTAATTAGGCTTCAGATGAAAATTAAAAGAACTTCTTCCAGTCTAAAATAAAAAAAAAACACTTTAAATATCAGTGCAGGAATATGAGACTTCACTACACCTCCAGTGAAATATTTAAGCCGTTTTAAATTTATTTGTGGTAATTATGGTTAGTTTTTAATTAAATTACAAATCGTGACTTTCTAATTTACCAAGATGCACTAATGTTCAGAATGAAGGCTGATATGATGGTGACAGTCTTGTTCTTACGATCCTGTGATAAAGGGAATAACTGAACAGAATTCTAAATTGGAGCTACCCTATAATGGCATATTTGGCATTTTTACTGTGTAAATAATAGTTCAGAATAGTAAATAGTAGTTTTAGTAGTGACTGGAAGATTTTTGGAGTGTTTTTATTTTTATTTGCTTCAAGAATGGAGGAGAAAGGAGCAGTGAGTTTGTGTATATTTGCTCCCGATTTTGGCGTGTTTACCGTGTAAACAGTAGTTTAGCCTTGGGCTCTGACTCTAACATTTCCAACATTTTCACACAATTTTAGATCCTCTGTGCTTAAACGGGTAATTTTTTTTTTTTCCTGGTGATTTTGTGCCATTTTCATGTAGCTTTTTTGTTAGTTTGCAGCCCTTTGCATAAGCAGTACGATGTGTGTTTTTCCACTTTTCTTCTGGTGCACTCCTGGTGCACAATTTGGGCTTCTTGTGCCTTGTCCTTTCATTCCTTCACAATATATACATATATAATGTAACGCCTCTGTGGAATCTACTGGATATTTTGGACAGTTTTTACATTTTTTCCTCCGTTCTTCAGTTTGAATATCTTCATTTGTAAAGGACATTTCAAGGTAAGACAGCTGTGTTTTATATTAAACTATTTTCCTTCTTGCAATACTCATAACTTTAGTGTTATGTGTGTTTTAAAGTTGCTCGTTTGCAATAACTTGCTGCCATCCGTTTCAAAGTGAAATGCCGGTTCCACGTTGTCAAAGCCATGCAGGGCTTAAATGACACTAACAGCCGGTTTAACCTTTGGGTTATCTTAGCGACTTTGAGTCTTTTGTGGTATACTGACTTGGCGGTTTATACAAAGGTGGACTCTTCAACACTTGAGACTTTTAACTGGAACAGCAACCCCTTAAAGATGAAGCCAAAGTAAAATTTTAACATTTTTGTATGGAATCTGGTCCGTCCCCTGAGTGGTACTTGGAATGTTTGAGTGCAAATGATCTGCAGGCAGAACTTCATTAAGAAATCCAAAGATTTTTATTCTTAAACGCTCCCAGTTGTATTCAGATTGATTGTTTTTAGTTCAAGTCTTAATTAAGTTGGTTGCAAATACTCTGCTCGTTTGAATTAAGATCTAAATGTGATCAAATGAAATTGCATGTTAAACGGCACATTGTATGATATAGTGCAATTAGAAATGTAGTAGTAGTAGTAGATTAGTTTATTTGACAGGGACAGTGCAATAAACATAGACAATTAATCAAAGACAATCAATCTGATGTGTTGCACATAGAGTGTATAGCTACATGTACTTTAAGTCAGTTAACATTATTCTTAAAATGATGTTTTAAAAACTCAAAGCAATCAGAAAGTGGCCATAAGGACTGGAAGAGAAGCAAAAAAAAAAAAAAAAAAAAAATCAGCAAAATTTAAAACAATGTGTCATGGGTTTAAGTGTTCCCTGAAGCTTATGTTTCCTGAAATTGTGACTTAGATTAACCATTATAATTCAATAAGTGACTCTGTGAAACACTCATGGCTGCTCTGTTCATTCACAGACCAGAAAATTCACACTGTTATCCTGTTAAATCAAAGGGAATCTTTGTTCTTTTGAATTCAATTCAACTTTATTTAAATAGCACCATTTCACAACAACAGTCATCTCATAGCACTTTCAACTGTAGGGGAAACCCCCACAATTGCAGAAAGACTCCAGCAATCAGGCGATCCCCTATGAGCAAGCGCTTTGCGACGGTGGAGAGGAAAAACTCCCTTTTAACAGGAAGAAACCTCCAGCAGAACCAGGCTCAGGGAGGGGCAGTCATCTGCTGCGACTGGCTGGGGGGTTAGGGGATAGAGAAGATGAAAAGAACAGACATGTAGAGAGCAAACAGCACGATGGGGACTCAATCTATGGGAGAGAACAAACAGATGTTAATGACCAGCAAAAAAAAAAAAATATTTAATTGAGTGAAGAAAGGAGTGAAGCCCAGTGCAATTATTGGAGGTCCCCCGGCTGTCTAAACCTAATAGCAGCATAACTAAGGGAGGGTTCAGAAACACATGATCCCTCCCTAATTGTAGGCTATATCAAAAAGGAAGGTTTTAACCTTATTCTTAAAAACAGAGATCGAGTCTGACTCCCGAATCCAGATTGGCAGCTGGTTCCACAAGACAGGAACTTGATAACTGAAGGCTCTGCCCCCCATTGTACTTTTGTTGATTCTAGGTATTGCAAGTAATCCAGCATTTTGGGAGTGCAGAGCTCTGTTAGGATAATAGGGTAATATCAGATCTTTTAAATAAAAAGGGGCCTGATTGTTTAGAGCTTTAAAAGTGAGAAGGAGGATTTTAAACTTAATTCTAAACTCTATGGGAAGCCAATGAAGGGAGGCCAGAACCAGAGTGATATGATCTCTCTTTCTAGTACCTGTTAAAACTCTTGCAGCAGCATTTTGGATCAACTGAAGACTTTTTAGAGATGTTTTAGGACAACCTGATAATAAAGTTACAATAATCTAATCTAGAGCTAACAAAAGCGTGGATCAGTTTCTCAGCATCACTCTGAGACAAGATGCTCCTAATCTTGGCAATATTGTGCAAATGATAGAAGACAGACTTAGAAACGAATTCAATATGTGAACTGAAAAACAGATCTTGATCAAAAATAACTCCAAGGTTCCTCACAGAGCTATTAAGAGAAAGAGTAACTGCATCCAAACTAAAAGTTTGATTTGGAAAGGTATTTCTAAGGTTTTTTGGACCAACAAGAATGACTTCAGTCTTATCTGAATTTAATAGCAGGAAATTACAAGTCATCCAAGCTTTGATTTCCTTAAGACAGGCTTCTAACTTGGCTAATTGATTACTATCATCTGGCTTCATTGACAGGTATAATTGTGTGTCATCTGCATAACAATGAAAATGTATACAGTGCTTCCTAATAATGTTGCCTAACGGAAGCATATATAAACTAAAAAGAGTAGGGTCTAGCACAGATCCCTGTGGAACTCCATGACTGAGCTTTGAGTTGAAAGAAAACTCATTATTGACATGAACAAACTGGAACCTATCAGATAAATAAGCTCTAAACCACTGCAACAAAGTTCCATTAAGTCCAACATAGTGTTCTAATCTATCAAGTAGAATAGGCTTCATCCAGCATACACAAAGGAGGTGAAGGAAGAGTTCTACAGTGATTTACGTGAGACTATCAGGCGTGTACCGACAGATGACAGGCTGATACTCATTGGAGATTTTAATGCCAGAGTTAGTTCGGACACTGAGAAATGGAAAGGAGTGCTAGGCAGTCATGGAGTAGGTAAGTGCAATACTAATGGAGAACTTCTACTTGCACTATGTTCAGAGTACAACCTTGTGATAACCAACACTCTTTAAGCACAAGGACACACACAAGAAGACATGGATGCACCCAAGATCCAAGCACTGGCACTTATTAGACTACATCATAGTAAGGCAGAGAGACATAAGGGATGTATTGGACACCAGAGCAATGACACGCGCGGACTGTGGTACTGATCATGTTATGCTGAGATCTAGATTAAGGATTTGCAGACGAAAATAGCATTGCAGGACAGGTGCAAAGCCAACATGGAAGCTAAACACTAGTACACTGAAAGGCCAAAAGAAGCAGGAAGAACCTACACAGGAGATGGATGAAAACCTGAAAGACTGGGACAGCAACAACTCAGAGAATGACATAAAAGAGAAATGGGCAACACTGAAGGATACGTTGTATCAGACTGCGAGTGATGTATTAGGCTACCCTGAGAGAAAACATCAAGATTGGTTTGATGAGCATGATGAACACCTGAAGAAACTACTAAAAGTGAGGAATACAGATAGGCAGGAAAACCTACAGTGTAACACAAGGTCGAAGAAGAAGAAATACTCAAAGACTCAGAGTAAGCTACAGAAGTACACCAGAGAGATGAAGTCCAACTGGTGGGATGATAAAGCAGAGAAACTTCAAACTGCAGCAGTCAGGAAGGACATGAAAACATTCTTCACAGGTTTGAGAGAAATCTACGGCCCTAAACCAAGAGGATTGATCCGACTAAAGGCTATGGATGGTGAAACGGTTTTGCAGGACAAAGACAAGATCCTGGACAGATATGCAGACCACTTTGACCAACTACTAAACAACCCTGGAGATCTCACTGAAGAGGCTAAAGAAGCTCTAGTGCAGCGACCAGCTGTATCAAGTCTGGATGAACCATCAAATTTTGATGAACTAATGGCAGCTATCAGGACAACACAGGATGGTAAAGCGCCAGGAAGGGATTGTGGAAATTTGGTGGTGTTCAGCTGACCAACTGCCTGCACAAGTTCATCCAAGAGATATGGGATGCACAGAAAGTACCTCAAGACTGGAAGGATGCAAGTATTGTGCCATTGTTCAAGAAAGGTGACAGGAAAGATTGTGGAAATTACCGAGGTATATCACTGCCTAGCCACTGTTGGTAAGATTCTCTCACGTGTACTACTGAACAGACTCAATAAACACATCTCGCAGAATGTACTACCGGAAACCCAGTGTGGCTTTAGAAGTGGAAGAAGCACAATGGACATGATTTTCTGCTTGAATCAGGTTCAAGAAAAGTGTATCGAACAGAACATGCCGCTTTATATAGTCTTCATAGACTTCAGTAAAGCCTTCGATACTGTTTCACAACAAGGACTTTGACAGGTACTCAAGAAATATGGTTGTACAGAGAAGTCTGTCAGCCTGATCGAGGCACTCCATACAGGTATGCAAGCAAATGTGGCAATGAGTGGTTCAGTATCTAAAGACTTTTCAGTAACCAATAGGGTGAAACAAGGGTGTGTGCTGGCGCCTACACTCTTCTCGCTATATCTGGGAGCCATACTTGAGGTGGCCTTCAAAGACACTTCAGAAGGAGTATACATTCAAACAAGGAAAGAAGCAGACTTGTTCAGTGTGGCACAGTTTAAAGCCAAGAGTAAGACATCGATAAAGGTAGTAAGAGAAATGCTCTTTGCCGACGACAGTGCTCTAGTTGCACACAGTGTGGAAGATATGCAATCTTTAGTGGAGAAATTTGCAAGAGCAGCTAGTCAATTCAGCCTCAAAATCAACATCAAGAAAACAGAGTGCCTTTATCAACTACCAAAGTTCCAATTATCAACATCACTACCAGAAGAGATCAGCATTGGTACAGAGCCACTAGTCAAGTGCAAGACTTTCAAGTAAAGTATAAAATATTGTTTCAGAGAATGCTAGGCTGGAGGATGAACTATCTCTCAGAATGGGAAGAGCAAGCGCTGTGTTTGGAAACTTGAAGGAGAGACTGTGGAACAATCGAAATGTGTCTACCCATGTGAAATGTAAAGTGTACAGAGCGACAGTACTGGCTACTCTATTGTACGGTGCTGAAACTTGGACTTTCTACAGAGTGCAGATAAAGAAACTCCACACGTACATGATGAGACACCTTTGAGCCATAATGAACATCTCATGGAAAGACAAGATAACCAACATAGAAGTGTTGAAACGAGCTGGTCTACCATCAATGGAGGACATGCTAATACAGATGAACCTGACATGTTCATGCTCGGACATGTTGAGAGAATGGACCACCAGCGTCTCCCTCGGCAGTTACTCAACTCACAGTTATGCAAGAGCAAACGCAATCAGGGTAGACCAAGGCTCAGATTTAAAGACACTGTAAAAAGAAACTTGAAGAAGTTGGATATAGACAGGAGTTCCTGGCAGCGGAAGGCTAAGGACAGAGCTGTGTGGAGGAATCTTATCAGACCTAAATGAAACAGTCATTGTCGCCCACGACAGACTGCTATGATGATGATCAGGGCCCGAGCCACTGACAAAGTCAGTGGGCGAGAGCCCTATTGTAATTAGGGCCCGAGCCACTGACAACGTCAGTGGGTGAGAGCCCTATTGTAATTGTTAGAATTTTTTTTTTTCTTCTTCTCCATCTAAAATCTCATTTTTGGGGTAGTCAACGTGCATGAAAACTCACCATTTTTTGCAGGGACTTCAAGACTGGCAAAATATTTAATATTTCGGAGGAAATATGAATGACCCCACAAAAATGGCTCTACAGCGCCACCTAACATGTGAAGTCAATGGGGAGTGGCCCATGCTTACTTTCACGTAGAAAGATAAAAATCGGATGAGATGTTTATCATGTCAAGATATGCAAAAAACTCCATAGAAGTGATGGTCTACACCCAACAGGAAGTCAGCCATTTTGGCAGGGAGTGGCGGTGACCTGACTTCCACCTCGCACATTTGATCGAATTCATCCTAGGGTTTTAGACCGATTGAGCTCATTTGTGGTGACAATCATCTATACCCATGTGCCATTAAAAGTTGAAAACTTTTCCAAAAGCTCGATGGTTTGGCTGTAGGGGCATGGCAAAGTTTGATGCCTTGCCATGATCATTCTATAACCATTCTGAAGGCAATAACTCTGGTATGCATTGTTGGATTTCAACCAAATTCAATATTATGGATATCAGTCCAATTCCAAACAGTTCTATAGAACAATATTCATATAAATCTACAGTGCCACCCATAGGAGGCAGAAAGTATTGCATCAGAAAGTTTGCACCATGTTGTTTTTTTAATACCTCAGGAATGGAATGTCGGATTGGCACCAAGATAGGTATGACATATATGGGTATGTCACAAAACAATTACAGCTATGAATATTCATGAGTAGCAATAGCGCCCTCTCTTGGACACATGAAGGTTACACCAAAGGTTTTCTTCAATATCTCTGAAATAAATAGTCTGATTGTCACCATAAACAATACCAATCATCTATACCCATGTGCTATCAAAAGGTGTTGAAAACTTTTCCAAATTCCCGACGGTTTGGCGGAAGGGTTGTGGCCAAGTTTGCAGTATTGCCATCACCCTTCCAATGGCTTTTACTCTGGCACACATTGACTGATTTCAACCAAATTTTGTGTGGTGAATAGGTAGCCAATACTGATAATCATCATCATCACTCTATAAATTCAAGAAATCTGTGTGTGTGTGTGTGTGTGTGTCTGTCTGTCTGTCTGTGTGTCACGATCATAGGACATCATAGGATGGCCTATGATATCTGCATGATGTTCTATGATGATCTTATGATCTCAGGCTACATAGGACTCGCGATGCCATCATATAGACAAATGTGTCTTTATGATGTCATATAGACCATCACTCATGATACCTAACAAATGTGTCTTTATGATGTCATATAGACCATCACTCACCATGCCTGCCTTGATGTCTTTATGATGTCAGATAGACCATCACTCACCAAAGAAGACATACTCATCACCCGATTATGAATAGGACACAGTGTGGGCTATATTAATCATATATTCCATAACCTACATATGTTGAAACATGTGGGAATGTTTGGTGATTACATATGTAAGGCGACTTCACACCTCAGAAAAGACAAAGACTCTCAACCGCCAGTGAAGAACAAAGACGTTCCCAGACACTGCGGTGGAGACCGGAGGAGCTGCCCTCACCCCCCAGGGCCATGAGGAGGGGTACAAAGACAATGGGGGAGATTAAGATAATGAGGGATGTCAGCTTTTGATATGCATGTCTTTTGTTATGTGCAAGTATAAGTTCATAGAGCCGAAAGTGTTCCGGCCTCTTTTTCCTTCTGCTGCTTCTGCACTTAGATGAGACTTGTTAGGAGAGCTGATAATAAACTTTGGTTTATATATCATACCGCTTCGTTCTTTCAAGCTCTTCTACACTGGTGACCCCTGACGCGAGTATGGACCTGAGGCGTTCCCCCACGATCGACTCATCTGTGGCGACCCAGGCAGACGCCAGCGCCCACGCAGACAGGGGAACAGATGGACAACTTTCCCCCCCGGCAGAAGGGATTGACAGGGCTCAACCGAGCACCAGCACCGCTGAGAGAGCCGAAGCAAGGCACTCTCCCCCTGCGGACACATCAGTGACGGTCTACACAAACGCCGTCACCGTCAACCTGCCAGACTTCTGGCAGGAAGACCCCGCCTCATGGTTTCAGCAAGCTGAAGCCCAGTTTGCACTTGCGGGCATCACGGCTGACGATACAAAGTTCTATCACTTCGTCGCCAAACTCAACACCGCCACTTCGAGATGTGCGCGGAGTATAATCCGGCGGCCGCCGGCCCGGGACAAATATGAAGAACTGAAAGCGACCATCGTGGCAAATTACGTCCCCTCAGCCGAGGAGAGAGCCGAGAGGATCCTGGCGGTTTACGGCCACAGAGGATGCAGACCCAAGGCCCTCATGGAGGACTTGCTGCAACTTAAAGAAGAGGACAATGACAACTTCTTCTTCCATTTCATATTCCTCAGTACGCTGCCGCCACACATGAGAGGGACGCTGGCCAACATGCGATGCAGCACCCAGCAAGACTTCCGCACGCTGGCTCACGAAGCTCAACGGCTCGTCAACGCCTGCAAGGAGCAGACACCCACAGCAGCATCCGCAGATGTCCGGAGCCACGAGGAGCCACAAATCACTGAGCAGAATCAGCCCGCGGTGACAGCGACACGGCCAGGACGCAACAGACGGAGCGACATTTGTTATTACCACCACCGCTTCGCCGAGAAGGCTTACAAATGCATCCCCCCCCTGCAAATTCACAATTTCCGGAAAACGCCGAAGCCGAGAGCCGTTAACAGCGGCGGTTCTCGGCGAAAAAAGCAAGCTTTTATATGTGACGGACGGACACACCGGCAAGCGGTTCCTTATCGACACGGGAGCTCAACTAAGTTTTGTCATGCCCTCCCAAGCAGACCGGGCCATGGGCCCCCGGGGCAATGGAGCGGTGGCAGCCAACGGCTCCATCATCGACACTTTTGGCGAAAAGAGCCTGCACCTCTGCATCCACGGCCGCAACTACAGATGGACATTTGTTGTAGCGGCGGTGAGTTTTAACTTGTTGGGCGCAGATTTTTTGTGTGCACATGGGTTATTAGTTGATCTAGCGAACAGGCGCTTGGTTAATGCACTGTCCTTTGCTTCTATTCCCTGCTCAGCCCGGCTTTCTCCACCACCTGTGCAGGCCAGCGTCACCACAGCAGGAGGTAAGTTTGATCAACTCCTCACCCAATTTGCAGCACTCACAATTCCCAAATTCTCAGCCACAGTGGCTAAACACGGGGTTGAACATTTTATTCCCACAACGGGCCCACCCGTATTTGCCAAAGCTCGGCGCTTAGACGCGGCCAAGCTCGCCATAGCTCGGGACGAGTTTACCACCCTTGAAAAATTAGGCATTATTAGACGCTCGAAAAGCTCCTGGGCCTCGCCACTTCACATGGTTCCGAAATCCGACGGTTCTTGGAGACCGTGCGGCGATTACCGCAGATTAAACAATGCGACAGCACATGACCGCTACCCGATTCCTCACATTCAGGATTTTTCACTGCACCTGGCGGGTGCGCACATTTTTTCAAAAATAGACCTGGTCCGCGGTTATCATCAAGTCCCAGTTCGAACAGAGGACATTCCTAAAACAGCTGTAATAACCCCTTTCGGCCTTTTTGAATTTTTGCGGATGCCTTTCGGCCTCAAAGGCGCGGCTCAAACCTTTCAGCGGATGATGGACGCAGTATTACGCGACCTCCCTTTTGTTTTCGTCTACCTCGACGATATGCTGGTAGCCAGCCCGTCTGAGGAAGAACACGAGCAGCACCTCACTATGGTTTTTCAGAGGCTAGAAGAGCACGGGTTAATAATCAATCCAGCCAAATGCAAATTCGGTGTGTCACAAATTGATTTTTTAGGACACAGAGTTTCTCCGAAGGGGGCAGTCCCACTTCCAGACAAAGTTCACGCGATAAAAAGTTTCCCACGGCCACAAACGGTCAAATCGCTGCAAGAATTTTTAGGAATGGTTAATTTTTACAACCGTTTCCTCCCCCACGCAGCTCAGCTCATGCAGCCCCTATATGACGCGCTCAGAAAACAAAAACCTTCCAACGCGGTCGAATGGACCCCGGAGCGTGAACACGCCTTCGCGGAAGTAAAAAGCGCCCTAGCTAATGCCACATTGTTGGTTCACCCCGATCCCTCGGCCCGCATTGCGCTAACCACAGATGCTTCGGACCTGGCTATAGGGGCAGTTGTAGAACAACATGTCAGCAGAATCTGGCAACCTTTGGCATTCTTCAGCAAATCGCTAAACCAAACCGAGCGTAAATACAGCACTTTTGATAGGGAGCTGCTAGCGCTTCATTTATCCATCCGCCACTTCCAGTTCTGGTTAGAAGGGCGGAGTTTCACGGCTTTTGTAGACCACAAACCGCTCACCTTTGCTATGGCTAAAATTTCCGAACCGTGGTCAGGCAGGCAACAAAGACAGCTGGCTGCGATTTCAGAGTTCACCACAGACATTCGACATGTGGCAGGCAAACTTAACGTGGTAGCAGACTGCCTCTCTCGCGCTGTGACATCGTCAGAGCGCGAGGAGACAGATTATACTACCTCAGCCGTGGAACTCTTCACCAACGCGGACACATACGCGGCCCCAATCCATGCAGGGATAGATTATGCAGCCATGGCAGAGGAACAAAGCAGTGACGCGGACGTGCGCGCACTCTTGTCTGGACCAACAGGGTTAAGGCTGGAGGAAAGGGGTTTACGCGACGGCGTGCCCCCCCTAATATGCGATATCTCAACCGGCCGACCTCGCCCGTTTGTCCCAGCTACATGGCGCCGCCGTATTTTCGACTCAATTCACTCCCTCGCGCACCCAGGTGTGTGCGCCTCGGTTAAAATGGTCGCCGAAAAGTTTGTGTGGCCTGGCCTGCGCAAAAACGTAAAAGAATGGGCAAAAACTTGCATTTCTTGTCAGCGCGCCAAAATACACAAACACACAAAAGCCCCTCTGGAGCCTTTTCCAATCCCTGCTAGAAGGTTCGACCACGTTCATGTCGACCTCGTGGGACCACTACCTTCCTCCCAAGGTTTCACACATCTGTTAACAATGATAGACCGCACCACGCGCTGGCCAGAGGCAGTCCCTCTGGGGGCAACCACAGCGGAGGAAGTCGCTCACGTTTTTTTGACAAACTGGGTGGCACGTTTCGGCGTCCCATCGGACATCACGTCCGATAGGGGGCCTCAATTTGTCTCAGAGCTTTGGTCAGCCATGTCCAGCAGCTTAGGGGCAACAATTCACCGCACCACCGCTTATCACCCTCAGGCTAATGGGTTATGCGAGCGTTTTCACAGATCTTTAAAGACCGCCCTCAAAGCCTCACTAACGGATACAAATTGGGTAAATAAACTTCCCTGGGTTTTATTGGGGTTGCGTGCTGCGCCCAAAGAGGATCTAGACGCCTTCCCAGCAGAATTAGTTTTTGCACAACCTCTCAGGCTCCCAGGTGAATTTTTACCAGAGAACCCAGAGCCAGGGCATTTTCCAGCCCCGAGGTTTTTAGGCAGCAACGGACCGGACTCTCTCCCCGGCCCGGCACATCACTCTTTTCCACGGGTTTTTGTCCCCCAAGCTCTAAAAAACGCTGAATTCATTTTTGTTAGGCATGAAGCTTTAAAACCAACCTTCCGCCCAGCATACGATGGGCCATTCAGAGTGCTGGAACCTGGTGATAAACACTTTGTGCTTGATTTTGGGGATAGAAAAGAAACAGTCAGCATTGACAGACTTAAACCTGCCTTCTTGTTGAGAGACGAGCCTGCACAGTTGGCGAGAGCACCTCGGCGGGGTAGACCCCCCAAGAGAAAAGACTCAGCCCCCCTGCAGGGAACAAATAATCACTCTCCTCCCCAAGCTGCAGATTCCTTACAGGAAGGTCCCAGCAGGACGCCCAAGCGGACCCACAGCAGATTCGGGAGAAGATTAAAACCCAGACAGCACAGGGACTGATGCAAACTACTCAACAGTTGTTCACTAATTGTGCTGTAACAGTTTAGGACTGACTTGTGATTTTACTATGCTGTTATGATTACCACTGAACTCTCTTAGAAGCATGGCTGCTGGAAAGTTTCTTCTGTGGCAAGAGGTGTAGCAGTTAGTATGTCATAGTAATTATCTTAAACTGTGAATTTTTCTATTGTCCTTTTCTTAGTCGTTTGGGGGGGGGGGCTGTGGGCTATATTGATCATATATTCCATAACCTACATATGTTGAAGCATGTGGGAATGTTTGGTGATTACATATGTAAGGTGACTTCACACCTCAGAAAGGACAAAGACTCGCAACCGCCAGTGAAGAACAAAGACGTTCCCAGACACTGCGGTGGAGACCGGAGGAGCTGCCCTCACCCCCCAGGGCCATGAGGAGGGGTACAAAGACAATGGGGGAGATTAAGATAATGAGGGATGTCAGCTTTTGATATGCATGTCTTTTGTTATGTGCAAGTATAAGTTCATAGAGCCGAAAGTGTTCCGGCCTCTTTTTCCTTCTGCTACTTCTGCACTTAGATGAGACTTGTTAGGAGAGCTGATAATAAACTTTGGTTTATATATCATACCGCCTCGTTCTTTCAAGCTCTTCTACACACAGCACTTTAAACCGCTTTAAACCACACATTTTTTCAGCTCTGGGCAACTATTTTCCATTCATTCTCTATGTAGTCCAGTGTTTACAGCGCTGAGCTCCCATGGCACTGAAAAGCTCTCGGCAGTGGCCGTCTTTTTGTCGCGGCGCTCAGGGCGCTCAGAGTAGAAAAAAGTCCAACTTTTCAAAGACTGCAGCTGAGCTTGTCAGTGTCAGACCTTAAGCAGCCAATCGGAACTGCAGCGTGGGTGGGACATAGGATGCTAGTACTAGTCTGTTCTCAGACTCCTGCTTTCGGTGTCATCATATGTTTCATCCAGAGCTGCTAGAAAACGTTTTCTGTCCATTGTTAGTTAGAAACTGCTATTAAAAAATCTGTAGAAAGTCTGACAATAGGAAAAGCAGGAATGATGAGCTGAGAGTGACAAGCTCTTGCTGGGATACAGGGCACAGGCTTTTTTTTCCCACAGAGCATCACGCACAAATGCTGAAAAAAAAATGCTCAGGGCGGTCGGATGACAAAAAACGCATTTGGTGGACATGCAGCCTAAATCTGGAAATCTTACTCATCATCCGATTAACAATAGGACACACTACTTTACACCACACCCATTCGAAGCAGTACATGTTCTATGATATGTCCTGCCTGCCTTGATGTCTTTATGATATCATATAGATCATCACTCACGATGCCTGCCTTGATGTCTTTATGATGTCATATAGACCATCACTCACGAAAGAAGAGATACTCATCACCCGATTAAGAATTACAGTACTTTAAACCACACCCATTTGAAGCAGTAAATCTGGAAAT
The DNA here is from genome assembly GCA_020510985.1 of Pholidichthys leucotaenia. Taxonomy (NCBI): domain Eukaryota; kingdom Metazoa; phylum Chordata; class Actinopteri; order Cichliformes; family Pholidichthyidae; genus Pholidichthys; species Pholidichthys leucotaenia. The sequence continues at coordinate 363,494,159 of CM035836.1, read as the reverse complement.
CTCACTCAGTAAGGCAGAAGACAAATCAATAATGACAAATTATATAGTCGAAAAGTGGCAAGAATATTGGGACTCAATAGATACAGGAAGACATCTTTTATGACATTCAAAAGCACGTAAACTGTGGAATGGGAGATGCCAGAAACAGGAAAGAGATACTCATCATCAAATTAAGAACAGGACACACTAATTTAAACCAGATGCTACATAAATGGAGAGCAATAGAGTGAGGAGAACTTCTGCTTGTCTGGAAAGATCCCGTGAAGATAACACAGCTGAGGTTCTGTGAATAAGTCACAGGGCCAGTCTTTACAGCGCGCTGGTGTTTTCTGCACAAGACATTTCTTCAGCCATGGCCAATTATATGTTGCCGCGTGCACAGTTGGCAGATCAAGCAGTCTTCGTATTCTTGCTCAAGATGAAGAAACTAAGCAAAAGCATCACTTTCTGAGCAATGTTGTTTGTAAAGAGGTGCTGATACAGTAAAAATGTGTAACCTTGAAGAATGCCAGTCTACACTACAAATGTGTAAAATACCTAGCAAAGTGCTGATTTTCTCCGGGGGCTCCGGTTTCTTGGTTTCTACGGGCATGCACGGGTCGAAAGCCACTTTTTGCTCAGATCGATTTTCATGATCCTGCCCATGAACTGGAATTACGACGCACCTATCCCCCAACCAGTGGTCTCAACGAAGAAGAGGAAGAAGACCACCACACGGAAAGCAATAGAGTGAGGAGAACTGCTGCATGTCAGAAAAGATGCCGTGAAGATGAAACACCTCAGGTTCGAGCAGTACGCTGCAGGCATGACTGTGAACAACACAGCCGTCTGAGACAGGGGGAGACCCTTCAGCAACGGGCATGCAGAAATACTTGCTTAGACTTGGTTTCTATGGGCATGGACGAATATGTACCAGTTTCTATAATAAAGAATGACACATAGTGACAGGGCCCCCTACCACCAATGGACAGGAAGTTGCCATAACTCACATGCCATACTCACGCACTGCTTGCCAGAATGACGTGCAATTTTCTGAGGTTTATCAGACCACCTGGTTGATCATAACTGCATATCACCTTTAGCATGGCATCACTGCTGTTACCATGGACATGCCCCCCTCACCATTCACTCTGTGAGCTTGTTGGGAGGCTTGGGAAGGACTTGGAGTCATAAAATCTGGAACATAGGTTGAGGTGACTGTCATATGAAGTCCTATATGGGTGGGCAACACATAACTGACAAGGAAGTGGCGACATGGCGAAGGTTGACTCTTTGCCATGGAACATCGGAAAGTTGTAACTTGGAAAAACTTTATCCGTTTTTCACCAAATTTTCTACGATGGAGATTAGTCTGACCCCGCATGCGCCTATGTAAAAATGGTTGACAAAACTTATAGCACCAACTACTGCTCACAGGAAGTACTGCGGCAAATGGTTTACTTTATTATTCACGCAGCATTTGCCGTGATGACGGGAAATTTTCTGAGCCAGCTAGGTACGATGGGCGCCAGGGTCCGTGGTTGCACAGGGGGCGAGGGCCCGCTTACAGCTGCTTGCAGCTTTAATTTGTTTTGTTATTTTATCTTTCACCCTCTTGGCTAAGAAGCTGGGGTGTCAACATGGGAGGCTCTGTGTAGCACTGCTCCCATGTTTTCTGTGTTATTCTAATCCAGTTAGCATCTAAGTGAGCAGAACATGCCATGGATAAGCGTGGGGCTAGCTGAATTTGCATAATAGAGAAGGGCATCTCCTTGAGAAACGGCTGGATAAAAGAAAGCAAAATAAATGTACAAGGTTGAGAGAAAATGACAATGAAAATAGAAGAAAAAGGCAAATTTGTTGTTACAAAAAAAGGAACTTTCAAATGAGGTGAGAAGACGATGCCTGTTACGTGTATATACTTCAAGGATTACATTCCTGGCTTGTAAACATGACCGCTGGGTCAGGGGCAGCGGTGGGAAGTCCCAAGTTACTATTACTTCTACCCCCTTTTCACAGGGGTGGAGATCATTGAGAGAACTCGGAGATGGCTGAGTGATGACAAAATGGCCAGATCTCCAAATGATCTCTCAATGATCTGCAGTGATTCAGTGTAAATTTTATGCATTCCAAAACAATCTCCCAGTGATCATCAAAGGGAAGTGATTTCTCAACAATCCCTCAGTGAGCACTCAACAAACTGATCTCTAACCCATCTTTCAATGAACTCTTTCATCAAACAGTCACTGATCCCTCACTGGTCTCTCAGCCATCTCTACCTTCAGAGTAGAAAAATTTGGTGTTCATTGAAAAATCACAGAAAGATTATTGAAAGATTGCTGATAACTCATTGGGAGATCGATGAGATCATTGAGCACACGTTCAAAGTTCATGAGAGTCTGTTGACAGTCAAAATAATCTCTCAACTGTGACAACTGTGGAGATCACTGGAACATCTCTGAGATCTTGGTGATCGCTGAGAGACTATTGAACGGTCACTGAGAGATCTGGCCATTTTTTCATCTTTTAATGATCTATCAAAGATGATCTCCACCCCTGTTTAAAGGGGGTAGAAGAGCACTAGAAGTCAAATAGGTATACAGTATATACCTATTTGGTTACCCAACAAATTCTCAGTGCTCTATCAGTAATCCCTCCTGGTCTTGAGTCATCTCTCAAGGATCTTTTACAGATTTCTACAGATTCCCTTGAAAATCATATGATGCGCTCCCCGAAATTTACAGAGAAACTGCTTTTTTGAGGCTTTTGAGATCGCTGAGAGACTGGGTGAGTTTTTGATCTGTCAGTGGTCACCCAGTGATCTCTCTCTGTATAAAGGAGACTTTAAGTACATATACCGTAATAATGCAATTTAAAAAAAACAAAAACAAAAAACAATCTTTTACTTAGTCATTTTACTGTGAGATACTGTTTTACTCCTACTTGAGTACATTTATGAAGAAAACAATGAATTTTTGCTCAAGTATGTGCAGTTGTGTTCTTTCAGTTACTTTGATGCACTGATGGGGTGAACCAACTGGTCAAGTGGTCAAGACAATAATCTCTTCCTCAACATGGGAAAAACCAAGGAGATTGTGGTCGACTTCAGGAGGGGACATACACAGCATCCCCCTCTGATCATCAATGGAGCAGCTGTGCAGAGGGTGGGCAGCACCAAGTTCCTGGAGGTGCACATCTCTGAGGACCTCTCCTGGTCCAACAACACCACATCACTGGCCAAGAAGGCTCAAATTTGCCTCCATTTCCTCCGCAAATTGATGAGAGCATGAGTCCCACCCCCCATCATGTGCTCATTCTACCAGGGCACCATTGAGAGCATCCTCACCAGCTGCATCACTGTGGTACGGAAGCTGCACCGCCTCCTGCCGGAAGACACTATAACGCACGGTGAAAGCAGCCAGCAAGATCATAGGTGCCCCTCTGCCCACCCTCTCAGACATCTACCACACCTGCCGTACCCGCAGAGCCATCAACATTGCAGGCGACACCTCCCACCCGTCACACTCCCGCTTCAGCCCCCTGCCCTCGGGGAAAATGTACCAGAGCCTCTGGGCCTGCACCACAAGACTGCTAAACAGCTTTGTTCACCAGGCCATCAGGACCCTGAACTTTGCTACCCCCCCCAGACCGCAACACACTCACCCAAACAATAACTAGAAAAGCACTCAGAGAGCGCAGACCTCCGCCAAGCGCCACAATTCCCCCCATACAGTGTTTGTGTGTACGTTTTCACATTCCTTGAGCATATAAACATATGACTAGCAATTGGATTCACAATGGTTATTTGTTTATTTGACAGGGACAGTGCAATAAACACACAATTAATCAATGACAATCAATCTGATAGTGATAGGATTAGTGGTTCAGTAGTAAAAGCATTGCCTCCTTGGCGGAGGTAATAAACTGAAGTGTTGCTGTTGTGTCCATCTCCTCCACTGACGGATGCAAATTGGGTAGACAGGTTGCCGTGGGTTTTATATTATATTGTAACGTGCTGCTCGACATGGCGACGTCCCACCGGGAGGTTCGAACTCACGCCTCCCGCTCCGGAGTCCCGCACTCTACCTGTGTCGCCAATAGGGTCAACCCACTTGGCAAGCCAAATAGGGTGCTCATATTGAGTTCGCTACAATATTATTGTTTTGGGGGTTGCACTCCGCGGCAAACGACAATTTAGAAGCTTCGCCGGCAGAGAGCTTGTTTTTGCGCAGCGCCTATGGCTGGCCGGTGAATTTCTGCCAAATGCGCAGCTCCTATGGCTGGCCGGGGAATTTCTGCCAAAGAATCCGTCAGCGGACAGCTGCCTGTGTGAGGTTTTGCAGTTGCACGCTGGCGGGCCCAGGCCAGCAGTGTTTTCCGCGTCCTTTTGTGCCTAAAACGTTGAAGAACGCAGAGTTTGTGTTGCAGACACGACGACCAGCGCCCTCCATTGCGCCTGCGCACATGTTGAAAATGGCTGTATGTCACAGTGTTGAATGAAAAATGCTTTAAAAAATTCCTGTATCCAGACGGTGAACCGGATCACCCCCAAAATTTAATCAGTTCTTCCTTGTACCATTTCCAACAACGCCTGAAAGTTTCATGGAAATCCGTCCAAGATTTTTTGAGTTATCTTGCTAACCAACAGACAGACAGACAGACAGACAGACAAACAAACAGACAAACCCCGGCAAAAACATAACCTCCTCCTGGCCTTTCGGCCTGGCGGAGGTAACTACCTCAGCTGTTGGCATATAAAGACTGGCACACCAACAGTAAAGCATCTGCTGTATGACTCTGCACCTTACTGGAACCATTTGCACAAATGCCATACCTGCTGCTGTCATTGCAATACTGATCATATGCAGTCCAATCTCCACTACCGCACTGAACTTGCAGTTACAGGTATTACTGCTCTACTCTTTATACCTATACTGCATATAGGATTGCTGGGTTTTATCGTTTATCTTTATTGGCACTACGGGTAGCATTACTGATGTTCAACAGGATTTAGATCAGGGCTTATAGAAGGCCACTTTAGAATAGTCCAATGTTTCGCTCTTAGCCATTCTTGGCTGTTTTTAGCTGTGTGTTTTGGCTCATTATCCTGTTGCAAGACCCATGACCTGCGACTGAGACCAAGCTGTCTGACACTGGGCAGCACATTTCTCTCTAGAATACCTTGATAGTCTTGAGATTTCATTGTACCCTGCACAGATTCAAGATACCCTGTACCAGATGCAGCAAAGCAGCCCCAGAACATAACACAACCTCCTCCATGTTTCACAGTAGGGACAGTGTTCTTTTCTTGGTATGCTTCATTTTTGCGTCTGTGAACATAGAGCTGATGTGCCTTGCCAAAAAGTTCCAGTTTTGTCTTGTCTGTCCATAGGACATTCTCCCAGAAGCTTTGTGGCTTGTCAACATGCAGTTTGGCAAATTCCAGTCTGGCTTTTTTATAATTTGTTTTCAACAGTGGTGTCCTCCTTGGTTGTCTCCCATGAAGTCCACTTTGGCTCAAACAATGACGGATGGTGCGATCTGACACTGATGTACCTTGACCTTGGAGTTCACCATGAATGTGTTTAGAGGTTGTTCTGGGCTCTTTTGTTACCATTCGTGTTATCCGTCTCCTCCTGCGGCCACGTCCAGGGAGGTTGGCTACAGTCCTGTGGATCTTAAATTTCTGAATAATATGTGCAACTGTAGTCACATGAACATCAAGCTGCTTGGAGACGGTCTTATAGCCTTTACCTTTAATGTGCTTGTCTATAATTTTCTTTCTAATCTCCTGAGACAACTCTCTCCTTTGCTTCCTCTGGTCCATGTTTAGTGTGGGACACACCATGTCACCAGACAGCACAGCGACTACTTGTCACCCTTTAAATAGTCTGACTGACTGATTACAAGTTTGTAGACACCTGTGATGTTAATTAGAGGACACATGTTGGATGAACATGTCCCTATGGTCACATTATTTTCAATCTTTTCTAGGGGTACCATCATTTTTGTCCAGGCCTGTTTCATGAGTTTATTTTTTAAATTCTGTTGAACCATAATTCAAAAGCACTGTCTGATTTTCATTGGTTAATTTTCATAGAATTTTTATTTATTACCACTTTTGTCAGATTCAAGTTATTTCTGTGACCTTTGTGGGTTTTTCTTTCATTAACAGAGGGGTACCAACAATTTTGTCCACGGCTGTATATGACATCATAAAGACACATTTCTTTATGACGGCATCGCGAGTCCAATGATACCTGATAGGACGTCCTATGCCATCCTATGATGTCCTATAAACATGACACACACACACACACACACACACAGAGATTTCTTGATGTCCTATAAATGTGACAGACACACAGACAGACGCACAGAGATTTCTTGCTTTAATAGAGTGATATTTAGGGGCTGATTTACTAATGTGCTGCACAATTGCAAAACCCTGTTTTGCCATTAAAAAACTACTGTTGAGATTTAGCTAATGGGCACAGGACAAAATTAGCGGAGGAAAGGTGTGGACTATGTTAATTTTGCACCTGGCCTCATTGCATATGCATTTGTGGGAGCTGCCACGTCAAAGCGCAAATTTGAGGGAGGGGAGTATTTAAATGACTGGCGCAAGGTGATTTAATAAGGTTTGCTAAATGCGCCAGGATTTAACGCCCAAAAAAAGCATGTCTTAAGACATTTGCGCCTGACATGATAGCGATCAATGGTGCCGAGACACCAGCAAGAACTGAGGGCACGTGGCCAAAGAGAGAGAAGCTTCTCTCTGCACGTGACTTTATTTGGCATGACAGAACAGATTAATATGAACAGAAACGATCTCACAGAGATCGGTGTTATGCTGAACTGGACATCAGCCGGCAGGTTTTTTTTTTTTTTAATTTTGAAATTTAAAACTAAAATGAAATAAAGACATTTTTAACAAAATCACAATGATTTTTGTCCAGAAGGATAGAGAAATTTACTTCATTTACAAGTAAAGGTAAGACCATGCATACTTGATTTTGGAGTAAATGAGTGTAAATTGTGGAGCTGCAACACAGAGAGTGATGCAGCTCTCTGAGCCACTACAATTTATGTTATTCTTTGGCCAAAAACAAAGGCTAATAAATTTTCTGCCCAAAAACTTGTTTGTAAAATAACTTAATACATTATAGTTGTGTAACCAAGGTTCTTTGAACTTTGCCTATACTCAAGAGTGAAATCACAGAAATGTCTCATATCTGTTTTTTTGTTGTAAAGTTTCACTTAAGCCCTCCCCCACCACCACCACCACCAAAAAAAAAAACAACAAAAAAAAACAGCCGACTTTAGACAGAGTGTTTATAGCTGTGTAAGCATTCCTGCTTATCCTGATTGTTTATAACATTAACCAATCAGGCTCAGCACTGGGCATGACTACAGACCTGAGTTCGGGGGAAGAGAGTGGAGCTGAGGACCAAAAAAAAAAAAAAAAAAAATTACCGAGGAACAGCAGGAGCTTTTACAAGCTGGAAAAGATGGCTGATTATCCCCCTTATTCCTAGGCCCCATGATGCCTTGCATGGATTATGGTAGCAACTTCCGGTACTAGTTTAGAATGGATGGTTGTCACTGAAATGGGACACTTTTCCTTGTTAAAAAAACAACAACTTCGGCATCAAAAAGCGGGAATATGGCCTCTTGCACCTCAAAAACAGCAATATAATCATAACACTTCCCACGACTATCAAGGAATGGGAAGATGACCTTAAAAAGTGGCCTCGCAGACAGTAGCTGCTTTTGTTAGTGCCGCTGCTATGCTAACGCTGTAAACAAATAAAAGCTCTGAGATATATCAATGTCTCCACTGCAATAAAGTCGGCTGCATTTTGTTAAAATATGTTGGACATAATCAAATTTACCTTACAGCAGACGTACGCCACAACACCGTGCTTGGCTGTCATGGTATATACAGACAGCTGCAGCCGTTCGTTTTACCCCAGAATTAAAATACTCATGCTGCTGTCATGCCATAAATGCTTGCAATTTAACTTAACACGTACAGACATTTTCTGACAATTGTTCAGAATTTTATTGACCTATATTTTGTGATAATTTAAAACTTAATGCACGCTGAAGCATGCTGAAGTCCATATTGTTCCAAGGCAGTGCAACAAATGCAAAAAACCCCCCAAAAAACTGTTTGGTATCTTTCTTAAATCGTTAAGCCTTAGGAAGCAAATTGTTACTATTTTTTATTTATTATTTTACTTCATGCAGTCTTCATTCTGGTGACATATATAACACATAAACGTCAGATCTGTGACATTCATATAAGTGAAAACATACCTGGTGGTGTTGTGTCTGTCCTGTGTCTGTAACCACCGATCACATGAACAGTCCTTTTCCATTTTCAGTGCATCATCTATGCATTGCAGGGTGAGAAGCTTCCATTTATACAGTCTATGGCACAACCACAAACACCAGCAACAAGTACCAAAACTATGCCAAAACATTCAAAAAATACAAAAACTACCCATCCATCTTCTACCGCTTAATCCTTTTTGGGTTGCGGGGGGGCTGAAGCCTATCCCAGCATCTTTTGGGTGAGAGGCAGGGTACACCCTGGACAGATTGCCAGTCCATCGCAGGGTCATCAGAGAAAGGCAGAGCAACAATCATATTTTCCCCTCAAGAATGAAGTGGGAGGACTTGTAAAGGCTGGACAACAGGCGATGTCCGTCCTCTGTAGCGGGGGGGTTGTCCCCCCCCACACACAAACACAGCCCTGAGTGTCACCTTTCATTAGAGCCCAAGATGAAGTTTCTATATTGAATCATTCAAAAGTTACAGACGTTTTTCCAAACTGTGCCATTTGGCACAATTTGGCACAGTTCAAAAACGCCCGGGAACTACCTGAGGAAAAAGCTGTGTAATATATTCATTTTTTGTGGTATTGTTACAAAATTTGGACCTCAGCTGGATAACACTTGGTTCTACATTTCTGTTGCATTTTCCAGCCCGGATCTGAAGCTGTGTGTTATTTGCAAGCATTTGTATCCAAAAAAACACCCAGGCGAATTTTTTATTTTCTTCAAGTTCACTATGTTTAGATGACTGTAACTCAGTGGCCGGAGCACTTAGAGAGATTATGACTGTTTTGCCAAAAAATTCAAAGTGTTTTCTTTTAAATGAGACCAACCCCATGAAGATGCTGCAAAGGGTTGAAGAACAGCTTTCGATTTACTTTGGGCACATTATTTTTTGGCGTTTTTAGGGAAATTGACCGGAGTGCAAGGGGTTAAATGCCCCTGCTACTCCACTCTTACTGACTGATTTAACACTACTGCAGTCAAAACCGGAAGCTCTGCCCATAATCGTTCCTACAGTGGCACCCCCAGGAACAAGGAGGATATTGTTCAGTTTTTGGCTGTATGAGCAAGAAATCCTTCCATCCATCCAGTCATCGAACCAGTCATCCATCCATCCATCCATCCATCCATCCATCTTCTACCGCTTTTCCGGAGGTCTGGGTTGCAGAGGCAGCAGTTCAAGCAGAGAAGCCCAGACTTCCCTCTCCCCAGCCACCTGCTCCAGCTCTTCAGAGAGGATACCAAGGCGTTCCCAGACCAGCTGGGAGACACAGTCTCTCCAGCATGTCCAGGGTATGCCCTGGGGTCTCCTCGCAGTGGGATGTGCCCAAAATAACTCAAGTGGGAGGCGTCCAGGAGGCATCTTAATCAGATGCCCAAACCACCTCAACTGGCTCCTTTCGATGTAGTGGAGGAGCAGTTCTACTCTGAACTTTTCCCAGATGACTGAACCAGCAATCCCACGGAGAAAGCTCATTTCAGCCGCTTGTATCCACGATCTCATTCTTTTGGTCATTACCCAAAGCTCATGATCATAGGTGAGGGGAGGAACGTAGATTGACTGGTAAATTGACAGCTTTGCTTTAGAGCTCAGCTCCCTCGTCATCATAACAGACCAGTATAATGTCTGCATCACTGCAGATGCTGCTCAGGTCCATCTGTCAATCTCTTGCTCTATTCTTCCTTCACCCGTGAATGAGACCCCGAGATACTTAAACTCCTCCACTTGGGGCAGGAGCTTGTCCCCAACGCGGAGAGGACAATCCACCCTTTTCCGGGTGAGGACCATGGACTCGGACTTGGAGGTGCTGATTCTCATCCTAGCCACTTCACACTCAACAGCAAACCGTCCCAGTAAGACCTGTAGGTCATTGCTGGATGAAGCCAACAGAACAACATCATCCTCTAACAGCAAAGATGAGATCCTGTGGTCACCAAACATGACACCCTCCATTCCTTGGCTGTGCCTAGAAATCCTGTCTATAAAAATTATGAACAGGATCGGTGACAAAGGGAAGCCCAGGCAGAGTCCAACTCTCACTGGAAATGAGTCTGACTGGGTGTTGGCAATATGAACCAAACTCTTGAAACAGTTGTATAGTGACAGGATAGCTTGTAACAACAAGCCCGATACCCCGTACTCCAGCAGCACCCCCCACAAGAGACCACGAGGGATGCAGTTGAATGCTTTCTCCATGTCCACAAAACACATGTGGAATGGTTGGACAAACTCCCATGAACTCTCAAGGATTATCAAGAGGGTAAAGAGTTGGTCCGCTATGCCATGGCCAGGACGAAAACCACATTGCTCCTCCTGGATCCAAGGTTCGACCAGTGGTTGGATTCTCCTTTCCAGTACCCTGGCTGAGACCTTCCCAGAGAGGCTGAGAAGTGTGATTCCCCCGAAAGTTGGAGCATGTCCTCTAGTCCCCCTTCTTGAAGAGAGGAACAACCACCCCAGTATGCCACGCCAAAGGCACTGTGTCCAACCTCCACACAATGTCGCAGGGGTGTGCCAACCATGGCAGGCCTACAACATCCAGGGCCTTGAGGTACTCAGGGCGAATCTCATCCAACCTCGGGGACCGGCCACCAAAGAGTTTTTTTAACCATTTCAGCGACCTCAGCCGCTGTGATGGGTGAGTCGTCCCCCTCGTTCTCGAGCCCTGTTTCCTCTGTGGAAGGCGTGCCAGTGGGATTGAGGAGATCCTCGAAGTATTCCTCCCACCGCCCTATGATGTCCCCAGTCAAAGTAAGCAGTGCCCCATCCGCACCATACACAGTGTGGACAGGGAACTGCTTCCCCCTCCTGAGCCGCCGGACAGTTTGCCAGAATCTCTTTGAAGCCAACCGAAAATTTTGTTCCATGGCCTCACCAAACAACTCCCATACCTGAGTTTTTGCTTCACCAACCACCTGAGCTGCACTACGCTTAGCCTGTCAGTATACCCCAGCTGGTTCGGGAGTCCCACAAGCCAACCAAGCTCAATAGGACTCCTTCAACTTGATGGTCCTCCCACCCCAATGGTGTCCACCATTTGGTTTTGGGGTTGCCACCACGAGATGCACCAACAACCTTGCGGCCACAGCTCTGGACAGACGCTTCAACTATAGAGGTGGAGAACATGGCCCATTTAAACTTCATGTCTCCAGACCCCCTTGGAATGTGGCCGAAGCTCTTCCGGAGGTGGGAGTTGAAGGCCTCTCAGACAGGGGCCTCAGCCAGACATTCCCAGCACACCCTAACTATACGTTTAGGTCAACCGGGACTGAGTGGCATCCACCCCTGCCATCAGATCCAACTCACCACCAGGTGGTGATCAGTTGACAGCTCTGCACCTTTCGTTACCTGAGTGTCCAAGATATATGGTGGCAGGTCTGATGACATGATGACAAATTCGATCATTGACCTGCAACCTAGGGTGTCCTGGTGCCGGGTGCACATATGGGAACCCTTATGCTTGAACATGGTGTTCATTATGGACAAACTGTGGTTAGCACAGAAGTCCAATACCTGAACACCACTCGGCTTCAGATTGGGCAAGCCATTCCTCCCAATCACCCCTTCCAGGTTTCACTGTCGTTGCCCACGTGCGTACTGAAGTCCCCCAGTAGGACAATGGAGTCTCCAAGAGGAGCACTCTCCAGCACACTGCTCAGAGACTCTAAAAAGGGTGAGTATTCTGAACTGTCATTTGGTGCATAGGCATAAATGATAGTCGGGACCCATTTCCCAACCCGAAGGCACAGGGAAACTACCCCTTCATCCACCGGGGAGAACTCCAATGTCAAGGCAGCAAGGCGGGGGGATACAAGAACACCCATTTCTTCGACCATTCTCTGATCATTTCTCCGACCCGTGCTTCCTGCTGCACCCTGTCAACCGGCCTTTTCCCTGTGTCGGGCAAGGCAGCCCCCTTCACGCAGGTGTCTACAACGGCCTCCTCAGACAGTTAACGCAAGTGGGGTGTTGTCGGAGCCTTTTCAGTTGGTGCTGCTGAATGCCCGCTCCAATAATTGCCAATAAATCATTCATCTTGAATGATTTTTTCACTAACACAAAGCTGGACTTGTTCTTTGTCACACAGACTTGGCAAAGAAGTCAGTAATGTACATCTCTTAATGAACACTGTCCACCAGTCTATACTTACAGCTGTCTTCCCAGATATACGAGCCGTGGAGGCAGTTTAGCCATCGTCAAAAAGGTACATTACAAAACACAACTGGTGTTTTTTAATGAGGGAACTAATTTGCTTCTTTGATTTGAACTGATGATGGTTAAAATTGGCTCTTCATCTCTATTTTATTGTGTTTTAATATACTCACCTCCTGGAGTTAATTCCGTTTTATCAGATTTTAGTGATTTCTTAACTTCTGTTTTAATTTTCATATTAATGACCCAAATGACAGTTTTGCTCTTAATTTTTTTTTTTATTTAAGTTTTTGTAAAGGGTGTACACGTCATTACAGCATTGCATTGTTTACATTTTCATCACATGTTCCCTTATTTTTTGTTATTTGACAACATTGGAAGAATACTTATTACAACACCCCCTTTTTTTAAGTGAAAGAAAAAGTGAAATTAAAGAGAACAGAAAAACAAACAAACAAACAAAAGAGCAAAAAACAAACAAAAAAATAAATAAACAAAAATAAAAGAGCATCTGAGTAGCATTGGAACAAAGAGCGGTGCCATTATTGAAATGGTATTTGTCAAAGATTAGATCTAATGGAAGACACATATGCAATCCAGGGTTGCCAAAAGTTCAAGAACCCATCCATGTCCTGTCTCAATGCGAATGTCAACTTTTCCATCGAGTAAATGTCTTGAATCACATTAATCCAATCTTCAGGTGTAGGACAGTCCTTCAACATCCATTTTTTAGTTAGGGCTTTTTTACTTGCCAATATTAAAACAGTGAATAAGTATTTTTCTCCTCGTCTTTCCAGTGAATCCGGTAGTAAACCCAAATACAAAGTTACAAAAGAAAAGGGAACTGTTATTTTGAATATTTTCCCCAATATTGTCTGTACATTGGTCCAATATTGCTGGATAACTGGGCATGACCAAAACACATGAAAATGATTTGCAGTCTCTTCACCACACAAGCGGCAACAATTCAACCCCTTATGAGTAAATTTGTTTTGTGCAGGTGTTCTGAAAAATCTTACCAAATTTTTCCATCCAAATTCTCTCCACTGCAGGGAAGAGGTACATTTCCATTGCTGTTTATTTAGCTTTTCCCATATTTCCAGTTGTAAAGTGAAATTCCCCTCTTTTTCCCATCTCTCTTTTATATATGATGTGTTGTCTCCTTTTAAGTCTTGAAGACCTTGGTATATTTTAGAAATGTATCTGATCCCTGGGATCCCTTTATATGCCATTAAGAAGACCTTCAGAACACCTGACTGGGCCCTTTCCAAATCCTCCTTTTTAAGTATATTGTTTATGTTGTGTCTAAGCTGAAAGAACCTGTAAAGGCCTTGATTTATTAGACCTTGTTTTTTCAAGTCTTCAAAACTTCTTAAAATTTGCCCTTTAAAAAAATCGTAATATTTTATCAGTCCGTTCTCTTTCCACTTTTTAAATCTAGTGTCTGTTTTATTAGGAGTAAAGTCTTGATCATAGGCAATCCATTGCAGAAATCGATAGGGCTCTTTAGTTTGATTCTCTCTGACTATCTTAAACCAAATTTTTAGCGGGGTCTCTATCCACGGGTTAGTGTTATTCAAAAGTTTAGGTAAGGCATTGTTCCCTATTATCGCCTGTAGGGGGATGTCACTTGTTATTTGGCATTCCATCTCCTTCCATTGTGCAGTGTAGACTGGGTTACATATCTCTACTAAAGTTTTAATTTGTGCGGCTTTAAAATAGTCCCTGATATTTGGCAGCGCAAGCCCACCTTTGTCTTTGTTTAGCTGTAGGGTTCTATATCTGATTCTAGGTCTCTTGCCCTGCCATATGAATCTTGAGATCCTTCTGTCCAGTTCCTGCCATGTTTTTTTGGGAGGTTCTACCGGTATTGTTTGGAAAAGGTATAGAAGACATGGAAGTATATTCATTTTGACTGCTTCAATTCTTTGTGCAGTACCCAAGAATGGTATCATATTCCATCTTGCTAGATCAGATGTTATTTTTGCCACCAGTGGATCATAGTTTAGTGTTATAATTTTGTTGAGTTGTTTCGGGATATTGACCCCAAGATATTTCATAGATTCCATCTCCCAGTTAGTTTTGAGTTTGCTTAGTAAATATTGAATTGGGTCATAGTTGAATGCTAAAACTTAGGTTTTATGCATGTTTAGTTCGTACCCCGATAAATCTCCATACTCTGAAAAAACTGAGATTAGTTCTGGAAAAGAGGTGTCTGGCTGCCCCAGGTATATTAAAATGTCATCAGCAAAGAGTGCTATTTTATGTTCCTTCTGACCAAGTGTAATACCTTGAATTTTTTTATTCTGTCTTATCCATTGGCTCAGAGGTTCTATGAAGATTGCAAAGAGCAGTGGAGACAAGGGGCAGCCCTGACGACATCCTCTTTCCAGTTCAAAAGAAGATGATAAATTACCGTTAATCCTTATTTTAGCTGTTGGTTTTTTATATAATGCCTAGATAGTTCTAATGAAGTTGTTATGAAAATTGAAACTGGATAAGATTCTATATAAGAAAGACCAGTCAACCGAATCGAATGCTTTTTCAGCATCTAATCCCAATATGACTGCATTTAAGTTATATTTTTTTATATGATGAATTATGTGTAAAGTGCGTCTAATGTTGTCTTGTGTCTGTCTTTGTCTTATAAAACCTGTTTGGTCTAAATGAATTAAGTCTGTCAGTATATTTTCTAACCTTTTGGCAAGGATAGTGGTAAAAAGCTTATAGTCCTGATTTAATACACTGATTGGCCTGTAGTTGGAGCATTCTAGTTTATCCTTTTCAGGTTTAGGTATGACTGCAATGACCCCTTCTCTCCAGGAGGGGGGGATTTCCCCTGTGTGGAGGACATAGTTAAATGTTTTCAGGAGGAGAGGAGATAGTTGCTGTTTAAAGGTTTTGTACCACTCTGCTGTATAGCCATCTGCTCCTGGGGATTTGTTAGCTTTAAGTTTCATAATTGCTTTTTCTAATTCTTTAGGTTGTATTTCTGACAGTAGTGTTTTATTTTGAGACTCAGTAAGTTGGGGAAGGTGTTTAGGAATGCTTCGGATGAGTTTTTATGTTTTTTGAGGGAGTACAAGTTCTTATAGTAGTTTTCCAAGCTTTTAAGAATATCCTGAATTCTGAATTTTATTTCCTTTGATACTGGGTCTCTGATTTTGTAGATTGCTCTTTCCGTTTGTTGTTTCCTCAATTTATAGGCTAGTAATTTTGCTGATTTGCTACCTGCTTCATAGTATTTTTGTTTCAGAAATGTAAGTTTCTTCTGGATTTCTATTATGTAGATCTCATTTATTTGTTTTTTAATTTCCTTAATTTTGAGCGAGTCATTAGAATGAGTGTTGTCTTTGTGCTCTTTTTCTAGGTTCTTAAGTTCTGACTCTAATGTGGTTAGTTTTTCTTGTCTCAGTTTCTTTTGGATTGCCAGTTTTGCGATAATCTTTCCCCTTATTACAGCTTTGCATGCATCCCACAGTATTAAAGGGGATACTTCTCCATTATCATTTTCTTCCAAATATCTGAGAATATCTGATTCCAATTCATCTTTCAGTGGTCCTTTCAGGACATTTGAATTCAACCTCCAAGAAAATGTATTATTTGTGAATTTTTGGGTACTTAAGTCCATATAGATCGGACTGTGGTCGGAGAGATCCATCAGTCCTATTTTACATGTTTTTACTCTTCCAATGTCTCTATTAAACATAAAAAAAATAGTCAATCCTTGAGTATGATGAATGTGGTGCTGAGGAAAATGTATAATCTTTTACACTGGGGTTGAATTCCCTCCACACATCACAGATTCCCATTTCTTTTAGTAGCATCCGAGTTTTTCTACTTTGAGTGTTATTTTGATGTGGAGAATTACCTGATGCATCCCAGTATGGATTCAGTCTTAGATTGAAGTCTCCACCACATATCACTAAACCTTGGGCTTTAGTTATCATTAGGTCAAATACATTTTTATAAAATTTCCAGTTAGCCCCTGGAGGTGCATATACATTCAGCAGGGTGATACCTTCTCCCTCTAGCCGCCCAATTACCAAACTGTATCTCCCTTCTTTATCTTTGTGTTCTGACTTTTTTTCAAATGTAATTTTGGTTGAGATCAATGTCGCTACTCCCCTCCTCCTCCCTGACTTATATGAAGATGAAGAGATCATATTAAACCCTTGTCTATTGAGTTTAGTGTGCTCCACATCTGTTAGGTGGGTTTCTTGTAAAAATATTATTCCTGCTTTGTCTTTTTTCATTTTGCCTAGAATCTTGGATCTTTTAACTGGATTCAGGATCCCTTTTACATTATATGAGATTATTTTGGTTACACCCTGTTTCTCCATTGTGTTGTCTTATTTAGTATAACAGTGTGGTGGCCCTTTTTTATGCTACTCAGAAACTGAAAGAACATTAAGAACATAAAAAACATTAAGAACATAGTGTAAAAAACTTTAAAACAAAAAACTGACAAAAGAACTTCCTGATCTGATGTCTTTTTAGTGACCTTAGAAGAGCCTTGATGGAGTGTAGGCCCTGAGGGAAAATCCTCAAACTCTGTTACGTGTTGAGGGCCCTCTCTTACCCCTGTAAGTTGTCCCATGTTTTTAACGTGAATTTCAGATCCCAATCCGAACTTGTAATGATTTTTTTTTTTATACCTATACCTTATGAAATTGTGTGCACCCTCCCACCACCATCACAGCAAACATTCACGTTAATACAGTATTTGTTAGTGTGGGGAGAACATGTGGATCATTGTCACATTTCTATTTTAACAAGTTTTTTTTTAAGACTTATTTGTTTCTAATATTATGACTGTTCCATGAAATGTTTTACCACATACTGATTCTGCATCTCTTTTAATGTTTGTTACCTTGTAGGAGGGGGGTTGGATGTGCAGACTGACTAAAAAAACAAACAAAACAAACGTTATTCCCTCCTGTAAACGGCCAGTTTTTCCTTGTAGCTCTGACGCTGGGTTTCCCGCTGCTGGCCCGTGGATTTTGAGGGTCTCTGTGTGGACCACGTTTGAGCCTTGACTCTATCAATCGGGTCTGCTGCGGGTTTAAACACCGTTACCGGGAGTCCTCTTCTCGCCATATCTTCGGTTGCTTCTTCCGCCGAGTTATAGAGACATGTCTCATCACCGTAGAAAACCCTCAACTTCGCCGGAAATGGCGTCTGGAAGCGCAATTTTTTCTCTCGTAGTATCTTTTTAGCGTCGTTGTATTCCCGACGCTTTTTAAGGACCTCCGGGGCGTAATCGTGTTCCACGAAAACTTTTCTCTCTTGGTGCATAAATCCTTTTTTCTGCCAAGCCAGTCTTACAACCTCTTCTTTTATTTTGGAGTTGGAAAACTTCACCACCACCGAACGTGGAGGCGCTTCCGCTGCCGGCCTAGGGGCTAATGTACGGTGTGCCCTTTCTATCTTCAAGTCGGTGGATTGGGGAATATCCAACTTCTCTCTCAGTAAGGATTCCACGCATGCTGCCATTGTGTTGAAACCATCCTCGACTCCTTCTTTCAGACCGTGAATTCTTATGTTGTCTCTTCTCTGTCTTCCTTCTTGGTCGGTTAGCTTAGCCTCTAGTCTTGACTGCCTTTTGTGTAGATCCAGCACGGAATCTTCCAGCGCTTTTATTCTTTCCTCTGCTTCCAAGATTCGGTTCTCATCCTGGTCCACTCTGCTGTTTGTCCTTTTTAATTCTTCTTTGAATTCACGAAATTCGGCCCAACACTCTCGGCGAAATCGTCTTAATTCATTAAAAACCATTTTCAAGCTAACCTTTTTGTTAGCTTCATTCAGCTCCTCGTCTTCTGAATGGAAATCCTCCGGATCAGATTCTTCGGCCGATGCGTGTCCTGGCCTGGTAAATGTCGATTTCTTCTGTTTTCCTTTAGGCATGATGACTTTGTCCTTTGATTTTCACTCTTCCAAAAATTCGTTAAATCTGATTTTCAAGGTATTTTACTGGATTGGGTCTGGGAGCTTCAGCGTTAAGCTGCAATCACCATGGTGTCCAGACCAGAAGTCGTTGCTCTTAATTTTTTTAATGCTACTAAATTGTTTAATTTATATACAGTGGTGTGAACAAGTGTTTGTCCCCTTCCTGATTTCTCATTTTTTGTATGTTTGTCACACTTTAAAATGTTTCAGATCATCAAACAAATTTAAACATTAGACAAAGATAACAGAAGTAAACACAAAATGCAGTTTTTAAATGAAGGATTTTATTATGAAGGGTAAAAAAATCCAAACCTACATGGCCCTGTGAAAAAGTGATTGGTCCCCCTTTCTCCTGTTAAAACATAAATTAACTGCAGTTTATCACATCTTTGGAAAGCTGAGTTCAATTTCTCTAGCCACACCCAGGCCTGATTACTGCCACACCTGTTCTCAATAAAGAAATCACCTCAATTGGACCTGCCTGCCTAACAAAGTGAAGTAGACCAAAAGATCCTCAAAAGCTAGACATCACGCTGTGATCCAAAGAATTTCAGGAACAAATGAGAAACAAAGTAATTCAGATCTATCAGTCTGGAAAAGGTTGTAAAGCTATTTCTAAAGCTTTGGGACTCCAGCGAACCACAGTGAGAGCCATTATCCACAAATGGTGAAAACAGGGAAGAGTGGTGAACCTATTTACCTTTTTGTTCTTATTAAAGACAAAAATATAAAGGAGATGTTTTTACCTTCTTTACATGTTTCGACTGTTTACTGCAGCCTTTGTCAGAAGTGTCAGCTGATTGCTGTCAGGTGTCATTTTATCAGCTGACTTTTGTAGGCGGGGCCAGCCCAGCAGACCTGTCAGATCCGCCGAGCCGGCCCCGCTTTCCGCTGTCCGATGGTCACTGGAGAATGTGGTCCCAGGTATGGGAAAGCATAAAGGCCCCCTCATCCCGGTTCATGCTATCTTTTCCCCACTTCCTGATTTCTATGGCCTCCTTGATCCATCGTTTGTGTCTGTTGCTCTCCGATCCAACAATTTTTGCGTTGTCCCAGTCCATGATGTGATTATTTCTTTTGCAGTGATCTGATATTGCTGATCTTAATGTTTCTTGTTCTGCCTTTTCTTTTTGTGATCTTGTGAGTCGTCCTTGTGTTTCCTTCTCACATTCCTTCTGGTGTTCTTTTTTCCTTGTAGTGAACGATCTTCTGGTTTCTCCAATGTAGGTTTTGTTGCATGATCTGCATGATATTTCATATATTACACTGCATTTTTTGTCTTGTTCTATTTCGTCCTTGGGGTGTACTAATAACGGTCTTAATTTTTTGTGTAGTTTTACTGCTGTGTTTATTTTGTATTTTTTCATGATCCTTTGAATTGGTTCCGTTATCCCTCGGATGTATGGTATAGTTATGGTGTCCTTGTTTTTGATTTCGGCTTTTGTTCTGTGTCTTGTTTCCTGTCTGTTTTCTTTGTTTTTGACTTGCTGTTTCACTTTGTTTATGGCCCATACTGGATATTGGCAGCGTATGAGTGCATGTTTTATGTAGCTTTCCTCCTCTTGTCTGTCTTCTTGGTCTGTGATGATGGTGGCCCGTTCAAATAACGTCCTGACAACTGATAGTTTGTGTACTCTGGGGTGTTCTGATGTCCAAAGTAGGTATTGATCCATGTGTGTTGGTTTCCTGTAGACTGTGATTTTTATACTGCTGTCATCGTTATGGTGGATTTTCATGTCCAGAAAGGCTATGGTGCCATTTTCTTCCTCTTCATGTGTGAATTTTATGTTCCCAGTGCTGTCTGTGCTATTCAGATGGTCAGTGAGTTCTTGCGTGTGTCCTTTCCTTATTTTCTCCAGAATGTCGTCCACGTATCTCTTCCAGAGGGTGGGTTTACATTGTGTAGGTGCTGTGTTGATTGTTTTCCAGATCCTCCATGAAAAAGCTCCTCATGATGGCTGATAGTGGGTCTCCCATTGCAATTCCTTCTTTTTGTCGGTAGATTTTTTCTCTGTATTGAAAATAGATGGATTTTGCAAAAAACTGTAATAGTTCAGATATGTCGTCAACTGTGAGATTGGTGCGTCCTTTTAGGGTTCTGTCATTTCTGAGGCGTTCTTGCACTATGTGTAGTGTGACATCAACAGGGGTCTTTGTGAATAATGAAATGACATGTGAAATGAGGATCTCGTCTGATTCTATTTTCATATTTTTGAGTTCTTGTGCCAGCTCTTTTGAGTTTTTGCAGTGGTATTCTGATAGTCCAAGGAGGGGTTTGATGATTTCAACCAGGGCTTTTGATAAGTTGTATGTAACTGATCCGATACTGTCTATTATTGGCCGCAGAGGAATATCCTTCTTATGCATTTTTGGGGTTCCATAGGTCTAGGGGGTGATGCTGGCTGTGGGTATCAGGTGATCGTATGCGTCCTTTGTAATTTTTTTGCTTTCCAATAGGGGTTTAAGATGGGCTTTTAGCATTTTTTTCTTTTCTTCTGTGGGGTTTGTTTTAATGATTTCATATGTGCTGTTGTCTGCCAACATGGTTTCCATCTGTTTTTCGTATGTTTCCGTGTCCATTACTACTGTTGTTCTGCCTTTATCTGATGGGAGGATTGTGATTGTTTTATCTGTCTTGAGTGAGGTTAATGCTTTTTCTTCTTCTTTTGTAATGTTGCTTTGTGGTAATTTGGCTGTTTTGAGGATTCCTGCGACTGCGTTCCGGAGTGATGCTTTTTCCCCTTGGTCCTGGATTTTTTTGCTTGCGAGTTCTGTTGCGAGGATGTATTCTTCATGGGGTATTTTGGCTGGTGTGATGGCGAAATTCAGTCCTCTGCTCAGCACTGTTTTCTCCGTGTCTGTGAGTGTGTGTTTTGATAAATTTTTGATCCATTTAGCGTTCGTTTCCGTGTGTGTTTGTCTTCGCTCGTTCTTCCTTTCTGTGAGTTTTTTTAGTTTCTTTAAATGGTGGTTTTTCATTATAATGAATTCCTGTTCGTGTGCGTCTTTTAATTGAGCTTCTATCTGCGCCTGCATTTCCTGGTTGGTCAGGTAGTGTTTCTTGAAAATGTCCATTTCCTCCTTGATCTGGTTGTTGATTCTGTCCACTTTGTTTGCCGTCACTCTTATCTGTTCATTGATCAGGTCTTTCCGTGCTTTAATGATAATTTTCTCTGCGTTTTTGGTTGGGATCGGATTTTTTATGTTGAGGCTTGCTAGTGTGACATCCTCATCTCTGCAACGGAGGTTAAATTTCAGGTGGTTTCTGTAGTGTGCCCGTGTTTTTTCCAATTTTTCCAGCCGGCAGAAGTCTTTGATACAATTTTGTCCATAACTTCCACGTAATAGCTCAAGTAGGTTCATTTGGTCTTCTTTTAATTATTTACCTTTTTGTTCTTATTAAAGACAAAAATAGAAAGGAGATGTTTTTACCTTCTTTACATGTTTCGACTGTTCACTGCAGCCTTCATCAGAAGTGTCAGCTGATTGCTGCCAGGGGTCATTTTATCAGCTGACTTTCGTAGGCGGGGCCAGCCCAGTAGACCTGTCAGATCCAAAGAGCCGGCCCCACTTTCCGCCGTCTGATGGTGGAACGCTGTCTGATCCGACCATCAGACGGCGGAAAGCGGGGCTGGCTCAGTTGAAAAGAAGACAAAATGAACCTACTTGAGCTATTAAGTGGTGAACCTTCCCAGGAGTGGCCGGCCGACCAAAATTACCCCAAGAGCGCAGCAACGACTCATCCAAGAGGTCACAAAAGACCCCACAACAACATTCAAAGAACTGCAGGCCTCACTTGCCTCAGTTAAGGTCAGTGTTCATGACTCCACCATAAGAAAGCGACTGGGCAAAATTGGCCTGCATGACAGAGTTCCAAGACGAAAACGACTGCTAACCAAAAAGAACATAAAGGCTCGTCTCAATTTTGCCAGAAAACATCTCGATGATTCCCAAGACCTTTGGGAAAACTTTTGGGAAGGTGCGTGTCCGATTCCATCTGGTGTAAGACAGCATTTCAGAAAAGGAACATCATACCAACAGTAAAATATGGTAGTGGTAGCGTGACGGTCTGAGGCTGTTTTGCTGCTTCAGGACCTGGAAGACTTGCTGTGGTAAATGGAACCATGAATTCTGCTGTCTACCAAAAAATCCTGAAGGAGAATGTCTGGCCATCTGTTCGTGACCTCAGGCTGAAGTGCACTTGGGTTCTGCAACAGGACAATGATCCAAAACACAACAGCAAGTCCACCTCTGAATGGCTTAAGAAAAACAAAATGAAGACTTTGGAGTGGCCTAGTCAAAGTCCTGACCTGAATCCGATTAAGATGCTGTGGCATGACCTTAGGCGTCATGAAAGGCGGTTCATGCTCAAAAACAGTCCAGTGTGGCTGAATTACAGCAATTCTGCAAAGATGAGTGTGCCAAAATTCCTCCACAGCACTATAAAAGACTCACTGCCAGCTATTGCAAACACCTGATTGCAGTTGTTGCTGCTACAGGTGGACCAACCAGTTATTAGGTTCAGGGGGCAATCACTTTTTCATGCAGGGCCATGTAGGTTTGGATTTTTTTTCCCCCTTAATAATAAACACCTTCATTGAAAAACTGCATTTTGTGTTTACTTGTGTCATCTTTGTCTAATATTTAAATTTGTTTGATGATCTGAAACATTTAAGTGTGACAAACATACAAAAAAATGAGAAATTAGGAAGAGGGCAAACACTTTCATACCACTGTATGTACAGTACATTAAAAAATTATTGTTGCATCATAAGTTAGTTGAGTAACTCAGTAGCTTTAAGCACTGTGAAGCCTGTAGTGTACCTGAGCTTTGCAAAATGCAAGTGCTTGTAAGTAAAATTAATATAAGTGATTTCCAATCAAAGAGAGATATTTCTGTGACTCAGTAAAGTAGCTTGCATGCTTTAAGAGTACAAAATGAATGCACTGAAACACTTATCAAATTAAAGAACCTTAGTGAACAAACCCACATACCCCACACATCTGCACATCTGTGGCCCCTAAAGAGAACTGTGATCAACACAGAAAGGACTGGAAAAAAGATAAGTCCCCCTGTACAAAACTGGAATCCCTCAGTTCAGTCAAAGTTTCTGTATAAACAGGACGTATCCGAATTGTATCCGAATTGTAGAAGCAAGAGTGGCGACAAATGTCAAATGAACAGATGAACAATTGGATGGACCAAAAATGTTATACGTGGTATATATATATATATATATATATATATATATATTTTTTTTTTTTTTTTGTTACATATTTGTACCCGTAGGTAGATTTGGTTTGCAGTCTGGTGACAAGCCATCAGCTGCCGGTCACTGCGTGCGCGAGCGCCCTAAACCTACATGTTTTGGTATGCGGGAGGAAACCGGAGAAATCCCGGAGTAAACCCACACAACACGGGGAGAACATGCAAACTCCACACAGCTCACTGTTGGTCAGGGGCTGGGATCGAACCCACGATCTCATGATCCCCGCGATCCCCCAGCCGAGGATAAACTGTGTTGCCACAGTGCTAAACCACTGCGCCACCGTGCAGGTACCCATTCAGGTACCCATACCCATATACCCATTCAGGTATATGGGGTCTAATAAAGACACAGGCACACACCTAGCAGCAGACATATTGTTAGGGTTAGGTGGTGATTATCAGTCCATTAATGGTTCGGAACGGCTCACTGTCGGCTCTCATTCTGCCCGCTCTATTAGCATGGAGCTATGTGGGGGATTGAGTTATTGGCAAAGCAGAGGAGTTGCATTACTGATCAATACAAACTCACAGCAGCCTGTCTTTTTCTGTAGACTCTACAGAAATATAAATGCCCCAATTCAAGAAGGACAAAAATTGGCCCTGGGCCTGTCTCTGCTCTGAGATGATAAGACCATGAGCTTAAGAGTAATGAGATCATGGTTCTTAACATACTGTAGCTGTTAGCTGCTGCACTCCATCATCAGCGTCTCGACTTAATGGATCTGGTTGATGCAATGATTGGTAATGACTTAATAGGATGCTTATACATTTCCCAACACCCATTTAGTGGGTATGTAAATGCAGCCACTTTATTTTGTCCCATGCCCTAAATAATATGTGATATATTCAGGTCATAACACGTAGAGAGCATTTATCTACACATGAATAATCTATTTCACTGTGAGCTCAATTCACTCAGTATTTGCAGTTATAAAAAAGACCAGATAGCGCAGATCTGAGTGTATTTGCACTGACCAAATAAAGGGATGGTGTAATTTAGCATACTTTTGCTGCTATTACTGAATGATTTCTTGTTAGTGCCTGACAGCAGCCATAGGGCTAGTGGAAATAACTGCTACATTGAGATACTGTGATAAGTTTTTGGTAGTGATTCCGTATTAGTTCAAAGACACCAGTATCGTCATACTTTATTATAAGTTATTTATAAATGTTGCAAATACAATCTAACTTATTTTGGTACCAGAAAAATGAAAAAAAAACCCAAAACATTTGACTTTTCAGTCCACTAGATGGTGCTAAATGCTCACTGTCTGGTTAGGTAAGCACAACAAAAGAATGACTCCTGAGATCTAGCTGAGAGTTGAACAAGACAGAAATCAGGATCAGCAACACTCACGCATCACAAGATTGTGATGATATCATATTGTGCAGCCTCTGGTAACTTCAACCCCTAATTCTTTCCTTCTTAAATGTGAAGAAAATGTTGCCATTCAAAGTGTTGACTCATGATTTATCACAATTCCCACAGTGAACTTGTGATTAATCACAAATAATTACTTTTTCAAATTTGTTCAGGATATTTGGCAAGTTTTTAATATATTTGAGAACAAATCTGTACTGGCAGTCAGATAAAGCTTTAACCCTGAAAACCTGCTGAAAGGTTTAAGAAAAAAACACACCATATAAAATTAATAAACACAAGTAGAAAAACGTTTCTGGAAGGATTTAAATAACATTTGTTGATGTCATTCCAAAGCAGCAACCAGGAATGAGAACACAGCAAATAATGAATCTGTTTTGGTGTAGAGTAAATGTAATAAAAAAAGGAAAAAACAGAAAAAGATTTCTGTGGCCATGAACAATGTTCCTTTGTCTCTTTCTGTGCAGTTTTTAAGCTGAATTTCAAAACACCATACTTAAGGATGTTACCTTCTAGAACTGAACACAAAATAAGCTGTTTGGGTGTTCAACGGTGCGGCTCAATGTGGCCTTTTTTTTTCTTTTTTTTTTTAATAAAAAGCATTCTCAAAGTGATGATTTTTGACCCCAATGGCTTTCCATACCCTGGTATGGACAAGTCGTTCTAGATCTCATGCACAATGTACTGTAACATACTGATGCTTTCTATACTGCCGATCAATTCATTTCTGATCAAAACCAAACAGCACTGCTTTGGCTTACAACACAATCTTTTCTGATAATTAAATCAATTTATCCATCCATCTTCTACCACTTTTCCTGAGGTCTGGGTCGTGGAGGCAGCAGTTCAAGCAGAGAAGCCCGGACTTCCCTCTCCCCAGCCACCTGCTCCAGCTCTTCAGAGAGGATACCAAGGTGTTCCCAGACCAGATGGGAGACACAGTCTCTCCAGAAAGTCCTGGGTCTGCCCTGGGGTCTCCTCCCTGTGGGACGTGCCCGAAACACCTTAAGTGGGAGGCATCCAGGAGGCATCCTGATCAGATGCCCATACCACCTCAACTGGCTCCTTTCAATGTGGAGGAGCAGCGGTTCTGCTCTGAGCCTCTCCCAGATGACTGAGCTCCTCACCCTGTCTCTGAGGGTGAGTCCAGCAATCCTACGAAGAAAGCTAATTTCAGCCGCTTGTATCCGCGATCTTGTTCGTTCGGTCACTGACCAAAGCTCATGACCATAGGTGAGGGTAGGAATGTAGACTGGCTGGTAAATCGACAGCTTTGCCTTAAAGCTTAGCTCCCTCTTCAACACAACTGACTGGTACAATGTTTGCATCACTGCAGATGCTGCTCCGATCCGTCTGTCAATCTCTCGCTCCATTCTCCCCTCACTCGTGAATCAGACCCCGAGATACTTAAACTCCTTCACTTGGGGCAGCAGCTTGTCCCCAACGTGGAGAGGACAATCCACCTTTTTTGGGCGGAGGACCATGGACTCAGACTTGGAGGTACTGATTCTCATCCTAGCCGCTTCACACTCAGCGGCAAACTGTCCCAGTAAGACCTGTAGGTCACTGCTGGATGAAGCCAGCAGGACAACATCATCTGCAAACAACAGACATGAGATCCTGTGGTCACCAAGCATGACACCTTCCATTCCTTGGCTGTGCCTAGAAATTCTGTCCATAAAAATTATGAACAGGATCGGTGACAAAGGGCAGCCCTGGCGGAGTCCAATTCTCACTGGGAATGAGTCCGACTGAGTGTTGGTAATACGAACCAAACTCTCACAATGGTCGTACAGAGACAGAATAGCTTGAAACAACAAGCCAGATACTCCACACTCCTGAAGCACCCCCCACAAAAAAAACACGAGGGATGCGGTCGAATGCCTTCTCCAAGTCCATGAAACACATGTAAACTGGTTGGGCAAACTCCCATGAACCCTCGAGGATTCTCGAGAGGGTAAAGAGCTGGTCCAATGTGCCATGGCCAGGACGAAAACCACATTGCTGCTCCTGAATCCAAGGTTTGACCAATGGCCGGACTCTCCTCTCCAGCACCTTGGCATAGACCTTCCCAGAGAGGATGAGGAGTGTGATCCCTCTAAAGTTGGAGCACACCCTCCGGTCCCCTTTTTTGAAGAGAGGAACCACCACCCCGGTTTGCCATGCCAAAGGCATTGCCCCGACCTCCACGCAATGTTGCAGAGGCGTGTCAACCATGACGGCCCTACAACATCCAGGGCCTTGAGGTACTCAGGGTGAATCTCGTCCACCCCTGGGGCCTGGCCACCAAAGACATTTTTAACCATGTTGGCAACCTCAGCCCCCTGTGATAGGTAAGTCGTCCCCCTCGTCCACAAGCACTGCTTCCTCTGTGGAAGGCGTGTCAGTGGAATTGATGAGATCCTCGAAGTATTCCTTCCACCGCCTGACGATATCCCCAGTCGAAGTTAGCAGTGCCCCATCCGCACCATACACAGTGTGGACAGAGAGCTGCTTCCCCCTCCTGAGCCGCCAGACAGTTTGCCAGGATCTCTTCGAGGACGACCAAAAGTCTTGTTCCATGGCCTCACCGAACTCCTCCCATACCCGAGTTTTTGCTTCAGCAACCACCCGAGCTGCACTCCGCTTGGCCTGCCGGCACACCTCAGCTGCTTTGGGAGTCCCACAAACCAACCAAGCTTGATAAGACCCCTTCTTCAGCTTAATGGCCCCCCTCACCACTGGTGTCCACCACTAGGTTCGGGGGTTGCCACCATGAGATGCCTCGATGACCTTGCGGCCGCAGGTCCCCCTCATGGATTGTCACCTTATCGTGGTGTGGGGTTTGCGTGCCCTAGTGATCCTAGGAACTATATTAGCCGGGGCAATTTGCCTCTGGTAGGGTCACCCAGGACAAAATGGTCGTGGGTGAAGGGCCAGACTAAGAATGATCAAACAGACTCTCATGATGAATGCTACAACAAGGATTCAGTGTACCCCACCCGGTATGGGCCCCCCCTTCCCGGAGCCAGGCCTGGGGAACGGGCTCGATAGCTAGTGTCTGCTGGCCAGGTTTCCGCCCATGGGACCCGGCCGGGCTCAGCCCGAAGCAGTTACATGGGTCTGCCCGCCAGTAGGCTCACCACCTGCAGGAGGGACCATGGGGGTCAGGTGCTATGTGGATCAGGTGGCGGTCAAAGGCGGAGACCTTGGCGGCCTGATCCCAAGCTTCCTAAACTGGTTTTTGAGACATGGAATCAATTTATCCACTTTCTTTTATCATTGTATGTATTGAAAATAGTATTGACACTTATTATTTTTTGATATACAGAATTTGTGTTTCAAATTTTGATCATTTTTATTATCATACTGTCTAGTTTTGTTTGCTAGCCAGGTTAGCTTAATATGGCATTGTGGAAGATGAAAGGAGACAAGACAGCGAGCTGGACGACACACAAATAATCACCTTCCAACATAAAGTACAGAAAAAACTCTAAACTCTGAGTGCCTGAGCAAACTTTTTTATACACTTCTATTCCCGCCTCCCGCACACAGAGTAAAAACATTAGCATTCAGACATGAAAGGCATGTACACACATTAACATGACATTGACCCACACTTCACAGAGCAGGTCTTGCTACCATACATTCGCAACCCTGCATCCTCAGGTGTGAACCTGGCACGGCGGGGGGCGAAAGGCACATCTTTGTCTGTATAGCTCCTCTCACCTTTCTCCATTAGCATCCTTAACTATCTTCTCCCTCACCCACCCCGTTGTCCTAGGTGGAGTGCCATGCGTATTGTGTCCACCACACAGCCTTCCCCCCCGAACACCCAGAAGGGGCTCTCACCCTCCGGCGCCTTGGGCTTGAGCCGGCGCCCGTAACAGCTGTAATGTGGAGTCGCCGAACCGGCCAAATTGTCTTGCTGTTGAGGTGGGCAGGAGACAAACTCGGCCTCTGGCGCACAGTCCTGTGGAGGGGGAAAGGGTGGGGAGGGTAAGGCCTAGTCTGCTGCCAACAGCTCTCTGCAGGGGGAACACCAACTTGTGGAGCCACTGTAGGTGAGCGTCCGCACCGAGGAGCTTGAGCCAACACCACCTGTTTGTCTGCCAACACATAAGCGGGCTTCAGCCTGTCAATGCAGACAGTTTCATTACGGCCCCCAAAGTCTAACACAAAATGCTTTTCTCCGGTTTCCAGCACTCTGAACGGTCCGTCATGCAGTGGGCGCAGCGGGGTACTGTGGGTGTCGTGCCTAACAAAAACGAACTTGGTGCTCTGGAAGCTCTTTGGGACGAAGGTGTGGGGAAAACAATGGTGCGTCGGGCCCGGCACACTGGCCGGCCCTGTACTGTGAGAAATTGCGTGGGCAGGTTGGTCCCGGGTGCGGGGTTTTCTGGCAAAAAATTCCTCGGGGATCCACAGCGGCTGAGAAAAAACAAGTTCTGCCGGGGAGGCTGCCAGATCCTCCTGAGGCGTGGAGCGCAACCCTAGCAGGACCCAGGGCAGACGGTTGACCCAATTTGTATCCGTGAGTGAAGCTCTGAGTGCTGCTTTAAGTGACCTATGAAAATGTTAATAATTATAATTCGTTAGCCTGGGGGTTGTACGCAGTGGTGAGGTGGATTTTGACTCCCAGGCTCTGGGCCATCACGGACCAGAGCTCTGAAACGAATTGCGGACCCCTGTCAGAAGTGATGTCCGACGGGGATCTGAACCGTGCAACCCAAGCCGACAAAAAAGCGTGAGCCACTTCGGCGGACATGGTGGAAGCCAGCGGGACCACTGCAGGCCAACATGTGGTGTGGTCCACGATTGTCAAAAGGTGAGTGAAACCTTGTGACGGCGGGAGGGGGCCCACCAAATCCACGTGGACGTAGTCGAACCTCCTGGCTGGAATTTGGAACGGCTCGAAGGGGGCTTATGCACTTTGGCCCACTGGCACACGACGCATGCTGCAGCCCACTCTTTCACATCCCTGCGTAAATGCGGCCAGAAAAATTTTGCCCCCACCAGTTTAACTGAGGCGCACACGCTGGGCTATGAAAGGGAGTGGACTGACTCAAAAATGCGGAGGTGCCAAGAGTTCGGAACCACCGGGTGTGGGCGACCGGTGGAGACGTCGCAGAGCAAGGGGGGGCACCCTTCTTGCACCACCCTGCTCTCCAGTGTTAACCTAGTAGGCGCGGACTGGAGCACGCAAATGTCCGTGTCCCCCGTTTGCTCCATGGCCATGATGGGGAAATCTATTCCCATGTAGACCGGGGTGACTAACACGTGCGACAGGTAGTTGGCCACAACATTAAGCTTACCGACTATATGCTGGATGCGGTTGTAAATTCCAAGATCGCGGCCAAATGTCTTTGCTGCCGGACCGACCACGGTTTCGAGACTTTGGACACTGCATACGTTTGTGGCTTATGATCAACGAATGCAGTGAACTTGCACCCTTCCAGCCAAAACTGGAAGTGGTGCGTCACCAGGTGGAGGGCCAACAACTCTCTGTCAAACGTACTGTATTTGTGTTCGTTGTCGAGCAAATTACGGCTTAAAAAATGCGAGCGACTGCCGCACACCGGAAATGTACTGCTCCACCACTGCCTCTATGGCAACGTCAGATGTGTCAGTGGTGAGTGCTATCTGTGCTAGTTGCGAAAGCCTGGACTCGCTTGGGGGTCCAGTCAATGTTTCCATGGGCTTCTTTTTTTGAGCGCGGCATACAACAGTTGCATCAACTGGACTGCTCGGGGGAGGAAACAGTTGTAAAAGCTGGCCATGCCCAAAAATTCCTGCAGGGCCTTCACGGTCTGCAGACACGGAAAATCCAACACGGCACACACCTTATCAGGCAGCGGAATCGCGCCCTCCGGCAAAATGTGGTGACCCAAAAAATCAATCACTGGCACCCTGAACTGGCACTTCGCCAGGTTAATGATAAGCCTGTGTGCTTCCAACCTCTGGAAAACTAGTTTGAGATGGGTGAGGTGCTCCTCCTCGGACGCGCTAGCCACCAGAATGTCGTCTAAGTAGACAAAAACGAAAGGCAGGTCACGGAGCACCGTGTCCATCATTCTTTGGAAGGTTTGCGTTGCACCCTTTAACCTGAACGGCATGCGCAAAAACTCAAAGAGGCCAAAAGAAATTACTACTGCTGTTTTGGGAACGTCCTCCATGCGCACCGGGACCTGGTGATAACCGCGGACCAAATCCACTTTCGAAAAGACACACGTCCTGGCCAGATGCATAGAAAAATCCTGGATGTGTGGGATGGGATACCGGTGGTGTTCCGTGGCATTGTTCAAGCGCTGGAAATCGCTGGAAATCGACCCATCGACCTTGGGAGCCATGTGTAGCGGGGAAGCCCACGGGCTACTGGAGCACCTAACAATGCCCAGTTGCTCCAAGTTAGCAAACTCCTCGTGGGCGCTGGCCAGCTTAACTGCGTCCAGGCGCCGAGGGCGCACGAACACCAGCGGGCCTTTTGTGGTTATGAAATGTTTGACCCCGTGTTTGGTTACTGTTGCCGAAAAAGTCGGCACCATGAGTACTGGGAACTGTGAAAGTAAATGCTGGTACTTACCCCCTGGAGCTATAACGTTAGCCAGTGTTGTTGGCCCAACTTCCCAAGCTGTGCAGGGCAAGGAAGAAAAAGAGACAGCATCCACTAAATGTCTGTTGGCAACATCCGCTAACAACCTATAAGCCCATAAAAAATCTGTGCCTAAAATGGGGGCAGAACATGCAGCTACCACAAAATCCCACTGGTAACTGCGTCCGTGTAAGCATACAGTCAGCGTCCGTTCGCCAAACGTCCTGATGGTGGATCCGTTGGCGGCCGTGAGCTCAGGAACACTGCCTCCTGCTGACCTGTCTGTGCTGACCGGCAGGATGAGGCTCTTGGAGCCGGAATCCACCAAGAAACGTCTCCCCAAACGTGTGTCTGTGATAAAAAGCAGCTTGTTCCTGTCGCCAGCGGTCGCAGCTGCTACCGACTGATGGCCGTGCCGTTTCCTGGCTTCTTGAATTGGCACGGTGGCAGACAGTGTTGGGCATTCGAGCTGAAGCGGTGATGATAAAAACAGAGCGTCCTGTTCCTGCGTCTCTTGGCATCTCTCCCAGCCACCACCAACGGCTCCTCAACCTCGCTGGAGTCCTTCATGGATGCCGGTGCTGCTGCGTGCACGCTGAGAGCTCTGGTTGCCAGGATGATGCGGTCCGCTTCTTGCACCAGGGCATGGTAGTCCTTGGTTACCAGCAGTGGTGAGTTGGCCAGGATCGCCCTTGCTGTAGCAGGTAAGTTCCTGAGGAAAAGGTGGGTGAACAGGAAGGATTCATCGTTCTTCCCCATCAACGCTAACATGCTCTCCATCAGCTCCACAGCTGATCTGTCACCTAACTCTGAGTGTGTTAGGAGTCTCTCTGCCCTCTCACTGTCCAACAGGGTATAATGCTGGAGTAGCATCAGCTTGAACGCTTCATATTTCTCCTGGGCCAGTGGCTCCTGGAGCAGCCTCATTACCTGCTGCATGGCGTGCGCATCCAGCGCAGCGACCACGTAGTAATATTTAGTGTCATCAGTTGTGATCCCGCGAAGTGCGAACTGGGCTTCTACATGTAGGAACCACATGGTCAGATTGTGAAGCCAGAAGTCTGGGAGCTTGACTGTGACAGCGCATCCCGCGCTGGTGTTCTCCCTCTGGGTTGTCTCCGGGGCGGTGCTCAGCTCGTTCTCCATCGCACGTCTTAGGGTCACCAATGTGGAAGATTAAAGCAGATGAGACAGCGAGCTGGACGACACACAAATTTTAATCACCTTCCAACATAAAGTACAGAAAAAACTCTAAACTCTGAGTGCCTGAGTGAACTCTTTTATACACTTCTATTCCCGCCTCCGGCACACAGGGTAAACACATTAGCATTCAGACATGAAAGGCATGTACACACATTAACATGACATTGACCCACACTTCACAGAGCAGGTCTTGCTACCATACATTCGCAACCCTGCATCCTCAGGTGAAAAATCTAAATCTAAATCTCTGTATAGTTCCTCTCACCTTTCTCTATTAACATCCCTATCTTCTCCCCCCACCAACCCCGTTGTCCTGGGTGGAGTGCCATGTGTATTGTGTCCAACACAGCGTGGCTATTGTGTTGTTTACATCTCTTACCCATCCAAAATTTCTTATATGAGCTCTAATGAACCTTACTCTTACTCCTAGTTATCTATTTTATTATTAACTTATGTGAATAATGCCCTTAGCAAAGCATTACTGAATATTGCTCTTAAGTCTTAGCATTCTTTTTAGCTTCCCAAGAAAAGTTAACAGTAATTATGTGCCAGGTAAAATCAGAGACCTCGCCAAGAACAACTCAAATCCCATGCAGCGTTATTAGGAATGGGTTAAAGTTTAAAAGGAATCAGTAACATGTTTTTAACTGCAAAGTAACTAGGCTAACAAGAATAACTGAGGGGATGCTGCACACAGGAGTTAATAATAAAATAAGCCAGACAACAAGTGGGAGTAAGATATGTTTTGGTGAGTTTCACGGGTTCATTCAAGCCAAGGCAGTGTTGAAATGGATGAGATGTACATAACACAACTGCTACACTCATCTAACCAGGATATCAAACAATAGCAGACAATATACAAAAAAGATCTGTCAATATTATGCTAACCGTAACAGATAAGGTGATGAGTGAAAGTGGATAAAGCACGGTGTTATCAGTGAAAGTAAGGCTATTTGGCTTTGGTCAGAAGTGAACTGACCAGCAGTGCAGAAAGTGGAAGTACAACACACTACACTGTGCTCTCTTCCCTTATCTGAGCCACTTCTCTTCTCCATCATATGCTGCTTGAGTTTGGTGAGTAGTAAATGGGGCCAGCAGGGATTGGCTTATGGCTGTGAGTTGCTTGTCGGTCACAATCATAGTACGTGTGTGCGGGTGTTAAACTGGGGTTACATTAACTCATTTTTAAAGTGTCAATTTCAGCTGCACAAAAAAACCCACATTTCATTTTCTGCTGACACAACTTTTCTGTTCAATGCCACCAGTGTGGAAAAGCAACAGCAGAAAGCCTGACTACCATGCACTGTACAAGCCAGACACGTGTCCCTCTCAGCGCCCCACCTGTAGTACTCGATGTTTGCTGTTTGATCAGCAATGGATGCCAGGTCCACTTTCGCCTCCTCCCAGTCAGGCAGACCCAGCAGCTGCTTGATCACGTTGTCAGCCATCTGCTGCATGAACTGCAGGGTCTGGACGTAGTCGCCCCGTGTAGCAAAGATCTCATCCAGCCTGGCTAGGTGCTGGTGCAGGCCGCTCTTCATGCCACCCATGGTACCAGTCACCTGGAGAGCGTGAGAGGGCACAAGCAAGTGAGATCAGTTAGAATGGATTAACATATACAATTACAGTTTATGCCTGAGATCATCATACAGAATATCAAGAGCATGATTTAAATTAGATGGCACGACTATTCTCATCAATTTCAGAATTAGCTGAACCATCAACTCCTAGAAATGCAATTTAAATTCACACATTTACTCTGTTTATTCAAATCTGCACAGCTGCACTGATTCAAATGCACTGAACGGCTGCGAATTGCTGTGCGTCAAGGAGAGAAAAGGAATCTAATTATAGAAGTTTTCTGTTCTGCTCAGAGCGAGGCACTCAACCAGTCAGTCAACGGCTGCTCTTCTGGAGTCAGTAGTCACACTGGAAAAGTCCTCAGGAAACAGCAGTGTGTGTGTGTGTGTGCGTGTGTGTGTGTGTCAAAGCTTCTTTTCCAGGCAGATGCAGTGAGTGACATTGTGCTTTTAAGCCAAGCAATCACTAGGAAGCTCAACATTAAAGCTAAATTACTTTTTGTCAAACAACTAAAATCATGTCTGAACATCTCCGGGATCAAATGAAGCAAATATTAAAGTCCCCTACTGTCCCTTTTCAGGGATTAATTTTAAGTTTTGACATTGTCAGGGAGATACTACACTATATATATATTAAATTCAGCGTACTCTTTTCCTTGGTATTTCTGCAAGTGCTTAGAGTAGGAGAAGCTAAAGTTATAAAACTACTCTTACAACTAAACTTTTAAAGGGTTTTTATTTATACGTTTTGCTATTTATTAAGCATATAAATTCACATTTATCTCTATTTTAATAAAAATAATAATATAGCATATTAAGCTGTAACATTTTTGTATCAGCACAAGACTGTTTTGTGTTCATTTTAATACCACAATACAGCAACATTAATATAAAAAATTAATAAAATTTAGATAAATTATTAGAGTAAATGCAGTATGGATACTATTATCAAATAACGCCTAAAAAAATATCAGTTTTTAAAATCAGTCAATAAATTGCAAAGAACAGTGTGAACTCTCTGAAAACGGCACAGGAAAAATAAATTTAACAATATGTAATTATGACTGATGAAATATCTCAGGGAGAAATGCCTGCTGTGTTATGTCTGAACACATTAAAAAAAATGTTTTTTTAGAATAAGTTAATAACATCCTACATAATGAACTGCTGACCTCACAATCACAACCACTGGACAGATGGAAACTTGGTCTTAATTTGTTTGTTTAAAATTATTTCAAGAGTGTTTTTATGTTCCAGAGATACCAGCGCAAACCAACAAAGATCTTCTCTATAGAAAGAGTGCTAACAGATTTTTTGAATACATGTAAATATGTTCAGCAATACAATCAGTTATCCATTTGCCATCTCTTTAGTTTTAATGAAACATTTGTTTGCAATGATAAATTTTATTTAGTTTCATCTATTTTTAATCAAAAAAAATGGTCATGAACAACTTCTTGTCTCTAACATTACATCTTTGACATGCAGACTCCACTCACAGGTGGAGGCTGTATGACAGGCTCCAAGCACTGTGGAGCAAGTGAGAGATTTTTACAGAATGCTGGGCAGTTTTAAGTGTTTTAACAGATCAGTTTTTATTTATTTATTCCTCCCCGATACTGATCTAGTCATTTTGCCTTGATCAAACCTGATAACGATACTACATGTCAAATCAATATATGGGCTTCAATTAATGTAGTCAATTAACACATTAAAATTAAAAAAAAAAAATACCACCATGTTATCTTCCTGCATTTCTCCTGTTCACACTCCAGCCCAGTTGGTGATGATAATGCACCTTGAAGTGGGCTTGCAGTCACAAGTACTGCTTCCTGTGGCTATGTTAAGTCCTAATATATAATAATAATAATAATAATATATAATAGCTCTCTTTCAAAAGGTAACCAGATGACACTGGACAAAACAAAAGTTATATGCATGTTTCAAGGCTGATTTTCATTACTAAAGCAGATCATCTCTATATCTAACTCAAATCAACTCTAGTCAACTCCTCTCTATATCTCAAATTCAAATATTCGAGCAGTATTTCTGTGTAATATGAGGGTCACAGGTGCGGGGGGTGGGGGAGCTGAAAAGTTCATCATGGTCAAACTTGACCAAATGTGGTTTATTTTTCAACATAGCCTCAGTTCAGTCCACACACTTCTCCAATGTAATTAAAAGTTGCTTCTTGTCATTGTTCATATACTGTACAGTATATATCACTATAAATTCAAGAAATCTCTGTGTCTGTGTGTCACGATCACAGGACATCATAGGACGGCCTATAATGTCTGCATGATGTCCTGTGATGATCCTATGATCTC
Source organism: Pholidichthys leucotaenia (assembly GCA_020510985.1). Taxonomy (NCBI): domain Eukaryota; kingdom Metazoa; phylum Chordata; class Actinopteri; order Cichliformes; family Pholidichthyidae; genus Pholidichthys; species Pholidichthys leucotaenia. Next base: position 363,457,402 of record CM035836.1, on the reverse strand, counting down.
AGGCTACATAGGACTTGCAATGATGTCATATAGGTGATGCCGTCATATAGGCAATGGGACTGGCTACCTATGATGTAGTGTCCTATGATGCCTGCCTATGATGTCTGTTTGATGTCCTATGATGATCCTATGATCTCAGGCTACATAGGACTTGTGATGCCATCATATAGGCAATAGGACTGGCTGCCTATGACGAAGTGTCATATGATGCCTGCCTGGATGTCTTCATGATGTCATATAGACCATCATTCACGTTGCTTGCCTTGATGTATTTTACAACTGGCTACCTATGATGTAGTGTCCTATGATGCCTGCCTCAATGTCTTTATGATGTCATATAGACAAACCAGACACAACATAAATGGAGAGCAATAGAGTGAGGAGAACTGCTGACCCTTCACCAGCAAAGGGTACGACAGACAAGGGATGCACAGACAGATAGGAAGCGTGTGGCAGTGGGCTGGCTGGGGAGAGCAACAGAGTGAGAAGAACTGCTGGCTGGGGCTGCAAAGCAACTGCTGAGGGAGAAGAAGACGGACTTCGACAGGTGGAGCGTTGAGATGGCATTTATGTCTGAGTTCGGCTGGCGGTAGGACTGATTTATTTGTGGCGGACAGCATAAACTGTACGCTGACTGTAACATTATGGCATCTAAGCTCTGACAAGCTCAATAGAGATGACATGGGGCGGATACTACCTGGGTCTGGGAGGCAGAAAAGACCAGCTGGGGGGGCGCCAAGAGCTAGAAGCAGGTCAGATGAGAGTGACGTGGGAGGAAGTAACAACGCGAAGAAAACACGAACTAGCCAACATGGATGGCAGTTTGATGATGTAGGGAATGAGTGGAAGGTTGTCATTGAGTTCACTCAGGGTGGGGGGCCACTTTCACCCTGTTAAGCTAACAAAAGCAATTGAGAAAGAAATTGGGAGAGTTAAGTTTGCAAAGTTCTTGAATAATAACCGGCTGTTAATTCACGCAAAACAACAGCAAGAGAAAATACTGGCAATGACATGTCTAAACGGAGCACAAATGAAGGCACATGTTCCTGGCGCAACAGCAAACTTGAGAGGAGTTATATCAGGTGTCCCTTTGAGCATGTCTATGGAAGAAGTGAAAAACGAGATCCAAGGTAATAACTAAGTAGACGGTTGTGCTGTTTCATCCCATCTAGCAACAATGCTCTGCACTGTGTGTGTTTATACATTTACATATTTATTCCATCTAGCTACAATGCTCCGCACTGGGTGTGTTTATGTTTGTTTATATTTATATATCTATATATTCATTCCATCTAGCTACAATGCTCCGCACTGTGTTTATATATCTACATATTATTCCATCTAGCTACATTGCTCCGCACTGTGTTTATACAGTATATTTACATATTTATTCCATCTAGCTGCAATGCTCCGTACTGTGTGTTTATATACTCATATATTTATCCCATCCAGCTACAATGCTCTACACTGTGTGTCTGTGTGTATATATATATATTTATAGTAATATGTACATATGTATATTAACTGCTCTTGCTTGCTTTTTTTTTTTTTTTCTTGCCTTCTGATTGTTGCTCTGAGTGTTGCTATCCCTGTGTTGTTGCAATCCTGGAATTTCCCCGTTGTGGGACTAATAAAGGCTTATCTTATCTTATCTTATCTTAAGGAGGAAAGGTGAAGGGTGTGAAAAGGCTAAAGAGTAAAAGAGAAGGTTCACTAAAGGATACACTGTCAGTAATGATTCAGTTTGAGGAAACACTCCCTAAATCAGTCCAAGTAGGTTACCTGTATTACAGTGTCAGAGAATATGTTCCAAAGCCACTCGGGTACTACAAATGTCAAAGGATGGGTCATTAAATGGTAAAATTACAGCCTTTTTCCACCCTCTTGGGATAACCCCCTCCTTCCATATTCTGTTAAACAATTTCAGCACCAGTTCCATTGATTGCATAGGCAACTGCTGGAACATAGCATAGCTTAACTGATCACATCCTGGAGCTGTGTATCCACTATCTTGCAAAGCTCTCTTAAGCTCTGACATTGTGAGCTCGAGGTCTAACGCAGTCATATCTTCTTTCACTTCCTTTTTTAAGTTTGCATTTTCTCTGAGTTTACACTCCCTTTGCTGTCTGACTCTCACCAAGATGTTCTCCTCTATGCACTGCTGCAAATGCTCTACCTAGGACTTCTGCCTTTTCTTTGTCTGATACAGCCATCTTGTCCCCATCCACTACAGCTGGGACTTTAATCGATACCCTTTTCCCACTCATTTTTTTAAACATACCCTAGACATCACCTAGTTCTGCTTTCCTACCAAGGGTGAAACAAACTTCTCTCCATGTTGACCTTTTCCTGTTTTTAATAATCCTTCGAGCTACTGCCTTTTTCTTTTTATAATCTGTTAAATTTTCACTATTCATATTCTTCCTCAGCTCTCTGAATGCCTTGTTTTGCTCCTTTACTGCAATACTACAGGTGCATCTCAAAAAATTAGAATATCATGAAAAAGTTCAATATTTTTTGTCACTCATTTCAGAAAGTGAAACCCATATATTATATAGATTCATTACACAGAGGGTGCTATATTTCAAGTGTTTATTTATTTTAATTTTGATAATTATGGCTTACAGCCTATGAAAACCCCAAATTCAGTTTCTCAAAAAATTAAAATATTACATAGAATTACTTTTAAAAATAGTTTTTTGATAGAAATGTTGGCCGACTGAAAAGTATGTCCATGTACACACTCAATACTTGGTAGGGGCAAATTTTGGATTAATTAAGCCCCTTTTCCACTAGTACCCACTCAGCCCTAGTCTACTCTACTCGACTCGCTTTGTAGCCTTTTCCAGGTCCTATTTTCGTATCTATTCGAGGCCAGGGTACAACCGTGCTGAGTCGAGCCAAGATATGACGTCAACAGGCTGCGAGCCACTGATTGGTCAGGGCATAACGTCACGAAAGCGTCCGTCTTCTGTGGAATCTACACAACCGCCATTTGCAATATTTCACGGACTAACTCGGTCACCGAAGTAAATACGATATTAATACAGATGGCGTTGCAGGTTTTGCGGAAATCTACACCGTGGTCCAACAAAGAGGTGCAGAGTTTTCTGTGCTTGGTGGCAGATCCACAGTGAGAGGAGCGACCCGCCCCGTTACAGATGCAGCCCAGCATAGAACCGGATTACGGACAAGCTGAAGACGAACGTGAGAGAACCATTGACGGTGAGTGATTTGTAATATTGTGCATCTGTTCGCTTATTTATCCTGTTGGTGGTAAGCTCACTTTTTTTGAGCGATACAGCGCCGTCCTGTGCTGGCTAACGAGTGTTAGCTAGTAGCTAGCTAGCTAGTAGCCAACTGCTGATTCGCGCTTGTTTTGTCCTAAGTATTCGCTTGTGAGAGCGAAACGATGAAATATGTTAATCCTGGTTAAAGTCCTGGTTTGTGTACGTGTTGCCCTTTGGTGCTGTGCATTAAGTTGTGTGTAATTTCTTCCTAGAATCTGTTTCCACATGCCAGGGGTTAGCTGCCCTCAGTGTTTATATTGTGGATACAGGTCAAGAGGAACCCAGGATCCAAAATCTCAACATATTCAAGTGCATTTTCAAACCAGTGATTTATAAAGTGATTCATATAATCTGCTAAAACGTCAGAATAGACCCACACACCTATTCTGTGGATTTTAAATAAAAGGTGTTGGAACAGTGTTTTTGTGCTGTTTCTGTTCCACCATAAATACCTGGATTGATAATGTACTTGTACATGTACAGAGTGGATCCTGGGGTGCTCACTGTTCAGGGAAACAAAGCATTTTTGTCACATCCCACCACTGACTTTCACAAGTGTATTTCCTTAACACAGGTACATCTCCAAAAATTAGAATGTCATGAAAAAGTTCAATATTTTTTGTCACTCATTTCAGAAAGTGAAATCCGTATATTATATAGATTCATTACACAGACAGTGATATATTTCAAGCGTTTATTTATTTTAATTTGGATGATTATGGCTTACAGCCCCTGAAAACGCCAAATTCAATTTGGGAAAAAATTAGAATATTACATAAAATTAATTTTAAAAAATAGTTTTTAAAAAGAAATGTTGGCCGCTGAAGTATTGGTTAATATGGGCTGTAGCCATAATCATCAAAATTAAAATAAACACTTGCAATATATCACTGTACCTGTAATGAGTCTATATATCTGTTTCACTTTCTGAAATGAATGACAAAAATATTGAACTTTTTCATGATATTCTAATTTTTGAGATGTGCCTGTATATGTTTTGAACTTGCTGGAACTAACCACCATCCATTTCTGTCGTTGGTCTAGATAAGAGGAAAGGAAAAGCAGCCAGCCCACAATGGACCTTGCCACTGTGGAAAGTACTGAAATCCTTTGCTTTTATAGGTAAAGTACCAAAACCAAAGTAGCACAATTTCCACTTAATATAAAAGGGACTGAACTGAGATTTATTTAACTGTGTGAATATTAATTACAGAATAATTGAAAATGACTGGCACATCAACTGTAAAATAAACCGCTTGTTAATGTATTTATTTTTTTTGTCAGATCACTTGTGTGATCCTTTGTGAGTTATATTCATAACTGTATGTTGCACTTTTGGGGAATGGGAGTCATCAATATGATTTAGTTTATATGTGTAGTTTATAGTCTATCATCAATAAACTCATGCAGTAACAGGACATCTTACAAATATTTGAGACCCATTGTAGTGCTTCCTTTTATATTTTAGCAATAAAAGTACAAAACACCGCCCACACTTGAAGCCAGGGCAAGAAGAGACACAGCAGTGACAAAGCGGTGGCTAAACTTTTATTGATAAAAACTCCATATTTTGACTGAGTGACTCCATACTCGGTGATGCACACCTTCAGTTAAAGTACTATATTCCATTCAAATGAATGTATTAATTCATTCTGATTGCTGAGGCCACAGTAAAAACAGATGATTTTAAATGTAACCCAGCCCTTGTAAAATCTACTTTACTGAAGCGCAGCTACAGTGGGGTAAAAAAGTATTTAGTCAGCCACCAATTGTGCAAGTTCTCCCACTTAAAAGATGAAAGAGGTCTCCAATTTTCATCATAGGTATACCTCAACTATGAGAGACAAAATGAGAAAAAAAAAATCCAGAAAATCACATTGAAGGATTTTTAAAGAATTTATTTGCAAATTATGGTGGAAAATAAGTATTTGGTCAATAACAAAAGTTCATCTCAATACTTTGTTATATACTCTTTGTTGGCAATGATAGAGGTCAAACGTTTTCTGTAAGTCTTCACAAGGTTTTCACACACTGTTGCTGGTATTTTGGCCCATTCCTCCATGCAGATCCCCTCTAGAGCAGTGATGTTTTGGGGCTGTTGCTGGGCAACACGGACTTTCAACTCCCTCCAAAGATTTTCTATATGGTTGAGATCTGGAGACTGGCTAGGCCACTCCAGGACCTTGAAATGCTTCTTACGAAGCCACTCCTTCATTGCCCGGGCGGTGTGTTTGGGATCATTGTCATGCTGAAAGACCCAGCCACATTTCATCTTCAATGCCCTTGCTGATGGAAGGAGGTTTTCACTCAAAATCTCACGATACATGGCCCCATTCATTCTTTCCTTTACACGGATCAGCCGTCCTGGTCCCTTTGCAGAAAAACAGCCCCAAAGCATGATGTTTCCACCCCCATGCTTCACAGTAGGTATGGTGTTCTTTCTCCTCCAAACACGACAAGTTTAGTTTTCACCAAAAAGTTCTATTTTGGTTTCATCTGACCATATGACATTCTCCCAAACCTCTTCTGGATCATCCAAATGCTCTCTAGCAAACTTCAGACGAGCCTGGACATGTACTGGATTAAGCAGGGGAACACGTCTGGCACTGTAGGATTTGAGTCCCTGGCGGCGTAGTGTGTTACTGATTGTAGCCTTTGTTACTTTGGTCCCAGCTCTCTGCACATCATTCACTAGGTCCCCCCGTGTGGTTCTGGGATTTTTGCTCACCGTTCTCGTGATCATTTTGACCCCACGGGGCAAGATCTTGCGTGGAGCCCCAGATCGAGGGAGATTATCAGTGGTCTTGTATGTCTTCCATTTTCTAATAATTGCTCCCACAGTTGATTTCTTCACACCAAGCTGCTTACCTATTGCATATTCAGTCTTCCCAGCCTGGTGCAGGTCTACAATTTTGTTTCTGGTGTCCTTTGACAGCTCTTTGGTCTTGGCCATAGTGGAGTTTGGAGTCTGACTGTTTGAGGTTGTGGACAGGTGTCTTTTATACTGATAACGAGTTCAAACAGGTGCCATTAATACAGGTAAACGAGTGGAGGACAGAGGAGCCTCTTAAAGAAGAAGTTACAGGTCTGTGAGAGCCAGAAATCTTGCTTGTTTGTAGGTGACCAAATACTTATTTTCCACCATAATTTGCAAATAAATTCTTTAAAAATCAGACAATGTGATTTTCTGGATTTTTTTTTTCTCATTTTGTCTCTCATAGTTGAGGTATACCTATGATGAAAATTGGAGACCTCTCTCATCTTTTATGTGAGAGAACTTACACAATTGGTGGCTGACTAAATACTTTTTTGCCCCACTGTACATGAAAATTGTGGTTAAATACAACAACAAAGTACTTTATTGTCACATTCAAATTGTAATAACTCCTGTTTTGTTTTTCTTTTGAATTCTTGAATGGAATATGGGTGGGCAATATAAGCTGCGGCTTCAGCCATCACCCATTTCAGATAACCTATGTTGAACTGTATAATCAGAGGGGTTATTGTTTAATTTGACCTTGTTAGATTTTTTTCCCCTTTGTTATATTATTCTATTTTCTTTTAATCTTTACTTTTAATCTATCCGAAATAAAGATGCATTCATTCATTCACATTCCACCAGTGGCTTTTAGCAACAAGTGTATTTCCCAAATATGTTTTAAACTTGCTTTAATTAACCACCACCCATTTCTGTCTTTTGTCTAGGCAAGAGGGAAACGATCCACCCAAACCGGACCTTGCCTCACTATTTACAGAGATGCAGGCCGAAGATCTGCTGAACCGGGTCCAGCTTGAGCGGCACATTCCAGCTGCTTCTCAGTGAGGCAGCGTGGCTGGCGTGTGTGACCCATTCTAAGTTTTTTTTTTTTTTTTACAGTTTGAATTTTGCACATTCTGAATAATCTGGAATTTGCTGCTGCTGTAATAAACAATTTAGTGACTTATGTGTTTGCATCATGATTTTCTACTTTGTCTGTGAAGACACCGGCGGGAAAAGAGTCAACAGTACAAACCATTTATCGGTGACTTTGAAAATAATGGCTCATTTTTAAGAAAAAGTAACAAAAACAATTATTTTAACTGAAGACTGTATTGTTGGACGTGCCACCGCAGAAGACCCTGCACACTTTAGTGATAGTACCAGTATATGGAGGAATTCTGGGCTATACTAGCATCTGTACTTTATCATAATGGGTTTGGGCAGGGGTGTCCAATCATGTGCCAGTGTCTTCAACAGCAGATTCCACTGAATTTCTTCCACTGACTGCTGATCAGTGAGAACACCTGCTGAAGAGACTGGGTAGAAGAGAGAACCTGCAGGGTCTTGGCCCCCCATGAGACATGATTGGAAACCCCCGGGTTAGGGTTTAATGGGATTTAACATTTTAAAACAAACTGCTTTATGGTTCATAATTCTGTTGACAGATTTACACCAAACCAAAAGTGATTTCTCAAACTGCTGGATTGTTCTTAGACAGCTTTTCCAATCTGTAAGTATTTAATTTGTGCCACTTGGTGGTAACCATCTATCCATCTATCCATCTTCTACCGCTCTTCCGGAGGTCTGGGTCGCGGAGGCAGCAGCCCAAGCAGAGAAGCCCAGACCTCCCTCTCCCCAGCCACCTGCTCCAGCTCTTCAGAGAGGACATCAAGGCGTTCCCAGACCAGCTGGGAGACATAGTCTCTCCACCGAGTCCTGGGTCTGCCTCGGGGTCTCCTCCCAGTGGGACGTTCCTGAAACACCTCAAGTGGGAGGTGTCCAGGAGGCATCCTAATCAGATGCCCATACCACCTCAACTGACTCCTTTCAATGTGGAGGAGCAGCGGTTCTACTCTGAGCCTCTCCCGGATGACTGAGCTCCTCACCCTATCTCTGAGGGTGAGTCCAGCAATCCTACGGAGAAAGCTCATTTCAGCTGCTTGTATCTGCGATCTTGTTCTTTCGGTCATTACCCAAAGCTCGTGACCATAGGTGAGAGTAGGAACGTAGATTGACTGGTAAATCGACAACTTTGCCTTAGAACTTAGCTCCCTCTTCACCACAACAGACCGGTACAACGTCCGCATCACTGCAGATGCTGCTCCGATCCGTCTGTCAATCTCTCGCTCCATTTTCCCCTCACTCGTGAACAAGACCCCAAGATACTTAAACTCCTCCACTTGGGGCAGGAGCCTGTCCCCAACCCAGAGAGGACAATCCACCTTTTTCCGGCTGAGGACCATGGACTCAGACTTGGAGGTGTTGATTCTCATCCCAGCCGCTTCACACTCAGCGGCTGCACGGTGGCGCAGTGGTTTAGCACTGTGACAGCACAGTTTTACTCTCGGCCGGGGGATCGCGGGGATCATGAGATCGTGGGTTCGATCCCAGCCCCCGACCAACAGTGAGCTGTGTGGAGTTTGCATGTTCTCCCCGTGTTGCGCGGGTTTACTCCGGGATTTCTCCGGTTTCCTCCCGCATACCAAAAACATGTAGGTTTAGGGCGCTCGCGCACGCAGCGACCAGCAGCCGGTGGCTTGTCACCAGACTGCAAACCATGTCTACCTACGGGTACAAATAAGTAACAAAAAAAACAACAAAAACAAACAAAAAAAAAAAACGTCCCAGCAAGACCTGTAGGTCATTGCTGGATGAAGCCAACAGGACAACATCATCTGCAAACAACAGACATGAGATCCTGTGGTCACCAAGCATGACACCCTCCATTCCCTGGCTGCGCCTAGAAATCCTTTCATAAAAATTATGAACAGGATCGGTGACAAAGGGCAGCCCTGGCGGAGTCCAATTCTCACTGGAAATGAATCCGACCGAGTGTTGGTAATACGAACCAACTCTCACAACGGTCGTACAGAGACCGAATAGCTCGTAACAACAAGCCCGATACCCCATACTCCCGAAGCACCCCCCACAGAAAACCACGAGGGACGCGGTCAAATGCCTTGTCCAACTCCACAAAACACATGTAAACTGGTTGGGCAAACTCCCACGAACCCTCAAGAATTCTCGAGAGGGTAAAGAGCTGGTCCGATGTGCCACGGCCAGGACGAAAACCACATTGCTCCTCCTGAATCCGAGGTTCGACCAACGGCCGGACTCTCCTCTCCAGTACCTTGGCATAGACCTTCCCAGGGAGGCTAATGAGTGTGATCCCTCTAAAGTTGGAGCACACCCTCCGGTCCCCTTTTTTGAAGAGAGGAACCACCACTCCGGTTTGCCATGCCAAAGGCACTGCCCCCGACCTCCACGCAATGTTGCAGAGGCGTGTCAACTGTGACAGCCCAACAACATCCAGGGCCTTGAGGTACTCAGGGCAAATCTCATCCACCCCCGGGGCCCGGCCACCAAGGAGATTTTTAACCACCTTGGCGACCTCAGCCCCTGTGATAGGCAAGTCATGCCCCTCGTCCCCAAACCCTGCTTCCTCTGTGGAAGGCGTATCAGTGGAATTGAGGAGATCCTCGAAGTATTCCTTCCACCGCCCGACGATATCCCCAGTCGAAGTCAACAGTGTCCCATCCGCACCATACTCAGTGTGGACGGGGAGCTGCTTTCCTCTCCTGAGCCGCCGGACAGTTTGCCAGAATCTCTTCGAGGCCAACCGAAAGTCTTGTTCCATGGCCTCACCGAACTCCTCCCATACCCGGGTTTTTGCTTCAGCAACCACCCGAGCTGCACTCCGCTTGGCCTGCCGGTACACCTCAGCTGCTTTGGGAGTCCCACAAGCCAACCAAGCTTGATAGGACTCCTTCTTCAGCTCAATGGCCCCCCTCACCACTGGTTTGGGGGTTGCCACCACAAGATGCACCGACCACCTTGCGGCCACAGCTCTGGGCCGCCCCTTCAACAACAGAGGTGGAGAACATGGCCCATTCAGACTCCATGTCTCCAGACTCCCTCGGAATGTGGTTGAAGTTCTTCTGGAGGTGGGAGTTGAAGACCTCCCGGACAGGGGCCACAGCCAGACGTTCCCAGCACACCCTCACTATACGTTTGGGGCTACCAGGTCTGAATGGCTTCCTCCCCATCGGATCCAACTAACCACCAGGTGGTGATCATTTGACAGCTCTGCACCTCTCTTTACCCGGGTGTCCAAGACATACGGTTGCAGGTCTGATGACACGATAACAAAATCGATCATCAACCTGCGACCTAGGGTGTCCTGGTGCCAGGTGCACATATGGACACCCTAATGCTTGAACATGGTGTTCGTTATGGACAAACTGTGGTTAGCACAGAAGTCCAATAACTGAACATCACTCGGGTTCAGATCGGGCAGGCCATTCCTCCCAATCACCCCCTCCAGGTTTCACTGTCGTTGCCCACGTGCGCATTGAAGTCCCCCAGTAGGACAATGGAGTCTCCAAGAGGAGCACCCTCCAGCACCCCAGTCACAGACTCCAAAAAGGGTGAGTACTCTGAAACATCATTTGGTGCATAGGCACAAATGATGGTCAGGACCCGTTTCCCAACCCGAAGACGCAGGGAAGCAACCCTTTCGTCCACCGGGGAAAACTCCAATATAGAGGCAGCAAGGTGGGGGAATACAAGAATACCCACCCCTGCTCGTCGCCTCTCGCCCGGGGCAACTCCAGAAAAGGCCAAGCTCCAGCCCCTCTCCAGGAGACTGGTTCCGGAACCGGAGCTGTGTGTTGAGGTGAGGCCGACTATATCTAGCCGGTATCTCTCAACCTCATACACCAGCTCAGGCTCCTTCCCCACCAGAGAGGTGACATTCCACTTGGTGGTAACCTTCACATATAAAAAAGAGATATCTGCAAAAACTTCAAAGGTTTATTGTCAGTGCAATTCCCAGTGCAATACTACATGAATGCATGTATAGTACATTGTTGATGCAGAGAATATATATTTCTGCAGTACATGCATTTAGTAAATCAAGTATTTTCCATGTAACCTTGTGACTGCATTATTTTAATTGCTTTTAATCCTAGATCAAGTTTGTTTTGGCCTAAAATGCATCATAATTGTCAAATATATCTTATTATATCTAACTCAGTACTGTTTACTTTTTGAATATATTGTGACGTAGGCGAGGTTCACACAAAGAAAGGGAGCAGATGGCTGCGACACAGCAGGCTTTATTTAAACACACTCACAATCACATACAGGAGGGGAGGTCATTCTCACCGACCTCTGTTTATATCAGGTTACACACACATAATAACTCTTGCTCTAATTCTACCTATAACACTGCCGGGCCCAGCAGTATAATAGCACAGTAATAACATAAAACACACACATGAAAATAAAGTCTCTACTGGCAAGGCATGTTGGGAAAAAGCCCCAATGTTACACTGCCCCCCTTAACACACAGCCCCGACGTTACACTGTCCCCCCCACCGGACTGGTTTCTGTCCCCAGAAAAATGAGAGTCCAACTCAAAAGTCCAACACAAACCCGTCCAGGTGTCGGGGTGGCCTTCGATGCCGACGACCAGCACGTACAGGCCCGCCAGTATCCATCTGAGTCTCGGTCGGAGTATCTGGTAGGGATGAAGGCTCCGGTTCGACCACCAGCGGGGCGGATGGCTGGTACGGGGCGAGACGGTCACGGTGAAGTACCATGACCCAGTCCCTTTTCTTAAGCCTCACCCTGTACACCACATCCGACAGTCTCTGCAGAACCACACACGGTCCCAACCAATGGCTCGCCAACTTTGATGATTGTCCTCTTTTTCGCTCCGGGCAGAAAACCCAGACTCACTCTCCCCGTGCAAAGTCCCTCCCCTGGCAGCGGGAGTCATACGCTCACTTCTGCCGACCCCCCGCTGCTGCCAGGGCCCCCCGAGCCAGTTCGTGCACCGTGTGGAGACGTTTCTTCAAACAAAAAAAATAATCCAACCCGGGTTTGCCCTCCACCTCTGGCTCGGGAAGGGGGGGGGGGGGGGTGTGCAGTACCAAATCCACCGGTGTGCGCAGCTCGCGTCCAAACATGAGCGCTGCAGGGGTGCACCGGGTGGATTCCTGAGCTGCTGTCCGGTATGCCCACAAAACAAAAGGCAGATGCAGGTCCCAGTCTCGCTGTCGCTGGTCCACTAGGATAGCGAGCTGGGTGGTGAGGGTCCGGTTGAATCGTTCAACCAGGCCATCGCTCTGTGGATGCAGCGGGGTGGTCCGGGTCTTCCGGATGCCCAGCCGCTTGCAGACCTCTCCGAAGACCTCCACCTCGAAGTTCCGACCCTGATCGCTGTGCAGCTCCTCCGGTGCGCCAAACCAACAGAACATTTCGTCCACCAGCTTTGATGCCATCGTAGCGGCGCTCTGGTCCGGGACCGCGTACGCCTCTGGCCACTTAGTGAAATAATCCATTGCAACCAGCACGTAGCGGTTCCCCCGGTCTGTGGTCGGGAAAGGGCCCAGAATGTCCACTCCCACCCGCTCCATCGGTGCTCCCACCTGGTACTGCTGCAGGGGAGCGTGGGATCGCTGAGTTGTCCCTTTCTGAGCTGTGCAGGTGTCGCAGCGATGGACGTGGAGCTCCACATCCTGATGACATCCGGGCCAGTAGAACCGGGCTTGAAGATGCTGCAGAGTCTTTGTCACCCCGAAGTGGCCCGCTCCTACTGCCCCATGAACCAGCTGGAGTACGTTGGCCCGGAGTCGACGAGGAACCAGCAGCTGCCAGATGTGACGCTGCCCAGCTGGAGTCTGCCACTGTCGATACACCATGCCCTTGTGACAGCGGAGGTTGGCCCACTGGGAGTGTAGGACCTTAGTCTCTGGGTCCAGCGCAGACACAGCCTCCCAGGCGGGCCGCTGTCCTGCGTCCAGCCACTGCCGAACCCGAGAAATGACCGGGTCTCTATCCTGCTCGCTCTGCAGCTGCTGTGTGCCAAGGACCTCGGTGACGTCATCGCTGGGGAGAGTTGCCTGATCATCCGAGGAGGAGCGGTGCGTCGCTGCGTTATTCCTGCTCGCAGCGGTCCGGAGAGCAGCAGCCCGTGGGGCAGCTTGGTCTCGATCCTCAGCCTGCTGGCAGTGACGACACTCCTCTGCTGCACAGGGACACCGAGACAGCGTGTCAGCGTTGGCATGGAGGTGGCTGCTCGATGCACAATCTGAAAATCACAATCCTGCAGTGCCTCCAGCCATCTCGCCAATTGTCCATCCGGTTCCCTAAAGTTCAGCAGCCAGGTCAGGGAAGCATGATCCGTCCTGAGCTGGAATTTCCCCCCGTACACATACGGGCGGAAATGACGCAGTCCCTGGATGACAGCCAACAGCTCTCCGCGAGTAACACAGTAATTCCTCTCCACTCTGCTGAGAGTGCGGCAGAAGAAAGCGACTGCCTGCTCTCCGTGTTCTCCCTCCTGGGATAGCACTGCCCCAATGCCCTGATTGCTGGCGTCCGTGTCCATGATGAAAGGGTGGTTCGGGTCGGGATACTGCAGGATGGGGGCTCTGATGAGCGCTGCGTGGAGTTGGGAAAAAGCAGCAGCACAATTCTCACTCCACTGAAATGCACGTCCTTTATGCGTCAGCTGATGCAGCGGGCTGGCGATGGTGGCGAAGTCCTTCACAAACCTCCTATAATAGGAGGCCAGTCCAAGAAAGTTCCTCAGCTCTCCCACATTCTGCGGCACTGGCCAGTCTCTCACCGCCGCCACTTTTTCTGGGTCAGTGGCGACTCCTGCTGCGCTGACAACGTGGCGCAGGAAGGTGGTCTCCTGCCGGAATAGGTGACATTTCCTCGGGTGTAACCGTAGCCCCGCCTGTCGGATGGCGTCCAGTACTTCTCGGAGATTGGACAGGGCGCTGTCAAAATCAGCTGCATGCACCAGCAGGTCATCCAGGTAAACAACGAAGCGACTCCGGGGCACGTGGCACTCACTCCATCAAGTGCTCAAAGGTGGCCGGGGCATTGCAAAGTCCAAACGGCATCACTTTAAACTGATACAGTCCCTGCCCAATGGAGAAGGCTGTTTTTTGGTGGGCCTCAGGTGACAGCTCTACCTGCCAATAGCCGCTGTGTAGATCCAGCGAGCTGAACCAGCTGGAGCTGGCGATGTGGTCCAGCGTGTCATCGATGCGGGGCAGGGGGTAGGAGTCCTTACAGGTGACGTCATTCAGGCGTCGGTAATAAACGCAGAACCGCCACGACCCGTCCTTCTTCTTGACCAGCACCACCGGCGCCGCCCAGGAGCTGCTGGAGGGCTCAATGATGTCTGCCTCCAGCATTTCTCGCACTTTTTGTTCTGCTGCTGCTCACCTTGAAAAGGGCAGTTAAAATCTGGTTTAATGACCATGGCATCACTGTGTTTGATTGGCCAGCAAACTCTTCTGACCTAAACCCCATAGAGAATCTATGGAGTATTGTCAAGAGGAAGATGAGAGACACCAGACCCAACAACGCAGACAAGCTGAAGGTCAGCAGGTCAGCAGTGCCACAAGCTGATCACCTCCATGCCACGCCACATTGATTCAGTAATTAATCCAAAATTTGACCTGATCAAGTATTGAGTGTGTACATGGACATACTTTTCAGTCGGCCAACATTTCTATTAAAAAACTATTTTTTAAAATTAATTTTATGTAATATTTTAATTTTTTGAGAAACTGAATTTGGGGTTTTCATAGGCTGTAAGCCATAATCATCAAAATTAAAATAAACAAAACACTTGAAATATATCACTCTCTGTGTAATTAATCTATATAATATATGGGTTTCACTTTCTGAAATGAGTGACAAAAAATATTGAACTTTTTCATGATATTCTAATTTTTTGAGATGCACCTGTACATTCCTCATTCCACCAGGGTACAACCTTCTTCCTACCCTGTGTTGTTTTCTTAGTTATACTTGCTATTGCAGCATTCAGAATATGATTGGTTACCTGACTTGAACACTCTTCTATGCCACCTTCTAATGTCACCAAATGACATGATTGTACACAGTATTGCCTAAATTTTCCCCAGTCTGCCTTGTCAAAACACCATCTTGTAAAACATCTTCCCTCTTGTATATATACTTCAGTTTTAATGATTGTAAGTACTGGGAAGTGATCACTTCCCATAGTTGTACTGTTCATAACCATTCATTCACAGGTACTCACTAAAGAATCAGATACCAGAGTCAGGTCAATACATGATGATGTGCCCCTGTGCACATCCACCCTGGTACCTTCACCACTGTTGAGACAAATTAACGATTTTTCATCTAACATCTCTTCCACAACTTTTCCATTGTTATCTGGATATGTGCTTCCCCACAAGCTATTATGGGCATTAAAGTCTCCACACCATACCTCTTTCATATGCCCTTCTCCTGCCATAACACTGAAAATATCTGCTGTTAACTTCCTACATGGGTTGTAATAATTAATCAGCTTAATATTTCCTTGTCCATTTGGCCTACATATTTCAATAATATTACACACTATATCCTCAGGGGAGGGAATCACCCTATATGCCACACCATCTTTAATGAAAGTGGCACATCCTCCTCCATTTACACTGTTAATTCTATCCTGTCTGATTGCACTATATCCTGGAATAACAAAATCTAAGTGAGGTTGAAGCCATGTCTCCTGCTGTTTCCGGGAAAAGAAGTAGACATTAGTCTGCTAATGAGGAAAAAGGATTGGCATATGAGTGAAGTTGGTGTTAACACAAGCATTTACCTCAGGAAGAATTACTATAACTACTTACAGCTCCATACTGACAGGGTTTTTTGTAACTTAGATTTTTATTCATTTTTCATCATATATATTGCATTCAGATCACAGTCTACATTTAAAAACAAAGGGGCTAGAGTAAGAAAGAAAAAAAGGAAAAAAAAAGGGGGGGGGACAAATGTTGGAGCATCAAGTTTTTAGTTTCCATCTCTTAATTCTTCTGGTTTTTTCAGTGTCTTTGGTTATTCTTTCAATTTCTGTCTCGTTGTTGCACTTTGTAGTGCGTCCATTTCCGCCATTTTTTTTCATATAGTCCTTCTTGCATTCTTTGTCGATATGTTAGTTTTTCCATCATACGTATGTCCTCAACAATGTCAGTCCATTGCTCTTGGTCAGGAAGAACTTCTGATCGCTATTTTTTTGTGATTGTTTTTTTACATGCAATCAACAAGATTTTAACTAGATATCTGTCCTCAGCCTGTATTACATTGTCTCTTTTAAGATCACATAAGTACATCAGGTTACAGTTCATTGGTATATTATATCCTAATATCCTCTGTATTGTCACATGTATAGATTTCCAGAATGATGAGATTTTGCTGCATTTCCAAAACATATGTGAGTGGTCTGCATTTTGAGCCCCACATCCCCTCCAGCATAAAGATTGGGTATTTGTATATTTTCCTTGAATCTGTGGTGTAATGAAAAAGCGAATCAGGTTTTTCCATCCAAATTCCCTCCATGTCCTTGAATTTGTTGATGTGTGTTGTGTTTTCCATATTTCTTGCCAGTTTTCTTCTGTTATGTTTAAATTTAGCTCTTTCTCCCATTTCTCCTTTATATAGTTACTTGAATGTTTGTTTGCCATAAGTTTCTGATATAGCTTTGAAATAATTCTTATTTTATTTCCTGCATATGAGCTTAAAATGAATTGTATAATTTCGCTCACATCTGTTTGGAGGTTATGCCTAATCTTCTTCATATAATAGTCTCTCATCTGCAGATATCTGAAGAATTCCGATCTTTCTAGTTTAAATTTTCTTCTGATGTTTACAAAGCTCCCGAGATCTTTTTTTCCGATATTGCCCCATGCTGTGATTCCCTTGTTCACCAGATTTTTGTATCCCCTATCTTGCTTTGCCGGTTCAAACTGACTGTCAAATGCTACCCATTTCAATAGTTTTATGTCTTCCTTTATATTATACTTTTGTACTATTTTATACCACAGTTCCAAAGTAAATTTAGTGATTGGGTCTATTTGTTTGATTTGCTTATATGCATCTTTATCTCCTATTATACTTTGTACTGGGAGTCCCTCAATTTCCTTTTCCATTTCTTTCCATTTTGCCTCATATCCTTTGTCGCACCAACATATGATATATCTTATTTGTGCTGAGTAGTAATATTCCTTTAGACTCGGTAGGCCCATGCCTCCTTTCTCTTTTGGTAACTGGAGAGTTTTATATTTCACTCTTGGCTTTTTACCTCCCCAAACAAATCTCAATATCATCCTGTCCCACTTTGAGAACTGGGCACCTGGAATCTCTGTTGGTAGAGCCTGGAAGAGGTAAAGTAATCTAGGTTGTATGCTGATTTTGACTGTCTCAATTTTTGAATTCAGATCCATATTTAAGATTGACCATCTATCAATATCTTTTTTTATTTCTTGTTCCAACCTATCATAGTTTGCTTTATAGATTTTGCTTAGATCTTTAGGTATGTTCACTCCAAGGTATTTTATTTCTTTTTGTTTCCAGTTTAGTTTGATCTTATCAGTTATCTGGTTTAGAGGGTAATAGTGGAATGTCAGTATTTGTGTTTTTGTTATGTTTATCTTGTATCCTGATAATTTTCCAAAATTTTCTATCAAGGTCATCATTTCCATTATTGATTCATCTGGTTGTTCAAGGTAAACTATAATATCGTCTGCAAATAGCCCAATCTTGTGTTCCGCTCCCTTTATTGTTACACCTTTTAATTTCTTATTTTGTCGTATCGCTTGAGCCAGTGGCTCTATGAACAGAGCAAGCAAGGTGGGCGATAAGCAGCATCCCTGCCTGGTTGATCTTTGTATATTTACTTTGTCTGTTAAGCTACCGTTTATCTTGATTCTTGCCACAGGTCCTTGATACAGGGTCCTTATGCATTGTACTGATTTTTCGTTAAATCCAAAGCGTTCCAGCATACTATATAGGAATTTCCAGTTAACCCTGTCAAATGCTTTTTCTAGTAGTAGTAGATTAGTTTATTTGACAGGGACAGTGCAATAAACATAGACAATTAATCAAAGACAATCAATCTGATGTGTTGCACATAGAGTGTATAGCTATTAGCTAATTTGCAACTCTTGTCCCTGGATGGGCTTTAGAAAAAAGAATCAAGATAAAAAATATACACAATAACCACATACATCAATGCAGAAAAATTATAAATACACAATTATAAATATTATAAATATTATAAATACACAAATATAACAGCCTGACTCACATTTAACATAAATATTATAAATATTATAAATACACATATATTATAAAATATTATAAATACACAAATATAACAGCCTGACTCACATTTAACACATATAACATAACTCACATTTGCCTATTTCAGGCCTTCCTCCCTCCGTCACTCACTATAAACAAACACATTTATTCCTTCCCTTCATTCACTCTCACTTTGCAGACAAATAATTCATACATGAGTACATTCTTGTTTATTTTTCAGCCAGTTTTTAACATTTTTAGTGAATGTTTTAAAGTCCGTTATTATTTTAATTTCATTTGGCATTGTGTTCCAGATGTGACTGCCCTTTATAGAGAAAGCTGTTTGTCCAAATGTGGTTCTGCGGTGGAATATTTTACAGTTATTGTTAACAGAACTCCTGGTGGCTCTGCTGCTGTCCTGTCTTTGGACGAAACCAGCAAGTGGCTCGGGTGCTGATTTATGGAAACATTTGAACGTTAATTTCAGAAGACAGAGGTCAATGAAGCTCTCAAAACTCAATAGGTTGTATTTTTTTAAAACATTACAGTGATGCCACCTAATGGGCTTTTTGTCCAAGATTTTTAGGGTTTGATTATATAATGAACCTATATGTCTTATTGTGGAAGGGGCTGCTTGAGCCCAGACTGTCAAACAGTATGATATATGAGAAAAAACCATAGAATGCATATACAGTGCAGCTGCTTCGTAAGGTATGTAATATCTAATTAATTTAAAGCAGTTCAGATTTTTTTTTACTGTTTTTGAAATTTTCTTTATATGAAGATTAAATTTGAGTTGAGGATCTAGTACAATGCCAAGGTATTTGAATTCTGTAGCTAAACTGATGTCATGATCATGTATATTAACTTTAAAATGTTGCAGGTTACATTTTTTGATTGAAAAGCACATTGAGACTGTTTTCTGAAGGTTCAGCAATAGATGGTTCTTGAGGAGCCACTCTTGGACATCAACCATACTTGTAGACAGTACATCTGCAGCCTGTGCTGGAGTCTTGGCAGCTGTGTAAATAACTGCATCATCTGCATAAAGTTGGCATGTTGCAGCTGAGCAGTGTAACGGCAAGTCATTAATAAAAATGCTGAAAAGTAAAGGACCAAGAATGGACCCTTGTGGGATACCCATGCGGTTGTTTAAAAATGAGGATTTATCCTGGTGAACTTTTACACACTGTTCTCTATTCTGGAGATAAGATGCAAACCATTCTAATGTATTTGGGGAGAAGTTAAAAGATACCATTTTGGATAAAAGCAAACTGTGGTTTACAGTATCGAAAGCCTTTTTGAGATCTAGAAAAACAGCTCCTACCACATTACCCCTGTCCAAGGACTGTTTGACGTTTTCAATAAGGCAACAATTTGCTGTTTCTGTTGAGTATCCTGGTCTAAAACCAAATTGATGTGGATGAAGAAGTTGACTGTCTTGTAAGTAGTCTATCAGCTGTGTAGCTACAACTTTTTCAAGAACCTTAGATAGGACTGGTAAGATAGAGATTGGGCGGTAATTGCATATATCGTCTTTACTGCCTGATTTATGAACTGGTATGACGACAGCTTTTTTCCAGCCAGATGGAAATGTACTAGACCTAATGGAGAGATTAATGAGATGAGTCAGTGGTTTGATTAATATTTTGCTGTGCATTTTGAGAAAGGAGGTGCTCATATTGTAGATATCATTAGTTTTTGAGTTTGACAGTGTTTTAACAATACCAGCAATTAACTTCTCATTTACCTCATCGATGTGAAAAGTATCTGTTGGAAGTATGGAATTTGTGTTGTTGAGCACATTTGGCAGCACAAAAATTTTTGTTAAGTCTTCCACAGAGCCCACAAAGTGTGAATTAAATTCATTTGCCAAAGTAGCCTTGTCACTGACGGTCTTGCCATTGATTCTAAGTTCCTTTACCCCCTTCTGATCGTTTTTTTTATTAGTTAAGTTATTTAAATGCCTCCATAGGGAACTGTTGTTACCCTTTGCATGATCTATCAGTTTATTGTAATAAGATATTTTTGATTTTCGCAGCTCATGTACCACTTTATTTCTTAAACTTTTGTACACAAGGTGATCATTTTGTAGTTTGGAGGTTAGTGATGTTTTCAGTGCATAGTCTCGTCTCTTCATAAGTTTTCTTATTTCATTATTTAACTATGGTAGGCTAATCTTCTGTTGTCTACTTTTAATTTGCTTTGAAAATTTTTCTATAGACTTTGTGATTGTTGCAGTTATAAAATTACAACAATCATCTACTTCACATGTTGCCATGAGCTGCTCCCAATTTTGATTCTCTAAGTAATGTTCAAACTCCTCATTTTTTGATTTGGGGATAATAAAATTTGATTTGTCAATATCGACTCCCCCAAAATACTGTAGTCGCTTTTTAGTAAGTTTCCTGACAGCAAGAACCATGTTATGATCTGAGAGACCAGTTACAAGATTATAGGTTCTGGTTATTCGTTCTGGTTTATTAGTAAATACCATGTCAATAAGTGTTCTGGATTGTTTGGTTATCCTGGTGGGTCCTTTGATGATTTGCTGGTAATTAAATTTAGTCATGAGGCTTTTCAGTTTTTGTTTGTCTTTTTTATCAGACCAGTTGATATTAAAGTCACCATGAATTATTGTTTCTCTGTTCTTCTCAAGTTGTTTAACCAGATCACTTAATTCATTATAAAAGGAAGAGTTGTGTGACGGTGGGTTGTACACTACTGCAATGTTGAAATTCATTACCGGAGAGAGACATACATTAACAGCTAAACATTCAAGTGAAGTATTCAAATCAACCAGTTGACATTTATATTTCTCTTTGATGTAAATTAAAACACCTCCTCCCCTCCCTACCTGCCTGTCTTTTCTAAAACACTGGTAGCCCACAATATCGATCATATTAGTGTCTATGTTACTGTGTAGCCAGCTTTCTGAGAGACAAAGGTAGTCCAGATTTGAGTCCAACAGCAACACCGAAATCTCATCTCTTTTGGGGATTATGCTCCGTATGTTTAAATGACCGCCGAGGATCCCCTTTGGTTTAGCCTTGGTGTCCCAAAGAACTCGTGCATGATTAACAGTTTGGAAAAATAAATGTTGTTTTTGCTTTTGTACAGCTCGGTTTTGTGCTAACCCAGTGGTCTGCTGTTTAATAGTGGCAGGTCCAGGGTTAAGGTGAATATCTCCTGCCAGAAGTAGCAGAACTAACAGAACTTTAACTGTATATCCTCTGCCATATTGTGATTTTTGCTTAACAGCCATGTTTGCCTTAATTTGGAAGTTTTTGCTCAGGGCTTTTAAAGACCACATAGAGTGTAGGGTGAGATGTCCAAGCCCAAATCCATACAGATAAAACTTTTTAACTTCACCTTTGGTTGAGTTTGTCGGAAAATTCTTCTTGTTGCAGGTCCAGACACACAAAGACAAAACGAAGAGGAAGTATAGAAGTAGAGAATGCTTATTAGTGGTGCCCATCAGCCCACTTTTTTTTTCCACAATATCTTTATTGAACCTTTTTTTTTTTTTTTTTAACAAACATGATACAAACAATCAAACACTAACACTAAAGTACTACAAAAAAAAAAAAAAATGCACTAAAAACACCAACAACCACCAACAAAATCAAATCTTCAACAATGCTCCTCTGTTTAGTCTAGACAGTCCAATACATAAGTATACATATTATGTTCACCAGTTTGGAATTTACAAGGTCCACACACATCATTCACCTTCTTCTTCAAGAGTTATGTTTAAATTTTTTACATAATCAATAAAAGGTCTCCATATATTCTCAAACACAATTTCCTTTGATTTTAGTATATATGTTATTCTTTCTATTGGAAGGTTTGTTAACATCTGTCTTAACCACTGAGTCACATCTGGTCTATGAGTCTTTTTCCATAATAGTGCAATACATTTTTTGGCATTAAGCAAACTGAGGTCTATGAATGTTCTTTCACTTTTATTAAAATTATGCTTTTCTGGGTACAGACCCAACAAAAACAGTTTAGGATTCAATATGATTTGTTTTGAGATTATTTTTTCAATTGTTACCCTCACCTCTTCCCAAAACATTCTTATTAATCTACATTCCCATAAACAATGAAATAGGGTTCCTTTACTTTCCATGCATTTTGTGCATGTATCTGGTATATTTTTGTTATATCTATTTAACTCCTCCGGTGTAACATACATCCGCATTAACCATTTGAAATGTATCAATTTAAGGCGTGCATTTATTGATTTGGTTTGAGCTTCTGTACAAGCCAATTCCCATTGTTCCTCTGAAATTTCAATTTGCAGATCTTCTTTCCAGTAGTTTAATCTTTTCAGTGAATTTTCACTTGAAGATAGTGTCAATGAGTTATAAAACTCTGAAATAATACCCTTTCTTTTACTATCTTTCATCATCATTTTTTCCAAGGATGAATAAATAGGTCGAGTGAGAGCTTTATTTTGATTTGATCGAATAAAGTTTCTAAGTTGAAGATATTTAAAAAAATGTGTTCTATTGAGATTAAATTTGATCCTCAGCTCTTCAAAAGACATTATGTTGTCTGCACATGGCAAATATAAATCCTGAATCTTTTGTATCCCTTTTAAATTCCATACTTTAAATACAGCGTCCGCTCTCCCTGGTTTAAAATATTGATTACCCCATATTGGACTAAATTGTGACAATAACTGTGGTTCTTTTAAATAGTTTTTAGCTTCACACCATATTTTGATCATATGCTTTACAAATGGATTTTTAACTTGTTTTTGTAATTTTTTTTGCCGAATTTGAGTATATGAATATGGGAAGAGGTAAAGGTAAATTGTATGATTCCATTTCAGTCCAGTGAGGGAGATCATTTGATGAAAAATAATATGTCATAGACCTCAGTTGTGCCGACCAATAATACAACATAAAATTTGGACATTTCAGACCTCCACGATCAAATGGTAAATATAATAAAGACAAACGTAATCTAGCCCTCCTGTTGTTCCATATAAATTCCACTAACTTTTTTTTTATTCTTGAGAATAGATCTAAAGGTGGTGATAAGGGAATGTATTGAAATAAATAAAGTATTTTAGGTAAAATATTACTTTTAAGTATATTGATTCTCCCGATCATCGACATTGGTAGTGACATCCATCTCTGAGTTAACTCACTGATATCTGACATTAAGGCTTCATAGTTGACACTGGCGACTGATTCTAGCTTAGGCATAATTTGGATTCCTAAATATTTAAACTGATTTACAACATTGAATTGATTTACCTCAGGGGCTGGGTAATTTCTCTGGGTCTCATTTAGCATTAATATTGAAGATTTAGTTTTATTTATTTTATATCCTGATATTTCCCCAAAATTCTTTATTAAATTCAACAAGGTTGGAATTGATTTTTTTAGATTCGACATAAACAAAATTATATCATCGGCGTACAGGGAGATTTTATGTTCTGTTGGTCCAACTTTAATTCCATATATTTGTGAATGTAAACGTATCGCTATCGCTAAAGGTTCAATTGCCATAGTAAACAGTAAAGGTGAAAGTGGACAGCCTTGTCGACATCCTCTATTGATTTTTATTGGTTTTGAAATATTGTTATTTGTTAGGATTTCTGCTGTAGCATTATTGTATATTATTTGAACCCATTTTATGAAATTATTTCCAAGTCCAAACCTTTGTAGGACTTCAAAAAGAAAGGGCCATTCAACTCTATCAAAGGCCTTTTCGGCGTCCAATGATAGGAGAGCTGTATCCGGTGCTTCTTTATTAAAATAAATAATATTAAATAGTCTTCTTACATTATGGAAGCCTTGTCTACCCTTTATAAAGCCATTCTGATCTCGATTAATAATATTTGGTAAAATTTCTTGTATTCGTCTTGCTAAAATTTTACAGATTATCTTAAGGTCGGCGTTTAATAGGCTTATTGGTCTCATATTTTCACATTTATTAGAGGGCTTACCTGGTTTTGGCAGCAGTATAATTAAGGCATTATTTATGTATGATGGTAAATTATTATTTTGAAATGCTTCTAAAACCATTTCCAAAAAAGGTTTTATTAATTTATTCTTAAATTTTTTATAAAGGTCAACTGGAAGACCATCTGGTCCTGCACTTTTTCCTGATTTCATATTATCAATGGCTAGCCCAACTTCTTCTTGACTAATTTTAGACTCCAATATCTCCCTGTTTTCATTTGGAATACACGGTATAGATAGTTCGTTCAAAAACCCATTTAGTTTTGTTAAATCAGGTTCATTTTTGGTATCATATAATTTTTCATAGTAATCTCTAAAGGCTCTATTAATTTCTAAAGGATCTATAACTACCTGTCCGTTACTTATAATACTGGTAATTGGTGTTTTAATTTCCAATTGTTTAATCTGCCATGCTAATAATTTTCCTGATTTTTCACCTTGTTCATAAAAAGATTGTTTCAATCTTAGAAGACTCGAGGCAGCTCTATTCGCTGATTTTTTGTCGTATTCAGCTCTCAAAATCAGTAATTCATTCTCCAACCTTGGGTCACTTCCTGCATACACTTTTTCCTGAAGATTTTTTATTTTATGTTCCAATTTAGCTCTCTCCTCTCGAGTCTTCTTAGATTTTGATCCTGTATAACTAATAATATGTCCCCTAATAAAAGCTTTGAAAGCCTCCCACTTTACACATGCTGATGTTTGTGTAGTATTGATGTCAAAGAACTCGTCTATCTGTTTTTCTATATACTTGACAAATTCCTCATCCTGAAGCCATTTATGCTGAAATTGCCATCTACCTGATTCCTTTGTCAATTTTTTATCTACATATATTAGACAACAGGGTGCATGATCAGAGATCACGATGTTATCATAAAAGCAGTTTTGAATCTTGGACCTTAATTCTGTGGAAATCAAAAAATAATCAATACGTGAGAATGTCTTGTAGGTACTGGAATAACAAGAATAGGCTTTAACCTGTGGTTTCATCTCTCTCCATATATCCAACAATCTCAATTCTTTCATAAAATGATTAATAGTCATCCTACATCCAATGTGCGTACAATCCAGTCCTGTTGATCTATCCACACCTGGATTCAATGTACAATTAAAATCCCCTGCTATTATATGTTGCCCTGTAAGTGATGATAAGATGAGAAATAAATTAGCAAAGAACTTCTGATCATCTATATTGGGACCATATAAGTTCACAAGATTTATATTTTCTAATAGCAAAGAACCTTGAATGATTACATATCTTCCAAATTTGTCTCCAATTACATTTTTCACTTGAAAAGGAATTGATTTATGTATGAGAGTCATAACTCCCCTGGCTCGGGATGAAAATGAAGAGGTGAATACACTTCCCTGCCATCTACTCCTAATTCTTTTAACATCCTCCTCTATCAGATGAGTTTCTTGTAAAAACACAATTCTTGAACCCATGTCCTTTATTTTATTCATAACTTGTTTAAGTTTTTTTAAATTTTGTAGACCTCTGCAATTCCATGAAGTTAAATTAAGATTAACACTTTGGTCCATGATCAATAGAGAGTTTGGGATTACCTTGCAGTGTAAACATGCTCATACAGAGAAGCAAAAACATGAGTGGTTGAACATTCATCCTACAAACTACACACAAACAAATTTCCCCTTCCCACACTTGTGGCAAACCCCCCAAAATCAAAAGAAAAATTCTGTCTCCCGATATAGCCATCGACCGTTCCACACCCACGGGGAACAGCCTAAGCCACTCCTTCTTCATCCTCCCAATCACCCTAACTCTACTGCTTTTAATGACGTAACATTAACTCTCCTCTGTAGTTTTCCAACTTAACTCCAAAATTTTTAACAACTTTGTACATCATAGTTTTTTTTTTTTGTTTGTTTGTTTTGTTTTTGTTTTGTTTTTTTAATATATAATACAATCTATATTTTGTAAACTTACTATTTACTTCAAGTCAGTCAGATGCCTGTGCAAATGCTTAATTATTCTACCTTATATTTTGTTCATGCTTAGCTCCCACCAGTCTCTTCTTCTTCTTTGATCTTCTTGATGAACTCCTGCGCCTCCTCTGGGGTCTTGAAGATGTGGGTTCTGCCCTCATACGTGGTCAGCAGTCTCGCAGGATAGATTACACCATGACGAATCCCAAGGTTGCGCAGCTCCTTACGTACGGGATCAAACTGCTTCCTCAATTGCTGGATTCCTGTGGCCAAATCTGGGTAGAACCGCACCTGCTGGTCCTGGTGTTTAATCTCTCCTTTAGCACGTGCAGCGTTGAAGATCTTCATCCTGTCTCTGTTGCTAAGAAACTTCATAATTAAGGTCCTCGGCGGTCCCTTATCTCTCCGTGGGCCAATACGATGTGCTTTTTCCAGAACCACTGCTGATTGCAACTCCTCGCTGCCCAGCACCTCCGGAATCCACTTTTCCAGAAAGGAACATACGTCCCGACCTTCTGATTCCTCTGGAAGACCCACCAGCCTCAAATTATTCTGTCTCGACCGAGATTCCAAATCCAAAATATTATCTTCCAGAGATTTATTTTTTTTTTCCAAAGTGCGCACCTTTAATTGAAGACGGGTGACGTCATCTTCAGCACTAGCGAGACGGAGCTCCATCTGCGCCGTTCGTTCTACACAGTCACCCAATTCCTTTCTTATTCCTTCCAACGCTGTCATAATCCCATCAAATCTAGAGGAAAAGTCCGCTCTCATTGAACTCATGGCTGCCATCAGCGCATCTGCGCCATTCCCCGCAGAAATCGCAGCGTTGCCAGCCTCCTCCGCCATATATGGAGTTTTGTTTGCTGCGTCACAGACCTGAAAGTCCGTTAATTTGGACTGTTTCGGCGGCTTGCTTTTTCCTTTTCCTGGTTTTCCAGCCTTAGGCTTCGCCGACATATCCTCGCCCAAATGCTGGGATACGTTCTGTCCCAAATGAGAGAGTTATTTGCCGATTTTTTTTTTCCAGGAGCAGAGCAGAGCGAGACACGTCCGTCCTACGTGGCAGCCATAACCGGAAGTCCCAGCCCACTTTTTAATCCCGTGGCAGCCATCTTCAGTCTTTCTTGGAAAGAAGGAAAAGGAAAATCTGTGGATAGTAAAATAAATTCTGCTTATATCGCCAGAATCTGATCCGATCGTCCTCGAATCCAGCTGGGCCTCAGCTAGCCAACTAGCCCCTTCCGTTGCTGGTCTCGTTGCTCATAGTCGCCGTAACTGGTCTCCCGTCCCGCTCCTCCAACCGAGTCTCGTCACACACCGCCGCTGCCACCGAGCACCGCTGAGGTCACGGTAAATCCTCCGCTAGGCACCGCCACCTACTGTCGTCTGCCTGGGTGAAATCTCTGCTGAGCCCCGTCAACAAATAGCCGCTTGCCTGGTAGTATCTCCGCTGGGCCTCGCAGCTGGGCTTCGATTCAGGCTGGTGTAAGGTGGAATGACTGGCGCCAGCATTAAGCTAACTAGCGTTAGCTTAGCAATCGCTTCGGGTAGTCTCGTCGCACACCGCCGCTGCAGTCACGGTAAGTCCTCCGCTGGGCACCGCCGCCTACCGCCGTCTGCCTGGGTGAAATCTCTGCTGAGCCCCGTCAAACAAATAGCCGCCTGCCTGGTAGTATCTCCGCTGGGCCTCGTAGCTGGGCTTTGATTCAGGCTGGTGTTAGGTGGAATGGCTGGCGCCAGCATTAAGCTAACTAGCGTTAGCTTAGCAATCGCTTCAGGTAGGGCACATCAGTGAATCACAAGGAAGCGCTGGAATCGCTGGTCAGTTTACTCACAGTGGCCGGATAAAAGCGATCAAAGGGGTAATCCACCGGAGGTATATCCGATCGCTGTAGGTAGTTATTTAGAGACTGGCGCCAGCATTAAGCTAACTAGTGTTAGCTTAGCAATCGCTTCAGGTAGCATTAAGCTAACTAGTGTTAGCTGAGCAATCGCTTCAGGAAGGCGCAGGAAGTCGCTGGAGAAAGGCGATTAAAGGGCAATCCAACGGAGGTGGCAATTCAGCCCGTGCGTGTTCGCCACGAGCGCCGATCGCTGCAGGCCAGCCACTTTTAATGGCAAAATCAGTGACTTTGTCTCAGCACTGAAAAAGTGTGACCATCCCGGTCGCCATCTTGAGAAGCCAATCAATTCTGCGTCTAAACTCATTATTACTGCGCTTTTCTTTTCTTTATGTATTTGATTAATTATATGTATTGTTCTCCTGATATTGTCATGTGTTTGGCGTCCCTCTATGAAACCAGTTTGATCATCTTCTATCAATTCCGTCAAGAATGTCTTTATTCGTTTACATATAATTGTTGTATATATTTTATAATCCACATTTAATAATGAGATTGGTCTATAGTTTCCGCATTGTTCTCTATCTTTCCCTGGCTTTAAAATAACTGAAATAATGGCTTCGTTCCATGATGGAGGTATTTTGTTGTTGTTCAACGTCCAATTAAATGACTTTATAGAAGAACTCACGCCACAGCTCCTAAACAGTTTATAAAACTCAGATGGGTACCCATCACTAACTGGTGATTTACCGTTTTTAAGTGACTTAATCACATCTCTAATCTCTTGTGTTGTTATTTCTGCTGTTAGCTTTTCATTTTGTTGATTTCCTATTGATGGCAAGTCCAATGTGCATAGAAATTTTTTAATATCCTTAGTATTTGTTTCTTCAGGTTGCAAGTATAGTTCTTGATAGAAATTATGGAATATTTCTTCGATGTTTTCTGGGTTAACTGTGGTTTTATTTGTGATGGGGTCTTTAATCTTATATACATTATTCACTGTTTGTTGTTTTCTTAATCGTTTTGCCAGCAGTTTTGTGGCTTTTGGCTCCGTTTCATAATATTTTTGCTTTAGATACCTATTTTTCCTTTCAATTTCATCTATTTGTGTTTCTTTTATCTTTATTTTTTCTTCTTTAATTTCTTGGTATATTTTTGGGTCATTTGTGCTTTGATGTTTACGTTCTAATTCCCTCAGTCTCTCACATCTTTGTTCATATGTTTCCAGTTTAGACTTATTTGCTTTTCCTGTTTCAACAATTAATTTACCTCTTAACACGGCTTTTAGTGCATCCCATAGTATTGTTGGGTCCACTTCTTCATTGTCATTCTCTTGGATATACTCGTTTATGTTTACTTTTATTCTTTCTTTCATTTTCTCATCATTTAACAGTCCTACATTAAGTTTCCATGTTGTTTGTCGTTTTCTATTGTTTAAATATATTTCCATGTATATAGGATTATGATCTGATATTTCTGCCCCTCCAATCCGACAAGTTCTTGTCACCATGGGTTGAGATGCCGTCTCGGCACTCAGCCCATGTTTTCCCTCATCCCTGCTTCCCATTGAGCAGCGTCTCAGCAGGCTCCCAGCTGGCAGCATTATGGACGGCTGGGGCCAATTAGTCTTCATCAGCTGGGGCGCTGCCAATGAGGATAAATAGGAGCAGCCTCGATGACTCGGGGCTGCGACATAAGCACTGCTAGGCTGAAGCCCCTTCGTCTGGTGTCAGCCTCAACTCCCCTTGCAGCATTCCGGTGTTTGTATCCCGCTGTGAGTATGCACGTCTTGTTACCCCCATGTCCGGTACGAGCTACCTACCCCTGCGCTGTGCAGCCTGAGAATGTACGTCTGTATGAGTGTCTGTGCTCTCCTCATCCCTTATCCCTTACCCAGAATAAAACATCTCGACTCACTGGCTTGTCCCTGGCTCTGATTGCCCGGCTCCCTAGAGCCGGATATGACAGTTCTCACCCTGTGTCTGTCACCTTCATTCATGAGGAAGTAATCTATTCTAGAGTGTACTTTATGGACTGCTGAATAATGTGTATAGTCTTTTTCGAGTGGGTGCAGGTCCCTCCATATGTCTACCATACCCATTTCTGCCACTGAGGTTCTTATGAACTTTGTTACATGTTTTTTTGTCTTCTTAACACTTGTTGTGTCAACTTCATGATCCATGACAGCATTTAAGTCTCCTCCACAAATTAGGACTCCTTCACTGTGTGTTGCTATGAGATCAAACAGATGTTGAAAAAAACCCTTGTCACTTTCTGGTGGGGCATAGATGTTCACTAATGTGATCTGCATACCATCTATTCTTCCCTTTATTATTACATACCTGCCTTCTTTATCCTGGATTTCTTGTTCACATTCAAATTGTATTTTATTTGAAATTAGTATCATAACCCCCCTTTTAGTTCCTCCCTTAAATGAACTGTAGTAGGAGTTCTTATAGCCAAATCTCTTTAGTTTCACATGTTCTGTCTTGCTCAAATGTGTCTCTTGCATAAATATAATTTCGGCTTTTTCCATCTTGAATTTTCTTATTATTCTTTCCCTTTTAACAGGTGAGTTCAGACCATTCATGTTTAGTGTCATTATCTTAAGATTTTTACCCATATTTATGTTTTTCCGTTTTTTTAACTTGTGCTCCTAGCCCCTTTAACAACAAAAATAACACATATTTATATAAAAACACATTAACAAATCTCGACCTCCGTACTTTGGGCCTTTCTTCTGCCCACTGGTCCCTGTTGGTGGGTGGAGGGAATGTCCTCACCGAGTGAGGGGCCCTCCCTAGACCTGTATTTACTATCCAAGTAATAGTCATTAGTCTAGAAATGTCCAACAAAAATCACTTAAACCTCTCCTAGCCGTTTGTTTCTCTTTTACCTTGTCTTCTTGGCCTTCATTTCTTCTGTGCCTTTCTTAATCTTTGTTATAATCTAGGCTTTCAGCTGAAAGCCTTGCAGCTTTTCCTGGGCCCGCTGCTCCACGTCTCTCCCCCTTCTTCTGCCGCTCACTTGTCTCCACTCCGGCTGTCGTGATGCGTTCAGTGCCGCCGCTGCTTCAGCTCCTTCCTCGGGTACGCTCACCACAAAGCCTCGCTCCATCATGTCCCGCTCTGCCTCTCTGGCCGTGTTGTAGGTTTTTACGCCGTCCTCCCAATGAATCCTCATCTTCGTTAGTGGCGTTTGGAATCTAATTTTTTTTCTCTTTCAGCGTTTTTTTAATGTTGGCATATTTCTTTCGCTGCTGCACAATTTCTGTCGGGTAGTCATGATCAAAGAATATCTGTTTGTCGCCGATTCGTATCTTTTTTTTCCATGCTTGTGTCAGGATTCTTTCCTTTATGTCATATTTCAGAAAGTTTACCACAACTGACCTGAGTGGAGAGTTTGGCTTCGGGTTCTGTGCCGAGGCTCTGTGCGCTCGTTGAATCTGCAGATCCGCTTCACCGGGCAGCTCAAGCTCTTTTTTTAAGAACTGATCCATGAATTTCATCATCGAGTTGCCTTCAATGCCCTCCGGGATCCCGAAGATGCGTATATTGCTCCGTCTGGACCTGCTCTCCAGGTCGGTTATTTTTTCCTGCATCCTCTGTGTTTGCACCGTCAGGGTCTGCAGCCGCTCGCTTGCCTCGGTCTTCCAGTCTTCCAACACCAATATTTGGGCCTGTGCTTCTGTCATACACGCCCGTTGAGAGCGCAGCTCCTCCATGTTTTCTGCTAGCTTGCGCTCCATTTGTCTTCGGAGGCCCATAATTTCCTCCTTCATCTCTTTTTTCAGCTCCTCCTTAAGAGCCACTAAATCCTGTTGGAGTTGCCGCTTGAAGTCTTTTAACTCTTTACCTAAATTGGCGATGCCAGTGTTCATGGTATCAAGCTTGGCGTCCTCCATTTTCCCTGCTGCAGTCACCTCGTTTTTTTGGGCCTCGTGTTCAGCGATTTCTCCTGCGTTGTTGAAGAGGAATTCTTTAATTTTACCCTGCTTTTGTCCGTGTGCCCGGCTCCTTCGTGTTTTCATCCCTTGGTTTATTGATCCGTTTATGTCGAGTTGGCCATTTACCAATGATTTTTAATCCGACTAGGGAGAGCTCTCTGTTTAAGCGTTATGTCTCTCCGCCATCTTCCCGGAAGTCCCCCATACTGACGGTTTAAAGAACAAAGAGGGCTCTGTTGGAGTTGGAGTGTACATTCCAAACTTTAAAGTGACCGTCTCAAAAAGACTTTCCAACAATACATCCATGTTTACAGCAGAGATGGTGGCAATAATTATTTGTTTGCAGTGGGTGCAGGAGGTAAGACCAGACAGAGTGGTGGTGTGCACAGATTCATTTGCAGCTTTAAAAACCATACAGACACTAAAATCTACAAGGGAAGACTTGGTGATTGAGCTATATCACAGTTTATTTAGGGTACACAGGGGTGGTGGAGATGTTCAGTTTTGTTGGGTTCCTGCACACGAAGGGTTGAAAGGGAATGACTGTGCAGACAAATCAGCAATAAGTGTACTTGGGAAAGAAATAACTATACCATTGTCTCTTGGAAAAGGTGAAGGGAAAGCAGTAGTCAAGAAAAAAGTAACTGAGCTATGGCAAAAAAGATGGGATAAAGATCATAAAGGTAGACTGTATCACAAAATACAAAAATCTATTGCACTAAAGAATTATAAAACAACAAACAGGAGGGATGACATCATTATGGCAAGACTCAGACTGGATCATACAGGTTTAAACGGCACTTTATTCACCATGGGGAAAAGTGAAAGTGACAAATGTAGAGAATGTGGAGTAAAAGAAAATGTTGAGCACATCTTATTACACTGTCACAAGTATGAAAATGAAAGAGAGAGAATGAAAAATGAAGTTTGAGAGGCCGGTAGGGAATGGGATTTAACTGGCATTCTGGGAACAGATGGAGATGGAGAGGCACTAAGAATCACAAGAAGGACTCTTTTCTCTTTTTTAAATAACACAAAATTAAGTCGTAGAATTTAGGGGTCAGGCTCAGATGACATAATGTTACACACTCTTGTACAGTAGGTGGCGGTATGCACCTTGCAGTTGTTTGCTATCCGCCAATAACCAAGACGAGGAGGAGGAGGAGGAGGAGGAGAAGGAGAAGAAGAAGAAGAAGAAGACGAAGAAGAGAACGTCAGGAAAGATCCTGTGAATATGACACAGCTGAGGTTCAAGTAGTACCTCCCAGGCATGACTGTGTTGCACGTCAGAAAAGATGCTGTGAAGATGAAACACCTGAGTTTCGAGCACGCCATAGGGTACGACAGACAAGGGACGCACAGAAGACAGGAAACGTGTGGCAGTGTGCTATGCACGTGGTGAGCACTTGAAGCCCGAAATGCCTGCAAAGCGAACAACGCTGCACGCCAGGCAAGGCACAGACAAGCTGAGACTGAGAAAATGTGGAATAGTCAGATGGCCGCCAACGCTGCACACCAGGCAAGGCACAGAGAAGCTGAGACCGACTAGGACACACTACTTTAAACCACACCCATTCCAAGCAGTACATCTGGAAATCGCACTCAGTAAGGCAGAAGGCACTCTATAAATTCAAGAAATCTCTGTCAGTGTGTCAGTCTGTCACCCCATTAAGAATAGGACACACTACTTTAAACCACACCCATTCGAAGCAGTACCCATGAAGAACGGCAGTCTACACTACAGATGTGTAAAATGCCAAGCAAAGTGCTGATTTTCTCCGGGTGCTCCAGTTTCTGGGTTTTGACGGGCATGCAAGGGTCTTCCTGAACAGGTTCAAAAGCCACTTTTTGCTCAGATCTATTTTCATGAGCCTGTCCATGAACTGGAATTACAACGCACCTATCCCTCATCCAGTGGTCTGAACGAAGAAGAAGAAGAACAAGAAGACCCACCAGATGGAGAGCAATAGAGTGAGGAGAACTGCTGCACGTCAGAAAAGATGCCGTGAAGATGAAACACCTCATTTTCAAGCAGTATGCTGCAGGCATGACTGAACAACACAGCCGTCTGAGACAGGAGGAGACCCTTCAGCAACGGCCATGCAGAAATACTTGCTTATACTTGGTTTCTACGGGCATGGATGGGTATGCACAGGTATGTACTAGTACATATACTGTATATACACAGTATATACAATATGTATATTATATATACACAGTATATACAATATGTATATATATATTTTAGTGGTGTTGACGTTTTTGTGTTAATCGCCCGTTAACGCTTTCCCCCCGTTAACGGCGACAAATTTTGTGATCGCGGTTAACGACAGTTAACGGCAGAAAGCGTAAACAGTACTTTTTGGCCTAACGGCTCTCCATACCAAGGCTGTTCTGGCCACAGACACTGTGCGCGCCATGCAGACATTGCTAAGTTAAACAAGCTGGATTACAGCCATGAAAATCCCCAAAGTGCTGTCATGTTTAAGTTTACAACGTTATCTGTCGGAGCTTTCACCTGGATAATTGTTACAGCCTCCTTCAAAACTTCATCTGGATGTCATGTTGTTCTTCTTCTGTGGAAGCTAGCTAGCTCGTAGCTAGTAGCTACTAGCTACATGCTAGGCTGTAGCTGACCTCCAGTTCCTGACATGGACAGAAACTTGCCTGTTTTCATCCTCATAGGTCCAACTGTTGGTAGTACCAGTCTAAAAAAATTCTCAAGCTGTGTTCATAATGTCTATTCACTCCCCCGCCATTTTTGTAGCATGGTGGGGGTATCATCACGAGCGAGATAGTTGTTTGTTTATGTTTGCAACTTTTCTGCTAAAAGGGAAATTGTCTGTTGTGACACACAAGGTTTTGTGTTGATCTTAAAAGTGGTGGATGTTTGCTTCTCTTACCTTTTATTTTATTGATTTTATTGACTGTGGTTTCTACTCATGCTGAGTTTTATATTGTCTTGCTGGTTTTATATTGTTTTTGTGCTAGTGTCCTGCTCCTTGCTTTTATGTTTTTATGTGTGTCCTTGTTGTACAGCACTTTGTGTAGCGAGTGTTGCTTTTTAAAGTGCTTTATAAAGTTGACTGATTGATTTGCTATGGGAGAAAGAGCAAGCTCCTTTTTTTTTTTTTTTTAGATTTAGTATACTTTATTGATCCCCAGAGGGGAAATTGAGGGTCATCCACCACCTGGATGGATGAAGCAGCCACGATACGGCGCTATCCCTTAACCATTCACACACACATTCACACCTAGGGCCACTTGAGAGTCTCCAATTAACCTAACCTGCATGTTTTTGGCATGTGGGAGGAAACCGGAGAAATCCCGGGGTAAACCCATGCATACACGGGGAGAACATGCAAACTCCACACAGATCACTGTTGGTCGGGGGCTGGGATCGAACCCACGATCCCCCGGCCAAGGGTAAACTGTGCTGCCGCAGTGCTAACCACTGCGGCACCGTGCAGCCATTTTCACCTTTTCAGCAGGTGTTGGTTGTTGTTCAGTGATGTTATTGAG
Source organism: Pholidichthys leucotaenia (assembly GCA_020510985.1). Lineage (NCBI taxonomy): Eukaryota > Metazoa > Chordata > Actinopteri > Cichliformes > Pholidichthyidae > Pholidichthys > Pholidichthys leucotaenia. The sequence continues at coordinate 363,421,754 of CM035836.1, read as the reverse complement.
CCCTGGCGTTCTGCTGTTTGCACATGCAGTAATACTTTTGAGAATTTTTTGAAGAATATTCTGGATAGTTTTTGTCATTATGGATGTGTTGAGAGCTTTAATAAACCTGCAGGTGAAGACAGCAAGTATATTTGTCCACTCTCATGTTGATAACAGTATGACAAACTTGAAAAATGATCTGTATGGAAAAAACACGATTAACGCATTATTAATTGCAATTAAAAATGTTAATCGTCCAACACCACTAATATGTACACACACACACACACACACACACACACACACACACACACACACACACACACACACACACACACACACACACACACAGAGCAGGGAAAATAAGTATTGAACAGGTCAACATTTTTCTCATTAAACATATTTCAGATGGAGCCATTGACCTGAGATTTTCACCAGATACCAGTAACAACCCAAGTAATCCATACATACAAAAAAATTAAGGCAAGTGTTTTCACAAAATAAGTTATATTTAATAACGTGGAATGACACAGGGAATAAGTATTGAAAGCATGAAGAAAAAAGAGGTGCAGAAAGGCATAAAAAGCCAAGAAACCAGCTGAAATCCATCAGAATTTATGAAGCCATCCCATCCCCCATCAGTGCAAATTAATTTCAGCTGGTTAAGTCCTGACTGATCTCATCACCCTTAAGCTGAATTCACGCTGCACCTCCGCTGTACACGTATGTGCAACTGGAAACTTTGTGTGACGAAATTTACGTCACTGTCTCCACCCTGGTCGTGTACACAGGACTCTACCGCAGATGACCGTGTGCAGCCCAAATTTTGTGACCATGTGGCCTGCCCACGATCTGAACACGTTGACAGAGCATGCGCAAGACTGAACGTCCCATTCACAAGATCAACATTCACAAGATACGTCACAAGAACGTCCCATTCACAAGATACACGCTATCAACAGAGCATACAAACACAAAGTAGATGAGGAAGACAATGAGGAGGCGAAAGACGAGAATAAACATAGATGAATCCTTTTGCAGCAGCAGCAGTTTGAGCACAGCACTGGAAAATGGTAATTTCTCCTTTTCCTTGAAATGACACCATTGTTGTTGCTACAAAAAAATGTGCGTCACTCGTGTGTTTATAGCCGGTGAACAAACTGGTGTGTTAGCGCATTTGCACTACCCATAGGGCTGGGGCGAAATTACAAATCACAGTTGTGTGCATGCGTCAACTGCTTGGCATGGTAGATGAAAAAAGTGAGCATGTACAATGCTGCGTGCATGCCGGGATCGTCCAAAGCGCATGCGGACCAAAGCGGAGTAGAGGGGAAATACAGCATGAATAAGGCTTTAGAGGTAGGGTGAGGAGTTCAATCATCTGGGAGGGACACAGAGTAAAGATGCTGCTCTTATACAATGAAAGAAGCCAGTTGAAGTGTTTCTGGCACGTCCCACTGGGAGGAGACCACAGGGCAGATCCAGGACATGCTGGAGAGCCTACATCTCCCAGCAGACCTGGGAATGCCTTGGTGTCCTCTCTGAAGAGCTGGAGAGGGTGTCAGGGTCATCTCCGGCAGACAGGGAAAAGGGCAACTCCTTAAGGCAGGCATGACTGAGGTGCAAGAAGGATTTATTAACAAAACAAGAAAAGTAAAGACAGCACGATGGCTGAGAAATGTATATAAGCCAGCTAGACTTGGAAGCCTGGAGATGTGTACGTGACTGGTGCCGAAGAGTAAATGCTGCAATGTCCCAACACCGGGTAACAGAAAGTGACAACATATTTAGGAAAACAATGATTACTTAACACAAAACAGCTGGGACTAATCAAGGACTAAATGATAACAAAAGGAAGAAACTGACAATTACAACTAGGCAGGAAAAAACAAAGAAACCTTTCAAAACAAGAGCTGAGCTAGAAACTAAGGATAACACATAAAACTAGTAATAACAGAGTGAAAGCAGTGATATACTGTAATTCCAAAAAACTAACAGAGTGTGGACATGGTGACAGCAGGTGGCTGGGGAAAGGGAGGTCTGGGCATTTTTGCTTGAACTGCTGCCTCTGCGACCTGGACCCTTGGAGAAGCTGTAGAAAATGGATGGATGGATGGATAGCTATACATCACCAGAAGCCCCACGATATGACATTATCCCAATACTTGGGCCACACTGTGATACAATCATATCTTGCAATATGCTGAGTATTATGATGTTGTCGAGGGTGTAAGGGAAGGATGGGAGGTGAGGCACAAGCATAGGTCGACACAGATTCTTTATTGAACCCTCTATCATATGTACAGCCTCTATCATATGTATGTACAGCGTGGACGCTGGGGCCGTGAAAAGCCTAATCTGGAAAGGCCTTTTATACATGTTGTACAGACAAAGAGAATGTATGGCACATTAGCATTTTGATTGTCAGTAATACACATCATTAACATGACATACACTGGTGCTGCTTTGACAGCTGCTTCTGGTCTCAGTGGCTCCCAGTTATTCATTCTGCCCTCGGGGGGCGCGTAACTTAACAGTCCAGTCTGATTGCCCCCCGGGGCTCTTTGTCCATATGTCTATTGTCCTGCCCTTCCTCCTGTTCTGATGGGTGTGAGAGGATGTTCCCCCACTGAGTCAGGTGTCCACCACAATGTCATATATTGCAATTTCCTGAATGTAATGTAGTATTGTGTATTATGTTGTGCCTTAATTGTGTTATACTTGTTTTGTTATTTACTGTTCTTTTTAAAAATCTTTGGACTGCTGGAGAAAAGGCCTGAATGTATTTGAATGTATTTGGTTTTTTAACTGATGAAAAAAAGTTCCACCATGTCATTATTTGAACAAAAAAGACAACACACACACCCCTACTGTAGAATTTACAAATGTGGAAGAGTTTAATAACCAAGTCTGCTATTGTTAGCTGATGAGTTTGGACTCCAGACTGTCTTCTAAATATTGCATGGTCATTTCTGATGCCGGAATATCAAGATAGCAATGTTTCAAAGTAGAACAGTTGTACAACAGTGCGTGACAAGTGTACCACCCGTTGGTGAGGTTTGCACAGAATTATTGCCTATAACATTTTGAAGAAAAAAAAAAATCACAAGATCTTCCAAAAACATGAAGTTGTCGTGCACTGCCAGTCGCCAGCAGAGCATGGAGGGAGGATGGCGTGGGAGCTGGAGCTCTGCGGCTGTTGTTGGTGAAGAGGTTTATTTTAAGTAAACAGTTCAGCCTGGAAAAGAGCCAAAAAAGAAAAGAGCCCAGAGGTGAAATGGTGGGTTTGCTAGTGCTGCTGTTGTTTGTCAGATTATCTTACAAACTGATACCCCACTAATGAGGCAGAGAGTTTGAATGCATGTTTAAACTCTGTAATCGCACAGCTGCTTGTGCATCCCCAAAGGAAAGTGTGGCAAACAACCGACAAAACTATGCCGACTCCAACGCAACAAATCACAGTCTTACTTTGTTGGCCAATACCACATTACCCAGTATCTCCGGCATAGACTGCACTTGTCTTCTTGGGTTTAATTACTGCGCGCTGTGCTTGAAGGGAGAAGCTGTTTACATCGAAACGATGTTCACAGAGACAACCTGCTATTTGAAAATTAAAAAAGGAAATAAATGCTCCCATTCAGCCCTGAGAACTCAGTATTCACAAGAGAGACAACTCATACCGTCGCTGTGCTTGTCAAGGACAGTGTTCGCTGACGTTAAAATGAGGAAAGTTTGTGTGAAAGTAATTACTTTGCATTCAGCAAGTACATCACACTATAAAGAAATAGAAAGAAAGAGGAAAAACAAGATTGACTGAACATTGTCTGCTAGGCTTAAAGTTTTTGTAAATCATTCATTGTTGTCCATCTAAAATGTAATTTTTCTAACAAGTATGAAAACACAATGTACCATTCACCTACAAATTACCTTATCTTTTCCTGGAATATCTTTAAGAGGCTTTCATTTTTACTGAGCTTTAGTCAAATGGAAGAAAAAAAACAAAACTATAACATCTGAATTTTTAAAAGTTTTTCTGTGGTTCCTTGATAATGTAATTGTGTACAAACAATGTTTGCATAAAAATAAAAACAATGTAATAAAATGCATCTTTTTTTGGACAGTTAAAAAAATAGGTGATAGAAAAGTTTCCTATTTGTAATTTGCTTTGTCTCAGAGTCTGTGTGAAAGTGCTGAAGATGCTGATGCAGCTGTATTGTGTTATCACTTTGTTTTAGTTCGCATGTACTGTTCTGGTGTGACTGGTGCTGAGAGAGTGTGATGGTCCCTGAGAAAGAGATAATCTGTACACCAAGTCTTGACCAGATGTACTGAACCAATCACCATGGACATTTTCTCCTCCACCTCTCGGATAACGGAGGGCTTAAAGGACTGAGCAATGTGTGTTTGAGTCAGAATGATGCGTGAATAGGCTCTGAGACTGTTTTTGTATTGTTCTCCACTGGCCAGAGTAATTAAATTTGCTGAAACATTGATCCTGCCTCATTCTTGACTGAAGGTTAAGAAAGATTTTTCTAACATACTAGGGATATCTCTTAAGCTCCATGTTATAAATTATAACATTATTTGCACAGTATTTCTTAATTTGTAGAATTTTAAAATGGACAACAAAGAAGAACCAGATTTAGCTACAAACTCCTAGCTAGTGCTAGTGCTGTATAGTAAGAGACAGAGACCTGTAAATGGTAATGATATTCACTTATATAGTGCTTTTTACTCATCTCTGGATGACCAAAGTGCTTTACAGATCCTGCTATCCACCCATTCACACACTGATGGCGGAAGAGCCGCCATACACCGGTGCTAGCCTGACCCACCAGGAGCAACTGGGGGTTAAGCGTCTTGCTTAAGGACACTTCAACATGCAGACTGCAGACAGAGCGGGATTCGAACCACTGACCCTCCAATCAGTAGTTGGCCACACTACACCTGCACCACAGCCGCCCCAGAGTGCTTAACTAGTAGCTATACTAATCCGCTATTCTAAGGGCCTATCAGAGACAGATACCTAGGGCATATTTAGAGTCACCAATTAAACTACCATGTATGTTTTTAGATTGTGGGAGGAAACTGGAGGCCCCCCGAGTAAACCCACACAACAGAGGGAAAACATGCAATCTCCACACAGAAAGGTTCTCACCGCTACCAGCCTGGTGATTTGAAACTTGAACCTTCCAGCTGTGAGGCAACAGTGCTGACCACTATACCGCCACACTGCCCACAGTATACAGCACAGCTGTCTGCTAGTATGCAGCAGGGGTGCCCAACCTTTTTACACTATAGATCTACTTTTAGATTTTTCAACATTACAGGATCTACTGGTCAAAAACGTCAAAAATTTACAAGAAAAAGTTTCAAATTCAAGATTAAAAAGTTTTTAATCTAAAAGAAAAAAGTTGTAAATTTTTTCAGCAGCTGGTGGCGCAGTGGTTAGCACTGTGGCAGCACAGCAAGAAGGTCACGGGATCAATCCCACCCCCTGACCACCAGTGGCCCTTCTGTGTGGAGTTTGCATATTCTCCCTGTGTCTGTGTGGGTTTCCTCCCACAGGCCTAAGACATGCGCAGTTTAGGTTAATTGGCATTAACTAGGGATTCTAAATTGTCTTTAGGTATGAATGTGAGAGTGAAAGGTTGTCTATGTTGGCCCTGTGATGGACTGGTGATCTGTTCAGGGTGCACCCTGCCTCTCGCCTAAAGATGATGGGATAGGCTCCAGCCTCCCACGACCTGAAAAGGATTAAGCAGTAGGAGATGGAAGGAAAGTTGTAAATTTAGAAATAAATGTAGTAAATTAACAACAAAAAGTTACAAATTTATGAGAAAAGCGGCAAATTTCAAAGAAAAAATGCATTTAGTCATAGCATTCGTGCTTCAAATGCATTTAGTTCAGTTGTGTAGCATGATATGGAGGGGGCTGTGATGATTTGAGGGGACAATTCTCTCTTTTTCTCAGGTTTGGGTACATGTCATCCCCCTTTAATTGTATATATGACATACTGAGAGGGATCCAGGTCACCAAGCTGATCCTGCCATGGAAGAAACCGAGTAAATAAAATAAATTTTTTGAAACCTGTGCTGTCAAATCAGAGGAAAACATTCTTGGCTTCATGGCTGAAAATAACCTCCATACATAACCTGACAGCCCATTCAGGTGCGGCACAGCACGGTGGTTTGGGCTGGTGGGAGAAACAGCACCATTTGCTTGTAGCCAATGCATCGTACCTGTGTACAGGGGTGTGATGGGATGTTTTTGTGACTACACCTCAGTCCTCTGTGGATGACTCTCTTCGGAATGGCCATGCTTGGTCTTGTGGTGACATTGTGCATTGATGGAAAACAGATGCAAACCAAACCAAGAAGAAACGGCTGATGAGCCAATCAGTTTTTGGCAGACCATCACTTTTTGGCACGACAGCTGTCAGGCAGCTGTGTGCCATGGGGAATGGATAGCTTGAGCACAAACTACAGTGTCGCTCAGCATGTATGCAACACTGATGTGTTCGGTCAGTGCATCAAAATTGATGAGCACACCAAGGCACACAAACTGGCACGTGTTAGGGTCCAGACAGATTTGTGATCGACCTATAAGCATCTCAAGATTGACCAGTAGATTGAAACTGACTGGTTGGAGACTCCTAGTATACAGTATAGAGCTAGTACAACAGCTAGAGGGGTTTCTGTTGTTAACATTTCCACATGGCGGGCCACCACCCCTGAAACTGAGCCGCCACGTTAAGAGGAAAAATAAATTTAAGAGAAATAAATGAAGGAATGAGGCTCCACAAGCACACACATGAACAATGCGCTGAAGATCATCCGCACCTCAGAGCTCAGAAGCGCGCCGCCTGCATAACATTCCAGTTGGCAGGCAGAGTGTCTTTCTAACGTCGCTGTCTGAGAGAAGCATGAGCTTATTAAAGTACTTTAAATGAATAAAAAAGCAGAAGAGGTATGTAAGTAGTGGAGGCATTTATCATGGTTTTAACCCGCTGGTAACATGAACAATAATGACGAGTCGCATAGCAAACAGGTTGAACAGGTTTCATATGCAGGGAAAGGCAAGGGTGACGATGAATTTGTAGCATTGAGTCCTACAATTTGTGAATATAATTATCAACCACCAACTTAGGTTGATGCTCATTAATAATACTTATAATACCTTGTTTGTAACATTAGGTGGGGCACCACTTGCTGTTTTAAGAGTAAGTGAGAACTCTATTCGGAAATGACTTAGCTTAGGAATTTGGCAATTAATAAGTTAATTGCCAAATAAGTTTAAGTTAATAAGTTAAGTTAACTTAAGTTAAGTTAACTTAATAAGTTAAGTTAATTAAGTTAATCATTTAATTTGCTATATTTGGCCAGTCTCATAATCTGGAAGCAGAATTCTTAACACTGAGTTGTTAAAATAATGGACAAGAAGAAATCACACCAAGCTTTAGTAAACCCCTCTTTATTAAAAACTCAATGAAGTGGCACAAATATAAGGCATTTAATATCAGCAGAATAAAACATGGCAATAATTGGGGTTACTTGATCGTATGAAATATACAGCCATGGACAAAATTGTTGGTACTCCTCTGTTAATGAAAGAAAAACCCACAATGGTCACAGAAATAACTTGAATTGACATGGTTAGTGACCCAGGAGACAGATGCTGACACGAGTTGATAACAGACAATTATCTTTTATTAATAAAGTGTGAGTGTAGTGTGTGAATGGATGAGTGTGTGGTCGTCTGGTCACTGGAGCTGAGCACGTCTTGTGGCAACCTGGCAACCCTGGAACATACAAGCACAAATGATTACTGCTGCTCATTAGCGTTAGAGACTTTGTGCTGGTGATGCTTACTTGCAGGTCCCACAGTGTAAATCTTGCTGGCTCCTTGTGCCCGTGAGTTGTAGTGCTCGTGGTGCCCGGTGTAGCGGGGGTGAGGAGGAACTCCGAGGTGGAGGGGATTGCACCCCGTCAGCTGATGAGGATGGTCCGCCGCCTGGGAGGTCCACCTGTGCACAGGGGAGAGAACTAGCAGAGGTTGAGTGCTGGGATTGCTTACTTGGCTTGGCTTGGCGTGCGCTTCTTGACTTGTGGTCGAGATCTTGGCACATTACGTGGTAAGGATGACAGACGACTCCGTGCCGAGGAGTCCGCAGGTCGAGCCTTTAAAGCCCGCTGATTGCCACCTGCTGGAGTGAGCGCAGCTGAAGATGATGATAATGATGACGGCCTAGCGGCCATCATGACATGAATCTGACAAAAGTGGTAATAAATAAAAATTCTATGAAAAATAACCAATGAAAATCAGACAATGCTTTTGAATTGTGGTTCAACAGAATTATTTTAAAAAACAAACTCATGAAACAGGCCTGGGCAAAAATGATGGTACCCTTAACTTAATATTTTGTTGCACTGTGGTGAACACTCAATGGACCTGTTGGACCGGTTCTGTGACTCGCATTTTAGGCCAGAACAAAGGCAGGAAGCTTAGCCTTGTTATGCAAGGCTGGAGACTGTGGGGGGTCGATTAAAGGATGCGTGGGAGACAGTGGAAGTGATATCATGGAGGGGAATGCACTGTGGCTGTCTTTATTATGCCAGGTGGTGAAATGCATTGTGACTGTCTTTATTATGCAAGGTGGTCTGTGGGACATGTGATCTATGAGGTGTGAAGTCCCTGATATTTAAGGACGAGAGTTACTGTTTCATTCACTCTTTTTTCTGCTTTTAAATGATGGAGATGTGAATAAAGCTGGCTCTGAGAAAGGACGCTGCCTCGTCATTTTCACATCTTCCACACTGGTGACCCCGAGATGTATCATGGAAGGAAGAAATTCCCCCGGGCCAGCCGCATCAGGAGCCCCCAGCCAAGCGAACGCCGCTACAGTCCAGCTACCGGACTTCTGGCAGAACAATCCGCGCTCCTGGTTCAACGCAGTTGAGACGCAGTTCAACCTCCGGGGGATATCGGTAGATGTCACGAAATTCTATCACGTAGTTGCAAAGCTGGACAACAACACGGCCCAGCATGTGGAGAGCCTGATCGACCAGCCGCCGGAGAGCGACAAATACGGCGCGTTGAAGGCGGCACTCATCCAGCAATTCACCCCCTCGGTGGAGGAGCGAGCAGAGAGGCTCCTGGCACTGACGGAAGGGGAAAACGGCATGCATGTGGTTATTTTCTTGTTGTTCTGTTTTTCTAAAATGCTGGGGGGGGGGGGGCTTGTGTGGTGAACACTCAATGGACCTGTTGGACCGGTTCTGTGACTCGCATTTTAGGCCAGAACAAAGGCAGGAAGCTTAGCCTTGTTATGCAAGGCTGGAGACTGTGGGGGGTCGATTAAAGGATGCGTGGGAGACAGTAGAAGTGATATCATGGAGGGGAATGCACTGTGACTGTCTTTATTATGCCAGGTGGTGAAATGCATTGTGACTGTCTTTATTATGCAAGGTGGTCTGTGGGACATGTGATCTATGAGGTGTGAAGTCCCTGATATTTAAGGACGAGAGTTACTGTTTCATTCACTCTTTTTTCTGCTTTTAAATGATGGAGATGTGAATAAAGCTGACTCTGAGAAAGAACGCTGCCTCGTCATTTTCACATCTTCCACAGCACAACCTTTTGAGGCAATCACTGCAATCAAATGATTTCTGTAACTGTCAATGAGACTTCTGCACCTCTCAGCACGTATTTTGGCCGACTCCTCGTGAGCAAACTGCTCCAGTTGTCTCAGGTTTGAAGGGTGCCTTCTCCAGACGGCATGTTTCAGCTCCTTCCACAGATGTTCAATAGGATTTAGATCAGGGCTCATAGAAGGCCACTTTAGAATAGTCCAATGTTTTGCTCTTAGCCATTCTTGGGTGTTTTTACCTGTGTGTTTTGGCTCATTATCCTGTTGCAAGACCCATGACCTGCGACTGAGACCAAGCTGTCTGACACTGGGCAGCACATTTCTCTCTAGAATACCTTGATAGTCTTGAGATTTCATTGTACCCTGCACAGATTCAAGACACCCTGTGCCAGATGCAGCAAAGCAGCCCCAGAACATAATAGAACCTCCTCCATGTTTCACAGTTGGGACAGTGTTCTTTTCTTGGTATGCTTCATTTTTGCGTCTGTGAACATAGAGCTGATGTGCCTTGCCAAAAAGTTCCAGATTTGTCTCGTCTGTCCATAGGACATTCTCCCAGAAGCTTTGTGGTTTGTCAACATGCAGTTTGGCAAATTCCAGTCTGGCTTTTTTATGATTTGTTTTCAACAGTGGTGTCCTCCTTGGTTGTCTTCCATGAAGTCCACTTTGGCTCAAACAACGACAGATGGTGCGATCTGACACTGATGTACCTTGACCTTGGAGTTCACCATGAATGTGTTTAGAGGTTGTTCTGGGCTCCTTTGTTACCATTCGTATTATCCGTCTCCTCCTGCGGCCAGGTCCAGGGAGGTTGGCTACAGTCCCGTGGATCTTAAATTTCTGAATAATATGTGCAACTGTAGTCACAGGAACATCAAATGGTTGGAGATGGTTTTATAGCCTTTACCTTTAACATGCTTGTCTATAATTTTCTTTCTAATCTCCTGAGAGAACTCTCTCCTTTGCTTCCTCTGGTCCATGTTTAGTGTGGTACACACCATGTCACCAAACAACACAGTGACTACTTGTCACCCTTTAAATAGGCTGACTGACTGATTACAAGTTTGTAGACACCTGTGATGTTAATTAGAGGACACATCTTGGTTGAACATGTCCCTGTGGTCACATTATTTTCAATCTTTTCTAGGGGTACCATCATTTTTGTCCAGGCCTGTTTCATGAGTTTGTTTTTAAAAGTAATTCTGTTGAACCACAATTCAAAACATTGTCTGATTTTCACTGGTTAACTTTCATAGAATTTTTATTTATTACCACTTTTGTCAGATTCAAGTTATTTCTGTGACCATTGTGGGTTTTTCTTTCATTAACAGAGGGGTACCAACAATTTTGTCCACGGCTGTATATCATACATCTAAGGGCACCACATTATCATCATGATTAAGCTCTAGTACTTAAAGATGAGCTCTGTGCAGTCACTCTCTGAGGCTAAAGAAAATTTACGCAGTTCTAATGGAAAGTAGTTACAAAAATTTGGAGTGTAGAATTTGGATTTTAATGGATGTAAAGAAGAGAGAGAGAGTGAGTATGCACAGGATCAGGAGTGTATCTGAGACCAAGCGCCATCGGGGTTTGACCGATGGGGCTTGCAGCTGCTTTTCTCATGGAACAAATTTAAACCAGCATGACTACCACAACAGATAGCGTTTAAAAGATGAGCACCTGCTGTGGATATGAAGCCCTGGCCAGGGTTGTTTCAGGCCGAGGGAAGGTGGTCCTCCTCAGACCCTCATTGGGATTTTGGCCTGCAAAATTCATATGGGCTCACTCCTAGATTACTCAAGGGAAGCTTGGTGCACTAGTCGTCTTGCTTCAGGGAGAGTGGGGAGACCCAGTCCTGGGTCTCGACCCGCCGATATGTTGGGTAAGGGCAGCTGGTCTGGATACAATGCTAGTATGTGCAGTCTCCCACTGATCGGTGGCTAAACTAGATAAGGTCTAAAAAAAAAAAAAGCTCCTCAGCTTTAATCCCTAGATCTAACAAAGGTGAACTCTACAGAAACATGTGAACTACAAAAATCTACAAAACAGTAACTAGAAAACGCAAGGCATGCCTAGGCAGAAAAACTTAAAAGAGAGGAGAATCACAGAAAAAAGTGTGGCAAAAGAGTGTGGCAGAAAAGAGAAACTAAAAAGATACTAGCAGAAGAGAAAATCAAGAGTGTCTGTCTGTGTGTCTGATTGAAAACTCCCTCTCCACATGCTGGAACGGAGGGGATTAGGATTTCTCAGCGAATCAGAGAGAGAGAAACTGCACAGAGGTCTGGCTATTGCTTGGGCAACCCCATATGCGGGGGGGGGGGGGGGGGAGTGATCCCTGAGGGTGGCAGAAAAAGGCAGTAACTACATCATATTAACATCATAACTAATACTCATCATCATCATCATCATCATGTAGTGGCTCGAAGGGTCGGAGCACACTGAACAACTTGCTGCCATACGGTGCAATTTTCCATGGCTGTCGCCAAGTCCTCTCTTACTATCCCCGAATCCCTCAACAGTGCCTCTGGGAATGTAAGTTTCTGGGACTGTACTGGGCCAATAGGCTTCCAAAGGAGCAGGGAGTGTATAATCTCCCCGGTGGCCTGATGGCAATGGCCAGCAAATCTGAGTCTCTGTTTGGTAAGCCTCTGAGGGAGGGGCGGGATGTCACCATATATAAGCTCTAGAATGGCATGCTCGGCCCAATGGATGTTTTGTATACACCTCAGTAAGTTCATATATGTCCCGTCCAGTCATTTTTCTTGATGTGCAGTTAGAGTTCACGTCTCCGAGCCATAGAGCAAAATTGGCTCTATCAGCGTCCTGAATACGTGAATTCTCTTTTGGTTGTTGAGAGTCGAATGCCATATCTTATTAAGCTTATTACACACTGCCCATGCTAGAGCTTTACATGACCTCATATCCTTTTGACAGTCCATTACCGTATATACAAGCCAAGGTATTTGAAGTCTTCAACTTGGGTGATGTTTGCGCTAGCCAGCAAAAGCAGGCTACAGTTCAGTGCTGTAGAAATGAACTCTGTTTTGCTTTCATTGCAGTAAAGCCCTACCAGGTTTGCTGCTTTTTCTAGTGACTGAAGAAGCGATTCTGCATTCATGACAAGGTCTGATACAGTACTAAGGCAATATCATCAGCAAAATCAAGATCTGTAACATAGCAGGATACCTCTGGCTATGTCTTGGTTGGAGTTGTAGACACTTGTTATAACTAATACTAAAACACATCTGTCTAAACTAAACAGTTCTACTTGGTTAATTATCTAACTTTACTAAAAATAACTTGATCATAAAGCATGCAAATATTTGCAAAAAGGTAGACGTGTGTGAGGTATATTAGAAGTCCAGTCATGAAGATTAGAATTCTGACAGTCAATGACTCAGTTTGTGTGACTTTGAATTCTTATTTCCTGTGGGAAGCAAATGTAGATTATTGACAGAGTCCCGATGCATAGTGAAGTTTAAGATTGTTTTTATCTGAGACAAACATCACCAGTTGTCCTGTGGCAGTGTTTGGGTATTCCATCACCGTCTGAGGGTGCTGCTTTCTGGAGGAGAAGAATGGAATTTTCCATCATTTCTCACCTCGTGGTTCAGCCGGTCTGGATTCGGGGGTCAGACTCGATCTCTGTTTTTAAGAGTTGTTTTGCGCTCTCTGTGAGAATTGGACTTTTGGGACTGCTCTCATTCGTGAGTGAACTGATTGGCGTTTCTTTTCGTGGTTCGCTGCTACGCTTTACCCGAAGTGTTTGCTAGGCTAATGCTATCGCTATAGCTAACGCCATAGCTAGTCGCAGCACCTAGCACCGACAAGGAGAAGCGACTCGGTCCCCGGTGATTGGAGCTCGCCGGAGGAACAAGCCGAGGCAGCAGTTGGACGGGAGCCGGATCGGAGTTCAAATGCAGTGGTGGTGGGAGATGGGGACCAGTGAAGGACCACCGGGGTCCCAGCCGGAGTCGGAGCCCAGTTGCAGCGGCGGAGCTCGGCGGAGGAACTCCTGAGGCAGACAGCGGTAGGTGGCGGGGTTCAGTGGAGGATCTACCGGGACCCCAGCTGGACAGAAGCAGGATCGGAGCTCGGCTACAGTGGCGGTGGGCGGCGGGACTCGGTGGAGGAGCTGCCGGTACCCCGGCTGGACAGGAGCTCGGTTACGGCGGCGGTAAGCAGCGGGACTAGCAGCGGGGGGGACTACCTGAGGCCCAGCTGGATTCGAGGTCGGTTGGATCGGATACTGGCGACACCAGCAGAGATTGTTTTACTATCCACAGGTCAGTAAAACAGGATCCATGAGGTCCCCCCTAATGGATCGTCACCCCCCTCATGGATCGTCACCTTATCGTGGTGGGGGGGTTTGCATGCCCCAGTGATCCCAGGAGCTATGTTGTCCGGGGTAATTTGCCTCTGATAGGGTCTCCCAAGACAAACTGGTCCTGGGTGAAGGGCCAGACTAAGAACGATCCAACAGACTCTCATGATAAATTGTATATCAAGGATTCAGTGTACCCCGCCTGGTATGGGGTTACCGGGGCCCCACCCTGGAGCCAGGCCTGGGGGAGGGGCTCGAAGGCTAGCGTCTGGTGGCCGGGTTTCCACCCATGGGACCCGGCCGGGCTCTGTCACGTGTGGCTCTAGGGAGCCACACACAATGAGAGCCAAGGGCGAGCCAGTAAGTTGTGATGTTTATTGGTGACAGGGGTAAGGGATGAGGAAAGCACAGATGCTCATACACAGTTACACTCATGGGCAGTACAGCAACAGAGTTAACAGTTAACAAGGTGGCACTCCCAAGTGATTCGGTAAGACAAGTAGAGGGCTAGCGCCGGACATGGGGGCACAGAGGCACAAATACTTCTTACAGGAAAACACTTACCAGAAATGCTGGATGATGAGACAAGGGCTGGCACCGGACAAAGGGGCTCCAGCCTAGTAGTGCTTATGTCGCAGCCCCGAGTGATCGAGGCTGCTCCTCTTTATCCTCATTAGCAGCGCCCCAGCTGATGAGGATTAGCTGGCCCCAGCCATCCCGTGACACTGACAGCTGGGAGCCAGCTGAGACGCTGCCCAGTGAGAGGCAGGGATGAGAGGGAGCATGGGCTGAGCGCCGAGCCGGCGTCTCACCCCATGGTGACAGAGCCTCCCCCTCACGGTCGGGCTCCGAACGACCCGGAACATCCCAGCCCCCCCCCCCACACACACACACACACACCTAGGGTGGGCGGCAGGAAGGAAGCACCGGAGGGAGAGAAGCAGAGAGAAAAAAAAAAAAGAAAAAACGGACCATGAACAAATACAGAGTACAAGGTAGACAAAACGAAAAACCCAAATACAACACTCTGTATCCACAGAAAATAATAACCAGGGCACAGATGGGGAAAAATACCAGGTGTGGTTATAGACAACACCCACTACCCAAAACACACAAGTGACGTGAAACTCGGGGCAAAGAAGGAGACAAAAACCCACCAAAAAGGTGGCAGGAATGAATAAAGCAATCACAGAGTACGGTTAAGGGGAAACAAAACGCACTTCTCCATAACGCAAAAACCAGGCCAGGAACAGGACAAAGATGATGAAAAACGCTGAGTATGAATAATAAAGAAAACAGAATACACAGCGCTAGATGTATAAAAGATCACCTAAAGAAACGGAGGTGAAAGAAACAAATGGGCAATTACCAAAGTACGGTTGGGTGGGAGACGAAAACACATTACTCCATACAAAAACACGCACAGTCAATGTTAAAGTCGGGGCTAGGGAAGGCCCCCCACAAGGATAACAGGAAAAGGTAAGGTGATCACAGCGTACGGTCAAAAAGGGAACCACACACATTACTCCATGATACACCGACTAGGCTAAGGTAAGGATGATGAAACGCTGAGTAAGGATAAAAAGAAATCGTAATACACAGCGCTAAATATGAGGAGGGTCACCTAGAGGAATAAAGGTGACAGGACAACAGGATAACAATAAGGCAAAATGCTGAGTATGGTTAATAATAAAAAACACAATTTGCAGCACAAAAAACACATATTCCTCTAAGGACACAAAGCTACACCCGAGTGACCTTAATAATAGCAAAAGATAAGAGACACCCGAGGAGACGGCAGGCAGAGTCCAAAAACGGCCGAATAGTTCTGGTGATCTCCCCGCCCATTGTCCAGTTGGTGAGCCGGGGAAGAGAAAAAGTTCGGACGGCCAACTCCAGACCCAGATCCCAAGAAACCAGTCCGCCGGTAGCCGTGCCAGGCCACCCAGAAGCGAATACAGTTCGTCGGGGGGGTTGGATCAGATCGTCGAACGGGAAGTCTTGCAGGTCGAGCCGTCGACTCGCATCACTCAGCCACCAGGACCGTTGAGACGGGCGAAGGGTCAAAGCGGACCCCGGTGGAAGAGGCTTAGGGGAGAGCCGATGATGAGGTAGATGAGCGTCAGGACGCTGGGAAACAGCCACCTCCCCACCGGACCTGGACAATACTGGCGTAGCACCGGCGTCGGACCCCGACTGGGCCTTAGGCGAACCCAAGTTGGACACCGCTGGGACAGCACCCACGTCGGACCCCGATTGGGTCTCGGGGGAACCTACGTCGGAGACCGCTGGAGCAGCACCCACGACGGACCCCGACTGGGTCGGCACCGCACCAGAACCGACCTCCAACGTTGAGCCTGGACCCTCCAGCACCACGAGAGGCGGCAATTCCTCGCCGGCGACCCTGGAAACAGGCTCAGGAGAGAAAACAGAACCGGGATCAGGATCACCGGCAGCGCCAGAACCCGGCGAGATGAGCCCGGACGCAGCGGGCGGCTGCACCCGGCTCATCTCCCCTAGAGACAGGCTGAAGTGCTCAAAGATATAAAGAGAAAAAGGAAAAGAGAGTACTCGCCTGATCTCGGGTTCTGACGCCGTCCAGGACTGCGAAGATCCAGGATCCGTCGTCAGGAGGTCGTTGTCAGGCTCCCACCCAGCTGCGTCGGGCCCCGCAGCCGGCACGATGGTCAGCGCAGCTTGAGGTTCCTCCAGCGCTGGTAACCCCGCCAACGGTCCACGCGGCATGATGACAGGAGAACCTCGTCCCGCTGGACCGAACCACACCTCTGTGGAGACCCGGGGACGCTTGGTCGTCGGCGTAGACTCCACGTAGCAGTCAGTCCTCCTCCTCCGTCCACAACGTAGCTGCGGAGCCGCAGGCCCTCTCCTCGTCCCACGACATGGAGCCGAAGCCGGGGACCGCTCGGTGGAGAGAGACACAGAGGGTGCAGGATTTAAGACATGGGTTACAGCAGGTGGTGGGAGTTCAGGGCGCTGCGGACCCTGAACTCCACCTCCAGGAGTGTAACAGAGCAAATCACAAAACTGATGTAAATAAACTAGGACTTGCCTGCCTCCTGGAGGTTGGGTGGTGCCTGCTGTTGTGGACATCGCTTCTTCCTCTCCCCGCGAGGCGATAACGGAGGACCCCCTGAGAAGTCGTCTGGGGATCACTCGTGTCGTCTCCAGAAGAGGGCTCGCCAGGTCAGGATTCCAGGCACACACAGCAGTCAGGAAGCAAGTCGAGGAGAAGGGGATAACAGCCGGGATGAGCCAGCCCGAATGCCTTGGGATAACAGTGGGGGAAAGAGGCTCGGAGAACGGGGCTGTGAAATCTCCACACTGACGAGACAGAGAGGTGACAGTTGCGTGGGGGAAAAGGTCCTGGCGGCAACCCGGAACTGGATCCGAACGGGGGTCGTGCTGAGGCGCCTGGGCGTTGTGATGATGGCTCTTCCCAGGGGAAGAAGCGAGGGGGAAACCCAGGAATCGCCGCTCCTGATCAGAGATCAAGGCGGGGAAGGCGTAGAAAACGGGAAGGCTTTGTAGCCCTGGAGTCCTCTCCACCAATCTCACTGCCGCCGCCACATGCCTGAAGATGGTGAATGGATGCACAGCGGAGCTCGCGACAGCCGCTCGGCCCCGGACGTAACTGCTGTCAGCTGCGGCTCCTTAAGGGGAATCCCGAGTGACGTGGTGTAGAACGGGGGAAGCCCTCTGGGTGGCACGAACTCCCGGGCTGGAATGGAAGCAGGAACGGGGTTCCGAAGCGGGGGGCAACGTCATCCACTTCGGCTTCCTGCCAGGATTTCCTTCCAACCCGTGGAGCTCCTCTCGCAGTGTGGCCATAGCGTCTCTCCTGGCACAGGCCTCAGGATGGTAAAAATGACGAGGCAGAGTGTCCAGGAGGCTCTCAGCATGGTCCGGATGTCTCGTGTTGGAGGCGTCGTGCAGGGTGAAGAGCGTCCTGTCGACAGCCTCCGGGATGGACCTCAGCTCGTTGCCCTGGCGTCGGACATGACTCCTGGGAGACGGCATGCTAACGGCGCTGACACCCAGACAGGAAGGTACGAGTTCACACAAACCCACGGCCGCTGGCAACTCGTCTGGCCGCGACATACTGTCACGTGTGGCTCTAGGGAGCCACACACAATGAGAGCCAAGGGCGAGCCAGTAAGTTGTGATGTTTATTGGTGACAGGGGTAAGGGATGAGGAAAGCACAGATGCTCATACACAGTTACACTCATGGGCAGTACAGCAACAGAGTTAACAGTTAACAAGGTGGCGCTCCCAAGTGATTCGGTAAGACAAGTAGAGGGCTCGATCGTGGGTTCGATCCCAGCCCCCGACCAACAGTGATCTGTGTGGAGTTTGCATGTTCTCCCCGTGTTGCGTGGGTTTACTCCGGGATTTCTCCGGTTTCCTCCCACATGCCAAAAACATGCATGTTAGGTTAATTGGCTGTTCTAAATTGTCCCTAGATATCTGTTTCCTATAGGCCCTTAGAATAGAGGGTTAGTATTAATGAAAGCGCTTTGAATGGTCTTTGTGACTAGAAAAGCGCTATATAAGTGCAGGTTAGTTAGTTAGTTAGTTAGTTAGGCTAGCGCCGGACATGGGGGCACAGAGGCACAAATACTTCTTACAGGAAAACACTTACCAGAAATGCTGGATGATGAGACAAGGGCTGGCACCGGACAAAGGGGCTCCAGCCTAGTAGTGCTTATGTCGCAGCCCCGAGTGATCGAGGCTGCTCCTCTTTATCCTCATTAGCAGCGCCCCAGCTGATGAGGATTAATTGGCCCCAGCCGTCCCGTGACACTGACAGCTGGGAGCCAGCTGAGACGCTGCCCAATGAGAGGCAGGGATGAGAGGGAGCATGGGCTGAGCACCGAGCCGGCGTCTCACCCCATGGTGACAGGCTCAGCCCGAAGGAGTTACATGGGTCCGCCCTCCAGTGTGCTCACCACCTGCAGGAGGGATCATGGGGGTCCGGTGCTATGTGGATTAGGTGGCGGTCAAAGGCGGAGACCTTGGCGGACTGATCCCAAGCTTTCTAAACTGGCTTTTGGTACGTGGAATGTCACCTCTCTGGTGGGGAAGGAGCCTGAGCTGGTGTACGAGGTTGAGAGATACCGGTTAGATATAGTCGGCCTCACCTCAACACACAGCTCCGGTTCCGGAACCAGTCTCCTGGAGAGGGGCTGGAGCTTGGCCTTTTCTGGAGTTGCCCCGGGCTAGAGGCAACGAGCAGGGGTGGGTATTCTTGTATCGCCCCACCTTGCTGCCTCTATATTGGAGTTTTCCCCGGTGGACAAAAGGGTTGCTTCCCTGCGTCTTCGGGTTGGGAAACGGGTCCTGACCATCATTTGTGCCTATGCACCAAATGATGTTTCAGAGTACCCACCCTTTTTGGAGTCTGTGACTGGGGTGCTGGAGGGTGCTCCTCTTGGAGACTCCATTGTCCTACTGGGGGACTTCAATGCGCACGTGGGCAACGACAGTGGAACCTGGAGGGGGGTGATTGGGAGGAACGGCCTGCCCAATCTGAACCCGAGTGGTGTTCAGTTATTGGACTTCTGTGCCAACCACAGTCTGTCCATAACGAACACCATGTTCAAGCATAAGGGTGTCCATATGTGCACCTGGCACCAGGACACCCTAGGTCGCAGGTCGATGATCGATTTTGTTATCGTATCATCAGACCTGCGACCGTATGTCTTGGATACCTGAGTAAAGAGAGGTGCAGAGCTGTCAACTGATCACCACCTGGTGGTGAGTTGGATCCGATGGCAGGGGAGGAAGCCATTCAGACCTGGTAGACCCAAACGTATAGTGAGGGTGTGCTGGGAGCATCTGGCTGAGGCCCCTGTCCGGGAGGTCTTCAACTCCCACCTCCGGAAGAATTTCAACCACATTCCGAGGGAGTCTGGAGACATGGAGTCTGAATGGGCAATGTTCTCCACCTCTGTTGTTGAAGCGGCGGCCCAGAGCTGCGGCCGCAAGGTGGTCGGTGCATCTCGTGGTGGCAACCCCCGAACCAAGTGGTGGACACCAGTGGTGAGGGGGGCCATTAAGCTGAAGAAGGAGTCCTATCAAGCTTGGTTGGCTTGTGGGACTCCCGAAGCAGCTGAGGTGTACCGGCAGGCCAAGCGGAGTGCAGCTTGGGTGGTTGCTGAAGCAAAAACCCGGGTATGGGAGGAGTTCGGTGAGGCTATGGAACAAGACTTTCGGTCGGCCTCAAAGAGATTCTGGCAAACTGTCCGGCGGCTCAGGAGGGGAAAGCAGCTCCCCGTCCACACTGTGTATGGTGCGGATGGGACACTGTTGACTTCGACTGGGGATATCGTCAGGCGGTGGAAGGAATACTTCGAGGATCTCCTCAATCCCACTGATACGCCTTCCATAGAGGAAGCAGGGTTTGGGGACGAAGGGGATGACTATCACAGGGGCTGAGGTCGCCAAGGTGGTTAAAAATCTCCTTGGTGGCCGGGCCCCGGGGGGTGGACGAGATTCGCCCTGAGTACCTCAAGGCCCTAAATGTTGTTGGGCTGTTATGGTTGACACGCCTCTGCATCATTGCGTGGAGGTCGGGGGCAGTGCCTTTGGTATGGCAAACCGGGGTGGTGGTTCCTCTCTTCAAAAAAGGGGACCGGAGGGTGTGCTCCAACTTTAGAGGGATCACACTCCTCAGCCTCCCTGGGAAGGTCTATGCCAAGGTACTGGAGAAGAGAGTCCGGCCGTTGGTCGAACCTCGGATTCAGGAGGAGCAATGTGGTTTTCGTCCTGGCCGTGGCTCTTTACCCTCTCAAGAATTCTTGAGGGTTCGTGGGAGTTTGCCCAACCAGTTTACATGTGTTTTGTGGACTTGGAGAAGGCATTTGACTGCGTCCCTCGTGGATTTTTGTGGGGGGTGCTTCGGGAGTATGGGGTATCGGGCTTGTTGTTACGAGCTATTCGGTCTCTCTACGACCACTGTGAGAGTTTGGTTCGTATTGCCAACACTCGGTCGGAGTCATTCCCAGTGAGAGTTGGACTCCGCCAGGGCTGCCCTCTGTCACCGATCCTGTTCATAATTTTTATGGACAGGATTTCTAGGCGCAGCCAGGGAATGGAGGGTGTCATGCTTGGTGACCACAGGATCTCATCTCTGTCGTTTGCAGATGATGTTGTCCTGTTGGCTTCATCCAGCAATGACCTACAGCTCTTGCTGGGACGGTTTGCCGCTGAGTGTGAAGCGGCTGGGATGAGAATCAGCACCTCCAAGTCCGAGTCCATGGTCCTCAGCTGGAAAAAGGTGGATTGTCCTCTCCGGGTTGGGGACAGGCTCCTGCCCCAAGTGGAGGAGTTTAAGTATCTTGGGGTCTTGTTCACGAGTGAGGGGAAAATGGAGCAAGAGATCGACAGACGGATTGGAGCAGCATCTGCAGTGATGCGGACGTTGTACCAGTCTGTTGTGGTGAAGAGGGAGCTGAGTTCTAAGGCAAAGCTGTCGATTTACCAGTCAATCTACGTTCCTACTCTCACCTATGGTCACGAGCTTTGGGTAATGACCGAAAGAACGAGATCGTGGATACAAGCGGCTGAAATGAGCTTTCTCCGTAGGACTGCTGGACTCACCCTCAGAGATAGGATGAGGGGCTCAGTCATCCGGGAGAGGCTCAGAGTAGAACCGCTGCTCCTCCACATTGAAAGGAGTCAGTTGAGGTGGTATGGGCATCTGATTAGGATGCCTCCTGGACGCCTCCCACTTGAGGTGTTTCAGGCACGTCCCACTGGGAGGAGACCCCGGGGCAGACCCAGGACTCGGTGGAGAGACTATGTCTCCCAGCTGGTCTGGGAACGCCTCGGTATCCCCTCTGAAGAGCTGGAGCAGGTGGCTGGGGAGAGGGAAGTCTGGGCTTCTCTGCTTGGGCTGCTGCCTCCATGCCTCGGACCCCCTGGAAAAGTGGTAGATGACGGATGGATGGATGGATGGATGGAGGTCAGTAAAAATGCCACCAAAGAAGGAGGAAATGGAAGAGATCAAAAAATCTCTGAACTTCTTGTCAGAAGAACTGACCAAAGTGGTTAGTCAGCAGGCTAAAATAATAGGGCTAATGGAAGAAGTCCGAGAATTAAAATTAACAATTAAGGATAAAGACAAAAAAATTGCAGACTTGGAGCGACGCGTCAAGGATCTTGAACAATATTCTTGCATGGATGATCTAATTATAAGTGGACTAGACATTAAATATCAATCATATGCTCATGCTACAGCAGGACTGAGAGGTGAGGAGGCTCCCCTGAGTGAATCAGTCTCCCTGGAAAACCAGGTACTTCAGTTCCTTGATAGTAGAAATATAAAGGTCGAAGCAAATGCAATTTCAGCCTGTCATGTTTTACCCAGAAAGGATAATAAAACAAAGAAATCAATTGTGATGCGCTTTGTGAACAGAAGGTAAAGAATGACATACCGAGGCGGGCCAGAAAGCTATGGGGAACAGAAGTTTACCTAAATGAACATCTAACAAAAATTAATGCTGAAATAGCACGGCAAGCACGGATGCTGAAAAAACAAAATAAGATACAGGCAACAAGGACAAGAAATTGTAGAGTTTGGATCAAACTAAATAGAACACCTGAGGAAGCAAAGAGTATAATAATCAGAGATGTTACTGACTTAAATAAATATAGATGAACACTGATTAAGAAAATTAAGAGACTATAAAAATCCATATCCACACACACGGCAAGAATAGTTCTTTTGACATACCATGTCAATGTACTTTAAAAAAAAAAACTAAACAAAACAAACAAAAAACTTATGACTGACTTGAGTAGACATCAATTATCCCCAGTTGGAGGAAGTCATTTGACACAGAGTGAGGAAATTCAAACTCTGAAAATATGCCATTATGCCAAACATAAACTACAAGAGATGGGAAATGATATTGATCCTGATAACCACTTTTTCAATAATATTCATAATCATTGTGAATATTACACTGAAAAGCAATTCAAAAGTCAAGTGCAACTAGATGGTAAACTATCAACAATACACTTCAACAGCAGAAGTCTTAACAAAAACTTTCCACAGATTCCGGACTATTTAAAACAGCTAGAAAGAAAATTTACAGCTATCGCAGTCTCTGAAACTTGGCTTAGTGAAGAGCAGGCTCCCCTGATGGCAATAGAGGGATATCAGATGTTTCATATTAACAGATCTCAAAAAAGGGTGGTGGTGTTGTACTGTATATTGATGACCTGTATAGGTGTAAGCTTGTAAATGCAATGTTCTTTGCACTACCAGGGATTTTGGAATGTGTTACTGTTGAGATTGACCAAGATAAAATAAAAAATCTAATTATAAGTTGTATATATAGAACTCCGGGAACTTGCATTGAGACATTCAGAGATAAATTAGTCGAGCTGTACAATAATATTACTAGTAAGA
The DNA here is from genome assembly GCA_020510985.1 of Pholidichthys leucotaenia. Classification (NCBI taxonomy): domain Eukaryota; kingdom Metazoa; phylum Chordata; class Actinopteri; order Cichliformes; family Pholidichthyidae; genus Pholidichthys; species Pholidichthys leucotaenia. The sequence goes on along the minus strand of CM035836.1, from coordinate 363,398,365 downwards.
AAATGGTAGTAATTTGTGGAGATTTCAATATTGATTTACTAAATCCATATCAACAAAATGTAATTACAGAGTTCATGAATTCTATGCACAGCATGAGTCTATATCCCACAATAACACATCCCAGTAGAATCACAGTTCACACTGCTACACTTATTGACAACCTGTTTGTTAATATTATTGATAAGAAAATAGAAAGTGGATTATTGATAAATGATATAAGTGACCATTTGCCAACCTTTGCACTTATCCATGGCCACACGGGGGCCAATACAGAAAAATTTTTAAAATCGTTCAGATACCAATCACAAAATGCAATCAGTTCTTTTAAAGAAGACTTGCTGAAGCAAGACTGGACAAAAGTCTATGTATCAGATGTAAATGAAGCCTATGACACATTCATGAACATTGTAACCACTCTTTATGAAAAAAATTGTCCATTAGTAAAGAAAAAGCTTAAACATAAATTTGCCAATAAGCCATGGTTATCAAAAGGATTACAAAAGGTGTGTAAAAAGAAAAATTTATTATATAAAGCTTTCCTAAAGAAAAGGACAAAAGAAGCAGAGCAGCGGTATAAAACATACAAAAATAAGTTAACATATATAATAAGATGTAGTAAAAGAGACTATTACAGTAAAGAACTGGAGAAAAACAATAGACAACATTAAAACTACATGGACAATACATGGACAATACTTAACAATATTCTTGGAAATAAAAACAGAAATACAAGCTACCCAACCGATTTTTCAAAAAATAATAAAACGACTCAGAGTGTGAATGCAGCTTCACCTGCAGATGAATTTAATAACTTTTTTGTTAACACTGGTCCTAATTTGGCTCGAGAAATACCCATTACGGCACCCACAGGTGATACAATAAGCAAAAACACTGCTATAAAAGACTCCATTTTCATGAAGAACACAGACGAGAGAGAGGTCATTGAAATTGTTAAATCGTTTAAAAGTAAAACATCTGCGGTCTGTGATGGTATTGACAAGCTCTTAGTCAAAACTATTATTGAATGCTTAGTGAAACCACTGACGTATATCTGTAACCTGTCTCTCCAAACAGGTATATTTCCCAATGCAATGAAAATAGCTAAAGTAATTCCGATATACAAGACGGGTGACAGAGGGGAACTTTCAAACTACAGACCAATTTCACTATTGCCGCAATTTTCCAAGATACTTGAAAAAAATATTCTATGAGAGAATTGACAACTTCATACCGAAGAATAATTTATTGTATGAGCAGTAATTTGGGTTCAGACACAAGAGGACAACTGCATTTGCTCTAATGGAATTTATAGAAAAAATATCAGCTGTCGTTGAAAATAAAGAGTATTCAGTTGGGGTATTCCTGGATCTCAAAAAAGCATTTGATACAGTGGATCATAATTTATTATTAAAGAAACTACAAAATTGTGGTATTACGGGGGTAGCACTGTCCTGGTTATGTAATTACTTAAAGAATAGAGATCAGTATGTATGTGTTGGTAACAAAAATTCACAGTTACTGAAGGTTACTTGTGGAGTCCCACAGGGTTCAGTTTTGGGGCCATTGTTATTCAATATGTATATAAATGATATACGTAAAGTTTCAGAAAAAATGGATTTAATATTGTTTGCCGATGACACTAATTTATTATGCAGTGGAAGCAATTTGGAACAACTTTTGGATACACTCAGAAAGGAATTAGGAAAGCTTAAACTGTGGTTTGATTCAAACAAATTAACGCTCAATTTAAGTAAGACAAAATTTATAGTTTTTAGCAACCATCAGAACAACTAGGTATCTAAACTCAGTGTAAATGGTGTAGAGATTGAAAGGGTACCCGAAACTAAATTTCTTGGTGTAATAATTGATAATAAACTGTGTTGGAAGTCACATATTAATTATATTAAAGGTAAAATATCCAAATCAATTGCAATACTACACAGAGTGAAATATTTGCTGACTCAACCCACACTATATACCTTGTATCATTCATTAATACTCCCATACATGACATATTGTACTGAAGTATGGGGAAATACATATAAAACAAACATATATCCAGTCTTTATGCTTCAGAAGAGAGCTATTAGAATAATAAACAAAGCTGCTTACAGGGAACCAACAAACCCACTTTTTCTTAAATTAAAAGCTCTCAAGTTGAAAGATCTGGTTGACTTTAAAACTGCAGTAATAATGTTTAAAGTGAAGAATCTATCACTGCCCGCAAATATCCAAAAGCTGTTCCAAATAAGGGAGAAACAATATCATTTCAGAGAAACATGTATATTTCAAAAACCTTCAGTGCGAACTACCACCAAGCAACACTGTGTTTCAGTGCAAGGAGTCAGATTATGGAACGATTTTGGACCTGAATTAAAATCATGTACAACGCTTGGACAATTTAAACAAAAACTAAAGGAAGAAATACTCCAAACATATATACAAGATGACATATAAAATCATATAAGGATTGTCATATCCAGTCTGCGTTGTGTTGTTGCTTAGTTTTTTTTTGTCACATTTTGTCTTAGCTTTGTTCTGAATTGTAATCGCTCTTGTTTTGTTTTTCTTTTGAATTCTTGGATGGAATATGGGTGGGCAATATAAGCTGCGGCTTCAGCCATCACCCATTTCGGATAACTTATGTTGAACTGTATAATCAGAAGAGTTATTGTCTAATATGACTTTGTTGGGTTTTCTTTCCCCCTTTGTTATATTATTCTGTTTCTTTTAATCTGTACTATTAATCTATCCGAAATAAAGATTGATTGATTGATTGATTGATTGATTGATTGATTGATTGAGGTTTTGAGAAGCTTCAAAGAGATTCGCTTGAATGCCAAGGCAGTGTAGGGTGTTGGGAGAAGAGGATAACAATGAGCATTTGTTCCTCACTGTTTAAAGAGCTGTGAAGAGAGAGTTGGGGGTTGGTTAACAGAAGGACTGTCAAAGTTCCTTTGGTGTTGTTGTAGATGAGTGTCCCTGAGTCCACCTGGTACCGATTCCTCTACAAATTGCTGAGGATTTACTTCACCCACCACTACAATATTAACTAATTTATGTTCATTATGTACCTAGCAAGTTAAAATGTCTGAAATTCACAAAGTCAGTGACTGATCCATCAACATCCTCCAGCCTTCAGACAAATTAAACCTGCTAACATTTGGATTTCAAAATAAGGGAGATTTTCCTGTTGGTGAGGAGAGTTCTAAAAACCTGTAAATATATAAAAATATTATAACAGAAATAACTGCATCTATCTTTGGTCATTTTAGTTAATTTATTTTTTTAAAATCAGAGTTAAATTATTGCTCTGTTCTGGCTCTGCAAAATTATGGTCAAAAGTTTAAATTGTATGAGGAACCCCCCCCCCCCCTTTTTATACCCCATTCTGTTTAAAATTTATAACAAAAACCCCCAGTACTTTTAATTTAAAAAAAATAGACAAAAATTAGCCATAAAACAATCCACAAATTTATTATAAAGTTTCAAATGTACAAGAAAAGTCATAATTTTACCAGAGAAAATTACAAATTTGTTGAAAATGGTTGCAAATTTAGATAAATTTACAGAGAAAAGTATAAAATTCTAACAAAATTGTTATAAATTTTGGAGAAAAAATCTCAAACCTTTTTGTACCTTAACTCAACTAGAAATTTTGGGGTGTTTACTTTTAATTATTAATTTCATAAGACAACACTGCTTTTACGTGAGTAGAATTTCTGGCTACTATACCCACCTCTGATCATATAATTTAAACTGCATTCCAAATTATTATGCAAATAGGATTTTAGTGTCATAAACATTCAAGTTCTTGTTTTTCAATTAAACTCATGGATGGTATTGTGTCTTAGGGCTCTTTGGATCACTGATATCAATCTCAAACCTGTCATAATTAGTTTACCAGGTGAGCCCAATTAAAGGAAAACAACTTAAGAAGGATGTTCCACATTATTAAGTATGCCACAGGTTTCAAGCAATATGGGAAAGAAAAAGGATCTCTCTGCTGCCGAAAAGCGTCAAATAGTGCAATGCCTTGGACAAGGTATGAAAACATTAGCTATTTCACGAAAACTTAAACATGGTCATCGTACTGTGAAGAAATTTGTGGCTGATTCAGACCACAGACAGGTTTGTGCAGATAAAGGCATAATGAGGAAGGTTTCTGCCAGACAATGAAGCTGCTGGTGCCTCTGGAGTCCCACAAAGCTCAAGGTGTAGGATGCTCCAGAGGCTTGCAGTTGTGCATAAACCTACTATTCAGCCACCCCTAACCAATGTTCACAAGCGGAAACAGTTGCAGTGGGCCCAGAAACACATGAAGACTAATTTTCAGTCTTGCTTACTGATAAGCAGTGTTGGGAGTAATGTGTTACAAAGTAATGCGTTACTGTAACACCACTACTTTTGCAGTAACATGTTGTGTAATGAAATTACTGTTAAAAATTCAGTAATGCGTTACAGGTACTGAAATTGGATCAGATGCATTACTCGTGTTATTAATATGGATAGATATTTTAGCACAAATAAAAACAAACTGACCCTACGTAGCTAACGCAGCCATCAGTCAACATGACCTGTTGCAAAGAGCCTCTTCACTGCTGCAGCCAGCAGCCACAAATGGAGCTTGCTCCTGCTGAGAAAAGATGAAGCTACTTTGTTTTTGTGGAAGTAGATTATTTTTCCTTTGTCATGGTTACGGACAAAAGCATATTGGTGGGTTTCAAACTAAAGTTGTCATGGTGCGGTCCTCGCAGACCACTAATGAGACACTATAGGCAGCCATAGAGTTTGCATATTTATTAAAGAACAGAACAATGATACAAAATAATGAGCCACGTGGGACAAAACACAAATAAAGACTTAAACTAGGACACACCAACGATAAACTGAGAACTAGGAAGACTGATGGGAGACAAGGATACAACACTTACATGCGAATAGCGAGGGCGGAACCTAACGCTGAAAGGAACTGGCTTCGAACGTAGGGAACCCAGTCTGAATAAGGCCAGGTCGCAGCCCGGAGTGACAGAAGCTGCTCCCTTAAATAGGGCAAGAGAATTAATCAGCTGATGAGGGTGTCATCAGCTGAATTTAATCCAGCTGTCACTGCTGAGCTCAGCTCTGACAGCCGGAAGCCCCGCAGAGACGCTGTCAGAATAAGAGCTCTGAGAGATCATAAGGAATAATACAGAATGGGAGGAAAATACTGCATGACCCAAGCGCGGATGAGATCGGCGCTCAGACCATGACAGTACTCCCCCCCACCGAACAACGCACTCTGGGCGTAAATGTAACATCCAAGCCTCCCCCCCCCCCACCCAAAAGGCTAAGATGGCCCACCCAGGGTGGGAGGAGGGGGAAAAAAAAATGGCCAGGAGGGCGAGAACCAGAAAAAAAAACCATCAAGAAAGGAACCAGGACAAAAAATGACAAAGGGGAATACAGAAACAAATCAGAACCTGGTACAACAACAGAGCATGGGAAAAAAAAACAAAAACACAAACACACTCCATAAAGCATAGGTGGAAGAAACAGGCAGGACAATGAATACAAATAACAGATACAAAGCTAAAAGACTATAATACACAGGCATCTCTCAACCAGAGGAAGGGAAAACAAAATATCACACTAAATAGTGGCAAGATACAGACAGTTCCACAAATCCAAATAAACTGGTAGGGGCGACAAAAGCGCATATACAGACTACAGAGGGGGAAAGTAAAGAAAAAAAAAACACATGCTAAAGAGGGGCAAAATACAAACAGTTTAGGTAAGGTCCCAATAACCGGGCATAACAGAACCTATCTCGGACTACAGAGGAAAAAACAAAGAAACACGCTAAATAGCGGCGATATACATACAGTTCAGAAACAGTCCCAATCACCAAATACAAAGGAGAAGGAAGAAAAAAGAAACACACGCTACAAGGCGGCGAAATACACAGTTCAATTTAGTTCATATACAAAACACAAGCGCATCCCAAATATTTCAAGGGAGAGGGAAGAGGAGAAAAAAAACCCCACAGGGATGACGGCAGGCAGAGCACAATGGAATAAAGAAAACAATAGTTCAAGCGGTCTACCCGCATCTAGCGTCCAGATCGCAGGCAAGGGAAGAAGGATGAGTTCAGGCGGCCTAACCCAGTCCCAGGCCTGGAGAAACAGTACCTCTGGTGGCCGGACCAGGTCGCAGAACCAAGAATCCAGTTTGTTGGGTGGCCGACCCAGAACGCCGAACTGGCAAAGGAGTCTCCCAGGCGGCCGACCAGTGTCAAAAGGCCACCAGGACCGAAGGGAAGAGCTCAGAGGTGGCCTCCCTACCGAAAGAGATAATGAGGGAGAGCCGGGTCGAGTAAGGGAAATCCCAACGGCACCAGGTGGAGGAGAAAAGGGATCGGGGAAATGATGAGGGACCAGTCTGGCGTCGATCGGCGGAGGATCTGCAGCTCCTTCTCCGAGCTCCACACGGACTGGCGCTGCGCTCTCATTGGATCCCAAGCGGGACCGTGCTGCACCCACGATGGACCCCAATTGGGTCAATGCTGCACCCACGACAGACCCCGACTGGGCCGGAACCACACCCACGACGGACCCCGACTGGGTCAGCGCAGCACCAGGGATGACCTCCAGACACAAACCCAGAACCTCCAAGGCGACAACTGGAATGGACTCGTCACCGGTGACCCTAGGAGAAGGCTCAGAAGAGAGAAGAAAACCGGGATCAGGATCACCGGCTGCAGCAGAGCCCAGCGAGACGAAGAGGAGCCGCTCGCACCAGATCGATGACAGGCACAGCTGGAGCAGGACTCGTGGCATTCTCAGCAGCTGGAGAGAGTGTCGAGGAGGTGGGAGGAACAGCCGAGGCGGGCTGGGGACGAGGCACATACAACCTGGAGGCGGCGGCGGCTGTCTTACCCCTCCGACGAGACGCAGAGGCTACAGCTGGCTGGGATACAGAGTTCGTGCAGCTACCCGGAACTGGATCTGGACGGGGTTCTCGCTGAGGATATGCCGGGCGAATCCCGGCTGACGTCTTTCTCCGCTGGGGATGACCCCTGGGTGGTGTGAACTCTTGGACTGGACGGGGGACAGGAATGGGATCCCGAGGCGAGGAGCGAGGATGCCTCCTCTTCGGCTTCCTGCCGGAGTTTCCCTCCAGACCACGGAGCTTCTCCCGGTGAACAGAGATGTCTGCCATCCTTGCCGCGATTTCGGGGTGGTCAGCATAGCGGGGATGGCGGTTAATAGGCGCCTCAGTGAGGTCCAGGTACCAGCGTGCCTCGTTGGGAGTGTCATAAAGCCGAGCGGTGGAGAGAATACCATCAATGTCGATGAGGGCCATTCTTAGCTCGTAGCCCAAGCTCATTGCATAGGCCTTGGGCTGCGCCATCTCCCAGCACCCTGGTTCGAGAACACGGGGAAAAACTACAAGCCCAAATTAAGCAAACTCACGGTCACTGGCGTCTCGTTTTGGCTGCGATCTACTGTCATGGCGCGGTCCTCGCGGACCACTAATGAGACGCTATAGGCAGCCGTAGAGTTTGCATATTTATTAAAGAACAGAACAATGATACAAAATAATGAGCCACGTGGGGCAAAACACAAATAAAGACTAAGACTAGGACACACCAACGATAAACTGAGAACTAGGAAGACTGATGGGAGACAAGGATACAACACTTACATGCGAATAGCGAGGGCGGAACCTAACGCTGAAAGGAACTGGCTTCGGACGTAGGGAACCCAGTCTGGATAAGGCGAGGTCGCAGCCCGGAGTGACAGAAGCTGCTCCCTTAAATAGGGCAAGAGGATTAATCAGGTGATGAAGGCGTCATCAGCTGAATTTAATCCAGCTGTCACTGCTGAGCTCAGCTCTGACAGCTGGAAGCCCTGCAGAGACACTGTCAGAATAAGAGCTCTGAGAGACCATAAGGAATAATACAGAATGGGAGGAAAATACTGCATGACCCGAGCGTGGACGAGATCGGCGCTCAGACCCAAAAGTATCAGTTGAGACTAACTGCAATCTTCAGAAGCGCCTGAAAACAGCAACAAGCTCCTCCGACAAAGCTAGTGCTAAGTATTGGCTAGCTGTGCTAACAGCACCATGAAGAAGATCTACTGTACTGTACTGATTTCAAGCGCAGGTATGCATCTGGACAGTTTGGGACCCAGAAAGAATTACACTGACTGATTGCCAAATATGTCATTACAGACTGAAGACATAATATAAACAGTAAGTTTCTATCAGATAGCTGAGACTGTGAGCCACTGAAGTTAAAACACATTTACCTGCTACATGGATAAAGTTTACTCAAAAATGGATTTTGATCTCCAAAAGGAATTTGACAGACTGGATTATGTCTCTGTCACAGGAGACATTTGGACTGTGGATAATGGTCATTTTCTTTAGATCACTGCACATCAGCTTAATCCATATTATAAAGGTAAGATAGACATGGACAGCTTTATGCAGTATTGCCAACTCACTCTTTTGGAGTGATTCTCACTCTTTTTCCCTCTCTCTCACTCCACAAACCCCATTTCTCACTCCAAAATGAGGAAATTACTGGCAATATCATGTTGATTTTCTTTAGATTTTTTCCACAATAAGAGCTCTCAAGGCAGGATAAAGCAGACTGAACATGTTCTAAAAGCTCTGTCTGAAACACTCTGTTTTCAGCCTGATATTAATAAGCCCGTAATGTAATCCATTACTTAAATTATCTTGCTATGTGTGTAAGATGATTTAAGTATGCATTTAAAAGTAACGTGAAAGTTACTTTTCCAAGTAACTCGTTACTTTAATCATGCAGTAATTGGTAAAGTAACTCGGTTACTTTTGAAAAGAAGTAACTAGTAACTGTAATTAGTTACTATTTTTTTAGTAACTTCCCCAACATTGCTAATGAGTGCCGTGCAACCCTGGATGGTCCAGATGGATGGAGTAGTGGATGCTTGGTGGATGGCCACCATATGCCAACAAAGCTGCAACATCAGCAAAGAGGTGGCGGAGTCATGTTTTGGGCCGGAATCATGGGAAGAGAGCTGGTAGGCCCTTTTAGGGTCCCTGAAGATGTGAAAATGACCTTGGCAAAGTATATAGAGTTTCTGACTGACCACTTTCTTCCATAATACAAAAAGAAGAACTGTGCCTTCCATAGCAAAATTATCTTCATGCATGACAATACACCATCTCATACTGCAAAGAATATCTCTGTGCCACTGGCTGCTATGAGCATAAAAGGAGAGAACTTCATGGTGTGGCCCCCATCCTCCCCTGACTGCAACCCTGAGGAGAACCTTTGGAGCATCCTTAAACAAAATACAGTATCTATGAGGGTGAGAGGCAGTTCACATCAAAGCAGCAGCTGTGGGAGGCTATTCTGACATCTTGCAAAGAAATTCAAGCAGAAACTCTCCAAAAACTCACAAGTTCAATGGATGTAAGAATTGTGAAGATTATATCAAAGAAGGGGTCCTATGTTAACATGTAACTTGGCCTGTTGAGATGTTTTTGATTGAAATAGCTTTTGATTTAAGTAAATATGACCTCCTAATGCTACAAATTCAACAAATGACCATTTTCAGTTCTTTACAACCAATAAAATGTTTTGAAACTCTGTTGTGCATGAACAGTGCATTTTGAGTTTTTTTTATTTTTGCAAAAAATTAATTATCATTGGGAGATTTGTTCAATAAAATTTGAATTATGCTCTAACGGTTGATGACTTGAAAATTATACTGTCATTTGCATCGACTAGGAAAATTTGAGACAAATATCATTTGCATAATAATTTGGAACGCGGTGCAAGAATGTGTGAGTAAATTACTGTCGTGAATGTTTTTTCCCTTCTCTTTCCTACTCTCTCAATGGAAAAAAAGAAACACTATAATAAAAATACAAAAAATGTACATATGTGTCATTTCTGTAAATCATGACGAAAAAAATCATGCAGGACAAAATGTGACACTTGGCATTGTAAGTCATGTGGAAAATAGGGTCTCTAGACCCATATATGTTATTTAGACCTGTAGTACACTGTTTGTCCCTTTGGGAGGCACTGTGGCCATTAAGTATAAAACTGGGGTAGCAAGCCGCGTCACTTCCTTTTCCACGCTTCAGCCACCGGGAACAGACACATCTACTAGACTTGGTACGAAAACGCCATAAAATAGCCTTTTAGTGCAAATACTTTGATGTTCATGTGCTTATAAGATATTTTTGTCATTAGAGGCAGAACTATAAGCACTGGGAGATGACAACTGCTGAGTAGTTTGTCATTGAAAACTCTGGTGAGTCAGTTCACTAGCCTCTTTTCCACTAGCCCAGCACACCTCGGTACGGCTCGGAATGCTTCTGTCTCCATTAGCACGGTGTTTGGCATGGGTGTTGTGCTGGGGTGGGTGGGTTTCTAACAGCGAGGCGGTGCCACACTCCCGTGACGTAACGCACGCGGCCCAAGCAAAACATTTTTTTTTCCAAAACTTTATTGAGAAGACCCAAGCAAAACATAACACATAGCTGTACAAGGCCACTCCTCGGTCTGTGGCTTTTTTCACCGTAAACGCCAAAAAGGACCGCCAGACAAGGGTACAGGCAGCGAGATGAAATATGAATGAATATTTCAATTTAATACTACCCCACTTGTACTTACAAAAACGTGTGAATATTCATAAAAAGCACACACATGAAAGGTAGCACCACAAGCAGTGGGTCACAGCGGTTTTGGCCAACAGCTACACAATTGTGTATCCTTTGCCAATCTGTCTGCTGTTATTTAATGTTTAACAGTTAAGGGGCGGATGATTATATGCTCCAAAACTGGAGAAACTCTCTGATAAAAAAGCTGCAACAACACAAGTCACTTTTGTTTTGAATTAACTGCCAAATGACCTAGAAATAATGAGCTGAAACTTGTTTTTATTCGTATTAAATAATGAGACAGTGGCACACTGGCCAACACTAAATTGTATTATTTTTTACATCCTAGGGCATTTTGGATGTACTGAATAAAAAAAATTCATGTTTTTCACCTTCAGATCAACGTTGGGAACAACAGTATTATTATTTTCCGTTTAGATGATGCTACACTCCTTCTAAAGTATTGTAATTCTCTGAATTTGGAATGCCGATAGAACATTCAATTTACATATACTTACTTTTTTTACTTACTTTGACTTGTAAGCTTGATCAGTCTCTCCTGCTGCATTTTAAAGTCCAACTGTGCAACTTCTTATAAGTTAACATAAAAAATTTACCCAAAGTTTAGAACTGTATCATGTGGTGCTAATTTTTTATGATATTTCAATAAAAAGAACAGAAAGCTTACAAAAACATTTGTTTTTTGGTCTAGTTAAAAATTACATTACCTTTACAATGGTTGACCCCTGACAGGATGATCAGCATCATTTTCATCAGACTAGGCAATGGAATTTCTATGCAATTATACTGTTTTATAATTCAGTGTTATAACAGACAAACCACACTTTCCAAAACAATTCCATTTTATTATATACAAAATATTAAAATTAAAAAAAAACTTTGCAACACAACATGAAGGTTAATCGACATTTTATACACGCCAACCACTGAGTGCCTCTACACCAGCTTCCCAAACTGGGTCAGGAAGGCTCGGTTGAATGAAGCCGTCTCTGCCAGGTCCAGGGGTACCCTCGCGTTTTCTGCAACCTCATTTAAATGTTGCAAATATTTATCAATGAATACATTTTGCGCCTGGTGGCGGGACAGATTCACATTGGAGAATCCGGGCGGGCTGGTGCGGCGGACGCGTGCATTCTACAAGGAAAATGCACACAATAAAATACAGCATGGAAGTGCAAGATATACAGAAAAGACAATAGTTTTTAACAAGATTACATAAGCTTATTTCAGCGTATTGTTCACATGAATAATTAAAAGAAAAGCAAGTCCGCAGTGTGCTGCGATAAAGCAGCGATCATCATCCACAAATGAACAGCTTTTTTATTGCATAAATAAACTGAGCGTCTTACCGAATATATTTGCGAAAAAACGCACAATAAAAATAAATTAAAACTCACCGTTAAAGGACTCCGATGTCGAGACCTCCCGGTATATTTTTTCAGTCCGGGTGGCTCTGTCTAACTCGCGCTGGATGCGTTCGTCTGACAATGCAGTGAGCAGACACTGCAGCTCCTTATTGGTCCATGGAACACCCTTATTACGCGAAGCCATTTTTGATAGAGAATAAATGAATATAGCACAGCAATACACTGAAAATAAACCGCAAACAGTGGTTGCGCGCTGAGTAATGGCGGTCGTGAAGATTCTTTTTTTTTAAATTTTTTTTCAAAAACTTTATTGAGAAGGTCGTGAAGATTCGGTAGAAGAGGAGGAGGAGGAGAGGGGCGGTTACAACCTGACCAATCAGCGCTGGTTATGACCTGACCAATCAGCGGCGACCAGTCTGTTAACGTCACAACACGGCCCAGCTCAGCACTGCTGTACCCTGCCCTTGAGCGGAGCTGAGAATCGCGGCTGTTAAACCATATTGGGGCTTGTGGAAAAGCATACAAAGCGTGCTGAGCTGTCCCGTGTCGCGCTAAAGCATGCTAGTGGAAAAGGGCCTTATGGCTCTAATTGACATGTGACTAGTTTCTGTGAACAAGAAAATATACTTTAGCCTCAATGTTTTGACACTTTTCACACAACCAGTTGGAGTTGTGAAAATGTTCTTTGACATTACTGAACTGTGGCTTGTATTATTAATGCTCCAAGATGTTTAAGAAGGCAATAAAAAGTTGTTGATGCAGATTTTTATTGTCGACAAATCGTTTAATCATAAAGTTTATATACATGCCGCGGAAATGTTCAGTTGTAACTGCAATGCACAACTGGAACTGCTGCGGGCAGTAGCGCCTCTGTTGTCTGGCATGCGTGAACAATTTCCAGCGAAGAAGAAGAGGAGCAGAGCATGGCGAAGCAAAAAGATAAACAACTCGAAGTGGAGCTAAAAAAAAAGGCAGACACAAACTTTCTATAGTATGGGAACATTTCACAGAAAATAAAAAAACAAAACAAGTAAAATGCAGACTTTGTAAGGCAGACCTTTGCTATCATGGCAGCACTACAGTGATAAGATAAGATAAGATAAGATAAGATAAGATAAGATAAGATAAGCCTTTATTAGTCCCACAATGGGGAAATTCCAGGATTACAACAGCACAGGGATAGCAACACTCAGAGCAACAATCAGAAGGCAAGAAAAAACAACATCTAGTAAACATATGTCCATATTACTATAAATGTATATATATAGACACACAGTGCAGAGCATTATGGCTGGTGAATGTGCAGCAGAAAGTCTAAGCTCTCTCTCCGCGGATGCAGCGGGCCAGCTGGAAGTCTTTGGGCATGATGGTGACCCCCTTAGCGAAGAAGAGACCACCAGGTGGGCCTCGCTGGTCTCTTGCAGAGCCATGACGGCGAAGCTCAGGAAACGCAGGACGGTCTTGAAGTCCTGAGCGATCTCCCTCACCAGGCGCTGGACGGGCAGCTTACGGATGAGCAGCTCCGTGGATTTCTGGTAGCGACGGATCTCTCTCAGAGCCACGGGCCTGTGACGGCGAGGCCTCTTCACTCTGCCGGTGGCCAGAGCGCCTCTCCGAGCAGCCCTGGTGGCTAGCTGTCTCCTGGGGGGCTTCTTCCTCCAGTAGATTTTACGGGCGGTCTGCTTGGTTCTTGCCATCGCTCTTTATTATTCTGTCTTATATTTCTTTCACGCCACCTAAACTCCAGCCCGGCACCCGCGTCCTTTTCGCTACAGCTCCCGGTATGTCGAGTTTCCCATTAGCACCGGGCGGCAGCCAAGTGCTAGCTAGCACTAGCTCCTCCCCGCTGTAACGTCTCCCGCTGCAAACCGTGGCTCCGTCCGCCGACCCGGGAGACCCCCGGGGCGATCCGTGCGTCTGTGATATACAGTATATACAGAGTGAAAGGTGTAGAAAGAAGAAGGAAGATAAAAAAAGGCTGTTGCAACAGGCAGCCTACTCGTGTGGCGCCGCCGGTCCGGCGGAACTGGAACCGGAAAAAAAAAAAAAAAAAAAAAAAAAATGATGCATGAACATCTGAAACGATGGCACCCAGGAGCCGCGACATTAACTGCTGCTTTTGCTTGGTAAGTTTTAGCGAGTAAATAAAGTCAGCACCGCTTATTTTCAATGGCCAACTGTTTCAAGCTTTAGAAAAATGGCAATACTGTTAGTACGTGCTGTTTATGTTAACTTACCTGTTTGACAATAAGCTCTCTTTTTGATGAGGGCTGAGCTGTCATGGCTAATGTATTATTGAATACAGTAAATGACTGAATTACAGGAGTCACTATCTCTTTTTCATTTTTGTTAATATTAGCCCTCATTCAGAATATTAGTGCATCTGGGTTAATTAGAATATCCCAATTTGTAATTTAATGAATAAAAACCTCCAACCATAATCATCAAAATGAAATCAAATGGCTTGAACTATCACTCTTAAGGGCAGTGAATACTGAATATGAAGGTTTATCTTTCTGAATTATATTGTTAAAAAATGCACTTATAGAAAACTTCCTACCTAATGTTAGTTTGCGGGTTGGAGCAGATCAGTAATCCAGTTGTAAGATATTTAATCAACTGCTTGATTGACATTAGGCATTATGCGGTCTGTGATAAACTGATATATAACCTTAAACTTGTGATAATTAATGCAGCTTTCTTGTTTTCTTTTTTGTATTTAGCTCTGGAAACTGCTTATAAAATGTTATATTAAAGCAGGGACTGACAACAAGGTGATTTTCACAGGTATGCAGGCTTAAACAGTGGGTGAGGTAAAATATGCACTAGAGCCCCAACAGGAAGCAGAGACGGCGGACATGAGAGAAATAAATCACGATTGTGGCTTATATTAATCATATATTCCATACCTACATATGTATAGACATATTAGAATGTTTAGTGATTACATATGTGGAATGACCTCACGCCTCAGAACAGGACAAGAGGTCTCAACCGCCAGCGAGGATCAAAGAACAGACGGAGTCGCAGCGGTGGAGACCGGATCGAACTTCCTGACCACCCAGGGTCAGGTGGAGGAGACGGAGGACAATGGAGGGGGGATTATGTTAATGCGGGATGTCGGCTTTGATATGCAATGTCTTTTGTTGAGTGTGGGTATAAGTATGAAGGTCTGACTGCGCTCGACCTCTCATTCTGTTTCTGCATCTAGATGAGACATGTTAGGGAGGTGAAGCTGATACTAAATCTTGATTTATAAAATCACATCGCTTCTTCATTTCAAGCTCCCTACACTGGTGACCAGACGTGAGGATGGAACAGAGACGTTCTCCTGCGACGAACTCATCGGAGGCGACCCAGGCCAGCGCCGTCGCCCATGCAGACAGGGGAACGGATGGAAGACGTTCCCCCACGGCAGAATCCACAGAGAGGGCTCAACCGAGCACCTTCCCCAGCTCCGCCATGAGGACAGAAGAAAGGCGTTCTCACCCGGCGGACACATCAGAGACGGCCCACACAAGCGCCGTCACCGTCAAGCTGCCAGAGTTCTGGCAAAACGACCCGAGCTCGTGGTTCCAGCAAGCTGAGGCTCAGTTTGCACTGGCGGGCATAACGGCGGACGAGACGAAGTTTTACCACATCGTCGCCAAACTCGATGCCGCCACACATAGATGCGCGCGGAGCGTAATTCAACAACCGCCCGCCCACGACAAATACAGGGAACTAAAGGCGACCATCATTGAGAACTTCGTCCCCTCAGCCGAGGAGAGAGCAGAGAAGATTCTGGTGATCTACGGCCACAGAGGATGCAGACCAAAGGCCCTCATGGAGGACATGCTGCAGCTTAAGGAAGCGGACAACGACAACTTCCTTTTCCAGCATATCTTCCTCAGCACTCTGCCGCCACACATGAGAGGGACACTGACCAACATGCAGTGCAGCACCCAGCAGGACTTCCGCGCGCTGGCCCGAGAAGCGCAGCGGCTCATAAACGCCTGCGGCAATCAGATGGCCACAGCAGCATCTGCAGATTTCAGCGCGGAGGCCCAGAGCAGCGGAAAACCGCAGACAGCGGAGCAGAGCCCGCCCACTATGGCAGCGACGCGACCAAGACGCAGCAAGCGGAACGACCTCTGCTATTTTCATCAACGTTTTGCCGAGAGAGCACACAAATGCATGCCCCCCTGCAAATTCAAGAAACGGTTAGCAGCTACGGCTCTCGGCGAGACGAATAAGCTGCTTTATGTGACTGACGGACGCACCGGGAGACGGTTCCTCATCGACACCGGCGCTCAGGTGAGCTTCATCACCCCTTCCCCCGCAGACCGGGCCATGGGACCCCAGGGAAACGGAGCGATGGCAGCCAACGGCTCGATCATCGACACTTTCGGTGAAAGGGACCTGCCTCTTCTCATCCACGGCCGCAACTATAGATGGACATTTATTATAGCTGCGGTGAGTTTTAACTTGTTGGGCGCCGACTTTTTGTGTGCACATGGGTTATTAGTCAATCTCGCAAATAGACGCTTGGTTAATGCACTACCATTTGCTTCTATCCCCTGCTCAGCTCGAGTTTCTCCACCACCCGTGCTAGCCAGCGTCACTACAGCAGGAGGTAAGTTTGACCAACTCCTCACCCAATTTCCAGCACTCACAGTTCCAAAATTTTCAGCAGCAGTAGCAAAACACGGGGTTGAACACTTCATTCCCACAACAGGCCCACCCGTGTTTGCCAAAGCTCGGCGCTTAGACGCGACCAAGCTCGCCATAGCACGGGACGAGTTTGCCAGCCTGGAAAAATTAGGCATTATTAGGCGCTCGAAAAGCCCTTGGGCATCACCACTACACATGGTCCCGAAAACCGACGGTTCTTGGAGACCTTGCGGCGATTACCGCAGATTAAACAATGCGACAGCGCATGACCGCTACCCAATCCCTCACATCCAAGATTTTTCACTACATCTGGCGGGTGCGCGCATTTTTTCTAAAATAGACCTGGTCCACGGCTATCACCAAGTCCCCGTTCGAGAAGAAGACATTCCTAAAACGGCTGTAATAACCCCCTTTGGTCTTTTTGAATTTTTGCGAATGCCGTTCGGCCTCAAAGGCGCTGCTCAAACTTTTCAGCGTATGATGGACGCGGTATTACGTGACCTCCTCTTCGTGTTCGTCTACCTCGACGATATGCTGGTAGCCAGCCCGTCAGAGGAAGAACACGAACAGCACCTCGCTACAGTTTTTCAGAGACTAGAAGAGCACGGGTTAATAATCAACCCAGCCAAATGCCGATTCGGCGTGTCAGAAATTGATTTTTTGGGACACAGAGTTTCACCAGAGGGAGCAGTCCCATTGCCAGACAAAGTCCGCGCGATAAAAAATTTTCCACGACCACAAACGGTCAGATCACTGCAAGAATTTTTGGGAATGGTGAATTTTTACAACCGTTTCCTCCCCCGCGCAGCTCAACTCATGCAGCCCCTATATGCCGCGTTCAGAAAACAAAAGCCTTCCAACGCGGTCGAATGGACCCCGGAGTGCGAACGCGCCTTCGCGGAAGTAAAAAGTGCTTTAGCAAATCTTTAAACCAAACCGAGCGCAAATACAGCACTTTTGACAGGGAGCTGCTAGCGCTTCATTTATCCATCCGCCACTTCCAGTTCTGGTTAGAAGGGCGGCGTTTCACGGCTTTTGTAGACCACAAACCGCTCACTTTTGTGATAGCTAAAATTTCAGAACCATGGTCAGGCAGGCAACAAAGACAGCTAGCTGCAATTTCAGAGTTCACCACAGACATTCGACATGTGGCAGGTAAACTTAACGTGGTAGCAGACTGCCTCTCTCGCGCTGTGACATCGCCAGAGCACGAGGAGACAGATTATACTACCTCAGCCGCAGAACTCTTCGCCAACGCGGACGCGTACGCAGCCCCAATTCACGTAGGGATAGATTACGCAGCCATGGCAGAGGAACAAAGCAGTGATGCGGACGTGCGCGCGCTCCTGTCTGGACCAACAGGGTTAAGACTGGAGGAAAGGGGTTTACGTGACGGTGTACCCCCCCCTAATCTGCGACGTGTCAACCGGCCGACCTCGCCCGGTAGTCCCAGCTGCATGGCGCCGCCGCATTTTCGACTCGGTTCACTCCCTCACGCACCCAGGGGTGCGCGCCTCGATTAAAATGGTCGTGGAAAAGTTTGTTTGGCCAGGCCTGCGCAAAAATGTAAAGGAATGGGCAAAAACTTGCATGTCTTGTCAGCGCGCCAAAATACACAAACACACAAAAGCTCCTCTAGAGCCTTTTCGAATCCCAGCCAGAAGGTTTGACCACGTTCATGTCGACCTCGTGGGACCACTACCTTCGTCTCAAGGGTTCACACACCTGTTAACAATGATAGACCGTACTACGCGCTGGCCGGAGGCGGTCCCTTTGGCGTCAACCACAGCTGCGGAAGTCGCTCGCGTTTTTTTAACAAACTGGGTGGCACGTTTCGGCGTCCCATCGGACATCACGTCCAATAGGGGGCCTCAATTTGTCTCAGAGCTGTGGTCAGCCATGGCCAGCAGCTTAGGAGTGACAATTCACCGCACCACCGCATATCACCCTCAGGCTAATAGGTTATGCGAGCGTTTTCACAGATCTTTAAAGGCCACCCTCAGGGCCTCACTAACGAATACAGATTGGGTGAATAAACTTCCCTGGGTTTTATTGGGATTGCGTTCTGCGCCTAAGGAGGATCTAGACGCCTCCCCAGCAGAATTAGTTTTTGCACAACCTCTCAGGCTCCCGGGTGAGTTTTTACCAGAGCATCCAGAGCCCGGGCATCTTCCAGCCCTGAGGCCCTTAAGCAGCACTGGACCGGACACGCTCCCCGGACCGGCACATCACTCTTTTCCACGGGTTTTTGTCCCCCAAGCTTTAAAAAACGCCGAGTTCGTTTTTGTTAGACACGAAGCTTTAAAATCAACCCTCCGTCCACCATACGACGGACCATTCAGAGTGCTGGAACCTGGTGATAAGCATTTTGTGCTTGATTTAGGGGACAGAAAAGAAACAGTCAGCATTGACAGACTTAAACCTGCCTTCTTGTTGAGTGACGAACCTGCACGGGTGGCGAGAGCACCTAGGTGGGGTAGACCCCCCAAGAAAAAAATCTCAGCCCCCCTGCAGGGAACAAATAACCACTCTCCTCCCCAAGCTGCAGATTCCTTACAGGAGGGTCCCACCAGGACGCCAAAGCGGACCTACAGCAGATTCGGGAGAAGATTAAAACCCAGACGGCACAGGGACTGATGCAAATTGACAAAGAGTTGTTAACTATGTTATCAGATTGTGCCGTGACAGTTTTAAGGCTGATTTGTGATATTACTATACTGTTGTTGTTACCACTGAATTTTCTACAGGATCATGACTGCTGGAAAATTTTTTCCTTGTTTTCCCTGTCAAGATGTTTAACAGTATAATATGTCATAGAGATTATCTTAAACTGTAAACTTAATTTGATTGTCCTTTTCTTAGTCGTTTGGGGGGGGGGGGGCTGTGGCTTATATTAATCATATATTCCATACCTACATATGTATAGACATATTAGAATGTTTAGTGATTACATATGTGGAATGACCTCACGCCTCAGAACAGGACAAGAGGTCTCAACCGCCAGCGAGGATCAAAGAACAGACGGAGTCGCAGCGGTGGAGACCGGATCGAACTTCCTGACCACCCAGGGTCAGGTGGAGGAGACGGAGGACAATGGAGGGGGGATTATGTTAATGCGGGATGTCGGCTTTGATATGCAATGTCTTTTGTTGAGTGTGGGTATAAGTATGAAGGTCTGACTGCACTCGACCTCTCATTCTGTTTCTGCATCTAGATGAGACATGGTAGGGAGGTGAAGCTGATATTAAATCTTGATTTATAAAATCACATCGCTTCTTCATTTCAAGCTTCCTACAACGATTACAAATTCCCAGATACAGAACCCCAGACAGAACTGTTACACACAGAAATGAACTTTTCCCACTGTTCCTTGGTTAAGGGAACAATTGTGTTTCACACAGTTGAAATCAAGAGACATGAACTCATTTTGGTTTTCTTTTGTTTATTTTTGAGGAGCTCCATTTTCTTTGTTTTACTTATGAATGTGCAGCACTGCGTACATGTCAAAAGTTGATAAGATGTGGATATTGATTTTGATTGTTTTGTTGATGTTTGAAAACTTGTAAATAAAAGTGTTACCTGTTCAACCTATAGCAACTCTCCGTGAGTCACTAAGAGTAACTGCTAATGAACCCAGAGAGCCATCTTGTGCTTCTAGAGATGGGGCCGGCTAGGAACTACAGAGGGCATTACAGTATTTTCTAACCTGTTTGTATACCACCATAGATAGAGAACCTGAATAAGACAGAGCTCAGAGAGGGAAAGATGAGGCAGAAGAGAGGAGCCAAGGAAAGGAAAGTGTTTAGGCAGAGAAAGGAGAGAAAATGACACCAGTAAAAAGTCCAAACACAGCACGTCTGGGTGGGACCCCAACTGGTCCAATACTCCAAGATTGAAGCCTTGGTTGTACAGTCATTCAAATAGTAAGTTCTATATGTAAAGGTACTGTGCAAAATTTTAGAAAAGAAATAATTAGTATAAAATTAACAAATTCCAGTTACAATAGTACCACGTGTTTTCTGATGTGTGCCTCCCCCGCAGAAAAATATGTTGCCGCCACGCCAAGGTCTTTAAGCCAGAGGAAACACTGAGCTAGTTATAAATAGTAAGTATAAAATAAAATAAAATAAATACAAGTAAAAGTGCCATGGTGAGATTGGTGTATATATGGGATAAAAAGGTGAAATCTTCACACTACAAGGGTTACTGCACATAAGATAATTATACCAAAATTACCACATTACCCTCTAACTGTCCCAGTCGCTGTATGGTGACATAACCCCTAGTGGTCAAGAGTGGTAAATATTTTTTGACAATAAAATAGTTCAGATTTCCAAGGCTACAACTTGAAAGTTGCAAGAGATAATGGCTTACTGTCAATTAGAAAGATGTAGATTATGATCCAAAGTTTCAGATAGGAATAAATTTACGCATCTAATTTGCATAATGTCATGGCAGCTATATAAATTCCATAACTCAGTCAAAAGTGGACTTTGGACATATTTACACAAAGAATGGTTTGGTTTTTCGACACCGTTTTGTCTACAGTTGCATTTTGTTATCTTATCTTCAAAGTATATGAACCAGAAAATCAGAACAATGTTAAAAAAAAAAATAAATAAAAATTGTCACTTATCGGTGGTGGGGGAAGGGGGGGGCTCGTTTGCTCACATGACCAGTCCGTTTTCATCCATCGTGGTCGTTATTTTGCGTTCTGTCAGTCATTTGCGCCCTCTCCCACATCTACAAACTCTTAGGATTATCCCACGCAAATTTTGTTTGTATTCCACGGCTGTTTTTAGAGTACGAAGCCGGTATGTGATGACAAAATGATGATTGATGGTGGCCATACAGTGGGGTGAAAAAGTATTTAGTCAGCCACCAATTGTGCAAATTCTCCCACTTAAAAGATGAGAGAGGTCTCCAATTTTCATCATAGGTATACCTCAACTATGAGAGACAAAATAAGAAAAAAAATCCAGAAAATCACATTGTCTAATTTTTAAATAATTTATTTGCAAATTATGGTGAAAAATAAGTATTTGGTCAATAACAAAAGTTCATCTCAATACTTTGTTATATACCCTTTGTTGGCAATGACAGAGGTCAAACGTTTTCTGTAAGTCTTCACAAGGTTTTCACACACTGTTGCTGGTATTTTGGCCCATTCCTCCATGCAGATCTCCTCTAGAGCAGTGATATTTTGGGGCTGTCGCTGGGCAACACGAACTTTCAACTCCCTCCAAAGATTTTCTATGGGGTTGAGATCTGGAGACTGGCTAGGCTACTCCAGGACCTTGAAATGCTTCTTACGAAGCCACTCCTTCATTGCCCGGGTGGTATGTTTGGGATCATTGTCATGCTAAAAGACCCAGCCACGTTTCATCTTCAATGCCCTTGCTGATGGAAGGAGGTTTTCACTCAAAATCTCACGATACATGGCCCCATTTATTCTTTCCTTTACACGGATCAGTCGTCCTGGTCCCTTTGCAGAAAAACAGCCCCAAAGCACGATGTTTCCACCCCCATGCTTCACAGTAGGTATGGTGTTCTTTCTCTTCCAAACACGACGAGTTGAGTTTTTACCAAAAAGTTCTATTTTGGTTTCATCTGACCATATGACATTCTCCCAGTCCTCTTCTGGATCATCCAAATGCTCTCTAGCAAACTTCAGACAGGCCTGGACATGTACTGGCTTAAGCAAGGGGACACGTCTGGCACTGCAGGATTTGAGTCCCTGGCGGCGTAGTGTGTTACTGATGGTAGCCTTTGTTACTTTGGTCCCAGCTCTCTGCAGGTCATTCACTAGGTCCCCCCGTGTGGTTCTGGGATTTTTGCTCACCGTTCTCGTGATCATTTTGACCCCACGGGGTGAGATCTTGCGTGGAGCCCCAGATTGAGGGAGATTATCAGTGGTCTTGTATGTCTTCCATTTTCTAATAATTGCTCCCACAGTTGATTTCTTCACACCAAGCTGCTTACCTATTGCAGATTCAGTCTTCCCAGCCTGGTGCAGGTCTACAATTTTGTTTCTGGTCTTTGACAGCTCTTTGGTCTTGGCCATAGTGGAGTTTGGAGTCTGACTGTTTGAGGTTGTGGACAGTTGTCTTTTATACTGATAATGAGTTCAAACAGGTGCCATTAATACAGGTAACGAGTGGAGGACAGAGGAGCCTCTTAAAGAAGAAGTTACAGGTCTGTGAGAGCCAGAAATCTTGCTTGTTTGTAGGTGACCAAATACTTATTTTCCACCATAATTTGCAAATAAATTCATTAAAAATCCTTCAATGTGATTTTCTGGATTTTTTTTCTCATTTTGTCTCTCATAGTTGAGGTATACCTATAATGAAAATTGGAGACCTCTCTCATCTTTTAAGTGGGAGAACTTGCACAATTGGTGCCTGACTAAATACTTTTTTGCCCCACTGTATTAGCTTTCTGGGCTAAAAGCAGGAAAACAGGAAAAGGAAATAAAGACTTCTTCTTCTTGGGTGTATTACGTGTCATCCATGAGTCCTCCAACGTGTACCTGCCACCTTCTGAAACTGGCAGATCAGTACAAATCGGTACAAATCCTCAGTACAGCCGGGGATGTCAGTGAGTTGACAGGCGCAGCTGCTGTGCTGTACCACTGGGGGTGCATGAAATCTGACAGTTAAAAGGTTAAGTTTAAAATCTAGTTACTCAACACATTTTTTCTTCATTTTGTGTGCTTAAGTTGGTTTAAATTCAAAACTGCATTAGGTAAGAAGGTCCAGATTTGAGTGACCTGTAGAACATGGCAGGAAAAGAGTTTAGATACAGTGCATTATCGACCATGAATTTAGACCAGAAGATAACAGTAACTGGCAATATGAGATGTAAAGATGTCACCATTTAAAAAACTGGCCTTGTCTGTATGGGTTTTATCTGTGGTGCGATGAAGCTGGGCAAGCAACAGAAACAAAACAACTCACTATCTCACTGAGGTGATGTGGAGCAAACTTTGGGTGAACTACTTATGGTAGACGACCTGAGCTGTACTGCATAGTTACAGAAAACACACCTTCGAGTGTACCTTCCCAAACATATTCAACCAATTTGTCAGTACATTTAGGTAGAAGATTTTGTGATTTTTAACCCCTCCACCATCCCAACATCCACCTGCAGGCTAATACATAATATGACTATGAGAACGGTAATTCTGTTCTATAATGCAGACATTGTTGTGTTGTTAGAACGGCAATAAAAGTGTCTTCTTTTTTGTCTTAATGTTGAACCACTAAATGTCTGGAGTAAATGATCAGAATCAGAATCAGCTTTATTGGCCAAGTATGCACAACACATACAAGGATACAGCATTAAATAATTTTTTGACATAGTTTATGCCATTTATAGCTTAAACTGACTTGTGTTCCAACAAAGCAAACATTGTACCATCTGAATTATTTGAAAAATGTCAAAAAAGCGTGGAAATCAAACAAAACGGCCTCAGTATTTCAAACCAAAAAAACCATAGTGGAAAACATATCCGACGGCATGTGGAGCTCTGTAGTTTGTTATCTGATCACTCAAACTGAGCCGATGAAACCACAGATGAGAAATGAAAGATTTTATCTGATCCGTGCCTCCTGCGTGAGAATCTTATCTAAAATGCCTGGGGAGACAGCCAATCCACTAATCTCTCCCCCGTCTTGGTCTGATCCTCGCTGTGTGAGTGATCCGCGCCGATCAAGAAGATATGATTCCCCGTTCCACTCTTCTCAGTCTTTATCTCACGATGCTTGGCTCTGCTCAATGCTTTAAGGGAATGGAGAAGCCTCCTCTGTCAGTTCTTTTCAAAACAAACAGTTTAAGTGAGTGTGGATTTGGTACAAAGTACTCTTAATGTAGGGTTTCATTTCTAAAAGCCACAAGGTAAAAATAAACAAAAGGAAACACAAACATGTGACATAACTGTGACAAATGACATGTAGCCTTGAGCGAAGAGGTTAAAATGTGCTGTAAATGTAGAGGTTCGCTTTGGGGGGGGGGGGGGGGGGGAAGCAAAAATCAATGAGCATGATGAAAAGGTTCTGGTTTACATGCATTCTGAAGCCCCGGAGCAGCTTTTAAACAGAGGGCAAGGCTCTTCAGTCTCACGTGTCTTATAGGAAACCATAGTGTTATAAACTCCTTATTTTACAAAGACTTTAAAGAAATACTCTTCCCTTTGTAAATGCAATATAGAAATACTGAAGTAGACTACGTAAAATGAAATTGTGTACCTTTGATAATAGAACTATAACCAGACCTTCAGTGATACTACTACTAATAGGTCAAGTCTCCTCGAGAACAACCAGCGACGACACACTATTATGGTCTGTCCAGCATGATGGATCTTATTTCGTCAGATGACTGAAGGCCAGTGTCCTTCCTGAGCTGGTCTATGTAGGTTAGCCTCTGGCCACCACTGAAAGCTTGACCATGCTTGGGCTCCCATAGTACAAGACCGTGCAAGCAGATCACAATGCCACAAGAAATGCCCTGATAACTGCATCCTCCTGGCCCTGATCTTGGCAGATAGCTGACAACTCCCCATACAACACGGCAAGAGATGCCAAGCACTTTCTGTAGCATGCAGGTGTTGCATTCATCCAGCCTTTCCTCCACCTGAAATGTCAAAGTCCAAGCCTCACAACCGTACAATAGGATGGAGTCCCCAGTGGCTACAAACAAGCACCTCTTTAGGGTGTCGAGACAAGTTTGACCTCCATGTTATCTATCTGAGGCAGTACGTGCAACGCTTGTGCTTTTCTTACTGCAATGTCTTTGCCAGAGAAGCTAATGTAAGAACCCAGATATTTAAAGTCATCCTTAACTGCCAGTACCTCACCATCTAAAGTTGACAGACCTGCCATAGTTGGGATGTTAAACTGAACCACCTCCATCTTAGTAGCATTAGGTAACAAGCCGATCCTTTTACACTCTAACTGTACCCTGTTAAGCAATGCCTGTGCCTGAGCTACAGAATCACTAGTTAGTACGATGTCATCCGCAAAGTCAAGGTCAGTGTGCATAACTGGACCAACTTTTCTACTCTGCCTTGGGTGAATGGTAAAATCCCAACTCTTCCTCTCAACCATCGATTGCCTTGCACAGAGCGTAATCAAGGGCTATCACAAACAAGTAGAGAGCTAAAGTGTCCCCTTGTAACAAACCAGTTTCGATATTAAATGACTGTGTTTCTCCATCTGAGGAGATCACTTTTGCTTTGGTTTTGGTGTACATATTACTAATTGACTGTACCATTTTTGGAGGGATTCCATAAGCCAGTAGGATTTTCATCAATTTATCATGATGTATGGAGTCAAATACTTTGCGAAAATCAGTGAAAGTCAATACTGCTTCTTTTTAACTCCCTCAATTAGTCACCTTAGTGCAAGAACTTGGGTAGTAGTGGATCTCCCTTCTCTGAATCTATTTTGATTCAGCCACAGTAAAGAATCCAGTGTTGGGCGGATCCCGTTAATAATCCTATTGTACACCTTAAGCAACATTTGAGGCTAAACTTAAGCTTTCTCTCTTCCTGAGGTCACCAGTTTTAGAAATGGGGATAATGGGCGCTCTTGACTCACGTGTGCCCTATTCGCGAAGCTCAAAACAATATCATCAAGATCAACCCACTTCAGTACCTCTGGGGTGACCTTGTCCACTCCTGCACTTTTACCCATTTTCAATGATATCTGTTTTTTTAAGGACAGTGCAAGTTGATGAACATTGATATCAATCAATGTAAATTTTCCAGGTTGTAGCCAGTGGCTAATTTCCATCTGTCCGTGGGTTACAATCTTAGCCTCATGATATTCCTCTAATGTGAATGGACCATCCTCAATAGGCAAGTTCTCAAAGATTGAAATAATTTCCTCTTCTTCATCCTCTACTGCTGGAGGTTGTCCAAGTAAGTTCTTAAAATGACTGTACCAAAGGCTGACTCTCTCCTCTGCTATATCCCCTTCTGTTTGGCAAGGGCAGGAGGTGCGTTTGCCCGTAATGTCCCTCACTAGTCTCCAGCCCTCAGTGTGCTGCTTGTTGAGGTGGCAAGCCTTGACTATCGCTAACTTTTTTGTAAGATCCTCATTGATGGCTTCATCGTAAGCGCATGATAGCTCTTCCTTCCCTTCAATATATAACAATAGACCTTCAGTGATGGAGTAGCTTATTCTGGTCAGATAAAAACAATCTGAGACCAATCTGGAACTCAGTCTATAGATGTATTAGCCTAGGCCTACTCAGAGTTTAAATGACATTTACAAATATTGTATCTCCTGACCTATCACCCCAACCTTGATCTTGACCCCAACCTGGATGCATAAACTGATGATCATTGTGTGTGAGTTTAGTGAGCATCCTGGCAATTGCCTCGGAGAAGTAGTGATTATCATGAACTGTGGAATGATGGACACGGCTCCATAGAACAATTCATTTGACCTTCACCTGAATAAGCTAAGTCATAAAAATGTATCTTATACTTTTGAATATGAAAAAAATGTACTGTATATAAAGGCCCTGTCACACCTTGGCGATTTAGGCAGCATTTGCCAAATGTATAAAAATTGGTCTAAAATGCTGGCATATGCCGAAATTTTCACTTTTGGCCTTATGCATCGCGTATCCACAACAAGTCTGACATATACATATTGTATTAGTAACTTATATAGCATATTTACGTAACTTAAACCAGCAGATGCTTAGCGTGTTGCCGGCGTTGACAACTTACGCGCAATGATAGTCTAACTTATGCCCAGCTTCTGCATAGCGCGGTCATGCCAAACTGGCGTAGCCTCCATCCATGAATCCTAGGTGTGTGAGAGATCATCTCAGGTCAACCGAGGTGATTCTCCCCTTCAAAGACCACGTCGGGGGGTGTGACCAACCTGGCAGAGCTGTCAAATCTGTCAGGTCGGTCATGCTAAAAACAGCTGATGTGACACGTCAGATGACAGTTGTCACAACCTGGCTCAAAGGCACATGATCTGATCGTGATAAAAAAAAGTTTATTTTCAATAAAGTGAAAAAAACAAGATAATGCATGGAGTGTGCTTTTGCTGGGAGGCACAGCCAAGGGAGACCACAGTGGGATTTATCATAGAAAACAGCTGAGCTCTGTGCTTCTGGCAATCAGCTGAGTGGATCCTCGCCCTCCCGTGTTCTGACATATTGGCATATCTATCAGAACAACACTGGACAGCTGATGGTACAAACTGCAGTCAAAGGTAAAAAAAAAAAAAAACATGGCAAGGAGGGGTAATCAGCAATTTGGATCTTCATCCTGTAGCTTGAAAGTGCTCGGACCCCCCCCCCCTCCCCCGACAGGTCCCATTATACGAAAAAGTATGTGTGTTTAGCGCGGTTTTTCCTGTGAACCAACGCTGCAAATACACAATTATAGGGTAGCTGTAAGTTAGAAACCCGTTCAGTAAGCTACACATACGTTCAAAGAGCGTTACTCAGGTTAGAAATAAGCTTTGGGTATACTAGACATTTATCTTGACGTGAGTAGCTTATGAGTAACGCGTGTGAACAAACGCATAGCTTACCTACAACTTATGCCCCGATTTTAGCCATACGCTGGATACATTGGAAAATTTTCAGCATGCTGAAGCTCGCCGTACAATGTCGTATACCAGCGTGCTTCAGCGTTCTTCAGCGTGCTCTTAACTTATACAAAACTTACCCATAACTGATTCCACATACGCCAGCATATTCTCCAAATTTTTCACACGTTTGGAAAACTCTGCCTAAATCGTCTAAGTGTGACAGGGCCTTAAGGTATGCAACATATTGAATTAACAGTTTAAGTTTCATTATTTTTTTTTAAAACAACTGCTTTACACAATGGTTCAGTCTAAATTAGTTTATACCCACTTTACACAGGAAGGGGAATATCACCGAGAGATTGCTGAGCAATGAAAATATGGCCAGATCTCTGAATGATCTTTCAGTGATTTCTCAGCAATCACCAAGATTGATGATGTAATCAATGATGATGTAATTGATGATGCATTGATGATGTAATCAATGATGTAATCAATGATTACAAAGGGAAGCGGTCTCTCAACAAACTCTCAAGGAGTGCTCAACGATCTCATTGATCTCTCAATAATTTCTCAGCAATCTTTCAAAGCTCTCTAAGCAATCTTTCGATGAACTTCATATTTTTCCACTCCAAAGGTCGAGATGGCTGAGAGATCAGTGAGGATTGCATAAGCGTTCAATGAAAAAACAGTAGAGTTCATTGAAAGACCACGCTAGAGATTATTAAGGGATCAATGAGATTGTTGAGTTCCTTGAGAGTTCTTTGAGAGAGCACTTTCTTTTGGTGATCAGTGAGAGACTGTTTTGGACTGGTCAAAACTTTGGGGAGACTGTAGTGACTGTGGAGATCACTGGAAGATCACTGAGAGATCTTTGAAAGATCTTGGCAATCACAGAAATGATTGAAAGATGTTTGAGAGATCTGGCTATTTTTTCATCACTCAATGATCTCTCATTGATTTCCACCCCAGTGTAAAGGGAGTAGAAGACCACTATAAACTTCTCCAACACTCAGTAATCTCCTTGGTCGTCCAAGAAACTCCCAATAATCACTCAGTGATCTCTCCTGGTTTCCCAGTGATCTGTCCTGGTCTCTCAGGAATCTCTCAAGGATCTTTCTAAGATCTCTATAGATTGCCATGAAAGTTGAGAAAATAAAATTTCTGATCTCCCAAGCATTTACACAGAAACCACTTTTATCCAGGCTTTAGATTGTTGAGAGATCAGGCTAATTTTGACCTCTCAGTGGTAACCCCAATGATCTCCATGCTGCGTAAAGGGACCCGTAGACAAGCAAAGCCATTTCTGACAAGAGCTGAGGGAAAATACATTATATTTGGTGTGTTAAAAAAAAACAAAAAAAAAAAAAAAAAAACAAAAGAAGGCAAAAATGTAATTACTGAACATTTTAAAGCCAATTTTTTCATGCTCAATTATTCACTCTATTTATTGTTTTAAGTTCTGTTCAACATGCTGTGGAACCCCCTTCTTCCACACACTCTCTTTATACTTGAACACTTTTCAGCCACAGCAATTTTCTCTGCATCAAGCTCTGTCTGAGATTCGACACAATATAAATACTACGTCCTTCACTAAAATTTGATCTAAATCTTAGAGCCTATGAGACCGTGCCAGAGCAAGTGACGCCTAAGAAATGAGGAGCACGAAACAAAGGGGGATGTAAGAGATTATTTCCAATTCAAGACACAAACCTCCCAGAGAGGGAAGCTCTCTGAGGAGGAACGTGTAATTGAATGCCATGTTGTTTTTAAAGGCTGTGAATCACACTCTAAAGACTGGTGCCAGGTTTAAAAAAAGTCAAATAAACGCTCTGTGATTTCTTTGCTTCTGGGAACTTGTGTCTGAGATTTGGCATTTTTTATTTAAAAAAAAATCTTATTGTGGATAACCACCCGTCAAATCATTCCGCTACATTTTCTAAATTACTCGATAACCGATTAAATTGGCTGCATTTAAAGAAAAAGAAAAGAAAGAGATATAGGATTAGATCTATTTCCTGGCCCCAGTCCGTTGTGACTGTGTAATAGAGGAGAATTCCTTCAATTAAAATTGAATGTGGGAGCTAGAGCATGAAATGGAACATGGGTCTGAAGTGCACTGGCAGCTCTGTCACAGGCAAAGATAGAGACCATCAGTGAAACATCTCTTAAAAAATAAATTTCTTTTCTTTTCAGTCCGATACTTTAAGATCGAGGAGTCACTCAGATGTTCATGGCTGTGTGGAAGAAACCCTAAGCACGTTTTGGCGGTATATTAATGCTGCCATGCTATATTTTGCTGTTTATTTTCTTAACCATCTGATGTGTACTACTGTAGATAAAATCTGCTTGTGTTGGTTTTTGCCAGCAAATGGGGTAAGCACATAAACATACTGTAGATAGTATATCCTGAGTGGTCATGGCTCAAATTAGGAAAGGACCTTTCTTACAGGCCATACAGCATGGAAGAAAAGAAAAATCAACACAACACTGAAAAATGATGGCTGCTCTAGATAACCACTAAAGACAGTTCAGTTACAGACAAGGATCGCCTGTGCCTGGATAGTCACTGGGAATTCTGTGGCAATAAGCAAAGGGCCAGCAGCAGAAGAGACTGGCCTACATTTCTGGTTGTTGTATACTTTCTGACAGTACCTTAAAGCTGTAAAAGACACATAACATGTACTGCAGAAGCACATTTGTGATGCCTTTATACAACAGCAAACTCTACACCAGGCCCCCAAATACAAATATGTTGGTTAAGTCAGGGAAATACTTCGGGCTAGAGTGAGGAAAAGGTACAGGTCTAGTTTACACAGACTGCATCTGTAACCTCTGCATCTGTTCATACCTTTATTTCCACAACTAGTAGAGGCCGCCTAATGTGAAAATGTACATACAGGCCATAAAAAGCTCATACTGACCATGACTGGTCAGCAACTCTATGCTTTTATTTAGAATGATCAGCTTCCCCTTTTTTCCATTTCTGGCTATGAAGATTTCTTCTCTGCAGAGGTAGATTAAGCTGCTTTAAGACTTTTCTGGATAGTCTTTCATCCTACAGTTTTCCACCTCGTGACCTTCAGTTCACATTTTATTGGCTCCTGACCTTTGCTGTTGTTATAAGAAAAATGATTCATGATTCATGTGTGATTCATGAGTCATGTGACTTCCTTCTTTCTATAGAACAAGGAACTCAGAAACAGCTGATTATATACAGTGTATATATACACTACTGTTCAAAAGTTTGGGGTCACCCAGACAATTATTTTGTGTTTTCCATGAAAAGTCACACTTATTTACCACCATGAGTTGTAAAATGAATAGAAAATATAGTCAAGACATTGACAAGGTTAGAAATAATGATTTGTATTTGAAATAATAATTTTTTCCTTCAAACTTTGCTTTCGTCAAAGAATCCTCCATTTGCAGCAATTACAGCATTGCAGACCTAGCATGATTGCACAAGGGTTTTCTAATCATCCATTAGCCTTCTGATGCAATGAGCAAACACATTGTACCATTAGAACACTGGAGTGGTAGTTGCTGGAAATGGGCCTCTATACACCTATGTAGATATTGCACCAAAAACCAGACATTTGCAGCTAGAATAGTCATTTACCACATTAGCAATGTATACAGTGTATTTCTGATTAGTTTAAAGTTATCTTCATTGAAAAAAAGTGCTTTTCTTTCAAAAATAAGGAAATTTCTAAGTGACCCCAAACTTTTGAACGGTAGTGTATATATATATATATATATATTTATGTGTACATATGTATATTCACTGCTCTTATTTTCTTATCTTCCAAATTATTGCTCTGAGTGTTGCTATCCCTGTGCTGTTGCAATCCTGCAATTTCCCCATTGTGGGACTAATAAAGGCTTATCTTATCTTATCTTATCTGTTGCCACAAAATATTTACAGCTATACTTTAGAACACATGGGTGATCTTTTAAGAGTGTGCAC
Source organism: Pholidichthys leucotaenia (assembly GCA_020510985.1). Classification (NCBI taxonomy): domain Eukaryota; kingdom Metazoa; phylum Chordata; class Actinopteri; order Cichliformes; family Pholidichthyidae; genus Pholidichthys; species Pholidichthys leucotaenia. Next base: position 363,366,152 of record CM035836.1, on the reverse strand, counting down.
TATCACATGCACACAGCAGTCTGATACACTATTGTCTCCAATACAATCTTAGATCAGATTTTCCAACTTTCTCAAATAATTACCTCCATCAAGGAGGTACTGCACTTGTGGTGGTTTGTTTGTTTTTTGTCTGTTTGTTAACAGGATTATGCATGCCAGATACCAAGGCCCTATCTTCTCGCAAAGTTTTAACAGGATTAGGCAAAAACCTACTGGAAGGATTTTGATGAAATTTCCACCAGAGGTAGCCCTTGGGCTAAGGATTAATTTACTAGAGCCACTTTTCCACTAGCACCTACTCAGCTCGACTCGCCCCGACTCTACTCAACCTGACATGGTTTAGGTCGTTTTCCATTACAACTGAGTACCACCTCAAGGTGGGTGTGTTCATTACAGGAAAGCAGCCCGTTATCCTGTTATGTTGTTGACATGCTGATGTTTTGCTGCCAGAAGCAAATACTTATTAGAGCAAGCACAAGATACAAGCAAAGCATGGAGTTACTCACCATCTTCCCCGTGAGCAGCCATCAGCTCAGAGACATCCTGGCATACTTTTTCATTTCGGGTTGCCCCACCGGTGGCAGGGCTGAAAAGTTCATAGTGATCAAATTTGACCAAATGTGGTTTATTTTTCAAGCGCAGGGATCCAAGCACTGCAACACTGATGGAAGAAGTGTGTGGACCAAAGGGGAGACTATGTTTAAAAATAACCACATTTCCTCAAATTTGACCACTATGAACTTTTCAGCCCCGTCACTGGCGGAGCATTCCGAAATGAAAGTATACCAGTAGGTCTCCGAGCTGATGGCTGCTCACAGGGAAGATGGTGAGTGTCTTGTGATCGTGATCGTTGATTATCACAGAAATAATAAAAACTCACGGCCAAATTTACAAATGGCAGTTTTGAATCTTGTGAAGACGTCGCTCTCATCCACTGACATTGCGCCCTGGTCAATCAGTGGCCTGCAATCTGTTGACGTCACATTTTCAGCTCGACTTAGCATGGTTGGAACCTCACTGAAGTAGGTACCAAAACAGTACCTAGTACCAGGTACTAGGGACTAATGGAAAACCCTACAAACATAGTAGTCAAGGCGAGCCGGGCTGAGTAGGTGCTAGAGGAAAAGGGCTATAGATTTTGGAGGTGATTGAGTGCATACCTTTACCAAGGCCCTATCTCACAATTTACAGCTGGACGAACGGAGGTACGGAGAGATAGAGGTACGGATGGATGAAGCGGGGGGGGATACAGCCTTGGTGGAGGTTTGTATTCTCTGAGTGCACTCTGTTTCATCTTTTCCAGAAAGCTCATATTAGTCTGCCAAGGAAAGATTCAAATGTAGTTCAACTTATTGAACTGCAGATTGCTGTAATACGACTATGAAAACCAGATGAGACAAAACGAGTTTGAACAGGTAAATTCATGCTCAGTGTCATGGGCATGAATGTGTATAAATGTTTGGTAGTGATTGGAGAGACTGTTGGCACGGATTGGCAGCCACATTTCTGGCAGTCTGCCCCCAGGGTAGCTGTGGCTACAGAAGTAGCTTACCACTACCATTTTCTGTCTGTGGAGTGAATGAATAATGTATCCATTGTAGAGCGTCTTTGAGTGTTCATGAAAAGCGCTATATAAATACAATGCATTATTATTATTTTCATATCATGATTTTATCATCATAACTAACAGATGCCAAGTAGTTGTATTCAGAGGGACTTAATTAACTACAAGTGCCACATTCCTCCTCCAAAAATAAAATAGATATATTTCTGTTTTTTAAATTGAAATAATTGGCGAGTCATAAATCACTAATCTGTGTACACTGCAGGCAACAAAAAAATCTGACTTATTGATATCTGGTTACAATATTTGATAAGGAGTCTTCAGTCATAACTTTTAGAAAAGGATTAGCCTATGGCTAAGAAAAAAAGGTGATGTGATGTTGCAGGCTGAGGAGCTGCACAAAACTGGATTTAAAACATTTTTATTTCAGCTGTGATTTTTTTTCATCATTCAGCAAAGGTAAGCACCACTTTATAGATGTATTTCAGTCTATAAAGACCTCCTTGGTTATAAATTTGATTATTTTTATCTGTAAGGCTTACCTGTGGCATCGGTTTGTGGGGAGAAAAAAAGACAGTGGTTGTAATAGGATAATAAACTGGCTAAACTGTCATCTCTGCTGGAGTCCGAGTTCCACCCTATGCAGGACATACTGAATGCACTGAGGAGCTCATTTAGCAGCAGACTACATCATCCCAGGTGCACAACCGAGAGGTTTCGTAGGTCCTTCCTACCAACGGCTGTCAGACTGTACAACCTAAGCAGGGCTGCTCGCAGAGATAGCAAAAAGACGTAACAAACTAATAGTTTTTTGAATGCAAAAGATGCAATAGACTTACACAATGGTCCCCTCCGGCATACAACTAGGAACATACCGGTCGCTATGGAGGGTGAGAATATGTATGGGCACATAATCATACCATGTAGGATAACTAAGTAGACGGTTATGCTGTTTCATTCCATCTAGCAACAATGCTCTGCACTGTGTGTGTTTATATATTTACATATTTATTCCATCTAGCTACAATGCTCAGCACTGGGTGTGTTTATATATTTATATATCTACATATTATTCCATCTAGCTACATTGCTCCGCACTGTGTGTGTTTATATACTTGCATATTTATTCCACCTAGCTGCAATGCTCCGTACTGTGGGTGTTTATATATTTACATATTTATTCCATCTAGCTACAATGCTCTGCACTGTGTGTCTGTGTGTGTGTGTATATATATATATTTTATAGTAATACGTACATATGTATATTAGCTGCTCTTGCTTGCTTGTTTTTTTCTTGCCTTCTGATTGTTGCTCTGAGTGTTGCTATCCCTGTGCTGTTGCAATCCTGGAATTTCCCCGTTGTGGGACTAATAAAGGCTTATCTTATCTTATCTTATCTTATATCTGATACAAACAGATTTTTTTCATTTTCATATTTTTTTCTGAACATCCTTTTTTTTAACAAAAATAATTCATTCATTCATTCATTCATCTTCTTCCGCTTAATCCTTTTCGGGTCGTGGGGGGGCTGGAGCCTATCCCAGCATCTTTGGGCGAGAGGCAGGGTCCACCCTGGACAGATCGCCAGTCCATCGCAGGGCCAACATAGAGAGACAGACAACCATTCACTCTCACAGTCATACCTAAGGACACTTTAGAATCCCCAGTTTGATGCCAATTAATGCCATGTTTTTGGTATGTGGGAGGAAACCGGAGAAATCCCAGAGTAAACCCACGCAGACACGGGGAGAACATGCAAACTCCACATAGATCACTGTTGGTCGGGGGCTGGGATCGAACCCAGGATCTCCCGGCCAAGGGTGAGTTGCTGTGCTAAATGCGTAGTTAATATGCTGTGCCACATTTTTCTGCTTCTCAACATGTTTCTATCACATTTGAAGTACAGCAATCATGTTGGGAGTATATCCTCACTCAGTCTTTTTTTTCCAGATGGAATGGTCGAGAGAAATTTTTAAATGTGCTCAAAGTTTTGGAGCGCCCTTCCCATCCATGGGGTTCTTACTCAGATCGTAGTAAGTGTTAAGAAAGTCCACTTAGTTCCCACTTAGTTTTACCCTGTTCTGTCAAATTTTCCAGAACCTACTGAGAACTGCCTCAGGGTGATGGCTCCCTAACTTAGTCAAACAACATTATTCAACAGCTTTCCCTTAAGACGCCATTGTTTTAACTTTTTCCTTAAATCCAAATGTTCAAATGACTGACAAATTAATACTTTTGCTTTTGTCTTTTTAGTCGGTTTTAGACAACCTAACATAATGGGCGGTGCGGTGGCGCAGTGGTTAGCACTGCGCCAGCACAGCAACTCACCCTTGGCCATGGGATCCCTGGTTCGATCCCAGCCCCTGACCAACAGTGATCTGTGTGGAGTTTGCATGTTCTCCCCGTATCTGCGTGGGTTTATTCCGGGATTTCTCTGGTTTCCTCCCACAGGCCAAAAACATGCAGGTTAGGTTAATTGGAGACTCTAAAGTGGCCCTAGGTGTGAATGTGTGTGTGAATGGCTAAGGGATAGCGCCGTACAGTGGCTGCTTCATCCATCCAGGTGGATGCCCTCAATTTCCCCTCTGGGGATCAATAAAGTATACAAAATCAAAAATCAAAAAAAATAATGTGTCTCTCTTAATTTCAATAGCTAGACAGAAGGAACACACTGCTGTCTCATTTTTTCCAAACCCTGATTTTACTTTCAGACTCTGTCCCTGTGTCCAAGAAACTCCCACCCCGGTCCCAAATCTCATAAATATAAGTGGCAACTAAACCCTAAGTTGAACTTGTTTAATTAGGTGCTGCAGTCCCAGACTTACATTCCCTCTGATTACAACAACTCACTGCATTACACCCACCGATTCATTCACTCAAAGGAGTTGGTGTCAAACTTTTGTGCACAGGCCTGAAACAGAGGGGTGTCTGCAGCTTTAGAGATATTCTGTGGGGAGTTTAACAGATCTGTGCCATAATAGGCTCAGTTTTCTCCCGCAACTTTCTGATGGTGGTGGAGATGGCTGATAGCAAAGAGAACAGAAAGAAAGTAGAAAACAAGACCTAGTCATTTACTTGTTAGTAGCTTCGCTTAAAAGTTACTTTATATTATACGGAAACCACAAAAATACACAAAATGCAAGTGAATAGCCTTATATATTTAAAAAAGAAAAGCGGGCTCTCTCGCAAGTGCAGTGTAGTTTCAGCAACAAATCTTCACATGAGCTGAGTGGAAGTATACTGGTGAAGTTTCAATAATTTGTGTATCCGTGTACATGTGTAATCAGTACACTCATTGATCTTATAGAAAAATTGGAAGGGCTTGTTGAAATTATTCAAGAAACAACACTTTTCAATTCCTGGTAACACTTCCATGTAGTGAGCTTTTATCTAAATGAATGGTAATAGAGCCTTAAATGCGGTTTCAATAGGATAGAATTCACCAGTAAAAAATGTGAAATGAATAATGTGTTGACTTTGACCAAAAACAAGGTATGGAAACATTTTCTCTCACATTTATATACTGTTTATACATGTATACTAGCTGCTCTTGTTTTTTCTTGCCTTCTGATTGTTGCTCTGATTGTTGCTATCCCTGTGCTGTTGCAATCCTGGAATTTCCCCATTGTGGGACTAATAAAGGCTTACCTTATCTTATCTTATCTTATCTTATACTATTTTTATATTGCCTTACAAAAGTATTCACCCACCATTAAATCCATTATTGGCTTGTCGAAAGTTTATGACACTGCAACAAACCTGCCATGAATAGGACACCCACCAATATTCATAAACTGGCAAGAAGGACATTAATCAGAGAGGCAACAAAGAGAATGAAAATAATCCTGAAGGAGCTGTAAGTTCCGCTGCGGAGAATGGAGTATCAGTCCATAGAACCACTATAAGCTGTTCGGTCCACAGAGCTGGACTTTACAGAAGAGTGGCGAGGAAAGCAAAGTAGTGCCTGAAGCATGGATGAAGGTATTCTGGTCAGATGAGAATAAAGCTGAACTTTTTGGCTATCAAGGAAATGCTACAGTATGTCAGGTGCAAACCCAACACCTGTCACCATGCTGAGAACAAGCATGGCGGTGGCAGCATCATGTTATGGGGATGTTTTTCCATCGGCAGGGACTGGGAAAATGATCAGAATTGAAAGAAAGCTAGATGGTGCTACATATAGATAAATTCTTGAGGGAAACGTGTTTGAGTCTTCTAGAGATTTGACACTGGGATGGAGGTTCACCTTCCAGCAGCGCAACAATCCCAAACGTACTGCAACACCAACACTTCTGTGATTTAAGGAGTAATGGTTAAATGTCCAGGAATGGCCCAGATCTCATTCCAACTGAGAATTTGTGGTATGATTTAAAGATTGCTGTACACAAATGGAACCCTCCGACTCAAAGAAGTTGGAGAAGTTTTGCTGTGAAGAATACATTTTCTGTTTTGTTGTCATATTTCATGTTCATTTCAAAATTAAAACAAAATAATTTACATCTTCAAAGTTGTAGTTGTAGTATGTTGAATAGAGCAAATTCATTTAAATTCCAGTAGCAGGCAACAAAAAGTCCTGTCATATGTTAAAAGTCTCTTTCACAATGCAGCCCTCAGAACCCGTGTATCAGGTTTGGTGGCCCTAGCTTTACTCGTCTTATAGTAATAGTAAATGTAGCATTTACCATTTAGATGGTGCAAATGCAATGTTAACTTTGAACTTTGACCCCAAACCCATAGTTAGGTGAGGGTGTAAGTCACCTAAAATGTGTATTAGATATAACTACCTTATCGATTTGAAAAGTCTACATCATTTCTTTCAGTAGTTACTGTGTTTAGAAGATTTAGGGAAAGTCTGACCTTTGACCTCAAAGTCATACGATGAGAGTAAAATTGCAATATGTGCATCATCAGAGTATATCTAACCATGGTACCAAGTTTCAAAACAATCGGACCAAAACTGTAGGAGGAGTTGATTTCACAAAAGTAGGATGGAGGGACAGACCGACTGACCCACAGCATAATCCCCAGTTTTCACCCAAAGGGCTCTTTGACCCCTTTGGGCTTCGACTCGCGGGGATAAAAAAAACACTAAGTTTTACAGAAAGTAAATATAAGTCATTTTCTCAATCATCTACTGTGTATGGTTTTCTCTCAAGCTCAAACTTTGGTAAGTTCAGTGACTGAAACTGCAGCACAATCCAATCTATAATTGCAATAAATGATTACAGTCATTATTAATCATTATTTTAAACTGCTATTTCTTTCTGACAAAAATTTTTTTACCCCATGTGTATATTCCCTTGTGTCATAAATACACTGTTTTGTACTGACACAAAAAGCTCATAATAAAAACAGAAGTGAAGGGGAACCACACATCTTTATAATCATGTAGTAGACTAACATCCAGGTCCTGTCTGAGCTTCAGCCAAATGCCAATAACCGGCCCAGACGCTGACCCTGGCTACTGGATGATTGCTTGAGGCCACATACTTTCAAACACCCTTTTCCAAACAGTAGAGTTATTATTAGTGTGGATAAACATTTCAGATGTCATATCAGTCCCATTATGGCTCAGATGAAGCATTCCAGCTGGCCCCTTTCCAGATTTACCAGCCTCATCTGAAAGTCCCCTTTGTGTTTCTGCGTGAGTTCATAAACACATCACAAGCATATATTCCAGACTGTAACGAATGAAGGTCTCACCAGCAGCACAGAAAGAAAAAACACTTGACAAAGAGTCTAACTTCCTTCCTTTTCGCTCCCATCCTGTGAGCTGAGACCCTTCTGCACTCTCAAGGAGCCGGGCTAAAAGGCATTTGTGTGGGCGAAAGGGCAGCGAGGCCCTCATTGTCAATGATTTCAATGCCAATTTAACCCAGACTCTGCCAATCAGATGAGTGAGCACTGCTCCTTGTTCCAGCCAATCAAAGGGCTTTGTCTCCCAGACTCATGGTTGATTAGATGGGGGGAGACTAGGAACTGTGTGTGGCACACTGGGCTCTTTGTCCTGCTCAAGAATTAGACTCCTTAACAGTCAATAGTGGCATGCAATGAACTCACTCGTGCACAATCACAATCGCACACATAAGATGCCAAAATAAAAGTCACCGTGTCTGATGATGTGTTTGCACGAGTTCACTCATTCCAGAAGAATCCTGACAAGCGCTCAGATAAGTGATTCTTTTTTTTATAGGACTCTGATGGCTGCATGTTTTCCAAGATTAATGGGAGGCAACCAATGCACATTCATCCATGCAATTTTAAAATACCAACAGATGCATCTAATACTCTATGTACACACTTAACATCTGGTTGTACTGGTAGCATGCAGTAAATCAAAAAGGCTGGCCAATCTAAGTCACATGAGAACTAATCCCAGCTGACCCGCCGCAGCAGCTCAAATGATTTCTCAACATCTTACATGTTTCCTTTTTTAAATTATTCATGAACAGACCCCGACAGCTACCCTCCATTAAAATCTGAGATCCCATTTCCCATATCATCAGTACTAGATGTCCTAAAATGCCACAGACAAGCGCTGCGGCATGCATGCTGTGGGCTCACTCAACGAGTGTTTATTACTGAGGCCATGTTGAGTCACCACGCTGAGTAGCTCACATACCACTGCATTAATCTCCATTAACACAGATGGAGACTTAATCCTGTCTTCGACAGCAAAGTCCTCCCGGGTCCTACTAGCAGTTTTGGTACAGTCAAGCAAGATAACTGCTGGTCACACACCACTAAGCAACACATATTACATTCAAGAATCTATAAAAACATTGGGAGCTATTATAGGGGCAGTAAATTAAATGAGAGGTTACTGTTTCCAAGTTTTTTCCTCTTAAATTTAGCAACCACAATTAATATCGATTTATTTCAGTGATCTCTAAAAACTTTTTATTGTCTTAAATGCACCATTTTCTGCTTCTTTTTTGTTACTGTGATAAACATAGCAAATATTGCAAGTCAGGAAATAAATGGTCTCCCTTTACCTCCTTTAAAAGACAGCCATTTCTCAGAGCAGTTGAGACCAAACAAGTTTTCATTGATTAGCATACCATGGGCCGTATTTTGATGATCATCAGTGTACTTTTCCACCAGACTTTCCACCGTACACCAGTGTTTTTGTTAGTTTCTCTCAGCACACTGTCTGTTTTTTACACTTTGTGTCATACCATCTAATTACCAGTAGACAGTGCACCCACTTTGCACCGGGAGGCGGAGAGTCATTTCAAAGAGGTGTGGCAGCGAGCAATCTCATGTGCATCGGAATTATGGTGCCTGTTACGACAATCTGCTTTGGAGCAGGAATAAGGAGATCTGTCGTCAAAAGCGCATTGTTTAATGCTATTTCAGTGGCGTGTTTAGAAATGGTGCAGCTCCGGCGCTCATGAAGAAACAGCATGTGCTGGGTTTTTCTGTTATTTTAATGGAGAGAGTTGTAACAGTTATAATCACTGGTCATTTTATTTGTATGATGATACACTAAACAGTTGGTTTTTATTCCATCCACATTCTCATTTTAATTGCAGACTTACCGTTGGAGTTTATAGATTAGGGATTCAGGAATTAGAGATTAGGGATCCAAGAAGGCTCAAACTTGCCTCCATTTCCCCCGCAAACTGAGGACAGCATGAGTCCCACCCCCGATCATGTGTTTTTGTGTTTTTTCTACCAGGGCACCATTGAGAGCATCCTCACCAGCAGCATTACGGTGTGGTATGGAAGCTGCACTGCCTCCTGCCGGAAGACGCTACAATGCACAGTGAAAGCAGCCAGCAAGGTCATCGGTGCCCCTCTACCCCCCTCTCAGACATCTACCTCACCCGCCTCACCCGCCTCACCATCAACATCGCAGACAACACCTCCCACCCCTCGCACTCCCTCTTCAGCCCCCTGCCCTCGAGGAAAAGGTAACTAAGCCTCCGGGCCTGCTCCACAAGACTGCTTAACAGCTTCATTCATCAGGCCGTCAGGACCCTGAACTCTTTCCACTTCCTTCCCCCCCGGACCATAATGCAATCACCTGCACAATAACTACCTCAGCTGTTGGCACAGAAAGACTGGCACACCAACAGTAATACATTTGCTGCTGTATGTCTCTGCACTTTAACCACAACCATTTGCACAAATGCCATATCTGCTGCTGTCTGTCTGCCATTGCTATATTGATCATGTGCAGTCCAAGCTGTCACTTTGTGCACCTACACTACCACATTGAACTGTAACTATGGGTATTACATCGCTAGCTGTCTGTATATAGGATTGCTAGGTTTTATCATCGTTAATCTTTTATCTCTATTTACACTATGGGAGGTCTGGGTCTATCTTTTGTCACCATTTTCACTATGGGTTGCATTAATGTACACAGACTGCTGTTGTTTTTTTCCAGTCTTATTCCTTATATTATACGCACCAATAAAGAGAGAGAGAAACGCCATTACAGTTCTCCTGTATGTCCTGTACATATAGTAGTATTGACAAATAAAATCTTTGAATCTTGAATCTTCATTTATGATTTCTTAGAGGAATGAATGAATGAATGAACAGGGAGCATGTGTGTGTTGTGGTGTAGATGCAGTGCACGGGGGAGGTGTGTCAGTCTGAAGATTTTTATTCCATCCACATTTTTGTTTTTATTATGGACTTATTAGGCATTAATGTGTTTATTTTTAGGGAAATGAAGGAATGAATGACAGAATGGATGAACGCGGTTTTACTTTTCACTGTAACTCCCCAGAGAGACAGGAGATGCGTCCACATCTGTCTGCAGCTGCTCACTCCCCTATTTCCAGCCGGGCTGAGGTCACCCGCACCGTGCTCCTATGGTCGGGTTTCTCGAACTGCGAGACCTTCCATGGCCACCCATCAGCTCTTGGGAAGGCCTGCCGAGAATGGACTCGCTTCACGGTGGGGGTCAGCAATGGACGGGACACCACGCCAGATCTCCTCCTTCCCTCTCACCCAGGAGGGACTAGGACAGAAAGCCACAAACCTCTGCAGACCCCCACATGAGACGGGTGAGACCCTCAGTTAGTGAAAGCAACAGGAGAGGGAGCAGTCCATCTCCCCACGGGCTGGGAGCAACTTATGTGCCACTGTTAATGATACTTTAATGAAAGTTTGCACAGGCATCATCCTCTTTTCTTGAAGTTTCAAACACATTCATGTCTGAGTGTTGCATCCGTGTGTACTATGTTAAACCATTCAGCTGATTTTTCAGCCCAGCATCACATCTTCCCATTTAAAATAACTAACCGGGCAACAACTGTGACTAAGGTCTTCCTTATTACCAAGCAACGTTACTATCACATGCATTTTCACTCATGCACATGCCCTTTGGCCAGTGCAGACCCATTTTAAACAAGCCTTCATGATCAGAGTTCACTTTATATCAGGGGTGTCAAACTCATTCCATGGAGGGCCAAGACCCTGCAGGTTTTACCTCCACCCAGTGTCTTCAGCAGGTGTTTTCACTGATCAGCAATCAGTGGGAAGAAATTCAGTGAAATCACCTGTTGAAGACACTGGGTGGAGGTAAAACCTGCAGGGTCTTGGCCCTCCATGGAATGAGTTTGACACCTGTGCTTTATATAATGCATCTCTGTGCATTAAAGGGATGGGCAGGAGCACTTTGGATTGGATAATCCAAAACACACCTCTGAATAATTAGACCAGCCTCTTTTACACCATGCACCCAGTGGAAAATTTGTTTATGTGTACTGTGATAAGGAAATGAACTTGGAAACACCCATAAATATGTTCTGCATCAGTGACAGCCGATTATAGACAGCGTCGTTGTAATATGGCCCCATGTTGCTGTTCGTCAGGATCCTGTGTCATCAGACAGACCCACGTGCCCTTCTGTGTCAGCTTTCTGACACTTGTGGGCTGTCATACAATCTAATGCAAGCCCTTCTGCATTAAATCCTGTTGGACAACAACAATATAAATTCTGTATGAGGAAGCTCACTCATTACTTAAGGCATCAAATGCAAATTTTTAGGGTTAGACACAAAATTTACATGGTTACAGTTAGTGGTTAGGCTAGGTTTACACAGTATGGGTCTGTCCAATTCAGCCCTTGTCCCTAATCCTCCATTTTGCACATTCACATAAATTTGCAAAACGGAGGGATGAACTGGGACACACCCTAAAACTGATAGTAAAGAGGGAGGGTACATTATAAAAAAAGTTAATGCTGAACCTGTATGAAATTGGCTCAATGCCTTGCTTGAAATAATGAAAAAACATTGCAGTTGGTTAGTGCTACATTTATGCTGATTTGTTAGGGGTAGGGTAAAAATTATTTACAGCATAATATCGCAGTTCTTTGAGGTAGCAATACTGTATCGATTCAAAGAGACTGGTTTTGTGATACTTTATTAAAAATTATTAATAAATGTTGCAAATACAAACTTTAGGCACCAGAGTAATAAAAAACAGTTGACTTTTCAGTCCACTAGATAGTGCTAAATGCTCACTGTCTGGTTAGGTCAGCACAGTAAAGGAGAGACTCCCGAGATCTAGCTGGGAGCTGAACAAGACAAAGATTGTCATGGGAAATCACAATATATATCGCAATACCCAGCATATGGCAGGATCATGATATCACATTTTGGACCAAGCATTGTGGTAATATCTTATCGTGGGGTCGCTAGTTATTCGCACCCCGATTATCAATAAATGTACCAATGTACCAAATGTACCAATAAAAGAAGAATTTTAAAGCATCGTCCTTGCCATTACAAAAACAGTTTGCATTGATAATACTGTTTTTGTTCGACTCAGACAAAGTGGTTGAGCTGTAACCCCAGATGAACTGTATTATAATTGTTAATTTTTTAAAAATGGAGATAGCACAAATAACTCTCTAATGGCACAAATTGGCCCAAGTGTAGGACTAAATACTGGCGTGGTTGTCATTTCAAGAAACAGGCTAAGTCAACTTCAATCACAGCTCTGCAACTTAAACCCTCTGCCTTGTCATAGTATGTCACCACACCCAACGGTTACACTTTCTACAGCCAAAGGGCTCCCTCCACATCTGTCATGGGAGCAAAATGGGCTCTGGAAAGCGGAAACACCCTATGCCTCCGGCATGAGGCTGGGCTGGGCCATGACAGATGTTAGATAATGTTATTTATAACAGCAAGCCACGTTTGGACACCGGTGTGATGGGAAATATGAAAATAAAAAACAATTGTGCACATATAGTGAGCTAAAAATGGCAAAACACTGACACAGGACACCACTTTGTGTCCTGCTGAAACCGCATCGGCTGGGCGAAGGTGGAGCAGGAAGAGTGAGCGTGTGCATCTGTGAGGAGAGAGTTTGTGTGTAGAGAGGATGTTAATTTTGTGAGTAGTAATGGAAAAAAAGCTATAAAAAGACCATAAAAACATTTCGAGGCAAGCCAAATAAAGCCCACTGGGCTTTTCTCAGCCAGTGAGTATGCATATTTGTTTTATTCTGACGCCTTTGCCCAGAGTTGATCGTTTCTTGATGCATGTGTCATTGATGAATGTGCCATCTATGAATCACGTGTATTATGAAGCAGAAGTGTTTTGCAAATTAATTTACACAAAAGACACATCCATGTTTTACCAACCAGACTGTCCACACCACCCAGTGTGTGATTGGCGTTGTACAGGGAGTAGGTCATCTGGTACACGCCGTCATTGGTCTCACTGTTGCCATAGAAACCCACACCCACTGCGACGCTGCAGAGAGAAGAGGGACAGGTAAGCCCTTGATAAAAGATGGGTACAATGCAAGCTTTAAATGTCTAGGGTGCCCTCCTTTTCAGTCACTAAATTCCGTGTTTGGAAGCTTCAGAGCCAGCATTATGCTCATACTAAGATTGAACATTAATGCGTAACATGGAAACTTTAGCAATTTTCTTTCTATTCTGAAACATCTATGCCATGTGACAAGTAAAATCTGCCTAAATTCCGGTGAAAGGAAAAGAGCACAGCATTTTATGAATATCTGATGCTTTTTTTTTTTTTTTTTTACCATGGCATTTGGCTGTTATCATAAAGCAGTATCATCAATTTTCTTTATCAGGCATAACTTAGCTAATGATGCACTTAGGGACAGTCCCTGAAAGAACTCCAGTCATTTTCAGTTGTCAAGAAACACAAACATCCATGCAGAATGAATGATGGTTGGGAGGGCTGAGTGGGTGTTCAGGTGGCAGAATCTCGATAGCATTTTCATAGACAATAAAAAGCCGAGGAAGAGATAAAATCAGAAAGTTGTTTCTTCCATTCAATACACCAGTGCTACAAAACTCAAATCATTTTTTTTAATGTATTCTGAACTTTCTGAGAATATTAATGCATATCCAATGATGTTGCTTTGTCATGTCACAGAATAATCCTGGATGGTCATGGAGTTCATTAAATGGTAGAAGCAACATTAATTTGCAAATTCATTAAAGGTATGTAGAGGAGCGCTTCCTGGACTCAAGAACAAATTTTAGGATCTGAGGTGCTCTTTGAGTGAGTAACTTCATAAAAACTGTTTTCTATATAGGAAGAACCAAACGACGCCTACAGGACAGACTGGCGGAACACAAATATGCAATCCATACAGGCAACATGAACTATCCCATGGCAAGACACTACTTGGAGCATCATAACAGTGACCCATCTACCTTACAGGTCTGTGGGCTTGATCATATTCCACTATCTGTAACAAAAGGCAACAGACAAAGACTATTAAATCAATGGGAAACATATTGGATTTACAAATTACAGGCTACTAGCCTGAATGAGGACCTGGATTTTAGTGTGTTTCTATGATTGCCTAGTTTGGGTTTGAATACTGTTTTTCTTTTACCTTGCCTTGTCTGCAGGATTTAGTAGTTACGTATATATGTTATGTGGGCATGTTGTTTATGTTTTGAATTTTGTTGGTTGGAAGGTGGTAGGGACGACATCCATTGGATATAGAGAGTGTGTACACTGTGCATTTTTGCACCAGGACACCACAGCAGCCAGGTGGAGGTTTCTGATTGGTGGACCTTTTTATAAGGACCCTCCCCTCTTCTTGATATCTGTTTTGACTCCCTGATGAAGGCATATGGCGTAGGAGCTTTATAATTGATTTTAATAGTTTTTTATAACCAAAGCCATTTGAATAAAGGCTTTTTATTTTTGAAATGAGAGTGCCTTGGAGCCTCTTTTTGGCTGTTTTTATTAATTGAAAGATATCTGAGTGACATTTAGGACATTCTGAATTGAACGGTTGACAGGAATTTGTGCATGGTGCTGTAAAAAAGTTGCACTGTCACCTACTGGCCTGGCATTGTCACAACAGCAGTTTTTCATACCTTGGATGGGTCTATGTGTGTTGTTTTTTGTAACATAATCATGGCTTATCTTGACAACAAAGTCTTATCTCAAAATTCTGGCAGACAAAAAGTCGAGGAAACATGCCAATTCATTGATACAAGTCTTAAGTTCCACTTTATTTTGACTGGGCGAGCTGAAACCCTTGTAAGAGACAGACAGATACCCAGACACATTGACACTACTATATGCTATGTTGCTTGCACACTGAGGCATAATAACTTCCTCCCAAGATATTACCTTCTAATTATTGAACTTTACTGCCATTCAGGCTAGGCAACAGCAAGATAGTCACAGAACAAAACTGTGTTGTTTTAGTCTGGAATAACATTGAGTTCCCACTACAATGACACATCTTTTTTTGGACTGTGGGGGGGGGGGGGGGCAACCAGAGTATACTTGTGCAAGCATGGGGAAAACATGAAATCTTTAGATAGAAAGCCCTTAAATCTTTTTAAACCCAGAACATCTAAGACAACAGTGATAACCACTGATATACCTGGTAAGTCTTCTGACACTCCCATATAAAAAAAGCTTTTCCAACATTTCACTGGCTAGCATCAACAGTGAACAACTCTGAAAGCTCTTTCAGACGCGCAAAACTCAGTGCTAGTCATGCTACCAAATTAAAACAATGCATATCTAAAAGAGGCAAAGCTTATTTTTAGCATTTTGAAGCTAGCTTTGTAAATATATCTACCATAATCAGAAAAAAAATATTGCATCTGAGCCACTGAAGATGAAACTTTTGCCTTTCTGGATTAACTCATGTAAACTGCACTCTTTGAACCAGAAATTATAGAACACGGACTTCTGCAATGTGTGTGCATATTTTGAAGCCACTTTTGCATATTCAGCCATCCAAGGATTTAATTTGTTCAGCTGGAGGATCTGCACAAACAGAGTAATCACCAACACACTGTAAACACACATTTAAGTAGTCTCTCTGAGCTTCACTACCCCCTTCATGCTGTCATATGATGGGATTTGAAAGCAGCCAATACAGACGCTATCAACATAAACACCAAAACCAGATCTGATGTAGCACCAGAGTATGTAATCCCAAGGCCTGAGCAAGAATCTCCTGTAAAGTTGGAAAAAAGAAACAGTACTCCAAACATGAGACCCAAATGTTCACACATGATATTAATGTACAACAGAAAAAGACACTGTGCAATTCTGCAGTGCTTCATCCTTGTGTCAGTATGCATTACATGACATAAATGTAACACATGGGAGATTGGTTTGAAATAAAACGTTATGAGAACAAGTCACTGAATTACACAGCAGACTAGATACATGATGAAGTAAACAGAAATGTTTAGAGAATCAGTAAAGCACAAGAAAACCATAATGTTGCTTGTAGTATATGTTCTTTAGTAAACTGAATACACATGACTCAACAAGTGTGAGCAAATATAGGATTGTGGCACTACATTGGGTACCATCAAAAGTTTCTGAAATTTGTTTGCAGAAACAAACTTGAAATACAGTCACTGGTGTCCAGAGATGGGCACACAAAGTCTATACTGTATTTGCATATTTGCATTTAGTTTTACTTCCTGTTTAGTTTGAAGTATATGGATTGATGTATCACATAACTAATGTTTAGTATTAAAGGAATGCCAACACTGCTACTTTCTAAAGTGATTCAATTCTGACATTCAGGCATGCCTCACTTCTAACTGTTTTATCCTCTTGGCTCCTTTCAGACATACTTGAGGGAGTCAGAACAAACTTTGTGTACACTCTGTAGATAACTGCTATATTAAGGAAGGTGGCATGTCTATCAGGTAATGCATGTAGCCATAGATCCATAGAATGCTATGCATTTATTTGGCAGACACAGTCAAGGAAGAGATGGGAAAAAGACAGGAAATAAGGTAAAGACCAAGGGGAAAATGCAGGAAAGATTATTTTGGTCAAGAACTGAACCACAAATACAGAGTGAAAGATCAGTAGTTCTTCCATGTCAGAGTCTGACCAACTTGGGAATCAAACCAAAGAAATAGCATAGTTAGCTGGATTTGTGGTGCTGCACCTTATGTAGCAGCTGTAATAGCTTCACTTCATAGACAGAGGTGTTAGTGCTGGGAATATTAATGTGTTAACAGGGCCCATTTGTGTGAGTCTGTTGCATCTTTTGGAGTATTGAATGCAAAAGATGCAACAGACTCACACAAATGGGCCCCTCCAGTATACAACTAGGACATTATCAGTCACTACGGAGGGTGACAATAGGTATGGGTACATATTCATACTATGCAGGATAACTAAGTAGACGGTTATGCTGTTTATTGCATCTAGCTACAATGCTCCGCACTGTGTATATATATATTTATATATTTATTTGTACATATGTATATTCACAGCTCTTATTTTCTTATCTTCTAAATTATTGCTCTGAGTGTTGCTATCCCTGTGCTGTTGCAATCCTGGAATTTCCCCATTGCGGGAGTAATAAAGGCTTATCTTATCTTATCATATCTTAATTAATTATGGTATAGTCCAATTATCCATCCATCCATCCATCTTCTACCGCTTTTCCGGAGGTCCGGGTCACGGAAGCAGCAGTTCAAGCAGAGAAGCCCAGACTTCCCTCTCCCCAGCCACCTGCTCCAGCTCTCCAGAGAGGATACCAAGGCGTTCCCAGACCAGCTGGGAGACATATAGTCTCTCCACCGAGTCCTGGGTCTGCCCCGGGGTCTCCTCCCAATGGGACGTGCCCGAAACACCTCAAGTGGGAGGCGTCCAGGAGGCATCCTAATCAGATGCCCATACCACCTCAACTGACTCCTTTCAATGTGGAGGAGCAGTGGTTCTACTCTGAGCCTCTCCCAGATGACTGAGCCCCTCACCCTATCTCTGAGGGTGAGTCCAGCAATCCTACGGAGAAAGCTCATTTCAGCCGCTTGTATCCGCGATCTTGTTCTTTCGGTCATTACCCAAAGCTCGTGACTATAGGTGAGAGTAGGAACGTAGATTGACTGGTAAATCGACAGCCTTGCTTTAGAACTAAGCTCCCTCTTCACCACAACAGACCGGTACAACGTCCGCATCACTGCAGATGCTGCTCCGATCCGTCTGTCGATCTCTCGCTCCATTTTCCCCTCACTCGTGAACAAGACCCCAAGATACTTAAACTCCTCCACTTGGGGCAGGAGCCTGTCCCCAACCCAGAGAGGACAATCCACCTTTTTCCGCCTGAGGACCATGGACTCAGACTTGGAGGTGCTGATTAAAAAATATTAAAGCAAATTAATGCCTCCATGACACTTCCTGTTCTAGCAGAAGACAAAACTCGCAACAAGTGTTCCACCCAGACAGTTTTTCAGTCCACGATCAGAATCCTAATTTTTTAAATTCTGGGTGTTCAAATCAGTTTGCTGGAGTATCGCTGTCATACTACGTGGCCATTTGCACAATAGATTACATTTAGTTAGGCATTAAAATGAGGGACTGCATGGAATGCTAATTGGAAGTTACACAGTGTGGGCCACAATAGTCCCTATACTGCCCATTTTATTTAACTCTGGGTGTTCAAATCAGTTTGCTAGAGTATCAGTAATACTAACTGGACATTTGAACCATCTAACCGTTTAATCATACACTGAAATGAGCTGCTGCAGGGATTGAATCTTAAGCGAGCATGGTCAGCTAATGGGACAGGGTTCCAAAGCTCAAACCGGTCATTCAGATCAACGGAGATACCCAACTTTTGTGTTGCATATGGCTGTTGCAATGAATGGACAAAGAGAAACTAAAGAACAAGGCATAACATTTCATAGGTGTGATTTCATACGTGATCATTTTATTAATGCAAAAATGATTTGAAATAAATATGTAAGGATTTAAATATGAAAATACGGTGACTTCCTTCAGATTTACACAATAAAGCTGCATGTCCATAGAGAATGTAAAAACGCTCTCAACCTGTTTTCCTGAACGCTTTACATAGTCATTAAAAAAAGCTCTCCGCTCGGTATCCTAGCAGTCGCCTGACCTGTCACTCAAAGCATCCTGGGGATTTCACACATTTTGCTCTGAAATGCTCCACTCACTGGACTAAACCGCATCAAATTGGTAAGAAAATGCATATCCTTCCACGATTTTCCTGTTAAATATTGATCATGGTATACTTCTAGTCTCATTCTGATCGGCTGATGAGCGCTGCAGTGCTCTGAAAATTGAACTTTTCACAGCTTTCAGCACCATGGGTGCTGCACTAAAATGTGCTAACCACAGAGAGTGTTTTAGCGCTGAAGGTGCTGAACGCATTAAACGCCGGACAAGAAAATGAGCGGAAAATAGTCCACACTGGAATAAAAATGTGTTTGGTGGACACGCAGCCTAAGAGTTCTCAAGGCAGAGCATGGTATGATCAAGGCTGACTGCCATGGCAACCAGAATGAACATGTTCTAAAATGTATTCTAAGGTAAAGAAGCGTATGTGTTAAAAAAAAATAAAAGAAAAAACTGTTTGTGTATTGTGCCTATGCACACTTACTCCACCCCTACCCCCAGTTTCCCCTGTGATTAATCACAGTTGATGCGCTAATTAGTTAAAAAATATAATAATTGCAATTAATCGAGATGATTTTTTTAAATGGTGTGAATAATTAGTTAAAATATTTAATCAATTCCCAGCACTAATATACAGTATACTGTATATAACCCTTATAATAAGTGGCATAGTAAAATTTAAGCGTAATTTATGCTTCTGCATCAAAACAAGGCTGTACCTATGCTATACCCTACACCGTACACCGTAGCCTCACATGCACCTCTTCAGAAATTTAACTACTCGTCGCGGCGACAATTCATCTACAAGACATTTCCTGGTTCTTGTCCCTGCTCATTCACCACACCACTTGCAAAGCAAATCGGATAAACAATGGTCTGAATTCACAAGAATATTGAGGAAGTTGGCAGATATGAACATTTGTATGACTCATCCTAACCCAATCAATTATACAGATTGTCAAATGACAGCAGTGGCGGTGGCCATTCATACAGTCTTCTCCAGTTTCCTCAATATTTTCTTCTCTATTTTCTCTATTGCAGCAATTGTAATAATTTTTTTCCAACATTTAATAGTTTTAACTTTCTCACAATCTGCTTGTTGTCCCTCGCCATTGATTAAACAAAAAGACATGACGTGCACAAGGTAAAGCATTCTACACATTGGCGTAAATCCGTTTTGGCAATGCAACAACGCAATGAAACAAACACGAGTATAAATGCTGACAATGGCGTAGTTCATGTGCATAGGGTATGCTCTGGGCTCCACATGGGGCTAAAGGAGAAGTATAATACAGGCTTTATATTTTCTAAGTCAGACCTCTAGGTATATGTTCTGGTTCATTTCTGCATTCTCATTTAAATTACTTTACACAATAAATCCGCATTTTTGGGTGGTTATTGTTTGGGTAATGACTAGGATTATGGTTAGCGTGTAGTAATGGTCAACTTTAAACTTATTACATCTCTAACATTTTATTAAATCACTTAATTTAGTTAATTTTTTACTACCAATAGAGGTTGCTTTTTTCACATATTACTATCGGTCAGGGATGGGCAACGTGTCAGAGACACTGCAGGTTTTCTTTCCAACCAGTCTCTTCAACATGGTGATTTTACTGAATTCTTCTTCACTGATTGCTGAGCAGTGAAAACATCTGCTTGAGTGAATGAATGGGAAGAAAGCCTGGAGGCTCTTGGCCATCCATGACACAATCCTGCAAGAGGTTATGACCCCTGCTGGTAAAAATGCCTCCTGCTGTCGTTTTCTGTTGGAGGATAGTCTCGGAAATTATCCCAGAGTACTTCTGCAGATGAAGGCCAGAGGGCAAGTACGCAGGAGTGAGCCTGAACTCAGATTAGCCTCTTTAACCTTGTGTCTCCAGCAGACTTCTCTCTGATACTCTAAGTGTTAAGCTGAAAAGACAAGTCTATAAATCTGCGGTCAACTGTGCTTCCTGTAAGGTTCGCCTGGCATCCCTGAAATCCTGCTGAGCTGTTAACTGCGGCCGTTGAGGCCGAGTGCGGGTGGAGCAGAATTGGGGCTATTTTCCTAATTAGTGCAACAGGGATTCTGTCATTAACTGACCCCCCATTGGTAAACCTCCCACTTAGCTGGTTTTAGACAAACCCTCTGGGAGAGCAACAAGGAAAGAAACGGCTGGGGGAGTCGGTGCACATTAGCATCAGAGAAGACATGAATAAACACAGACAGGAATCGATGGACACTGACAGAAACAAAAGAGATGGATAGAGAGGTGTTGAGACAAAGAGAGAGTTTACAACAAATAAAATAACAAAAAAAGAAAAGAAAACAGCAAAACAATGCCACAGATGCAGAAAATCTATTTAAAAGAAGCAGCTGGGAGAGACACAGCCTTCTTTATTAAAATGCAACAACAGAGGAATCTGACTATGGGAACTAGAAGGACAAAGGAGGGTTTTTTTTTTTGCTATTTACTCTGGTTTATTCTTTCTGCCCTGCCATCTCCTTTAGAGCAACTCCAGAATATATCTATTGTCTGATTCAAGGAGAAAGCGCAGTGTAGATCTGAGTAGTCATCTACTGAGCAAAAGTCCAGCCTGTCACATTGATAAAAGTGTAAGTGGATAAAAGACAGTGAGGGGGTTTTGTAGAAGAAGAAAAACCTTCAGCCTGCAGCAGGAACAGGCCCGCGGCCACATTAAATAGACTGTGACAGGTTTGAATATTTGTGATTTTGTCTGAGATGACAAATATAGACGGATGATTTTATATTTGGGAGCACTCAGCTGAACTCTCAGTAAGGCCACTTCCAAATAAACCCCCTTAATATGAACTATGAACACAAATAGCTCCCTTCTGAACTTTTCTTGTTTCGTGTTTTGTCTCAGCTTTGGAGTGACTGGTATTTCGAAATGTTTTTCTGTGAGTTTTTGGTATTTATTGAGAAATGATGAATATTATATTTCAATAATGAAAAGTGGTCAAAGTGACCGATACATAACAAATCAAGAGTGCCCATTTGGAAAAGTGTGATCCAACATGAATGAAATTTGTATTTGCATAGCAATAAGAGATTTTTCATATCATAAACATAATCAAATGTTTCTCTAGTGGTACTCATGCTAATCTGTGGCGAACTGCTTAAACTGTTGCTGAGATTAGATATAAAACAAATGACACTCTTAATGCAACTGATCATGCATGTTCTATGCCTTAGCAACTTGATCAGTTATGGCACGGTATAATTACAGAGTTAATGTGCAACATTATGGACAGGGCTGCAGTCACAGCTGAGTGGCATCTGCTCTGGCTTTAACAGTATTAATTATAATGGGCATCTCACCATATCAGCTCCAGCCACCGTCAAACATAATTAGAGAGGAGAATGGTAAGATGGCAAAGGGGAGGTCGAGTACAACAAGAGAGGGAAGCAAAGAGAAGCATGAAGAACAGAATTAGGGCATGGGATGGGTGAAAAGAGTTTGAGGTCCCTTGGGGATTCATACTGTCTGCATCCAGGCAATGTCCAGTACTGTCCAAAAAATCTTGAGCCACCCCTTATTTTTTTTCTATATTTTGTTTCCAAGGAGTGGTCTTGAGCAATAGCCCATCAGATTTTCTGACTGTCTGTCTTTGGACTTTTTCAATTCATCCTTGTATCTGACCATTATCTGTTTGACTCAGTTTGAAAAAAGCAGACAAGTGGAGGACAACAAAAGAAGTGGCTGTTCTACAAAACTATCAACAGCGGATGAGTGATACACGAAAGTCATGTTTTCAAAAAATAAGTAAAATTCAGTCGATTCACTGACTGCTGACCAATTCTCATCAGAAACGGTCTCAATTGAAAAGGTGGCTATAAAAAGCATTCTTATGAAAGAGGTTGATGAGCACCAAATTACACAAGAACTGGACTGAAAATCAGAGCCAACAAGTCTTATGGAGAGATGAATCCAAATTTGAAGTGTGGGGTCATTTTGACATAGAACAGAACAAAGGGCCGTTGACTAAGAGACCTTAGGCTAGGGCTGTGCAATATAACGATATATATCGGATGACGATATAAAAATGTCCATCGTTTCATAAAATACTCTATTGCTTATATTGTTATTTAAAATGCATATACTTCATTTATTCAGTAAAGCTCCTCACCACTACTTGTCAGCGCCTCGTCTCTCCTCTGCAGTGTGCACAGCGGAACAGGTGTGTCGTAGGTGGCTAGGCTTCAGTCCGGTGGATGCTAATGCTAACTCCAAACTACCTGTTTGCCAGAGATGTGGGACTTTTTTCCCATCGTGCTGCGGCAGAGAGGATTGTTCGCTAACCTCGTTTTAACAGGAGGTAAGTAACATTAACACCAAATCTAATTATGAAATGCTAAATGACGGTGCTAAACTGTGCTAACTAGAAACCGCAGCAGGCCATCATTTTTGGGGGGCTTAAATTACTGCTGAGTTTCTTAGTTTTGTCTGAAAAAAAATTATTAAAGCTGCAAAGGTGCATGATGGTGGCACATACACGCAAAATAAATAAGACATTAACACGGGTCAGAGGAGTAAGTTGGCTCTTAATGTAATTTATTTGATTTCTAATCATTTTAATTAGTCAAGCATTGATAATGAATAAAGTTAAAGTCATCACATGTATTTTATTACATTACCTTTTGTGTCTTTGATTTTCAGATCATGACCAACCAATCTGAAATATTTTTACTAAGAAGCAAACAGGTTAAATCAGGCCAGAGTGGCAGGCTGCAGGTCTACACTTAAATTTTCACTGATTTAAACTAACAGCTAACTTATATCTGTTTATTTATAATTTTGTCATTTTCAGACATTTTTTGATGTTATCTGTTTTTGTTTTTTTTTTCTTTTTTTGCTATTCTCCTCTGGCTCAGGAAATATTTAACTTACTGATGTTTACTTTTTATTCATATGAGTTAGAAGAAAAACCTGAAATTTATGAGAAACAAGTCTCAAATGCACATTAAAAAACTATTTTATAACAACACTGCAAAATTATGAGGGAAAATGGTACATGTAAAAAAGTTTTAAAAAGATGTCCCTTTTAATGTGATTATCTAAAGTGTAAAATTTACAGAAAATGCATATCGTGATATATATTGTTATCGTGATATAAGATGACTTATATCGTGATATGAATCTTTTGTCATGTCACACAGCCCGACCTTAGGCTATGTTGAAGAATAAAGGTGAAATACCAAATACTGACTTTCAAACTCTGTTGTAGCTTCATCTTCTTACAACAGATTATCTGCCTCCATCTCACCCTATCGCTTGCATCTTCTTCAGTCACACCAGTCCTCTCCATGTCCTCCTTCACTACAGCCATTAATCTTCTCTCTTGTCTTCCTCTTTTCCTTCTGCCTGGCAGCTCTATCTTCAACATCCTTTGTTCACTATAGCCACTATCCCTCCTCTGCACATGTCCAAACCATCTCAGCTTTGCTTCTCTTACCTGAGCTGTCCCTCTGATATACTCATTTCTAATCCTGTCCCTCCTAGTTACTCCCACATACCTGCCAACTTTTCAAACCTGAAAAGCCTAGTAGCTAGCCGGGGTCCAGGGGCCGATGCTAATGCTAATAATGCTAATAATAATAATGCTAATATTTGCCAAACAAATATTAGCATTAAATCTAGTTAAATGTAGCTAACAACCTCATATTTCTTCAACTTTCAAACCTGAAAAGCCTAGTAGCTAGCCAGGGTCCAGGGGCCGCAGGCCCCGGTAGGTCCAGGACAAAGTCCTGGTGGGGGGTTCACCAAGCAAATATTAGCATTAAATCAAGTTAGAATGTAGCTAACAACCTCATATTTCTTCAACTTTCAAACCTGAAAAGCCTAGTAGCTAGCCGGGGTCCAGGGGCTGCAGTGTCAAACAAATATTAGCATTTGACATAGAAGTCACATATTAATTATATTAAAAGTAAAATATCTAAATCAATGTCAATACTACACAGAGCAAAATATTTGCTGAATCAACAACCCACATTATATACTTTGTATCATTCATTAATACTCCCATACATGACATATTGTACTGAAGTATGGGGAAATACATATAAAACAAACATATTGTGACGTTTGCAGGGTTCACACAAAGACAATGGAGCAGATGGTTGTGATCAACCTGATTTATTTTTACACACCCTGACCCCCAACCTGCTTCTGAGCACAGACAGGAGGGGAGGTCATTCTCCCAGACCTCCGTTTCAATCATGGTTACACACACATGATACATCTTGCCCTAATCCTGCTAAACACTGCTGGGTCATTATAATGCAGTTATAATGACACAGCAGTATAACTCAGAAATAACACATTTAACACACATACAGTAACGTTTCAAACTGGCAAAGCATGCTGGGAAATCCCTGCCCCCTTTAACATGGCCCCGACGTTACACTGCCCCCCCCGGACTGGTTTCTGTCCCCAGAAAATTCAAAGTCCACTTTCAGAAATCCAATGCGAGTCAGCCTGGTGCCAGGGCGGCATGCACGGGCCATCTGAGTCTCGGTCGGAGTATCTGGTTGGGGTAGGGTTCCGGTTTGGCCACCAGCGGGTGGATGGACACATCAGACAGCCTCTGTAGGACCACGCACAGTCCCTTACCTGGCAGCGGGAGTCCCAGGCCCGCTCCGGCTGACTCCCACCGCTGCCAGGTCTCCCAGGCGGCCGCTGGCCCGCGTCCATGCGTCCAGCCCTTGCCGCGCCTGGAAAATGGCCGCATCTTCGTCTTGCTCGCTCCGCTGCTGCGCGTCTGCTGTGCCGAGGGCCTCCGTGACGTCACCGAAAGGGGAAACATCTGCGGTGGCGGTAGGACACGCACAGTTCCTCCTCTGGCAGCAGGAGTCCCATGACTCCCACCGCTGCCAGGACCTCCCAGGCAGCCGCTGGCCCGCGTCCCGGCGTCCAGCCCTGCCGAGCCCGGGAAAAGACCGGATCTGTCCTGCTCGCTCCGCTGCTGCTGCGCTCCAAAGGCCTCTGTGACGTCACCGCCGGGGGAAGCATCTGCAGGAGGCGGCTTTTTTCCCGTCCATGCCACCTCGCTCTAATTTAACGTTGGCGAGGGGCCAGTTTCCCGTGGGGTGGCGCGGGGCAGTACCGTGCGATGTGCCCCGGCTCTCCGTAGCGGAAGCACCCTTCCTCGCGCCGCGGCCGTCTCCTCCGTGGACGCGCCGCCGTGGTCTGCCGTAACTCCTCCTCCTCCCCCTTCGCTGTCAGCCGTGGCCTGGAAAGTTCTTGGTCTCGGCGTTGACGCTTCAATGGTGCGATTTATCAGCGGCTCCACCCGCTCTGCTTCTGCCACTGTAGTCTCCCTCGTGCACGCGCTGCCGTGGCTCCTCCTCCCGCTCGCTTTCAGCGCGGCGGCCAGCTCGACCTGGAACAGGTGGTCATCAAACAGGTTCTCGCCGTTGTAGCGGGGAATCTTGGCCCGCTGCCGGATGAATGGGACGGTCACGTCCCGGTCGATCACCGCTCCTGATCGCCCTGAAATCACCAGCCCCTCCTGCCCTGAAAAGGGCGGGAAGCGGGGCTGGTTTGCTCTCCTCGGCCCGTCGGGTCCGCTGCTCCGTCCATCGCGGCGAACCTCTCCGGGGGCCGGCGTCTCAGCTCTACGCTCCATCCCCAGCCGAGCGATGAACCACTCCGGCCGCTGGACCTCCGCCTGGATCCTCATCTTGCTCTATATCCCACTCCTGACACCAGTGTGACGTTTGCAGGGTTCACAAAAAAACAATGGAGCAGATGGTTGTGATCAACCTGATTTATTTTTACACACCCCGACCCCCAACCTGCTTCTGAGCACAGACAGGAGGGGAGGTCATTCTCCCAGACCTCCGTTTCAATCATGGTTACACACACATGATACATCTTGCCCTAATCCTGCTAAACACTGCTGGGTCATTATAATGCAGTTATAATGACACAGCAGTATAACTCAGAAATAACACATTTAACACACATACAGTAACGTTTCAAACTGGCAAAGCATGCTGGGAAATCCCTGCCCCCTTTAACATGGCCCCGACGTTAACATATTTCTTCAACTTTCAAACCTGAAAAGCCTAGTAGCTAACCAGGGTCCAGGGGCCGCAGGCCCCGGTAGGTCCAGGACAAAGTCCTGGTGGGGGGTTCAGGGGGGCGAAGCCCCCCGACACCAAGCAAATATTAGCATTAAATCAAGTTAGAATGTAGCTAACAACCTCATATTTCTTCAACTTTCAAACCTGAAAAGCCTAGTAGCTAGCCGGGGTCCAGGGGCCGCAGTGTCAAACAAATATTAGCATTTGACATAGAAGTCACATATTAATTATATTAAAAGTAAAATATCTAAATCAATGTCAATACTACACAGAGCGAAATATTTGCTGAATCAACAACCCACATTATATACTTTGTATCATTCATTAATACTCCCATACATGACATATTGTACTGAAGTATGGGGAAATACATATAAAACAAACATATATCCAGTCTTTATGCTTCAGAAGAGAGCTATTAGAATAATAAACAAAGCTGCTTACAGGGAACCAACAAACCCACTTTTTCTTAAATTAAATGCTCTCAAGTTGAAAGATCTGGTTGACTTTAAAACTGCAGTAAGTAGTAGTAGATTAGTTTATTTGACAGGGACAGTGCAATAAACATAGACAATTAATCAAAGACAATCAATCTGATGTGTTGCACATAGAGTGTATAGCTATTAGCTAATTTGCAACTCTTGTCCCTGGATGGGCTTTAGAAAAAAGAATCAAGTAAAGATGGGGAAAAAAAAAATAAAAAATATACACAATAACCACATACATCAATGCAGAAAAATTATAAATACACAATTATAAATATTATAAATACACAAATATAACAGCCTGACTCACATTTAACATAAATATTATAAATATTATAAATACACAAATATAACAGCCTGACTCACATTTAACACATATAACATAACTCACATTTGCCTCTTTCAGGCCTTTCTCCCTCCATCACTCACTATAAACAAACACATTTATTCCTTCCCTTCATTCACTCTCACTTTGCAGACAATTAATTCATACATGAGTACATTCTTGTTTATTTTTCAGCCAGTTTTTAACATTTTTAGTGAA
The DNA here is from genome assembly GCA_020510985.1 of Pholidichthys leucotaenia. NCBI lineage: Eukaryota > Metazoa > Chordata > Actinopteri > Cichliformes > Pholidichthyidae > Pholidichthys > Pholidichthys leucotaenia. The sequence goes on along the minus strand of CM035836.1, from coordinate 363,338,082 downwards.
TGTTTTAAAGTCCGTTATTATTTTAATTTCATTTGGCATTGTGTCCCAGATGTGACTGCCCTTTATAGAGAAAGCTGTTTGTCCAAATGTGGTTCTGCGGTGGAATATTTTACAGTTATTGTTAACAGAACTCCTGGTGGCTCTGCTGCTGTCCTGTCTTTGGACGAAACCAGCAAGTGGCTCGGGTGCTGATTTATGGAAACATTTGAACGTTAATTTCAGAAGACAGAGGTCAATGAAGCTCTCAAAACTCAATAGGTTGTATTTTTTTAAAACATTACAGTGATGCCACCTAATGGGCTTTTTGTCCAAGATTTTTAGGGTTTGATTATATAATGAACCTATATGTCTTATTGTGGAAGGGGCTGCTTGAGCCCAGACTGTCAAACAGTATGATATATGAGAAAAAACCATAGAATGCATATACAGTGCAGCTGCTTCGTAAGGTATGTAATATCTAATTAATTTAAAGCAGTTCAGATTTTTTTTTACTGTTTTTGAAATTTTCTTTATATGAAGATTAAATTTGAGTTGAGGATCTAGTACAATGCCAAGGTATTTGAATTCTGTAGCTAAACTGATGTCATGATCATGTATATTAACTTTAAAATGTTGCAGGTTACATTTTTTGATTGAAAAGCACATTGAGACTGTTTTCTGAAGGTTCAGCAATAGATGGTTCTTGAGGAGCCACTCTTGGACATCAACCATACTTGTAGACAGTACATCTGCAGCCTGTGCTGGAGTCTTGGCAGCTGTGTAAATAACTGCATCATCTGCATAAAGTTGGCATGTTGCAGCTGAGCAGTGTAACGGCAAGTCATTAATAAAAATGCTGAAAAGTAAAGGACCAAGAATGGACCCTTGTGGGATACCCATGCGGTTGTTTAAAAATGAGGATTTATCCTGGTGAACTTTTACACACTGTTCTCTATTCTGGAGATAAGATGTAAACCATTCTAATGTATTTGGGGAGAAGTTAAAAGATACCATTCTGGATAAAAGCAAACTGTGGTTTACAGTATCGAAAGCCTTTTTGAGATCTAGAAAAACAGCTCCTACCACATTACCCCTGTCCAAGGACTGTTTGACGTTTTCAATAAGGCAACAATTTGCTGTTTCTGTTGAGTATCCTGGTCTAAAACCAAATTGATGTGGATGAAGAAGTTGACTGTCTTGTAAGTAGTCTATCAGCTGTGTAGCTACAACTTTTTCAAGAACCTTAGATAGGACTGGTAAGATAGAGATTGGGCGGTAATTGCATATATTGTCTTTACTGCCTGATTTATGAACTGGTATGACGACAGCTTTTTTCCAGCCAGATGGAAATGTACTAGACCTAATGGAGAGATTAATGAGATGGGTCAGTGGTTTGATTAATATTTTGCTGTGCATTTTGAGAAAGGAGGTGCTCATATTGTAGATATCATTAGTTTTTGAGTTTGACAGTGTTTTAACAATACCAGCAATTAACTTCTCATTTACCTCATCGATGTGAAAAGTATCTGTCGGAAGTATGGAATTTGTGTTGTTGAGCACATTTGGCAGCACAAAAATTTTTGTTAAGTCTTCCACAGAGCCCACAAAGTGTGAATTAAATTCATTTGCCAAAGTAGCCTTGTCACTGACGGTCTTGCCATTGATTCTAAGTTCCTTTACCCCCTTCTGATCGTTTTTTTTATTAGTTAAGTTATTTAAATGCCTCCATAGGGAACTGTTGTTACCCTTTGCATGATCTATCAGTTTATTGTAATAAGATATTTTTGTAAACATTGTAATAATGTTTAAAGCTAAGAATCTATCACTGCCCACAAATATCCAAAAGCTGTTCCAAATAAGGGAGAAACAATATCATTTCAGAGGAACATTTCAATTCAATTCAATTCAACTTTATTTATATAGCGTCATTTCACAACAACAGTCATCTCATGTATATTTCAAAAACCTTCAGTGAGAACCACCACCAAGCAACACTGTGTTTCAGTGCAAGGAGTCAGATTATGGAACAATTTTGGACCTGAATTAAAATCATGTACAACGCTTGGACAATTTAAACAAAAACTAAAGGAAGAAATACTCCAAACATATATACAAGATGACATGTAAAATCACATAAGGATTGTCATATCCAGTCTGTGTTGTGTTGTTACTTAGTTTTTTTTTTGTCACATTTTGTCTTAGCGTTGTTCTGAATTGTAATCGCTCTTGTTTTGTTTTTCTTTTGAATTCTTGGATGGAATATGGGTGGGCAATATAAGCTGCAGCTTCAGCCATCACCCATTTCAGATAACTTATGTTGAACTGTATAATCAGAGGAGTTCTTGTTTAATTTGACCTTGTTGGATTTTTTCGCCTTTGTTATATTATTCTGTTTCTTTTTAATCTTTACTTTTAATCTATCCGAAATAAAGATTCATTCATTCATTAAATTTGCATTCAAAAGACTATCTTAACACTGCATAGAACTTTGAATAGGCCAGATGTGATGTATTATGAATACTAGAAAAGCACTCGGACAGCGCAGACCTCCGCCAAGCGCCACAGTTCCCCCCATACAGTGTTTAACATCATAAATAAAATATTGAAAATGGCCCTATCTCGCAATGTTAAATTAAAAAAAAAAAAAAAAAGAATCCTTTAAAAAATTCCTGGATCCAGACGGTGATCCGGATCACCACCAAAATCTAATCATCTGTAGGATACCCCATTTCTGACAATCTGTGAAAACTTCAGGAAAATCCGTCCATAACTTTTTGAGTTATCTTGCTAACAAACAAACAGACAAACCAACGCTGATGATCACATAACCTCCTTGGCGGAGGTAACTAGAAGACTAGAGATATCAGCAGGCACAGGCACGTGCGTAAAAGACGCCAAATCGCTCTGATATTTTATGCGTTTACATGATACACCAAGCATGACAAGGCTTGCAATTACACAGCACATGTTCTTCAGAATCTTAGGCATTATATAAAATGTATTCTCCCTTTAGATGTCTAATCCATGGTCCATTTGCCAGGGCTGAAGTGCAGTCGTGTGAACGTCTGCAGCAGTTTACATCGTGTTTAAATCTCGCCATGTACGCACGCCTCTCCGGGATTTCGCGCGAGAATAGAAACCTCAATACCCTCAATAGCGATAGCGTTAGCTTAGCAAACGCTTCAGGTAAAGTGTAGCAGCGAACCACGAAAAGAAACGCTACTGACACTAATATGTTCTAAATTTAGATACGATTCCTAGCGATCTCGTGTTTGGAATTGCTTTCGTGGTTTTTTTTTTACGATTTAAAATTTTTGACTGAATTTTTAGTGAAAAACCGTAATTTTGATTAATAAAGCCGTAACCCGGAATGGGGTCTTGAAAACCGGAACCATTACGGCAAAACCGGAGTAGTTGGCAGGTATGCTCCCATTGAGAATCTTAGCATCTTCAACTGCCACCCCCAGCTCCACCTCTTGTCTTTTCATCAGTGCCACTGTCTCCAAGCCATACATCATAGCAGGTCTCACTTCTTTCTTGTAAATCTTCCCTTTCACTCTAGCAGCTACCCTTCAGTCATACGTAAATCACCACTGACACTCACCTCCACCAGCATTTAAACTCATTTACCTTCACTTGTATCTTTACTGTTACATCTGCCTCCCTCTCACTGACACACAAGTATTCTATCTGGCTTCTCCTGACACTCATGGAATTCACTGACTTAGAGATGTATATCCTGTATTTCCATTTATATTTGCAACATGCTTTGGTAAATTATCACACCCATTTTCCTAGCAAAATATGAAGAAATGCGGAGTAGCTCAAGATTTTTGTACATACTGTACAACAGTGTTAAGTTGAAGAAGAAGAGATAAATTCTCACACGGTGTTTGTTACCAAGTTTTACACCTTTTCAAGATGGACCATGTAAACTCTAAAAATGCACACCAGACCAAATCAGGCAGCTGTAATGGGATTGGGAAAGATACATATGAAAGATGCAACTTTTCAGAAATAGACATTTTATATTGTTTAAAATGACTTAATCTATGCTGTAGGTTAAAGATGCAAATAAACTGGCCTAATATGCATGTAAGCCAAGGAGCATTGCTTCAACCTGAGCCTGTTCAGAATCTCTATCATACATAGAATGTAGATACTGTATCTACTGTTTATTCTGGCTATGTAGTGTGAAAAAAGTGGGATTAGTTAAACATCCTGAAGGCTGTGCAGAACGTAAAATGAATATCTATCTATAGATGCAAGGAACCTTTGTCTGTTCCTCTGTACTCAGCTTCATCTCCGTTGGAGATGAGGTCAACGATCGCAGAGTCGTCAGAGAACTTCTGTAGATGGCAGTGTGTTGTGTTGTGTGAGAAGTCCGCAGTATAAAGGGTGAACAGGAAGGGAGCCAAAACCGTTCCCTGGGGGGCCCCCGTGCTGCCAATGATCGTGTCGGACACACAATCCTGGGTTCTCACAAACTGTGGCCGGTTTGTGAGGTAGTCCAGGATCCATGATGACAGGTGCTGGTCCACCCCTGCGCACAGCAGCTTGTCCCTCAGGATCATTGGTTGGATGGTGTTGAAAGCACTGGAGAAGTCAAAGAACATGATCCTCATCGCGTTCCCAGGCTTCTCCAGGTGATACAGGGAACGGTGAAGGAGGAAGATCACTGCATCCTCCATCCCGATGCCATGCTGGTAGACAAACTGGAGTGGATCCATCGCTGGTCCCACGAGGGGGCGGAGGTGAGCAGGGAGCAGTCTCTCTCAAACTGTTCGTCAGACTGGACTCAGATTTTATAAGTGTTTTGCTGAGGTTACAAGAGTGTGCATCCCCAAGTATGGAGTTGTTCAGTCAAAATATGTAATTTTTATCAATAGAACTGTAATCATCGCTCTCTCCTCATGCTCTGGCTTCTAGAGGTGTGGGCGGAGTTTTGGATTAGCTCCGTACTGATTGGATAATATGCATCATCACTAGAAAAAGATAATGTTTTTTAATGCTTAAAAAATGCCACCATAAAGTTGCTGTGATTGCGTAGGTCTAAAGAATAATTCAGCATATGTGGAGAACACGAGGCGCATGAGCAGACTGGGCAGAGCGTCAGCGGGGACCCTGGTCTGACAAAGAACACCGGTGTATCCAACAGAACACACCGGGAGAAGCAGCAGCCCGACTGGGCAGACCACGGTCTTTCATGGGGAGGCACGCCCAGCCTGCCCAGTCAGTTGTAGATAGGAGTCCTGGCTTCTGCTTCACCCGTGTGGTACCACTGTCCTTTGCAGGACTGCGAGTCCCCCCTCCCACGTGAGTATCAAAAAATTAAAAACTTAATAATATTACCGCCACGATTGTGGAGCAGAATGGCCAGAATGAATGAATGGGACACAAAAATGCCCAAATAACAAAATAAATCATTTTTAGTTAAATATTTACTGACAAATGGGCAACACTGATGCAATGGTTGCAGTCAAAAGGGTCCTTCTGTTGTGTATACTGTAACAATGTTGGCTGTTTTGTAGTTAATTTGATTGATTACAGTTTTAAAAATCTTTTAATAACAAAATATTGGTACAATATAAAGGGATGCATTACAATGGGTCTGAAATATTTGTTAACGTGTCCTGTTATAGTACTGCATGAGTTTATTGACGATACACTATAAACTACACATATAAAGTCAAACAATTATAATGGTGACTGAACTACTCCCTTTCCCCCAATTACAAGATACAACACTTATGAATATAAGTCATAAAAGATCAGACAAGTATGTGATCTGACAAACCTATAAAAAGGGTTTTTAAACAGTCGCTAATATTGGATGTCCCACTCATTTTCAAGAATTCTGTAATTGATATTCACACAATCAGATACATTTTAGTGTTCAGTCCCTTTCATATTTGTCAAAGTCTAACATATGATTGCCTACATATAGGCTACACCTCTTTGTATTCCACTATCAAACATAGCCTACATTTGGGCCTGTAAAGCTTAACTGGTCTACCTGTTTTCAGACAAGAACGCTTGCTTTCTATGGGCATGCACTAGTTAGTTTAAATTCAAATCACTGTCCTCATGCTAGATCAAGCTTCATGTATTATTAGAATAGTTATGAAGTGCTTTTTCTCAAAAAATTCATGGTAAAACAAACAATTCTTTTATATTATTCATGCAACTGCCCACTCCTCCAAATGTAAAATAAAAGTTTAAATAAAAACGGAAAATTAGTGTCAAGTCTAACACATTTTAACCTTATTTTGCAAGAGAAGAAAGGAGATTTAACAGCACAATGCTACAGGCTGAGGTTAAAAACAAAAACAGAAACGTACAATATGAAGTGCAAAAGCAAAGAATACTAAATCACAGAAAGACAAGTGATAAGAGATTTTGAGCATGGTCGAAGAAAACAAATGAGCTAATGGTTAAAAGAGAGGGAAATCTATAACTCTAAGAGATAAAACAGCAGACGGGGAGGGTAAAGAGGTCAAGACAGAGGATCAACAAGATTGGAAATATACAAAGGGAGGAAACAAGAAAGCTGTACAACAGGTATGAAACCATTCAAAATCAACAAAAAGAGAGAGATTTCATATTAACATCACAATCACCATCCCCATTACCCTGATATATCAGTAACAGTGCAGTGTCTGGAGCATCACTAAGGCTGCTGCACTGAAAGATATCATAGTTATTATGCTTATTATGGAGCTTTGAATTCTGCGTCTGTAGTGAAAGCATTTTACCATTAATGACATATCAAACATTTTCCTGTTTAGGAATATTTTATTTTGATCTTTCTATGAAATATAATAACATGAATATACCTGGTACTACTACCGTATTTAGGCTGCATTCAGACCAGGATAGTCCGGGGGTCTCGGTTCAACTGGGCGGAGAAGGCTGAGAATTTTCACACCTTCGTTTGGTTTGGTTTGCATTCACACTGCAGTGGACCAAACTGCCTGGACAACGTCACGCATTTACAACAAACAACTGCTCGTTTGGGGCACTGTAGCTGAAACCACCACTGATGAGGAAGAAAAAATCTTGGTGAAGAAGAAAAATCAGGCTTATCAAACGAAAACAGAAATCTGTTCCCTTCAGCCGAATTGTTTGTCTGCCACAAACAAGATTTTTTTTTTAAACTTTTCTCCTCGGCTTTCCCCGGTAAAAGGATTTCTCGGATTCACGCGGTTATCTTTATTGTTATTTTCTACCTAAAATGTACTACGGTAAACACCACTTCTTCTTCTCAGACTACATGTTGCTATGGTTACACAAACACCGAGGGGCACTTCCGCCCTTTGGTCCACTGGATAGTCTGTTTGGATTCACACTGCAAGCGCAGCACACCAAACTTCGTTTACAAGAGAACTGAGACCCCCGTTTTCAGGAGGACCAGACTTCACTTGTTTGGTGCACACCAGAGTTCCAACATGCATTCAGACTGCACCAAACAAATTGAACTATCCGAGGATGCCACGGTTTGGTCCTTTGGACTGGACCAAACAGTGGCCATCTGAATGTGCCCTTAAAGCAACTAGTGCATTGCCCGTAGAACGCAAGTATTCCTGTCTGAAACAGGTATCCCATTAGGCTTTACAGGCCCAAATGTAGGCTGTGTTTGAAAGTGGAATAAAGGGGTGTAGACTATAAGTAGGCAATCACACATGCTAGACTTTGACAAATATGAAAGGGACTGAACAGCACAAAGATTTATTTGATTGTGTGAATATTAATTACAGAATACCTAATTATTGAAAATGAATGGGACATCCAACATTAGAGACTGTTTCAGATCCCTTGTTTATTTGTTTGTCAGATCACTTATTTATCTGATCTTTTATCACTTATATTCGTAATAGTGTATCTTGCACTTTGGGGAATGGGAGTTGTTCAGTGATCATTATAACTGCTTTAGTTTATATCACTGTTCAGTGATGGAGTTCAGTGGAACTCCATCACTGTGGATGGAGTTCAGTGGATGGAGTTCAGTGTAATACTGAATTTCTTCTGTGTATCGTCAATAAACTCATGCAGTACTATAACAGGACACGTTTACAAATATTTGAGACCCAATGTAGTGCATCAATTTATATTTTAGCAATATTTTGTTATTAAAATGTTTTTTAAAACTGTAATCAGTCAAATTAACTACGAAACAGCCAACATTATTATACACAGCAGAAGGACCTGTTTGACTACAATCATTGCTTCAGTGCTGCCCATTTGTCAGTAAATATTTAACTAAAAATGATTTTTTTGCTATTTGGGCATTTTTGTGTCCTGTGTTTGGTCATTAAGTCATTCCGGCCATTCTGCTCCACAATCATGGCAGTAGTATTATTAAGTTTTTCATTTTTAGATACTTGCGTGGGAGGGGGGGCACGGTCCTGCAAAGGACAGTGGTACCACATACTGTAAGTGAAGCAGCAGTCGGGACTCCTGTTGACCACTGACTAGGCAGGCTGGGCATGCCTCCCCGTGAAGGACTGTGGTCTGCCCAGTCAGGCTGCTGCTTTTCCCACTGTGTGCTGTGTTGGATACACCAGTGTTCTTTGTCAGGCCCGAGTCCCCATTGATGCTCCTCCCAGTTTGCTCGTGCACCTCATGTTCTCCACATATGCTGAATTATCCTTTAGACCTAAGCAATCACAGCAACTTTATGGTATAATTTTTTAAGCATTAAATCTTCAGTATTACCTTTTTCTAGTCAAATTTATTTCCACTTCCTTATTTTGCTCACGGAGTGCTGTGGTTCCTGATGTCGTGGTGCCGCATATTATCTAATCAGTACAGACTCAATCCAAAACCCCGCCCACACTTGTAGAAACCAAAGCATGAGATGTAGCAGCAGCTAAACTTTCATTGATAAAAATTACATGTTTTGACTGAACAACTCCATACTCTGGGATGCACACCCTGGTAACCTCAGCAAAGCACTTATACAGCCGTGGACAAAATTGTTGGTACCCCTCTGTTAATGAAAGAAAAACCCACAATGGTCACAGAAATAACTTGAATCTGACAAAAGTGGTAATAAATAAAAATTCTATGAAAATTAACCAGTGAAAATCAGACAATGCTTTTGAATTGTGGTTCAACAGAATTACTTTAAAAAACAAACTCATGAAACAGGCCTGGACAAAATGATGGTACCCCTAGAAAAGATTGAAAATAATGTGACCATAGGGACATGGCCAACCAAAATGTGTCCTCTTATTAACATCACAGGTGTCTACAAACTTGTAATCAGTCAGTCGGCCTATTTAAAGGGTGACAAGTAGTCACTGTGCTGTTTGGTGACATGGTGTGTACTACACTAAACAGGGACCAGAGGAAGCAAAGGAGAGAGTTGTCTCAGGAGATGACAAAGAAAATTATAGACAAGCGTGTTAAAGGTAAAGGCTATAAGACCATCTCCAAGCAGCTTGATGTTCCTGTGACTACAGTTGCACAGACTACAGTTGGTCTTATAGCCTAAAGGCTATAAGACCATCTCCAAGCAGCTTGATGTTCCTGTGACTACAGTTGCACATATTATTCAGAAATTTAAGATCCACGGGACTGTAGCCAACCTCCCTGGACGTGGCCGCAGGAGGAGATGGATAATACAAATGGTAACAAAAGAGCCCAGAACAACCTCTAAACACATTCATGGTGAACTCCAAGGTCAAGGTATATCAGTGTCAGATCGCACCATCTGTCGTTGTTTGAGCCAAAGTGGACTTCATGGGAGACGACCAAGGAGGACACCACTGTTGAAAACATATCATAAAAAAGCCAGACTGGAATTTGCCAAACTGCATGTTGACAAGCCACAAAGCTTCTGGGAAAATGTCCTATGGACAGACCAGACTAAGCTTGGACTTTTTGGCAAGGCACATCAGCTCTATGTTCACAGACGCAAAAATGAAGCATACCAAGAAAAGAACACTGTCCCTACTGTGAAACATGGAGGAGGTTCTGTTATGTTCTGGGGCTGCTTTGCTGCATCTGGCACAGGGTGTCTTGAATCTGTGCAGGGTACAATGAAATCTCAAGACTATCAAGGTATTCTAGAGAGAAATGTGCTGCCCAGTGTCAGACAGCTTGGTCTCAGTCGCAGGTCATGGGTCTTGCAATATAATGACCCAAAACACACAGCTAAAAACACCCAAGAATGGCTAAGAGCGAAACATTGGACTATTCTAAAGTGGCCTTCTATGAGCCCTGATCTAAATCCTATTGAGCATCTGTGGAAGGAGCCGAAACATGCCGTCTGGAGAAGGCACCCTTCAAACCTGAGACAACTGGAGCAGTTTGCTCATGAGGAGTGGGCCAAGATACCTGCTGAGAGGTGCAGAAGTCTCACTGACAGTTACAGAAATCATTTGATTGCAGTGATTGCCTCAAAAGGTTGTGCAACAAAATATTAAGTTAAGGGTACCATCATTTTTGTCCAGGCCTGTTTCATGAGTTTTTTTTTTTTTTTAAATAATTCTGTTGAACCACAATTCAAAAGCATTGTCTGATTTTTATTGGTTAATTTTCATAGAATTTTTATTTATTACCACTTTTGTCAGATTCAAGTTATTTCAAGATAAGATAAGATAAGCCTTTATTAGTCCCACAATGGGGAAATTCCAGGATTGCAACAGCACAGGGATAGCAACACTCAGAGCAACAATCAGAAGGCAAGAAAAAATAACATCTAGTAAACATATGTCCATATTACTATAAATGTATATATATAGACACACAGTGCAGAGCATTATGGTTGGTTGGTGAATGTGCAGCAGAAAGTCTAAGCTCTCTCTCCGCGGATGCGGCGGGCCAGCTGGAAGTCTTTGGGCATGATGGTGACCCCCTTAGCGAAGAAGAGACCACCAGGTGGGCCTCGCTGGTCTCCTGCAGAGCCATGACGGCGAAGCTCAGGAAACGCAGGACGGTCTTGAAGTCCTGAGCGATCTCCCTCACCAGGCGCTGGACGGGCAGCTTACGGATGAGCAGCTCCATGGATTTCTGGCAGCGACGGATCTCTCTCAGAGCCACGGGCCTGTGACGGCGAGGCCTCTTCACTCTGCCGGTGGCCGGAGCGCCTCTCCGAGCAGCCCTGGTGGCTAGCTGTCTCCTGGGGGGCTTCTTCCTCCAGTAGATTTTACGGGCGGTCTGCTTGGTTCTTGCCATCGCTCTTTATTATTCTGTCTTATATTTCTTGCACGCCGCCTAAACTCCAGCCCAGCACCCGCGTCGTTTTCGCTACAGCTCCCGGTATGTCGAGTTTCCCATTAGCACCGGGCGGCGTCCAAGTGCTAGCTAGCACTAGCTCCTCCCCGCTGTAGCGTCTCCCGCTGCAAACCGTGGCTCCGTCCACCGACCCGGGAGATCCCCGGGGCGATCCGTGCGTCCGTGATATATATACAGGGTGAAAGGTGTAGAAAGAAGAAGGAAGATAAAAAAAAAGGCTGTTGCAATGGGCAGCCTACTCGTGTGGCGCCACCGGTCCGGCGGAACCGGAAAAAAGCGAAATTTCTGTGACCATTGTGGGTTTTTCTTTCATTAACAGAGGGATATCAACAATTTTGTCCACGTGTGTAAAATCTGAGGCCAGTTTGACCAATGGTTTGAGTGATATGTGAGGAACACACAGACAGACAGAGATTCCTTGCATTTATAGAGAGATAACATAATACACGTTTTTTTGTAAGTCAAAAATATTAGTACTTAACTAAAACTATAGGTTGTGGGGGAGGGGGGAATTTGGCCCCGAAAGAACATCCTTTTAAACATCCTACAAGTGACACAAGTCAGGTGGTATTTTAAAAATAGCTAAGAGCTAATGGCGTAATGCATGCCTCTCTTTTCTTCATCAAAAGATGCCAAAGGCAAAAGGCGTACTATGCCTATGATACCTTCTACACAGACAGATCACCGTTCTCCAATACTTTTGTTTCAAACATCAGGTCACTTCCCAACAAAACCAGACCATTGGTGATGGAGAAGATCATTCTGGCCTGATGAAATCACCACAAGAGTGCTCAGATTTCCTCACTGTTGACCTTGACATTCAGCAGAGCCTAGATGCAGACCCACTCGGAGGAGTAATGATATATATATATGATTCATAAATGCCCAGATCTCCAGACCTTTGACAATGACCTTGAGCTCAACCTGGATTAAACAAACCTGATGATCATTGCATGTGAGTTTGTTGACAATTAGGGCAATTGCCTAGGAGGAGTAATAATTTTCACAAAATCATATAAATGCTGATCTCTCCTGACCTTTGACTCCGATTTTGAGCACCACCTTGATGCAGACCCACCTGATGACCATTTGGCATGAATCTGGTGAGAATTAGGGTACTTGTGTAGAAGTATTGATTTTTCCGAAATCATATAAGTGCCCAGATCTCCTGACTTTGACCTCAAGCACAACTTGGATGCAGATCCACCTGAGGATCATTGTGAGTGAGTTTGGTGACCATTGGGACAAATGCCTAGATGGAGTAGTGATTCCCGTGAAATGTGGACAGACGGACGGACGATGGATGCCACATTATCACTTGCTCCATTCAGCTTCTCTGGAATGAGATAATGATCTGAGGTCAGATTTGTCATTTCAGCCAGCCCCTTGGACTAACTGTGTGATGATAATAATAAGATAGTGGTTTTATCCAGGAATCACAAACGCAGCTATCAACAACTAGCTAGCTAGCTAGCTAGCAGGGTGCTTAACCAAAGGGACTGGAGTGATGAACGATGACTGGTGTACAAGAGCATATTTTTGTTGAACTTGTGTAAAATGACAATAAAACTACTGCAATCTATATTATGCTCAGTGTTTGTGTTAGTTAGCAAGAATCAAGTGTAGTGGTTGAGGACTATTTGTTTTTCAGTTGTGCAACTAGTGTTAGCAACAAAATAACATTAAATAAAAACTGCAAGCAGTGTTGAAGGGCCCTCGCACATTGTGCGCTACTTGGGGTGTTATGCGACTCACAACACTCGCATCGTTTGGTGAAAAGAACACCGATTGATGAATAAAACAACATATTGTGTAGCATCCCATTATCTGAGTTATAAACCTCTTATTTTTCAGCTAGAGGGAGCCGTGGCTATATGTCATTTTGCATTACAGGAGTCTTCAGTGTCAGCTACCTATTCACGACACAAAATTTGGTTGAATTTTGACAATGTATGCCGGAGTTATAAAGCTTTATTGTTGTACTAGGGGGTGCTATACCAATGTGTGCGATAGTAATGTAAATCTGTTCTGAGTGGTACCAGTACCAATTATATGACGTTTGGGTCCATTTGGACTAGGGATGGGCATTCGGTGAAATTTTCTTCACCGATCGCTGGGAGAATTAATGATTAATAATCGGTTAATCATTAACATTTTTAGGTAGGTAGACTAAATTAGAACATCAGGTATCAGCACGGAGGGCACGGAGAGCCGCACAACTCAAATCTACCTCTCTCTCTCAAATCTCTCTCTCTCTGTTCTCGTGTTTGCTCGGCTCGGGAATCTTGCAAGCTGATTGGCCGAGACGTTTCACCCCGCAAGCTGATTGGCCGAGACGTTTTACCCAGCTCTCTCTCCCTGCCGAGCGGCCACCCAACAAACGAAGACCGCATTCATTGCTCTATCGCTCGTATTGCTTAGTCTAGCCGCGTGGAACTTTTTGCTGTTCTCTTGTGCCATTTTGTGCGAAATAGTCTTTCCATCGAGGCACTACGCCGCCTCCTGCAGCTTCCCTCGACGTGTGTACACCGAATCTTCATGACCTTCTCAATAAAGTTTCTGAAAAAAAAAAAAAAGAATCTTCACGACCGCCATTACTCAGCGCGCAACCACTGTTGGCGGTTTCTTCGCGTAATAAGGGTGTTCCATGGACCCTGTCGATGAGGTATATTTGTATGCTGCATTGCAGTGATTGCAGTACACCTGGTCATTTTTTAAATTGAAATGGTCCCACGCAACACTTCGCCGTAACCGCCTCATGATTTGGCGATCGCCCTACGGAAGCCCGCATGTATCAACGGAGGCACGCCAGGGTACGGCGATGGTGTAATGTTGCCCCCTGGTGCCCAAATTTTGCCATTGCATTGTTTGAGGACGGCCGTGCACTAGGCCTTAATAACCTCGGATTGTTTAAAAAAAAAAAAAACGGTTTGTTGACGAAAATGAACTTCCTCGGTGAAATTCTTAATGATCAATTATCGGTTAATCGGTAAATTATGCCCATCCCTAATTTGGACCTTGTACGTGTAAGTTATGACAACTTCCTATCCATTGGCGATAGGGGGCGCTACTGCTGCATGTCATTGTATGTTATACAAATGTTCACCATTGGCCACCTATTCACCACTCCAAATTTTGTTGACTTCGGACAAAGTATGCCAGAGCTATTAAGCTTGTTTTTTTTTTTTCCTAGGGGGCACTGTAGCTATATGTAATTGTTCAATATAGAAATATTCAGTGTTAGCTAACCATGCACCACACAAAATTTGGTTGAATTTGGACGGCTTTGTTTTTCTGCTAGGGGGCGCTATAGCTATGTGTCATTGTTCATAAAGAAATGTTCAATGTGGGCTACTGATCCACCACACAAAATTTGGTTGAATTTGGGCAAAGCATGGCTGAATAAAGCTTTGTTTTTTCCTAGGAGGCGCTATAGGTATGTTTGTTATAGTTATATAAATCTGTTTGGGGTCTGACTAGTAACATATATATGAAGTTTTGAGGCATTCGGACAATCTATAGGCCCTTTTCCACTAGCCCCACTTGGCCAAACATGTTACGGCTCGGCCCGCGTTTGTAGCCTTTTCCATTAGCCCCAGCACCGGTTAACAGGTGCTAACAGGTGCTATTTTCGTACCTATTCGAGGCCAGGGTACAACCGTGCTGAGTCGAGCCGAGATGTGACGTCAGCAGACTGCGAGCCACTGATTGGTCAGTGCGTAACGTCACGAAAGCGTCCGTCTTCAGTGGAATTTACACGACCGCCATTTGCAATATTTCACAGACTAACTCGGTCATGGTGTAAATACGATATTAATACAGACAGCGTTGTAGGTTTTGCAGAACTTTACACCGTGGTCCAACGAAGAGGTGCAGGGTTTTCTCTGCATGGTGGCAGATCCACAGTGAGAGGAGCGACCTGCACCGATACAGATGCAGCCCAGCATAGAACCGGACTACGAACAAGCTGAAGACGAACGTGAGAGAACCATCGATGAAGAGTGATTTGTAATATTGTGCATCTGTTCGCTTATTTATCCTGTTGGTGGTAAGCTCACTTTTTTTGAGCGAGTGATACAGCGCCGTCCTGTGCTGGCTAACGAGTGTTAGCTAGTAGCTAGCTAGTAGCCAACTCTGCTGATTCGCGCTTGTTTTGTCCTAAGTATTCGCTTGTGAGAGCAAAACGATGAAATATGTTAATCCTGGTTAAAGTCCTGGTTTGTGTACGTATTGCACTTTGGTGCTGCGCATTAAATTGTGTTCAATTTAAGATAAGATAAGCCTTTATTAGTCCCACAACGGGGAAATTCCAGGATTGCAACAGCACAGGGATAGCAACACTCAGAGCAACAATCAGAAGGCAAGAAAAAAAACAAGCAAGCAAGAGCAGCTAATAAACATATGTACGTATTACTATAAAATATATATATATACACACACACACAGACACACAGTGCAGAGCATTGTAGCTGGATGGAATAAATATATGAATATATGAACACACAGTGCAGAGCATTGTAGCTAGATGGAATAAATATGTAAATATATAAACACCCACAGTACGGAGCATTGCAGCTAGGTGGAATAAATATGCAAGTATATAAACACACACAGTGCGGAGCAATGTAGCTAGATGGAATAATATGTAGATATATAAATATATAAACACACCCAGTGCTGAGCATTGTAGCTAGATGGAATAAATATGCAAATATATAAACACACACAGTGCAGAGCATTGTTGCTAGATGGAATGAAACAGCATAACCGTCTACTTAGTTATCCTACATGGTATGATTATGTGCCCATACATATTCTCACCCTCCATAGCGACCGGTATGTTCCTAGTTGTATGCCGGAGGGGACCATTGTGTAAGTCTATTGCATCTTTTGCATTCAAAAAACTATTAGTTTGTTACGTCTTTTTGCTATCTCTGCGAGCAGCCCTGCTTAGGTTGTACAGTCTGACAGCCGTTGGTAGGAAGGACCTACGAAACCTCTCGGTTGTGCACCTGGGATGATGTAGTCTGCTGCTAAATGAGCTCCTCAGTGCATTCAGTATGTCCTGCATAGGGTGGAACTCGGACTCCAGCAGAGATGACAGTTTAGCCACCGTCCTTCTCTCTCCTATCTCCTCCATCGGATCAAGGCGCTGCCCCAGGACAGAGCTAGCTTTCTTAATCAGTTTGTTCAGTCTCTTCCTATCGGCTGCAGTAATGCCACTGCCCCAGCAGACCACTCCAAAAGTGATGGCTGATGCCACCACCGTGTCATAGAATGACTTCAGCAGCGCCCCTTGTACACCAAAAGACCTGAGTCTCCTCAGCAGGAACAGCCTGCGCTGTCCCTTCTTGTAGAGTGCATCAGTATTGTGTGACCAGTCTAGTTTATTGTTCAGATGAATACCCAGGTACTTATAGGATGTCACCATCTCGATGTCTGTTCCCTGTATATTTACTGGTACTGTGAGGGGCTGCCCATGCCTGCGGCAGTCCACCACCAGCTCCTTAGTTTTCCTCGCGTTGATCTGGAGGCAGTTCCGATGGCACCAGTCCACGAAGTCCTGGATAAGCCCTCTGTACTCAGCTTCATCTCCATTGGAGATGAGGCCAACGATCGCAGAGTCATCAGAGAACTTCTGTAGATGGCAGTGTGTTGTGTTGTGTGAGAAGTCCGCAGTATAAAGAGTGAACAGGAAGGGAGCCAGCACCGTTCCCTGGGGGGCCCCCGTGCTACTGATGATCGTGTCGGACACACAGTCCCGGGTTCTCACAAACTGAGGCCGGTTCGTGAGGTAGTCCAGGATCCATGATGACAGGTGCTGGTCCACCCCTGCGCGCAGCAGCTTGTCCTTCAGGATCATCGGTTGGATGGTGTTGAAAGCACTGGAGAAGTCAAAGAACATGATCCTCACCATATTCCCGGGCTTCTCCAGGTGGGACAGAGAACGGTGAAGGAGGAAGATCACCGCATCCTCCATTTAATGCTACAATGTGTTTCCACGTGCCAGGGGTTAGCTGCCCCCAGTGTTTATATTGTGGATGCAGGTCAAGTGGACCCCAGGAGCCGAAATCTCAACATATTAAAGTGCTCTTTCAAACCAGTGATTTATAAAGTCATTCATATAATTTTCTAAAGCGTCAGAATAGACCCACACACCTATTCTGTGGATTTTCCATAAAAGGTGTTGGAACAGTGTTGTTGTGCTGTTCCACCATAAATCCCTGGATTGATAATGTACTTGTACATGTACAGAGTGGATCCTGCGGTGCTTGTCAGGGAAACGAAGCATTTTTGTCACATCCCACCACTGACTTTCATAAGTGTATTTCCCTAATACAGGTACATCTCCAAAAATTAGAATGTCATGAAAAAATTCAATATTTTTTGTCACTCATTTCAGAAAATGAAATCCGTATATTATATAGATTCATTACACAGACAGTGATATATTTCAAGCGTTTATTTATTTTAATTTGGATGATTATGGCTTACAGCCCCTGAAAACCCCAAATTCAATTTGGCCAAAAAACAGAATATTACATAAAATTAACTTTAAAAAATAGTTTTTAAATAGAAATGTTAGCCGCTGAAGTATTGGTTAATATGGGCTGTAGCCATAATCATCAAAATTAAAATAAACACTTGCAATATATCACTGTCCGTGTAATGAATCTATATATCTGTTTCACTTTCTGAAATGAGTGACAAAAATATTGGACTTTTTCATGATATTCTAATTTTTTTGAGATGTGCCTGTATATGTGTTGAACTTGCCTGAACTAACCACCATCCATTTCTGTCGTTCGTCTAGGCAAGAGGAAAGGAAAAGCAGCCAGCCCACAACGGACCTTACCACTGTGGAAAGTACTGAAATCCTTTGCTTTTATAGGTAAAGTGCCAAACCAAAGTAGCACAATTTCCACTTAATATAAAAGGGACTGAACTGAGATTTATTTGATTGTGTGAATATTAATTACAGAATAATTGAAAATGACTGGCACATCAACTGTAAAATAAACCACTTGTTAATGAATTTATTTTTTTGTCAGATCACTTGTGTGATCCTTTGTGAGTTATGTTCATAACTGTATCTTTTGGGGAATGGCAGCTGTTCAGTCATCAATACAATTTAGTTTATATGTGTAGTTTATAGTCTATCATTAATAAACTCATGCAGTAACAGGACACATTACAAATATTTGAGACCCATTGTAGTGCTATTTTAGCAATACAAGTACAAAACACCGCCCACACTTGAAGCCAGGGCAAGAAGAGACACTTTTACAGACAAGACAAACTTTTATTGATAAAAACTCCATATTTTGACTGAGCGACTCCATACTCGGTGATGCACACCTTCAGTTAAAGTACTAGATTCCATTCAAGTGAATGTATTAATTAATTCTGATTGCTGAGGCCACAGTAAAAACAGATGATTTTAAATGTAACGCAGCCCTTGTAAAATCTACTTTACTGAAGCGCAGCTACATGAAAATTGTGGTTAAATACAACAACGAAGTACTTTATTGTCACATTGGAATTGGAATCGCTCCTGTTTTGTTTTTCTTTTGAATTCTTGGATGGAACATGGGTGGGCAATATAAGCTGCAGCTTCAGCCATCACCCATTTCGGATAACCTATGTTGAACTGTATAATCAGAGGAGTTATTGTTTAATTTGACCTTGTTAGATTTTTTTCCCTTTTGTTATATTATTCTATTTTCTTTTAATCTATCCGAAATAAAGATTGGCAGTAGGGGGCACTGTTGCTATGTGTCATTCTTTATTATAGAAATTATCAGTATTGGCTACCTATTCACCACACAAAATTTGGTTGAAATCAGTCAATGTGTGCCAGAGTTAAAGGCATTGGAAGGGTGATGGCGATACTGCAAACTTGGCCACGCCCCTTCCACCAAACCGTCGGGCATTTGGAAAAGTTTTCAGCAGCTTTTGATGGCACATGGGTATAGATGACTGCCACTTTAAATGGTACCAATCATACTATTTATTTCAGAAATATTGAAGAAAACCTTTGGTGTAACCTTCATATCTCCAAGAGAGGATGCTAATGCTACTCATGAATAGTCATAGCTATAATTGTTCGGAGGCATACCCATATACTGTACATCATACCTACCTTGGTGCCAATCCAACATTCCATTTCCGAGGTATTAAAAAAACAACATGATGCAAACTTTCTGATGCGAAACTTTCTGCTTCCTATAGGTGGCGCTGTAGATTTCTATGGATATTGCTCTACAGAGCTGTTTGAATTGGACTAATATCCATAATACTGAATTTGGTTGAAATCCCACAATGCATACCAGAGTTATTGCCATCAGAATGGTCATAGAATGATCATGGTGAGGCATCAAACTTTGCCATGCCCCTACAGCCAAACCATCAAGTGTCGTGAAAAGTTTTCAATAACTTTTAATGGCACATGGGTATAGATGATTGTCACCACAAATGAGATCAATCGGACTAAAACCCTAGGACAAGTTCGATCAAATGCGCGAGGTGGAAATCAGGTCCCTGCCACTTCCTGCCAAAATGGCCGACTTCCTGTTGGGTGTAGACCATCACTTCTATGGAGTGTCTTGACATGATAAACATCTCACCTGATTTTCATCTTTCTACGTGAAAGTAAGCGTGTGCCACTCCCCATTGACTTCACATATTAGGTGGCGCTATGGAGCCATTTTTGTGGGGTCATTCATATTTCCTCTAAAATATTAAATTTTTTGCCAGTCTTGAGGTCCCTGCAAAAAATGGTGAGTTTTTGTGCACGTTGACTACCCCAAAAATGAGATCTTAGATGGAGAAGAAGAAAAAAAAATTTTAACAAAAACAATGGGGTTCTCACCCACTGACGCTGTCAGTGGCTCGGGCCCTAATAAATCGGCAAATCATAATCTGTCCTTTACAACTGACAGCTTGTGAATTGTGTTTGTGGAACTGTTCTATAAACAATATCAAGGTCCAGTGGAATCCCGAATACGGGACTGTAGGGGATGTCTTCATCACTCTGCTATATGACTTAACCCCCGCGGTACTCTAGTCATTGATACCTCACTCCCTCTCAAGTAATATTGCTTAATTAACCAGTACCATGTCTGACAGGTGCAATATAAAGGATTCTGACCTCCTGGCCAGTAGGTGTCACACGCACTGACTCACTATAATCTTATACCTGTTGCCAGATAGAGATAAACAGCACTTCCTGGAGACCAACACTGCAGACTGCTAACATCTCAGACTTTTGGCTATTATGAGCCAGACAGTGTGTCAAGTGAGGACTCTTGTGGTATAGAACTGTTTATTTAACACAATCCTCTCTGATGCGTATCTCTGGTAAACCTTTTTTAAATAACTATATGGTATAGCGTTATTGACAGTAATGCTAATGCAGCACAGCTGTGGTCAAACCAGACAGCTCTTTAGTTTTGACAATGTAATTATGACAACACTCTAGATCAGATTGTAAGGACTTTGACTGCTGTTAGTTGTTCTGTGGTTTTTGTAAATATGCTGAATCACACTTTTAAGGTCTGTTTTTCATCCGTTTTAGCTATGCATGCTTAAAAAAATAAAACAAAAAAACAGCTGTTAATAAGCTCCAGCAGTTATGTCAGTTCCAGTTAATTTTAGGTTGTAAATGTGTTTTGTTTTGAAATACATAAATAAATGTTGTGAAACATTGGATGCCTGAATTCATTTGTGCCCTTTCAGTTACTGTAGAAGATGAAAGCTATTGTTTATTCAGTGTGACAGATTCACAAAGTAATGGTTTACCTCACCTCTGCAAAACTAAAGTATTTTCAACCTTTTTATAACGTAGTGATAAACAAGAACCTAAAATATACTGTACATATTAGATATATATATATAACACTGTAATCAATAATCCTTAGTGAAGCTGGAAATAATTTATGGTGGAACAATAATCTTTTCTCAAATAATATTGTGTAAAAACAGAACTGCATCTCCAAAAATTAGCACATCACCATTCAGATCTATATCAAATAGCACAGACATATTCATCCAAATTTCAAACAAAAAAAAAAAAAAAATTCTTAAAATGGCTAAATTTATATGGGATTATTGTAAAATATGAAAGTTTTACTTTTTAGATTTGAGTTGTTTCTAAAAATAAATTCACCACAATATTCAACTTTTGGAGGTGCATGAGTAGAATGTAAAAGAAAATCAACCTCAAATCAAGTCAGTCAACATATAACAAACAGGAATTTATTTGGGGGAAAATATTTATTAAAAAATAAACAGTCCAGATGCAGGGTCCATGGGGCAGATCTGGGAGAGCAATAGAGAAATTAATTAAATCAGGATTAGGACACTCTGGAAAGCTTTTGTTGTCCCCATAGTCAGTGTTGACCTTTGTTATTATAGTCAGGTACAATTTGTTGATGTAAAAAAAGGACAGTCTCTAAGAAAGTGTCATCCCAGACTAACAGCATTAAAATATAACAGTGTGTGAACTACTAGACAGTTTTAGGACTACAGCAGTGATGCAATGAGTTTGCTTGGTCTACATAATGTGAATGACAATATACTGTAGGTGAAGGAAAGAGCAGGTACAGAAATGGAATTACTTTTTATGTGTGTTGTGGGAGGAGGGAGGAGACCCCGGGGCAGACTCAGGACACATTAGAGAGACCGTCTCCCAGCGGGTCTGAGAACGTCTTGGTGTCCTCTCTGAAGACCTGGAGGAGGTGGATGGGGAGAGGGAATTCTGGGCTTCTCTGATTAGACTGCTGCCTCCACAACCTGGACCCCCAGAAAAGCCATAGAAGATGGATTGATGGCTGTGTTGTATTCCTGCTGCAAGACTGGACCTGATTAAAGAAGAGGAACAACATTTTTTCAAATTCCACATTTTTGGAACACCAAGTGCACAGGCAGGTTGTGGTTTTAATAAAAATGAAAAGTCCAAGACATTTCAGCTGCCAAATTTTGACTATTGTTTTGAGAAGTTATTCAAAAAAGAAAGAAACAAATATCTGTTGCATCTACTTTTGGAAAAATAATCCATAAATATGACTGGTTTGACCAGGTTACTCACTAAATATATTAAAAAACACTCAACATTTCAAAAACAGTTAAAAAATCTCCTAAACAAACACATTTAAAAATTTCAAAATAAAGGATTTAGCTTCAAACATTACTGTGTGGAAAATGTTTTGATAAGACTAAACTTACATTGGTGTGCCGCCGACTGTCTTCCTCACCGGACGATCCCTCTGGTGGTTGTTGTCCTGAGCTGCTAATGGTGTCCAGGCCTCATACACAGGTGAGGTGGAGGAGAAGCTTCTGCTGACATCATCAGAATGCGGTTTTTAAATGTTGATCTATGAGAACACAGTCATATTAATAATCCTTTTTGTGACTTTTAACATGTAAAACTTTGCATCATACTCACCTAAAGGTCAGATATTGATGTTCTGTCCTTAACCGCCACTGGCCCATCACATCAGTGAGGGCTTCAGAGGCTGTTGACCCTCTCTCCAGTCACTGTTTGGTGGAGCTCTTCTCTGCTGTATCATGATGACATTGTCCAAACACCCATCTGTATTTATTCACCTCATGACGGAGGAAGTCCTTACAGGGGTAAAAAAATATTCTGGTTTATTACTTGGATAGTCAAAAATCTGACAAATTTCTACATACATAATTGCAGCTACTTCAGAGACTCAAGAAATCCCATGGCTAATGCTGTGCAGTAACATTAGTTAGAAAGAAAATAAATTAAGACCCATTTATTCTACTATTAGAACTTAAACTATTTTTAACCTCAATTTCCACCATGGTGATCAATAAAGTTTTACATTATTATCTTAATCTGTAACAACAATAAACAACTATAACTTTTCACTGTACACCAAATTATTAGACTGAGCAGCTGCACATCAAAGCTGATAATTAAAAAAAATTATATAAAACATGACTGCTGGATAATTAGTATGTGCCGTTACATTCATAGATGCAAATGTTGATCATACCATGAATCTGTTATACGTGTCAGCTTGGAAAGGAGCAATTAGTGGGGTCTATTCTAAGCCATATATTGGCTGATATTATTATACACTCATAATATGAACATGTCAGAAATAAAATTTAGTTGGTTACATAGACTTTAGACTTCCCCCCCTTCCCCTAACCACTAGATTAGCAGCAGAAGATGAATGAGCTAGTTAGCATCATAGCTAGCACTGGTTAGCTTACCTGCCAGAAGAAAAAGGTGACCTGTGCGTGACTTTTCAGCCCTTTTCAGACTCTTCAGCAGACATTAGCAATCAAAAGCAGAACCCATATTTATCCTGCTCCTTTGTCATGCCATACTTGAGAACGATTGGGAAACTGACGTTTGCCTTGAGACTCAGGTATTTTTTTTTCCACAATATCTTTATTGAACCTTTTTTTTTTTTTTGAGACTCAGGTATTTAGTTGAATAATTTACTACCTGGCAACCCAACAACCCAAAACAAGACGTGGCACATAACATCAAGCTAATGATGCTATTGGCTGTGACATCCTCACTGAACTTCCGTGTTTGTCTTACTCCAGCTGCTGAATGTAAATATTTATATTATTGTTGGTCCACCAAAAATTACAAAAAAATTTCTCTCAATATACTAATTTTTAGAAGAACATTAGGACTTACATTGTGCACGTTTCTAAATGCTTTGTTGATGTATTTTTTTTTAAATCTTTGTTTTCATTAAAATCTTCTATATTTCACCTTTAAACATGGACTGGTTATTATGATAGAGCAGCTTCAAGTGGCAACAAAACAACAAGAAGTGGAAAAAGCTGTGACATGACCATGTCTCATTATAGTGCCACTCTTTGACTCCCTAATCTCACATAATCTGATTTATAAATTAGTGTGGAGTAACACCCTTAAAACCAATAAGTTAGTATCTACTAATGCTATTAAATCTGTTCTCAAATCCTCAAATGCAATTCCACTGCTAAATTCAATTTAAGAGCAATAAAGCATAATAGTGACACATCTATTTTGGTCCTATTAACTCTAGACAGGCTTTCTTTATTAGCGATTTAGAGAGCTTTGTAAAGTCAAAGATATATGTGGACCTCTGAAACCATCATAAGAAAGACTCTGTATATCAGACTATCGTCTGGATCATTACTACCCGGCACTGTGTACAACCCACCTTCACACAACTCTTCCTTTTATAATGAATTAAGTGATCTGGTTAAACAACTTGAGAAGAACAGAGAAACAATAATTCATGGTGACTTTAATATCAACTGGTCTGATAAAAAAGACAAACAAAAACTGAAAAGCCTCATGACTAAATTTAATTACCAGCAAATCATCAAAGGACCCACCAGGATAACCAAACAATCCAGAACACTTATTGGCATGGTATTTACTAATAAACCAGAACGAATAACCAGAACCTATAAACTTGTAACTGGTCTCTCAGATCATAACATGGTTCTTGCTGTCAGGAAACTTACTAAAAAGCGACTACAGTATTTTGGGGGAGTCGATATTGACAAATCAAATTTTATTATCCCCAAATCAAAAAATGAGGAGTTTGAACATTACTTAGAGAATCAAAATTGGGAGCAGCTCATGTCAACATGTGAAGTAGATGATTGTTGTAATTTTATAACTGCAACAATCACAAAGTCTATAGAAAAATTTTCAAAGCAAATTAAAAGTAGACAACAGAAGATTAGCCTACCATGGTTAAATAATGAAATAAGAAAACTTATGAAGAGGCGAGACTATGCACTGAAAACATCACTAACCTCCAAACTACAAAATGATCACCTTGTGTACAAAAGTTTAAGAAATAAAGTGGTACATGAGCTGCGAAAATCAAAAATATCTTATTACAATAAACTGATAGATCATGCAAAGGGTAACAACAGTTCCCTATGGAGGCATTTAAATAACTTAACTAATAAAAAAAACGATCAGAAGGGGGTAAAGGAACTTAGAATCAATGGCAAGACCGTCAGTGACAAGGCTACTTTGGCAAATGAATTTAATTCACACTTTGTGGGCTCTGTGGAAGACTTAACAAAAATTTTTGTGCTGCCAAATGTGCTCAACAACACAAATTCCATACTTCCAACAGATACTTTTCACATCGATGAGGTAAATGAGAAGTTAATTGCTGGCGTTGTTAAAACACTGTCAAACTCAAAAACTAATGATATCTACAATATGAGCACCTCCTTTCTCAAAATGCACAGCAAAATATTAATCAAACCACTGACTCATCTCATTAATCTCTCCATTAGGTCTAGTACATTTCCATCTGGCTGGAAAAAAGCTGTCGTCATACCAGTTCATAAATCAGGCAGTAAAGACGATATATGCAATTACCGCCCAATCTCTATCTTACCAGTCCTATCTAAGGTTCTTGAAAAAGTTGTAGCTACACAGCTGATAGACTACTTACAAGACAGTCAACTTCTTCATCCACATCAATTTGGTTTTAGACCAGGATACTCAACAGAAACAGCAAATTGTTGCCTTATTGAAAACGTCAAACAGTCCTTGGACAGGGGTAATGTGGTAGGAGCTGTTTTTCTAGATCTCAAAAAGGCTTTCGATACTGTAAACCACAGTTTGCTTTTATCCAAAATGGTATCTTTTAACTTCTCCCCAAATACATTAGAATGGTTTGCATCTTATCTCCAGAATAGAGAACAGTGTGTAAAAGTTCACCAGGATAAATCCTCATTTTTAAACAACCGCATGGGTATCCCACAAGGGTCCATTCTTGGTCCTTTACTTTTCAGCATTTTTATTAATGACTTGCCGTTACACTGCTCAGCTGCAACATGCCAACTTTATGCAGATGATGCAGTTATTTACACAGCTGCCAAGACTCCAGCACAGGCTGCAGATGTACTG
Source organism: Pholidichthys leucotaenia (assembly GCA_020510985.1). Taxonomy (NCBI): domain Eukaryota; kingdom Metazoa; phylum Chordata; class Actinopteri; order Cichliformes; family Pholidichthyidae; genus Pholidichthys; species Pholidichthys leucotaenia. The sequence goes on along the minus strand of CM035836.1, from coordinate 363,311,936 downwards.
TCTACAAGTATGGTTGATGTCCAAGAGTGGCTCCTCAAGAACCATCTATTGCTGAACCTTCAGAAAACAGTCTCAATGTGCTTTTCAGTCAAAAAATGTAACCTGCAACATTTTAAAGTTAATATACATGATCATGACATCAGTTTAGCTACAGAATTCAAATACCTTGGCATTGTACTAGATCCTCAACTCAAATTTAATCTTCATATAAAGAAAATTTCAAAAACAGTAAAAAAAAATCTGAACTGCTTTAAATTAATTAGATATTACATACCTTACGAAGCAGCTGCACTGTATATGCATTCTATGGTTTTTTCTCATATATCATACTGTTTGACAGTCTGGGCTCAAGCAGCCCCTTCCACAATAAGACATATAGGTTCATTATATAATCAAACCCTAAAAATCTTGGACAAAAAGCCCATTAGGTGGCATCACTGTAATGTTTTAAAAAAATACAACCTATTGAGTTTTGAGAGCTTCATTGACCTCTGTCTTCTGAAATTAACGTTCAAATGTTTCCATAAATCAGCACCCGAGCCACTTGCTGGTTTCGTCCAAAGACAGGACAGCAGCAGAGCCACCAGGAGTTCTGTTAACAATAACTGTAAAATATTCCACCGCAGAACCACATTTGGACAAACAGCTTTCTCTATAAAGGGCAGTCACATCTGGAACACAATGCCAAATGAAATTAAAATAATAACGGACTTTAAAACATTCACTAAAAATGTTAAAAACTGGCTGAAAAATAAACAAGAATGTACTCATGTATGAATTAACTGTCTGCAAAGTGAGAGTGAATGAAGGGAAGGAATAAATGTGTTTGTTTATAGTGAGTGACGGAGGGAGGAAGGCCTGAAATAGGCAAATGTGAGTTATGTTATATGTGTTAAATGTGAGTCAGGCTGTTATATTTGTGTATTTATAATATTTATAATATTTATGTTAAATGTGAGTCAGGCTGTTATATTTGTGTATTTATAATATAATATTTATAATTGTGTATTTATAATTTTTCTGCATTGATGTATGTGATTATTGTGTATATTTTTTATCTTGATTCTTTTTTCTAAAGCCCATCCAGGGACAAGAGTTGCAAATTAGCTAATAGCTATACACTCTATGTGCAACACATCAGATTAATTGTCTTTGATTAATTGTCTATGTTTATTGCACTGTCCCTGTCAAATAAACTAATCTACTACTACTACTACTAAAGCACTAGCCGCACAGCATTTGTTCAGCGGCTTCTCTCTGTCTTGGGTTGCAAATGGCTTCTGTACACAAGTCTTCATTACGTGATGTTTAATTATTAATATGAAGTTTCTTCAAATGTACTGTAGTGTTTCAAATGTGCACATTAAAGATGTATATTGCGAAAGAGTGAAAATACAGCTAAAACCATTAACTAGGAGAAGGATGGGGACTGCAGGAAATGCAGCACAGTAACATACAAAAGATACTCCTCCCATTTTTCAGATGCTCTGGAAAGCCCTTCTGACTGATCTCATGGGGAGCGGACTCAGTTCTGAAAGGGTTAATGTATAGTTAGTGCCAGAATAATAATTCTGTAGGTGATCTCCCATTATGCTCTACACATATTCCATACAAATTCTGTTTGCATGCTTATGAACAAGTATGTTATGGTATATTGATAACAGGAATGAGACAAAGGTATAGAGCCCTCTCTGTCTTTTCTCTCTCTCTTTTAAGTCAGGTCTTTAACATTAGATACACACCCAAACCCAACACCCACGCACACTGTTGATAGCACATTCTAGAATGAAGAGGCGTGTTCAGTGGATGGCCTGTTCCCGCCATAGGTAGATTAGCCAATCAGATAGTCGCGTACAAGCCCATCCCATTGTACTGGCTCGCCCAACCCGAGGGGATAATTGTAACCTGCACCCGGAAGTCGGGGTTCAGTCTGACCACGCTCCAGAGGGAGCTGCGTCACGCTGCACCCAGCGCTGCTTGCTTTACATGTGACTTCTAAATAAATGTACCATCCTTTAAATTGAAGAAATCTCCGGTTTGTTCTTGGACCTTTCAATCAAAGAATCGGGTATTTTTCTAACAATTGGTGCCGTGACCCGGATTGAATCACGTATTCCGAGACGAGCCTGAAAAAACTACATCGGAAGGACCCTTTTTAGTCGACTGTGGCGACGCCTGAATGAAACAAAAAGGTAAGCAGAAAGCCTTTTTACGCAAATTTCTGCAGTTTGGCCATTCTAAATTTACAGTCGTCTGATTAAGGGGTATATCCGATTTCTAAATTTTAAACTGTTTGCGGGATGGAAGTCTGCGGTCACATGTAAAGCATGAACCACGTGGTCTTGCACGAGGGAGAGTGGTAATGTCCTAGGATCAAGTAGCCGCTTTTTTACGAATAAGGAAGATTTGCAATGCAAGAATCTTTTTTAGATCAATAGTGAGCATATATAAAGGTACTCTTAATACGTTATAAGAACCTCAGACTACATCATGAGTGAGTAACGTAGCAAGCAGCCGCAAGAATCTTTTTCCCACCTTTAGTGAGGGTCTGCTCATAAAAATAACTTGCAGAATGGTACAAGAACCTTTTCTCCATCCTTAGTGAGTGACCATTCATAAGTATAAAAATAATAACTTACAGAATTGCATAAGAATCTCTTATTCCAACAATAGTGAGTGCATTCATAAGTATAAAACAATAAAATAGCTTGTTAAAATCAGTATAAGACTGATCTTTATGATAAGATACCTCTTGTATCGATTACCTGACGAGGTTCCGATGAAAGTATCCTCTACATATAAGTTAAGCTATAGGTAATGAGTAAATGAGTACATGCAAATCTGCGGCAAACTCTCCACATCGTGCAAGCTGATCTCTGTAAAATTTTGTGTCTTTAAGGGATAAAAATGTGATTTGAGAAATACCAGGGGTTGGAAATATTAACTAATGGCGGCCTCCGGACCGCATGGTCAGAACAAAGGGAAGTAACCCCCACCACCGAGTGGAGGTGCAATTGGTAAAACAGGTTACTGAGGATTATTTGAGGTAACAGCATTAAAATGAAGCGCTAAATTAAAGTTGTAAAGCTGTGGTAGTGTGTATAGCTGGGATTAAGGAGGCAGTGCTCCATTTTTCTTACACTATAAAAAAAAAAAAAAAAAAAAAAAAGCACATGGTTTGTGAACAATAGGCTCAGGGGCCATTTTGCACATGTCCCATTTACTGCGCATGCGAGGGCGCCATTTTGAATCACCTTCAAGCTAGGGCACAGTGCCTCCATCATGTGGCCAAATATAGGAAGTGCACTATTTCACAAAATTTCTGCCAACAAAAACTTAAAATCTTAATAATAAATCTGGAACTTTATCTCTCTGGTTGAAAGGAAGGCTTTAAAAATTCCATGCATGGTGAAAAAACAAAAGACCTCAGGGACCTGCTAGAATGCAGGTTTGCCCATAATGAGGCAAAGCGTACCCGTTCGGCTTGGAGAGATGAAAGGTTTAACTTTAAATTAGGCAGAAGGAGGTTTACAATAAAACTGGAGAATAAGGAGATTTATTCCTCAACAAAACTAGGAAATCCTAGGTGGACACTATATAAAGGTGAGAGAATTTAAATGAAAAATTGCAGGTTGGTATAGATAAGTAAATATATAAATGAATTAAATTATAAATACAAAAATAATTAAATACAACAAACGAAAATATGAATGAATAAAATAAATAGGAGTTTTTGTTGTGGAGATGAGAGTGGGCAGAATATGGAAACGGAAATTTGTTCTTGAAGAAAATTGAAAACTGATGAAATGTTGAAGTTTTGTGCAGGACGCAAGACAAAAAATATGGAGAAACGATTGGAGGAAGAAAAAATGTAAGAATGAGAGACTTATGCTGCAACGGTGAGAACAAATGCAAAATAATCAATAAACACGATATAACAGAGAAGGACAAAAACACGCTGTTTAATAGCTTGTTTCTCTCCATTAAATTTGAGACAGTGTTGGCTGTGGACGACCCCTCCCCCAGCAGCTGCCTCCTCCTTCACGCCATCAGTGACCCCCCTCCTCCTTCCACTTCGCTGTCCCACTCCAGCAATCAAAGAAAGCAACACAATGGATCAAAAGAGGAACAATTGAGCACACCAGCAGAGTGAGTCCTCACACATCTGATATTGTATAGTATTCCTGTATATGTATCAAGCCGCTGAGGCTGGTAGAAAATTAAGGTTGTTGTTCTCTATTTGTGAAATGTGGGGTGATTCATCACTCCATTGATCAACCAGTTGAGACTGATTAACAACTATATGAAATGTCTCTAGCCTGTAAGCCCGGCTCCCTGGGGTCGGCGCTATCCTAGACAAGGGCTAGATGGTTGACAAAGGTCCCAATCACAGATCAAAAGAAAGGAAGGGAGAAATTTGCCAGATGGGTCAAACAAATGCAGGACAGAGGAATGTTCGAAGGATGTGAAAACAGCCCCCCCACCAGGGAGACCTAGCTATACAGTATTGTTGCCTTCCATATCAGAGATGTGCCAAGACCACATACTGAGCAGACACAATACATGACCAATCTTCAAAAAAGCCATACCCATGCCCCATCTAAGTTGACCTGTCAGTATGGGCTGCATGACCACAGGAGGTCAGAATAGTCAGAGGCCCCCGTGGGACTAATACTTCCTATGTTAAGCAATTTGGCCACTGAGCTCAAACACCCACAAGGGCCCCCAGGGGGTCCCCCAAAATTAGCAACACAACAGGTATCCTTCCCTACAGGATGTTGAAAAAGAACCGGCTTTGATATTAAGCCGTTCTGTTTCAAGGGGGGAGAGGTCAAGATGAGAGGTCAAGACAGGAACAGATAGAAAAGTTACTAGTCCACTAAGGTTTGAAGGCTACATTAAAGGAATAGAACAATGTATCAAGGAAGAGGAATCCAACGGGGTCAAATTAAACAATGGCTCCTCTGATTGCACAATTCAACATAAATTATCCAAAAAGCGTGATGGCTGAAGCTGCAGCTTATATTGCTCACCCATGCTCCATCTAAGAAACATCTAATAAAACAAAGGCTAGCATCTAAGACCAAAATCTGAAAATTTCTTGACGCTTGAAAGGTCATTATTCCACTGAATATCAGGCAGTGGGAACTTTTGCTACAAGAAAACTAGCCACCTAGTGACCAAGAGAAATGAGGCAGGTTTAGGGCTCCTTAATATTTAAGGGCCAATACATATTTGGAGGTTCCCAGACCCTCCTAACTGTATTTTTTGCACATCTCTACAAATCTGGTGAAATCTAATAACATTGTTAAAGACTTGCAATAGACATTTTAACTTAACATAAGATTTGAGCATGGAGGTGCAAAATATGATAAAAATGCTGATTTACAATCACAAGTTAAGACAAGGGTTGAAAATTTATGCAAAAAGGTATAAGGGTAAAGCTGCAAGGTTTGGAGGAAATTGCACAATTGAGGAAATTTGCCAAATATTACAAAATGTCACAAATTCCTGAAAAGGAACTTGCAAATTTACAAGGAAAAGATCTAAAATTTGTTAGGAAATAAGATGAGCCTTTATTGGTCCCACAGTGGGGGAGATTCTAGGATTGCAATGGCACAGGGATAACAACACTTAGAGCAATAATTTAAAAGATAAGAAAATAAGAGCAGTGAATATACATATGTACACATAAATATAAATACACGGTGCGGAGCATTACAGATTTCCTTACACTTTGTATGGAGATGGGGGATGGCAGCGTAACAAGGGTTATGGTTTTGGATCATCCAGAGATGAGTAAAAAGCATTATGGAAGACGATGAATTAAAACAAACACAACCAGAGTAGACTACAGAAACAAGAAGATAATTTGGGGTAAAAAACAGCAAACACTCGGCCGAATAGACTCAAGAATGAAGCATATACATACATATAGCTGTGTGCACACCAGCCCTATCCAAGGGATCATCATAGAGCACGCACAGAGCGGAGGTGGAGCATGAACAAGGCTTTAATGTCCTGTGCACATAGATCTGCAGCTCTGACACACACAAGACAACCAGTGTAGCTTGACAAACAAACCAGCGGTTCACACCCGCATGGTCTGTGTGTCACATGGTTAAGTCCTGATTTAAATGTTATTTAGAATTGTTTTTGGAGGCTAATGAAAGCTCTATATTTTTGTATCTAAAATTGTTATAGTTTTGTAGGCATAGTGTTAGTTCATCTGGAGGTTATCTGTTCAGAAGAAAAAAGACAGAAGACTCCACCACACCAAGATACAGATGACTCTGTTAAACTTAAGTTTTCATAATAATCAGCAGACGTCTTAGTGTAATGCATTCCTTGAAGGGCAGGTGTTCAGACCCAGAGGCATTATTTAATTCCAAAACAAATTCAAAAGGTCAGTAATTAAAAGGCATCCAAGGCCAGGGTATAAATCAAGAGATGAGTGTTGTCACAAAACAGAATTTTGAATGGAGCCATGTTGGTTTATTTATAAAGCTGACTTTTCAGAATGAAACCGATCACTTTTATGTGCAGGATCTTGTATGGAGCATTAGCTGTGGACAGTAGTCAGTAGTATGAACGACGGGACAGTGAACAGAAGGAAGTTCCAATACTGAAAGAGATTATAGATGTGAGATGTTTCATCAGCTAGTCCAGGGAAAGGTGAAGTCTTGTACACAGATGGATAGTGGTTGGAAAAGAATTGAGTGAGTGTTTCTGATGGGAAAAAGTACTTGGGGGAAGAGAAGAAGAACGGTGGATTTAGCAAGTGTAGAAAATATTTCTGATGTTGAGATGGAAATGGAAAAAGAAATTAAAGCAGAGCATGTCTAACCAAAGAAAATAAAGATCCACGTAAGATTTGCAGCTGTAGCTTTAAAAACCAACCAAACAGAAAACCAACAATAAATAAATTAAATTTTTGGCTAAGAGTGTCAGGAAGAAGGCACAAATGCAGGCAACCATCTTAGATGTTTCCAAGTACTTAAAGCAGCAATGAGACATTAGGTGTCCATTCTTTCAGTGCATTTCCTTAATTGTGAATATTAACATTAGTTATGTTCCTCCCCAACAGAGGGTATGCATTTGATGTTACTCACCACATAATGGTGTGATATGTGATATATGATACGTCATATTTCAGGAATATGACAGTAATGAGGAATGTGAATTTTCCCGATTCGGCGGTGGCCAAGCTGGGTCAGGGTAAACTACATTCACTCCACAATTTACCAAGGAACATATAAAATGAGGCATTCAAGAAAATTTAAATCAAATTCTAATTAGGCAAAACGTCCACCTTTCGCTTGACTGAAAGTGTGACACAACTTTTAATCATTTATTTAAATTCAACTGGACAAACTGATCTTATTTATCAATGCTGAAGCATATCAAAATGCACAGGGGGTTATTTTGTTTTTCTTAAATGAAATTTGTAAACTAGTTAAGCTGTGACTATTGAAACCTTATTGAACAGAACTCTTGGAAGACAAAGGTCCGCAGGGTTCAATTACAGTAGTGCAGATAGTATCTGTTGGCATGGTGGAGAGTTAATCTTATTATCCCATCTTGTATTAATTAGGAAAACTAAATGAAGACTTTGAAGCAGTTCCTTTCTTGACTTAATGTTGGAAATCTAGATAAGAAGGGAAAAGAAAATTTGGAGAAAAACTGAACTTATTTATGGAATGGCTGACACAAGGGGAGCCTGAGGCTCCCCATGAATCTGTTTCTCTTATAAAAGGAGGACAAGAGGACAAGGGGGGAGGACGGCGAGGAGGAGGAGGAGGAGGGAGCACACCCCACAATGGCCGCTGCTGGCAGGAGAGGCGTCCACCTCCACCACTGAAAACTGGACTGCATACTTAAAGACTAGAACAGATAAGTGGACTCACTTCTACACGTATGCAGAAAATTAGCAAAAATTAAATTATTGCATGTAAAGTAAGAATTCTGGGTAATGACATACAGGACTCTGAGTCAGAAAAATAACGATCAAATTCTGCAAATGACAAGCTACCAGTAGAACACCTATCAACATCTGTAAAAGTAGCATTGTACCCAGTGTACTATAGGCAATTGAATGGATCTGATCCAAATTGTGAACTACCATCATTTGTAAATCCATCCTCTAGATTGGTCATAAAATTAGACTGATAAACAAGGAAATGTGTGGAAGCATCCATTGTCCTAATTGAAGAGGATAAGAGGCATTTCAACCAATGGGGGGTTCCACACATCCCGCTGGTTAGACCCAAACACATGGATTGGAAAATGGTGGACATATTGTCATCTCTAGTGCAGAATAGAGCCATCCATGGAAAACCAATACCTGACCTTAACAGAATATTCTCCCAAAATAAAACCATAAGCATTGTCTCTCAACTGGGTAACCACAGCACAAAAGGCGGCACAAAGATGCCCAGAAATCTCCTATATGACCAATCTTAACATTAACAAATGAGGGGATGAGGAAAATTTGAATCAAATTCCAAATTGGTTATGGTAAAGGGATAACCAAATGCAGATCTAATAAAAAGAGCAGAGTACGACACTATAGGCCATATATTCAGAAGCCCAGAAGGGCGTTAACAAATGCAATTTTCCACAGTGGGAGTCATCAGCAAGTCTTAGACCAACTGCTGGGTCGAGAGGAAGAGCTGAGGACCCCAAGACAAAAGATGATGACGAGGAAGACCATTCTGCCATCACAGATTATTTGTAAACACAGTGTGCTAATGATAATACATAAATCATACATAGCTCACCACACGGATGTAGGGGTGTGAGACTTATAGGGTTCTTGCGTTATTTATCTCCATCATGCTAATTACGGTAAGGTAATCTGAATAAGGGAGAAGGTTAGAAGCTCTGAATGCCTGAATACAGCAATGCATGAATAAGGATGTCTCCTAACGTTGAATAATATTGTTTACTACCTACCCACTGAACATATAGGTCCCATCACCCAACACACACACCACAACACAAACACCACATGCAGATTTCACATAGCCAACAATCACACACTCAAGGCTACTGGGAGATAACTTACAACAACACATAGATAACTACAGTTGTAGTGAATAAGGATAAAACTTTACAAGCTCCATGCATTGTGATGGCAACCCCTCAGACCATTATTGGCCCTGCCCCAGCTGAGCCCTTTGTGTCGGCACTTGACCACAGGTGTAGGGTACAGGGAAGATGCATGCCGGAGAGCACCAGACCATTATGACGTGTGCCCGTGACATTGAAGAGGTCGTAGGGCGAGTGACTGTATGACTTCAGTCCCCAGAAGAAGAATGGACTGGTACCCGAGCGCATCCACCGCACCTCCAGCATCCAGGGTGGAGCCAGGAGCTCGAGCCTTACCAACACCAGCATGTCCACCTCTTTCCAGCGACAGGGGGGTGGCATCCCTGGGACAGCATCACTGAGCTGTTCACTGGCTGGACTGGATGTTACATACCCTCTGCTGCACCCACCAGACTGTCCTGTAGACCTCATGGGATGAGGTGTGCCTCTGAGAGCGGGGACACAGTTGTTTCGTTCCTGTGTCACCAAGATGGAACTGTGCTCCACAGCTGCAGATACGGGAAGCAGACACAGAGGAAGGTCGAACCTCTGTCGCAACCGTGTGATGAGTGCAGCTGAATGATGTGAGCCCTGGCAAGGGTTAACCGGTGGACAAAGGTTTTGTGGACCGATTCTATTCGACCCTATGACCCCTACATGGTCCACTCCACTGGACAAAGAACAATGATCATGAGGAGACCTCGAGGAGGGTACAGGACCTGGTGACAGTTCACCTCTTAGACATCGCTGCACCGTGCTAAGGTGTCCACAAGGGGGGAGGCACGGGTAGCAGAACCAATGGTGCAAGCCTCTTGGGTTGACACACAATGCAGGGACCTGCCTTATTCACCATCTGTTAATTGCTAGAGTCTCTCACACCATAAATGGTTGACATGATAAAATCATGTCAAAGGGGGGATTGAAAGGGTTAATGTATAGTTAGTGCCAGAATAATAATTCTGTAGGTGATCTCCCATTATGCTCTACACATATTCCATACAAATTCTGTTTGCATGCTTATGAACAAGTATGTTATGGTATATTGATAACAGGAATGAGACAAAGGTATAGAGCCCTCTCTGTCTTTTCTCTCTCTCTTTTAAGTCAGGTCTTTAACATTAGATACACACCCAAACCCAACACCCACGCACACTGTTGATAGCACATTCTAGAATGAAGAGGCGTGTTCAGTGGATGGCCTGTTCCCGCCATAGGTAGATTAGCCAATCAGATAGTCGCGTACAAGCCCATCCCATTGTACTGGCTCGCCCAACCCGAGGGGATAATTGTAACCTGCACCCGGAAGTCGGGGTTCAGTCTGACCACGCTCCAGAGGGAGCTGCGTCACGCTGCACCCAGCGCTGCTTGCTTTACATGTGACTTCTAAATAAATGTACCATCCTTTAAATTGAAGAAATCTCCGGTTTGTTCTTGGACCTTTCAATCAAAGAATCGGGTATTTTTCTAACAGTTCAAAACCACATAACTTGGGCTACGGTGATAATTTGTGTTCTAAGTATACAACACATTGAGGCCAGATTGGAAACTATACTTTAGGGTTCTGCAACACTCTTAATAGTTAATCAGCTATTTGCAGGTGACAGTTAAGCCTGTTAAAGTTTATGGTTGAATAAGACAAGCTTTTCAGCAACTGTGACTGAAGTTACCTTCATGATAATCCTAACAGCTAGCAAAATCATAAAGTTTAAAATTTAGACAACCAATACTAATGTAGATAATGGCATCTACTGTATGTAGAGTTCCTTTCTAAACCCATGTGTAAGAAAGCAATAACTTCACTGGAAGCAGTACTTACTACTGTAGAAATTTCAGAACCACACCAGCTGTGAATAGCAGATGTGGTTTTGCTGACTTCCTCCAAAGCTCTGGGGCAATTCACAGTCAAGTGTGAAGCAGCTGGGATGAGAATTAACACCTTTGAGTCCAAGGCCATGATTGTTTTTGGATAAGAATGCACAGCCCAGTCTTTGGTTGGGGATGATTTGCTATCTGAAATGGTTAAGATATTCATGAGAGGAGACTGACAAACATAGAAGTCAATGGTTCTCAACCTGGGGTCTGCCCCCCTCCCCACCCGGGATGTTGGTGGGGGGTAGGGTGGGGCTGGAGATCGCAGGGACATGTTAAATTTAAAAAAAGTCATAACACACCCAACTGCACAAGTCAAAAGTCTGCATGCTGGCTAAGCAGCATGGGTCACTGACCATCTCACCTCAGCTCTGGGGACATTTGAATAAGAAATGTGGATAAATGGACAGAGACAAAGAGTGGAAATGAATCAGAAGGCTGCCTGTCATTATTCTGACAGATATTAATTTCAAAACTGCAACAGGCAAACTGTGTGTGCCACGAATATCACAGGGGCTGAGATTGAGACCCTCAGCCGAGGGTCAGACCCTTCTGCAGCTCTGACTGTCCCCTGGCTGCTGTGGAGCCGATACAAGCCTGTCCTGGTTCAGCAAGGGGAAATCTTTCCGTTTAGCTCTATTCTGTGCTCATTCGGTCACTTCCCATTTCATCTACTTCCCATTTTGGCAACTATTCCCATTGTGTCTACTTTTCACACTATTCAAATGTACACATTTTTATCTATTGACATTTTGATTTATCACTTTTCATAAAAACTCAAGATTTTTCTTTAGTAAATCTAGTATAAATTAAAGCAGGTGAATATAACAAGATTTTCAAAAATAAATTAGTTCAAGGGCATATAACACAAGATTTTCAAGAATAAAATGACTCTCTTATAAAATAAATGTATATAATATTATGAAAGTAATGAGTAGCCATAGATGCAGTGAATGCACTCCTTCCCAACAAGCCTAGGGCAACATACAACCATTTCGTCACCCTCCTCAAAGAAGAGCTGCAGAGCTTGGACATCATTCTTTGCCCATCTCAGGTTCTGGTGGATTTTGAGAAGGCCCTTCTGCAGTCAGTCCAGCTGCACTTCCCAGACAACGACGTCAAATGATGCTACTTTCACTTTTCACAGTGTCTCTGGAGGTGGGTCCAGAACAATGGCCACATTGTTCAGATATATTGAGTTTGATGGTGCTCCAAGCAAGGCGGACATTCTCTAGTGGTAGAAAGGTGAAGAAGAAGCATGACTTCACCAGAGGAGGTGTGGAGTGTGTTGTAGAACGAGGAAAATACGAGGAAAGCTTAAACTGTGGTTTGATTCAAACAAATTAACGCTCAATTTAAGTAAGACAAAATTTATAGTTTTTAACAATCATCACAACAACTTAGTATCTAAACTGAGTGTAAATTGTGTAGTGATTGAAAGGGTATCCGAAACTAAATTTCTTGGAGTAATAATTGATAATAAACTGTGTTGGAAGTCACATATTAATTATATTAAAGGTAAAATATCTAAATCAATTGCAATACTACACAGAGTAAAATATTTGCTGAATCGACCCACATTATATACTTTGTATCATTCATTAATACTCCCGTACATGACATATTGTACTGAAGTATGGGGAAATACATATAAAACAAACATACATCCAATCTTTATGTTCCAGAAGAGAGCTATTAGAATAATAAACAAAGCTGCTTACAGGGAACCAACAAAGCCACTTTTTCTTAAATTACTGTAAAAGCTCTCAAGTTGAAAGATCTGGTTGACTTTAAAACTGCAGTAATAATGTTTAAAGGGAAGAATCTATCACTGCTCGCAAATATCCAAAAGTTGTTCCAAGTAAGGGAGAAACAATATCATTTCAGAGGAACATGTACAGTATATTTCAAAAACCTTCAGTGAGAACTACCACCAAGCAACACTGTGTCTCAGTGCAAGGAGTAAGACTGTGGAATGCTTTTGGACCTGAATTAAAATCATGTACAACGCTTGGACAATTTAAACAAAAACTAAAGGAAGAAATATTCCAAACATATATACAAGATGACATATAAAATCATATAAGGATTGTCATATCCAGTCTGTGTTCTGTTGTTGCTTAGTTTTTTGTCATGTTTTGTCTTAGCTTTGTTCTGAATTGTAATTGCTCTTGTTTTGTTTTTCTTTTGAATTCTTGGATGGAATATGGATGGACAATATAAGCTGCGGCTTCAGCCATCACCCATTTCGGATAACTTATGTTGAACTGTATGATCAGAGGAGTTATTGTTTAATTTGACCTTGTAAGATGTTTTTTCCCCCCTTTGTTGTATTATTCTGCTCCTTTCTTTTAATCTTTACTTTTAATCTATCCCAAATAAAGATTCATTCATTCATTCATTCAAGGCTAGCGCTGCGGCATGTTTAATAAGGGTCTTGAAGTTCTCATCATCCCTGTACAGAACAATGTGACCATTGGCATCAATGATCTCCACCCCAGTGTAAAGGGGGTATAAAGGACTGCATAACTGCATGCAACCCAAATTTTCAAATGTGAGTTTTATAGCATTTTAGGCTACAGAACAATTAAAATAACCTATTGTATCTAATTCTACAGTTATTAGATATAATGCATGTTTAGCGCACTTCTGTTGGCTTTACTTTTATGATTTCCAACCCTTTGTTTTGACTAATAAATACTAACACTGGTCATTTGTCTCACAAAGTTACTTTTTTTTAACTTTGTTTTTCTCACTTTCTATATCAACTTTTAAACAGGCTTCAGATATAAAACTACTTGTCTGGGATGATGGACCCCTTTTCTTAGTTCAAGGCTCACATTATAAAGTGCATTTAACAGCTTCCCACCAGTCTGACTGCTGCAGATCCTACATGCACCAGATGCTGTCGCTCCTGTGTGATCTCTGCTCTTCTGTTTAACAAGAGCACATGATTGGGCTGGTGTCCACTTCTTTACCAGCAAATTAACTTATCCACTCTGAGGACAGCACGTCTCATTGATTGACTTGATGGGCTCCGGGTAGTGACGTTAAGTGCTGACCGTGTTGCATAAGTCCACGTGGTGCTGCACATTTGCTACAAACTGTAAGTGAGTGTTCAGGATTGGGTGGTAGTCTGTCAGCAGCCAAAGTGATTTAACTCTCAGTCTGAGGCAGCAGGAGATTGAAAAGTCACATCTCACTGGAAAAAACAACTAGCAGCTTTTCTGTGCACCAACTGAAGGCTGAAATCAGCAAACCTACAACATGCATCACAACTACAGACCCCCGAAGTGGAATTTAAGACTTTTTTTTAATTTAAGTTTTTGTGAAGGGTATACATGTCATTACAGCATTGCATTGTCTACATTTTCATCACGTATTCCCTTTGTTTTGTTTTTTGACAAGATTGAAAAAAAATTATAACAACACCCTTTTTTTAAGTGAAAGAAAAGAAAAATAATAATTAAAAAAACAACAAAACAGCAGAAAAATAAAAGAGCATCTGAGTAGCGTTGGAGCAAAGAGAGGTGCCATTATTGAAATGGTATTTGTCAAAGATTAGATCTGATGGAAGACACATATGCGTTCCAGGGTTGTCAAAAGTTCAAGAACCCATCCATGTCCTGTCTCAGTGCAAATGTCAACTTTTCCATCGAATAAATGTCCTGAATCACGTTAATCCAATCTTCAGGTGTAGGACAGTCTTTCAACATCCATTTTTTTGTTAGTGCTTTTTTACTTGCCAATATTAAAACAGTGAATAAGTATTTTTCTCCTCGTCTTTCCAGTGATTCCGGTAGTAAACCCAAATACAAAAGTTACAAAAGAAACGGGAACCGTTACTTTGAATATTTTCCCCAATATTGTCTGTTCTGTACATTGGATAACTGGGCATGACCAAAACACATGAAAATGATTTGCAGTCTTTTCACCACACAAGCGCCAGCAATTCAACCCTTTACAAGTAAATTTGTTTTGTGCAGGTGTTCTGAAAAATCTTAACAAATTTTTCCATCCAAATTCTCTCCACAGCAGGGATGAGGTACTTTTCCACTGTTTATTTAGTTTTTCCCATATTTCCAGTTGTAAAGTGAAATTCCCCTCTTTTTCCCATTTCTCTTTTATACTGTATATGATGTGTTGTCTCCTTTTAAATCTTGAAAACCATGGTATATTTTAGAGATGTATCTGATCCCTGGGATCCCTTTATATGCCATTAAGAAGACCTTCAGAACACCTGACTGGGCCCTTTCCAAATTCTCCTTTTTAAGTATTTTGTTTATGTGGTGTCTAAGTTGAAAGAACCTGTAAAGGTCTTGATTTATTAGACCTTGTTTTTTCAAATCTTCAAAACTTTTTAAAGTTTGCCCTTTAAAAAAATCGTAATATTTTATCAGTCCGTTCTCTTTCCACTTTTTAACTCTAGTGTCTGTTTTATTAGGAGTAAAATCCTGATCATAGGAAATCCATTGCAATAATCGATAGGGTTCTTTAGTTTGATTCTCTCTGACTATCTTAAACCAAATTTTTAGCGGGGTCTCTATCCACGGGTTAGTGTTATTCAAAAGTTTAGGTAAGGCATTGTTCCCTATTACCGCCTGTAGGGGAATGTCACTTGTTATTTGGCATTCTATCTCCTTCTATTGTGCAGTGTAGAATGGGTTACATATCTCTACTAAAGTTTTAATTTGCGCGGCTTTAAAATAGTCCCTGATATTTGGCAGCGCAAGCCCACTTTTGTCTTTGTTTAGCTGTAGGGTTCTATACCTGATTCTTGGTCTCTTGCCCTGCCATATGAATCTTGAGATCCTTCTGTCCAGTTCTTGCCATGTTTTTTTGGGAGGTTCTACCGGTATTGTTTGGAAAAGGTATAGAAGACTTGGAAGTATATTCATTTTGACTGCTTCAATTCTTTGTGCAGTACCCAAGAATGGTATCATATTCCATCTTGCTAGATCAGATTTTATTTTTACCATCAGTGGATCATAGTTTAGTGTTATAATTTTGTTGAGTTGTTTTGGGATATTGACCCCCAGATATTTCATAGATTCCACCTCCCAGTTAGTTTTGAATTTGCTTAGTAAATATTGATTTGGGTTATAGTTGAATGTTAAAATTTGGGTTTTATGCATGTTCAGTTCGTACCCCGATAACTCTCCATACTCTGAAAAAACAGATTAGTTCTGGAAAAGAGGTGTCCGGCTGCCCCAGGTATATTAAAATGTCATCAGCAAAGAGTGCTATTTTATGTTCCTTCTGACCAAGTGTAATACCTTGAATTTTTTGATTCTGTCTTATCCATTGGCTCAGAGGTTCTATGAAGATTGCAAAGAGCAGTGGAGACAAGGGGCAGCCCTGACGACATCCTCTCTCCAGTTCAAAAGATGATGATAATTTACCGTTAATCCTTATTTTAGCTGTTGGTTTTTTATATAATGCCTGGATAGTTCTAATGAAATTGTTATGAAAATTGAAACTGGACAAGATTCTATATAGGAAAGACGAGTCAACCGAATCAAATGCTTTTTCAGCGTCTAATCCCAGTATGGCTGCATTTAAATTATATTTTTTTATATGATGAATTATGTGTAAAGTGCGTCTAATGTTATCTTGTGTCTGTCTTTGTCTTATAAAAACCTGTTTGGTCTAAATGAATTAAGTCTGTCAGTATATTTTCTAACCTTTTGGCAAGGATAGCGGTAAAAAAGTTTATAGTCCTGATTTAACGCACTGATTGGTCTGTAGTTGGAGCAGTCTAATTTATCCTTTCCAGGTTTAGGTATGACTGCAATGACCCCTTCTGTCCAGGAGGGGGGGGGGATTTCCCGTGTGTGGAGGACATAGTTAAATGTTTTCAGGAGGAGAGGAGATAGTTGCTGTTTAAAAGTTTTGTACCACTCTGCTGTATAACCATCTGCTCCTGGGGATTTGTTAGCTTTAAGTTTCATAATTGCTTTTTCTAATTCTTTAGGTTGTATTTCTGCCAATAGTTTTTTATTTTGTGACTCAGTAAGTTGGGGAAGATTTAATGTATTTAGGAAGGCTTCGGATGTGTCTTTGTGTTTTTTAAGGGAGTACAAGTTCTTGTAGCAATTCTCGAAGCTTTTATGAATTTCCTGAATTCCTAATTTTTATTTCCTTTGATACTGGGTCTCTGATTTTGTAGATTGCTCTCTCCGTTTGTTGTTTCCTCAATTTATAGGCTAGTAATTTTGCCGATTTGCTACCTGTTTCATAATATTTTTGTTTCAGAAATGTAAGTTTCTTCTGGATTTCTGTTGTGTAGATCTCGTTTATTTGTTTTTTATTTCCTTAATTTTGAGCGAGTCATTAGAATGAGTGTTGTCTTTGTGCTCTTTTTCTAGTTTCTTAAGTTCTGACTCTAATGTGATTAGTTTTTCTTGTCTCAATTTCTTTTGGAGTGCCAGTTTTGCAATAATCTTTCCCCTTATTACACCTTTGCATGCGTCCCACAGTATTAAAGGGGATACTTCTCCATTATCATTTTCTTCCAAATATCTGAGAATATCTGACTCCAATTCATCTCTCAGTGGTCCTTTCAGCACATTTGAATTTAACCTCCAAGAAAATGTATTATTTGTGTATTTTTGGATATTTAAGTCCATATAGATCGGACTGTGGTCAGAGAGATCCATCAGTCCTATTTTACATGTTTTTACTCTTCCAATGTCTGTATTAAACATAAAAAATAGTCAATCCTTGAATATGACGAATGTGGTGCTGAGTAAAATGTATAATCTTTTACACTGGGGTTGAATTCCCTCCACACATCATAGATTCCCATTTCATTTAGTAGCATCCTAGTTTTTCTACTTTGAGTGTTATTTTGATGTGGAGAATTACCTGATGCATCCCAGTATGGATTCAGTCTTAGACTGAAGTCTCCACCACATATCACTAAACCTTGGGCTTTAGTTATCATTAGGTCAAATACATTTTCATAAAATTTCCAGTTAGCCACCGGAGGTGCATATACATTCAGCAGGGTGATATCTTCTCCCTCTAGCCGACCAAGTACCATGCTAAATATCCCTTCTTTATCTTTGTGTTCTGATTTTTTTTCAAATATAATTTTGGTTGAGATCAATGTCGCTACCCCCCTCCTCCTCCCTCACTTATATGAAGATGAAGAGATCAGTTTAAACCCTTGTCTATTAAGTTTAGTGTGTTCCAAGTCTGTTAGGTGGGTCTCCTCTAAAAATATTATTCCTGCTTTGTCTTTTTTCATTTTGCCTAGAATCTTGGATCTTTTAACTGGATTCAGGATCCCTTTTACATTATATGAGATTATTTTGGTTGAACCCCATTTCTCCCTTGTATTGTCTTATTTAGTATAATAGTATAGTGGCCCTCTTTTATGCTACTCAAAAACTGAAAGAACATTAAGAACATAAACATTAAGAACATAATATATAAAACTTTAAAACATAAAACTGTCAAAAGATCTTCCTGAGCTGAGGTCTTTTTAGCGACCTTAGAGGAGCCTTGATGGTGTGTTGGCTCTGAGGGAAATTCCTCAAACTTTGTTATGTGTTGAGGGCCCTCTCTTACCCTGTAAGTTGTCCCATGCTTTTAACGTGATTTTCAGATCCCAATCCGAACTTGTATAGATTTTTTTTTTTTTATGCCTATACCCTATGAAATTATGTGCAACCTCCCACCACCATCACAGCAAACAATCACGGCAATACAGTATTTGTTAGTGTGGAGCGTTCATGTGGTTCATTGTCACATTTCTATTTTAACAAGATTTTTTTTAAGACTTATTTGCTTCTAATATTATGACTGTTCCATGAAATATTTTACCACTTCATATTTGCTGATTCTGCATCTCCTTTAATGTCTGTCACCTTGTAGGAGGAAGGTTGGATGTGCATATTGACTAAAAATATCGTTACTCCCTCCTGAAAGTGTCCAGTTTTTCCTTATAGCCCTGGCACTGGGTTTCCCGCTGCTGGCCCGTGGATTTTGAGGGTCTCTGTGTGCACCACGTTTCAGCCTTGATTCTTTCGATCAGGTCTGCTGCGGGTTTATACACCGGTACCGGGAGCCCTCTTCTCGCCATATCCCTGGTTGCTTCTTCTGCCGAGTTGTAGAGACACGTCTCTTCCCCGTAAAAAACCCTCAGCTTCGCCGGGAATGGGGTTTGAAAGCACAGTTTTTTCTCTCTTAGTACCTTTTTAGCGTCATTGTATTCCCAACGTTTTTTAAGGACCTCTGGGGCGTAGTCATGCTCCACAAAAACTTTTCTTTCTTGGTGCATAAATCCTTTTTTCTGCCAAGCCAGTCTCAAAACCTCTTCTTTTGTTCTGAAGTTGGAAAACTTCACCACCACCGATCGCGGGGGGGGCTTCCGCCGACGGCCTTGGGGCTAATGAACGGTGCGCCCTTTCTATTTTCAAGTCGGTGGATTGGGGAATTTCCAGCTTTTCTCTCAGTATGGTTTTCATGCATGCAGCCATTGTGGTGAAACCGTCCTCGACTCCTTCTTTCAGACCATGAATTCTTATGTTGGCCCTTCTTAGTCTTCCTTCCAGGTCGGTTAGCTAAACCTCCAGTCTTGTCTGTTGTTTAAGTAATTCCAGCATGGTTTCTTCCAGCCCTTTTATTCTTTCCTCTGCTTCCATGATTTGGTCCTCAGCCTGGTCCACTCTGTTGTTTGTCCTTTTTATTTCGTCTTTAAGTTCACGAAATTCGGCCCAATACTCTCGGCGAAATTCTCTTAATTCTTGAAGTATTGTTTTTAAGCTAGCCGTGTTGCTAGCCTCATTTTGCTCCTCCATTTCTGAGAGGTTATTGTCTTCGAGGTCAGTTTCTCCGGCCGATGCGTGTCTTGGCCTGGTAAATGTTGATCTCTTCTGTTTTCCTTTAGGCATAATGACTTTGTCTTCTGATTTTCACTCTTCCATAAATCCGTTAAATCTGATTTTCATGGTATTTTCACGGATGGGATCTAGGAGCTTCAGCGTTAAGCTGCTACCACCATGGTGTCCAGATCGGAAGTCCACGGAATTTAAGACTTTTTGAGGGATTTTTTTAATGTCTCTTGATGGAATTTAAGACATCATATTCACAAAGTAGAAAAAAATCTGACTGCATTAATTAGCTTTATTCTCTTATTTACCACAACTAAAATTACAGCAATTTGGGAGTAAACAGGACACCTAACATTGAATTAAACTGGAACAAAACAATTAAGTTATTCAAGTAAAATACCTGAACCTAGCCCATACCCCTAGAATCAAGTCACAATTTCAAAGACAAAAAATACATTTTAAAGACCTAGGTCTTTTTTTAAAACTTTAAAAAAGCTCAATTTAGACTTTATTTTAGTATTTAAGGATAATTAGGGTTAAACCTGGGCTGTCTTCTGGGTCCCATGTGGGTTCGCCTGCAGGTTCCATGTTGGTCCCATCTGTGTTTGCCCACATGGGTTTCACGGATGGTTTGCTGCTGAGTGTGATGCGGCCAGTATGAGAATCAGCACCTCCAAGTACAAGTCCATGGTGCTCAGCCGGAAAAAGGTGGATTGTCCTCTCCAGATTGGGGACAAGCTCCTGCCCCAAGTGGAGGAGTTTAAGTATCTCAGGGTCTCATTCATGAGTGAGGGGAGAAAGGAACGAGAGCAGCATCTGCAGTGATGTGGACATTATACCGGTCTGCTGTGGTGAAGAGGAAGCTGAGCTCTAAGGCAAAGCTGTCGATTTACTGGTCAATCTACATTCCTACCCTCACCTATGGTCAGGAGCTTTGGGTAATGACCAAAAGAATGAGATCAAAATGAGCTTTCTCCGTAAGACTGCTATACTCACCCTCAGAGATAGGGTGAAAAGCTCAGTCATCCGGGAGAGGCTCAGAGTAGAACCGCTGCTCCTCCACATTGAAACGAGCCAGTTGAAGTGGTTTGGGCATCTGATCAGGATGCTTCCTGGATGCCTCCCATTCGAGGTATTTCGGGCACACCCTACTGGGAGGAGACCCCAGGGCAGACCCAGGACTCACTGGAGAGACTACGTCTCCCAGCTGGTCTGGGAACATCTTGGTATATCCTCTCTGAAGAGCTGGAGCAGGTGGCTGAGGAGAGAGAAGTCTGGGCTTCTCTGCTTGAGCTGCTACCTCCGTGACCCGGACCTCCGGAAAAGCGGTAGAAGATGGATGGATTTCATTGCAACTCATTTTCTCATAAATTTGCTATTTTCTTGTAAATTTGTAAACTTTTTATCCCAATTTAGTAATTTTATTTTAAACTTTTTTACTGTAAACCTGCAACTTTGTCTTATACATTTGTGATTTTTTTTTCTTGTAAATTTGCTATTTTCTTCTAAATTTGTGAGTTTTTTCCAGAACTTTTTTTTTTACTGTAAACTTACAACTTTTCCTCATAAATTTAAAGATGTTATCGCGTAAATTTTAAATTTATTTACTCATACATTTGCTACTTTATGTTAATTTTGCAACTTTTTTGAATTTTTCCTCATAAATTTGTAACTTTTTTCTTGTAAATTTGCTAAATTTTTCTTCTAAGTTTAACTCTTCAAGTAATGTTTCAATATTTCTTTGTTTCAAAATTTTGTTTCAAATTTCTTCCTCCTAAATCTTCACTTTTTTCTCACAAGTTTGCGACTTTTTTTCTTGTAAATTTGTTACTATACTTTTTTTTGTAAATTTGTCAGTTTTTGCTCTTATAAATTTTCACATTTTTTCTTCATAAATTTGTGGCTTTTTTGTGTAATTTTGCCTGAGGCCCAAGTGTTACTGAAACCTGCTCACCCATGTTAACCCATGTGGGGTGCAGATGGGTTTAAAGTGGGTAAACAGATTGCCCACATGGACTTTACAGGTAAGCAGGTAAACAAAGACGGGGCCAACACGGAACCCGTGGACAAACCCATGTGGGACCCGTAAGACGACCCAGATTAAACCTTTGGTGGGTGCAGACACCAAGTTGAAGACCTCAGTGTGGCAGAAACTACAGACAGACGGCTACTACTGCTAACAACATCCACGCCATAGGGTTACAGCCAGATCTCTCAATGGTCTTTCAGTGAGTGCCCAGCGATTGCAACAATCTCCCAATGATCTTCCAGTGATCTTCATGGCCTCAAAGTTTTGACTCAGTCTAAAACAATCAACGATCACAAAACGGAAGCAATCTCCTAACGCTCTCCCAATGATCTCTCAAGGAGCGCTCAAGGATCTCATTGATCTCCCAATGATCTCTTACCCATGTATCTCACAGAGTCGTGAATGCTGGTGAATGTAGCATTTTTGGGGGTTTGTCAGGTTTTCTAAAAAGTTGCCAAACAAGTTGCAAACAGTTTTTAATGTCCCAAACAGTTTTTCTTGTCGCCCCTCCAAAAATTTGAACATGTTCAAATGTTTTTTGGCGAATGTATTTTTCTGCAAATTATTGCAACAGTTATCAAAAAAGTTGGTTGTAACATATGTCGCCACAGTTCTTTTTAGTTCACCAAGTAGTGAAGACGAATCACTAGATGGCCTGACTGATAGTTTGGGCTTTTATTATATGAATAACTGTCTGAACAAAATCTAAATGCCTCCCAGTCCATCACTTTTCCTAAATATGTGTGTTTTATGTTTTCTGATGCCTGAAATGTATTAAAATAAAACACAGATGATTTCAGAGTATTTATGAACACCAGCATCTCCCTCACTCTACTCATAGTTGTACGAGGGCAAACACAATCAGGGTAGACCAAGGCTCAGATTTAAAGACACTATAAAAGAAACTTGAAGAAGTTGGATATAGACAGGAGTTTCTGGCAGCGGAAGGCTAAGGGCAGAGCTGTGTGGAGGAATCTGATCAGACCTAAATGAAACAGTCCTTGTTGCCCACGACAGACTGCCATGATGATGACGATGATTCCTTGGACTGGCACCCGTTGTCATTTAGATCTCAGCTGTGACCATATAAGGAAGTATCTCCATATAAGGAGTGTTCCAATTTCTAGGGATGTTTTGGCAGTCTGTGCTGTTTTTTTATTTTTGTTGTTGTGTTCCTCCTAATATTACATTATATATCCTAATCTGGGAGACAGAACAAGAGAGAAGAGGGACGGGAATCATCATTTTATTCACCAGATGGCAACAAGCAAATATGGATAGAGAAAAAACTCTGAACAGACTCCATACATGAATGTCCGTGAAAAAAAGCCCACTGTCTGTTGACACATCTGTTAGTAGGCCTAGGTCCACTCCAGGTATGAAGCACTACTACAGACATTATTTTGTGAATACAAATTGATTTAGTATACATGTAAACAAATTAAATTACCCTTGTGAAAAAAGAATTAGGGTCTCAACAGCTCAACCACCTGATGCTGGCTACTGTCTTTCAGCACCACACCTCCAGACTGCATCATCTACAGGTAGGATAATGGTAAGGATCGAGCTTTCATTATAATTCCAAACACGAACATAAAGTTAACAAAGCCAAAAATAATAATAATATCAATCAAATCTCAACAGAATCAAAAAAAAAAAACAAAAAACAAAAAACAAAAAAAAACAGGAGCTCTCCTGATAAGCACTCGCACTCCATCTCCATGAAGGTAGGGTTCCACATATTTACATGGTGAGTTATAAAAAATATAGTGTAGCCTACATTTAGCTTGTGTGTGGTCTATGTGTTTTGCAGTGTGGAGCTCATGTGAACAAGGATGAGGTGGGAAGCTCATAGGTTTTGGCCTGTGTTGCCACAGTAACTATTAAGTCAATCCAGGTGGAGTTATATCATATTTTTTGTTCATTTATTTTGTTATTCAGTACAGGTTCTGTATAGTTTGTACAGGCATCTGTCTTCCACAGTGGTCAGGAGAAAATAAATGCTGGGAAAGGTTTAGGCATCCTGTTTTATTGGGTTGGATCCAAGAGTCGCCTGATATTTTACCGGGAGTTGGCAAAGGTCTCAAACGTTCTCAGTGGCAAAAGAGTTGTAAATAGTTGCTAAAGGTTGTAAACGCTGTTGCTAACATTTGTTAATACTTGCAAATGTTCGCCAGCTGCTTTCACAAACACTCTTGCAAACACTTGCATCAGTGTTGCAAATGATTGTTAAAGCTCGCTAAACTTAGTTAACTGATGCAAATGACAGAGGCAGACCCTGATGTTTGTGACGATTCCTCAGAAAAGTTAGCGAATCCAAAAATCGTCACGTTCGTCTACATTCGCTGCTCCGTGAGACACTACCCTCAGCAATCTTTCAATGAACACCAAATTTTTCCACAGATGGCTGAGACATCAGTGAGAGATCGCTGTGCTCGATGAAAGACCAACAAAGCTCACTGAAAGATCGCTAAGGGATCATTGGCAGATCAATGAAATCTTTGAGTGCTCCTTGAAAGCTCCTTGAGAGATCACTTCCCTATGGTGATCATTACAGGCCCCTTTACACAGCACGGAGACTGTTGAGAGACTGGGCCATTTTCTGATCTTTGGGATTGTTTGGGAGATCCTTGCCTGTTTTGAACTGAGTCAAAACTCTGAGGAGACCATGGTGACTATGGAGATCAGTGAAGATCATTGAAAGATCTTGGCCATTTTTCATCTTTCAATGATCTCTTGTAAAGGTAGTAAAAGAGCACTAGAGCACTATATGGTATCCCAAGAAACTCTTAATGACCCTCAGCAATCTTTCCTGGGCTCTCACTGATCTCTTTTGATCTCTTAGTGATCTCTCAAGGATTTTTCAAAAGTGAATTTTTGATTGCACAACGATTTTCCAAACATTTATACAGAAACTCCTTTTTTGAGGCTTTAGGGGAGCGCTGAGAGATCAGGCCAGTTTTTGATCTCTCAATGGTCCCCCAACAATCTCTGTCTGTGTAAAGCGGCCTTTAGTAACTTAGAATATATGCAGTAAAGAAGCTGTTCTTCTCCTACATTAACTGTGATTTACTATCATTCTTATACTTCATATTTTCTCATCTAGTCTCTCCTGCTTCCATCTTTTATCGTCTGTATGCATTTTATACTGTACAGTCTGCTTCCCACCCACACGTTTTTTTGTCACAGCCACCAAGAATTGTGATCATTTAAAAACTTATCAACCATTACAGAGCAGGAACACTATTGACATTCTAAGTCATACATTTTTTGGAGACGATGTCTGGTTTTGCCGAGGAAAACATAAAAAATGTATCCGGTTCAGGTCCGTCTCTGGATGCGAGGTCTCAGCTGATGGGTTGGAGGGAAATGCTCAGCCTTGACACTGGCGTGCAGCTTCACACTACTGTTATTTATTTATTTAGCATTTTAATATTCTGAATAAGACAGCGCTGTCTCTCAGCTGGCTGCCCCAGACAATCACACTTCCACAGAGTCTGCTGAATATTCCCGCTACACCCACACCAGGATGGCTCCCACTGCAACAACGCCGAGGCCCCAGAATGCCAATGGGATTTTTCACTAATACCAGAGTAAACTCGGCGCTGGGAGGAATGCAACTGGGCCTCAAATAAAGGGCCACTGAGGCCTAAGGAGCTCTCTAAACTCATTCATGCAAGGTGACATTTCAAAATCAGAAATAATAAAAAGTGCAGACAGGGCCGGGGATGCAGCACATTACTGTGGTTATGAAAACCTGAGGAAAAGACTGCAGACACCACAGGAATACAAAGGGGAGCAAAAAAAAAAAAACACACAGAGGAAAACAGTAAGGACAAATATACAGACGCTACGTGCTGTGAACTAATAAGTGAGTGTGGGAATAGGCGATGCACAGTGAAGACATTCAGAGCTCCACATCAGGAATACGGAATGACCAACACAGGAGAAAAAAGGAAACCACACACAACATCACAGCGGACTCACCATGTGATGAGGCCGGCGGCGACGGCCGACCAGGTGACGCAGCAGGAGCTGGGTTTCTTGCTCTCCTCCTCCTCCTCCTCTCTGCGGCCGCAGCACAAACAGCTCAGGTAGACGGCCAGGCAGAGGAGGTTGAGGCCGAGGCCGGCAGCCGCCACGCAGCCCAGGAACATGAGTGACTGCAGCGGGAGAGGAGGGGGGTGACATGGAAAAAAAAAAAATCGGGTCAGGAGACTTTGTTCTGAGGCCTGACACAAATACTGAACAATCGGGGAAACGTCCAGCACACGGGGTGAAGTCTGTCAGCAGGGTTCTGCAAAACTACTCAGGGGTTTGTGATGGTCTGGAGGGGATCCGTGAGCGCTTACCTCCACCAAGACCCTGTGTGGCAATGTATAGATGGATGGACGGAGGCATGGACAGATGGAGGTATGGACGGCCGGACAAGGGGAGGGAGAGATGAGAGCCTTGGCAAAGGTTTGCGCTCTTCGAGTGCCCTGTAGTTGTGTGTTTTTTAGGGCTGGACTCAAATATTAAATTACCAGATGTTCACTTGTTACACCGGTGTACCATTTTCAACTTTGGTTTCTATGTTTGATTTTTTTCCCCCAAACAGCCTGATTTTACCAAAGTTACAAAAACAAAAACACTGCAAATTTAGGAAAATGTCATAAACATCATAAATTTACAAGAAAATGCAAGTTGTTAAAAAGATCACAAATATACCAAAAAAGGTCACAAATTTACATAAATAAATTTGCAAATACAACCCCCCCCCCTCAAATTCATGTGGCATGCCACAAATTTATAAAAAAAACAAAGTTCTCAAATTTCCAAGCAAAGCAATAAAATTAGGGAAAGATTGAATTTTCATATTAAAAATGTCAATGGAAGAGGAAAAAATGGGCTGAAATTCACAAGAAAAGCTGCAAATTTATGACAAAAGTTGAAGATTTATTAGAAAAGCTAAATTTGTGTAAAACACTGCCGAGGTAGCCCACCGAGGAAGAAGGCAGACAACGGCGTCACCATCAGCACAACACAAACCAGAAAGGAAAAAATGGGTAGAATAAATCTGTAAATAAGA
This sequence comes from Pholidichthys leucotaenia, assembly GCA_020510985.1. NCBI lineage: Eukaryota > Metazoa > Chordata > Actinopteri > Cichliformes > Pholidichthyidae > Pholidichthys > Pholidichthys leucotaenia. Next base: position 363,285,037 of record CM035836.1, on the reverse strand, counting down.
AAAAATGTACAAGTAGCAAACTCACATGCAAATTTGTACATTTGTTTGAAAGAAAAGTAGCAGGTTTATGGTTAAAAAGGTGCACATTTATCATAAAATGTCACTAACTTACAGTAAAAATAAAAGGTTGAAAAATGTATGAAAACAAAATTGCAATACCCCCCCACCCTCACACACACACACACACACACTTTTTTTTACATGAAGAAGAGAACTCTGCAGCGGGTTCAACACCACAATATGCCACTGAAGGAGAGTTTTCAACTTTTCCATGTAATTATTGAGGCAGAACCAAACAAACTATGACGAACTTGTCGTCCATGAATATACAATAAATATATCGTATACAATCCACAGTCAGAGGTCGGGGTCTCAGGGTGAACCTGGGTACCAAGTTTGGTGACCAAAGCTTTACTCGTCCTATAGGAATAGTGAAAAAGGAATGTTAACCTTGACTTTTGACCCAAACCCATAGTCAGGTCAGGATGTAAGCTGTCAAAGATTTTTCATAGATACGACTATGGTATCGATTTGAAAAGTCTCATCATTTCTTTCAGTGGTTATTCTGTTTACAAGATTTAGGGAAAAACTGACCTTTGACCTTTCCTGCAAAAATCATCTGATCAGAGTCTAATTGGAATATGCACATCATCAGTGTATATCAAACCCTGGTGCTACGCTTCAAAACATGGAATAAAACAGTAGGAGGAGTTGATTTCACAAAAGTGTGAAGAATGGACGGACAGATGGACAGACGGACGGCTCGCTCCATAACATAATCCCCCTTCCGTCTTCGCTCAAAGTTGCAAATTTGCCACAGATTTACAGAGAAAGAGGGGCTGACTCAGACTGTGTGAAGAGCAGGGGCAAATAAGTAACCCCCCCCCCCCCCACACACACACACACACACTTCCCAGAGTCCACCAGTGCAGAAAACAAGAGGGAAAAAAAATCACAAAATTATGAGAAAAGAATCAACTTGATGATAAAAAAGGTTGCAAATGTATGACTCCGTTTGAGAAAAAATAATTTGTAAGACAAAGGTAGCACATTTACTAAAAAAAGCCAAAAATTTACAGGATAAAAGGTTTAAAAGTAAAATTTGAGATTTACAAGTAAGAAAAGTTGAAATTTTATGAGAAAAAAAATAATGGAAAGAATGTTGTTGTTGTTGTTTTTTTTTTTAATTAATGATGATCTCCTTGGCCAGTAAAGGCCTGAGTAGGAACACTGGAAAACTAACAACCACAGCGGCTGGTGAAGACAAAAGGTAATAATGCCAGGTCCTAAAGGTCCTAAATACAAGGCCTTCCAAGTGTTTTCTCCCAGCGGACATTTGACCTCCTCATGGTGGGAAAACCCCACTGAGACATTACTGGTAGCAGTGACAGTGGTTCCACTCTGAAGAGGCGATTGATCAAAATAAAATGAAAGTGTCAAATAAAAATGGCTGTGCTGAATTGGATCATATAACTAAATTATTAATAGTGACGCATGCATGACTGAGATAAAAGTGGCTGAAGAAAATCCGGTTAAAGGGATGGATCAAACAATGTGGGAGAAAAGAAGCACGACACTGAATTTATTCACTGAAGTATCAACTGCATTAGACGAAACAGACCATTAAAAACCACTACAACAATCAAAATCCACTCCACAGATGATTTGTGCTTCAGCTTTAATTATGAAGATGGGATTTAAAATGGTGCATTTTCACAGAATCAACTACAACAGTAAATTTTCCATAATATTTTCACATTCCTGCAAAGAACAAACAAATCATACTAATCAAATTAGCTCCACAGCAGATGAAACAACCCAAACACAACTGTTTACAAAATTGAAACATTTTTCTCCACCTGCCATATCTCAGCATTCAACTTCATTAAACCCTGATAAATTAACTTTTTTAGCCAACAGCTTACAAACAAACAGTGCCAAACTTCCTATCACAATTATTGTGATTAGTGTGGTAATGAGGCATATAAAAGCTAATGAATATGTCTGCACCCGCCCCAGTAACAAGGCCAGCTGCATTATCCCCCCCCCCCACACACACACACACACATACACACAGTGGAACCAGACAAGATACCTCTTCATATATCTTTACATCCACCTCCATCCCTCTCATCCTTCTTTTAGACCCTTTACCACCTCCTGTGAACAATGGAGAGCGGCGACAAAAATAGCAACAAGGCTGCGGTGGCAGCCCTGATGAAATCTGCATCTATCTGTGAGCAGATGGGATTTATTCAGGCTCCGTCCCTTTTTTTTCACCCTTACTCTTCCTTTTTAGCGGATCTGAAATCTTTTCAGTGTTGGGCCATCTGTTCTCACGTCTGTGATGTAATGTGTCCTGGAAAAAAGTGTAGCAGCAGCACTAAAATCCAGCCATCAAAGAATTTGTGGGATTATCTCAAGGGTTTGGTGTGAAGAACCATGTAAAGAGTCCACCGAAAATCCTTCAGTAAGCTAAAAACAGAAACATTTGATTCTATCAGCTACTCTTTTCTCGTTTGTTTGCAACTGAGCCCAAATAAAAGACCAATAATACCAGGCCCGAGCTCAGTGAAATAAGACTATAACTAAAATCAATCAATCAATATTTTATTTATATAGCACTTTTCTTACAAAAAGTTGTAGCACAAAGTGCTTCACAAATTAAAAATATGACAATTACACCCCCTCCCACCCCACCCCTTCACCCACCCAAACCACCACGCATGCACGCACACACACACACACACACACACACACACACACACACACACACACACCAATGTGAGACATGGCCGAGCGCCGAGGATCCAAGTGTAGAAGCACCATCCTAGGGAGCAATCAACACAAGGAAAAGCACCAAGTCCGCAGCTACAGGGACACCACCTCTGCCACTGCCCAAGACCTGTCAATTGGGTGGGTGAGGGCAGTCTCAGGTCACCACCCTGCAGCCAGAACCAGACAACCCCCTGTGGGAGGGCTCCCTATGAGGCAACACTGGCGTTAGGGCAGGATAATAAGATGAATAAAACTATCAATAATAATAATAATAAAATGCACAACTTGTTAATAAAAAGATAATCATAAACCCCCCCATTTAAATGCAAAACAGTTTAAAATGGAATAGTATTTAATAACAACGTGACTATAGGAAGAACAACACAAAATGAGTTTAAAATCAGAAAATAAGAAAATTAAAATAGGAAGCTAATCAAAAGCAAGGTTAATATAGTAGGTCTTGAGCCTGCTTTTAAAAACATGAACATTCTTGGCAGCCCTGATGTTCTCTGGCAGGCTGTTCTACAAGTGTGGGCCATAGTAACTAAAAGTAGCTAAAAATGGCCAAAGCTGCAGTAATTTCTGAATAAACTATGAAATTATAAGCAAGCACATTTCTAACCAGTTTTCAACTCAGAGAAATCAAAAGTTACTCAGAGAACAACCAAATCAACTTAAGTAAAAGCAATGTTTTTCTCTTAAAATGTACTCAAGTAAGAATAAAAAGCATCCTGCAATAAAACTACCTACTCAAGTACAACATTGGGAAACAGTTATTTGACTGCATACACTTGAGTAAATGTAATTTAGGAAAACTTAAGCTAGTATCTCACGGAGCGGTGACTCCTGAGGAACTTTCATGAACGCTGCCATTGCTGTGTTTCGTCAGGGTTCATAAAAGGTTGCAAAACAGTTCGCACACAGTTTGTAAGGTTGCAAACAGTTTTGTTGTAAAGGTTCTTATACAGTTGCTAGTGTTCACTACTTAGTGAACTAAAAAGAAGTTAAGTGACATGCATTACAACCAGTGTTGGGCAAGTTACTAAAAATAGTAACTAATTACAGTTACTAGTTACTTCTTTTCAAAAATAACTTTCATGTTACTTATAAATGCATACTAAAATTATCTTGCACACATAGCAAGATAATTTAATTAATGGATTACATTACGGGCTCATTAATGTCAGGCTGAAAACAGTGTGTCAGACAGAGCTTTTAGAACATGTTCAGTCTGCTTTATCCTGCCTTGAGAGCTCTTATTGTGGGAAAAATCTGAAGAAAATCAACATGATATTGGCAGTAATTTCCTCATTTTGGAGTGAGAGTTGGCAACACTGCCTAAAGCTGTCCATGTTATCTTACCTTTATGATATGGATTTAATCCGATGTGCAGTGATCCAAAGAAAATGTCCATTATCCACAGTCCAAATGTCTGCTGTGACGGAGACATGATCCAGTCCCTCAAATTTCGTTTGGAGATCAAAATCCATTTTTGAATAATCTTTATCCAGGTAGCAAGTAAATGTGTTTTAACTTTAGTGGCTAACAATTTCAGCTGTCTGATGGAATGTCACTGTTTATATTACGTCTTCAGTCTGTAACGACGCACCTGGCAATCTCGGTTTAATTCTTGCTGGGTCACAAACTGTTCATGTCAGGGTGTGGGTTGGAGCCACAATTTTGTCTTGTGTTTATTTCTTATTGGGTTCTCCAACCCACATCCCCACTTTAAGTTTATTTCTCCTGGGTCTTTGTATTAATTACTTATTATCATCCGGATCCTGTTTGTTATTTTGGTTCTTGTATTTAATTTCCTATCATGTTGTATTTAACGTGTGTTTATTTTTTCCTTAGTCTGGTCTGATTTGAGTTTTGATTATTCACAGCCGTTTTGTGTTTGGTTAATTTGTTGATCAGCTATTTATATGATGCTGCCCCTCACCTGGGTGCTGTATCATTACTCCCTGTGCATTCTTCACGCTACAAGTGTCCTGATCTGTTTCCTGATTGGTTCCAGTCTGTCTGTAGTACATTTTCTATTAATAAATCATCTTTTCTGCACAGAACTCTTGCCTGTATTGAGACTGAGAAACCCACCTTGACAGTCTAGATGCATACTTGTGATTGAAATCTAGCCGTGGCTATTGAGACAAGAGTATTTCCACTTTACATCCAGCCGTGGCTGTTCAGATAGCGTAAATCCACCAACACAGTGTTGTTAGTATAGCTAGTCATTACTTAACACTTTGGGACCTTGGGGAAGTCAGGTTATTTAGCACCTCAGACAGAGACAGGGAACAAGCACGGAGAACAATGCCCAGGAAGGACAGAGGGGGTTGCATGCAGTGTAGTGTAAATATCATGCTGTGTGAGGTGACGTGCCAGGAAACTTGTGAAGTGTGACTTGGGATATAGAGAGGAGAGCTTGCTGTAACCATTCAGTCCATTCTGTGCTTGTGAGGTGTGAGTGTGTAATAAATCGTCTGTCATGAATCTGCCTCTTCATTTACACACTCCACAACACTAGCTTTGTTGGAGCTTTGTTGCTGTTTTCAAGCGCTTCTCAAGATTGCAGTAGGTCTCAACCGGCACTTAGCTTCCAAAACACCAATATGTTTTTGTCCCCAACTGTGACAAAGGAAAAATAATCTCTCCATTTCCACAAAAGCAAAGTAGCTTCATCTTTTCCTCCGCTCAGTAGTGAAGACTCGGCACTCTGCAACAGGTCACGTCGCCTGATAGCTCGTCTCAGCTATGGTAGGGTCAGTTTGTATATTCATTTATTTGCGCTAAAAATATCTATCCATATTAATAAAACAAGTAATGCATCTCTTCAAATTTCAGTAACTGTAAATGGCATTCACTTATACAGCGCGTTTTTACTTATCTTTGGACGACCAAAGCACTTTACAGATCCTGCTATCCACCCATTCACACACTGATAGCTGTGGAGCTGCCACACACAGGTGCTGGCCTGACCCACAAGGAGCAACTGGGGGTTCAGTGTCTTGCTCGAGGACACTTCCACATGCAGACTGCAGACAAAGCGGGAATCGAACCCCTCACCTTCCGATCAGTAGTTGGCCACATCACACCTGTGCAACAGCCGCCCCCTCTGTAACGCATTACTGAATTTTTAAACAGTAATTTCGTTACACAGCACGTTACTGCCAAAGTAGTGGCGTTGCAGTAACGAGTTACTGTCACGTCTGGCCCTCACGAGCCAGCATAAGATGCCACAGACCAGTTAAGTTGCACTTAGGTTTTTATTTATAGTTCAAGGCTAGGGTAGAACACGATAACTAGCCGCGTGGGCTGAGCAGCAAGATTATCCATTAACGTAACAATGAATGATGACGGCTGAGACAAGGAACGCTCGCTCACCGTCAGACAAGGAAGAGGCAAGGAACACGAACGATACTACAACGATAAACACACTTAGAATCGTGATGAACACTAAGAGACGTTGACACGAACACTGACAAGAATGCTTGACACGAATGCCTGACAAGACAGCCGCAAGATGCAGCCGCTGGCGCCGGCATTTAAAGCCGGCTGCTAATGACCACAAATGCAGCGCAGCTGCTCAGACTCTGACAGCGGGGAACTCCCGAGCGTTTGACCAATCAGCGCCCGGGGAGCCAGAATGACAACACTGCTGTCAAAGCCTGACCGGAATGATGTGTAGCCCGAGCGCGGACAAAGTAGCGCTTTACTTTGTGACACATTACTCCCAACACTGGTTACAACAGTCTGTGGAAAAACTATTCATGACCTTAAAAAAAATTGTTTTGCAACCTTTAACAAACCCTGACAAAACCCCAAAATGGCTATGTTCATGAATGTTTCTTAGCTTTCAACGCTCTGTGAGATACAGGCTTTATTCTTTACTGTACTGGACTAATCTTTGTTGTGGTATGTATAGGTAATTTTATCATTATGGTGGAAATTAACCAAAATAAAACCAAAACTGAAGTTCAGGACGTAAAACGAACGTAATCTTGCTTGTGTCGGTTTTTCCCCTCTCCCTGCTGTGTGTGTGTATATATGAGAGCTTTCATGTCCTGTAGCTTTAAAACATGTCCTGCATGCATGACTTTGCACCCCAAAAGCAGCACAGTCAGCACTGTTCGGTAGCAGCAGAACACACCAGAAAAATTAAAAGCAGCTGGTATTGAAAAACAAACGGTGTCCGGCCACAAAGAATATGAAGTTTGAGTCCTTATTTCATCTTAAGATGTCAGGAAAATGTGAGCGAAGTGTGTGGAAACTAACACAGAAACTGCTAAGGCGGTATTTAAGAACCAAATCAGAGACGTGCAATCATTGTGTGGTGATAATATAATCATGGTTGTGTAAAGGACTCACCCAATGCAGAAAACAAGATGACTAGTCGGTGGCATGAGTCACATGACCCACACAACCTCAACAGGTACTGTATGTATATAAACACTGACTTCTGCACTGGACAAAATTAAATTTAGTTACATGTGTGTGAAATTACAATAGGTCTAGTCTTTATTATATTATGCTCATTTACTACCGAATCACCACAGTGATTCATTGATACCACAATCTTGTGTAATATTGTTTAACTACGAGCCTTGTCAGGGAACTATAAGGGAGAAGAAAGGAGGGGAAAAGTAACATGAGAGGTTCAATTAACCCTGATGCTGATTTAAGGTCAAGCTGCCAGGCCCTTGTAATGCACATATTGTCATGTGTGCCCTTCCGAGGCAGAGAGACAAACCCACGCGCTGAATGGTGTTTGTGCATTTTATTAGCAAAAACAACATAAAAGTCCAAAAATGGTGCAATGCATACAAAAAATGCAAAACAAGAAACACTTACAAGTCAAGCCTCTGAGCAGGGAGTGCTCAGGAGAAGTAAACTTCAGAGGCAAACAACATAAGGTCCAAAAGTGCCAACAGAACAAAAAATGCAAAGCAGCAATGACTTACAAGTTGAGCCTCTAAGCAGGGACTGCTCAGGAGAAGACAAACACTTCAGAGGTTGGAGAAGTGAGCCGTTTTTCCACTAGCCCAGTTCGACTCGCCTCGTTTCGTTTCGTTACTACTTGGTACGGCCGCGGTTGTGCCTCCATAGCAGCCGGGTAAAGCGGGGTTAAGCTGTGGTGGGCGGGATTTTTTTTACAGCAAGGCGGCGCCACACTCCCGTGACGTAAAACACGCGACCCAAGCCAAACACAACATGGCGGCTTTACAAGGTGACTCCTCGGTCTGTGGCTTTTTTACACCGTAAATGCCAAAAAGGACCGCCAGACAAGGGTACAGGCAGTGAGACAAAACACTCTGGAATAGTTCTGCAGCTTCTGGGAGAGCCGAAGACGTGAGGATACAAACTAGGTCATATATGACGGTAAGCTAATGTTGCTAATGCTAGTTTGCTATAAGTACGTCGTACTACACTGTAATCTCTGCAAGTTATCGCTGTTAGGTACTAAAATATGCACGCTGTGTGTGTTTCAGATGGCTCTGTTGTGGGAAAATTACCGCTTCAAACGGTCAGTCTGGCGTTCAGCACAGCCTGTCACTGATGTCAATACAGCTTCACAAACGATCAGTGGTTGTAGAGCTTAAGAATGTCTGGTTTATTACCTGTGCAAAAAATTGCTCTGATCTAAGTAAAGGATCCCTATTTCACTGTTTATGGGAATGTAGAAAAATCAGAATGTTTTGGGAAGAGGTGAGGGTAACAATTGAAAAAATAATTTCAAAACAAATCACATTGAACCCTAAACTGTTTTTGTTGGGTCTGTATCCAGAAAAACATAACTTTAATAAGAGTGAAAGAGCATTCATAGACCTCAGTTTGCTTAATGCCAAAAAATGTATTGCATTACTGTGGAAAAACTCATAGACCAGATGTGACTCAGTGGTTAAGACAGATGTTACCAACCTTCCACTAGAAAGAGTAACATACATACTGAAATCAAAGGAAAATGTGTTTGAGAATATATGGAGACCTTTCATTGATTATGTAAAGAAATTAAACATAACTTCTGAAGAAGAAGGTGAATGATATGTGTGGACCTTGCAAATTCCAAGCTGGTGAATGTATATTATGTATTCTTATGTAATAGATTACCTAGACTAAACAGAGGAGCATTGTTGTTGACTTGTTTTTGTTAATGGTTGTTGTTTTTATTACCCTTTTTTTGTTATTTTGATATTGTTCTTTTTAGTTTTTAAATTACTTTTGTGTTAGTGTCTGACTGTGTGTGCTGTTTGTAAAAAAAAAAAAAAGGTTCAATAAAAATATTGTGGGGGAAAAAATTGCTCTGATCTGCGTGAAAATCATGGAGAGACTGTTGAGACATCATGGACGTACCTGCTTCAGCTGCACTGAGTCTGAGATGGTGTCATAGCAAAAAATGATCAGCTGACACAACTTGATCGCCAGGTTAATAACTATATTAGCCACAAAATATATATTCAAAAAGTAAACAGTACTGAGTTAGGTATAATAAGATATATTTGACAGTTATGATGCATTTTAGGCCAAAACAAACTTGATCTAGGATTAAAAGCAATTAAAATAATGCAGTCACAAGGTTACATGGAAAATGCTTGATTTACTAGATACATATACTGTAGAAATATATATTCTCTGCATCAACAATGTACTATACATGCATTCATGTAGTATTGCACTGACAAACCTCTGAAGTTTTTGCAGATGTCTCTTTTTTATATGTGAAGGTTACCACCATGTGACATAAATTTCTTAAAAATGAGCCATTATTTTCAAGGTCACCCATTAATGGTTTGTACTATTGACTCTTTTCCCACCAGTGTATTAACAGACAAAAATAGAAATCATGATGCAAACACATAAGTCACTAAATTGTTTATTACAATCAGCAGCAAATTCCAGATTATTCAGAATGTGCAAAACTCAAACTGTAAGACTGGGTCACTCAGCAGCTGGGATGTGCAGCTCACACTGGTCTCAGATCAGCAGATCTTAGGCCTGCATCTCTGTAAATAGTGACGCAAGGTCCAGTTTGGGGTGGAGCGATCGTTTACCTCTTGCCTAGACAAAAGACAGAAATGGGTGGTGGTTAAATAAAGGAAGTTTAAAACATATCTGGGAAATACACTTGTTGCTAAAAGCCAGTGGTGGAATGTGAATAAATGAATCTTTATTTCGGATAGATTAAAAGAAAATAGAATAATATAACAAAGGGGAAAAAAATCTAATAAGGTCGAATTAAACAATAACTCCTCTGATTATACAGTTCAACATAGGTTATCTGAAATGGGTGATGGCTGAAGCTGCAGCTTATATTGCCCACCCATATTCCATCCAAGAATTCAAAAGAAAAACAAAACAGGAGCGATTACAATTCCAATGTGACAATAAAGTACTTCGTTGTTGTATTTAACCACAATTTTCATGTAGCTGCACTGATGTAAAGTCGATTTTACAAGGGCTGGGTTACATTTAAAATCATCTGCTTTTACTGTGGCCTCAGCAATCAGAATGAACTAATCCATTCACTTGAATGGAATATAGTACTGTAACTGAAGGTGTGCATCACAGAGTATGGAGTCGCTCAGTCAAAATATGGAGTTTTTATCAATAAAAGTTTGTCTTGAATGTAAAAGTGTCTCTTCTTGCCCTGGCTTCAAGTGTGGGCGGTGTTTTGTACTTTTATTGCTGAAATATAAAAGGATGCACTACAATGGGTCTCAAATATTTGTAATGTGTCCTGTTACTGCATGAGTTTATTGATGATAGACTATAAACTACACATATAAACTAAATTATATTGATGACTGAACAACTCACATTCCCCAAAAGATACAGTTATGAACATAACTCACAAAGGATCACACAAGTGATCTGACAAAAAAAAATACATTAACAAGTGATTTATTTTACAGTTGATGCTCCAGTCTTTTTCAGTTATTCTGTAATTAATACTCACACAATCAAATAAATCTCAGTTCAGTCCCTTTTATATTAAGTGGAAATTGTGCTACTTTGGTTTTGACACTTTTACCTATAAAAGCAAAGGATTTCAGTACTTTCCACAGTGGCGAGGTCCGTTGTTGAGCGGCTGATTCCCTCCTCCCTAGACGAACGACAGAAATGGATGGTGGTTAGTTTCAAGCAAGTTCAACACTTATACAGGCACATCTCAAAAATTAGAATAGCATGAAAAAGTTAAATATTTTTGTCACTCATTTCAGAAAGTGAAACCCATATATAGATTCATTACAGGGACAGTGATATATTGAAAGTGTTTATTTTAATATTGATGATTATGGCTACAGCCCATATTAACCAACACCTCAGCAGCCAACATTTCTATTTAAAAACTATTTTTTAAAGTTTATGTAATATTCTAATTTTTAGCCAAATTGAATTTGGGTTTTTCAGGGGCTGTAAGACATAATCATCCAAATTAAAATAAATAAATGCTTGAAATATATCACTGTCTGTGTAATGAATCGATATAATATATGGATTTCTCTTTCTGAAATGAGTGTCAAAAAATATTGAATTTTTTCATGACATTGTAATTTTTGGAGATGTACCTGTGTTAGGGAAATACACCTGTGAAAGTCAGTGGTGGGATGTGACAAAAATGCTTCATTTCCCTGACAAGCACCTCAGGAGCCACTCTGTACATGAACAAGAACATTTTCAATCCAGGGATTTATGGTGGAACAGCACAATACTGTTCCAGCAACTTTTATGGAAAATCCACAGAATAGGTGTGTGGGTCTATTCTGACGCTTTAGAAAATTATATGAATGACTTTATAAATCACTGGTTTGAAAAAGCACTTTTATATTGTTGAGATTTCGGCTCCTGTGGTCTCAACAGTATCCACTATAAACAGAGAGGCTAACCCCTGGCATGTGGAAACACATTCTAGCATTAAATTGCACACAATTTAATGCACAGCACCAAAGTGCAGCACGTACAAAAACCAGGACTTTAACCAGGATTAACATATTTCATCGTTTTGCTCTCACAAGCGAATACTTAGGAGAAAACAAGCGTGAATCAGCAGTTGGTACTAGCTAGCTACTAGCTAACACTCATTAGCCAGCACAAAACGGCGCTGTATTGCTCAAAAAAAGTGAGCTTACCACCAACAGGATAAATAAGCGAACAGATGCACATTATTACAAATCACTCACCATCGATGGTTCTCTCACGTTCGTCTTCAGCTTGTCAGTAGTACGGTTCTATGCAGGGCTGCCATCTGTATCGGTCCGGATCACTCCTCTCACTGTATATCTGCCACCAAGCAGAGAAAACCCCGCACCTCTTCTTTGGACCACGGTGTAGATTTCCACAAAACCTACAACACTGTCTGTATTAATATCGTATTTACTCCGTGACCGAGTTAGTCCGTGAAAGATTGCAAATGGCAGTCGTAAAGATTCCACTGAAGACGGGCGCTTTTGTGATGTTACGCCCTGACCAATCAGTGGCTAGCAGTCTATAGACGTCACATCTCGGCTCGCTTCAGCTCGGTTGTACCCTGCCTTCACACGGGCACGAAAATAGTGTCCGTTAAACCGTGCTGGATACAGTGGAAAGGGCGAGAAAGTGAGTAGAGTAGAAGTAAGTAAGGCCAAGGCGATACTAGTGGAAAAGGGCCGAAGTGGAGAATCAGAGAAAAACCAGTCTTGACACAGTCAATCTAGCAGCAATGACTGACTGAAAAGGCAGCAGTTAAATAGTGAAGAGAATTGGTACAATGAGCAGCAGGTGTGGGTTGCCAGGGCAGGCGGTGACCTAATTATAGAACTCTCTCAGCTGAGATGACTAGGAGAGCAGGCAGGGAGTAATTAACCAAGTGGGAATGCCTGGGAGAGGAGGAATAATGGCCCCGTCACAGAAAAAGGTCAAATACTCAAAAGCTACATAAATAGACCACATAATAACAATACTGAAACAAAAATAGTAAATATAAGGATAAATAGGAAGAGCGGACGCTGTATTTAAAGTATGGAATTTAAAAGGGATTCAAAAGATTCAAGATTTATATTTGCCATGTGCAGATAACATAATGTCTTTTGAAGAGCTGAGGGTCAAATTTAATCTTAATAGAACACATTTTTTTAAATATCTTCAACTTAGAAACTTTATTCGATCAAACCAAAATAATGCTCTCACTCGACCTATTTATTCATCCTTGGAAAAAATGTTGATGAAAGATAGTAAAAGAAAGGGTATTATTTCAGAGTTTTATAACTCATTGACACTATCCTCAAGTGAAAATTCACAGAAAAGATTAAACTACTGGAAAGAAGATCTGCAAATTGAAATTTCAGAGGAACAATGGGAATTGGCTTGTACAGAAGCCCAAACCAAATCAATAAATGTACGTCTTAAATTGATACATTTCAAATGGTTAATGCGGATGTATGTTACACCGGAGGAGTTAAATAGATATAACAAAAATATACCAGATACATGCACAAAATGCATGGAAAGTAAAGGAACCCTATTTCATTGTGTATGGGAATGTAGAATAATAAGAATGTTTTGGGAAGAGGTGAGGGTAACAATTGAAAAAAATAATCTCAAAACAAATCATTTTGAATCCTAAACTGTTTTTGTTGGGTCTGTACCCAGAAAAGCATAACTTTAATAAAAGTGAAAGAACATTCATAGACCTCAGTTTGCTTAATGCCAAAAAATGTATTGCACTACTGTGGAAAAAGACTCATAGACCAGATGTGACTCAGTGGTTAAGACAGATGTTAACAAACCTTCCATTAGAAAGAATAACATATATACTGAAATCAAAGGAAATTGTGTTTGAGAATATATGGAGACCTTTTATTGATCATGTAAAAAATTTAAACATAACTCTTGAAGAAGAAGGTGAATGATGTGTGTGGACCTTGTAAATTCCAAACTGGTGAACATAATATGTATACTTGTGTAATGGATTGTCTAGACTAAACAGAGGAGCATTGTTGAAGACTTGATTTTGTTGGTGGTTGTTGGTGTTTTTAGTGCATTTTTTTTTGTAGTACTTTAGTGTTAGTGTTTGATTGTTTGTGTCATGTTTGTTTAAAAAAAAAAGGTTCAATAAAGATATTGTGGAAAAAAAAATATAAGGATAAATAATCAGAAATCAAAACACAGAAAAAACACCACAAGACTGGAAAACATACAGAAAATATACATAAATGAATTGAGAACCTCAGCCCGGTACTACCCGTGCTCAGTCATGTGACACATATGTTCTATTTGATGGTTTTTTTTTCCTTAATCTTGCATACTGTTACTGCCAGTACAGGGGAATGGAACATGCAAGAGCAAACAAATCATGGCATCCTTTTACTTCTACTTCTTTCATTAATGAAAGCACCAAGGTGCTGATGCCTCGATGCCTGTGGCATTGGGTGGGGGGTGTAAAAAAGGCACACTGCTACCTCTACTGGCCTGGCATAGTTATTACAATACCTTTTGCAGTGACAGTAAAGGTGAGTTAAATTAGTGTATTTTGATAACAAAACTGAATGTTGAAATTTTGCCATACTGAGACATAAACTTGAAAGGGTTTTTAAACTGCTGAAGATGAGTGTTGTCCTAGAAATAATTAATAAAACCTTACAGGAAGTCTTTTTCCCCAAATCTGTTGCAGTCTGTTATCTTTGAATTGATAACTGAAGCTGAACAAACTATGGTCACTCAAATAGTAATGGGCATATTTTTTTTTCTCCTGTAAGACAAATACATTGGGTTTTAATTATTTTTTCTCACTCTCTTCTTCAATTTTTTTTTAAATTTGTTGCATATTTTACACAGATTTTAACCTTGAAATATTTTAGGCTTCCCATGATCATATTCAGTCCTGTAATTTTTATGTGCTAGTCTTTGAATTGTAGACATCAATAAAAATAACTGATTTGTGTTCTTGGTAAACTGGATTGAGTTGAAGTATTTTTTAAAATGAATTAATTTATCTGGATGGAAGTAAAATCCAAATTCCTGTTAAATTGATCAGGGTTTTTTTTTTGTTTGTTTGTTTGTTTTTACCAGAGGGAGAAAAAGCTTTTTTTTAATCCTAAAGACTGCTTTGAAATGAGGGGTCCTCATCACAAGTAACAAAGCTGTTTATTAACTGATGAGTTATTGCACATACATGAGCTAATTATGCCTCCGTGAAACTGAGAGGCATACAGTAGTTAGTGCATCTGTTTGTGGCTGTGTGTATCTGTCCGTCTGTCTGTCTGCCTCTCTGTTTCAGCTTGCCCGGTCAAAATTAAGGGGAACTAAAGGCTTGTATCGTTGTGTCGCTGACATGATTTAATATTAGACCCAGGAGCAGACAACAGACTCGGTTAGAATAACAATAATCTTTATTGAAAGTGAGTGAGTGTGTGTGTGTGTGTGTGTGTGTGTGTGTGTGTGTGTGTGTGTGTGAGAGAGAGTGAGTGCAGAGTGGGAGGAGTCTGGCAACCCTGCAGAGAGGAGAGAGAAGGTGACGTGAGTAACTTGTAGCACACAGATGAATATAGTGGAGTAAATAATAATCTTACGGAGCTGGGAACGGTAGGAGTGAAACAACCTGCAGCCTCATTCTCTCCTGGTTGCCGTGGTCCCATGAAGGTGAGGAAGTACTGGTGCAGGTATTTACAGTGCCAGGTGCAGAGTATTCCTCAGCTGAGGAGGGAAGGGAAAAAGTTCAGTCTAGTGCTGAGGCACTTACAGGATGCCGGCGAGGAAGAGGAGCCTCCAGCTCAGGGAATGAGTCCTGGTCCGCTGCTCGGGGTACAGTAGGCCCGCCAAGGTGATGGTCCACCTGTGCACAGGTAAGGACAACTAGAGGACGATGCAGGAAGATGAGAACAGGTTGGAGGTTGCTTACGGTTGTAGAATGAGAGGCGAAGCTCCAAGCTGACGAGGTGAGGAGTAGAAATGCATCGAGAAGCACATTAGGTGCATGGGAGCATTGACATCTCCATGCAGGAGTGGAGGGCCCCACTGGAGGGCTGCCTGATTAGGGAACGCAGATGTGGGTGAAAACCGCAGCTGTAAAACATAATTAGTGAGAGACGAGAATAACAACGCACAGCTCGGCTTACCACAGTGCCCCCCCCCCCACCAAGGAACGCCTCCCGGCGGCAGACTTAACCTTCCTGGGTGAGACCAATGGAAAGCCCTAACCAGTTCCTGATCCGTGACGAAGGAGGCCCAGACCCATGATCTCTCCTCAGGTCCATTCCCAGCCCATTTCACCAGGTACTGCAGGCCTCGTTCCCTGTGTCGTACATCCATGGTGATGAGGTTGACCTTAAATGCTGGACCGCCATCGATCATCACCGGAGGGGGAGGCGGCTTTGATGGAGGACACAGAGGGTTGGTGGAAAACAGCTTCACCTGAGAAATATAAAAAGTAGGACGGATGCGGAGAGCAGGGGGAAGAAACAGGCGAACAGCAGCCGGATTAATTATGTAAGAGATGGGGTAGGGGCCAATAAAGTGAGGAGAGAGCTTCTTGGAATCAGTTTTAAGATTAATGTGCTTTGTGGTCAACCATACCTTCTGCTCAACCCAGTAAAGTGAGGCCGGGGTCCTCCGGCGGTTGGCAATCTCAGAGTTGCGATTCGCAGTGTGGCGGAGAGCAGCCCTGGTGGTCCTCCAAATCCGGAGTCAGCGCTTGATGTGAGACTGCACAGATGGAACAGCGATCTCTACCTCCCCCTCCAGGAACGGGTGGGGTTGTAATCCAAGGACATCTCGAAGGGGGAGAGGCCCATAGCTGCAGAAGTGGCGGAGTTGTGTGCATACTCGATCCAAGGTAGGTGTGTACTCCAGGATGCAGGATTAGAGGCTGTGACACACCTCAGGGCTGCTTCCAGCTCTTGGTTGGCACGTTTGCACTGGCCATTACTCTGAGGATGGTATTCCGAGGACAAGCTGACCGTTGCCCCAAGGGCCTTGCAAAAGGATTGCCAAACCTGGGAGACGAACTGAGGACCCCGGTCCAAGACTACGTCCACCGGAATCCCATGGAGGCAGACAACATGCAGCACGGAAAGGTTGTCCGTCTCCTTGGCAGACGGGAGCTTATTTAGGGGGATGAAATGAGCTGCCTTAGAAAACCTGTCCATGATGGTGAGGATGACTGTATGTCCTGCGGAGAGGGGAAGCCTGGTCACGAAGTCCAGAGCCACATGGGACCATGGTCTGCTGGGGATGGGTAGGGGGTGCAGCAGGCCCGAGGGGGGAGAAGAGGATGATTTACCGGTGGTGCACTGGGGACAGCACCAGATGAATTCGTTGATGTCCCTCCTCATCGACGGCCACCAGAAGGTCCTTTGCAGCTGCAACAAGGTGCAAAACACACTGGGATGACACATGACCTCAGAAGAGTGCAACCAATCGATGACCTCGCCACAGACCAAGGAAGAGACATAAATCCATCCCGCAGGACCCCCACCCGGGTCAGGCTCAGCATCCTGCGCCCTCTTGACCCTCTAGATCTCCCAGGACAGCACGCCGACCACACACGAGGGAAAAACAATGGGATGTTGCTCAGGCAATGCTGTATTGGTGGAGAACTGTCTCAAAAGAGCATCAGGCTTGGCGTTTTTGGAGCCCGGCTGGTAGGTGATGGTAAAATTAAACCTGCTGAAGAACAGGGACCAGCAGGTTTGTCTCGAGTTTAGCCGTTTAGCCGTCCTGAGGTACTCCAAGTTCTTATGGTCAGTCCAGACCACAAACGGCAGCGAGGCTCCCTCCAGCCAGTGGCGCTACTCCTCCGAGGCCAACTTGACCGCCAGCAACTCCCGATCCTCCACATCGTAGTTCCTTTCGGCTGGAGACAGACGTCGGGAGAAGTAAGCACAGGGACGGACCTTATTGTCGGTGATGGAATGCTGAGAAAGGACCACCCCCACTCCGGAGTCCGAGGCATCCACCTCCACCAGGAACTGCAAGCGTGGGTCAACCTGAGCGAGGATGGGGGAGAGGAGAAGAGAGACTTTAATTCTGAAAATGCTGCATCAGCCTCTTCCGACCACTGAAAGGGGACCTTGGTGGAGGTGAATCCAGCGCAACCACATCATAGTCGCGGATAAAGCGCTGATAAAAATTGGCGAACCCCAGGAACTGCTGCAGCTGCTTACGGGAGGAAGGAACAGGCCACTCCATGACTGCCTTCACCTTACCTGGGTCAGCCCGGATCACTTTATGGGTGATGACAACCCCCAGGAAGGTGGTAGAGGATGTATGGAACTCACATTTCTCAGCCTTGATGTAGAGTTGATTTTCCAGTAGCCACTGAAGGACCCTCCTCACGTGTACCCGATGCTCCTCTAAAGAATGAGAGAAAATGAGTATGTCATCCAGGTACACAAACACAAAAGAATCTAGGAAGTCCCTCAGAACATCACTGATGAGCCATTGGAACACTGCTGGCACGTTCGTCAACCCAAAAGGCATCACCAAGTATTTGAAGTGGCCACTAGGTGTGGGGAACCCTGTCTTCCACTCATCGCCCTCCTTGATCCGGACCAGATACTAGGCATTGCGTAGGTCCAACTTGGTGAAGACAGTGGCCCCCTGAAGCGAATCAAAGGCGGAGTTAATGAGCGGCGGAGTGTGCTTGTCCTTCACAGTAATGTTATTTAGCTTCCTAAAATCAATGCAGGGTCGGAGGGAGCCATCCTTCTTACCCACAAAAAAAAATCCCGCCCCCAGAGCCGATGAAGAAGGCCTGATGATGCCTGAACTTAATGACTCCTTAACGTATTTATCCATCGCCTCCCGCTCCGGGGCAGAGAGACTATACAGTCTACTGGATGGCAATGTAGCTCCCGGAAGGAGGTTAATGGCGCAGTTGTAAGGGCGGTGGAGGTGGGGGGGTAGAGAAAGTGTCTTTGATTTGCTGAATACTGGAGCAAGGTCATGATATTCAGGGGGAACCGAGGTGAGATTGGGCATATGGGTAGGCAAGGCACTAATAGAGACAGAGGGGGAACAGGCTGCAGACTGTAAACACGCGGCTAAACAAAAGGTGCTCCATGAAATAACCCTCCCTGCCTGCCAATCAATAACTGGGTTGTGGAGTCTTAACCAAGGAAACCCTAAAATGACAGGGAAGGCAGAGATGGACAAAACAAAAAAATTCAAGTGCTCCCGATGGCTACCTGAAACCAAAATGGAAATGGAAGCAGTCTTCTTAGTGACTCTGGTGAGTGGCTCTCTGTAAACAGCAACCAAATTCAATGGGATTTCCAGATCTTGACATGGGAGCTCCAGCTGGGTTGCAAGACTCTCCGAAATGAAGCTCTGTTCTGCGCCTGAATCAATGAGAGCAGTAGTGCAAAAATCAGTATGACAGTGCTGAAAGCGAATGGGCCAAAACCAGTCGTGTAAGGGTTTTAGACTTGCCCACGTCCGTTAGCCCCCCTACTGTGATGAACAGACCTCACCTTTTGGCTGGTTGGGGCAGGAAGTGACCTCGTGATCGGCACTAGCACAATACATGCACAACCCGAGATTGTGGCGGTGCTGACATTCAGCGGGGGGCAGCCTAGACCGGCCCAACAACATAGGTTCCCAGTGTCAGAGGGTTCGGGGGGGGGGGGGGCTGGAAGAGGGGGCTGAGAGGAAGGGCATTGCTGAGAGCCAGAGTGATTAGTAAGATGCGCTCGTTGGCCCGCTCCCTTAAACGGTTATCTATATTCATGGCCAGGGAGATTAGCTCGTGTAACCAGGAGGGTTTATCCAAACAGGCCAACTCATCTCGAAGGCTAGGGCTAAGGCTGCGCATGAAGATACTACACAGTGAGGCATCCTCCCATCCCACTTCCGCCGCAACAACCCGGAAATCTACAGAGTAGTCAGCCACGGATCTGGCTCCCTGCCGGAGATTGAGAAGGTGGGTGGTGAGGACATTATCCCGGTCAGAATGATCAAAAACCTGGGTAAACTCGGATGCAAATCTATCATAAGTGTAGTTGGGTTAATTGGGGTGATCCACGATAGCATATGCCCAAGCTAAGGCCCGCCCCTCCAGCAGGTTCACCACGTAGCTAATCTGGCTATGGTTTGTAGGGAAATCCAGCGGCACCCGCTGGAAAACTAGGCTACACTAAAGAAGGAACTTCCGAGCCTCACCCAGCCTACCGCTGAAGCGGGTCGGTGTGGGAACTGGTGTTAACCAAGGATGATGTGCCGAAGGGGAGGACGGAGGCAGCAGGACAGCCGACACCCTGGAAGCAGTCTGAGAAGGCAGTGCAGCGGTAAGCTGATTGAGCCGTGTATTTATCTGAGTTAACTGATTCAAGATTACTTATTGCTGGTATGTGAGCTGGTCTAACTGAGCCTCCATGATGTTAAGTCTTTGTGCAGTAGTACCGTCTGCTGGGTCTGACTGACGGAGACATACTGACATGATATAATATTAGACCCAGGAGTAGACAACAGACTCGATTAGAATAACAATAATCTTTATTGAAAGTGAACATGTGTGTGTGTGTGTGTGTGTGTGTGTGAGTGAGTGCAGAGCTGGAGGAGTCTGGCAACCCTGCAGAGAGGAGAGAGAAGGTGATGTGAGTAACTTGTAGCACACAGATGAATATAGTGGAGTAAATAATAATCTTACGGAGCTGGGAACGGTAGGAGTGAAACAACCTGCAGCCTCGTTCTCTCCTGGTTGCCGTGGTCCCACGAAGGTGAGGAAGTGCTGGTGCAGATATTGACAGTGCTAGGTGTAGAGTATTCCTCAGCTGAGAAAGGAAGGGAAAAAGTTCAGTCTAGTGCTGAGTCACTTACAGCATGCCGGCAAGGAAGAGGAGCCTCCAGCTCAGGGAATGAGTCCTGGTAGGTCGCAGCTGCTACCGACTGCCGGCTCTGGCATTTCCCGAGCGCTTGAATTGGCACGGTGGCGTACATCTGCGTGCGTTCCCTTCAAAACGGCGGTGGTAGAAGCAGAGCGTGTCTTCCTGGCGCTCCTTGGCCCCCGCTGCCGCTACCGTCGGTGGCTCCTCGCCTCCTCTGGTCGTCTCGCTGGATTCCGACGTCACTGCATTCACCGTGAGCGCTCTGGTGGTGAGGATGATCCGGTCTGCCTCCTGGGCTAGCGCACGGTAGTCACGTGCGGCCAGCAGCGGCGAATTGGTCAGAACCGCTCTCGCCTCTGTTGGAAGGTTCTGGTGGAAAAGGTGGGCAAACAGAAAATGCCCGACGTCCGTGCCCATTAACGTCAACATCTTCTCCATCAGATTGACGGCCGAACCATCTCCTAACTCGGAACGCCTCAGGAGCCTCTCTGCTCTCTCACAGACCGAGAGCGTGTAGCGCCGAATCAGCGCAGCTTTGAGAGCCTCATATCTGCCGTGGGCTGGGGGCTGGTCGAGCAGGCTCGCTAGCTGCTGAGCTGTGCGAGCGTCCAGCGCTGCAACCACATGGAAAAACTTGGTGCCGTCTGTCGTTATTCCCCGGAGTGCGAACTGGGCCTCCGTGTGGTGGAACCAAGAGCGCGGGTTGTGCTGCCAAAAGTCCGGTAGCTTGACTGCAACAGCACACGCGTTGCTGGGGGTTTCCGTCCGGGCCGTCTGTGGGATGCCTGCCGTGTTGCTGGGGCTTCCTGTCCGGGCCGATTCCGGGGTTCTTGCCTCGTGTTCCATAATACGTCCAGGGTCACCAGTGTGGAGAGTGTGGAAATGATGAGGCCAAGTTACGATCAGACGAAGTTTATTCACACTCTCAGAGCATCATACACAGAAAGCACTGAATAGCCAAACCAGGTTTCATCCCTTAAAACTCCACAGATCATCTCACATCTGCATGACATTTCACCTCCACCATACATTTTTCCTTAAACCCCCAGCTCTCTCTTCCTGCCAACTCCCCATGAGGTCCCTGCCTATTGTTCTCTTGTGTCTAACCACTGCCTCCTGACTGAGATGCTGTCTGCTGACACAACCACAATATACATTGCTATATCACCAATATGCTTCGCCACACCATAACATTTTGGTGATGATCCGGGAACGCATACCTTCGCCAAGGCTCTGGCATCGAGGCATCAGCACCTTGGTGCTTTCATTATTACATCTAAAAAGAACAGAAAACAGTGGTGATCTATTTTGCATAAATCGCCACTGAGGAGGTACTTTCTACTCAGCCGAGAAAGAGCTTAGTTGAAGAGTTGAACTGAGTCAGCACTCATTACCTCTATACTAACAGTCTGTGCGGTGATCTGTGGACACCAGACTTTATCAGAGAAAAAAAATCAGTGAACAGTAGGAGCCAACTTGAGACCTTTTTATCTGACGAACCATCAGTCTCTCTGACTCACCTCCCCCCATCTCACTGTTAATATAAAAGATCGCTGCACACGTTAGCATCGTGGTTAACGGCAGCTCCAGCATTTCAATACAGACATCAGTCAGCTGTTGAAGATGTTATAAAATAAAGCAGGCAATCTCTCCCCGTATTAATTCATTTATCTGGATGGAAGAAAAATCCAAGTTCCTGTAAAAATGATCAGTTTTTACCACAGGGAGAAAAAGCTTTTTTTAATCCTAAAGAGGCAGATTTACTAACGTGCTGCATCATCGCAAAACCCTGTTTTGGTGTTAAAAAACTACTGCTGAGATTTACTAAAGGGCGCAGGGCAAAGATAGCAGTGGAAAGGTGTGGACTATGTTAATTTTGTGCCTGGCCTCATTGCATATGTATTTGTGGGAGTTGTCATGTGAAAATGCAAATTTGAGGGAGGAGAGTATTTAAATGACTGGCACACGATGATTTACTAAGGTTTGTGGTTGTCAGTATCCTGCTAAATGTGCCAGGATTTAACGCCCAAAAAAAGCTTGTCTTAATTTATCTGCACCTGATGACAGTGAGAGAACCAAGGGTGTGTGGCCGAAGAGGTAGAAGCTTGACAGAACAGATTAATATGAACAGAAACAATCTCACTGAGATCTGTGTTGTGTGTGTGTGTGTGTGTGTGTGTGTGTGTGTGTGTGTGTGTGTGTGTGTGTTGTGCTGAACTGGACATCAGGTGGCAGAGGATTTTTTAAAATTTCATTTGTTTATACACTACCGTTCAAAAGTTTGGGGTCACCCAATTATTTTGTGTTTTCCATGAAAAGTCACACTTATTTACCACCATGAGTTGTAAAATGAGTAGAAAATATAGTCAAGACATTGACAAGGTTAGAAATAATGATTTGTATTTGAAATAATAATTTTTTCCAGATACTCAACCTGCTCAAAGGAAGGTCAGTTTTATAGCTTCTCTAACCAGCTAAACTGTTTTCAGCTGTGCTAACATGATTACACAAGGGTTTTCTAATCATCCATTAGCCTTCTGACACAATGAGCAAACACACTGTACCATTAGAACACTGGAGTGATAGTTGCTGGAAATGGGCCTCTATACACCTATGTAGATATTGCACCAAAAACCAGACATTTGCAGCTAGAATAGTCATTTACCACATTATCAATGTATATTAGATATTAGAGTGTATTTCTGATTAGTTTAAAGTTATCTTCATTGAAAAAACAGTGCTTTTCTTTCAAAAATAAGGAAATTTCTAAGTGACCCCAAACTTTTGAACGGTAGTGTATATAGCCTAATAATAATAATAACAATAATAATAATAATAATAATAATAATAATATATTTCATTTATAACACACTTTACATCTCGGGGCAGAATCTCTACACAAATAGGATTAAGACACAAAAATAAAAGCAAACATTAAGCATATACAACAACACACCAGGACATCCCTGGTGAGAATTGCTCTAAAATATTTTACCTGGTAAAATAAAGGTCAAATAAATAAATAAAATGAAAAAGCTTTCCTAAACAATGAATTTGTATCCATCAAATAGTACAGCCCTTCCTACCTGGAGTGGGACAAAAGAAGCACAGATCCGTATAACGTCCCCCAACATTGCAACATCGTAGTAAGTCAATGACAGTAGTCTCTGCTGCGATTGTCGAAGGAATAAGTGAAATTGTGTGTGTTTAATTTTATTATGTTCCAGACTTCAGAAAACACACGTACAGTATTTATGAAAAGTCATGGACTGGGAAACCTGTAGATTCTGTTAAAACAAAGTTATTCACATAATAAAACCCCAGAGTCTCCATCAGACCATCTTGACAGTTCTTGTGTTAATAAAATAAACATGTTGGTCAGTAATCAATTTATTCATGAGTAGTCCTTAATTTACCCTTCATGGATCGTCATCTTATTGTAGTGGGGGGTTTACGTGCCCTAGTGATCCCAGGAGCTATGTTGTCCGGGGCAATTTGCCTCTGGTAGGGTCACCCAAGATAAACTGGTCCTGGGGGAAGGGCCAGAGTAAGAATGAGCCAACAGACTCTCATGATGAATGCTAGAACAAGGATTCAGTGTACCCCATCCGGTATGGGGTTACCGGGACCCCACCCTGGAGCCAGGCCTAGGGGAGGGGCTCGATGGCTAGCGTCTGGTGGCTGGGTTTCCGCTCATGGGACCCGGCCGGGCTCAGCCCGAAGGAGTAACATGGGTCCGCACTCCAGTGGGCTCACCACCTGCAGGAGGGATCATGGGGGTCCGGTGCTATGTGGATCAGGTGGCGGTCAAAGGCAGAGACCTTGGCGGTCTGATCCCAAGCTTCCTAAACTGGCTTTTGGGATGTGGAATGTCACCTCTCTGGTGGAGAAGGAGCCTGAGCTGGTGCATGAGGTTGAGAGATACTGGCTAGATATAGTCTGCCTCATCTCAACACACAGCTCCGGCTCTGGAACCAGTCTCCTGGAGAGGGGCTGGAGCTTGGCCTGCTCTGGAGTTGCCCTGGGCGAGAAGCGATGAGCAGGGGTGGGTATTCTTGTATCCCCCCCCACCTTGCTGGCTCTATATTGGAGTTTTCCCCAGTGGACGAAAGGGTTGCTTCCCTGCGCCTTCAGGTTGGGGAACGGGTCCTGACCATCCTTTGTGCCTATGCACCAAATGCACCTACTGGGGGACTTCAATGCGCACGTGGGCAACGACAGTAAAACCTGGAGGGGGGTGACTGGGAGGAACGGCCTGCCCTATCTGAACCCGAATAGTGTTCAGTTATTGGACTTCTGTACTAACCACAGGTTGTCCATAACGAGCACCATGTTCAAGCATAAGGGTGTCCATATGTGAACCTGGCACCAGGACACCCTAGGTTGCAGGTCGATAATTGATTTTGTTATCGTGTCATCAGACCTGCAACCACATGTCTTGGATACTTGGGTAAAGAGAGGTGCAGAGCTGTAAACTGATCAGCACCTGGTGGTGAGTTGGATCCGATGGCAGGGGAGCATGCCATTCAGACCTGGTAGACCCAAATGTATAGTGAGGGTGTGCTGGGAATGTCTGGCTGAGGCCCCTGTGCGGGAAGTCTTCAACTCCCATCTCCGGAAGAACTTCAACCACATTCTGAGGGAGTCTGGAGACATGGAGTCTGAATGGGCCATGTTCTCCACCTCCATTGTAGAAGCGGCTGTAGCCCGGTTGTTATAGTGTTCAAGAAAGATGGCTCTCTTCTGATATGCATTGACGTCAGGAAGCTGAATGCAATCTCGGTGTTTGATGCTTATCCAATGCCAAGGGTCGAAGACTTATTGGAGAAGGTCGGGGCTGCTAAGTTCATCACTACCCTTGATTTGTGTAAAGGTAAACATCTCTTTGGTGGCCGGGCCCCAGGGGTGGATGAGATTCGCCCTGAGTGCCTCAAGGCCCTGGATGTTGTAGGGCTGTCATGGTTGACACGTCTCTGCAACATTGTGTGGAGGTCGGGGGCAGTGCCTTTGGCATGGCAAACCGGGGTGGTGGTTTCTCTCTTCAAAAAAGGGGACCAAAGGGTGTGTTCCAACTTTAGAGGGATCACACTCCTCGGCCTCCCTGGGAAGGTCTATGCCAAGGTACTAGAGAGGAGAGTCTGACCGTTGGTCGAAACTCGGAATCAGGAGCAATGTGGTTCTCGTCCTGGCAGTGGCACATCGGACCAGCTCTTTACCCTCTCGACAATCCTCGAGGGTTCGTGGGAGTTTGCCCAACCAGTTTACATGCGTTTTGTGGACTTGGAGAAGGCATTCGGCCGGGTCCCTTGTGGTTTTTTTGTGGGGGGTGCTTCAAGAGTATGGGGTATTGGGCTTGTTGTTACGAACTATTCAGTCTCTGTACAACCGTTGTGAGAGTTTGGTTCGTATTACCAACACTCGATCAGATTCATTCCCAGTGAGAGTTGGACTCCGCCAGGGCTGCCCTTTGTCACCGATCCTGTTCATAATTTTTATGGACAGGATTTCTAGGTGCAGCCAGGGAATGGAGGGTGTCATGCTTGGTGACCACAGGATCTCATCTCTGTTGTTTGCAGATGATGTTGTCCTGCTGGCTTCATCCAGCAATGACCTACAGGTCTTACTGAGACGGTTTGTCGCTGAGTGTGAAGCAGCTGGGATGAGAATCAGTACCTCCAAGTGTGAGTCCATGGTCCTCAGCCGGAAAAAAGGTGGACTGTCCTCTCCAGGTTGGGGACAAGCTCCTGCCCCAAGTGGAGGAGTTTAAGTATCTTGGGGTCTTATTCACGAGGGAGGCGGGAATGGAGCGAGAGATTGACAGACGGATCGGAGTAGCATTTGCAGTGATGCGGATGTTGTACTGGTCTGTTGTGGTGAAGAGGGAGCTAAGCTCTAAGGCAAAGCTGTCGATTTACCAGTCAATCTATGTTCCTACTCTCACCTATGGTCATGAGCTTTGGGAAATGACTAAAAGAATGAGATCGCGGATACAAGCGACTGAAATGAGCTTTCTTCATAGGATTACTGGACTCACCCTGAGAGATAGGGTGAGGAGCTCAGTCACCCGGGAGAGGCTCAGAGAAGAACCGCTGCTCCTCCACACTGAAAGGAGCCAGCTGAGGTGGTATGGGGATCTGATTAGGATGCCTCCTGGACGCCTCCCACTTGAGGTGTTTAGAGCACGTCCCTCTGGGAGAAGGCCCCGGGGCAGACCCAGGACTCGCTGGACAGACTATGTCTCCTAGCTGGTCTGGGAACACCTTGGTATCCTCTCTGAAGAACTGGAGCAGGTGGCTGTGGAGAGGGAAGTCTGGGCTTCTCTGCTTGAACTGCTGCCTTCACAACCCGGACCTCCGGAAAAGCAGTAAAAGATGGATGGATGGATAGTCCTTAATTTATACATATTAAACAAAGGAGTCTGCCATGTGAAATGAAAATCAAAACTTTGATTTATGATGAACAAAAATAAACTATTTTACTGGGGTTTGTGCTTAAACAAAAGATTTTTTTTTAAAAAAGCTTTAATAAACTATATTATGTTCCTCCACACTGGCTGTACCTTTGTTGATGACCCACTCCGTCAGGTGTGCCTGTGTGCAATTTTGTGGTGCTCTGGGTGGATGGGTGTGCATTATTGAAATGAAGTGACTGCGGCTTTGTTCATAATTTTGTGTGTTGTTTGTAGATCACTGGCAAAAACTGGCCACTCCCTTCAGCACTCTGTCTAAGTTGTGCACTCGCTAATTTGCACTGCCTCAGTAAATCTGCCCCAAAGACTGCAGCGATATTAGGGGTACTCAAAGGTAAGAAAGCTGTTTATTAACTGATGAGTTGTTGCACATACATGAGTTAATTATTCCATTTAAAAAGAATAGAAAACAGTGGTGATTCAATTCAATTCAATTCAATTCAACTTTATTTATATAGCGCCATTTCACAACAATAGTCATCTCATAGCACTTTCAACTGTAGGGGGAACCCCACAGTTGCAGAAAGACCCCAGCAATCAGGTGATCCCCTGTGAGCAAGCGCTTGGCGATGGTGGAGAGGAAAAACTCCCTTTTCACATAAATCGCCACTGAGGAGGTACTTTCTGCTCAGCCTAAAAAGAGTTTAGTTGAAGAGATGAACTGACATTAGCACTCATCACCTCTATGCTAACAGTCTGTGCAGTGATCTATGGACACCAGACTTTATCAGAGAAAAAAATCAATCAGAGAACAGTAGGATCAGACTTGAGACCTTTTTATCTGACGAACCATCAGTCCCTCTGACTCAAAATGCCCTGTCTCATTGTCAATATAAAGGATTGTTGCACACGTTAGCATTGTAGCAATGGCAGCTTCGTCATTTCAATACAGACATCAGTCAGCTGTTGAAGATGTCATAAAATAAAGCAGGAGATCTCTCCTGTTTTGACCAAGTAAAATATACCACTACAGTCAGAGTAATATAATAATGACCACCCTTACATCTGTTTTTAGTTTGGTAAAATAATCATCCATTAACCTGGTGTTTATAAAAACTCTCCACAGTAGCTAATGGCAGACGTCTGAGCACTAACCAACTAGTGATGTCACGGAAGTGGTCCATTATGTGCTGTAAAAGAAGTCGCACTGCCATCTCTAGTAGCCCGGCATAATTATTACAATTCCTTTTTTTGTGACTGCATTGACATAAACGGTAATCAATCAATCAATCAATCAAAAACTTTATTCCAGACTCATGGTCCATCAAAAATAAAATAAAAATAAAATAAACAAGACAGTTGAAACAGTTAATAAGAAAAACAATCAAAAAGTTACAAAACAATAAGAAACAACTACTAAAAGAAGTACAAAAACAGTACAGACTTCAAAAAGACTTATAAAGACTACTGCACCAGTGCCTTCTAAACTGTGACTGACAGCGAATAGAACTGAGCTTAATGCTAGACATGGCTTGAATGATTTCATTTCTAGATACATCAAGCCGACAGATGAATTTATACATAAGATTCCTTATTACTGCATGCAGTGTATTTACACGTGATGAGACAAATAACTCGGAAGCACTGCACCATTAAGTTAGGTGAGTTAAATTTGTGTTTAATTTGAAAACAAAGCCTTATCTCAAAATTCTGGCAAATTAAAAGTCAAGAAAATATGGTAATACAATGATATACGCCTTTAGTTCCACTTAATTTTGAACAGGCGAGCTGAAGCAGCGAGGTGGACGGATACACACACACACACACACACACACACACACACACACACACACACACACACACACAAAGCCTCACACAGATGCACTAACTGATTACTGCATGCCTCTCAGTTTCACCGAGGCATAATTAAAAAAAATAGCCCCAGCCTTTTACATAGAAATTTTTTCATACAAGGTAGCACTTTTAAGTTGAGTTACAATCTATTTACACGCTGACAGTCAGAAGCTTTTAACACCTGCAAAACTATACATAACCTATTTCACTGGAAGCAGCACTTTA
The DNA here is from genome assembly GCA_020510985.1 of Pholidichthys leucotaenia. NCBI lineage: Eukaryota > Metazoa > Chordata > Actinopteri > Cichliformes > Pholidichthyidae > Pholidichthys > Pholidichthys leucotaenia. The sequence goes on along the minus strand of CM035836.1, from coordinate 363,255,973 downwards.
GTTCAAAACACGGTCCTGTAAATGTGTTAATTGCTGTGTTCAGACAGATGAATGGCAGCATACGTCAAGGTGAGACAAAGACATAGCAGGAGAGGGGGAAGCTCCCCATCGCTTCTTAAACAGGGGTGAGGATTTGAATGATGGGAATTGGCTTAAATTGGGAGTAATTGAGGTGAGCACAGTAAATGAGATGGAGATGCGGGGGAGCAGGTGGATAATATGAATGATGGGGGATGGGTGAGAGACAGCTTTGAATTGTTTGAGCAAGAGAAAGAAAAAAGGCGGGGGGGGGGGGGGTAAAACTCCTGCTGAACACACAAATGCTGGGCCACCCAGCAGCTCTTATCGTCATGGTAACTTGCAGGTTAGTTGGCGTCCTTGCGACAGGGAGGGAGACGAGTGAAAGGGTGAATTATCAGAGCCTATTTAAATTAGGCAGCATGTGACGAGCCTGTTTAAATTGCCATGCCTCTTGTCTTGTGATTCCTCTGCAGCCAGGCCCAGGCAATGGAGCAAAAGAGGAAAATGTACCAGAACGAGGAAGAGAGACCTGACTGAGACTCATCAACTTCCTCAACCATCAAAAGAATAAACTTTGCTATATTTAATATGCAATTATACCCCCCTTTAAACTAGTTACAACCAGGACAACAATCCCCATTCCTTCTGCCTGTCAGGTCTCTCCCGCCACGGTTCTTTCTTCTCAGCAGTGCAGCGCAAAAATAATGGCTTCTAAATTATGTAGCATCCATTCAGTCCCAGAAACGCACACACAAAACAACACAAACCCATCCTGGAGTCATCACCTCCCAGGTACTCTAACCGTCCATTACGTTTAAAAACACCATTTATCTTTTACTGACCAGAGTGTACATACACTCGCTCTTGGGTGAAATTGAATTGGCAGCTGTGACCACCTAACTGCTACCTAAATTAGGTCTGAGTAGTTTCCCATTAAAGCACACTGGATATGTTTAACACCCTTCTTCTTCTTGCCCGCATAACTCGAGAGGGTGTACTGTCCTCTTGCTTTTGTTTCCTTTCAATTGTCCCTGTAGACTGAGGGGGTGGGGTACACATGATGCTGGAGGCAATGACACAGGAAAGAAAGGAAGGAAGATCTAGCTGAGCGTAAAGGCAGCCCCAGAGTACTTGACAGCCGAGGAGAGCACACAGAAATACAAAGAGAAGGTGACAATATAGTGTAGGGAATGTTGCATATAAGAAGAGGTTGACTGACAAAGTATGAGTTTCACTTGCCTGAAAAACTCAAAGCCTGCTCGTTCCAAATGGCTATCTCAAATAAACTTAGACCTCAACTCAGTTTGTCTGCCGTTGTAGGCGACCTGGCCCTAAAATGGGAACATTGCATAATGTGTTGATTCCCCCATATACTGAGGGAATCTAAGGCTGTCATCATTGACTGTACAACAATTCATAGATGCATAACAAGACGCATCCCCTACAAGCTCTTTCCAATGCATGACTGATAGAGTAACTGAGGCAATGACACACAAGTACAGTCAGCACATTTCTATCTGGTCCCTGGCTGAACATAAAAAAAAAAAAAAATCTGCCAGTTTAGCACATCACTTTTCAATTGGAATCCACATTTAGTCGCAAGAGGATGTTGGACCCATTATTAACATACTAGTAATAAAAAGGAAAGGTTAATTGGACCAGATGTGGAGGTAAGAATCACAGTTTTGACCGGCACAGCGCAAGACTGTTTTGGTCATTTATGGCCCTTTTCCACTAACACCTACTCAGCTCAACTCACCTTGACTCTACTTGCCCCAACATGATTTCAGTTGCTTTCCATGACACCTGAGTACCACCTCAAAGTGGGTGGGTTCATCATAGTAAGTCGGCTCGTTATGTTGTTGACATGCTGATGTTTTGCTCTCAGAAGCGAATACTTAAGAGACAGCAAACGCAAAATACATGAAGAGCACAGAGTTAGCATTGATGGCTCGCTAGCTAGCTATCTAGCTAGCTCATTGTCTGCATACAGGAGACAATAGTGATATCCTTGTTTGTTCAAAGTCAGCTTGCCACCAATGAGATAAATAACGTAAAAGAAGCTTAAAATCACAAAACACCATCCTCTATCACAGTTTCCAACGATGCCATGGCCAAGTCGAGGCCACTCTTCCTCCCATTGCTCGCTGGTTAGTGCCTGTAAATGGCATCCATTTGGTTGAACCACTTTCAGTCTTTTCTGTTCAACCCACTTTGGCCATTGTGGTCCAGTAATAAGTGTTTAATGTCCTGTGGTACCCGTGAGCGATTACCAGCTCGGAGACCTCCTGGTATACGCTTTCATTTCAGGTTGCTGTGTTCAGCTCCCTCTGGATTCTCTCGTCAGTCACCAAGCACAGAAAAGTCTGAACCTCGTCGTTGCGGTAGAAGATGAATGGATGGACTTAAGTGTATTTCATGAACACTTTGAGTTAATAAATGGACAAAGTTCTGGAACTGGACTTTTAATCCAAAGGAAGACAACAGCTGTCAATGGCATCACACCTCCTTCACCTGGTTTCTTTTGCTTTATTCATGCTGCATTTCCCCTCTACTCCGCTTTGGTCCGCGTGTGCTTTGGATGAGCCCGGCATGCACGCGGTGCTGTTCATGCTCACTTTTTTCATCCACCCAAGCCAAGCGGTTGACGCATGCGCACAACCATCATTTGTAGTTTCACTCCCGCCCGATAGGTAGTGCCAATGTGCTGACACGCCAGGATTTTCACCAACAAAGAAACGCTGCTTGCTTTCTGCTGCTTGACTTCCCGGTTTCCACTCGTTTTCCACGAAGATGATGCTGCTGCTGAAGTAGTTATGTATGATTCATGTATGTTTATTCTCATCTTCCGCCTCCTCGTTGTCTTCTTTGTCTACTTTGGGCAGCACGGTGGTGCAGTGGTTAGCACTGTTGCCTTACAGCTAGAAGGTTCCAGGTTCGAATCCCCAGGCTGGCAGGGGTAGGAACCTTTCTGTGTGGAGTTTGCATGTTCTCCCTGTGCTGCGTGGGTTTACTCCAGGGGCTCCGGTTTCCTCCCACAATCCAAAGACATGCATGTTAGGTTAATTGGTTGTTCTAAATTGTCCCTAGATATCTGTCTCCTATAGGCCCTTAGAATAGAGGGTTAGTACTAGTGAAGCGGTTTGAGTGGTCTTTGAGACTAGAAAAGCGCTATATATGTAAGTACAGGTCCTTATCCTTATCCCCTTACTTTGTCTTGGCATGCTGTGCCAATATTGCCACCTCATGAATGGGAAATTCAGTCTTGTGCATGCGCTTTTCAATGTGTTCAGGTCATGGGCAGGCGGTGTGGTCACAAAATTTGGGCTGCACGCGGTCGTCCGCAGTCGAGCACTGCGGACACTAGCGGAGTGGAGACAATGACGTAAATTTCATCACACGAGGTTTCCGGTTACACGTATGCGGACAGCATAGGTGCAGCATGAATCCAGCTTTAGTGGAGACACTACATATGGTCATTGCCACTAGCTGTATGTTTTGCTTTTGGGTCTCTTCAATTGCTGATTTGCTCATTCATGTGTTTGTGTGTGAGCACACGTTGGTAACAGAATAACTCAAAAAGTTATGCACAGAGAAATACAAAGGACCCCTCACTTATTTTTGGAGTGACCAAACTGCGATCTCCAGGAATTATTTTTTTATTGACTAAAGGATCATTGCTCTGAAGAGAGAGCTCACTCTGTTGTCATAATAATAATTTCATAATGGTGTTCTCAAACAAACACAATAGCTACCTTGGCAGAGGTTGCACTTTCTGAATGCTTTCTATTTATCATTGGATTCATCAATAAAGCATAATTTTCTAAAGTACTCAAGTTCAAGGCTGTTCATTTGATTTGTTTTTTAAACAAATCAAGCCACAATTGGACAGAATATCAGAAAAAAACCTTATGAAATTGTTGCTTTCAAAACAACTGGAGTACCATCACAATCGCCCAAGCAATGAGTGTAGAAAACTACAAAGCAACGCACACACACACAAACAAACACAGGCCTATGGGACAAAGACAGAGCCATAATGAGGCAGTAATAACCTGGGGCTGAAGTGACCCAGAGGGCACTGCATGAGTCATTTATACTCCCCCAAGACCCATCAAAGGTATGATGAAAGTCAGTGGGGGGAAAGCCGCACAGATGGGAGAGGGAGATAAACGGACAGTGATGCTATAATGGCTTATGCCAGAGCCATCTGGAAAATAATACAAACACAGACAAATTTAGAGAAAAAGGTCTTTGCCGGCCACCCACACCACCAGAGTACTGGTTTCTAATCGGTGAGACAATATGAAAATATAATAAAAAGCAATCCTCTGAATGCTGTTAAAAGACTATACTGATGGCCAAATCAAGGCTCCATGAAATCCAAACAATTCCACAGCAGTACATTCAGAGTAGTTTGAGGTATAAGGGTACAAAAGGTAGAGGTGGAGCATCTGCCCAACAACCGGGAGGTCATGGGTTCAAGCCCCAACCGGGTCATACCAGAGACCATTTAAAAGCTTGGTGCTCAGCATAATGGAATGGGGGGAAGGAAAGTTCGTTACCCAGCCAAAGCGGGAGCACAAGCCAGTGTACCCTGTGCTGGTCCAAAGACCGGATAAATGGGCAGAGCTGCATAAGGAAGGATATCCGCCATAAAAATCCTTGCCAAATCAACATGCAAATCATCACGATACAAGGTGATGATACACTGTGGTGACCACAAAATGGAGCAGCTGAAAGACCAAAAAAAAAATAAAATACTTCAATGAGACAGTGACTGAATTTTTTTTTAAGGTTTTATCCTTCTGAAATGCTATTGGTCATGTGATTATCAAAAAAATATTAAAACACTCACTTCCCATTCAATAACATAGACTTTATCTTGTTTTTCTCTACAAGAACCCATTTTTACTCTTCCGGGTATTTTCCTATATGTCAAGAAATGGCAAACATCACTATAAAGTTAAAAAAGTAAGCCTCACTAGCCTTGATATCTGCCCACTGCTCTATTACTGACCAGCCTGTCTGCCATGTTGATGGGTGGGGAGCCAAACGCGTTAGCTTAAGAGGTAACAGTGGTACTAGGAAGCTCATACTAAGTGTGCTTTATATTGTTGTTTTCTTTAGATTTCAGTCACCTTAATAGACATCGTTTCCACCTGGTTCGCTAATCCATCCATCCATCCATCCATCCATCTTCTACCGCTTTTCCGGAGGTCCGGGTCGCGGAGGCAGCAGTTCAAGCAGAGAAGCCCAGACTTCCCTCTCCCCAGCCACCTGCTCCAGCTCTTCAGAGAGGATACCAAGGCGTTGCCAGACCAGCTGGGAGACATAGTCTCTCCACCGAGTCCTGGGTCTGCCCCGGGGTCTCCTCCCAGTGGGACGTGCCTGAAACACCTCAAGTGGGAGGCATCCTAATCAGATGCCCATACCACCTCAACTGACTCCTTTCAATGTGGAGGAGCAGCGGTTCTACTCTGAGCCTCTCCCGGATGACTGAGCTCCTCACCCTATCTCTGAGGGTGAGTCCAGCAATCCTACGGAGAAAGCTCAGTTCAGCCGCTTGTATCCGCGATCTTGTTCTTTCGGTCATTACCCAAAGCTCGTGACCATAGGTGAGAGTAGGAACGTAGATTGACTGGTAAATCTACAGCTTTGCCTTAGTTCGCTAATCCACAGTCGATAATATATCTTGCATCATTATTGCTTGTTATATTTTTGCCGTGACGCTACATTGAACCGTTAGCAACAGCTCTGATATAGCATTGATACAGCTCGTCTTGGCAGGGAGGAAGTGATGCACAGGAAGCTTGGCGTTAGCTTAACTATCAATCCAGCCATCTTTCATCTCTATTTTCTATAAACTATTCACCCCACTGGAATCCTTGTTTATCTACAACACTTGACTATATACGTCATTCTTTAATATTATTTTAGCTTAATTTCTCATAGTATTATCTATAGCTGAGTCCAAAGGTGACCAACTGCAGCTAGTAGTTTAGTCACTCATTCACAAATGTTTCTGTGCTTATTGTTCTCCAGACTGGTCATATTCTATCGACTACTGAAACAACACACCCCTGTCCACCAGTAACGCATCATTTCATTCATTTTTTGAGACAAACTTACGGTAGTTGGTTAAGTATAGATGCAACCTGGGAGCTCAGCTTAGCAATGGTGATATAAGAGGAAGGGCAGAGTTGAATGTGGTCTTAGAATTTAGATACATGCACTGAAACTAAGTATTGGAGAAATGCTGAAAAAGATAAGTCACAAATGATGCTGCATTAATAATTAAATAAAATTTTACCAAAATATGTCACAAACATTTCATTAATGCATGCGTGAGCTGTTAAAATAAGGAAAAAGCACAATGACCTCGTTAAAACTTGCAGCCATTCAATTCAGCTTCATTTTAATGGAAATACTCTGAAGAGTCACTTACATACTGCACCGTGCCCTTGTATCCCATGCTTTACCCAGAAAGTCTTGAGACTTGAATTTGCACCTTTCTATGAGTACTTCAGTGTTGCTTTATTTATTGGTGCAGAATGGAAAGGGGACAGAAAACAGAGGACATAGAGTATGTGGTGTGTGTCAAGACAGATTCAGACTCACAACAACATAAGTTGTATGTGTGCCTTATGCCAAGCTCCCATTAAAAATCAATTTTTTAATACACAAGTGGTGACCATAATTAATAGATTGAGACTGAAAGTATCCTCATCTGTTACGGTGCATCTGGTAAGCAGGGCTAAGTCATGTGACAGAGGAATTCCACAAACTTGGAACGGTGCTAAATGCAATGCCAGAAACATGAAGAGTCTCCTTTGAGGATGACAGAACCACAGCAGGTGGCAGACAGCTGTGTGTAGGTGGAAAAAGCCTTCAGGCACAATGTGAACCAATATGCAATATATGGGAGTGTGGCCTGAATGGACAGTGATGTTCCTTTAACATGATTGAGGGTTAAACATGTGTCAGACCAGTTAGTGGAAGAATAAGGAAGGAACAATAACCTTGACAGTTTAAGGCTTGGAGGAAGCAGAAGACACTCTTGAATATCAATAGCTGTCTTTCCCTAGGAATGTCCTTTAAATATTTTTTCTAAGTATAAAGACTGTTTCACACTAGGCATGGACATTCATCTGAAAAAAAATACTGCACATATGTAAATTCATTTGAACAGATTGGTTCTTATTAGCATATTCACACCAGTACGGAAAATTTGTGCAGGTGAAAAAAAAAAAAAAAAACATTCTGCATGGACTTTGATCTCAGTGAACTTTCATTGCGGAAATATACATTGGACCAATGTCAAATGAAGGAAAAACAAAATGAAAATGACCCATTTTATACATCATCAGTGCCACTCAACATGAGCATGGCGGTCTATGAACAAAAGATCCCCAGTATATAACCAGGAGGTCACCCCAGCTTTGAAACTAAAGCTGCCTTCCACCTATTGCATCTCTCATCCTCGACTTTCCGGTAGTGGTTTACAAGGTCTTAATGCCATTGTGGACCGTATTCCTCCACAGAAGTCTGTCATTAGGTGCCAAGGCCCAATCATCAATCTCGTACACTTTGAAAGTTCTCCTAAGGGAATTATGGTACCTTTCCTTGGGAGAGCTGGGGGTCTATCAAGAATTTCAGCATTGAAACGTGATCATACCACTTAACCTTCATTATCAAACGCAAATATTCATTCATTCATCTTCTTCCGCTTAATCCTTTTCGGGTTGCGGGGGGGCTGGAGCCTATCCCAGCATCTTTGGGCGAGAGGCAGGGACAGATCGTCAGTCCATCGCAGGGCCAACACAGAGAGACAGACAACCATTCACTCTCATAGTCATACCTAAGGACAATTTAGAATCCCCAGTTTGATGCCAATTAACCTAACTTGCATGTTTTGTTTTGTTTTTGGCATGTGGGAGGAAACCGGAGAAATCCCGGAGTAAACCCACGCAGACACGGGGAAAACATGCAAACTCCACACAGATCACTGTTGGTCGGGGGCTGGGATCGAACCCAGGATCCCCCAGCCAAGGGTGAGTTGCTGTGCTGCCGCAGTGCTAACCACTCCGCCACCGAGCTGCCCCAAACGCAAATATCTCTGATGGAATTTCACAAGTACCTTTATTTGGTGTTGGTACAAAGTGCACATTTCAGCTCCATACAAAAGTGAGGTAGCTTGGTAGACCTGTATTTTGGTTTCCAGCTCAAGGTTATGATTGTCAAAGACATATTTACATGATTTTATATAATTTTCCAAAGGCTGTCACTGCAGCACTGATCCTGTAGTTTATTTTGTGATTGAGAGAGATATCACTGGAGACATAGCTGCCGAGGTAGCTAAAATTCGATAAAAAATTGCAGGTGGATTTTCCACACTACCGCACTGTATTTTTAAATCATAACAGTGTGAAATGGCCTTATATCCTCTTCATTTTACTGTTGGAACTTATTTTACATGCCAAAAAGAGCTTAACAACAACTGCATGTCACAATTTGCCTAATGAAGCATCAGCTTGGACAGCATCAAGTTGTTAGCGTATGCCAGAAGAGTATTTAGAAATCCCTAAAGTGTAATTTTTAATACCAGATAAAATCAGACAACTACCTTTCTATTAAATCAATCTAGAGTTGTTGTGCTGACTTTATGTACTGTACTCACTTAGGGCCTGCTCACACTGTAGTATCTGTTTCCTATTGAACGAGGCTTGACAACTAAGTTCTGGAATGCTTGATATGTGTGATCACTCCCTACCGTCCTGCAGAATGTGACATTTCCCTAGCCTTGGAACAACTGATAGAGGGGTAGTCTCACAGACAGAACAACTGCATGTTCACTCACAGTGCCAGGATAAGGTGAAGATGCTGCACTTAAAGTCTGGGAACTGTGTTAAGCAAAAAACAATATGAATGCAGGCCGGTGCAGACCCCCGATGGAGGAGCAGAGGGCCATTTCACTTGACAAGGAACAAATAACCTGGCACCAATGTGAGCGGACCCTTAGTAACCATTATGGCTTCAAGTATATGGAGGCACCAATGGAATACCTCCATCCATGTCTATTTGGGCTAGAATTTTTATGTTTCCACAAAATTTTTTTAACTTCTTCAGTTCTCCTTCTACTGTTCAATACCATGTTCTTTGAACTTCCATTCTTCCATGTTCCTTCTATGTCCACTGAAGTTCACCATGTGATGTTGTTGTCATGCTCTTTCCTCATTGCATGACCAATCCACTTTTTGTGCTTCCTCCTGATGGTCTCTATACCCTCAGGTATGTATCTGCACTGCATTAAACACCACATACAAAGCTCAGTAAACTGTTAAATATAGATAACACAAGTAGTTTTAGGTTCACTTCAATTGATTAAGATAAACAGGTCAGGTGGGACTTTTCCTTATCACTGGAACCTCTAGCAAGAACTGGTGGAAGAATGGTGTCCTTAGCTCTTAACTTCAGTTTGCTGCTGCAGGTAATGCATCACTACATAATGCAGCAGTTTTTTTAAATGTATATTGGCAAAATTATTTAGTGTTACCAATTAGCATTTCGGTTTCCAACTAAAAATGGACAGAAAGCTTATCTGTTTGGCTGTCTCATACTTTACATCTAGAGGCTGTAGATCCTTCAGATTTTAGCTTTAGAAGAGAAATACCATTATACACTGTATATGATAGACAGATAGATGTACTTTATTGATCCCAAACTGTATATGTGATTAAATGTCACATGGCATGAGCTCAAATCACTCATCTTGTCTCCCTAGTTTCACATTGATTATCTGTACGGTGACAAATGTCCCACAGAATCCCAGAAGACGTAAACAGCCTTCAGTACCAATAATGTGTAAACTGACATCTCTCTCGTTCTTTTTTGCTTTTAAAATGAGAACCCCCTCAATGTATTTTTATAAACTATACACTGAAGTGTCACAGATTATTCATATACAGAAAAGATATGCTATATCATAACAGCATTTTTAATAAGTTTAGACCACCCTACTAGGTTGAAGTGTGGCTGCCAAATACTTTAAAAAATGCAAGTTGATATGGCATCACTGAAAGGCTATGTCCCCAACTCAGAATCGATGGAGCAGCCAAATCCAGTGTCTTCCCCGTGCTGCTGCCTGTTCCACGCCAGCACTCGGGTGAATTCCCCAAGGACCGGGGGCCTTTCCACCCCAGCGCACTCAGCTGAGCCAGCCCATGTTCACAGCTGGGATGCTATTAAGTCCCAGCAAGGTGAAATGAATGAGAAGGAAGGAAGCAAATCTGTTGAACTATGCTGGGGAAACATTAATGCAAGCATGGCTTAGCAATTTGATAAAATATCTAAAGACCCAACAGAACTCAGAGTTCAAGGAGTTCCCAAAATGCCAGCAGGAGCATAAAGGGACAAATACTGGAAACGTACAAGAAATACTGACATCAACTGGTACCCACTGTTTTCACAAGACTGTCCTTCAGTAGAAAGGAACAATTAAAAAAAATGTTCCCCGGCATTCATTATGACCTCCTGTAACATCAAAAAGTGACCTCTAATGGTTGTGAAAATAAATACATGACGTGACATGGTGAGCGGTTATAGGACTAATGTGTATAACAAGAAGATGTTCACCTTACTATTACTGTATAGTTAATGTGTGAAATAAGCGAATATAGAATTGAAATGAAAATTTAAAAGGTAACAGGAATTGAAACACTAGTCTGTTACATGAGCAAGAGCTTTTTAATGAAATAAGGTGGTATTGGGGCAAATGCCTACAGGTGCATTTCAATAAATTAAGAATGTCATCGAAAAGTTGATTTATTTCAGTAATTCAATTCAAAAAATTAAACTCATATACGGTGGGGCAAAAAAGTATTTAGTCAGCCACCAATTGTACAAGTTCTCCCACTTAAAAGATGAGAGAGGTCTCCAATTTTCATCATAGGTATACCTCAACTGTGAGAGACAAAATGAGAAAAAAAATCCAGAAAATTACATTGAAGGATTTTTTTATGAATTAATTGGTAAATTCCTCAGTAAAATAAGTATTTGGTCACCTACAAACAAGCAAGATTTCTGGCTCTCACAGACCTGTAACTTCTTCTTTAAGAGGCTCCTCTGTCCTCCACTCATTACCTGTATTAATGGCACCTGTTTGAACTCATTATCAGTATAAAAGACACCTGTCCACAACCTCAAACAGTCAGACTCCAAACTCCACTATGGCCAAGACCAAAGAGCTGTCAAAGGACACCAGAAACAAAATTGTAGACCTGCACCAGGCTGGGAAGACTGAATCTGCAATAGGTAAGCAGCTTGGTGTGAAGAAATCAACTGTGGGAGCAATTATTAGAAAATGGAAGACATACAAGACCACTGATAATCTCCCTCGATCTGGGGCTCCACGCAAGATCTCACCCCGTGGGGTCAAAATTATCACAAGAACAGTGAGCAAAAATCCCAGAACCACATGGGGGGACCTAGTAAATGACCTGCAGAGAGCTGGGACCAAAGTAACAAAGGCTACATCAGAAACACACTATGCCGCCAGGGACTCAGATCCTGCAGTGCCAGACGTGTCCCCCTGCTTAAGCCAGTACATGTCCAGGCCCGTCTGAAGTTTGCTAGAGAGCATTTGGATGATCCAGAAGGGGATTGGGAGAATGTCATATGGTCAGATGAAACCAAAATAGAACTTTTTGGTAAAAACTCAACTTGTCGTGTTTGGAGGAGAAAGAACACCATACCTACTGTGAAGCATGGGTGTGGAAACATCATACTTTGGGGCTGTTTTTCTGCAAAGGGACCAGGACGACTGATCCGTGTAAAGGAAAGAATGAATGGGGCCATGTATCGTGAAATTTTGAGTGAAAACCTCCTTCCACCAGCAAGGACATTGAAGATGAAACATGGCTGGGTCTTTCAGCAGGACAATGATCCCAAACACACCGCCCAGGCAACAAAGGAGTGGCTTCGTAAGAAGCATTTCAAGGTCCTGGAGTGGCCTAGCCAGTCTCCAGATCTCAACCCCATAGAAAATCTTTGGAGGGAGTTGAAAGTCCATGTTGCCCAGCGACAGCCCCAAAACATCACTGCTCTAGAGGAGATCTGCATGGAGGAATGGGCCAAAATACCAGCAACAGTGTGTGAAAACCTTGTGAAAACTTACAGAAAACGTTTGACCTCTGTCATCGCCAACAAAGGGTATATAACAAAGTATTGAGATGAACTTTTGTTATTGACCAAATACTTATTTTACCGAGGAATTTACCAATTAATTCATTAAAAATCCTTCAATGTGATTTTCTGGATTTTTTTTTTCTTATTTTGTCTCTCATAGTTGAGGTATACCTATGATGAAAATTGGAGACCTCTCTCATCTTTTAAGTGGGAGAACTTGCACAATTGGTGGCTGACTAAATACTTTTTTACCCCACTGTAATATATAGATTCATTACAGAGAGTGATATATTTCAAGTGTTTATTTCCTTTTATTTTGATGATTATAGCTTATAACTAATGAAAATCAGGTGCCAAGTCCTGTCATGTGGAAATCATGGTCCCAGAGTCTGGAGGAAGAGTGGAGAGGCACAGAATCCAAGTTGCTTGAGGTCCAGTGTCAAGTTTCCACTGTCAGTGATGATTTGGGGTCATCTGCTGGTGTTTGTCCACTGGATTTTATCAAGTCCAAGGTCTGCACAGCCATCTACCAGGAAATTTTAGACCACTTCATGCTTCCTTCTGCTGACAAGCTTTATGGAGATGCTGATTTCATTTTTCAGCAGGACTTGGCACCTGCACACACTGCCAAAAGAACTAAAACCTGGTTTAATTACCATGGTATCACTGTGCTTGATTGGCTAGCAAACTCTCCTAACCTAAACCCCACAGAGAATCTATGGGGTATTGTCAAGAGGCAGATGAAAGGCACCCGACCTTGCAATGCAGATGAGCTGAAGGCCACTATCATAACAACCTGGGCCCATAACACCTCAGCAGTGCAGTGTATTATGCCTTACATCTATCACCCTTGTTTATTAAAGGGAATGAGAGAAAAGACAGTGATTGGTTTATTGCACATTATGCTCAGAACACTTCTCTGAATAATTAAGAGTATTAGAAAAGCTCCTTCACGCATCCCGCCCAGAGCAAAATTTGTTTTATTAGCTGCTGTAATGGCAAAATGAACTATGACATGCCCATCAATGTGCTCTGCATCTTAGACAATAGACTGCTGACTAGATCACTGTAATATGGCCAGAGTGTTTAGTGTTGTTCTTCACTATGTTGATTCAGAAATTGCAGTTCTTCTAAACAAATGGTGCAAGTCACCTGTGTCAGTCATACTGGAATGTGATTATTTCCGATAAAAACAATGTGAGCACACCCAACTCACACTATAATGTTTGTCACAAGCCTACACCATAGCCCGCTTGTTTTGGACAGCATGATTGTGCTGCGCCACACTTAACCGCAACCTATTGCCTTGGCTTTGGTCTGCCTGGAGAGGTGGGCTTCAATGCAGTGTGGTCTTTTGTGTATGAGCACACGGACACACATGTAACATATCTATAAGAGGTACTGTGACCCTGGCTATGCTAAAAACACTGGGAGTGGAGAAGGAGATGGGACGTCGGACACTGGACAATTTAGCAAGCCATGGACCAGCTGGCCTACGTGAAAGAGGTCATGTTAGCTCACCACACTTCAATGTTTGTCTTTTACCCTTCATCCATGCCTGCCAGAAGTACATTGGGGTGTGGCTAGATTATCGATTTAACCTTTGAGTTCAAAGGCCAAATCATGATGTCATTTCAATCGATATCTGACTTACAATAGAGATTGTACATCCCCCCCACTCATGAACTATCCATTTGCTCACTTTTCAATGTGTAATAGAGCCAAACAACATGCCCAAGTCCTTCTCTCATTTCTTCACACTTCAAACTCCACATCACTAACTGCAACTTATATTTTTTGTTCTTTTCTGAAGATCCATACCAATGCCAGAGGGCCACTCTATATAGAACCTCCACCATAAGATGAACTCCTTCAGCTTTTGTAGTACTTCCTAATTTTCAACTATTTTTTTCTTTCTCAAATACATAGCTGTTACTTTTGTAGGGGGCGGCTGTGGCACAGGTGTAGGATGGTCGACCTCGGATCGGAGGGTTAGTGGTTCAATTCCCACTCTCCGTAGTCTGCATGTTGAAGTGTCCTTGAGCAAGACACTGAATCCCGAGTTGCTCCTGGTGGGTCAGGCCAGGACCTTGCGTGGCAGCTCTGTTGCCATGAGTGTGTGAATGTGTGGGAGATTGGTTAGATAGCACTATCTGTAAAGCACTTTGGTCATCCAGAGATGAGTTAAAAAGCGCTATATAAGTGAACATCATTTGCAAAACCTTTGTGATTCGTTTCCTCTATTAATTTCCTCTCTATCCAGGCCATGCTTAATAGGGCATCTTTGCAGTGCAGCAAAGCATGTCATCTATCTGTTTCCTTAGAACATTCTCTGAACCCAAGTGTTTCCCTCGGGGGAGCTAGGGGGTCATGGCTTTGATTCCACACCCCCCACAACAAAGAACACCCAACCCCCAGCTTCCATGGAAGAGCAGCCATCCATTGTTGTTTATACTTGAAGGGAATGTGGCTGCTATGTGAACTCACTTGTCCCAGTTCATGCAGTGCTGGTGAATGAGTACAGGTTTTTGACCTGACCTGAAAAAGACCCCCCCCCCCCCCCCCCCCAAAAAAAAAAAAAAAAAAAAGACACTAAGGAAATGTACAAACACAAACCCCAGTACTGTTATTAGTCAGTCAGATCAGTGGGAGGGATGGACGTACTGCCTTATCTGTTCCATACCATCTAGCCAATCAAGTGATGCTATACTGGCTTCACTACAGAGACAGATTGGGGTTAATGACCTTCTGGAAAGCCAGAGGGGACAACACAAGTTCTTTGTTTCTATATGAATCCATGACAGAAACAAGGACTGCAAATGTAGATCGATGCCAAAAAAGGACAGGCTATAATGTCTGAGCTAAGGTGAATCACTGCTTTACCAACAAGGTTACACGATCATTCACACAGAGAAAGGCTGAAAAAGGACAAGGTACATGGGAATCTAGAGCGACAGATTTAAGATTGATTTTCTCAAGGAGGCAAACGTAGTTGGTAAGTTTCCAATGCAATCAGTGTGGCTGAGATAGCTCAACAGATAATGGATTTCCAGCTTCTGAATTGCATAATTTTCCATTTTCCATCTCGTGAACAAGCCCTGTATGAGCATTCTGCTGAAAAACCGGCTGCAATCAGTGAAATGTAGCTGCTTAAAACAACATATGCAATGTGAAGATGGGGTGACACAAAAATGCAATCAAAATATTTAATGGCAAAATAGTAAGTGCTCATAATGAGAAATATTGCTACAGCACAATCACATAATGTGCTTAATTTAAGGGACATTAACTGCATACTGTACAGTATTTCACCCTCAATGACTTCACATAAATTTCCAGCCTTCCCAAGATGCAGCACACAGCATCACGTCCGTTTAAATTAGCACAGGGAGGCCAAACAATGAAACAAAGAGGGGAAGGCAAAAGAGATGGTGATCACTGGCAGAAAAATGACAACTGAGAAAATAATAAATGATCAGGAAAACAAAGTTATTGGATGTACCAGGGTTGAACCCTTTTCTTGTTGAGGCCCACTGATGCAGAACATAGAGTGCATGTTTGCTTCTATAATTAAATAGTAAGGGGGCTTTCATTAACCTTAAGTTGTTACCTGACAAAATCTGGGAAAAAAGTTTGAGATTATGAAGGCAAAGCTGTCGATTTACCAGTCAATCTACGTTCCTACTCTCACCTATGGTCACGAGCTTTGGGTAATGACCGAAAGAACGAGATCGCGGATACAAGCGGCTGAAATGAGCTTTCTCTGTAGGATTGCTGGACTCACCCTCAGAGATAGGGTGAGGGCTCAGTCATCCGGGAGAGGCTCAGAGTAGAACCGCTGCTCCTCCACATTGAAAGGAGTCAGTTGAGGTGGTATGGGCATCTGATTAGGATGCCTCCTGGACGCCTCCCACTTGAGGTGTTTCAGACACGTCCCACTGGGAGGAGACCCCGGGGCAGACCCAGGACTCGGCGGAGAGACTATGTCTCCCAGCTGGTCTGGGAACGCCTTGGTATCCCCTCTGAAGAGCTGGAGCAGGTGGCTGGGGAGAGGGAAGTCTGGGCTTCTCTGCTTGAACTGCTGCCTCCGCGACCCGGACCTCCAGAAAAGCGGTAGAAGATGGATGGATGGATGGATGGATGGCTCTTACACAAGCATAAAGTAGGTACAAAACCTGTTTTTAGTGGTGGGTGCATTAATTGAGTTAATCGGGATTAACTCAACACCCCACTGACCACGATCTTTTTTTAAAAACATATCGTGATTGATCACAGAATGGAAAAAGCAGAACTTTTGAAACGCAGGTACTGTTTTCGTCAGACTGTCTATGGCAGGGGTCTGCAACCTTTGCAAACTGAAGAGCCATTTTACCACTCTCTGACTAAAATGGAAGTAGCTGATAGCCACAACAGCAATTTGACCTTCAAAATAAATATTATGCTGCTTATAAATTTTATGTATACAGCAGTGTTTCCTCTAGCTTAAAGACCTTGGCGCGGTGGCAACATATTTTTCTGGGGGAAGGGGGGCGCAGAAAACACATTACACTATTGTAACCACAATATGTTAATTTTATACTGTTTATTTCTTTTTTTTAATTTTGCACAGTAACTCTGCATATGGAACTTACCATATGAAGTATTGTACAACCAAGGCTTGAATGTTGGAATATTGGGCCAGTTGGCGTCCCACCCAGATGACCTGTGTTTGTATTTTTTCACTGGTATCATCCTTCTCTCCTTCCTCTCTTTCAACCTCTGCCTGAACACTTTCCTCTCCTTGGATCCTCTCTTCGGTCTCATCTTGCCTTCTCTGAGCCCTGTCTAATTCATGTTCTCTTTCCGTCTATGGTGGTATACAAACAGGTTAGAAAAAATCAAGTGTATTGTTTTGTCTAGCAGGATGTTTTTTGTCATGGTTTACATAAATGATAAAAAAATATTTATTTTTTTGTATTTTTATTCTAGTGTTTCTTTTTATTCTATTGAGAGAGTAGGAAAGGGGAAAAAAACATTCATAATAGTAATTTACTCATGCATGCTTAAATTATATGAGCAGAGAGGGTATAGTAGCCAGAAATTCTACTCATGTACTGTAAAAGCAGTGCTTTGAAATTATTAATTAAAAGTAGACAGCCCAAAATTTCTAGATGAGTTAAGGGTACAAAGAGCATCTACTTAAAAACTTGAGTAATTACTTAAGTCTTGAAGGTTTGAGGTTTTTCTCCAAAATTTATAACAATTTTCTGATAGTTTTCTACTTTTTTCTGTAAATTTATCTACATTTGAAACCATTTTCCTCAAATTTGTAATTTCCTCTTGTAAAATTGAGACTTTATTATAAATCTGTGGATTCTTTTATGGATAATTTTTGTCTATTTTTTTAAAATAAAATTACTGTTTTTTTTAATAAATTTGAAAGAGATTGTGGTATTTTTTTTTTTTTACTTTTTCCTTATAACAATTTTTGACCATAATTTTTCAGAGCCAGAACAATAATTTAACTCTGATTTCAAAGAAAAAAACATTAATAAAATTGTATTTAAGGAAATAAATTAACTTAAATGACCAAAGATGCAGTTATTTCTGTAATAATGTTTCTATATAGTTTTTATTTTTAGAAATCCCCTCACCACCCAGACAGCAGGAAAAACCTCCTTTATTCTGAAATCCAAATGTTGCCACGTTTAGTTTATCTGAAGGCTGCTGATGGATTAAAGTCATTGACTTCGTGAATTTCGGTCATCTTAACTTGTCAGGTACATAATAATGAACATAAATTAGTTAATTGATATTAGCTAAGGTAAAGGTAAAAACATCTCATTTTTATTCTTGTCTGAAATAAGAAAAACAAAAAACTAATAATTAATAATTAAAGGGCCTATATCATGCTATTTTGAGCCTTTCAGAGTAAACTATATGCATGTATGTGATAGTATACAGTGATCCCTCACTTATCGCGTTTAATGGGGACCAGAACCGACCGCGAAAAGTGAAAAACAGCGAAGTAGCGTCACCCCCCCCCCCCAAGGGCGTCACAAGCACTATTTTGCACAAAAAGGCACAAGAGAACAGCGAAAAGTGCCACTAAGCAACACAAGCGATAAAGAACAATGAATGCGGTCTTCCTTCGCTGGGTATGTGCGCTCTGCAGGGAGAGAAGCTGGGTAAAACGTCTCGGCCAATCAGCTTGCGAGGTAAAACGTCTCGGCCAATCAGCTTGCGAGATTCCCGAGCGGTGAAGAGGTGGGCGGAGAGGAGTGGAGCGGTGGTCAGAGAGGTGGATTTTGAGTTGTGTGGGCTCTCCGTGTTGATACCTGATGTTCTAATGTACTCTCCCTGCCTTCTGCTAGCGCCCGGGCAACTTTCGTGCCATTTTTTCTCAATTTTGAATTTTTGATGAATATTTTTGAAAAATCCGCGATGCACTGAGGGCGCGAAAGGTGAAATGCGAAGTAGCGAGGGATCACTGTATTACCTTTGGTACACTGGAGAATGAATTTCTTATGAAATATGAGTTATTTTCGCGAGCTACTTTTCCAACCCGGAAGTAAGATGCCTCGATCTCTGGGGCTCAGCCTCTCCTTCTTGTGGCTGTTGCCCATTTCATGACGTTACCCCTGAGCCGGCTGCTGCAGCGTGTCGCTGGGTTCCGCCCACGAAAACTTAGAAGACATTGTCTTACGTAAAAAAGCAAACAGTTGTTGTCACTGAGCAGATTAGGTGCGACAGGAACTACTTCTTCACAGCGTCAATGCTAAAGTGAAAGAGTTTTGCCGATCACCGCTCCGTTAGCTGCGCGGAGAAAGTGGGTGTGTGCGTTAGCCTGGGGGCGGTGCTGGCAGCACAGGCACTTTCTGGAGTGAGCGGCTCACCCACGTTCATACGTATGAACGTGGGAACCCAGTCATTATCAGGGACAGGGCGGAGCAGCAGCTCAGAGAGCAGGGTTGAGGAGGAATACTCAGAGATGCGTGAATGGAGCAAAATACCACTTTGGGGGTGTTTTTGGTGAGGAATTAACATTATAACATGCTTAAAAGCTCAAAAAAGTCGATTTTGCATGATATAGGCCCTTTAAAAAGAAGACAAAATGAACCTACTCGAGCTCCTAACCACATCTGTTAGCTAAGCAACTCTTCCATTATTGCTCCCGTTACCAGCAGGTTAAAACCATGATAAATGCCTCCAGTGCTTACATACCTCTTCTGCTTTTTTTCCGCGTTTAAAGTACTTTAATAAGCTCATGGTTCTCTCAAACAGTGACGCTAGCGAGGCACTCTGCCTGGCGACTGGAGCAGCCACGCGGGCGGGGCCCTTCTGAACTCCGCGCGGATGACGGTCACGCACATTGTTCCTGTGAGAGCCTGCAGACCGTCATTCCTTCATATTTTTTTCTTAAATTTATATTTCCTTATAGAGTGGAGGAAAAAATTCAAGCGTGGCGGGCTGCCACCCGGAAATGTTACCAAAGGAAACCCTGTATATAGCTCTGAATATTATGTGGCATTTATGAATTCTACCGACAACAGTGAAAGAACCATCAAGGTTTATATAGAACTTTCTTCACGGAATAATAAAAGTATCACAAATATATTACAAATTGTTTTGTGCTGAAAAATAAAGGCTATGTCCGAATATCTAACTAGAAGTTTTTTGTACCGTTATTAATTATCAGCACATTCATAAATTGTTTAACCTCTTGCACTCTGGTGTACCGTGGGCGGGCACGTCTCTGCGTCCTAGAGCGCACAAGGGCACATGAGGGCGCTGCGTCCCAGAGCGTACTGAAAAAAAAAGTTGCATTTCTGTTCTTCCACTACAGATACAGCCGCGAACAGAAAGCCAAAGGAGTGCTTTGATTGGTTTAGATGTGATTGACCTCTCATTCGACTAATAAGAGCCTTGAATTGGGTTTCTGAAACCTTGAAGAACCAATGACTGAAAGCCTACCAAGAAGGACCCGCCTACCAACGGCTGCGAATACAGCCAGCCAATTGAAGCACAGAAGTTCGAAAGCTGTTTTGTGTAAGGCTGGGTGAAGAGAGACTGACTGCTGCAGCAGATGAAAAAAGGACCCGCAGGAAGAACCACCACAGACCCAGCAGCACGGAGACCACCCACAAGTGCGACCTGTGTGACAGGGACTGCCATTCGTGCACCGGCCTGTTCAGCCACAGGCGGTGCTGTCCCAGCAGAGTAGACGTTTAGGATTCTCTTCCATGGTCATCATAGACTGACGGAGGCCGACGACGAAGGCTGGGTGACACACACGCGTGAGCCAGTCTTTTTTTATTACTACTGTTATTTGTTTTGAAAAATCGTTCGCCAAAACCGCAATCATGGAAGCGCAAAACCGCAATAATGGAATTATGTTTTGACCGGGTCGCATGACCAGAACCACGAGTCCGTAACAAGCGGACCAGCTTCATGTTCGTCTGACAATGAGGAAGAGAAGTTCACCAGCTACGCTGCTGTTGTGGACAGGTAAGTGTTACAAGCTAAATTATTCTTTATCCCTGAAAATTGTAATCAAAAATTACTTTTGACCGATCGGTAAATTACAACTGTGTGTAGTAGACCGCGGCGCATGCGCCGCGTCCGGACCGTGAACGCCCCGCCCCCCCGGCTACTCTTCTGTAGCGGTGGGGGGGGGGGGCGCGGGGACCGCGGGGACTGTGCGCCGCGGTCGCCACATGACTGTTCCATCATGTAGCGATGGCCGATGTCCGTCCTCTGTAGCGGGGGGGGGGGGGGGGAGTTGTTATCTTCTACATTACAAATATTTTAGAATAATTTTTAGTGCACTGTAGGTTATTTTTTCTTGTAAAAAAAAGCCACACATTTTTTACGTGGCATGCTTCTTTGTGTGTGGGGGCTTGTTTGTTCATTCATTCATGAATGAATGAATAAACAACCCCCCCCCCCCTCCACACACACACACAGCCCTGAGTGTCACCTTTCATTAGAGCCCAAGAGCAAGCTTCTATATTGAATCATTCAAAAGTTACAGACGTTTTTCCAAACTGTGCCATTTGGCACAATTTGGCACAGTTCAAAAACGCCTGGGAACTACCTGAGAACAAAGCTGTGTAATATATTCATTTTTTGTGGTATTGTTACAAAATTTTGACCTCAGCTGGATAACACTTGGTTCTACATTTCTGTTGCATTTTCCAGCCCGGATCTGAAGCTGTGTGTTATTTGCAAGCATTTGTATCCAAAAAAACACCCAGGCCAAATTTATTTTCTTCAAGTTCACTATGTTTAGATGACTGTTACTCAGTGGCAGAAACACTTAGAGAGATTATGACTGTTTTGCCAAAAAATTCAAAGTGTTTTCTTTTAAATGAGACCAACCCCATGAAGATGCTGCAAAGGGTTGAAGAACAGCTTTTGATTTACTTTGGGTACGTTATTTTTTGACGTTTTTAGGGAAATTGACCAGAGTGCAAGTGGTTAAATATGAAAAATATCCATCCCTTACTTTCAACAGCAATCACACGGCTTTAGTTCCATCCATCCATCCACTACTACTTAATCCTTTTCAGGTCGTGGGGGGGCTGGAGCCTATCTTGGCGTCTCTGGGCGAGAGGCAGGTTACAACCTGGACAGATCGCCAGTTCATCGCAGGGCCAACACAGAGAGACAGACAACCTTTCACTGTCACATTCATACCCAAGTACAATTTAGAATCCCCAGTTGATTCAAATAAACCTAACCTGCATGTCGTTGACCAGTGGGAGGAAATCAGAGTACCCGGAGTAAACCCACGCAGACATGTGGAGAACATGCAAACTCCACACAGAAGGGTCACTGATCGTCAGGGGTGGAATCGATCCTGCGACCTTCTTGTTGTGCTGCCACAGCGCTAACCACTGTTCCACCAAGCTGCCCCTAAATCCTTTTTGTGCTTCCTCAAAATGTTCCTCATTCAGTGCTGTTAATATAAATATGAATCCTTCACCTGTTCTCTGGATTCTCAATTTGATAACTAGTGGACTGGCTGTCTGCTAACTTTTACATTCTTTTTTTTAATTTAGTTTGGAATAAAAAAAAATAGTAAACAACTTTCTGATTAATATAACTTTAAACAATCATTTGGTGCAAATCAAGCTAATTAGAAAAAAAATTACAGCGAAGTAAAAAAAACATTTAAAATACCTTCTTCTTCTTCTTAAATGTTATGCCTTTGCAATAAATAAAAAAAATGCACGGCATTGATAGACAGTCTGCACATATAATTGACTGTTTACCCAAAACCCCATTAACAACATCAGGTAACATCCTGCAGAGAAAAAGTTGAAAGCATCCTTACGACTCACCTCTACATCACTGTCAGAGAATCTTCTCTCCTCTGTTTTCACTCATTTTTTTTTCCACAATATTTTTTATTGAACCTTTTTTAACAAACATGACACAAACAATCAAACACTAACACTAAAGTAATTTAAAAATAAAAGAAAAAAAATGTACTAAAAACACCAACAACCATTAACAAAAGCAAGTCATCAACAATGCTCCTCTGTTTAGCCTAGGTAATCCATTACATAAGTATACATATTATACATTCACCAATTTGGAATTTACAAGGTCCACACACACAAATTGTGAGGAAAAACTGTTGGCTGTAGGTTGCTGATTTCAGACAAGTATATCCATCCATCCATCCATCTTCTTCCGCTTAATCCTTTTCAGGTCGTGGGGGGGCTGGGGCCTATCCCAGCATCTTTGGGCGAGAGGCAGGGTACACCCTGGACAGATCGTTAGTCCATCGCAGGGCCAACACAGAGAGGACAGACAACCATTCACTCTCACAGTCATACCTAAGGACAATTTAGAATCCCCAGTTCGATGCCAGTTAACCTAACATGCATGTTTTTGGCATGTGGGAGGAAACCAAAGAAATCCCAGAGTAAACCCACACAGACACGGGGAGAACAGGCAAACTCTACACAGATCACTGTTGATCAGGGGCTGGGATCAAACCCAGGATCCCCCGGCCAAGGGTGAGTTGCTGTGCTGCCACAGTGCTAACCACTCCGCCACCGCGCGCTACTGGATACAAGTATATCCAGTTGATGGCATTTCATAATAAAAGCATATAACAGAAAGAAGCACTCTGAAAACTTTATTGCTGTAGAGGGCTTTTATTTTTGAAATAACACAGGATATATTGAGTTGTGATGGTGAAAATACATTTACTGTACACTAATTCAGACTTTGGTCATGTCATAGCATAGCATGCCATAGCATAGGCTAACTTTAAGGTTACTGAGCAGGAATTAAAAGATTGTTTCTCATTTTTAAGGATGATTAAAGCATTGATTTTAGACAATCACATTTAAGACATTTTTATGGACCTGCAGACACTGAAGCGGTTGTTTTTCTCATTGTGTTCTTGTAGAGAAATTCTCTTCACATGACAAGCATACATGAATGCAAATGAATCTGTCCACACAGAATAAAACTCTGTATTTTCCTCTGATTTTACATTTTCTGGATTTGTTCATATCTTACCAAGGGTGGGGGAGGATAACCAGCAAGCTGCTGGGCTCAGCACCTCTCCATGCACATGAGCCGCTGTCAGACGTGACATATAGTTGACAACATCATAAATAATTTAAAATGTATATATTTTATGTTCATAAAATGATGCATTTCAGTTGAAAAAATGTATCCAATACACAATACTTTGAAAAATAAAATATTTTTTAAAATAAAATAATTAAAATGACCTTCATTAATTTCCATGTGCTTTGAGATATAACTGCAGGGAGCCACAGCATTGAGGCTGAAGAGCTGGAGCCGCGGGTTGCCGACCCCTGGAGTATGGCATGACTCAATACAGAGATGCATTAAGCCCAATTCAAGGCACACACTCTTCGTTTTATTTAATTCTGGGTGTTGAAATCAGTTTGTTGGAGTTCTGCTGTCATACTATGTGAACATATGGACCGCATCAAGAGATTGGCTTCAGGTGTGCTGGCAATGGAGTAGGTGTGTGCGTTGCTGGCTCCTGCTATATTTTTTTCTTTACTTTTTAAACCCTATTTTGCTGTAAGTTGTTAATGTTTTGGACATTTAATACGTGCAGAATCTGTTTTGAAATATGTCCAAAACAAGAAAGCAGACTGAGAAGGAGGCAGCAGGGAATAATATTAACACCAGCTTAGCTGAGGATGCTAGTATCAGCCTTAACCCTGCACTTGTTGCCTTGCTTGAGCAACACAGAATGTCCATAGCTGCTGACTTCAAAGCTTCATTTGAACTTATTAATGGTAAGCTGGACAAAATTCAAGCAGATGTGGCGAACCAGGAGCAACGCATTGGCGACCTTGAAAACAACGCGGAGGACGTCAGCCAGCGCCTAGCGGCGCTTGAAGTTACATGCAAGTCAATACAGGAGGAGAACAAACTTTTGAAAAACAAACTTTCTGACCTGGAGGGAAGAAGCAGGAGACTGAATATTCGTCTGGTGGGTCTGCCGGAGTCCTTTGATGTGGGTCCACGGCCATCTGAATTTTTTTCTCGGCTGTTGGTGGACGTCTTTGGCACACAAACTTTGCCATCTCCCCCAGAGCTGGATAGAGCCCACCGCAGCCTCATGTCCAAGCCGAGTCCGAATGGGAAGCCGCGCACTGTCATTATTTGTTTCCACCGGTTTCGGACCAAAGACTTGGTGATGAGAGAAGCGCGGAGATGCCGTGGGACTTTGGAATATCGTGGGCATAAACTTCAGTTCTACGAGGATTATAACGCCGACGTTCAGAAGCAACGAGCCGAATATAAGGAGGTTATGTCCGAGTTGTACAAGAGAGGTTTTCGTCCTTCTCTTCTTTTCCCCGCCAGGCTCCGGATAACTCTTCCAGACGGCAAAAACCAGTGGCTGGCGTCCGTCTCGGAGGCCACCTGCTTCATGCAAACTATGGAGAGAAACCAGCAATTTTCGCCTTGAACTGGACATTTCTGGGTTGACCAGCTGCCGCGCTGGGCTGCTTGTTACTTCATTGAAGCTGCACTGACTGGACATTGATGCATTTTCAGATGTTTAAAAACAAGGTAAAATTGGCTCCCTATACGTTGTTGTTTACTTAATTCTTTTTTTTAATTTTATCTTTATTTATTTTATTTTTTTTTAGGGTAAAACGTTCATATTATGCAGGATTGAAGCCAGTTGTATGGGAGCATTCTGTTAGGATGAAAATAGAGCTGGAGATGGAGCTGTTGCTGTTTTTTTGCAACCGGCTGGAGTGTTGTTATAGGTTTGGTTGCTGGATTTTTTTTTATTTTTATTTTTTTTTATTTTTATTTTTTTATTTATTTTTTTTTGTTTTGTTTTTTTGTTATGGTTTTATTTACACCCCCCTTACCCCTTCCTTTTTTTTTTTTTTTTTTTTTTTTTTTTTTTACCCGTACCTCACTTTATTCTTGTTTGGGCTACACAACATAATATATAAATTTTACTCTTTGAATGAATAGTAATCTTACTTTGGTAAGCTGGAATGTGAAGGGGTTGAACCATCCAATTAAACGAAAGAGAGTCATGTCACGTCTAAAGCAGTTTAAGCCTGGGGTACTGTTTTTGCAGGAAACCCATTTGCAGGATTCCGACCACTTGCGTTTGTCAAAATGTTGGTCAGGACAATTTTTTCATTCAAATTTTAAAGCTAAGGCCAGGGGCGCTGCTATTCTTATTGATCGAAATATCCCATTTATTCCCTCTAATGTTGTATCAGATAAAAATGGACGATTTGTAATAGTATCAGGTAAACTTGGCGATAAACATGTCACTTTGGCTAATCTGTATGCACCGAATTTTGATGATGTGCACTTTTTTCGCAACCTTTTTTCGCAACTTCTAGATTTAAATACTCATTCTCTAATTCTTGGGGGTGACTTTAATTTGTATATGGATCCGATCTTAGATCGCTCATCTTCAAAACCTGCTAGTCTTAATAAATCTGCAACTTATGTTAAGTCTTTTCTTGAGGAATATAGCCTTACAGATCCTTGGCGTTTTTTACATCCTAACAGCAGGGACTATTCTTTTTTCTCTCGCGTACACCATACTTATACCAGAATAGATTATTTTTTTGTTGACAATTTATTAATTAATAACCTTTGCTCTTGCAGTTATGATAGCATCTCGGTTTCTGATCATGCCCCTCTTGTACTTAAAATGATCCTCCATGGATGTGACTCCATGAGAAAGCATTGGAGATTGGATCCATTATTACTTACAGGGAAGTAATAATAATAATACAGGGAAGAGCTGCTAGCATTTAACCGCCACCCGGTCCCACTGGAAAAACTCGACATACCGAGAGAACTGAGGCGAAAACGCCGCGGCTGCCGGGCTGGAGTAAGGCGGAGGACAAAAAATATAAGGTACAGACCCTCCCTTCCATCTGTTGTCATGGGAAATGTACGGTCGATACTGGGAAAGTTAGATGAGCTAGCGGCTATCTCCCGTTATGATAGCACTTACCGGGAGTGCTCTCTCCTTTTGTTTACTGAGACGTGGCTAACTGAACTAGCAGCAGATGCTAACATTGAGCTGGAGGGTTTTCACACGATACGAGCTGACCGAACACCAGAGAGTGGCAAAACTAGGGGCGGTGGAGTGATCATGTATGTTAACAACAACTGGTGCAGACCGGGACATATCACTGTTAAACAACGACACTGCAGCAAAGACATTGAGTTGCTAGCTGTTAGCATGAGGCCTACATATCTCCCGAGAGAACACTCACACGTGATCTGCATTGTTGTTTATGCAAATCCGACGGCGAACGCTGGGACAGCGCGTGACGTCATCCATTCAGTAACCAGCAGGCTGCAGACAGAACACCCAGATGCTCTTCTCCTCATCTCAGGCGATTTCAACCACGTTTCACTGTCTCCCATTCTGCCCACTTTCACCCAGTATGTCACATGCCACACTAGAGACAATAAAACACTGGATTTGTTCTACGCAAACACTAAGGAGGCGTACACCTCATCACAACTCCCCCCACTTGGGAGATCGGATCACAACTTGGTTCAT
The DNA here is from genome assembly GCA_020510985.1 of Pholidichthys leucotaenia. Taxonomy (NCBI): domain Eukaryota; kingdom Metazoa; phylum Chordata; class Actinopteri; order Cichliformes; family Pholidichthyidae; genus Pholidichthys; species Pholidichthys leucotaenia. The sequence continues at coordinate 363,228,717 of CM035836.1, read as the reverse complement.
CTCCGACCGGTGTACAAACCCCTAGTGCACAGACAACCTCCGGCCATGCACACTGTGGAGTTATGGTCTGAGGAGACAATGGACACTCTAAAGGACTGTTTTGAAGCCACTGCCTGGAAGCAGCTCTGCGATCCACATGGTGAGGACATCGATGGCCTCATTCACACCTTCACGGGCTACCTCAGCTTCTGTGTGGACAAATCCGTTCCCACCAAGACCATACGGCGTCACTCAAACAACAAACCCTGGATCAACCCTGAGATAAAAACACTTCTGAGAGAGAAGAAGAGGATCTTCAGGTCGGGGAACAGGGAGATGCTGAAGTCCGTACAGAGGGAGCTGAGGAGAAAGATCAGAGAAGGCAAGGACAGCTTCAGGAAGAAGATGGAGGACAAGCTGCAACAGAGCGACATCAGCGGGGTCTGGAGAAACCTCAAAACCATCTCGGGGCTCCAGAATACCTCCCCCCAGGCCACGGGGGGCAGGGAGTGGGCGAACAACCTGAATCTGTTTTTCAATAGATTTGACCAACCGCCCTCCCCCCTGTCTGCACAACAACCACTGCTGCCTCTAAGAAATCAAGTCCTGCTACCCACTCCCCACTCCACCGACACCCCCCCCACTCCCAACACACAGCCCCCCATCCTGACCCTGACCAAGACCCAGGTGAGGACGGAGCTGAGGAAGATCAAGGCGAGGAAGGCGTCGGGACCGGACGGCATCAGCGCAAAGCTCCTCAAGTCCTGTGCAGACCAGCTGTGTGGGATTGTGACGTATATCTTCAACATGAGCCTGAAACTGGGGAGGGTACCACAGCTGTGGAAAACATCTTGTGTGGTACCTGTACCAAAAACTTCCCACCCCAAAGACCTGAACAGCTTCAGACCGGTGGCCTTGACGTCCCACTTGATGAAGACCCTGGAGAGACTGCTCCTTGCTCATCTCCGCCCCCTGGTGGAACCAGCGATGGATCCACTCCAGTTCGCCTACCAGCATGGCATTGGGGTGGAGGATGCGGTGATCTTCCTCCTTCACTGTTCTCTGTCCCACCTGGAGAAGCCCGGGAATATGGTGAGGATCATGTTCTTTGACTTCTCCAGTGCTTTCAACACCATCCAACCGATGATCCTGAAGGACAAGCTGCTGCGCGCAGGGGTGGACCAGCACCTGTCATCATGGATCCTGGACTACCTCACGAACCGGCCTCAGTTTGTGAGAACCCGGGACTGTGTTTCCGACACGATCATCAGTAGCACGGGGGCCCCCCAGGGAACGGTGCTGGCTCCCTTCTTGTTCACTCTTTATACTGCGGACTTCTCACACAACACAACACATTGCCATCTACAGAAGTTCTCTGATGACTCTGCGATCGTTGGTCTCATCTCCAGCGGAGATGAAGCTGAGTACAGAGGGCTTATCCAGGACTTTGTGGACTGGTGCCATCGGAACTGCCTCCAGATCAACGCGAGGAAAACTAAGGAGCTGGTGGTGGACTGCCGCAGGCATGGGCAGCCCCTCACAGCACCAGTAAATATACAGGGAACAGACATCGAGATGGTGACATCCTACAAGTACCTGGGTATTCATCTGAACAATAAACTAGACTGGTCACACAATACTGACGCACTCTACAAGAAGGGACAGCGCAGGCTGTTCCTGCTGAGGAGACTCAGGTCTTTTGGTGTACAAGGGGCGCTGCTGAAGTCATTCTATGACACGGTGGTGGCATCAGCCATCACTTTTGGAGTGGTCTGCTGGGGCAGTGGCATTACTGCAGCTGATAGGAAGAGACTGAACAAACTGATTAAGAAAGCTAGCTCTGTCCTGGGGCAACGCCTTGATCCGATGGAGGAGATAGGAGAGAGAAGGACGGTGGCTAAACTGTCATCTCTGCTGGAGTCCGAGTTCCACCCTATGCAGGACATACTGGATGCACTGAGGAGCTCATTTAGCAGCAGACTACATCATCCCAGGTGCACAACCGAGAGGTTTCGTAGGTCCTTCCTACCAACGGCTGTCAGACTGTACAACCTAAGCAGGGCTGCTCGCAGAGATAGCAAAAAGACGTAACAAACTAATAGTTTTTTTTTTTTGTTTTTTTTTTGAATGCAAAAGATGCAATAGACTTACACAATGGTCCTCTCCGGCATACAACTAGGAACATACCGGTCGCTATGGAGGGTGAGAATATGTATGGGCACATAATCATACCATGTAGGATAACTAAACAGACGGTTATGCTGTTTCATCCCACCTAGCAACAATGCTCTGCACTGTGTGTGTTTATATATTTACATATTTATTCCATCTAGCTACAATGCTCTGCACTGGGTGTGTTTATATTTATATATCTATATATTTATTCCATCTAGCTACAATGCTCCGCACTGTGTTTTTATATATCTACATATTATTCCATCTAGCTACATTGCTCCGCACTGTGTGTGTTTATATACTTGCATATTTATTCCACCTAGCTGCAATGCTCCATACTGTGGGTGTTTATATATTTACATATTTATTCCATCTAGCTACAATGCTCTGCACTGTGTGTTCATATATTCATATATTTATTCCATCCAGCTACAATGCTCTGCACTGTGTGTCTGTGTGTGTGTGTGTGTATATATATATTTTATAGTAATATGTACATATGTATATTAGCTGCTCTTGCTTGCTTGTTTTTTCTTGCCTTCTGATTGTTGCTCTGAGTGTTGCTATCCCTGTGCTGTTGCAATCCTGGAATTTCCCCGTTGTGGGACTAATAAAGGCTTATCTTATCTTATCTTATCTTACAGATGAAAAATTGGTTGCGAATATTTCTTCTAAAATTAATTTTTTTTTGAAAGAAAATAAAACTCCTGGTATGTCAAATAAAACGATATGGGAGGCCATGAAGGCATTTCTTAGGGGGGAATTTATTTCATTGGCAGCATTTAAAAGACGATCCTTAATACAGGAACAGAAGGCTATTTTAGATCAAATCCTGGACATTGACAGACAATATGCTCAATCTCCATCACCCGCTCTGTACAAGGAACGTATGACATTACAAACTAAACTTAATTTACTTTCTACTCGACAAATTGAAGGTTGTTTAATAAGGAACAAGAGTGAATTTTATGAACATGGCGAAAAAACCAGTAAACTTCTAGCTAATCAACTACGTGGTATTAGAGCTAAGCAAATTATTACTGGAGTTAGGACAGATAAAGGAGAGGTGACATCTGACCAACAAGCGATTAATGATATTTTCAGGTCATTTTATTCCAAATTATATACCTCAGAATATACAACAAACTTAAAGGATTTGGAAATTTTTTTTGATTCTATTGATATTCCTTCGATTTCTTCAGAATCTCGGCAAATTTTAGAAGCTCCCATCACAAAAGAAGAAATTCAGCTGGCAATATCATCCATGCAATCAGGAAAATCTCCAGGACCTGATGGGTTTTCCGCTGATTTTTTCAAAAAATTCTCTAATGACCTCGCCCCTTTCCTTTGTCAAGTTTTTACAGAGTCGCTTGACTCTGGTACACTTCCTCCTTCATGCTATCAGGCCTGTATCACTGTGTTGCTTAAAAAAGATAAGGATCCTGTTGATTGTGCTTCTTACAGGCCTATTTCCTTGTTAAATACCGATGTTAAAATTTTGTCAAAGTTGTTAGCTTCAAGGTTGGAAAAGATTCTTCCTTTTATAATTTCACAGGACCAAACCGGTTTCATTAAAAATCACCATTCTTTTTTTAACTTGCGGCGGTTGTTTAATATTATTTATACTCCTCACCACAACATACCTGAATGTCTTATTAGTTTGGACGCTGAAAAGGCATTCGATAGGGTTGAGTGGGAGTATTTGTTTTTTACTTTGGAGAGGTTCGGTTTTGGTCCTTCCTTCTGTTCCTGGATTAAACTTCTCTATGCTAGTCCTTTAGCTTCAGTGTTAACTAATTGTCGCTATTCTGACTATTTTAGACTTTACCGTGGTACGAGGCAAGGCTGTCCTTTGAGCCCGTTGCTCTTTGCCTTGGCAGTTGAGCCGTTAGCTATTGCAATCCGTGGGAGCCGGGACTTTCTAGGCATTCGTAGGGGTGGCATTGAGCATAGGGTTTCACTCTATGCTGATGATCTTTTATTATTTCTCTCCAACCCACTTACTTCATTACCCGCTATACTTAATATTTTGGATAGTTTTAGTAGGTTTTCTGGTTATAAAATTAATCTTAATAAGAGTGAACTGTTTCTGATTAATGAAAAGATTCAAGTTCAGGATTTTGAAAATTTTCCTTTCAAGGTTGTTATTGATCATTTTAATTATCTTGAGATATGTGTCACTAAACAATTTAATTACTTGTTTAAAAATAATTTTCTCCCCTTACTTGACCAGTGCAAGTTAATACTTTCCAAATGGTCCCCATTATCCTTGTCTTTAATTGGCAGAATCAATTCTGTAAAAATGATGTTACTTCCAAAGTTTTTATATTTGTTTCAATGTCTCCCCATTTTTATTCCTAAATCCTTTTTTAAGTCTTTGGACTCTCTGATTACCTCATTTATTTGGAATGGTAAACATCCGAGATTGAGGAAAGTTTTTCTTCAAAGACCCAAATCAGTAGGTGGCATGGCTCTGCCTAACTTTCAATATTACTACTGGGCAGCAAATATCAGGTGCATGTTATATTGGAAACATTTTTATCTGGAACCCAAATCACCTATTTGGATCCTTATGGAGTCACATGTGGACAATCAAACTTCTCTACCGGCAATTTTAGGTTCACCACTTCCCCTTGCTTTGTCTACACTGGGTAATAATAAAGTAGTTCGTCAGTCTCTTAGAATTTGGTCTCAATTCAGGAAAAATTTCGGTCTTCAGTTTTTTTCCATTAGAAGTCCAATTGCCGCAAATCATTTATTTACCCCATCAACTATTGATAGTGCATTTCATATATGGCACAGAAAAGGTTTAAAATCTTTTGCGGATTTATATTTTGATGGTCAATTTGCAAGTTTTTCTCAACTTTCCACCAAATTCGACATCACTTCTACACATTTTTTCCGCTTCCTCCAGGTCAGACATTATGTGCAAACCATGACAAAACAATTCCCTCAAAAACCTTCTGATAATCCTCTAGATGATTTTTTATTAGTTAAACCAACTTCTAAGGGGGTAATGTCAGTTTTATATAATTTAATTTCAAATTTACAATCTTCTTCTCTGGCCGCTATCAAATTGAATTGGGAACAAGATCTTAATTTTACTTTTACTGATGAACTGTGGGACTCTATTCTTGGCCAGGTTCACACTGTATCAATGTGTGCTCGTCACGCTCTTATTCAATTTAAGATTGTACACCGGATGCACCTGTCCAAGGTTAAGTTAGCACGTATTTACTCGGATATAGACCCAACTTGTGAAAAGTGTGGTAGCGCTCCTGGCACTTTGCTTCACATGTATTGGTCCTGCCCTGCATTGATGAATTTTTGGCATTCTGTTTTTATCACTATGTCTGAAGTCCTGCAATATCAAATTAAACCTGATCCATTATGCGCCATTTTTGGTGTGGCTCCAGAACTTGTCTTGCCAAGTTCCAAATTAAAAGTATTCAAATTTTCATTATTATTGGCCAGACGTGCTGTATTACTGAAGTGGAAAGACTCTTCGCCCCCTTCACATTTACAGTGGATAAAAGATATAATGTCCTGTTTGGATTTAGAAAAAATCAGATATACAGTCTGTGGCTCTGAAAACAAATTCTATAAATTATGGCGCCCGTTTCTTGATTTCTTTGAAAGACCCACGATTATAGTTTCTGAGTAGCTCATATCCCCTTTACCCCACCCCCACTTCACACACACAATTTTTCTTTGTATTTTTTTTTTTTTATTATTGTTTATTTAAAGGTTTTTGTGCTTTGAAGCATTTACATTTGTTGGCTTTAAGTTCTAGTTTTTTACTGTTTGGTTGAAACAAAAATGAAAATTTCTAATACTTTGTATTGTATTGATACTTTAATTAATAATAATAAAAAGACCTTTGAAAGAAAGGAAAAATTACTTTTGACCGATCGGTAAATTACAACTGTGCGTAGTAGACCGCGGCGCATGCGCCGCGTCCGGACCGTGAACGCCCCGCCCCCCCGGCTACTCTTCTGTAGCGGTGGGGGGGGGGGGGGCGCGGGGACCGCGGGGACTGTGCGCCGCGGTCGCCACATGACTGTTCCATCATGTAGCGATGGCCGATGTCCGTCCTCTGTAGCGGGGGGGGGGGGGGGTTGTTATCTTCTACATTACAAATATTTTAGAATAATTTTTAGTGCACTGTAGGTTATTTTTTCTTGTAAAAAAAAGCCACACATTTTTTACGTGGCATGCTTCTTTGTGTGTGGGGGCTTGTTTGTTCATTCATTCATGAATGAATGAATAAACAACCCCCCCCCTCCACACACACACACAGCCCTGAGTGTCACCTTTCATTAGAGCCCAAGAGCAAGCTTCTATATTGAATCATTCAAAAGTTACAGACGTTTTTCCAAACTGTGCCATTTGGCACAATTTGGCACAGTTCAAAAACGCCTGGGAACTACCTGAGAACAAAGCTGTGTAATATATTCATTTTTTGTGGTATTGTTACAAAATTTTGACCTCAGCTGGATAACACTTGGTTCTACATTTCTGTTGCATTTTCCAGCCCGGATCTGAAGCTGTGTGTTATTTGCAAGCATTTGTATCCAAAAAAACACCCAGGCCAAATTTATTTTCTTCAAGTTCACTATGTTTAGATGACTGTTACTCAGTGGCAGAAACACTTAGAGAGATTATGACTGTTTTGCCAAAAAATTCAAAGTGTTTTCTTTTAAATGAGACCAACCCCATGAAGATGCTGCAAAGGGTTGAAGAACAGCTTTTGATTTACTTTGGGTACGTTATTTTTTGACGTTTTTAGGGAAATTGACCAGAGTGCAAGTGGTTAAATATGAAAAATATCCATCCCTTACTTTCAACAGCAATCACACGGCTTTAGTTCCATCCATCCATCCATCCACTACTACTTAATCCTTTTCAGGTCGTGGGGGGGCTGGAGCCTATCTTGGCGTCTCTGGGCGAGAGGCAGGTTACAACCTGGACAGATCACCAGTTCATCGCAGGGCCAACACAGAGAGACAGACAACCTTTCACTGTCACATTCATACCCAAGTACAATTTAGAATCCCCAGTTGATTCAAATAAACCTAACCTGCATGTCGTTGACCAGTGGGAGGAAATCAGAGTACCCGGAGTAAACCCACGCAGACATGTGGAGAACATGCAAACTCCACACAGAAGGGTCACTGATCGTCAGGGGTGGAATCGATCCTGCGACCTTCTTGTTGTGCTGCCACAGCGCTAACCACTGTTCCACCAAGCTGCCCCTAAATCCTTTTTGTGCTTCCTCAAAATGTTCCTCATTCAGTGCTGTTAATATAAATATGAATCCTTCACCTGTTCTCTGGATTCTCAATTTGATAACTAGTGGACTGGCTGTCTGCTAACTTTTACATTCTTTTTTTTAATTTAGTTTGGAATAAAAAAAAATAGTAAACAACTTTCTGATTAATATAACTTTAAACAATCATTTGGTGCAAATCAAGCTAATTAGAAAAAAAATTACAGCGAAGTAAAAAAAACATTTAAAATACCTTCTTCTTCTTCTTAAATGTTATGCCTTTGCAATAAATAAAAAAAATGCACGGCATTGATAGACAGTCTGCACATATAATTGACTGTTTACCCAAAACCCCATTAACAACATCAGGTAACATCCTGCAGAGAAAAAGTTGAAAGCATCCTTACGACTCACCTCTACATCACTGTCAGAGAATCTTCTCTCCTCTGTTTTCACTCATTTTTTTTTCCACAATATTTTTTATTGAACCTTTTTTAACAAACATGACACAAACAATCAAACACTAACACTAAAGTAATTTAAAAATAAAAGAAAAAAAATGTACTAAAAACACCAACAACCATTAACAAAAGCAAGTCATCAACAATGCTCCTCTGTTTAGCCTAGGTAATCCATTACATAAGTATACATATTATACATTCACCAATTTGGAATTTACAAGGTCCACACACACAAATTGTGAGGAAAAACTGTTGGCTGTAGGTTGCTGATTTCAGACAAGTATATCCATCCATCCATCCATCTTCTTCCGCTTAATCCTTTTCAGGTCGTGGGGGGGCTGGGGCCTATCCCAGCATCTTTGGGCGAGAGGCAGGGTACACCCTGGACAGATCGTTAGTCCATCGCAGGGCCAACACAGAGAGGACAGACAACCATTCACTCTCACAGTCATACCTAAGGACAATTTAGAATCCCCAGTTCGATGCCAGTTAACCTAACATGCATGTTTTTGGCATGTGGGAGGAAACCAAAGAAATCCCAGAGTAAACCCACACAGACACGGGGAGAACAGGCAAACTCTACACAGATCACTGTTGATCAGGGGCTGGGATCAAACCCAGGATCCCCCGGCCAAGGGTGAGTTGCTGTGCTGCCACAGTGCTAACCACTCCGCCACCGCGCGCTACTGGATACAAGTATATCCAGTTGATGGCATTTCATAATAAAAGCATATAACAGAAAGAAGCACTCTGAAAACTTTATTGCTGTAGAGGGCTTTTATTTTTGAAATAACACAGGATATATTGAGTTGTGATGGTGAAAATACATTTACTGTACACTAATTCAGACTTTGGTCATGTCATAGCATAGCATGCCATAGCATAGGCTAACTTTAAGGTTACTGAGCAGGAATTAAAAGATTGTTTCTCATTTTTAAGGATGATTAAAGCATTGATTTTAGACAATCACATTTAAGACATTTTTATGGACCTGCAGACACTGAAGCGGTTGTTTTTCTCATTGTGTTCTTGTAGAGAAATTCTCTTCACATGACAAGCATACATGAATGCAAATGAATCTGTCCACACAGAATAAAACTCTGTATTTTCCTCTGATTTTACATTTTCTGGATTTGTTCATATCTTACCAAGGGTGGGGGAGGATAACCAGCAAGCTGCTGGGCTCAGCACCTCTCCATGCACATGAGCCGCTGTCAGACGTGACACATATAGTTGACAACATCATAAATAATTTAAAATGTATATATTTTATGTTCATAAAATGATGCATTTCAGTTGAAAAAATGTATCCAATACACAATACTTTGAAAAATAAAATATTTTTTAAAATAAAATAATTAAAATGACCTTCATTAATTTCCATGTGCTTTGAGATATAACTGCAGGGAGCCACAGCATTGAGGCTGAAGAGCTGGAGCCGCGGGTTGCTGACCCCTGGAGTATGGCATGACTCAATACAGAGATGCATTAAGCCCAATTCAAGGCACACACTCTTCGTTTTATTTAATTCTGGGTGTTGAAATCAGTTTGTTGGAGTTCTGCTGTCATACTATGTGAACATATGGACCGCATCAATGCACAACCCTGACCTGAGCGCTGACGTAAAGAGAAGAGACTAATGGAGAGGCAGAAGTGCAGCTGCCGAGCATGGAAAACAGCTAAGCGAAAGGCTAACCCCAGGTGAACACCGCTTTCATCAGTTCTGCTTGCAAATGTCCGGTCCCTAGAAAACAAACTGAACTATCTACTACTAGAATTCATATAGAAAAGGGAGGTGAGAGATGCATCATCATCATCACAGCAGTCTGTCGTGGGCAACAATGACGGTTTCATTTAGGTCTGATCACATTCCTCCACACAGCTCTGTCCTTAGCCTTCTGCTGCCAGGAACTCCTGTCTATATCCAACTTCTTCAAGTTTCTTTTTACAGTGTCTTTAAATCTGAGCCTTGGTCTACCCTGATTGCGTTTGCCCTTGCATAACTGTGAGTAGAGTAACTGCTGAGGGAGACGCTGGTGGTCCATCCTCTCAACATGTCTGAGCCATCTCAGGTTCGTCTGTATTAGCATGTCCTCCATTGTTGGTAGACCAGCTCGTTTCAACACTTCTATGTTAGTTATCTTGTCTTTCCATGAGATGTTCATTATGGCTCAAAGGTGTCTCATCATGTACGCATGGAGTTTCTTCACCTGCACTCTGTAGACAGTCCAAGTTTCAGCACCATACAATAGAGTAGCCAGTACTGTCGCTCTGTAAACTTTGCATTTCACACGGATAGACACATGTTGATTGTTCCACAGTCTCTCCTTCAAGTTCCCAAACACAGCGCTCGCTCCTCCCATTCTGAGAGATAGTTCATCCTCCAGCCTAGCACTCTCTGAAACAGTACTCCCTAGATACTTGAAAGTCTTGCACTTGACTAGTGGCTCTGTTCCAATGCTGATCTCTTCTGGTAGTGATGTTGATAATTGGAACTTTGGTGGTTGATAAAGGCACTCTGTCTTCTTGATGTTGATGTTGAGGCTGAATTGGCTAGCTGCTCTTGCAAATTTCTCCACTAAAGATTGCATATCTTCCACACTGTGTGCAACTAGAGCATTGTCGTTGGCAAAGAGCATTTCTCTTACTACCTTTATCGATGTCATACTCTTGGCTTTAAACTGTGCCACATTGAACAAGTCTGCTTCTTTCCTTGTTTGAATATATACTCCTTCTGAAGTGTCTTTGAAGGCCACTTCAAGCATGACTGCCAGATATAGCGAGAAGAGTGTAGGCACCAGCACACACACTTGTTTCACCCCGTTGCTTACTGAAAAGTCTTTAGATACTGAACCACTCATTGCCACGTTTGCTTGCATACCTGTATGGAATGCCTCGATCACGCTGACAAACTTCTCTGTACAGCCATATTTCTTGAGTACCTGCCAAAGTCCTTATCGTGAAACAGTATCGAAGGCTTTACTGAAGTCTATGAAGACTATATAAAGCGGCATGTTCTGTTCGATACACTTTTCTTGAACCTGTTTCAAGCAGAAAATGATGTCCATTGTGCTTCTTCCACTTCTAAAGCCGCACTGGGTTTCCGGTAGTACATTCTGCGAGATGTGTTCATTGAGTCTGTTCAGTAGTACACGTGAGAGAATCTTACCAACAGTGGCTAGCAGTGATATACCTCGGTAATTTCCACAATCTTGCCCGTCACCTTTCTTGAACAAAGGCGCAATTCTTGCATCCTTCCAGTCTTGAGGTACTTTCTGGGCATCCCATATCTCTTGGATGAGCTTGTGCAGGCAGTTGGTCAGCTGAACACCACCAAATTTCCACACTTCTGCTGGAATTCCATCCCTTCCTGGAGCTTTACCATCCTGTGTTGTCCTGATAGCTGCCATTAGTTCATCAAAATTTGGTGGTTCATCCAGACTTGATACAGCTGGTCGCTGCACTAAAGCTTCTTTAGCCTCTTTAATGAGATCTCCAGGGTTGTTTAGTAGTTGGTCAAAGTGGTCTGCAAATCTGTCCAGGATCTTGACTTTCTCCTGCAAAACCGTTTCACCATCCATAGCCTTTAGTTGGATCAATCCTCTTGGTTTAGGACAGTTTAGGACTCTTAAACCTGTGAAGAATGTTTTCATGTCCTTCCTGTCTGCTGCAGTTTGAAGTTCCTCCACTTTTTCATCCCACCAGTTGGACGTCATCTCTCTGGTGTACTTCTGTAGCTCACTCTGAGGCTTTGAGTATTTCTTCTTCTTCGACCTTGTGTTACACTGTAGGTTTTCCTGCCTAGCTGTATTCCTCGCTTCTAGTAGTTTCTTCAGGTGTTCATCATGCTCATCAAACCAATCTTGATGTTTCCTCTCAGGGTGGCCTAATACATCACTCGCAGTCTGATACACCGTATCCTTCAGTGTTGCCCATTTCTCTTCTTTGTCATTCTCTGAGTTGTTGTTGTCCCAGTCTTTCAAGTTTTCATCCATTTCCTGTGTAAGTTCTTCCTGCTTCTTTTGGCCTTTCAGTGCACTAGTGTTTAGCTTCCGTGGTGGCTTCGCACTCGTCCTGCAGTGCTGTTTTTGTCTCCAAATCCTTAATCTAGATCTCAGCATAACATGATCAGTCCCACATTCCATGACTCTCATTGCTCTGGTGTCCAATACATCCCTTATATCTCTCTGCCTGACTATGATGTAGTCTAACAAGTGCCAGTGCTTGGATCTTGGGTACATCCATGTCTTCTTGTGTGTGTCCTAGTGCTTAAATAGTGTTGGTTATCACAAGGATGCAGCTGGTATAATAAAAAGAACCAAGGTGCTGTGCCTCAGTGCCTGTGGCATGGTAGCATGGGCGGCTGTAAAAAAGTGGCACTCCGACCTCATAGTCATTACATTTCCTGTTTTCGCGACTGCATTGACAGAAATGGTGAGTTAAATTTGTTAAATTTGTGAGTCCCCTCCTGTAAACCTGGGCCCCCTCCCTACTTACGTGAAATCCACAGTTAGGAACCTTGGTTTTATCATGGACAGTGATTTTAAATTAGACACTCAGATTTGATCTGTGGTAAAATCCAGCTTCTTTCATCTAAGGCGTTTAGCAAAAGTAAAACCCATTCTCTCTAGACCGCACCTGGAAACAGTAGTCCATGCTTTTATTTAATCTCGGCTGGATTACTGTAACACACTTTACGCCGGTGTCAGCCAGTCATCTCTTTCGCGTCTGCAGCTGGTTCAAAATGCTGCTGCTCATCTTTTAACAGGTACACGTGGAAGAGATCACATCACACCCATCTTAGCTTCACTCCACTGGCTGCCTGTGCATTTTAGAGTTCATTTTAAAATTATTTTATTTGTTTTTAAATCCTTGAACGGTCTTGCTCCGCCTTACCTCTCTGAGGTTTTGCATCCCTACGCTCCCACCCGGTCCCTCAGGTCAGCTGAATAGCTGTTTCTGGGGGAGCCAAATTTGAGGCAGAAGCTCAGGGGGGACAGAACCTTTTTGATCATGGCACCCAGGTTATGGAATGATTTACCCCTGGAGATCAGACAAGCACCTTCACTGTCCATTTAAACCCATCTTAAAACACACTTTTACTCCCTGGACTTTGACCCAGTGTGAGACATTGATTTTCATTCATCTTCTTCCGCTTAATCCTTTTTGGGTCGCGGGGGGGCTGGAGCCTATCCTAGCATCGTTGGGCGAGAGGCAGGGTACACCCTGGACAGATTGCCAGTCCATCGCAGGGCCAACACAGAGAGACAGACAACCATTCACTCTCACAGTCATACCTAAAAACAATTTAGAATCCCCAGTTTTGATGCCAATTAACCTAACTTGCACTGCGGCAGCACAGTAACTCACCCTTGGCCGGGGGATCCTGGGTGCGATCCCAGCCCCCGACCACCAGTGATCTGTGTGGAGTTTGCATGTTCTCCCCGTGTCTGTGTGGGTTTACTCCGGGACATTGATTTTATTGAATGAAATTGATTTTATTTATTTATTTTACCTTTTTTTTTTTTTTTTGACTGTGGTTCTATATTGTTTTTGTGTTAGCGCCCTGCTTCCTGCTTTTATGTTTTCTTGCTGTACAGCACTTTGTGTAGCGAGTGTTGCTTTAAAAGTGCTTTATAAATAAACTTGATTGATTGATTGAAATTTGTGTTTATTTTAAAAACAAAGCCTTATCTTGCAATTCTGGCAAATCAAAAGTCGAGAAAATATGGCAATACAATGATATAAGCCTTTACTTCCACTTAATTTTAACCGGGAAAGCTGAAAGAGATTGGTGGACAGACAGTTACACACACCCACACAGCCACAAACAGACACGCTGATTACTGTATGCCTCTGTTTCACCGAGGCAGATCCTCATTCTTGACGATTTTCCACACAGCCAACACCGGCCCCTGCTTGTACACATTGGCCTACAACTTCCAGTCATAAACAGCCCAAGGAAGAAGCGCTGGAACTTTCGCAAAGCCAACTGGAAGAAATTCAGTGAAACCCTGGATCGGAGTGCTGTTACCATCCCACTCCACACCATCACTGTAGATGAAGCATACAACCGCTTCTGCAGCGCAATCTTCAAGGCTGCTCACACTGCAATCCCACGAGGCTACCGACCCCTCTATGTCCCATGCCTGGACGGAGAAAGCGCTGCCCTCCTACAATCCTATCAAACATCAGGGGACCCAGAGATAGCAGACCATCTCATTGAATCGCTAAGTACAGCCCGGCGAAAGAAATGGGAGGAGACAGTTGCTGACCGGAGCTTTACCCACTCTAGCAGGAAATGTTGGAGCCTCATCTGTCGCCTAGAAGCTGCACAGAAGCCCCCTAGCCAAAGCCGAGCATCTGTCACACCCGACCAAGTTGCATCCCACCTACTGATCATTGCCAAAGCACCCCAAGACAAAGACACCAGAAGAGCAGTTACAACTGAGTTAAAAAAACACCAAAATATGCCCGTAGAGGAAACGAACCCTGAACCCTTCCAGGCTGCTGAACTGGAGAAAGTCCTACAGGGCCTGAAATGTGGAAAGGCTGCAGGATATGACAACATCTTCCCAGAAATCATGAAAAATCTTGGCCCCCGAGCCCTAACCTGGTTGACACAACTCTACACAAGGATCATACAAACAAACTCGATCCCAAAGAAATGGCGGACAGCAAAGGTCATTGCTATACCAAAACCTGGCAAAGACCACAAACTACCAGCAAGCTACCGCCCAATCTCCCTACTCAGCGTTCCTTATAAAATCATGGAGCGCCTAATACTGCAACGTATTTCCCCAGGAATAGAGGAAATTCTAAGTGTGGATCAAGCAGGTTTCCGCAAGGACCGCAGCACAGGAGAACAAGTACTGGCCCTAACCACCTTCATCGAAAATGGTTTTGAGAGCAGACTGAAGACAGGGGGTGTGTTTCTCGATCTTACAGCCGCCTATGATACGGTCTGGCACAAAGGCCTCCTCCTGAAACTTACAAAGGCGATCCCTGCCTGGGCATCAGCAATTATAAAAACCCTGCTGACCAACCGAAGGTTCAGAGTCCACCTCGGTCAGAACACAAGCGCATGGAGACGCAGAAAAATGGACTCCCACAAGGCTCAGTTCTAGCTCCAACCCTGTTCAACCTCTACATAAACGACCTGCCCACTACAAAATCCCGCAAATTCATCTATGCAGACGACATCTGTTTGGCACTCCAAGCACCAGACTTTGAGCCACTGGAACGGGTGCTCACGGAAGATCTTGCCAAACTGGACCAGTTCTGCAAAACCTGGCACCTAAAACCAAGCCCAGCAAAAACCGTCTCCAGTGTATTCCATCTCCACAATGTAAAAGCTGCCATAGAACTAAACATCCACCTGAGTGGACTTAAGCTTAAGCATGCCTCGAATCCAACCTACCTTGGAGTGACCCTTGACAGGACCCTATCCTTCAAGGAACATTTAAAGGGGACGGCTGCTAAGGTGAAGGCACGAAACAACCTGCTCTGCAAGCTCGCTGGTGCAAAATGGGGGGCGGCAGCCTCCACCCTGCGCACCTCAGCACTGGCCCTTTCATACTCTGTAGCAGAATATTGTGCCCCTGTCTGGTCCAGGTCATCCTACACACACCACGTAGACACCCAGCTCAACACAACCATGAGAACCATAACTGGAACAATCCGCTCAACACCACTCCCCTGGCTCCCTGTACTGTCAAACATAGCCCCCCACACATCCGGCGAGCAGCACTAACTCAAAGGATGCTTCAAAAAGCCAAAGATTCTCCTCACTTACCAATCTATGCAGATATCTACACCCCACCCACTGCCCGACTTCCATCCAGACGGCCAATTTGGAAAAACCCTCCCCGAGCTGACTTCACCATCCAGACAGCTTGGCAAGAGGAATGGGAGACCAAGGAGGTCCCAAACAAACACCTGGTGACAAACCCCAACCAACAGGTCCCGGGCACCAACCTCCCAAGGAGACAGTGGTCTACACTCAATCGCTTCAGGACTGGACATGGCCCCTGCTTGGCCAGCCTTCACAGATGGGGCAGTAGCCCTAGCCCACTGTGCACATGTGGAGAGGAGCAAACAATGGAACACATCATAGAGGCTTGCCCGCTCCAAAGACTGGAAGGAGGATTACACACCCTCCATACAGCAAACCAGGAGGCAACTGCTTGGCTTGAGGACTTTGCATTCGCTAAATAAATAAATAAATAACCGAGGCATAACAACTGGTACGATAACTGGTTTAAAATGCTAAAGTAGTTGATAGCTATCTGCATATGCAGTATTTCTGCAGTCCTTGAGGTATTTTGGATATTATTAATATTTTGGATAGCCGTCATTTTTAACCTGCAATTGCAGAAAGCAAGCACATTTGTCCACTCCTACGATAATAAGAGTATTAAAAACATGAATTATAGTGGTGTGAAAAAGTGTTTCCCCCTTCCCGATTTTTCTTTTTTTTGCATGTTTGTCACACTTAAATGTTTCAGCTCATCAAACAAATTTAAATATTAGCCAAAGATAACACAAGCAAACACAAAATGCAGTTTTTAAATTAAGATGTTTATTATTAAGGGGAAAAAAAAATCCAAACCTACGTGGCCCTGTGTGAAAAAAAGATTGCCCCCCATTAAAACATAAATTAACTGTGGTTTATCACATCTTTGGAAAGCTGAGTTCAATTTCTCTAGCCACACGCAGGACTGATTACTGCCACACCTGTTCTCAATCAAGAAATTGCTTAAATAGGACCTGCCTAAGTGAAGGAGACCAAAAGATTCTCAAAAGATAGACATCATGCTGTGAAGAAATTAAGGAACAAATGAGAAACAAAGTAATTGAGATCTCTCAGTCTGGAAAAGGTTATAAAGCCATTTCTAAAACTTTGGGAGTCCAGCAAACCACAGTGAGAACCATTATCCACAAATGGCGAAAACATGGAACAGTGGTGAACCTTCCCAGGAGTGGACAGCCAACCAAACTTACCCCAAGACCACAGTGATGACTCATCTAAAAGGTCACAAAAGACCCCACAACAACATCCAAAGAACTGCAGGCCTCACTTGCCTCAGATAAGGTCAGTGTTCATCACTCCACCATAAGAAAGAGACTGGGCAAAAATTGCCTGCATGGCAGAGTTCCAAGACGAAAACCACTGCTGAGCAAAAAGAACATAAAGGCTCGTCTCAGTTTTGGCAGAAAACATCTTCATGATCCCCAAGACTTTGGGGAAAATACTCTGTGAACTCACGAGACAAAAGCTGAACTTTTTCGATGGTGTATGTCCCATTACATATGCCATAAAAGTAACACAGCATTTCAGAAAAGGAACATCATACCAGCAGTGAAATATGGTGGTGGTAGTGTGATGGTCTGGGGCTGTTTTGCTGCTTCAGGACCTGGAAGACTTGCTGTGGTCAATTGAACCATGAATTCTGCTGTCTACCAAAAAAATCCTAAAGGAGGATGTCCGGCCATCTGTTTGTGAACTCAGGCTGAAGCGCACTTAGGTTCTGCAGCAGGACAATGATCCAAAACACACCAGCAAGTTCACCTCTCAGTGGTTTAAGAAAAACAAAATGAAGACTTTGGAGTGGCCTAGTCAAAGTCCTGACCTGAATCCAATTAAGATGCTGTGGCATGGCCTTAAAAAGGTGGTTCATGCTCGAAAACCTCCCATGTGGCTGAATTACAACAATTCTGCAAAGATGAGTGGGCCAAAATTCCTCCACAGTGCTGTAAAACACTCATTGCCAGTTACTGCAAATGCTTGATTGCAGTTGTTGCTGCTAAGAGTGGCCCAACCAGTTATTAGGTTCAGGGGGCAATCACTTTTTCACACAGGGCCATGTAGGTTTGGATTTTTTTTTTCCCTTAATAATAAACACCTTCATTTAAAAACTGCATTTTGTGTTTACTTGTGTTATCTTTGTTTAATATTTAAATTTATTTGATGATCTGAAACATTTAAGTGTGACAAACACAAAAAAAATGAGAAATCAGAAAGGGGGCAAACACTTTTTTTCACCACTGTAGAAGGCTCTCAGAGACCACATAACTCCGCCAAGGCTCCGTCCCTCCCTCCCTTTGTCCTCCCCGCCGTCCCTTTATCTGTTCATATCACCATCCATCTGTACATTGCAATATTGGGCCTTGGCAGAGGTATGCACTCATAGATCTCCAACATCTAATGAGTTCATCTTTGGGCCAAGGGCCACCTCTCGTAAAAATGTCATCCAAATCCATCTACGAGGTTTTGCGTGATCCTGCCCCAAACCCGGGAAACTGAGAAACAGTAGAGAAACGGCAGCAAAAACAATATGACTACATTATATGACTATTATAACAAGCCTGTCTTAACTGTATAGACCATACACTGGGGCTGGGCAATTCAACCTTAAATCAGCATCATGGTTTATTGAATCTGTCAGGTTGGTTTTCGTCTTTTTTTGCTCCTCTCTTCTCCCTTAGCTTACTGACAAGGTTCATAATTATTAAGCAATATTACACAACAGTGCGGTATCAGTGCATAGTAAATAACCATAATAGAACAGGCCTATTGTGATTTCGCAAACAAAAAAATTAAACATTGTCCAGTGCTGAAGTTTACTGTGTTTACATACCATGTGGGTCATGTGGCTCGCAACGACATTCTTGTCTGACAGCCAAGAGTTACGTCCGCACGCATTCCAAACCCCATCTTAAACTGCACACTTTGTTTGCGTTTTCTTGGTGTCTTCAGATGAAATAATGTCAACCATCACATACTACGTGGATGGAGGCCACATTCCTTTTCATTCCAAACCATTTTACTTTTTCCTGCAGTGTTTGGTGGTAAAAGTGCACTGCTTCTGGGTTGTGGAGATGCGTGGCCACGCACGTAATTCAGCGAACATGTCTTAAAGAGGAAGTACACAAAAAGCACAATATTAATATATAAAATAATATTCAAAGTATCCCTGGATCCAGACAGTAATCTGGATCACCACCAAAATCCAATTATCTGTTCCCCATGACATTACACACTTTCCTAAAAATTTCATCAAAATCCATTTATAACTTTTGAAGTAACATTGCTAACAGACAAACAGACAAACAAACCGACAGACAAACCAACCAACCAACCAACTAACGCCGGCAAAAACATTACCTCCTCCCTTGGCTAAAAATGACCAATTTATGGTACATTATATACATTATATTAATCAAAAGATTAACCATGATTTAACTTTTTAGTTACTCCCCACCACTAGAGTTTTACACATACAATTTTGACAATATGCAGAATCAGTTTGGGACGTGATCTTTCTTGAATGTACACAGCCCAAGATAATCAGCTTCAGACTATTACTCATGACTAAACAATTGTATGCTGATTACAATTGTACATTTGGGCATGACAGAGAATTCATGGCTGTGGCCCTAATGGTACACTAGAACAGACAAGAAGTTCTGGAATGAAACAAAATGTCCTAATAATCATGAGTCCTGAAGGTAACAGATTTTCATGGAGTCACAGCATTCATTTTTCAGCACATTTATGCAAATTTTTCTCCACTTGACTGATTGTACATTAGTACGCATCCATAATTATCACATTAATCACAATGTCAAAAGAAGAACTGACAAGGGGAGAAGTTTTTTTGTTTATAGAAAACTTGTGAATGCTAATGTGACTTCCTGAAATCTCTCAAGTCTCAAACTTCAGACAGAGGCTTCAATATTTTTTGTCGTTGATAATGTAGCCATATACCAAATAGTAAAGCCACAGTACTACACGTTTGGTTTGCATTCATAGTACTGTAACAGGATGGGCGTAGCTGTCCATGTGACCAACAGCATGTGTGTCTCTGGCATAAACATGTCTGAGCCACAATACGGGAAACAACACAGATGAGAGATGTCAGATGAGCAAGGACCTGCTGACCTACACATGATGCTTGGCTAAATACACACATACAAATACAGGAAAAACTAGGCCCCAGTCTCTGCCCTATTTTTGGTCAAGCTTTTTTTCAGTTTCTGCTCTCTTTATACTCTTCAGGCCTCAGGACATGGAGAGCAGAGGAATCCATTCCCTACATGAGACGGACCGGACTGAGAAGTGCCAAGCCATCACTGAGAAGATTCAGAAGATTGTCTCAAGACCGTGTGCACCACATAAACAATCAACTATTAGTTTTTCTTCTGTACTTTTCCATTGAGCATTATGTGCTGCTATGAAACTTCTTGCAATCAGCAGTAAAATAAACATTTTTTTCTTAAAGTGCATTTTGTGCATAACAATGCATAACATTTAGCATTTGTTAAATGTGTGTATGTCTATGCACGCACAAAAGAAAATCATTTATGTTTGTAAGGGTTGCCTCATATTTGTTCTCCATCAAGTGGGTGAAATGGGTTCTGGATGGCAGTGTATATATTCGGCATATATTCCACCCATGCACCTACAGTAATAGGCTAGCTACTAGCATGGGAGATGATTATCTTACCGAGGGGCGTCTGACTCTTCCAAAACGTATTTCCTCTTCACATGCTCGTGCATCGCCGTAGTGGCCTCATGCTACACAAGGCTCACTTTACAGAGCTTGCACTGAACAGTTTTGCTGGCCGAGTCTCGTACAAAATTTTCCCAAACTGGAACATTTGTTTCACATGAGCTCCACTTCAACCTCCACCACGGTGCCGCTTCCCCTGCTCTGTTCCCGGCCACTAGCAGGCATGCTCTGTCAGCACACCAAAAATTACATAGTCTCACACCCATATCATTTCTGCTGCTAAATTATCATTGTACAGTCTACTGGGTGTTATCAGGGCACACTTGCACATTGTGCATAGTCTCATGCCATCTCACATTCATATAATCTCTGATATTAAAATTACCACTGTACAGTCTATTGGGTATTATCAGAGACAAGTCACACTCATTCAGTGAATTTTTATTTTACTCAGGGACATGTTAGTCACCCAGTGAATTTTCATTTTTCACATTTCCTCTAGTTTTAACTTCTTTAACTGTCCTAACTGCTTTTAATGTGTATTTATTAGTATTTAGTATTAAGGTGTGTTGATTACCTTCATTAGTATTGGTACTAAATTGTATTTATTACCTTGGCATTTGTTGCGGACAGCAGAGTAAGACTTTCATTGCTCAGGAAACGTTGCATTTCTTAACTGTGCACATGATAATAAAGCCTTTGAATCTTGAAAGAGCTGGGAAAAGTGTGATGTCTCACACTGAGCTACTTCAATTGGCTACGGCGAAACATTGTTTAGCGTGGCATTGCATGCCATGGAATACACATGACAACGTCACTAACGACGTGTCGACTACTAAATTAATTGTTGATGAATTTTGCTGTTAACTAGTCGTTGCAGCCCTACGGAACACCTTGTCTTAAAGTTGACTTTTACTATAAACATGTGTGACGCATACTTGCTTTTGTATAGCTATATACAGTACACCCTGCTACACTAACTAACTAACTAACTAACCTGCACTTATATAGCGCTTTTCTAGTCACAAAGACCACTCAAAGCGCTTTCATTAATACTAACCCTCCATTCTAAGGGCCTATAGGAAACAAATATCTAGGGACAATTTAGAACAGCCAATTAACCTAACATGCATGTTTTTGGCATGTGGGAGGAAACCGGAGAAATCCCGGAGTAAACCCACGCAACACAGGGAGAACATGCAAACTCGACACAGATCACTGTTGGTCGGGGGCTGGGATCGAACCCACGATCCCACGATCCCCACAATCCCCCGGCCAAGGGTAAACTGTGCTGCCGCAGTGCTAACCACTGCGCCACCGTGCAGCAGTACACATTGGGAAAGAGAGATTCTCTACTTACTGCACAGCTGTAGACTGAAGTTGTTCCCTCTTGCAAGAGAATAAAACACACTAAGAAAATTTTGACTTACTTTATCATCATTTAATACAAAAATTTCCACTACTCCAGCCATCCATCCATCCTCATGGATGGAGAGAGCCCACTGCACCGGGAAACCTGGAGGAGAAAAACCGAGGCCCATTGTGGTCAAATTCCTGCGGCACAAGGAGAGGATGACCATTCTTCAAAGAGCCAAGTCCCTCAAAGGAACAAAAATCTTCATCAATGAAGACTTCACTGACACGGTAAGAAGGAAGAGAAAAGAACGGGGGGGGCATAGCCTATTTAAGGTATGACAGAGTCATTATTCACCCACGCCATCCCCGTAACAGTACACCAAAATCAACGAAGCCTAAAATCAACCAGAAATGATTGACATTTCATTATCATCTGAGAGATATAAACTGTGCATTTGTTTCCATTGAGTGGAATAATTAAACTTTTATAGAAACAACCCCATTTTTAAAGGGTACGAATATACTGAGCAAAAGCCACACAGTGTTGAATATGAAACCATTTATCCATCCATCCTCTTCCGCTTAATCCTTTTCGGGTCGTGGGGGGGGGGGGGCAGGCAGGGTACACCCTGGACAGATCGCCAGTCCATCACAGGGCCAACACAGAGAGACAGACAACCATTCACTCTCACAGTCATACCTAAGGACAATTTAGAATCCCCAGTTGATGCCAGTTAACCTAACTTGCATGTAAATATCAGTGTAAATACTTTAGCCCAGACCAACTAAAAAAAATACTATTTCTGACCATTGTCAATTATACACTTTAATAGGAGAAGTGTCAACATGAATTTTTACAAAATCCAGGACAGTTTGTTGCAACATAACACAAATTTTTCTACTGTTGCAATTTCTGAGACTTGGCTAAAAAATGACTAACTTCAAACAGTGCAAATGAGAGGTTATGATTTATATACCACAAATAGGTCAAAAAAGGGGTGTTGGTGTTGGTTTATGTATCAGGTCCTGCTATCAAAGCCAAGTTGTAAATACTGTCTTTTGAAATGGAAAGCATCATGGAGTGTGTAACTGTGGAATTACTCACAACTACAAAAAGCATCATAATAAGCTGTATTTATAGAGCACCAGGTACCAATATTGACATTTTCAAAGAGAAATTGTCTTGAGTTGTTCAATGCAGTAGGTAGTAAGAAGCTGGTATTTATTTGTGGAGACTTCAATATTGATTTGTTAAATCCAAATGGCCATATATAAATAACAGAATTCATAAATTCCATGTTTTGTATGGGTTTTTACCCTTCAGTGACATACCCCACTAGAATAACAACAAATTCAGCAATGCTTATCAATAACATTTTCACAAATGTCACTGAGGGGAAGGTAACTGCTGGCCCTTTTATTAATGATGTGACAGACCATCTGCCTGTTTTTGTTTCTTCACACACTGGTGGATCACATAACATTGAAATAGATAAGGTTTTTAAACGACTTGTAACAGAAACCGCATCAATCTTAGAAATGATCTAAAAATACAAGACTGGAACGGTATTTATGTTGACGACATTGGCACAGCATATGGAGAATTTGTTTCTATTTTATCCAAATTATATAATAAACATTGCCCTCTAGTGGTAAATGAAACTAAAGTTAAATACAGAGATAAACCTTGGATCACCAAGGGCCTGCAAAATGCTTGTGACATAATGCACGGCTCAGGAGACGCACACACACAGGCTCAGAGTAGCTCAAATAGCTTCATTGACAACAAGAGTGTATGAATGTGTGTCTGCGAGATGTGAATGTGTTGGTGGCGGCGTCTGCTTCGGGCACAGAGGCAGGAGACCGTACAGCCGGACAACCCTATGGGAAAAGCACAGGGAGAAGGGTGACGGGCACACACCAACACAGGAGATATATAAGTAGGAGAGGAGCTTACTTGGAAAGGGCGGATGACTGGCACAGCAAGGAACGAGGTCCGGTAGACAGCCACCTGGAGAGCCCGGTGCAGCAGCGAGGAACAGGCGATAGAGAGGAATAGTCGGCCGCCGGGGAATCCACCCGTGCACAGGGGAGCAGACTTGGAGAAGAAAAAGGTAAGATCTTCTTACCGCCATGTTTGCTGAGAATGAGAGGGAACTCACAGCAATCCGTAGTGAAGTCTGACGGCTTCAGGCCGAAGCCCAGGGCGAGGCGGCTTAAATCCCTCGCCGCTGATGATGTGCAGGTGTGCGTGCAGCTGGCGCCGCTGATGAGCGGCGCGGCGTGACAGTACTCCCCCCTCTAGCAGCGCCTCCTGGCGATGGTTTCTCTGGGTGCGCTCGGTGGAATTCAGCAATGAGCGATGGGTCTAACACAAACGACGAGGGTACCCACTGCCGATGTTCAGGCCCATAGCCCTCCCAGTCCACCAAGTACTGCAACCCACGACCCCGGCGCCAGGAGTCCAGGATGGAGGAGACAGGCCAGGCCGGATGGCCATCAATCATCCGGGGCGCGGGTTGCGCAGCAGGAGGAGGGCAAAGGGGGTCAGAGACTGCCAGCTTCACCTTGGATACGTGGAAGGTGGGGTGGATGCAGAGGGAGGGGGGAATAGCTACACGCACAGTCACCGGGTTGATGATCCTGGTGATGGGGTATGGGCCCATAAAACGCTGTGCCAGCTTCCTCCTCTCGCCCTTTAAAATCACGTCCTGGGTCGACACATAAGACTTGCTGACCAACTCTGTACGCCGGGGCAGGTCTTCTGTGCCGGTCCGCCACGGCTCTGTTGCGCTCCGCCGTGCGTAAAAGCGCATTGCGCGCTGACGCCCAGATGGAGCGGAACTGCCCGAGATGCGCCCATACTGAGAGGACAGTTACCTCACTCTCCTGCGCCGGGAACAGCGGGGGGTCGTAACCCAGGGACGCCTTAAAGGGGGACATCCCTGTAGCAGAAGAGCGAGCGATGTTGTGGGCGTATTCAACCCAGGCGAGGTGGTTACTCCAGGACGTTGGTTTGGACGCCGTGACGCAGCAGAGCGCAGCCTCCAGCTCCTGGTTGGTCCGCTCACACTGCCCGTTGGTTTGGGGGTGATGGCCGGAGGAGAGGCTCACCTTGGCTCCCAGGGCGTTGCAGAACGACCTCCAAACCTCTGAAGAAAATTGGGGCCCCCGGTCCGAGACCACGTCCACCAGAATCCCATGCAGCCTGACCACGTGCTGGATTAGGAGGTCCGCCGTCTCCAGGGCAGTTGGGAGACCTCGTAGGGGAACGAAGTGTGCCGCCTTGGAGAAGCGGTCCACGATGGTCAGGACGGTGTCGAAGGTGTTTGAGAATGGGAGTCCGGTGACGAAATCCAGGGCGATATGCGACCAGGGCCTGCCAGGGACGGGCAGAGGCTGGAGCAAACCCGCTGGAGGGGCATTACCTGATTTGCTGGTGGCACACACTGGGCAGGCCCGGGCGTAGCGGGCAGCGTCCCTCCGCAGGCCCGGCCACCAGAAGGACCGCTGGAGGAGGTCAATCATCCGGGAGGAGCCAGGGTGGCAGGTGAGCTTGGATGTGTGCAACCAGTGAATGACCTCCCCCCGAACCGTGGATGGCACGAACAGCCTCCCCTCCGGTCCGTCGCCAGGGTCAGGTTCCACTTCCTGCGCCTTCCGGATCTTGCTTTCAATGTCCCAGGTGATGGCTCCCACGACGCACGACCTGGGCAGGATGGTGTGGACCTCCGACTCCTGTCCTCCGACTCCTCAGGGGCGAATTGCCTTGAGAGGGCGTCGGGCAGGCCGTTCTTGGAGCCAGGCCTGAAGGTGATGTTGAATCGGAACCTGGCAAAGAACAAGGACCAGTGCGCCTGGTGGGCGTTCAGACGCTTGGCAGATCTCAGGTACTCCAAGTTCTCGTGGTCCGTCAGGACCACGAACGGCAGGTCCGCCCCCTCTAGCCAGTGACGCCACTCCTGCAGCGCGAGCTTGATGGCGAGGAGCTCTCTGTCCCCCACGTCGTAATTCCGTTCCGCCGGGGACAAGCGCCGGGAGAAGAAGGCGCAGGGCCGTTTGACTCCATCTTCTGGCGACCGCTGGGATAGAACCGCCCCCACTCCTGTGTCCGAAGCGTCCACTTCCACGATGCACTGCAGCGCAGGGTTGACTTGGCTAAGGACCCGGGAGGAGGAGAACTCCGCCTTCAGCGCTAGAAAGGCAGCCGCGGCCTCTTCGGTCCACGGGAACGGGACCTTAGGGGACGTGAGGCGGGTCCACGGGCCGACGATGGTGCCAAAGTTAGGGACAAAGCGGCGGTAGAAATTTGCAAACCCGATGAACTGCTGCACCTGTTTTCTTGATGCAGGTGTGGGCCATTCCACCACCGCCTTCACCTTCTCTGGGTCCGGAAGCACCTGGTCGTGGGAGATGATGAACCCCAGGAAGGATGTTGTCTTCGCGTAGAACTCGCATTTCTCGGCCTTCACATACAACCGGTTCTCCAGCAGTCTTTGGAGGACCCGCCTCACGTGGACCCGGTGCTCGTCCCTGGATTTGGAGAAGATGAGAATGTCATCCAGGTAGACGAACACAAAAAGGCCAATGAAATCCCGGAGGACGTCATTAATAAGGCGCTGAAAGACGGCTGGAGCGTTGGTCAACCCGAACGGCATCACCAGGTACTCGAAGTGGCCGTTCGGGGTACGGAAGGCTGTCTTCCACTCATCTCCCTCCCGGATCCGGACGAGGTGGTATGCGCTGCGTAGATCCAGCTTGGTGAACCAAGTCGCCCCCTGGAGGGAGTGGAAGGCGGTGTCCATGAGGGGCAGGGTGTAGCGATCCTTCTCCGTAATGTCGTTTAGGGCGCGATAGTCGATGCAAGGACGGAGTGACCCGTCCTTCTTACCCACGAAGAAGAATCCTGCCCCCACAGATGATGACGATGGGCGGATTATCCCAGCACTCAGCGACTCCTTGAGATAAGCGTTCATGGTCTCCTTCTCCGGCGCCGACAGGCTGTAGAGTCGCCCAGAGGGTAAGGGTGCCCCCTGGCGGATGTTAATTGCGCAGTCATAGGGCCTATGAGGAGGAAGAGACATCGCCTTGGACTTGCTGAATACCATACCCAGGTCGTGAAATTCCAATGGCACCAGGGACAGGTCCGGGGGCGCAGCGTCCGTAGGTGTAGGAGAAGAGGACGGAGAGCAGGCAGCGGACTGTAGACAGGTGCTCATGCAGAATGTGCTCCATGCCGACACCCCGGCGGACTTCCAATCCAAAACGGGGTTGTGGAGGCGTAGCCAGGGATACCCCAGGATGACGGGCGACACAGAGTTGGGCAGGACGTAGAAGGTTATCTCCTCCCGGTGGTTTCCAGAGATGATAACCGGAATGGGGACGGTCTGGTGTGTTACTCTCCCCAGGGAGGCACGGGAGAGATTGACCAGGGAGATAGGGGTTTTTAATGCCTGACAGCGAATGCCCAATCGGGTTGCCAGGCTTTGTGAAATAAAACTGCCCTCCGCGCCCGAATCCACCAGTGCGTGAGTGAGATGCCCAGTGGAGTTGTGACAAAAACGGACGGGCAGCTTCAGTTGGGTGAGGGGACTTAACCGATTGACGTCCGCGAGGCCCCCTACAGTGACTCGCGGACCCCGCCGTTTGGCTTCTGTGGACAAAGCTCTACCGTGTGTTGACTATCTCCGCAATACATGCAGAGATTCAACTCACGGCGGCGTTGTCTCTCCGCCGGGGAGAGCTTTGTCCAGCCCGTCACCATCGGCTCCGACTCCTCGGGGCGCGATGGTGGCGGCGTCGCTAGGGGGCGAGCTTGGGACAGGCTCGACGAGGCTCCACGAGGGCGAGAAGAAGACGACCTCCGCCCCGAGGAGCGCTCGCGCAGCCTGTTATCCAAACTGATCGCTAGGGATGTTAGCTCCGCTAGAGTCTCCGGGATATCCCGCCCAGCCAGTTCATCCCTCAGATCATCGTTGAGACTGCGGAGGAAAAGGCCACAGAGTGAGCGTTCCTCCCAGCCCAATTCCTCCGCCGCTACCCGGAAGTCGACTGCATAGTCCGCTGCCAACCGGCTTCCCTGCTGGAGGCTGAGAAGCCGATCGACCTGGACCGTCTCAGTCCGAGAGTGGTCAAAGACCTCCAGGAAGCGTCTCACGAATTGGTCATACGTGAGGGTGGCATAACTGGGCCTCGCCATTACGGCGTAAGTCCAGGTTAGTGCTCGCCCCTCTAGGAGATTCCCGATATAACCAATTCGGCTATGATCCGAAGGAAAGTCTCCGGGCACACGGTGGAACATGGACTCACACTGCATTATGAACCCCCGCGCTCCGCCGAGCTTACCGCTAAAGCGGGCGGGGGTTGGAATGGGCGTGAGCCGAGTCGGTGCTCCCGGAGCCTGCTGGACGGCCACTGGAGCAGCAGGAGCCGCGCCACCCTGACGAGCCGGGGGGAACGGCTGTTGGGGGTCCAAGCGGTCCAATCGGTTAGTTATATTAATCAATTGATTGAGTATCACCTGTTGCTGATAAGCTATTTGGTCCACTCGAGCCTCGAGAGTGGTAAGCCGGTGTGCGAGCCCGCCGTCTGCCGAGCCGCTCTGCTGAAGCCGTACTGACATAATGCACGGCTCAGGAGACGCACACACACAGGCTCAGAGTAGCTCAAATAGCTTTATTGACAACAAGAGTGTATGAATGTGTGTCTGCGAGATGTGAATGTGTTGGTGGCGGCGTCTGCTTCGGGCACAGAGGCAGGAGACCGTACAGCCGGACAACCCTATGGGAAAAGCACAGGGAGAAGGGTGACGGGCACACACCAACACAGGAGATATATAAGTAGGAGAGGAGCTTACTTGGAAAGGGCGGATGACTGGCACAGCAAGGAACGAGGTCCGGTAGACAGCCACCTGGAGAGCCCGGTGCAGCAGCGAGGAACAGGCGATGGAGAGGAATAGTCCGCCGCCGGGGAATCCACCCGTGCACAGGGGAGCAGACTTGGAGAAGAAAAAGGTAAGATCTTCTTACCGCTATGTTTGCTGAGAATGAGAGGGAACTCACAGCAATCTGTAGTGAAGTCTGACGGCTTCAGGCCGAAGCCCAGGGCGAGGCGGCTTAAATCCCTCGCCGCTGATGATGTGCAGGTGTGTGTGCAGCTGGCGCCGCTGATGAGCGGCGCGGCGTGACAGCTTGTAAAAAGAAAAACTTGTTAAACAAAACATTTCTGAAACTAAGAACTGTGAAAGCTGAAAAGAAATACAAGACTTACAAAAATAAACTCATCAGTGTTGTAAGCTCGAGTAAAAAAATATATTACAATAAATTATTATTGGAAAATAAAACTAATACATGTCACATATGGAAGGTGTTAAATAATATAACAAAGAGGAAAACTAAATTCCAACCACATCTCTTATTTAAATTCAGACAATGGAATAATCAATGAAAATAGCTTGATCTCCAACACGTTTAAGGAATATTTTGTTAATATAGGAAAAAAGATCACCAACTCCACTGTATCATCAGCAAATACAAGTGGTGCTGACAATGTCGTCAACATAAACGCTTACTCAATGTTTATTAAAGAAACAGATGAAAAAGAAATTCCTGACATTAACAAAATCAAAGACAAAAAATCAACCGACTGTAATGATTTCAGTATGTTCTTGGTTAAATGTATTATTGATTGTATTGTTAAATACTTGTACTTACTTACTGCTGGTAAATTTCCAAAGAAAATGAAAATAGCAAGAGTCATTCCTCTGTATAAGACTGGTGACAAACACTTAGTATCAAACCACAGACCCATCTCATTGTTGCCTCAGTTCTCCAAAATACTGGAAAAACTATTTGTTAAGAGACTGAATGATTTCAATGATAAGCACAACATACTCTGCGAACAACAGCATGGATTCAGGAAGAACTGGTCCACCTCACTAGCACTCATGGACTTTGTTGAACAGACTACGGACGCACCAGATAGAACAGAATACACAGTTGGAATATTTTTGGACTTACAAAAGGCATTTGATACACTTGACCATAAATTACTCCTCAGCAAATTACACAAATATGGCATCAGAGGAATTGCTTTTGACTGGTTACACAGCTACTTAGTACATATCAATATGTTCATGTGAATAAATACAGACTCTGTGTTGCTGAAGACAACATGTGGGGTACCACAAGGTTCTGTACCAGGTCCATTGCTATGTATTTTGTATATTAACGATTTATGTTCTGTGTCTAAATTGCTCAAGTGTATTTTATTTGCAGATGATACAATGTTTTTTTGTAGTGGAAACATATCTTAACCAGCTTCTGGATTCAGTAGAAAATGAACTTAAATCAATCAGTGGTTCACTGCCAACAAATTATCTATTCACCTTGGAAAAACAAAATGTATAATATTCGGAAACCAGAAATTATATAATAACAGAAAAATTAAAATAAACACTGCTGAAAGTGACACAGTTTTGGAAACCAAGTTCCTAGGGATCATTGTTGATAACAAACTAAACTGGAAATCACACATAAATTATGTCAAAACTAAAATATCTAAATCCATTGCCATACTGTATAAAGTTAGGGATTCCCTGTGTCAAAAATGTCTTTGCATTTTATATAATTCACTGATACTTCCTTATATGACATATTGTGTGGAGATCTGGGAAAGCACATACAAAACAAACACAAACTTAATCTTTTTACTACAGAAAAAGCCGTACACATTGTATCAAAGAAACCTTACCATGAACCAACAAATCCAATATTCATTCAATTACATAATCTTAAATTTAGAGATCTAGTTGATTGTAATGTCATTCAAATCATGTGCAAAGCAAATAATAACCAATTACCTGTTAATATTCAGAGACTGTTTAAAAAAGCTTAAGCAAATATGAGCTAAAAGGAAACTGTTTTTAATGAACCAAAGGTCAGAACAAATACAAAATATCATTGCATGTCTGTCACTGGAGTTAAACTACGGAACTGTTGCTCTGAAAATATTCAGATGTGTTCTTCTCTGAAGCAATTCAAAAAATTGTACAAAGATGAGAAAATCTCTCAGTATCTCACTGTAAATGCTAGGCGCTAAACATGTAATAACTTCAAGGTTTTTGTTTGCTTTTTGTCTTACTTATTCTATTTGATTCTGTTTGTTGATTTTTGGGTATGACTTAAATTTTTATGTTATTGATTTTAAAATTGTAACGGGGTAGCTGCTATATAAGCACTAGCTTCAGCTTACATCCTTTCGGTTGTTCTTTTTATGTATCCTACATATTTTTTATTGTTTTTATTGTATGTTCATTACTGAATAAAATTCACATATATTCACATACATACATACAGTACATACTGTACATCTTCTTCCATGTATCCAAGGTCGGGTGACAGTGGCAACAATTTTAGGATCAAAACCCTGGCATCACTCACCCCAGCGACACACTCCAGCTCCTCCTCGGATCCCGAGGTGTACCCAGGCCAGCAAGGTGATATAATCCATCCAGCGGGTTCTAGGTCTGCCCTGGGGTCTCCTCCCAGTTGCGTACGCTCATAAAATCTCCAGAGGGAGGTGACCAGGAAAGATTCTGAGAAGATGCCCAAACCACCTCAACTGATTTCTTTTGGTGGGTTAAAATAGCAGCTCAACTCCAAGCTATGTCCAAGCTCCTCACATCATCTCAAAGGCTAAGCTCAGACATTCTTTCAGTCATGACTACAGTGCATCCGGAAAGTATACACAGCGCTTCACTTTTTGTTATGTTACAGCCTTATTCCAAAATGGATTAAATTCATTTTTTCCCTCAAAGTTCTACACACAATACCCCATAATGACAATGTGAAAATTTCTGAAAATTTATTAAAAATAAAAAACTAAGAAATCACATGTACTGTACGTAAGTATTCACAGCCTTTGCTATGGAGCTCAAAATTGAGCTCAGGTGCATTCTGTTTCCACTGATCATCCTTGAGATGTTTCTACAGCTTAATTGGAGTCCATCTGTGGTAAATTCAGTTGATTGGATATGATTTTGAAAGGCACACACCTGTCTATATAAGGTCCCACAGTTGACAATGCATGTCAGAGCACAAATCGAGCATGAAGTCAAAGGAATTGTCTGTAGACCTCCGAGACAGGATTGTGTCAAGGCACAAATCTGGGGAAGGGTACAGAAAAATTTCTGCTGCTTTGAGGGTCCCAATGAGCACAGTGGCCTCCATCATCCGTAAATGGAAGAACTTTGGAACCACCAGGACTCTTCCTAGAGCTAGCCGGCCATCTAAACTGAGCGACTGGGAAAGAAGGGCCTTAGTCAGGGAAATGACCAAGAACCCGATGGTCACTCTGTCAGAGCTCCAGCGTTCATCCGTGGAGAGAGGAGAACCTTTGAGAAGGACAACCATCTCTGCAGCAATCCACCAATCAGGCCTGTATGGTAGAATGGCCAGACAGAAGCCACTCCTTAGTAAAAGGCACATGGCAGCACCGCCTGAAGTTTGCCAAAAGGCACCTGAAAGACTCTCAGACCATGAGAAACAAAATTCTCTGGTCTGATGAGACAAAGATTGAACTCTTTGGCGTGAATGCAAGGTGTCATACTTGGAGGAAACCAGGCACCACTCATCACCAGGCCGATACCATCCTTACAGTGAAGCATGGTGGTGGTAGCATTATGCTGTGGGGATGTTTTTCAGCAGCAGGAAGTGGGAGACTAGTCAGGATAGAGGTAAAGATGAATACAGCAATGTACAGAGACATCCTGGATGAAAAACTGCTCCAGAGCGCTCTTGACCTCAGACTGGGGCGATGATTCATCTTTCAGCAGGAGAACGACTGTAAGCACACAGCCAAGATATCAAAGGAGTGGCTTCAGGACAACTCTGTGAATGTCCCTGAGTGGCCCAGTCAGAGCCCAGACTTGAATCCAATTGAACATCTCTGGAGAGATCTGAAAATAGCTGTGCACCGATGCTTCCCATCCAACCTGATGAAGCTTGAGAGGTGCTGCAAAGAGGAATGGGTGAAACTGCCCAAAGACAGGTGTGCCAAGCTTGTGGCATCATATTCAAAAAGACTTGAGGCTCTAAGTGCTGTCAAAGGTGCATCAACAAAGTATTGAGCAAAGGCTGTGAATACATATGTACATGTGATTTATTATTTATTTTTATTTTTAATAAATTTGCAAAAATCTCAAAAAAGCTTTTTTCATGTTGTCATTATGGGGTATTGTGTGTAGAATTTTGAGGAATAAAAATGAATTTACTCCATTTTGGAATAAGGCTATAACATAGGAAAATGTGGAAAAAGTGAACCGCTGTGAATACTTTGCTCTGTATATTCCAGTAAAACAAGTCAGAGGACCTACTCTTCTTAGCTGGGCTGGCACCGTGGGCTGCACGGTGGCGCAGTGGTTAGCACTGCGGCAGCACAGTTTACCCTTGGCCGGGGGATTGTGGGGATCGTGGGATCGTGGGTTCGATCCCAGCCCCCGACCAACAGTGATCTGTGTGGAGTTTGCATGTTCTCCCCGTGTTGCGTGGGTTTACTCCGGGATTTCTCCGGTTTCCTCCCACATGCCAAAAACATGCATGTTAGGTTAATTGGCTGTTCTAAATTGTCCCTAGATATCTGTTTCCTATAGGCCCTTAGAATAGAGGGTTAGTATTAATGAAAGCGCTTTGAGTGGTCTTTGTGACTAGAAAAGCGCTATATAAGTGCAGGTTAGTTAGTTAGTTAGTTAGTTAGCCACTGCCAGAAATGCAACAAACAGTACGCTTTAATTTGAATATAAAGAACACTATAGGGGCATGCTCAAAAACCAAGGTTGGACAGTAATGTGAGTATGACTGACTCAAAGAGACATAAAGCAGAAGTGATAATAAAACAGTACATATTACACAGTTTGTTAACACGCAGCACACTGGTGCAGCCATCTAGACAGCAAAGTCAGTTATGCTAAGGGCTACCCGAATTTACAGCTGGACATAGAGATGGAGTAAAACATTGAATCCACGTAGTATCACAATACTTGGCACACGCGATGATGCACCGATCCCTTAACGCTTGTACAGATCTTTTGTTAATTATAGGCCAAAGAGACCACTGCAAAAATATCACTTTATTTAGTTTTACTATATACAGTGATCCCTCACTTATCGCGTTTAATGGGGACCAGAACCGACCGCGAAAAGTGAAAAACCGCGAAGTAGCGTCCCCCCCCCCCCCCCCAAGGGCGTCACAAGCACTATTTTGCACAAAAAGGCACAAGAGAACAGCAAAAAGTGCCACTAAGCAACATGAGCGATAAAGAACAATGAATGCGGTCTTCCTTCGCTGGGTATGGGCGCTCTGCAGGGAGAGAAGCTGGGTAAAACGTCTCGGCCAATCAGCTTGCGAGGTAAAACGTCTCGGCCAATCAGCTTGCGAGATTCCCGAGCGGTGAAGAGGTGGGCGGAGAGGAGTGGAGCGGTGGTCAGAGAGGTGGATTTTGAGTTGTGCGGGCTCTCCGTGTTGATACCTGATGTTCTAATGTAGTCTCCCTGCCTTCTGCTAGCGCCCGGGCAACTTTCGTGCCATTTTTTCTCAATTTTGAATTTTTGATGAATATTTTTGAAAAATCCGCGATGCACTGAGGGCGCGAAAGGTGAAACGCGAAGTAGCGAGGGATCACTGTATACGTATGTGTTTGAGTAAAATTAACAATTTTGTTTTATTCTATAATCTAAATTAGCATTTCTAGATGTATAGCAGCCATTCAGTTTGAGTATCTTTTGAATTCCAACACAAGGACACCTCAATCTACTTGAGGAGGTACTGATTAGGTTATCATCTATGCATGGTAAAACACATGAAAGCTGTGAATGAAAATCAGTTATTCCACAAATACAGATTTCTGAGTTTTTCCTTAATTAAAACTTAAGTATTGTAGTGTTTAAGAATGAACATGAACTCATTTTCTTTGCATTATTTGATTTAAAGGCAACATTTTTTTTTGTTTGTTTTAGCCAGTTGTCATTTTCTGTAAGTAAATGCTCTTAATGACAATATTTTGACTTGGAATTTAGGAAAGATTTTGCAGTGGTCTCTTATTTATTTTTTTTTCCAGAGCTGTATATTTATGTAAATGTCGCAACTCTTGGGTATTAAACAATCGATTGAGTTTTCAGTCCACTAGATGGCACAAAGTAAGTGTACATTGTGAGGTGAAGTCATAGCTTGTCTCATGAGATTTGCAACCAGATGTAAGTTCGGAAGCAGTTGGATGCACCAAAAAGTTAACACAAATGTTGGGCCTTTTTCATTGGCTTCATCCAGCAATGACCTACAGCTCTTGCTGGGATGGTTTGCCGCTGAGTGTGAAGCGGCTGGGATGAGAATCAGCACCTCCAAGTCCGAGTCCATGGTCCTCAGCCGGAAAAAGGTGGATTGTCCTCTCTGGGTTGGGGACAGGCTCCTGCCCCAAGTGGAGGAGTTTAAGTATCTTGGGGTCTTGTTCACGAGTGAGGGGAAAATGGAGCGAGAGATTGACAGACGGATTGGAGCAGCATCTGCAGTGATGCGGACGTTGTACCGGTCTGTTGTGGTGAAGAGGGAGCTTTGTTCTAAGGCAAAGCTGTCAATTTACCAGTCAATCTACGTTCCTACTCTCACCTATGGTCACGAGTTTTGGGTAATGACCGAAAGAACAAGATCGCGGATACAAGCGGCTGAAATGAGCTTTCTCCGTAGGATTGCTGGACTCACCCTCAGAGATAGGGTGAGGAGCTCAGTCATCCGGGAGAGGCTCAGAGTAGAACCGCTGCTCCTCCACATTGAAAGGAGTCAGTTGAGGTGGTATGGGCATCTGATTAGGATGCCTCCTGGACGCCTCCCACTTGAGGCGTTTCAGGCACGTCCCACTGGGAGGAGACTCCAGGGCAGACCCGGGACTCGGTGGAGAGACTATGTCTCCCAGCTGGTCTGGGAACACCTTGGTATCCTCTCTGAAGAGCTGGAGCAGGTGGCTGGGGAGAGGGAAGTCTGGGCTTCTTTGCTTGAACTGCTGCCTCCGCGACCCGGACCTCCGGAAAAGCAGTAGAAGATGGATGGATGGATGGATAGCAAAGACAGAACAAAAGACTTTGACATGACACACTCAATCCGGAAGCAGTGCTGCATGAAAAAAAAAACCCAAAACAGTCAGAACAACCGGGCCAACACACTCCTCTCAAAACCATCCAGCAACAGCAGCATTGGCTGATAACAGCTAAGCTAAAAACACTCCAAAAGCAACACCAAACCCCAGCGAGAGTCAAGGCAAACAGTCCCCAGTAAAAATCAACCAACTCCAGACACCTCCCCCTCGCCCCAGCAACAAAAACACCTTCAAGCCAAGAAGACAACACAATCCACCGCCCTCAAGGTATGCAAATACCCATGTCACCGTGGAAAACAAAGTCCGCCCTGGAACATAAGACCACTGGAACCCAGCCATGTGACCCTGCCTTGCTGCTAAGGAGGTCCCAAAAATGAACTGAGAAATGAAGTCCAAAGCTGAGAAATCCCTGAGCACAGCAGAAAGGACCGCACACCATCCCATGGAGGACTGTGAGGCTCCAGCCACCAAAGCAAAAGTGGCCACAAAAGACTGGAAACTTACATGAAACAGATATTGACAGTTGTACTAAAGGGACATAGTTTTTATGCCAAATAAGTTGGCTATGGTATCGTAGTACTTAAGGAATCGTAGTATCATGAGAGTATTGGGTATCATATGGTGAGGTCCCTCATGATTCCCAATGCAGTTGGAAATATGATTTCAGAGGGCTTCAAGATGAAATTGGGAACTTGAGATACAACGACTTATGACAAATTCTGGAATGCAGCATAAGTTCAGTCATCCCACTGACTTCACTCATCAACTGGCCAGACTTGTGGAGGTGTGGACGTGATCGTTTGTAACACTTTTGCCTACAGAAATAGTCCCTCAGAAATTCCTTTGCAATGTCTTCAAGCCTACTCAGCCTTTATCTCTCCAAAACTTGATGAAATTTACCAAAAAAATGTGAATGTAAGATAAAAAAAGAGTTTGATTGTTGTCAGAAGACATAAATTAGGGAAAAACTCCTGACAGACATTCCATTACCAACAACGATGGTGTAAAACAGGGAATGAGAACGGGACTGCACACACTGACAGGCACGCATGGATGCAGACAAAGAACAGTGAAAGATTGCGTTCCCCTTACATTCTTTCACATTCAATGGCCAAAAGCCAGCAGAAGATTTCACCAGAATTGCCCACACTGCAACTGGCCAATTACAATTCCTCTGACAAAGCATGTGGTCTGGGTTAAAGGCATGTCTCAACTGCTCGATGCTTTTCACAGTAGAATCAGCCAAATAATGTCAATTCAGCATTTTCATTGACAAAAAAAATTTACTCAGTACACAGGGCGATTATTTTCAAACTTTTTTTTTTTTAAATCCATTGAAACGGAATTGCTAACTATTAACAGTGGCAAAAAATATCAATAATGAATAATAACAATAATGAATTGAATCACCCCAGAGTAGAGTAGATAAAACTCATTAAAATCACAGCAGCGTGCAGTTATAAAAAAAAAAAAAAAAGACTTCACCAGTTAATTCACATCTTGTGTTACAGCCTCACAGTGCTGACATCTGACCACATTAATAAATTACACCTACATGAGTCACTTTATCAGCAATGCTAACACTCTCCCACCATAATTCAAGTCTAATTGGCAACAGTACCACTATCAGAGACATGCGGGATCAATATATCACCAGCATTCCCAGTTATTCATCCCTTAATTATACATGCAGCTGCAAACAAGTGATCAGTTATGGTTGACAGCCCACAGAGGAAAGAAAAAGTGATGCCCTGAGAAGCCATGCCTCAGCATGAAATTCTGCCATTAGCTTTGTATTACAGTACAGTAAACCACCCCACAAATTTGTATCATTAAAGGCTTGACAGATCTGAAGACAAAGAAGAGTAGAGGTGTGGTTTTGTCAGATAAAGGATGTTGAGCTTTGATCAGTTCAACAGTGGAGGACTTTCCACCAGTGACTGACTGACTGACTGCCCATGGCTGACAGGTTCTTACTAGGAATTGCTTCTCACCTTGCTGAGGCTCACCATGCTCCCTTCCTACACCCTGTGGTCGTGAGTGTAATCCACATTGCATTTGTGAATGGTAATTGGCAGCATCTCTTTTATTCGCTCTACATATTCCTTTATAACAGAATAACATAAATCCAATTGAGCTGAGCTGTTGTTTGATATTTTATACAGCAGAAACAGTGAAGGACTATTGCTGACAAAATGAAACAAAAGTAAAGATTAATGCTATTCACTGTTATTATTCTGATAACTTACAGTTAGGTCCATATATATTTGGACACTGACACAAGTTGTGTTATTTTAGCTGTTTACCAAAAACTTATTCAAAATACAGTTATATAATCAATATGATCTTTAAGCATAGACTCTTAAGCAAGTGAAATGCATGCTCGATCAGGTTGAGATCTGGTGACTGACTCAGCCATTGCAGAATATTCCACTTCTTTGCCTTAAAAAAAAACTCCTGGGTTGCTTTCAAAGTATGTCTTGGGTCATTGTCCTGTACTGTGATGCGCCGGTCAATCAATTTTGATGCATTTGGCTGAATCTGAGCAGACAGTAGATCCCTATACACTTCAGAATTCATCCAGCTGCTTCTGTCTTCCGCCACATCATCAATAAACACTAGACCCAGTGCCACTGCCCATGCATCACACTGCGTCCACCATGTTTTACAGAAGATGTAGTGTGCTTTGGATCATGAGCCATTCCAAGCCTTCTCCGTACTTTCTTGTTCCAGTCATTCAGGTACAGGTTGATCTTGGTTTCATCTGTCCAAAGAAGGTTGTTCCAGGACTAGGCTGGCTTCTTGATGTGTTGGGTTTTTTTTGGGGTTTTTTTTGGCAAAGTCTAATCTGGCCTCTCTATTTTGAGGCTGATTAGTGGTTTGCACCTTGTGGTGAACCCTCTGTATCTCTTCTCCTGAATTCTGCTCTCTATGGTAGACTTAGATACTGATACACCTACTTGCTGCAGAGTGTTCTTCACTTGGGTGGATGTTGTGAAGGTGTTTTTCTTCACCATGGAAAGGATCCTGTGATCATCCACTATTGTTGTCTTCTGTGGACGTCCAGGCCTTTTTAGGCCCTTTTCCACTAGCCCCACTTGGCCCAACACGTTACGGCTCGGCCCGCGTTTGTAGCCTTTTCCATTAGCCCCAGCACCGGTTAACAGGCGCTAACAGGTGCTATTTTCGTACCTATTCGAGGCCAGGGTACAACCGTGCTGAGTCGAGCCGAGATGTGACATCAGCAGACTGCGAGCCACTGATTGGTCAGTGCGTAACGTCACGAAAGCGTTCGTCTTCAGTGGAATTTACATGACCGCCATTTGCAATATTTCACAGACTAACTCGGTCACGGTGTAAATACGATATTAATACAGACAGCGTTGTAGGTTTTGCAGAAATCTACACCGTGGTCCAACGAAGAGGTGTGGTTTTGTCAGATAAAGGATGTTGAGCTTTGATCAGTTCAACAGTGGAGGACTTTCCACCAGTGACTGACTGACTGACTGCCCATGGCTGACAGGTTCTTACTAGGAATTGCTTCTCACCTTGCTGAGGCTCACCATGCTCCCTTCCTACACCCTGTGGTCGTGAGTGTAATCCACATTGCATTTGTGAATGGTAATTGGCAGCATCTCTTTTATTCGCTCTACATATTCCTTTATAACAGAATAACATAAATCCAATTGAGCTGAGCTGTTGTTTGATATTTTATACAGCAGAAACAGTGAAGGACTATTGCTGACAAAATGAAACAAAAGTAAAGATTAATGCTATTCACTGTTATTATTCTGATAACTTACAGTTAGGTCCATATATATTTGGACACTGACACAAGTTGTGTTATTTTAGCTGTTTACCAAAAACTTATTCAAAATACAGTTATATAATCAATATGATCTTTAAGCATAGACTCTTAAGCAAGTGAAATGCATGCTCGATCAGGTTGAGATCTGGTGACTGACTCAGCCATTGCAGAATATTCCACTTCTTTGCCTTAAAAAAAAACTCCTGGGTTGCTTTCAAAGTATGTCTTGGGTCATTGTCCTGTACTGTGATGTGCCGGTCAATCAATTTTGATGCATTTGGCTGAATCTGTGCAGACAGTAGATCCCTATACACTTCAGAATTCATCCAGCTGCTTCTGTCTTCCGCCACATCATCAATAAACACTAGACCCAGTGCCACTGCCCATGCATCACACTGCGTCCACCATGTTTTACAGAAGATGTAGTGTGCTTTGGATCATGAGCCATTCCAAGCCTTCTCCGTACTTTCTTGTTCCAGTCATTCAGGTACAGGTTGATCTTGGTTTCATCTGTCCAAAGAAGGTTGTTCCAGGACTAGGCTGGCTTCTTGATGTGTTGGTTTTTTTTTGGTTTTTTTTTTGGCAAAGTCTAATCTGGCCTCTCTATTTTGAGGCTGATTAGTGGTTTGCACCTTGTGGTGAACCCTCTGTATCTCTTCTCCTGAATTCTGCTCTCTATGGTAGACTTAGATACTGATACACCTACTTGCTGCAGAGTGTTCTTCACTTGGGTGGATGTTGTGAAGGTGTTTTTCTTCACCATGGAAAGGATCCTGTGATCATCCACTATTGTTGTCTTCTGTGGACGTCCAGGCCTTTTTAGGCCCTTTTCCACTAGCCCCACTTGGCCCAACACGTTACGGCTCGGCCCGCGTTTGTAGCCTTTTCCATTAGCCCCAGCACCGGTTAACAGGCGCTAACAGGTGCTATTTTCGTACCTATTCGAGGCCAGGGTACAACCGTGCTGAGTCGAGCCGAGATGTGACGTCAGCAGACTGCGAGCCACTGATTGGTCAGTGCGTAACGTCACGAAAGCGTTCGTCTTCAGTGGAATTTACATGACCGCCATTTGCAATATTTCACAGACTAACTCGGTCACGGTGTAAATACGATATTAATACAGACAGCGTTGTAGGTTTTGCAGAAATCTACACCGTGGTCCAACGAAGAGGTGCGGGGTTTTCTCTGCATGGTGGCAGATCCACAGTGAGAAGAGCGACCCGCACCGATACAGATGCAGCCCAGCATAGAACCGGACTACGGACAAGCTGAAGACGAACGTGAGAGAACCATCGATGGAGAGTGATTTGTAATATTGTGCATCTGTTCGCTTATTTATCCTGTTGGTGGTAAGCTCACTTTTTTTGAGCGAGTGATACAGCGCCGTCCTGTGCTGGCTAACGAGTGTTAGCTAGTAGCTAGCTAGTAGCCAACTCTGCTGATTCGTGCTTGTTTTGTCCTAAGTATTCGCTTGTGAGAGCAAAACGATGAAATATGTTAATCCTGGTTAAAGTCCTGGTTTGTGTACGTATTGCACTTTGGTGCTGCGCATTAAATTGTCTGCAATTTAATGTTAGAATGTGTTTCCACGTGCCAGGGGTTAGCTGCCCCCAGTGTTTATATTGTGGATGCAGGTCAAGTGGACCCCAGGAGCCGAAATCTCAACATATTAAAGTGCTCTTTCAAACCAGTGATTTATAAAGTCATTCATATAATTTTCTAAAGCGTCAGAATAGACCCGCACACCTATTCTGTGGATTTTCCATAAAAGGTGTTGGAACAGTGTTTTTGTGCTGTTTCTGTTCCACCATAAATCCCTGGATTGATAATGTACTTGTACATGTACAGAGTGGATCCTGCGGTGCTTGTCAGGGAAACGAAGCATTTTTGTCACATCCCACCACTGACTTTCATAAGTGTATTTCCCTAATACAGGTACATCTCCAAAAATTAGAATGTCATGAAAAAATTCAATATTTTTTGTCACTCATTTCAGAAAGTGAAATCCGTATATTATATAGATTCATTACACAGACAGTGATATATTTCAAGCGTTTATTTATTTTAATTTGGATGATTATGGCTTACAGCCCCTGAAAACCCCAAATTCAATTTGGCTAAAAAACAGAATATTACATAAAATTAACTTTAAAAAATAGTTTTTAAATAGAAATGTTAGCCGCTGAAGTATTGGTTAATATGGGCTGTAGCCATAATCATCAAAATTAAAATAAACACTTGCAATATATCACTGTCCGTGTAATGAATCTATATATCTGTTTCACTTTCTGAAATGAGTGACAAAAATACTGGACTTTTTCATGATATTCTAATTTTTTTGAGATGTGCCTGTATATGTGTTGAACTTGCCTGAACTAACCACCATCCATTTCTGTCGTTCGTCTAGGCAAGAGGAAAGGAAAAGCAGCCAGCCCACAACGGACCTTACCACTGTGGAAAGTACTGAAATCCTTTGCTTTTATAGGTAAAGTGCCAAACCAAAGTAGCACAATTTCCACTTAATATAAAAGGAACTGAACTGAGATTTATTTGATTGTGTGAATATTAATTACAGAATAATTGAAAATGACTGGCACATCAACTGTAAAATAAACCACTTGTTAATGTATTTATTTTTTTGTCAGATCACTTGTGTGATCCTTTGTGAGTTATGTTCATAACTGTATCTTTTGGGGAATGGCAGTTGCTCAGTCATCAATACAATTTAGTTTATATGTGTAGTTTATAGTCTATCATTAATAAACTCATGCAGTAACAGGACACATTACAAATATTTGAGACCCATTGTAGTGCATCCTTTTATATTTTATCAATACAAGTACAAAACACCGCCCACACTTGAAGCCAGGGCAAGAAGAGACATTTTACAGACAAGACAAATTTTTATTGATAAAAACTCCATATTTTGACTGAGTGACTCCATACTCGGTGATGCACACCTTCAGTTAAAGTACTAGATTCCATTCAAGTGAATGTATTAATTCATTCTGATTGCTGAGGCCACAGTAAAAACAGATGATTTTAAATGTAACGCAGCCCTTGTAAAATCTACTTTACTGAAGCGCAGCTACATGAAAATTGTGGTTAAATACAACAACGAAGTACTTTATTGTCACATTGGAACTGGAATCGCTCCTGTTTTGTTTTTCTTTTGAATTCTTGGATGGAACATGGGTGGGCAATATAAGCTGCAGCTTCAGCCATCACCCATTTCGGATAACCTATGTTGAACTTTATAATCAGAGGCGTTATTGTTTAATTTGACCTTGTTAGATTTTTTCCCCTTTGTTATATTATTCTATTTTCTTTTAATCTTTACTTTTAATCTATCCGAAATAAAGATTCATTCATTCATTCACATTCCACCACTGGCTTTTAGCAACAAGTATATTTCCCAAATATGTTTTAAACTTGCTTTAATTAACCACCACCCATTTCTGTCTTTTGTCTAGGCAAGAGGGAAATGATCCACCCCAAACTGGACCTTGCCTCACTATTTACAGAGATGCAGGCCTAAGATCTGCTGAACCAGGACCAGTACGAGGGGCTGATCCAATTGCTTCTCAGTGAGGCAGCGTGGCTGGCGTGTGTGACCCATTCCAGTTTCTTTTTTTTTTTTTACAGTTTGAATTTTGCACATTCTGAATAATCTGGAACTTGCTGCTGATTGTAATAAACAATTTAGTGACTTATGTGTTTGCATCATGATTTTTTATTTTGTCTGTTAAGACACCGGTGGGATAAGCGTCAACAGTACAAAGCATTTATCGGTGACCT
Source organism: Pholidichthys leucotaenia (assembly GCA_020510985.1). Taxonomy (NCBI): domain Eukaryota; kingdom Metazoa; phylum Chordata; class Actinopteri; order Cichliformes; family Pholidichthyidae; genus Pholidichthys; species Pholidichthys leucotaenia. The sequence continues at coordinate 363,185,213 of CM035836.1, read as the reverse complement.
TGAAAATAATGGCTCATTTTTAAGAAAAAAGTAACCAAAACAATTATTTTATTTACTGAAGACTGTATTGTTGGATGTGCCACCGCAGAAGACCCTGCATACTTTAGTGACAGTACCAGTATATGGAGGAATTCTGAGTCATATTAGCATCTGCTCTTCATCATAATGGGTTTGGGCAGGGGTGTCCAATCATGTGCTGTATCCTCACGTCTTCGGCTCTCCCAGAAGCTGCAGTACTATTCCAGAGTGTTTTGTCTCGCTGCCTGTACCGTTGTCTGGTGGTCCTTTTTAGCATTTACGGTGACAAAAAGCCACAGACCGAGGAGTCGCCTTGTACAGCCGCCATGTTATGTTTTGCTTGGGTCGCGTGTTTTATGTCACGGGAGTGTGGCGCCGCCTTGCTGTAAAAAAAATCCCGCCCACCCCAGCTTAACCCCGCTTTACCCGGCTGCAATGGAAAGACAACCGAGGCCGAAACGAGTAATAGCGAATCGAGGCGAGTCGAGTCGAGTTAGGCCGACCAGGGCTAGTGGAAAAGGGCCATTTGAGTTCCCAAGCTCACCAGTGCTCTCGTTTCTTCTCAATAAACCAAACTGTTGATTTGGCCACTCCTAACATTCCTGGTACCTCTCTGACTGATTTCACAGTAACAGCTTCTAAATAGAAATGCCACACCCGTAATCAACTCCAGACTTTTCACCTGCTTGCTTGATTGATGATGGATTAATGAAGGAAAAGCCCATGCAGCCCATTAAATAGCTTTTGAGTCAATCGTCCAGTAACTTTTGAGCCCCTGAAATGAGTTTCTGCATAAAAATAGTAGCTGCAATTTCTAAACCGTATCTCCAATTTGGATGTGAATATGCTGAAATTAAAGCTGAGAGTCTACAATTTAAGTCCATATTGATTATATAACTGTATCTTGAATATGTTTTGGTAAACAGCTAAACTAACAAAACTTGTGTCAGTGTCCAAATATATATGGGCCTAACTGTATATCATTTAATGCACTGATACTGAAATGTGGTCATATGCACCCGTAAAACATGGTGTCCTCATAGCCAGTGTCTGTGGAACTTGACATAATGCACGGCTCAGGAGACGCACACACACAGGCTTAGAGTAGTTCAAAGAGTTTATTAACAGCAGGAATGAATGAGTGCGTGTCTGCGGGATGTAAATGTGTTGGTGATGGTGTCTGCTCCAGGCACAGAGGCAGGTGACCGTACAGCCGAGCAACCCTATGGAGAGAGCACAGGGAGAGGGTGACGGGCATACACCAACACAGGAGGGATTTATGGCGAGAGAAGGACTTACTTGGTGGGTCAGGACAGCTGGCACAACAAGGGGGCGAAGCCCGGAAGACAGCCACCTGGAGAGCTCCGTACAGCAGCGAGGATTGGGCGATGGAGTGGAGATGTCCGCCGCTGGGGAATCCACCTGTGCACAGGGGAGAAGACTGAAGAAGAGAGGTAAGCGATCTTCTTACCAAAAAGGTGATGCTGAAGAGAAGTATGCTCACAACGGTGAGGGACGAAGTCTGACAGCTTCAGGCCGAGCCTCCGGGCGAGACGGCCTTTATCCCTCGCCGCTGATGATTGTCAGGTGCGTGAGCAGGTGGCGCCGCTGATGAATGGCGCGGCGTGACAGTACTCCCCCCTCTAGCAGCGCCTCCTGGCAATGGCTTATCCGGGTGCGCTCAGTGGAAGTCCGCGATGAGCGATGGGTCCAACACAAACGACGGGGGCACCCATTGTCGATGCTCGGGCCCATAGCCCTCCCAGTCCACCAAGTATTGCAACCCACGACCTCGGCGCCGGGAGTCCAGGATGGAGGAGACGGACCAGGCCGGATGGCCACCAATCATCCGGGGCGCGGGTTGCGCTGCAGGAGGAGGGCAAAGGGGGTCAGTGACTGCCAGTTTCACCTTCGACACATGGAAAGTGGGATGGATGCGGAGGGAGGGGGGAATAGCCACGCGCACAGCCACCGGGTTGATGATCCGGGTGATGGGAAAGGGACCCATGAATCGCTGTGCCAGCTTCCTCCTCTCGCCTTTTAATGTGACGTCCTGGGTAGACACATACACGAGTTGCCCAACTCTGTACGCCGGGGCAGGTCTTCTGTGCCGGTCCGCCACGGTCCTGTTGCGCTCCGCTGTGCGTAAAAGCGCATGACGCGCGGCAGCCCAGGTGGAGCAGAACTGCCTAAGGTGCGCCCTAACAGAGGGGACAGTTACCTCGTTCTCCTGCGCTGGAAACAGCGGGGGGTCGTAACCCAGGGACGCCTTGAAGGGGGACATCCCCGTTGCAGAAGAGCGGGCGGTGTTGTGGGCATACTCCACCCAGGCGAGATGGTTGCTCCAGGACGTCGGCTTGGATCTAGTAACACAGCGGAGCGGAGCCTCCAGCTCCTGATTGGTCCTCTCACACTGCCCGTTAGACTGGGGGTGATGGCCAGAGGAGAGGCTCACCTTGGCTCCGATGGCGTTACAAAAAGATCTCCAAACCTCGGATGAAAATTGGGGGCCCCGGTCCGAGACCACGTCCACCGGAATCCCGTGCAGCCTGACCACGTGTTGGACGAGGAGGCCCGCCGTCTCCAGGGCAGTAGGGAGACCTCGCAGGGGGATGAAGTGCGCCGCCTTGGAGAAACGGTCCACGATGGTCAGGACGGTGTCAAAGGAGTTGGAAACGGGGAGTCCGGTGACGAAATCCAGTGCGATGTGCGACCAGGGCCTGCCGGGGACGGGCAGAGGCTGGAGCAGACCCGCTGGGGGGGCATTTCCCGACTTGCTGGTGGCACAGATTGGGCAAGCCCGGGCGTAGCAGGCTGCAACCCTCCGCAGGCCTGGCCACCAAAAGGACCGTTGGAGGAGGCTGATCATCCGAGAGGTGCCGGGATGACAGGTGAGCCGGGAGGTGTGGAGCCAGTGGATGACCTCTCCTCGGACCGCAGATGGGACGAACAGTCTTCCCTCCGGTCCGCCGCCAGGATCAGGTTCCACCTCCTGCGCCTTCCGGATCTTGTCTTCAATGTCCCAAGAGATGGCACCGAGGACGCACGACCTGGGCAGGATAGTGTGGGGCGTCTCCTCAGCCTCCACGGGGGTGAACTGCCTAGAGAGGGCGTCAGGCAGGCCGTTTTTGGAGCCCGGCCTGAAGGTGATTGAGAAGCGGAACCTGGCGAAGAACAAAGACCAGCGCGCCTGGCGGGCATTCAGGCGCTTGGCAGATCGTAAGTACTCTAAGTTCTTGTGGTCCGTCAGGACCACAAATGGCAGGTCCGCCCCCTCTAGCCAGTGGCGCCACTCCTGTAAGGCGAGTTTAATGGCCAGGAGCTCTCTGTCCCCCACATCGTAGTTTCTCTCCGCCGGGGACAGGCGCCGGGAGAAGAAGGCGCACGGCCGTTTGGCGCCATCGTCAGGTGACCGCTGGGATAACACTGCTCCCACTCCCGTGTCCGATGCGTCCACCTCCACAATGCACTGCAGCGCGGGGTCGACCTGGCGAAGGACCCGGGAGGAGGAGAACTCCGCCTTCAGCGCCCTAAAGGCAGCAGCGACCTCTTCAGTCCACCGGAACGGGACCTTCGGGGACGTGAGGCGGGTCAGCGGTCCGACGATCGAGCTGAAATTTGGGACAAAGCAGCGGTAAAAATTGGCGAAGCCAACAAACTGTTGCACCTGCTTCCGGGATGCGGGAGTAGGCCACTCCACCACCGCCTTCACCTTCTCTGGGTCTGGGAGCACCTGGTCTTGAGCGATGATGAATCCCAGGAAGGATGTGGTCCTAGCGTAGAATTCGCATTTCTCAGCCTTCACGTACAGACGATTCTCCAGCAGTCTTTGGAGGACCCGCCTCACATGGACCTGGTGCTCGTCCCTGGACCTGGAGAAGATAAGAATGTCATCCAGGTAGACGAACACAAAAAGGCCGATGAAATCCCGGAGGACGTCATTAATGAGGCGCTGAAAGACGGCAGGAGCGTTGGTCAGCCCGAACGGCATGACGAGATACTCAAAGTGGCCGTTCGGGGTACGGAAGGCTGTCTTCCATTCATCTCCCTCCCGGATCCGGACGAGGTGGTAAGCGCTGCGTAAATCCAGCTTGGTAAACCAGGTCGCCCCCTGGAGGGAGTGAAAGGCAGTGTCCATGAGGGGCAGGGTGTAACGGTCCCTCTCAGTGATGTCATTTAGCGCTCGGTAGTCTATGCAGGGGCGGAGGGATCCGTCCTTTTTCCCGACAAAGAAAAACCCTGCCCCCACGGGTGACGACGATGGGCGAATAATCCCAGCGCTCAGTGATTCCTTCAGGTATGTATTCATGGTCTCCTTCTCCGGCGCCGACAGGCTGTAGAGCCGACCAGATGGCAGGGGAGCCCCCTGGCGGAGATTGATGGCACAGTCATATGGTCGATGCGGGGGAAGAGACATAGCTTTCGATTTACTAAATACCATACCCAGGTCGTGAAATTCTGGAGGCACCAGTGACAGGTCCGGAGGTGCTGTATCCGCCACAGGAGGAGCCGCGGACGGGGAGCAGGCAGCGGACTGAAGGCAGGTGCCCATACAGAAGGTACTCCATGCCGATACCCCAGCGGACCTCCAGTCCAGGACAGGGTTGTGGAGGCGTAGCCAGGGATACCCCAGGATGACGGGCGACACAGAGTTGGGCAGGACGTAAAATACCATCTCCTCCCGGTGGTTCCCTGAGATGATGACTGGGACAGGCATGGTTTGGTGAGAAACTCTCCCAAGGGAGGCACGGGAGAGATGGACCAGGGAGATGGGGTGTTTTAATGCCTGACAGCGGATGCCCAATCGGGTTGCCAGGCCTTGTGAAATGAAGCTGCCCTCTGCGCCCGAATCCACCAGTGCGTGGGTGAGGTGCCCAGTGGGATTGTGGCAAAAACGGATGGGCAGCTTTAATTGAGTGAGAGTGTCTAACCGGTTGGGATCCGCGAGGCTCCCTACAGCGATTCGCGGACCCCGCCGACTGGCTTTCCGCGGGCAACGCTCCACAGTGTGTTGGTCACCTCCGCAATACATGCAGAGGCCCAACTCACGGCGGCGTTGTTTCTCCGCAGGGGAAAGCTTGGTCCAGCCCGTCACCATCGGCTCCGACTCCTCGGGGCACGATGCTGGCGGCGCCGCCAGGGGGCGAGCTTGGAACAGGTGCGGCGAGACTCCACGAGGGCGAGAAGAAGAAGACTTCCGCCCCGAGGAGCGCTCGCGCAGCCTGTTATCCAAACTTATCGCTAAGGATGTCAGCTCTGCTAGCGTCCCAGGGATATCCCGTCCAGCCAGTTCATCCCTCAGATCATTATTGAGGCTGCGGAGGAACAGGCCACAGAGGGAGCGTTCCTCCCAGCCCAATTCCTCCGCCGCTACCCGGAAGTCGACCGAGTAGTCCGCTGCCGACCGGCCTCCCTGCTGGAGAGCGAGAAGCCGATCGACCTGGACCGTCTCGGTTTGAGAATGGTCAAAGACCTCCAGAAAGCGCCTCACGAACTGGTCATAGGTGAGGGTGGCATAACTGGGCCTCGCCATTACGGCGTAGGTCCAAGTTAACGCACGCCCCTCCAGAAGATTCCCTATGTAACCAATCCGACTGTGATCCGAGGGAAAATCTCCGGGCACACGGTGGAACACGGACTCACACTGCATAATGAACCCCCGCACTCCGCCAAGCTTACCGCTAAAGCGGGCGGGGGTCGGAATCGGTGTGAGCTGAACCGGTGCCACTGGAGCCGGCTGGACGGCCGCTGGAACGGCAGGAGCCGCGCCACCCTGACGAGCCGGGGGGAACGGCTGTTGAGGATCTAAGCGGCCCAACCGGTTAGTTAAGTTTAATAATTGATTTAGGATAACCTGCTGTTGATAAGCAATCTGATCCACTCTAGCCTCGAGAGTGGTAAACCGGTGTGCGAGCCCGCCGTCCGCCGAGCCGCTCTGCTGAAGCCGTACTGACATAATGCATGGCTCAGGAGACGCACACACACAGGCTTAGAGTAGTTCAAAGAGTTTATTAACAGCAGGAATGAATGAGTGCGTGTCTGCGGGATGTAAATGTGTTGGTGATGGTGTCTGCTCCAGGCACAGAGGCAGGTGACCGTACAGCCGAGCAACCCTATGGAGAGAGCACAGGGAGAGGGTGACGGGCATACACCAACACAGGAGGGATTTATGGCGAGAGAAGGACTTACTTGGTGGGTCAGGACAGCTGGCACAACAAGGGGGCGAAGCCCGGAAGACAGCCACCTGGAGAGCTCCGTACAGCAGCGAGGATTGGGCGATGGAGTGGAGATGTCCGCCGCTGGGGAATCCACCTGTGCACAGGGGAGAAGACTGAAGAAGAGAGGTAAGCGATCTTCTTACCAAAAAGGTGATGCTGAAGAGAAGTATGCTCACAACGGTGAGGGACGAAGTCTGACGGCTTCAGGCCGAGCCTCCGGGCGAGACGGCCTTTATCCCTCGCCGCTGATGATTGTCAGGTGCGTGAGCAGGTGGCGCCGCTGATGAATGGCGCGGCGTGACAGAACTGACTTAATTTATTACATCTTTCTTAGTCCTAACTCCATCACATGTAGAAGAATGCACTTCATAAATGAGTAGAAGTTGGTACAAAATCACACATCTGCTTGAGACATTGTTCACTCGCTAATGAATAGGCCCATCACTGCTGAATTAATGATCCAACCATTTCCAATCTTCAGTCCAGGCCTAATAAAATTCATGCCTGTACAACTCATTATCATCACAGGACATCAAAAACCATCTGAAGCATCACAGAGGGACATTCAAGATATCGTTTGACAATGAAGCTTTAAGCCTCCCACAGCAGAAACTCTGGACATAGAGGTTTCAAAGAAGGATAGTATGTTGAAGTGACTTTTATTAGTGGTGTTGGATGATTACAATTTTTAATAACTCCTCTGATTATACAGTTCAACATAAGTTATCCGAAATGGGTGATGGCTGAAGCCGCAGCTTATATTGCCCACCCATATTCCATCCAAGAATTCAAAAGAAAAACAAAACAAAAGCGATTACAATTCAGAACAAAGCTAAGACAAAATGTGACAAAAAAAACTAAGCAACAACACAACACAGACTGGATATGACAATCCTTATGTGATTTTATATGTCATCTTGTATATATGTTTGGAGTATTTCTTCCTTTAGTTTTTGTTTAAATTGTCCAAGCATTGTACATGATTTTAATTCAGGTCCAAAATCGTTCCATAATCTGACTCCTTGCACTGAAACACAGTGTTGCTTGGTGGTAGTTCTCACTGAAGGTTTTTGAAATATACATGTTCCTCTGAAATGATATTGTTTCTCCCTTATTTGGAACAGCTTTTGGATATTTGCGGGCAGTGATAGATTCTTCACTTTAAACATTATTACTGCAGTTTTAAAGTCAACCAGATCTTTCAACTTGAGAGCTTTTAAGAAAAAGTGGGTTTGTTGGTTCCCTGTAAGCAGCTTTGTTTATTATTCTAATAAGATAAGATAAGATAAGATAAGATAAGCCTTTATTAGTCCCACAACGGGGAAATTCCAGGATTGCAACAGCACAGGGATAGCAACACTCAGAGCAACAATCAGAAGGCAAGAAAAAAAAAAAAAAAAAAAAAAACAAGCAAGAGCAGCTAATATACATATGTACATATTACTATAAAATATATATACACACACACACACACACACACACAGTGCAGAGCATTGTAGCTGGATGGAATAAATATATGAATATATGAACACACAGTGCAGAGCATTGTAGCTAGATGGAATAAATATGTAAATATATAAACACCCACAGTACGGAGCATTGCAGCTAGGTGGAATAAATATGCAAGTATATAAACACACACAGTGCGGAGCAATGTAGCTAGATGGAATAATATGTAGATATATAAAAACACAGTGCGGAGCATTGTAGCTAGATGGAATAAATATATAGATATATAAATATAAACACACCCAGTGCAGAGCATTGTAGCTAGATGGAATAAATATGTAAATATATAAACACACACAGTGCAGAGCATTGTTGCTAGGTGGGATGAAACAGCATAACCGTCTATTTAGTTATCCTACATGGTATGATTATGTGCCCATACATATTCTCACCCTCCATAGCGACCGGTATGTTCCTAGTTGTATGCCGGAGAGGACCATTGTGTAAGTCTATTGCATCTTTTGCATTCAAAAAAAAAAAAAAAAAACAAAAAAAACTATTAGTTTGTTACGTCTTTTTGCTATCTCTGCGAGCTCTCTTCTGAAGCATAAAGACTGGATATATGTTTGTTTTATATGTATTTCCCCATACTTCAGTACAATATGTCATGTATGGGAGTATTAATGAATGATACAAGGTATAGTGTGGGTTGATTCAGCAAATATTTCACTCTGTGTAGTATTGCAATTGATTTGGATATTTTACCTTTAATATAATTAATATGTGACTTCCAACACAGTTTATTATCAATTATTACACCAAGAAATTTAGTTTTGGATACCCTTTCAATCTCTACACCATTTACACTGAGTTTAGATACTAAGTTGTTGTGATGGTTGTTAAAAACTATAAATTTTGTCTTACTTAAATTGAGCGTTAATTTGTTTGAATCAAACCACAGTTTAAGCTTTCCTAATTCCTTTCCGAGTGTATCCAAAAGTTGTTCCAAATTGCTTCCACTGCATAATAAATTAGTGTCATCGGCAAACAATATTAAATCCATTTTTTCTGAAACTTTACATATATCATTTATATACATATTGAATAACAATGGCCCCAAAACTGAACCCTGTGGGACTCCACAAGTAACCTTCAGTAACTGTGAGTTTTTGTTACCAACACATACATACTGATATCTATTCTTTAAGTAACTACATAACCAGGACAGTGCTACCCCCCTAATACCACAATTTTGTAGTTTCTTTAATAATAAATTATGATCCGCTGTATCAAATGCTTTTTTAAGATCCAGGAATATCCCAACTGAATATGTTATTATTATTTTCAACGGCAGTTGATATTTTTTCAATAAATTCCATTAGAGCAAATGCAGTTGTCCTCTTGTGTCTGAACCCATATTGCTGCTCACACAATAAATTATTCTTCAGTATGAAGTTGTCAATTCTCTCATAGAATATTTTTTCAAGTATCTTGGAAAATTGCGGCAATAGTGAAATTGGTCTATAGTTTGAAAGTTCCCCTCTGTCACCTGTCTTGTATATCGGAATTACTTTAGCTATTTTCATTGCATTGGGAAATATACCTGTTTGGAGAGACAGGTTACAGATATACGTCAGTGGTTTCACTAAGCATTCAATAATAATTTTGACTAAGAGCATGTCAATACCATCACAGTCCGTAGATGTTTTACTTTTAAACGATTTAACAATTTCAATGACCTCTCTCTCGTCTGTGTTCTTCATGAAAATGGAGTCTTTTATAGCAGTGTTTTTGCTTATTGTATCACCCGTAGGTGCTGTAATGGGTATTTCTCGAGCCAAATTAGGACCAATGTTAACAAAAAAGTTATTAAATTCATCTGCAGGTGAAACTGCATTCACACTCTGAGTCGTTTTATTATTTTTTGAAAAATTGGTTGGGTAGCTTGTATTTCTGTTTTTATTTCCAAGAATATTGTTAAGTACTGTCCATGTATTTTTAACCTCTTGCACTCCGGGATACCGCGGGCGGTCACGTCTCTGCGTCCTCGTGCGTCCTAGTGTGTACTGTGCGTCTCAGTGCACACTGAAAAAAAAAGCTGCATTTCTGTTCTTCCACTACAGACACAGCCGCGAACAGAAAGCCAAAGGAGTGCTTTGATTGGCTTAGATTTGATTGACCTCTCATTCGACTAATAAGAGCCTTGAATTGGGTTTCTGAAACCTTGAAGAACCAATGACTGAAAACCTAGCAAGAAGGACCCGCCTACCAACGACTGCGAATACAAGGAGCCAATTGAAGCAGAGAAGTTTGACGATTGAAAGCATGCGTCCCGTGCGTAAAATCTGTTTTGTGTAAGCCGCTGTGTGTAACGGTAGCGTTCGCCAGTCTTTTTTTATTACTACTGTTCTTATTTGTTTTGAAAAATCGTTCACCAAAACCGCAATCATGGAAGCGCAAAACCGCAATCATGGAATCATGGTTTGACCGGGTCGCATGACCAGAACCACGAGTCGTAACAAGTGGACCAGCGTCATGTTCGTCTGACAACAACGAGGAACAGATGTTCGCCAGCGACACTGCTGTTGTGGACAGGTAAGTGTTATAAGCTAAATTATTCTTTATCACTGAAAATAGTAATCAAAATGACTTTTGACCGATCGGTAATTACAACTGTGCGTCATCCCCACGACAGACTGTTGACGGACTGTTTTTTTGTGCGCCGCGTTCCTCTGTAGCGGGGGGGGGAGTTGTTATCCTCTACATTGCAGATATTTTAGTATAATTTTTATTGCACTGTAGGTTATTTTTTCTTGTAAAAAAAAAAAGGCCACACATTTTTTACATGGCATGCTTCTTTGTGTGTGGGGGGCTTGTTTGTTCATTCATTCATTCATGAATGAATAAACAACCCCCCCCCACACACACACACACAGCCCTGAGTGTCACCTTTCATTTGAGCCCAAGATGAAGCTTCTATGTTGAATCATTCAAAAGTTATAGACGTTTTTCCAAACTGTGCCATTTGGCACAATTTGGCACAGTTCAAATACGCCTGGGAACAACCTGAGAAAAAAGCTGTGTAATATATTCATTTTTTGTGGTATTGTTACAAAATTTTGACCTCAGCTGGATAACACTTGGTTCTATATTTCTGTTGCATTTTCCAGCCCGTATCTGACAGCTGTGTGTTATTTGCAAGCATTTGTATCTAAAAAAACACCCAGGCAAACTTTATTTTCTTCAAGTTCAGTATGTTTAGATGACTGTTACTCAGTGGCAGGAGCACTTAGAGAGATTATGACTGTTTTGCCAAAAAATTCAAAGTGTTTTCTTTTAAATGAGACCAACCCCATGAAGATGCTGCAAAGAGTTGAAGAACAGCTTTTGATTTACTTTGGATATGTTATTTTTAGGCGTTTTTAGGGAAATTGACCAGAGTGCAAGGGGTTAATATTGTCTCTGTTTTTCTCCAGTTCTTTACTGTAATAGTCTCTTTTACTACATCTTATTATACTATATGTTAACTTATTTTTGTATGTTTTATACCGCTGCTCTGCTTCTTTTGTCCTTTTCTTTAGGAAAGCTTTATATAATGAATTTTTCTTTTTACACGCCTTTTGTAATCCTTTGGTTAACCATGGCTTATCGGCAAATTTATGTTTAAGCTTTTTCTTTACTAATGGACATTTTTTTTTATAAAGAGTGGTTACAATGTTTATAAATGTGTCATAGGCTTCATTTACATCTGATACATAGACTTCTGTCCAGTCTTGCTTCAGCAAGTCTTCTTTAAAAGAACTGATTGCATTTTGTGATTTGTATCTGAACGATTTTAAACAAATTTTCTGTATTGGCCCCTGTGTGGCCAAGGATAAGTGCAAAGGTTGGCAAATGGTCACTTATATCATTTATCAATAATCCACTTTCTATTTTCTTATCAATAATATTAACAAACAGGTTGTCAATAAGTGTAGCAGTGTGAACTGTGATTCTACTGGGATGTGTTATTGTGGGATATAGACTCATGCTGTACAAAGAATTCATGAACTCTGTAATTACATTTTGTTGATATGGATTTAGTAAATCAATATTGAAATCTCCACAAATTACTACCATTTTCTTACTAGTAATATTATTGTACAGCTAGACTAATTTATCTCTGAATGTCTCAATGCAAGTTCCCGGCGTTCTATATATACAACTTATAATTAGATTTTTTGTTTTATCTTGGTCAATCTCAACAGTAACACATTCCAAAATCCCTGGTAGTGCAAAGGACATTCCATTTACAAGCTTACACCTATACAGGTCATCCATATACAGTGCAACACCACCACCCTTTTTTTGAGATCTGTTAATATGAAACATCTGATATCCCTCTATTGCCATCAGGGGAGCCTGCTCTTCATTAAGCCAAGTTTCAGAGACTGCGATAGCTGTAAATTTTCTGTCTAGCTGTTTTAAATAGTCCTGAATCTGTGGAAAGTTTTTGTTAAGACTTCTGCTGTTGAAGTGTATTATTGATAGTTTACCATCTAGTTGCACTTGACTTTTGAATTGCTTTTCAGTGTAATATTCACAATGATTATGAATATTATTGGAAAAAGTGGTTATCAGGATCAATATAATTTTCCATCTCTTGTAGTTTATGTTCAGCATAATGGCATATTTTCAGAGTTTGAATTTCCTCACTCTGTGTCAAATGACTTCCTCCAACTGGGGATAATTGATGTCTACTCAAGTCAGTCATAAGTTTTTTTGTTTGTTTTGTTTATTTTTTTTTATTTTTTTTTTTTTTTAAGTACACTGACATGGTATGTCAAAAGAACTATTCTTGCCGTGTGTGTGGATATGGATTTTTATAGTCTCTTAATTTTCTTAATCAGTGTTCATCTGTATTTATTTAAGTCAGTAACATCTCTGATTATTATACTCTTTGCTTCCTCAGGTGTTCCATTTAGTTTAATTGCAATTAATCTTTTGGAATGTTGAGTTAATCGTGATTAATAATGTGCTAATCGTGTGTTTTTCCATACAGATACAGTGTACCTTAAGTTGGTAATTTTTCAAGTTTGTCATACTCTTATGAACATGAGAGTGGGCAAATATGCTTGCTGTCTTCACCTGCAGATTTATTAAAGCTCTCAACATATCCAAAATGACAAAAACTATCCAGAATATTCTCCAGAAAATTCTCAAAAGTATTACTGCATGTGCAAACAACAGAACGCCAGGGCTCAATAACATCACTGAACAACAACCAGCCAACCAGCAGCCACAAAGGAGCTTGCTCTTTCTCCCACAGCAAATCAATCAACTTTACTTATAAAGCACTTTAAAAACCAACACTCGCTACACAAAGTGCTGTACAACAAGGACACACATAAAAACATAAAAGCAAGGAGCCGGACACTAGCACAAAAACAATATAAAACCAGCAAGACAATATAAAACTCAGCACAAGTAGAAACCACAGTTAATAATATCAATAAAATAAAGGTAAGAGAAGCAAACGTCCACCACTTTTAAGGAGATCAACACAAAACTTTGTGTGTCACAACAGACACAATTTCCCTTTTAGCAGAAAAATTGCAAACTCAAGCAACTATCTTGCCCGTGATGACACCCCACCATGCTGCAAAAACGAAGGGGGAGTGAATGGACATTACGAACACAGCTTGAGAATTTTTTTAGACTGGTACCGTACTCACCAATAGTTGGACCCAAAGCTATGAGGATGAAAACAGGCGAATTTCTGTTGGTGTCAGCTGCTGGAGGTCAGCTATAACCTAGCATGTAGCTAGTAGCTACTATCTAGCTAACTTCCACAGAAGAACAACCCAACATCCAGGCGAAGTTTTGGAGGAGGCTGTAACAATTATCCAGGTGAGCGCTCCGACAGATAACGTTGTAAACTTAAATATGACAGCACTTTGGGGATTTCCATGGCTGTAATCCAGCTTGTTTGACTTAGCAATGTCTGCGTGGCGTGCACAGTGTCTGTGGCCAGAACGGCTTTGTTACAGAGAGCCCCTACGCCAAAAAGTACCGTTTGCACTTTCTGACATTAACTGCACCTTAACCGCGATCACAAAATTTGTCGCCGTTAAGGGGGGCAAAGTGTAACGGGTGATTAATGCGATAACACCAATACCACTAAATTTTATACATCTGCACTGTAAAATACAATTAGTTAACCTCACTTAGAAAATCATGCAAACTGATTGCTTAAGAAACCAAATGGAATGGAAACTATGTTGTACAAATGCTTTCATTACATAAGTTGTGTTCCGGTTATTTTTTTCAAGCCAATCATTTTGCATGCTTTTTCTAACAAGGTTAACTTACTGGCTATTACAGTGTGTTGAGTGTGTCCATATGAACAGAATCGTCATCTTGCAAACCAACCATATGTCTACAAAGGTAGCTTCAAATATATGTGGGGCAACTGATAAATTTAGTCTGCTGCTACTGGCCTTTTAGAGGAGCTCCTGCAGTGGAGAGGCCAGAAATAACATTATAGAAAGTTCTTTTTTGTGATGGTTTAAGGAAAGCTGTCCACTCCAGCCACATCTAGTCTTCTCCTTTAGATCACAACTTTGTCAGCTTGTAAGAACACAATTGCTGTCTTATTTCTCCATAAACAATTTGGTTATATTGTTACTTGGGTTAAAATATATCCCTTCATAAAAGTAGACCTAAATGACTGATGAGCAGTGGATAAAAAACGCTTGACATTCTTTTAAATGTGATGGCAAGTGATCTTATTAAAGTATCCATAATTGACTGGAGTAATTTTTAAGATGGTACATTCCATTTATGCCTGGACTCATAAATCTGATGTCGGAATGATGACACTTTCAAGCTAACAGCATTACAGTACATGTTAGTACTGGTTAGCCATTGATCATAATAGGACTAATAAAAACAATACTGCACACAGTAATTTGCGTATAAAAACACAGTAGTGATGTGTCCAGAAACAGAAGTTGGGCTGTACGGTACACACATCTGACTAGAAGATATCCTGTATAAAACAGTGCTAATTAAGAGTTTTTACTGCCGTTGATGTGCGTTGCATGGGTGTAGCCATCTTCGATTTTGATATTGTAGGGGTTAGGGTACTCGAACTTCTATTCTAACAATATAGCAAAGAAAATCCAACCTCCCATTTCAAATGAAACTAACTACAGGTCTCATCTTACTTTTGTGTTGTGAATCATCTCCAGATTTAGATTTGTCACCATGACTTCATGAGAAGAGGAAGCTGAAGGAAACTTAAAAGACATGGTCATTTCCTTTCGGTTTGTGACACATACAGTAGTCTGAATATAAAACTAGCGTGTGATCAAACGTCCTGGTATTACAAACTTTGATTCCTGGAAACTGATAATCACATATGTAGCTGCTTGACTCCTACTAATGATGGTATTCTGAGCTGTTATTTCTCCGCTAAGATTAAATGTTTGAATGAATCTCTCCTGGACCCCTGACCTGACTTTGCCGACCACCACAGCGTGATGAACTTTAATGCCATCCATTCTCCGGAGGATATAACTGCTTGCGCTGACAGAGGCTGAGCTGTAACCTTGAAAAATTAATCAGCGTAATAATAAAACATTCATGCAACCTGACATGTGTTCACAAGCAGGTCATTAGTCATCCAAAAGTTGATCCCAGGCCGCCCCGGAGCTGTGTGGAACAGTCCTGTCAGCGCCTCTGGAGTGAGATGGGAATCACTCTGACTCCCGTGGGTAATCTGTGGCAACACTCTCCAACAAGTGTTCCTCCTGGTCCTCTCACAAAAAGACAAATGATTTGTCCTATTTAAATATAAATGAATTTAAAAATATGCCTTAACAAGAGGAGGATAGAGTAGCCAGAATTTGTACTCAAGTAAAAGTAGCTTTAGCATATGATATTAATTACTCTAGTACAGGTAAAAGTAGTCACCAGAAATTACTTGAGTAAGAAAGTATCCATTAAAAAGTTACTTGAGAAATGACACCAGCTTTATTCTCATTGATTTGAGGTTTTTCTCTTATTTTTGAATTTGCCCCGATGGTCACCAAACTGACAATGATCATCAGATCGGTCTGCATTCAGGTTGTGCTCAAGGTTAAAAGTCATGAAATCTGGGCACTTAGGTGATTTCATAAAAACTGTTACACTTCCTAGGCCAGGGGTGTCCAATCATGTGCCATGGAGGGCCAAGACCCTGCAGGCTTTAACTCCAACCCGTGTTTTCAACAGCAGATTTCACTGAATTTCTTCCCACTGATTGCTGATAAGTGCAAACACTTGGTGAAGCGACTGGGTAGAAGAGAAAACCTGCAGGGTCTTGGCCCTCCATGGCACATGATTGGACACCCCTGTCCAAGGCAGTTTCTCCAATGGTCAACAAACACACAAGAATCCTCAGACGGGTTTGCATCTAGGCGGTGGTCAAGGGCATGATCACAGTGAACAATCAGATCTACGCACATACAGTATCTCACAAAAGTGAGTACACCCCTCACATTTTTGTAAATATTTTATTATATCTTTTCACAGGACAACACTGAAGATATGACACGTTGATACAATGTAGTCAGTGTACAGCTTGTATAACAGTGTAAATTTGCTGTCACCTCAAAATAACTTGACACACAGCCATTAATGTTGAAACTGCTGGCAACAAAAGTGAGTACACTCCTAAGTGAAAATGTCCAAATTGTGCCCAATTAGCCATTTTCCCTCCCCAATGTCATGTGACTCGTTAGTGTTACAAGGTCTCAGGTGTGAATGGGGAGCAGGTGTGTTACATTTGGTGTTATCGCTCTCACACTATCTCATACTGGTCACTGAAAGTTCAACATGACACCTCATGGCAAAGAACTTTCTGGGGATCTGAAAAAAAGAATTGTTGCTCTACATAATGATGGCCTAGGCTATAAGAAGATTGCCAACAACCTGAAACTGAGCTGCAGAATGGTGGCCAAGACCATACAGCAGTTTAACAGGACAGGCTACTGTAAACTGCCTCGCCATGGTCAGCCAAAGAAGTTGAATGCACGTGCTCAGCATCATATCCAGAGGCTGTCTTTTGAAAATAGATGTATGAGTGCTGCCAGCATTGCTGCAGAGCTTGAAGGGGTGGGGGTGGGGGGTCAGCCTGTCAGTTCTCAGACCATACACTGCACACTGCATCAAATTGGACTGCATGGCTATCATCCCAGAAGGAAGCCCCTTTTGAAGAAGATGCACAAGAAAGCCCGCAAACAGTTTGCTGAAGACAAGCAAACTAAGGACATGGATTACTGGAACCATGTCCTGTGGTCTGATGAGACCAACATAAATGCATTTGGTTCAGATGGTGTCAAGTGTGTGTGGCAGAAACTATGTGAGGAGTACAAAGACAAATGTGTCTTGTCTACAGTCAAGCATGATGGTGGAAGTTCATGGTTTGGGGCTGCATGAGTGCTGCCGGCACTGGGGAGCCTCGGTTCATTGAGGGAACCATGAATGCCAACATGTACTGTGACATACTGAAGCAGAGCATGATCCCCTCTCTTCGGAAACTGGGCCACAGGGCAGTATTCCAACATGATAACCACCCCAAACACACCTCCAAGACAACCACTGCCTTGCTAAAGAAACTGAGGGTAAAGGTGATGGACTGGTCAAGCATGTCTCCAGACCCAAACCCTATTGAACATCTGTGGGGCATCCTCAAATGGAAGGTGGAGGAGCGCAAGGTCTCTAACATCCACCAGCTCCGTGATGTTGTTATGGAGGAGTGGAAGAGGATTCAGGTGGCAACCTGTGAAGCTGTGGTGAACTCCATGCCCAAGAGAGTTAAGGCAGTGCTGGAAAATAATGGTGGCCACACAAAATATTGACACTTTGGGCACAATTTGGACATGTTCACTAGGGGTGTACTCACTTTTGTTGCCAGGGGTTTAGACATTAATGGCTGTGTTGAGTTATTTTGAGGGGACAGCAAATTTACACTGTTATACAAACTGTACACTGACTACATTGTATCAAAGTGTTATATCTTCAGTGTTGTTTCATGAAAAGATATAATAAAATATTTACAAAAATCTGAGGGGTGTACTCACTTTTGTGAGATACTGTATGTGATTTCAAAAAAATTACTACTCCTATGTCCGTCAGTCCACATTTCACAGGAATTGTTATTGTCTAGAATTCTAGGCAATTCTCCTGCAGGTGGTGAGCCACCTCCCTCCTGCAGGTGGTGAGCCCACCTGCAGGAGGGATCATGAAGATCATGGTGCTATGTGAACCAGCCTACAGTTTGGGTTACTCTGCTTGGACTGCTGCCCCCGCAACCATGAACCTCGGATAAGCGGTAGAAGATGGATGGATGGATGGTCACTTGAATGCATGTACATGGATTAGACTGAACTCTATTAAGCCAGAAGGAAATTCATTGAGTAAATGTAACTAGCACTTAAGGTACCAAAATTTTGTACATATACTTTAAAGGAAATCTTGTATATTTTGACATAGTTTACTGAGCTACAGGTCTTTAAAAATGTTTCTATGTGATAATCCTTTTGTAATTGTGGGTCACTTTTCCATCAATAACACAAAATATTACCAGTAAGAAGGCAAAAAAGGAAAATAAAAAGTATCTACAATTGTCTAGAATCAAGAGAAATGCTCTTACATAAAAAACTGCAAGGGAAGAATATCTTGTCAGACAAAAACAGTCTTAAGATATTTCATCTTACTAAGATTTCAGAATCATGCATGCTATAAGAGAAAATATTGCATAATGTTGTTATAAAGTCACTGCAAATGTGGTGCAATATCATTAGCACACACACATCTGTATGGTCAAACCTCAGATTCAGGATGAGCAATGTGGTTTTCATCCTGGCCGTGGCTCATCAGACCAGCTCTTCACCCTCTCGAGAATCCTCGAGGGTTCATGGGAGTTTCCCCAACCAGTCCACATGTGTTTTGTGAACTTGGAAAAAGCATTTGACCGCATCCCTTGTGCTCTCTTGTGGGGGGTGCTGCGGGAATATGGGGTATTGGGCTCGTTGTTATGAGCTATCCAGCCGCTATACGACTGTTGCAAGAGTTTGGTTCGTATTGCCAACACCCAGTCAAACACGCTTCCGGTGAGAGTTGGGCTCTGCCAGGGCTGCCCTTTGTCACCAATCATGTTCATAATTTTTATGGACAGGATATCTAGGCACAGCCAAGGATTGGAGGGTGTCATCCTTGGTGACCACAGAACTTCATCTCTGCCGTTTGTGGATGATGTCCTGTTGACTTCATTGAGCAATGACCTACAGGTCTTACTGGGACGGTTTGCTGCCAAGTGTGAAGTGGCTGGCATGAGAATCAGCACCTCCAAGTCCGAGTCCATGGTCCTCCACCGGAAAAGGGTGGATTGTCTTCTCTGGGTTGGGGACAAGCTCCTGCCCCAAGTGGAAGAGTTTAAGTATCTCGGGGTCTCATTCACGAGTGAGGGGAGAATGGAGCGAGAGATTGACAGATGGATTGAAGCAGCCTCTGCAGTGATGCAGACGCTGTACCAGTCTGTTGTGGTGAAGAGGGCATTAAGCTCTAAGGCAAAGCTGTCAATTTACTAGTCAATTTACGTTCCTACCCTCACCAATGGTCATGAGCTTTGGGTAATGACCGAAAGAATGAGATTGCGGATACAAGTGGCTGAAATGAGCGCTCTTTGTAGGATTGCTGGACTCACCCTTAGAGATAGTGTGAGGAGCTCAGTCATTCAGGGGAGGCTCAGAGTACAACTGCTGCTCCTCCAAATCAAAAGGAGCCAGTTGAGGTGGTTTGGGCATCTGATCAGGATGTCTCCCGAATGCCCCCCACTTGAGATGTTTCGGGCACATCCGATAAGGAGACCCCAGGGCAGACCCAGGACACGCTGGAGAGACTATGTCTCCCAACGGTCCTGGAAACGTCTTGGTATCCTCTCTGAAGAGCTGGAGCCGGTGGCCGGAGAGAGGGAAATTTGGGCTTCTTTGCTTGAGCTGCTGCCTCTACAACCTGGAGCTCTGGAAAGGCGGTAGATGGATGGATGGATAGCTGTATGCACTGAAACATGTGTAATAGAACCATGTGCAATTCACTAAGCACTTTAAGTTTATGCATCATATCATTCTACAAATGCACTTTACTGAACTACATGATGCACCTTAACACTTTGCACTTAAACATCCCGAGCAACACCTTGGTTGTGTTACTTTCTGCTGATCGGAGATCAATATTCAGCTTAACTTTGTTTATTCCTCTCTTTCTATCAGTGTGCAATCTTGTTGCTATTGTTATTATTGTTGTGTTATTTGCTTTATTACTGTTGTATTGTGTTATCTGTTTTATGTGGTTGTCCAGGGGATACAAGATGGAAATTAGCTCCAGTCATCATCTTGTATGCTGCATATTTACATGTTTTATGTTCATCAGTACGCACCGTCCCTTTTACAAATAAACTGCAAGACTCTGAAAAGCAAAAGTGGCCCAAAATTAGTTAATGAGCCACTTTTATCATCAGCAATACAAGCAAAACAATTTCATAAACAGCAACTTTTTTTTCATATGAGGGCATTTTCCGCTATTTGGCGCCTTTAAAACAGCGAATAGTTGCATCAGAAACTCCTCATTACTGCTCAAGTTTCAACACCATACAATGCCCCAGTTTGCATGCCTATATCTGGCATTCCCAGGGTCCCACGCTCCTCCACTGACCTGCTGGTAGTTCTCATCTTCAGGCTGGAAGCGGTTGTCAGTGGGCTGGAACCTCAGGTTGATGTGGGGGAACCCGTGAAGCCAGTAAGTCCACCAAGGCGCAATGTAGTCTACCCGAGCCGAAGACATCACTGCCCACTGGGGGGGGGGAAGTTAAGGCTCCAGCCTGGAACAGCCTCTCTGGGGTAAAAGCGGGCAGTTTGGTCCGCTGCCGGGTCTTTCAGTCAAGTCTCACATCAAAGAAAGGCGATGATAAAAGCATGCTCGGCTGTAGGACGTTCTAAAAAAAAAGACACTCTGGAAAACACGCAGAGACGCCGCAAAGTGAGATTCTGTGCAGGAAGAAGGCAGTAATGACTGTGCGCCCATGTGTCCGTGTGTGTGGACCCACAGATACTACTCACCTCCAGCTGCTCCACGCTCACACACGCGCGCGGAGCCACACAGCAGGCAGCGCAATCTGCAGCGGGGACGCGCTACGATAGTAAGCACGGGACACTGGGAGACACGGGAGCGCGCGCTCACAGATCTGTTACAGACTTTGGGGGCATGACCCACCAGAGGAGGAGAACAATTAATATTTTGTTCAGTCAGATTTGGGCAGTTTATCGTTTCTGGCTGTTTAGGGTTCGTTTTAGTGACTTTTCAATTTAGCAACACTGCACCCTAGTGCTCAATGAAGGCAATTACAGTCCAAACCCACCCAAAACAATGTGGTTACGATCTTGTTCTCCCCTAGCTGGTCCCCAGTGGAGCAGACCAAAGAAATTACTGGAGATCAATACATTTGCTAAAAGCTACTTTAACAGCAATGACCACTCTCACAAATTTTCTCTTAATGTCCTTTCTAACCCCCCAAACTTGACGTTTATTTGACAGTCAATTTTTTTTTGATGGGGGAAAAAACTGGACTTTTACCAACTAAATTTACTTTCTTGCCAATTTTAGTTCTCATAAAGCTGACATTATTCTTGTAAATATACAACTTTCATCTGATCATTTTCCCAGCATTTGCCAAGTTTCATCTTCAATACATTTGCAAATTTTGTGAATGGCAACCTTTTCCACAAACTTGCGACTTTCAATCAGAAATGTGGGGGCACTTCTAAAAAGCAATGACTTAATAAAATATTAACTATATACACATATTCCCCAACATAAGGCTCATTAAAGAAATGGCAGATGGTAAAAAATCATTTACTGCCCTAGAATAAGATCTACTGATGAAAAACTTGTCTTGCATTCTGTCACCAGTGAAATCAAGGGTACAACCAAATGTTGTAATAACCAAATGTTGTAAATGGAGGACAAGCTGCAACAGAGCGACATCAGCCGGGTCTGGAGAAACCTCAAAACCATCTCTGGGCTCCAGAATACCTCCCCCCAGGCCACGGGGGGCAGGGAGTGGGCGAACAATCTGAATCTGTTTTTCAATAGGTTTGACCAACCGCCCTCCCCCCTGACTGCACAACAACCACTGCTGCCTCTAAAGACATCAAGTCCTGCTGCCCACTCCCCACTCCACCAACACCCCCCCACTCCCAACACACACACCCCCAACCTGACCCTCACTAAGACCCAGGTGAGGACGGAGCTGAGGAAGATCAAGGCGAGGAAGGCGTCGGGACCAGACGGCATCAGCGCAAAGCTCCTCAAGTCCTGTGCAGACCAGCTGTGTGGGATTGTGGAGCACATCTTCAATCTGAGCCTGAAGCTGGGGAGGGTACCACAGCTGTGGAAAACATCTTGTGTGGTACCTGTATCAAAGACTTCCCACCCCAAAGACCTGAACAGCTACAGACCAGTGGCCTTGACGTCCCACATGATGAAGACCCTGCTCCTTGCTCACCTCCGCCCCCTGGTGGGACCAGCGATGGATCCACTCCAGTTCGCCTACCAGCATGGCATTGGGGTGGAGGATGTGGTGATCTTCCTCCTTCACCGTTCTCTGTCCCACCTGGAGAAGCCCAGGAATGCGGTGAGGATCATGTTCTTTGACTTCTCCTGTGCTTTCAACACCATCCAACCGATGATCCTGAAGGACAAGCTGCTGTGCGCAGGGGTGGACCAGCACCTGTCATCATGGATCCTGGACTACCTCACTAACCGGCCTGTTTGTGAGAACGCGGAACTGTGTGTCCGGTAGCACGGGGGCCCCCCAGGGAACGGTTTTGGCTCCCTTCCTGTTGACCCTTTATACTGCGGACTTCTCACACAACACAACACACTGCCATCTACAGAAGTTCTCTGATGACTCTGCGATCGTTGGCCTCATCTCCAATGGAGATGAAGCTGAGTACAGAGGGCTTATCCAGGACTTCGTGGACTGGTGCCATCGGAACTGCCTCCAGATCAACGCGAGGAAAACTAAGGAGCTAGTGGTGGACTGCCACAGGCAAGGACAACCCCTCACAGCACCAGTAAACATACAGGGAACAGACATCGAGATGGTGACATCCTATAAGTACCTGGGTGTTCATCTGAACAATAAACTAGACTGGTCACACAATACTGACGCACTCTACAAGAAGGGACAGCGCAGGCTGTTACTACTGAGAAGACTCAGGTCTTTCGGTGTACAAGGGGCGCTGCTGAAGACTTCTATGACACGGTGGTGGCATCAGCCATCACTTTTGGAGTGGTCTGCTGGGGCAGTGGCATTACTGCAGCCGATAGGAAGAGACTGAACAAACTGATCAAGAAAGCTAGCTCTGTCCTGGGGCAGTGCCTTGACCCAGTGGAGGAGATAGGAGAGAGAAGGATGGTGGCTAAACTGTCATCTCTGCACGGTGGCGCAGTGGTTTAGCACTGTGGCAGCACAGTTTTACCCTCGGCCGGGGGATCGCGGGGATCATGAGATCGTGGGTTCGATCCCAGCCCCCGACCAACAGTGAGCTGTGTGGAGTTTGCATGTTCTCCCCGTGTTGCGCGGGTTTACTCCGGGATTTCTCCGGTTTCCTCCCGCACACCAAAAACATGTAGGTTTAGGGCGCTCGCGCACGCAGCGACCAGCAGCCGGTGGCTTGTCACCAGACTGCAAACCAAGTCTACCTACGGGTACAAATAAGTAACAAAAAAAAAAAAAAAAAAAAAATCTCTGCTGGAGTCCGAGTTCCACCCTATGCAGGACATACTGAATGCACTGAGGAGCTCATTTAGTAGCAGACTACATCATCCTAGGTGCACAACCGAGAGGTTTCGCAGGTCCTTCCTCCCTACGGCTGTCAGACTGTACAACCTAAGCAGGGCTGCTCGCAGAGATAGCAAAAAGACGTGACAACCTAATAGTTCTGAATGCAAAAGACGCAATAGACTTATACAATGGTCCCCTCCGGCATACAACTAGGAAAATACCGGTCGCTATGGAGGATGAGAATATGTATGGGTACATAATCATACCATGTAGGATAACTAAGTAGACAGTTGTGCTGTTTCATCCCATCTAGCAACAATGCTCCGCACTGTTTATATATTTACATATTTATTCCATCTAGCTACAATGCTCCGCACTGGGTGTGTTTATATATCTACACATTTATTCCATCTAGCTACAATGCTCTGCACTGTGTTTATATATCTACATATTTATTCCATCTAGCGACAATGCTCCGCACTGTTTATATACTCTTTATTCCATCCAGCTACAATGCTCCGCACTGTCTATATACCGTATATATATTTATATGTACATATGTATACTTGCTGCTTTTGTTTGTTTTTTTTTCCTCTTACCTTCTGATTGTTGCTATCCCTGTGCTGTTGCAATCCTGGAATTTCCCCATTATGGGACTAATAAAGGCTTATCTTATGTACTCAAGTCAAAGCACAGGTTTTTCTTTATAAATGTACTCCCAAGTAAAAATATCCTCCAGTAAGACTACTCAGAAAAGCAGTTTTGTTAACTGGTCACTACCCACCCCCCTGCGTGCCCCACTATGGGATAAGTTAAGAAGATGGTGCACAAAATTTACCAATATGAAAAGGTTCAAGTGGAGTGTTTGCGTACACATCAATGGTCAGTTATTTTGCTACAAAAGTTGATCTAGCTTCTGACGCAAATACACCGACCCACTTTTCAGTTATGTGAACCACTGCTCTAAGTAATGGAAATAAATTGTATGTTTTTTATCTCCCAATAAGAAAATAAGCAATCCATGTTCGTCTGCACTAAAAAGAAGGGAAAAAGACAAAACATTTGTTTTGGGTGATCTATAGAATGTTAAGACCAGTGGGAGTCAAACATCATCCTAATTACACACTGTATAAATTAGCCAGCCTCACTGGATTTCCTTGCCCATTTAATAATGTTCTGGGTAATGAGCTGTTCTATTTGTTGATGAAGTTTCTTGGACTGAGTATTCAGCTTAAAAATCATCAACACTGTAATCTGACCATAGTTCAAATATGACATCTTGAGAAAATGTCACACCACCACATCTTCAATGGAACATGAGCTCACCTTTTTACTATATCATGGCATAACAAGAAAAGACAAAATAGCACCAAGTGATT
Organism: Pholidichthys leucotaenia; assembly: GCA_020510985.1. NCBI lineage: Eukaryota > Metazoa > Chordata > Actinopteri > Cichliformes > Pholidichthyidae > Pholidichthys > Pholidichthys leucotaenia. The sequence continues at coordinate 363,160,278 of CM035836.1, read as the reverse complement.
TTTCCAATTTTTATTACAATTAATCTGTACATCTTGGGTTTACTTCAGCTCCTTCACAGCCAGACCTGGAAAAAAAAAAAGGAAAAGGTGAGAAAACATACAGACAGTAACAACAATAGTAATGCATCATTTTCTGCAGTTGGCTGTGTTTAAATGTACTGTGGAGAATTCATTTTTCCTATTAAATAAACTCCAAACTGATGCTGGATGTATACAATTGTACAAATTTGCATGACCAATTAATTGAATTCAGCTTCCCTGGAGATCAGCTTGGCCAGGAAGGAAAAAACAAAACAACTTTAAATAGACAGAACACCACATCCAACTTTAACACACATTCTAGGGTAAACTGATCTTTTGCTAGGAAAAAAAAACAACAACACAGTGTTGGATAGTTTTTTTTTAATCAAAGATATTAAATTTCAATCAAATTTAAACCCAAACCACTTTGAGACAAAAGAAACCAATGACATTAAAAATATCAAAAACTATAAAATGAGCTTCACACCTGCTGTGGTTTTACTCCACAAAACAGTCAATCATCCTCAGATGTTCAGAAATCCCATCCACCATTAGGCCACCACACAAAATCAAAAACTCTATCGTAATCTAAATCTGTAACTCTCTCTCTCTCTCTCTCTCACACACCTATAAGCCTGTGGGGGTCATGTTCATAGTCCATATTGAAGGATGCAGTATTTGGTCCATGTTATGAATGAACTAGCTTTTACTGCATTTAAACACAAACTGTTTTGCATATAAACAGTCGAACCCAGACCTCTGTCACAATCTTACTGTACACAACTACTTTCCAGAATAAAAAAAAACCTACTGGTTAAATGCCTGGGCTCCATTATCAGAAGATAAACACCTGCACCTTATGTCTGCATTTTTATGAACTACTGCATGCCTGTAGAACCCAAGTACTCCTGTGTGAAACAGGTATCCAAATCAGGCTTTCCAGGCCCAAATGTAGGCTGTGTTTGAAAGTGGAATATAAAGAGGGGCAGCCTATATGTAGGCAGTCACATGTTAGACTTTGACAAATATAAAAGGGAGTAAATGGCACTAAGGTCTGATTGTGTGAGTATTAACTACAGAATACCTAAATACTGAAAATGAATGGGGCACCCAATATTAGCTACTGTTTCAGAACTCTTGTTTGTTTGTCAGATCACTTATTTGTATTTTATCACTTATATTCATAACAGTGGATCTTGCACTTTGGGGAATGGGAGTTGTTCAGTCACCATTGTAAATATTTTAGGTTATGTCACTGTTCAGTGATGGAGTTCAGTGTAATATTGAATTTCATCTGTGTATCGTCAATAACCTTGCGCAGTACTGTAACAGGACATGCTAACAAATATTTGAGACCCACTGTAGTGCATAATTTTATATTTTAGCAATATTTTGTTATTAAAAGGTTTTTTTAACCTGTTGCACTTCTGTGTACCGCGGGCGGGCACGTCTCTGCATCCTAGAGCGCACGAGAGCGCTGCGTCCTAGAGTGCACTGAAAAAAAAAGCTGCATTTCCGTTCTTCCACTACAGACACACCCGCGAACAGATTAGATATGATTGACCTCTCATTCGACTAATAAGAGCCTTGAATTGGGTTTCTGAAACCTTGAAGAACCAATGACTGAGAACCTAGCAAGAAGGACCCGCCTACCAACGCTGCGAATGCAGCGAGCCAATTGAAGCACAGAAGTTTGCAAGCTGTTTTGTGTAAGGCTGGGTGAAGACAGACTGACTGCTGCAGCAGATGAAAAAAGGACCCGCAGGAAGAACCGCCACAGACCCAGCAGCACGGAGACCACCCACAAGTGCGACCTGTGTGACAGGGACTGCCATTCGCGCATCGGCCTGTTCAGCCACAGGCAGTGCTTTTTTTTTTATTCCAGCAGAATAGACATTTAGGATTCTCTTCCATGGTCATCATAGACCAACGGAGGCCGACGACGAAGGCTGGGTGACACACACGCGTTCGCCAGTCTTTTTTAATTACTACTGTTATTTGTTTTGAAAAATCCTTCGCCAAAACCGCAATCATGGAAGCGCAAAACCGCAATAATGGAATTATGTTGTGACCGGGTCGCGAGACCAGAACCACGAGTCCGTAACAAGTGGACCAGCGTCGCGTTCGTCTGACAATGAGGAAGAGAAGTTTGCCAGCTACGCTGCTGTTGTGAACAGGTAAGTGTTATAAGCTAAATTATTCTTTATCCCGGAAAATTGTAATCAAAAATGACTTTTGACCGATCGGTAAATTACAGCTGTGCGTCATCGCCACATGACGCACCGCGGCCAATGGGCGATGTCCGTCAGGGCAGTCCGTCAGGGCTGTGTGTGTGGGGGGGGGGGACCCCCCCCCACACACACACAGCCCTGAGTGTCACCTTTCATTAGAGCCCAAGATGAAGCTTCTATATTGAATCATTCAAAAGTTACAGACGTTTTTCCAAACTGTGCCATTTGGCAAAGTTCAAAAACGCCTGGAACAACCTGAGAACAAAGCTGTGTAATATATTCATTTTTTGTGGTATTGTTACAAAATTTTGACCTCAGCTGGATAACATTTGGTTCTACATTTCTGTTGCATTTTCCAGCCCGGATCTGAAGCTGTGTGTTATTTGCAAGCATTTGTATCCAAAAAAACACCCAGGTGAACTTTATTTTCTTCAAGTTCAGTATGTTTAGATGACTGTTACTCAGTGGCAGGAGCACTTAGAGAGAATATGACTGTTTTGCCAAAAAAATTCAAAGTGTTTTCTTTTAAATGAGACCAACCCCATGAAGATGCTGCAAAGGGTTGAAGAACAGCTTTTGATTTACTTTGGGCATGTTATTTTTTTGGTGTTTTTAGGGAAATTGTGTGCAAGGGGTTAAAACTTCAATGCTAAGATTGAGGCGGTGCTTATATCATCACACTGGGGCAATACTGAGGCCAAATAATGATCTGAACCTTGAGGGCGTGACTGACAAAGACTGAGTGCCGTCGCTCTATTGTAAGTGTTGATGTGAGATTTTTTATTATTATTCCACCTAAACTGTCATGTATTTTGGTTTACTACGGCACCCGTCGCAGTGCCTTTGCTAAATGCATTATGGGTAATGTAGTGTATGTTGAGTGTGTTGTCGTTGGCTGTGTGCTATGAGTGGCTGCTCGCCAATAAACCGTTAACGATACGTCGTATGGTCCGAGTTATATTTGTTATATCGAGTAACGTAACGGGTGAAAGATATAACAAAAAGTGGCGACGAGGACGTCTGGACCGACGCTGCAGTCCGCGACGGAGGAGAGTTTTTTTTTTCCCGCCGCTACTCCGTGCTGACAGGGTGATACACCGCGCCACTGTGCTGAGGTGGATGCTGCGGGCTGTCTGCTAAGCGGGGAGGAGCGGAGCAGTGGAAACCGTTAAGGGAAAAAAAAAAAAAAAAAAAAAACTCCGTGAGTAACGCCGGAGGGAAGAAACGACGTTACAAGAAGGAGCGCGAGGGAAAGAGCGACATTCAACCAGGAGTGTTAAAATGGCTGGAGTCATTGGCTCTATCGGGCCCTTTGATGAGAGCGCGGAGCAATGGAGCTCCTATACAGAGCGCTTTGACTATTTCGTCGCGGCCAATGGAATAACGGATGAAAAGTTAGTGCCCACTTTTCTGAGTGTGATGGGTCCCAAGACATATAACCTACTACGTAACCTCCTACAGCCAGTAAAGCCAGGCTCTAAAACCTACAAAGAGCTGGTGGACACACTGACCCACCACTTCTCACCCAAGCCTCTAGTGATTGCAGAAAGATACAGGTTTCACAGACGTAACCAAGAAGAGGGTGAGTTTGTTAACATGTTTGTTGCAGCGCTACGCAAGTTAGCCGAACACTGTGAATTTAAAGATGTTTTAAATGACACATTAAGAGACAGGCTTGTGTGTGGACTCCGGAATGAAGTAGCACAGAAAAAGTTACTCACAGAAAGTGATTTGACGCTTGAAAGAGCCATTAACATTAGTGTGATGATAGAGATGGCTTCCAAAGAAGCACACCAACTGCATGCTACAGGCAGAGTATATAAACTCAACAGTGGTAAAACCAATGCAACAGGTCCATGTTTCCGCTGTGGCAAGGTGGGACACCTTCCTAATGACTGTTGGTACAAAGAGATGGACTGTAACAACTGTGGAAAAAAGGCCACGTGGAGCGGGCATGTAGAAGCAAAAGGAGCAAAGACAAAGGCCCAAAGACAAGGAATAAAAGTGACATGGTAAAATACAAAAAGAAATGTTCACACAGTTAAACATGGCGAGGACAGAGTGAGCGACTCCTCAGAGGAAGAGGTGTCAACTGCAATAAATACTGTCCGGATTATGAATGTGAATGAAGGCTCAGAAGGCTTTTGGACTAAACCAAAAGTGGAGGGACATTTTATTAAAATGCAGATAGACACCGGATCAAAGGCATCACTTGTGTCGCATGGCATTTACAAGAAGTTTCTGAAACATCGTCCACTCCGACCTTCAGACACCGTCTTCAGGGCGTATACTGGACACCGAGTGCCCATGAAAGGGATGACAGAGGTAACTGTTCAGTACAAGGGGCAAACTGCTGAGCTTCCAGTTTATGTTACCAAAAACAACTGTCCAGCTATAATGGGGCGTGTGTGGCTAAAGAAAATCCAACTTGACTGGCAAGAAGTAAGGAAGCTGTCACACAGTTCCACTCAGCTGCAGGCCATACTAGAAAAGCACAAAAAGGTTTTTCGTGATGAGTTAGGCAGCATGAAAAAAATTATAGTGAAGCTGCATGTCAAACCTGACAGTAAACCAGTGTTTATGAAAGCCAGACCAGTGCCGTACGCCATCAGACCAAAGGTGGAGGCTGACTTGGATGCTCTGGTCAAGAATGGAGTTCTGGAGCCTGTGACAACCAGTGAGTGGGCCACGCCCATAGTTCCAGTACCCAAAAAGGACAAAGGAATCCGAACCTGTGGAGACTTTAAGGTTAACAGTAAACCCTGTACTAACAGCAGAGCAGTATCCCCTTCCACTGATTGATGACTTATTTGCGGGGCTGAGTGGGGGACAAAAGTTCAGCAAAATAGATCTCAACCAGGCTTATTTACAAATGCATGTAGACGAGCAGTCACGTGAAATGCTGACTATCAACACCCATAAAGGACTCTTCAGATACAGGCGACTGCCTTTTGCCATCACATCTGCTCCAGCACTTTTTCAGCGAGCTATGGATCAAATCCTGAGTGGATTACCAGGAGTGCAGTGCTACCTGGATGATATCCTGTGTACAGGAGCAGATGATGAAGAGCATCTGCGCAACTTGGATGCAACTCTCACGAGACTGGAGGAATATGGATTGAGAATCCGCAATGGATATCCGCAAAGGATAAATGCGAGTTTTTCCAGTCATCCGTGGAATACTTAGGTCATGTGATCGATGCTAAGGGACTACACACTGCACCATCGAAAATCACAGCCATTGTGGATGCACCTCCACCCCAAAATGTCAGTCAGCTGAAGTCTTTCTTAGGACTGCTGAACTATTATGGACGTTTCATACCAAACTTGGCATCACTATTAAAACCACTGCATAACCTGCTGCGCAAAGAGGAAGCATGGAGGTGGACAGCAAGCTGTCAGGAAGCTTTTCAGAAGGCAAAGGATGCGCTGACTGCATCAGAGGTTCTGACCCACTCCAACCCATCACTTCCGATCCAGCTTGCCTGCGACGCCTCTCCTTATGGTGTAGGGGCGGTGATTTCCCACGTAATACTAGACGGTGAGGAAAAGCCAATCGCTTTTGCGTCAAGGACATTAAACAAGGCAGAAGCTAACTATGCTCAGCTAGAAAGAGAGGCTCTGAGCATTGTGTTTGGTGTCAGAAAATTCCACCAGTACTTGTATGGACGGAAGTTTACACTTTTTACTGACCACCGACCTCTCACAACCATCCTTGGACCATACACAGGAATACCATCTTTTGCAGCGTCCCGACTGCAGAGGTGGGCGTTGCTGTTGTCAGGACACTCCTATGACATCAGGTATCGGAAGTCAGACTGTCATGGTAATGCAGATGGGTTATCCAGATTACCACTTCCTGTCATGAAGCCAGAGTCAAGCACTGTGGACATCTACTTCACAGAGGTAGAAAACGCACCTGTTTCAGCTGTGCAGGTGAAAAAGGGGACTAGAAATGACCCTGTGTTGTCTGCAGTCATGGACTTGGTCATTAAAGGACAACCTGCGGGTGATGACGCAACCTTGAAGCCCTTCCTTGGGAAGTGGACAGAATTGTCTGTTCAGTCGGGTTGTTTGCTGTGGGGGAGGAGAGTGATTATTCCCCTGTCATGTCGAACAAAAGTGTTACAGCAACTTCACGCAGGACATAGTGGAATCGTGAGAATGAAAGAAATAGCGAGAAGCTATTTTTGGTGGCCAAACATTGACAAGCAGATTGAAGAAATAGCCAAAAGTTGTTCATTGTGTCACAAGGTACGGAACAACCCACCATTGGCTCCTCTCCATCCCTGGGAGTTCCCACAGGAGCCATGGCATCGTATGCACAGAGGACATCGGGCAAAGGACAGAGTATTCACGTCAGGAGAATCTGTGCTGGCCAGGAACTACAGAGGTGAACCTAAGTGGGTTCCTGCAACTGTTATCGCACCAACTGGACCAGTCTCATATACAGTTCAAACCACTGACAGTGTTTGGAAAAGGCACGTGGATCAACTCCTGCAGACACCGCCAGCGCCTGCAGAACCGTCTCTTGGATATTCTAACGATCCACCTACACCAGTGCAGCACTCAACCACTTCAGAGACCGGAGTTCCAGCTGGAGATGTGACATCTTCTTCTGCATCAGCACCAGAAGCAACCTCCACATTAGAAAGAACACAGACTCATGTTCCTGTAGAGCGCCGATACCCTACCAGGGAGCGACGACCTCCTGTCCGTCTGAGTTATTAGACTAGACAGCAACTGACCCACATTTATGGGGCAGAATAATCCCCAGGGGTACAGTTATGGGATGAGGTAATCTACCCTCACTCCTAAGGTAGCATAATAATTAAAGGAAAAAAAAAAAGAGACAAAGACACAAGAACTGCAGCAGACACTTGATATCTCCAGTAGGACATCTATTGTAAGAGGGGAGGAGATGTCATGTATTTTGGTTTACTACGGCACCCGTTGCAGTGCCTTTGCTAAATGCATTATGGGTAATGTAGTGTATGTTGAGTGTGTTGTCGTTGGCTGTGTGCTATGAGTGGCTGCTCGCCAATAAACCGTTAACGATACGTCGTATGGTCCGAGTTATATTTGTTATATCGAGTAACGTAACGGGTGAAAGATATAACAAAAACGATCGCATTTTGGACCCTCTAAATGTTAGCCAAAACGCATTTTTTTCCACACACACCTCAGACCCAGTGAAAAATTTTGTACACTGGAAAAAATGTGTGTCCCATGCTGAAAGTTTTTCCAGTTGTATGGTTGATATGTCGTGGAGCAAAGTCTGTAGAGTCTCCCCTCCATGTTGATTTTCTTTTACCTTTTGGTTAAAAAAAAAAAAAAAAAAGTGGATCCAATCAGCTGATCGCTGGAACCACAGAGCTCAGCTGTTTTCCATGATAAATCAGCCTCAGGGAAAAGGCACACACCACCCATTACCTTTTTTTTTTTTTCACTTTAGTGAAAATAACTTGCAAATAACAATGTGAGCACTACGGCTCTATTGTAAGGGGTTTGTTTTTTACTGATCAAATTTGTCACGTTTCACTTCTTTGTTTTGCACACAGAGCTTACCCGTGCTGCCAACGATTCAGCTGCTGCTCCCCTGCCCCCCTTTTTCCCCAGCGGAACCCTCATGGTCTCCATGCTGAATTAACCATTAGACCTATGCAATCACGGCAACTTTATGGTATAATTTTTTTAAGCATTAAATCTTAAGTATTATCTTTTTCTATTCAAATTTGTCATGTTTCACTTCCTTGTTTTGCACATGGAGCGCTGTAGTGGAGTCAGTCCGAAACCAAACCCCGCCCACACTTCTAGAAGCCTGGGCACGAGACACAGCAGTGGCTAAACTTTTATTCATAAAAATTACATATTTTGACTGAGCGACTCCATATTTGGGGATACACACCCTCGTAACCTCAGGAAACCACGTTTAAAATCTGAGGCCAGCCTGACAAACGCTTCAAGAGATTACGCACGTGGACAAAATTGTTGGTACCCCTCTGTTAATGAAAGAAAAACCCACAATGGTCACAGAAATAACTTGAATCTGACAAAAGTGGTAATAAATAAAAATTATATGAAAATTAACCAATGAAAATCAGGCAATGCTTTTGAATTGTGGTTCAACAGAATTACTTTAAAAAACAAACTGATGAAACAGGCCTGGACAAAAATGACGGTACCCTTTAACTTAATATTTTGTTGCATAACCTTTTGAGGCAATCACTGCAATCAAACGATTTCTGTAACTGTCACTGAGACTTCTGCACCTCTCAGCAGGTATTTTGGCCCACTCCTCATGAGCAAACTGCTCCAGTTGTCTCAGGTTTGAAGGGTTCCTTCTCCAGACGGCATGTTTGAGCTCCTTCCACAGATGTTCAATAGGATTTAGATCAGGACTCATAGAAGGCCACTTTAGAATAGTCCAATGTTTGGCTCTTAGCCATTCTTGGGTGTTTTTAGCTGTGTGTTTTGGGTCATTATCCTGTTGCAAGACCCATGACCTGTGACTGAGACCAAGCTGTCTGACACTGGGCAGCACATTTCTCTCTAGAATACCTTGATAGTCTTGAGATTTCGTTGTACCCTGCACAGATTCAAGACACCCTGTGCCACGTGCAGCAAAGCAGCCCCAGAACATAACACAACCTCCTCCATGTTTCACAGTAGGGACAGTGTTCTTTTCTTGGTATGCTTCATTTTTGCGTCTGTGAACATAGAGCTGATGTGCCTTGCCAAAAAGTTCCAGTTTTGTCTCGTCTGTCCATAGGACATTCTCCCAGAAGCTTTGTGGTTTGTCAACATGCAGTTTGGCAAATTCCAGTCTGGCTTTTTTATGATTTGTTTTCAACAGTGGTGTCCTCCTTGGTTGTTTCCCATGAAGTCCACTTTGGCTCAAACAACGACGGATGGTGCGATCTGACACTGATGTACCTTGACCTTGGAGTTCACCATGAATGTGTTTAGAGGTTGTTCTGGGCTCTTTTGTTACCATTCGTATTATCCGTCTCCTCCCGTGGCCAAGTCCAGGGAAGTTGGCTACAGTCCCGTGGATCTTAAATTTCTGTATATGTGCAACTGTTGTCACAGGAACATCAAGCTGCTTGGAGATGGTCTTATAGCCTTTACCTTTAACATGCTTGTCTATAATTTTCTTTCTAATCTCCTGAGACAACTCTCTCCTTTGCTTCCTCTGGTCCATGTTCAGTGTGGTAAACACCATGTCACCAAACAGCACAGTGACTACTTGTCACCCTTTAAATAGGCCGACTGACTGATTACAAGTTTGTAGACACCTGTGATGTTAATTAGAGGACACATCATAGTTGAACATGTCCCTATGGTCACATTATTTTCAATCTTTTCTAGGGGTACCATCATTTTTGTCCAGGCCTGTTTCATGAGTTTGTTTTTTAAAATAATTCTGTTGAACCACAATTCAAAAGAATTGTCTGATTTTCATTGGTTAATTTTCATAGAATTTTTATTTATTACCATTTTTGTCAGATTCAAGTTATTTCTGTGACCATTGTGGGTTTTTCTTTCATTAACAGAGGGGTACCAACAATTTTGTCCACGACTGTATGCGTGGAACAGACAGACACACAAACACACAGACAATGATTTTGTGAATTTATAGCTAGATGCTCTAAAACACTGTTTATCAGTTTGTGTTGTTTGTTTAAACCACAGTGGATCCTATTTAAGTTCAGTTTAATAACTGAAGCCAAGAGAGTCATAATTTTTGTGAATGGGAGTATAATAGTTTTTTTTTTAGTAAAGTATACAAAAGCTCATTTGGGTCTAAAATAAAAACTTAAAAATATTATATCCACAATAACACCACCAAAGATGAATGTATAAGCTCATCCAGACAGCTGAAAAGGCCACCCTAATGTCTATACAAATTTAAGGCACAAAATTACCAAAATAAAACACAGAACCAGTTATTTTACAGTCTAAAACAGGAATTCTCAATGTCATGACTAGTTTCTAGAGTGGTAGTCTATGTTGTAGGGATGGGCGTACTGATACGCAAGTATCAATACTTCGATACCAGCTGGCTGATACTTTTTAAAATATTGCAATACCACTACATTAATACAAAACGTACAATTTGTTCTCACTTCTGAGAGTTTCAGGCATTATATTTATGTGTAAAAACTGGTGAAAAGTCAGCCAAAGCCTATTTTAGAGATGGTCTGCCATGTCACATGATTATGACAGCCTATCAGATGTCAGAGCCGAAGACTCACCGCACAACACTCACTTGTGTGCAGAGTGAGCTCAGCAGCGTCAGGGGCGTCAGAAGTTGTATTACTTCTGAAATGTTACACCATTCATCCAAATTCTATGGAGATACCATGCAGCATAAAATTTGAAAAATAAACAAAATAAGCACTATTTAAGTTTGTAAAATAATAGTGTAAAAATTAATAAAATTTAAAAAATGTTGCATTGTGAAAAAAATTACACATATACGCTGCTTGGCATTACCATAGAATTTGGATGAATGGTGAAACATTTCAGAAGTAAAAAAAAAAATAATAATACCTGAATACAGTTGAGAATCTTCACCAAATTAAGAAATCGAATTAATTTTGCATTCATTTTAAGCCTTACTTATTTTTATTAGAATAGGGGAAAAAATCATTTTATTTTTACTTGCTTTGCTCATTGCTCTATTTTATTATTTTATAAGCATTTCTTTCAAGTGTTTATGTTAATGAGTTTAATTCATACTTCATATTGCCCTTGCAATAAAGTTGTTAATGAAACTGCAATCGTGATTTTGGGCAAAAAGTATCAGTATCGGTATCGAATAAAAAGTCCCATAAATGACCGGTATCGTATCAAAAGGAAAAATGCTGGTATTGCCCATCCCTACTACGTTGGTTAAATTCTTTTTATTGAATATATTTTTTTATGATCATATCAGTAAGAGGTGGTCATCCTGTGTCCACCCAGTTTCCTCTTTTTTTACTCCTCACCTGGGGGCAGGGACTGTTTGAGCTTTTCAGCCTTCTCCTTGTCTGTGATGACCAGGGTGTACAGGTACCTGCTGCAGCGCACCTTGAACTTAACATTGTCCTTGTTCTTCTTGATCTTTACGGCTGAAGAAAGAAAACACTATTCAGACTCAAATCATCAACGGGTAATTAATTAAAAAAAATTGTTATATCCAACTTTAATTCCACAAATCCCACAGTATTTTCTTATGTACACAAACACCAAAGTACAGCATTTAAACCAGTTATTGTTAAATATCAGTCATACAAGTGGAACTATAAATGTGACAGAGATTTCCATCCACAGATAACCTTTAAAGGGGTCACTGCCTGAAAAATGGTGTGTTTGTAGGTTTCAGAAATGAGTCTACTGGTCACCCAATTATCCAAAAATTTCAGAACAGCCAATTTGCTAAAAAAAAAAAAAAAAAAAAAAAAAAAAAAACCGAGAGAGAGACACACAGTCTTTATCTTGTTTTTCTCTCCCAGAAACGTTTTTGACTTTTGTGGAAATCGTTAATGTCACGTTTTGAAAAAGTCACCCACCGCCATCCTTGAGACCGGCCCACTGCTCTATCATTGGCTCGCCTAGCTGTCTGTCATGTATATGGAGTGGCGCTAAAGCTATTAGCCCCCAAGCTAACACTGGTAACAGGAAGCTCGAACCGAGCACGGCTTATATTGTTATTTTCTTCAGATCTTAGTCACCTGAATAACCATCCCTGTTACCACCGGGTTCACAACGTGCCCCATGTCACTCCAGCCTGTCTCCTGGTGGTTTCGCGGCGGGTCACCAGCATGCCAGTCATGGGGAGCTGAGAGCTAGCAGCTCCAGGCAGCATCCCCAGGTGACGGCAACTGCCTCTGCCATGGCTTGGGTGCCGTGGCAGGCAGTTGTTGTGACCTGGGGATGCTACCCAGAGCTGCTGGCTCAACTCCCTCACCATCCTCCGGGCATACTCTCACGGGTAGCGTGGGGGAGCCGGTTTATGATGAGGCAGACCCCCCCGGCTGCCCGTTGAGAGAGGAGCGGAGTACCGCAGAGCGAGACATTACCCTTCAAGATCCCGTGGCTCGGCCACCGGCCTTGGTTTGCAGCAATTGATGGACAGCGCAGTGCTGGCGATTTTATGCGGTGTCTCGGCGGGGTTGTTGGGTGGGCCGGGATGACGCAAGATGCACAAACGACTGCGGATCGGTGAACCGGCATTGCTCATTCAAGCTGGAAGGAGCCGGTGGCAGAACACTGGCTAGAAGCTACTCAGCTAATGGCTGATGTAAGGGGGAGGGTGGAGTTGAACAGCTGAAGTCTGTTTCTTAAAGTGACAAGCTATAAATCAGAACGTGTGACGAAAGCCAAGAAAAATAAAAAAACAAATTTGCTTCAATTAAAAAAAATGTGAACAAAATATGTCACAAGCACTTCATTAAGACATGAGCGAGCTGCTAAGATGTGTAAAAAGTGCAGTAAATGACCCCTTTAGTGGAAAGTCAATGTACAGATTACAGGTGTGCCATATTGTATCATTCACAGTACCGACATAAAATTTAATCCCAGGGTAAATATTGTTGCAATAATCTAATCTGGCAACAACAGTAATGACATCACGCCATTAAAAGAAGATGACTTCACTTATACATTTCTATGGTTACAGGCCAAAACAAACATGTCGCAGGAAGACAGCAGCTGCTCCGTGGCTCAAATCGTGTAGAAATACTTTGATTTTAAGGCCGTTTCAGATGGCTGCACATCAACAACTCAGTGCAAAGCTGCCAGTTTACGGAACTCTGTTTTTGTTCAATTCTGGCCGCTCCAGGATGAAGTTATTCAGTCACTCAAAGAAAATAAAGACAAATGCAACAAGAGCCAAAAAGCCTGAGGAGAGGTCTGTGCTACGGAGGCTTCTAATGCAGGTAAACTGATTCAGCACATAAACCCCATCATCTAAAAGTGCAATTAAACAGAATTAAAAAACATATTTGAAACTCAATCTGAGCTACGGCTTGTAACATGGAGAAATAAGGCTGTTTTTTTTTTTAAATTTTTACTGAATAATGCTGGCCTGTGAAACTGTCCTTTACAAATTAAGAAGGGAAAAAAGTATGTTGTGATACCAGCAAGAATATCATTATAGTGTAAATTCTAAGAATGACTGCCATCATTTTTGGGCTGTAGTGACAACCCCTTGTTCAGATATTCTTTTTAGGTCATCAATCCAACTTGCACTAAATTTCCATTTCCCAGCCAGCTATGACTACTAGTTAAATTAGTTCAAAAACAACCCACACGCAAAAGCCACAATTATGTTTGGGGAAAATATAGTTAACAGTAGCAAATTTAAGAGAAATGGCTGCTCTTCATTGTGCTTATTTCAGCAGTTCATTTGTACCGTTATAAATACAGAAACAGTAACTACAAATTCACAAAACTAGACAGATTACCCCACGACATACAGTACCCTCAGAATTTTTGAGATCTTTGAAAGGCAGATTTGAGAACTGGGTATCATTTGTAAGGATAAAGAAAGGCTTGATTAAATTAAGTAAACTATAATTTTTTTTTTAAGTATAAACTTTTTCAGGATCTATGACACAAAGTTAAAAACTACTTACATTTGGCATCCTTCCTTCTGGCTGTCAGCAGGAAATCTTTGATTTCTAGAATCATGCGAGGCTACAAACAAACAGATTACAGAGTTAACAGTCAGAAAAAAAAAATTAAACATATCACTGACTGATTACAAAGTGGTATTTGTAAGGATGTCATTGGACCGGTGGAACTGAAGCTTCTGGTATGAGTCGAAACTCAGCACTTGGTCCATCATTGCTCTTGCAAGACTGTGAATGCATCTCGGGCACAACAGCCTGAGATGTTTGGACGTCTTGCGGACAATAATCCAGCTTCTCTGGGCAAACCAACATTCAGCAGCCTTCCGACATTAAGTGAAGACTGCTTCGCTTTGGACAATTTTTAGGCTAACTCGCAGTTTCAACGTGATTAAACCCGATCCCGTAAAACAATCCTTAGAAATCACTGTAGCTGTGGGCCAGTGGACGTTTAACTCCCCCAGTACAGCTGAACTGGAGCCGATCGGACCGAGTCTGTGAGAGTGCTAATGCTAACAACCAATGCTAGCCTCATGCTACTCTGCCGAATACCATTAGTGGGTCACTCCCTACACATTTCAGTTAAAGTACACACAATACCAACACTTTATGCGCCTCATAATCTAAGTTACATTACAGCAACAAAGGAAAAACGACCTTACCATCTTGCCGTGTTAGCAGCCTGGATGCTTCGGAAAAGGAGATAAAGATGAAGTCAGTGAATCGGTAAATAAAACTCAATGGAAGTGCTGTTATATGTCAATAGCTATCTCATCCACGACAACATGAATTAAAATATTCTAGTCTTACATAAAATACGTTCTGATTAATCCACATAAAAAGGATGGATAGGGATTAAAAGTCAGTTGTATGAAAACACCACTTACTCGAGCAACCAGAAAGGGGATGAAAAGGGGCGGGACTTCCGGTTCAAAACTATTTATCCCCTCCTACGGCAAGCACAGAGGACCAAACAGAAACGCAAAAACACTGACGCTGTGTTCGAAATGCTCACTCCTTCCACAGTGTACTACATAGTGAATCAGCCATCTTGTAGTACTGTTCGAAATCTTAACTGAAAATTAAAAATGTCCCACAATGCATTTTGAAAAGTAGTGTACAACGGATGGTCACTATATTAGCCAATACTTCCCATAATGCAATGCGCAACCAACGGAGAAGCGAGAGGAGAGCTTCACATCACAACATAAACTACTTTAAGGTATTTATATTTATTAGTTCACCAAACACGATCTGATGTAATACATACTTACTACAAATTACATGCAGGTATTCATTTTTTTTTTTTTTTTTTACCACCATTAGTCTTCAGGAATCCCACAAGCCAACCAAGCTTCAAATGGGTTACTTAATTCAACTTTATTTGTATAGCACCTAATCACAACGAAAGTCACCTCAATGTGCTCTTTATTTATAACCCCCTCTTTCTTTCAGCTTAAAGAAAAATTAACATAAATATTTTTTGCAGATGGAATCTGGCGTTTATAGTAATAATCCAAAGTCCCCAGTTGTAGAGGATGCCTTCACAAACGAGACTGAGTTTATTTCTCAGGAAAGGTTTATTGAGAGTCTACATCCTCTATCAAGCAAGTATCTCAGCAAAAGAGGAAGAACAATCATTCACCACAGCTCTTATACTCTCCAGAGACACAAAACCCCCCAACATCAAATATTACATTCCCAGCCCACAGTCCTTCAGTAAACATATAGCTTCCGAGGCTCCTTGGCGTCCCTATGGTCTCTCAACTCCTCAGCCTCGGAGGCTTCTGCTGGTACATTCTCTCTGACTTCCCGTCTCTCAAGAAACCACTTCACACCTCCCGAGGTCTCCGCCGGGTCAGGTCTTCTTGGCCGTTTAGACGTGAAGTTTCCAGAGTATACACCGTCATGCCTACTGAATATATGTGAGGGAAAAAGCATACCATACATGCATACTATATATGCGCCCTAAATGCGCGCCATATACCCCCCCCAAACGTTTAAATAAGGACAATTTACACCCCAGATGCACAGAATCATGACATATCACACAGAACGAAAAAAAATATTTGGCACAACATATCACACATCCAACTGCTTGGGCTTCAACCTCCTGCCATACCTGCTGTGAGCAGGTCTCGCTCTGCCTGTGGCTGTCTCTTGCATCTGTGGATCAGAGTCATTAGCACATCGTCGTGAAAGCTTAGCAGAGTGTCTCCCCGGTGGCCTGCCACGACGGGGGGCCCTGGCTACCTGCACCTGTTCATCAGCTAACACAAAAGCGGGTTTGAGTCTGTTAATGCAGACTAATTCCCTCCTCTCTCCCAAATCGAGCAAAAAATGCTTTTCCCCGGTTTCTAACACTCTGAACGGTCCATCATAAGGTGGTCTTAAACCTAACCTCTGTGCGTCGTGTCTAACAAAGATGAATTCTGCATTCTTTAAGGCTTTAGGCACAAAAACGCGTGGAAAACTGTGATGAACTGGGCCGGGGAGGATGTTTGATCCTGCGTCGCTCTGCAGCAGCTGAGCGGGGGGGCGATCTGGTGCGGGGTTCTCAGGAAGGAATTCTCCCGGTAACCGGAGAGGTTGGGCGAAGACTAGCTCGGCCGGAGAGGCTTGCAAATCTTCTTTAGGTGCTGAACGCAACCCTAATAAAACCCATGGAAGCTTATCAACCCAATTTGTGTCCGTGAGAGCCGCTCGGAGGGCTGCTTTCAATGACCGGTGAAAGCGTTCGCACAAACCGTTGGCCTGGGGGTTATACGCAGTTGTGCGATGAATTTTCACCCCCAGGCTGAGTGCCATGGATGACCAGAGCTCGGAAACAAATTGGGGTCCTCTGTCAGACGTTATGTCTGACGGCACTCCAAAGCCGTTAAAAAAGTGCGCGCAACGTCTGCTGCTGTGGTTGACGCCAGGGGAATCGCCTCTGGCCAGCGCGTAGTGCGGTCCACCATAGTTAGAAGGTGTGTGAACCCCTGTGACAGTGGGAGGGGTCCCACCAAGTCGACATGCACGTGGTCGAAGCGTTTGGCTGGGATGTGAAAAGGTTCTAGAGGGGCCCGCGTGTGCTTGTGTGCCTTTGCTCTTTGACACGCTGCGCAGGCTGCAGCCCATTCTTTGACCTGTTTACGCAGCCCCGGCCAAACAAACTTCTCTCCCACCATTTTGATCGACGCGCGAACGCCCGGATGTGCCAGCGAATGTATCAAGTCAAAAACGCGGCGACGCCACGCAGCTGGGACCACAGGGCGGGGGCGCCCCGTGGAGATATCGCAGATTAGGGGGGGCATACCTCTTTGATGCACCCTGTGCTCCAGCCTTAGCCCTGTTGGCCCAGACTGGAGCGCGCGCACGTCCGCATCGTTAACCTGCTCAGCGGCCATGGCTGCATAATCTAACCCAACGCAGACCGGGGCTGTGAGCGCTTCCGCGCCGCAAGCCTGGCCCGAGTCTACAGCCGTCGAGTCTGCCCCCTGGGAGCCTGGCAGTGCAACTGCACGCGAGAGGCAATCTGCCACGACATTGTGTTTGCCCGCCACGTGTTGAATGTCGGTGGTAAATTCCGAAATCGCAGCCAGCTGTCTCTGTTGTCGGCCCGACCAAGGCTCTGAAATTTTGGCCATTGCAAATGTTAATGGTTTGTGGTCTACAAACGCGGTGAAACGGCGCCCTTCCAACCAGAACTGGAAGTGGCGGATGGCCAAATGCAGGGCTAAAAGCTCCCTATCAAACGCGCTGTATTTACGCTCGTTATCGCGCAATGTTTTGCTGAAAAACGCAAGTGGTTGCCAGTTCCCTGCTACCAGTTGCTTGACAACCGCCCCCACTGCCACGTCGGAAGCGTCCGTGGTAAGCGCCATGCGAGCTGTTGGCACCGGGTGTGCCAATAACGCAGCGTTCGCGAGGGCCGATTTGACTTGTGAGAAAGCGCGCTCCCGGTCCGGGGGACCACTCGACCTTAGATGCAGGTTTTTGCTTCTTTAGTGCCGCGTACAATGGGTGCATGAGCCGTGCCGCGTTGGGGAGGAAGCGGTTATAAAAACTGACCATCCCCCAAAATTCTTGCAGTGCCTTAACTGTCTGCGGTTGGGGGAAATCCGTTATCGCGCGCACTTTATCAGGCAGCGGGACCACGCCCTCTGGAGACACGCGGTGCCCCAAAAAATCGATTTGCGCTACCCCGAACTGGCATTTCGCTGGGTTAATTATCAGCCCGTGTTCTGTCAGCCTCTGAAAAACGGCTGTGAGGTGGCGTTCGTGTTCGACTTTGGATGTACTGGCTACCAAAATATCATCCAAATAAGCGAACATGAAAGGGAGGCCGCGCAGCACTGCATCCATCATGCGTTGGAACGTCTGCGCGGCGCCTTTGAGGCCGAAAGGCATGCGCAAAAACTCGAAGAGCCCGAAAGGGGTTATAACTGCCGTTTTGGGTATGTCTTGCGCGCGGACTGGGACTTAGTGATAACCGCGCACCAAATCTACTTTGGAAAAGATGCGCGCCCCCGCCAAATGTGCTGAAAAATCCTGGATGTGCGGAATCGGGTAGCGGTCGTGTGCTGAAGCATTATTTAATCTGCGGAATTCACCGCAAGGGCGCCACGAGCCGTCAGCCTTGGGCACCATGTGCAGGGGGGACGACCAAGAGCTGTTCGAGCGTCTAACAATGCCCAGTTTTTCCAAGTTGGCGAATTCCTCGTGCGCGATGGCCAGTTTAGCTGGGTCCAAGCGCCGAGCTTTTGCAAAAACAGGGGGGCCAGAGGTAGTTATGAAATGCTCAACCCCGTGTTTGGCAACTGACGCTGAAAATGTTGGGACCGTGAGTGTTGGAAACTGATTGAGTAGTGCATGAAACTTACCACCTGCAGCTGTGACATTGGGATGTGCAGAAGGCAGGGCCACCCGAGCTGTGCAGGAGATAGAGGAAAAAGACAGTGCATTTACAATACGTCTATTAGCAAGATCAACTAATAAACTGTTTGAGCATAAAAAGTCAGCACCTAGCATGTTGTTGCTAACTGCGGCTACGACGAAGGTCCACTCAAAGGTGCGGCCGTGGAGGGATAGGAGGAGCGTCTTCTCCCCATAGGTTTTGATCGTGGAGCCGTTCGCCGCTAACACCAGGGGTCCGCTAGCAGGCGTCAGCATGTCCGTGTAGGCAGGCTTGACAAAACTCAGCTGGGAACCTGTGTCCACCAGGAATTCTTTCCCCGAATTTGCGTCTGTCACAAAAAGCAGCTTGTTCTTCGTGCCGAGAGTCGCAGCTGCTACCGGCTCTCGGTCTTGGCATTTCCCTGGCGATGGTATCGGCACGGTGGGGTGCATCTGCACGCTCTCTCGGCGAAGCGTCGATGGTAGAAACAGAGGATGTTGTCAGCTCCGCTTCTCCTGGCCACTGCCGCTGCTGACGTCAGTGGGTCCGGTGCTGCAGCCTCTGGTCTCCCCTCGTCTCGCGGGGGTGCGGTCAGCTCTGCTGCTGCCGTCGTGGCTGCGTGTTGTCTATGGGCGTCGATGAGCCGCTGCGCCTCCTGGCCCAGCTCGTGGTAGTCACGGTTGTTGAGTAGCTGTGAGCTGGCCAGGGTGACTCTCACTGCTGGCGGTAGCGTTCTGAGAAGGAGGTGGGCGAAGATAAAGCTGTCGTCATCCTCGCCTCTCAGGCTCATCATCTTCGCCATCAGATCTGCCGGCCTATCTGCTTCCCCTTCTGTCAGCGCCAGGAGCTTCTCTGCTCGCTCTCCCAGCGAGGGAGTGAAGGCTCGAATGAGGGCGGCTTTCAGTGCGCCATACTTGTCGTCTTGGGGCGGGTGGTTGGTCAGGCTCTCCACCCGCTTCACTGTGAGGCTGTCCAGCTTCGCAACGACATGGTAGAACCTCATTGCGTCCGCTGAGATTCCCCGAAGGTGGAACTGCACCTCCACAGTGGTAAACCAGGAGCGCGGGTTATGTTGCCAGAAATCGGGCAGCTGTAGTGTGGTAGCTGCGTTAACCCGGTTGGCTCCTGAAGAGTCCGGTGAGGAAAGCTCGCCGTCACCGGCCATGGTTTGTCGTAGGTCACCAGTGTAGAGGATGCCTTCACAAACGAGACTGAATTTATTTCTCAGGAAAGGTTTATTGAGAGTCTACATCCTCTATCAAGCAAGTATCTCAGCAAAAGAGGAAGAACAATCATTCACCACAGCTCTTATACTCTCCAGAGACACAAAATCCCCCAACATCAAATATTACATTCCCAGCCCACAGTCCTTCAGTAAACATATAGCTTCCGAGGCTCCTTGGCGTCCCTATTGTCTCTCAACTCCTCAGCCTCGGGGACTCCTGCTGGGACATTCTCTCTGACTTCCCGTCTCTCAAGAAACCACTTCACACCTCCCGAGGTCTCCGCCGGGTCAGGTCTTCTTGGCCGTTTAGACGTGAAGTTTCCAGAGTATGCACCGTCATGCCTACCGAATATATGTGAGGGAAAATGCATACCATACATGCATACTATATATGCGCCCTAAATACGCACCATACAGTAAAACTTCTGCTTGTCGTCCTTTAGTTCCAACAGCAGTTTTCACACTGTCGGTGGATCCGTGTGCATGTGTGCACGGTTGCTTCTGTAAGGTGTCATGTGCACGCAAGTGTTTCTCTCCAGGTCTAAACGAAAATGTTATTGTGGGCACCAGGCCTTAGAGTCTCCAACTAACCTAACTTGCATGTTTTTGGCCTGGGGGAGGAAACTGGTGTAAACCCACGCAGACATGGGGAGAACATGCAAACGCCACACAGAAGGGTCACCAATGGTCTGGAGATGGGATCAAACCCACGATGGTCGGGGTAGAATTGATCCTGTGACCTTCTTATTGTGCTGTCACAGTGCTAACCACTGCACCACCAAGCTGCCCAAATAGACAGACAGACAGATAGATAGATATAGATGTACTTTATTGATCCCAAACTGGGAAACTTGAGCGTAACAGCAGCATGACATACAGTAAAGCAACCAAATCGACAGAAATGCACACAGCATAATAGAATAGTTAAGAAAATAGGGAAGGAATTACCTAGAAAAAGTAAAATTGCTTAAATAACTTTATATACATCATAAACTACAACTAAAAATAAATAAAGGATGACCCAGTATAGATACACTACCGTTCAAAAGTTTGGGGTCACTTAGAAATTTCCTTATTTTTGGAATAAAAGCACTTTTTTTCAATCAAGATAACTTTAAACTAATCAGAAATACACTCTATACATTGCTAATGTGGTAAATGACTATTCTAGCTGCAAATGTCTGGTTTTTGGTGCAATATCTACATAGGTGTATAGAGGCCCATTTCCAGCAACTATCACTCCAGTGTTCTAATGGTACAATGTGTTTGCTCATTGCGTCAGAAGGCTAATGGATGATTAGAAAACCCTTGTGCAATCATGTTAGGTTTGCAATGCTGTAATTGCTGCAAATGGAGGATTCTTTGACGAAAGCAAAGTTTGAAGGAAAAAATTATTATTTCAAATACAAATCATTATTTCTAACCTTGTCAATGTCTTGACTATATTTTCTATTCATTTTACAACTCATGGTGGTAAATAAGTGTGACTTTTCATGGAAAACGCAAAATAATTGTCTGGGTGACCCCAAACTTTTGAACGGTAGTGTATATATATATAGATAGTATTGAAACTGTACTGTGCAAAACAGGACTATAAGTTGCAGGGTGAAATGTAAGGTACCAATTAGAAAGTAAAGTGCAACGTGACAGTTGTATTATGACCAATATTCAAACATTAGAGTGGATTGTGGGCTCTCCACTCCTGAGCATGGAGGACATCTATTCCACACGCCTCCTCAGAAGAACTAAAAACATCAAGAATGACCCAACACACCCAGGACATTACCTGTTTCCTACTTTCCCCTCAAATAGGCTCAGTCATCAAAACCCAGACTAGCAGAATGAAAAACAGCTTCTTTCCTAGAGCAGCAGACAGACTGTTGCACTCATAATCCTTTTAGCAGGTATGCACATAGTCACATATACATATTTAGACTGCATTAGTATTTTATATATTTATTATTATGACGATTGTATTTTAAGCTGCTGACAAGATATTGTGCTAAACAGAATTTTGTTGTATTTTGTGTACAATGATAATAAAGATTCTATTTTATTTTTATTGTACAGTGAAATGGCATGTGGCAGGAAAGGTTTTCTGTACAGTATCTGATCGTTCGGCAGCGGAGCTATAGCAGTCTACTGGAGAAAGTGCTCCGCCATCTATCCAGTATGTGGTGGAGGGGGTGATCGGGATTGTCCATGATGGATAGCAGTTTGTTCAGTGTCCTCCTCTCCACCACAGTTTCAAAAGTGTCCAGCCTGAGACCAATTACAGAGCCAGCCTTCTTGATAATCTTGTCAAGTCTGATGGTGTCACTGGCTCTGATATTGCTACCCCAACAAACAGTAGTAAAGAAGATGGCACTGGCAACACCAGCCTGGTAGAAGAGCTCCAACATCTTGTTGCACACGCTGAAGGATCTCAGCTTCTTCAGGAAGTAGAGTCTGCTCATCCCCTTCTTGTACACAGCCTCGGTGCTAGATTTCCAGTCCAGTCTGCTGCTGATCATGAAACCCAGGTATTTGTAGTTCATTCATGAAACTGCTTGCAAAGTATTTGAGTACCGCTAGCTTTTGCTGGACTAGTGGCACATTGTTGGCAGATAAAGGTATTATCAGTTCCAAGGACAAGCCAAGACAAACTGACTTCAGTATCTGCTGCAGTGACTGACCAGATGATAGGTTTGTTTATCTCTGCTCTTTGTGTAGTGCATGTCACAATGCACCGACTGGCACAGTCCACCACAGACCTTGCAACAGATGTGTTTATCTGCCAGGATGTCCAGTCTCACCCTGTGTAACTGGGAGTGGTCCACCACAGACCTGTGGCAGATATTGTTTTTAGTTCTGCCAGGATGCCCTGTTTCACCCTCCACGCCCTCGGAAGGGTGGGGATGCCGGTTGAGTTGCCGGTGGCCCGGCCCATGAGACAAGTAGTACTGGTTTTCATGGTTATCCAGCAGCAAGCAAGTCAGTGCCTGACCTGACAAAATTGTAGTCCTCCACTACCTCCTAAAATTGCTACCTAAAATTTGGCCATTAATATAATAGGGTTACAACGTGCCACAGATTGTCTACATTAATCACAGTAAATATTACTATTCACAACATAGCACAAGAAAATTATCTCATTTGCACATATCACATTACCAACATCATAGCATTTATAGAAAATTATACAAGTTAGTTCTGACCAGACCATTTGATTGGACAACAGGGATTCCAGCAGTTACTATATTCCATGATAATTGCACTCCAACGTTTCGCTGGATATGTATCACTCTGCTTCAAAGGTGTTCTAGTAACCATTAATTACTAACAGAAATTTACTGTCGAGTCTACAGACTTGAGAACTGCAATACTGTGTTGGATACCTTAATTTCTACAGTGAGATGCTGTTTGAAAAGCAACTACAGTCTCAGTAGTCTTTGATCCTGTCCTGTCCTTTTAAACATTCAGTGATATATTTTCATCATCATCATCATCATAGCAGTCTGCCCTGGGCGACAACGACTGTTTCATTTAGGTCTGATCAGATTCCTCCTTGCAGCTCTGTCCTTAGCCTCCCACTGCCAGGAACTCCTGTCTATATCCAGCTTCTTCAAGTTTCTTTTTACAGTGTCTTTAAATCCGAGCCTTGGTCTACCCTGATTGCGTTTGTCCTTGCATAACTGTGAGTAGAGTAACTGCCGAGGGAGACGCTGGTGGTCCATCCTCTCAACATGTCCGAGCCATCTCAGGTTCGTCTGTATTAGCATGTCCTCCATTGATAGTAGACCAGCTCGTTTCAACACTTCTATGTTGGTTATCTTGTCTTTCCATGAGATGCTCATTATGGCTCGAAGGTGTCTCATCATGTACACATGGAGTTTCTTTACCTGTACTCTGTACAGGTACATCTGTTTAAACAAAAGAGACAGTCTAGAGTTGAATTTATTGGCTCAATTAGAAAACCACAGTACCTTTGTGTGATGGACTCTTTGTTTCATCTGAAAATGCCAAGACAAAGCAAGTGAAGTGTGCCAAAGCCAAATTGCTAGCATGCTAACGAGCCACATTGATCTGGACCCTTCTGCGGTACAGACTCAACAGGTGACCAGTATGTATTCAGATGGTTAGCAACAGTTACTGGCTACATTTTAAGGGACTATTTTTTTTCTCAGCTGTGCAAAATAACTGGTTAAACAAACAAATCATAATATTTTGTCCAGTATTGCTGTCATTTAATAAATTGTGCTTGTGGAACTGTTGTATAAAAGCAATATTACACTCAAGGTCATACGGTTTCAGTGAATATACTAGCTACTTGTGTGATACGTCTAATGCCCGATGCGTTAGATGTACAGTATCACACCCGCAGTTACTATATTCATTGATAAAATACTCCCTCTCGTGTAATATTGCTATCATGGGGGGACATGTTTGCAAACATGTACCACTTTTTAAGTTATGTTTCTATCCAGTTGTCAGTATGGTTATTCTGCCCTCGCCTTTAGTTTTCAGTTCATTCTGTGTATCGTTATCACCCTCATTCTGTCATCTTGTGTTTACTCATTGCAACAGCGCTCTCTGTATATTCTGCCCATCGTTATTGGTTCTTTGTTAATTCCTCACAGCTGCACCTGATTGTGTCTCTCTCCCTCTTGCCCTCTCCTCCTCTCTCTTAATTAATCCCAGCTGTTTGTCATTAATGTATATGTGTATATGTTCCACTCAGTTTTCAGTTTGGTGTCGTGTCGTAAACCCAGGTTGTGTTCCTCTCCCGCATTTTGTCCGGTTTGTGTCTTTTCTGTATGTTTACCAGTTATTATCCAGCTTTGAGCTGTGCTTTTTATTAAACCTGCTGAGTCTTATCTCTGCGTTTTGGCCCATCCTTTGCTGCCTTCCCGGCAGCAGAACATGACAATTGCTTAAATATCTACCACAAATAATATGAAAGACAGTGCTAACCATTTAAAAACTCACAACTAGAGGGCACTCAGAGACCGCATACCTCCACCAAGGCTCCGTCCCTCCCTCCCTTTGTCTCCCCCTCTGTCCCTTTGTCTGTCCATATCGTCATCCATCTGTACATTGCGAGATAGGGCATTGGCGGAGGTATGCACTCACAGATCACCTCCAACATCTAATAAGTTCATCTTTGGGCCAAGGGCCACCTCTCGTGAAAATGTCATCCAAATCCATATAGGAGTTTTTGTATGATCCTGCTAACAGACAGAGAACCGGCAGCAAAAACAATAAGACTATATTATATGACTACATTATAATAACAAGACTGGCTGCACGGTGGTGCAGTGGTTAGCACCGCGGCAGCACAGTTTACCCTCGGCTGGGGGATCGCGGGGATCATGAGATCGTGGGTTCGATCCCTGCCCCTGGCCAACAGTGATCTGTGTGGAGTTTGCATGTTCTCCCCGTGTTTGCGTGGGTTTACTCCGGGATTTCTCCGGTTTCCTCCCACATGCCAAAAACATGCAGGTTAGGGAGTTAAGGGGCGCTTGCGCACGCAGCGACCGGCAGCTGGTGGCTTGTCACCAGACTGCAGAACAAATCTACCTACGGGTACAAAATAAGTCCAAAAAAAAAAAAAAAAAGACTGTCATAATTATATTGACCATACATTGGGGCTGTGCAATTCAACTTTAAGTCAGCATCATGGTTTGTTGAATCTGTCAGGGCAGTTTTCGTTATTTTTTCTCCTCTCTTCTCCCTTATAGTTTACTGACAAGGTTCATAATTATTAAGCAATATTACACAACAGTGCAGTATCATATCACTGTGGTGCGTAGTAAACAAGCATAATAGAACAGGTCTATTGTGATTTCCCAAACAAAAAAATTAAACATTGTCCAGTGCTGAAGTTTACTGTGTTATACCGTGTAGGTCATGTGGCTTGCAACGACATCCTTGTCTGCCGGCCGGAGTTACATCTGCATGCACGCCAAACCCCATCTTAAACTGTACATTTTTCTTACTTTTTCTTGGCGTCTTCAGATGAAATAATGTCAATCATCACATACTATGTGGATGGAAACCACATTCCTTTTCGTTCCAAGCTGTTTTACTTTTTCTGCAGTGTTTGATAGTAAGCGTGCAGTTTCCAGGTTGCGGAGGTGTATGGCCCTATGGTGTGGCCCGATGTAACTCCGTGGACATGTCTTAAAAGGGGAAGTATATGAAAAGGGCAATATTAATATATAAAATTATATTAATATGTAATATAATTTTCGAAAAATTCCTGGATCCAGATCGTGATCTGGATCACCACCAAAATCTAATCATCTGTTCCTCGTGCCATTACACACCTTTCCTGAAAATTTCATCAAAATCCATGCATAAGTTTTTGAGTAATATTAACAGACAGACAGACAAACAAGCCAATAAACCAACCAACCAACAAATCAATGCTGGCAAAAACATTACCTCCTCCCTTGGCAGAGGTAATAAATGCTGAACTATTTTCTGGTTTATTTCTGAATCACTTGGTATTTCTTATTATTTTCAAATCTCCAGACGTCTTCTTCTTCCGGTTGCTCCTTTAGGGGGTTGCTACAGCTGATCATCTGCCACCATCTCATCCTTTGCATCATCTTCGCTCACACCAACCTTCTTCATGTCCTCCTTCACTACATCCGTGAATCTTCTCTGTGGTCTTCCTCTTTTCCTCATGCCTGGCAGCTCCATCTTCAACATCCTTTGTCCAGTTTATCCACTATCCCTCCTCTGCACATGTCCAAACTGCTTCAGCCTTGCCTCTTTTACATTATCTCCAAACTGCTCAACCTGAGCTGTCCCTCTGATGGACTCATTTCTAATCCTGTCCCTCCTAGTCATTCCCAGTGAGAATCTTAGCATCTTCAACTCTGCCACCTCCAGCTCCACTTCCTGTCGTTTTGCCAGTGCCATTGTCTCTAAACCATACATTGTCTCTAAACCATACATCATAGCAGGCCTCATTGCTGCCTTGTAAATCTTCCCAGTCACTCTGGCTGCTATCCTTCTGTCACAAATCACCCCTGACACTCATATCCACCCACTCCATCCTGCCTGCACTCTCATCTTCACCTCTCTTGTGCACTGCTCATTGCTTTGGATGGATGACCACAGGTATTTAAACTCATCTCACTACCTCTACTCCTTGTGTCTTTACCATACACTTGCCTCCCTCTCATTTACACACATATGTCTCTTCCACCTGCTGCCTACTCTCATGACAGATCACAATGTCATCTGCAAACATTATAGTCCATGGAGAATCCGGCCTGACCTCGTCTGTCATCCTATCCATCAGCATAGCAAACAAGAATGGACTCAGAGTTGATCGCTGGTGTAATCCCACCCCCACCATGAATCCATCTGTCA
This sequence comes from Pholidichthys leucotaenia, assembly GCA_020510985.1. Taxonomy (NCBI): domain Eukaryota; kingdom Metazoa; phylum Chordata; class Actinopteri; order Cichliformes; family Pholidichthyidae; genus Pholidichthys; species Pholidichthys leucotaenia. Next base: position 363,132,939 of record CM035836.1, on the reverse strand, counting down.
CTCCTACAGCACACCTCACCATCATCTATCCTCATGCATATCCTGCACCACCCTCACATACAGTTAGGTCCATACACAAGTTTTGTTGTTTTAGCTGTTTATCAAAGCGTATTCAGGATACAGCTATATAGTCATTATGGCCTTAAAGTGCAGACTTTCAGCTTTAATTTGAGGGTATTTACATCCAAATTAGAATTATGGCTTAGGAATTGCATTTTTACACATCTTCTTTTCAGGGGCTCAAAAGTAATTGGACAAATTAACATTACCATCAATAAAATGTTCATTTTTAATACATTGTTTAGAATCTTTTGCAAGCAATGACTGCCTGAAGTCTAGAACCCATGGACATCACCAAACACCGGGTTTCCTCCTTTCTGATGCTTTGCCAGACCTTTACTGCAGCTGTCTTCAGTTGTTCAGAATCAGAATCAGAATCAGAATCAGATTTATTGCCATTGTTCATGTAGTACACAAACTAGGAATTTGTCTCGGTGCAATGCTGCAACATTAAACATGATAAAAGAAATAAACTATACATGCAATAAAGTGTAGAATAAGAATGAGTAATACTAGTCAGCAGTTTAAATATATTAGCGAGCAGCAGATAATGTGGAGAACCATATAGTGCAGTCGGTAATGCAAGAAGAAAACAGTGATGATTGACATGAGTCTGGTTGAGCTGCTGTACATAGTGCACGAGAGTCAATAAGTCACTTAGTGTTCAGCAGTCTGATGGCAGAGGGGAAGAAGCTGTTCATGTGACGGGAGGTTTTAGTCTGAATGGACCGAAGTCTTCTACCTGAGGAGAGAGGGGCAAACAGTACATGACCAGGGTGTGAAGGATCGGCTGTGATCCGGCCAGCACGCCTCCGGGTCCTGGAGATGTACAGATCCTGGAGAGATGGGAGCTTGCAGCCGATCACCTTCTCAGCAGTGCGCACGACGTGCTGCAGCCTTAGTCTGTCCCTGGCAGTGGCTCCTGCGTACCACACGGTTATGGAGGTGGTGAGGATGGACTCGATGATGGCTGTGTAGAACTGCACTAACATCTTGGTGGGTAGCTTGAGCTTCCTCAGCTGCCGCAGGAAGAATATCCTCTGCTGGGCCTTTTTGATGAGGGAGCTGATGGTCGGCTCCCACTTGAGGTCCCTGGTGATGATGGTGCCTAGGACGCGGAAGGAATCAGCAGTGGTGATGGGAGAGCCTGTGAGGGTGAGGGGGGGCAGAGGGGTTGTGACTTTCCTGAAGTCCACAATCATCTCCACTGTCTTCAGAGCGTTCAGCTGCAGGTTGTTGTTGTTGCACCAGGACGCCAGCTGGGCCACCTCTGTCCTGTAGGCGGACTCGTCGCCGTTGGAGATGAGCTCGATGAGGGTGGTGTCGTCCGCAAACTTGATCAGCTTGACAGACTGGTGGCTGGAGGTGCAGGAGTTGGTTTAAAGGGAGAAGAGTAGGAGGGAAAGTACACAGCCCTGGGGTGATCCGGTGCTGATGCTAACAGAGTCTGAGACAGTCTTTCCCAGCCGTACATGCTGCCTCCGGTCCGTCAGGAAGTCGGTGATCCACCTGCAGAGGGAGTCAGGCATGTTGAGCAGGGACAGCTTGTCCCGGAGCAGAGCGAGGCGGATGGTGTTGAATGCGGAGCTGAAGTCCACAAACAGGATCCTGGCGTAGGTTCCCGGGGAGTCCAGGTGCTGCAGGATGGAGTGGAGGGCCAGGTTGACTGCGTCGTCTACAGACCTGTTGGCTCGGTAGGCAAACTGCAGCGGGTCCAGGAGGGGAGTGGTGATGGACTTGAGGTGGGGCAGGACCAGGCGCTCAAAGGACTTCATGACTACAGAGGTGGTTGCTTGGTTATGGGTCTTTCTGCCTTAAGTTTTGTCTTACGCCAGTGAAATGCATGCTTGGTTGGGTTGCGATCTGGTGAATGACACAACCACTGCAAAATATTCCACTTTTATGCCTTAATAAAACTCCTCAGTTGCTTTTGTAGTATGTTTTGGGTCACTGTTCATCTGTACTGTGAAGCGCCATTCAATCAACGTTGCCGCATTTGGCTCAATCTGAGCAGACAGTATATCTCTATGCACTTCATAATTCATCCGGCAGCTTCTGTCTTCTGTCACATCATCAATAAACACTAGTCACCCAGTGTCACTGGAAGCCATGCATGCCCATGCCATCACCCTGCAGAAGATGTGGTGTGCTTTGGATCATTAGCTGTTCCAAGACTTCTTTGTATTTTCTTCTTCCCATCATTCTAGTACAGGTTGATCTTGGTTTCATCTGTCCAAAGAATGCTGTTCAAGAACTGGGCTGGCTCTTTAGATGTTTTTGGCAAAGTCTAATCTGGCCTTTCTATTTTTGAGACTGGTTTGCATCTTGTGCTGAACGCTCTGTATTTGCTCTCATGAAGTCTTCTGTTTATGGTAGACTTAGGTACCAGTACACTTACTTCCTGGAAAGTGTTCTTCACTTGGGTGGATGTTGTGAAGGGGTTTTTCTTCACCTTGGAAAGGATTCTGCGATCATCCATCACTGTTTTCTTCTGTGGACATCCAGGCCTTTTTGAGTTTCTGAGCTCATCAGAGCACTCTTTTCATCTCAATGTACCAAACTGTTGATTTGTCCACTCCTTACAATTCTGCTATCTTTCTACATTTCTTCTTTTTTTCAGCCTAAGGATGGTCTGTTTCGCTTCCATTGAGAGATCCTTTGACTGCATGTTATGGGTTCACAGCAACAGCTTCTAAATACAAATGCCACACCAGGAATCAACTCCTGTTATGGATGCCCCTTGCAGGGCATCAATGAGACGGCAGAGACCAACCAGTAAATTTGCTAGTTTATTTACAAAAGGATAAAATGACAAAATAGACAGCCACGTGGGACAAGACTCGAACATAAACTGAGACACGAGATAATAGACTCTGAAGATATACAAAAACACACTTACGGGAGGACGAACAAGGATGAATCACAGAAGAGACTGGAGTCGGGGATAGGAACTCCAGTCGCGTACACGAAGGAGCACGGAGTTGTAGGTTGCAGCGAGGAGTAAGCCTGAGCTGCTCCCTTAAGTGTAGAACACAAACCAATCGAAGAAGGGGAATGTAATTAGTGGAATTGCGGCAGCATGGAATAAGGCAGCGTTGGTGAAGGTTTTATGTAGAGTTTATTAAATCATACCGCCTTCACAGGCATCGCTCCATGAGCGAGCCCGGAGAGGCTCTCCAGCAGAGAGACACAAGATGTGTGTCTCAGCAGCAGTTGAAGGAATCAGAGCAATGAGAGAGTGAGCATGGATTACAGTGCAGTATATATACCCAACTACAACAATACATAAAAGAGCATTCCCCAGCAGTTGGTATGATCAAAGAGATTGCAGAACAGGCATGAGACATTTGCATTTGAGAGACATACATCACAATAGGCAGATTGCTGGCCTCTGCTCCAGCTGCAGGACAAAGAGGTTACAAGGCACATCTACATATTGATCTCAGTCTCTAGGTCACAGTAAGGACAGGACGCATGAACACAATGCATGAAAGGCACATTAACATCACAGAAGTGAGCCAGAAGAAGCGGGGCTGCCTGTAGACATTAATACACACATTTCACTGTTCTGTTAATTGCTTTAGCCGAGCGCTGTGTCTGTTCAGTCTGTTGTGTGGGTTGCCACACCGCTCCCCCCAGAGGGCAAGGCAGGCGGCCGAGACCTCGATATTGCAGCTTTGGCAGCGAGCAGGGAAAGCTCTCTGCAGGAGGAGGGGGAGGGAGGAGGGGGGTAGTACGTGCCGGCCGGGGACGGTGAAATCATCCGAGCCGTGCAAAAATTGCTTGCTGGTCCGCGACGTCGAGGGGCTGTCCCGTTGAATGTGCGGAGGTCCACAAGAAGAAAAATTAGTCTCTGACTCCTCTCGTGGCCATGAAGAAAAGCAGGAGCGGCTGTAAGAAAAAAAGGAAGCAAAAGCAGAGGGACTTGGCGTGTGGGAAAAGCTGACGGCTGAATCCCTTGTGCGCCGTGGCTGAGACCATTAGTGAATCTTGTGGGCGAGCTGCGAGCGTGCTTCAGGTGTGCGGGCAGCCCTGAAGGTTCCGAGGGTGGCGATCGGCTGTTTTTCTCGGGCATGTGCAGCGGCGGAGGACGATGGCGGTCTCTGGAGCCGTTATTGTCTCGTGCGTGGTGTGCCGTCCTCGTAACTCCCCGGTGCGTGCGCCGGGGTTCCGTGATGGGTGGGCCAGCTGGAGAGGAGAACCAGGGTCAGGAATCTTGGTGGAGATCGGCGCAGTCGGTGCCGATAAATCATCTATGATGAGCTGTGGTTGCAGATTAGTCATGGTGCGTTGGAGCGTTGAGGGGAGATGGACGATCTTTGTTCCTCAGGCTCAGGTAGATGAGTAGGATCACTGAGAGGGAGGAGTAGCGGTGAGAGGGAGAAAACGTTCTGTGTCCCTCAACCGGTCCAGCGTGGACATCCCGATCTCAGGCGAGGGGCGCACCATGACGTTTTCTGGGCTGGGGACAGTGATGTCCGGAGAGCAGCTCGCCTGTGTTGGCTCCGCGTCGAGGTCTCCCTAAAGCAGAAGGGAGGGCAGATCGTTTGCGTCAGGCTGCTGTGTTCGCTGGCAGTGTGTTTTTTTCAGCGTCGGGTCGCCAGCGTGGCCGTCCAGACCAGAAGGTTGCGTTGCACAAAGCGTGTGCATTCTCGGGGTCACCAGTGAAGCGTTCACTGGCAGCGTGTTCTTTTCAGCGTCGGGTCACCAGTGCGGCGGCATGGGATAAGGCAGCGTTGGTGAAGGTTTTATGTAGCGTTTATTAAATCATACCGCCTTCACAGGCATCGCTCCATGAGCGAGCCCGGAGAGGCTCTCCAGCAGAGAGACACAAGATGTGTGTCTCAGCAGCAGTTGAAGGAATCAGAGCAATGAGAGAGTGAGCATGGATTACAGTGCAGTATATATACCCAACTACAACAATACATAAAAGAGCATTCCCCAGCAGTTGGTATGATCAAAGAGATTGCAGAACAGGCATGAGACATTTGCATTTGAGAGACATACATCACAATAGGCAGATTGCTGGCCTCTGCTCCAGCTGCAGGACAAAGAGGTTACAAGGCACATCTACATATTGATCTCAGTCTCTAGGTCACAGTAAGGACAGGACGCATGAACACAATGCATGAAAGGCACATTAACATCACAGAAGTGAGCCAGAAGAAGCGGGGCTGCCTGTAGACATTAATACACACATTTCACTGTTCTGTTAATTGCTCTAGCCGAGCGCTGTGTCTGTTCAGTCTGTTGTGGGGGTTGCCACAGAATGACACATAGCTGTCACAGTGCCGGCTTGGCTTTGACAGCCGGAAGTTCCACCATGACGCTGTCAAAATAAAAGCCCTGGAGAAGGCCACAAAACAAGACCCGAAATAAGATGGCAGAACAGGGAAAATAATGGTCAACCCGAGCACGGATGGGATCAGCGCTCAGGTCACCACAGTACCCCCCGTTCACAAGGCGCATTCCAGGAGCAAATGAAACATCCAAGCCCCCCCCCCCCCCCAACCAGAAGGCTACCAGGACCGACCCAGGGAGGGCGGAGGGGGAAAACAGGCCAGGAGGGAGAGAACCAAAAAAAGGAATGACTACTGGGACCCACAGAGGGGGAGAGAAAACCCCCCGCTAGGAACGGGTAATATGGATAAACATAGAATGGCGTGGCTAAACACAGGAGTGACCAAACTAGACAGCACTTCAGAGGAATACTCAAACACAATGGAACGAATAAACAAAAAATATATGTAACGTACTGCCCGGTAAGAAAACACAAGAAAACCAAAATACAGGTACATTTCCAAATACATAAGTACCATATAAACACTAGAAAAAAAAAAAAAAACCTCAAGAGCTACAGGGTAGGCAAACAAAACTATAGGCATAGTCCAACACTATAATCCAGACAAAGAAAAAAAAGAGCATCCCTTCAAACCCACAAAAAAAAAACCAAAAACAAAACACTACTTCAGGGACGCCGGCAGGTAGAGCGCGGAGAGGAAAAAAAAAGCAGTTCAGGCGGTCTCTCCACATCCAGATTCCACATAACTGAAAGAAAAAAAAGCAGTTCGGGCGGCCTACCCAAGTCCCAGACCCGGGGAAACAGTACCTCAGGCGGCCGGACCAGTTCACCGAACCAAGGCAGTCCTTCAGGCGCCCGACCCAAAACGCCGAACCCAGCGAAGCAGTCTCCCAGGTGGCTGACCCGCGTCCTTAGGCCACCAGGACCGGAGAGAAAAGCTCGGAGACGGCCTCCCTACCGAGAGGGATAGCAAGGGGAAGCCGAGCCGAATACGGGGAACCCCAGCGGCACCAGGTGGAGGAAGATGGGAGGAAGATGAGGGACCAGTCCCACGTCAGATGGCAGAGGATCTGCAGCTCCCTCACCGACCTCGAACCGAACCGGCACTGCTCCCTCGGTGGACTCCGATTGGGCCAGTGCAGCACCCACGACAGACCCCGATTGGGCCAGCGCTGCACCAGGGATGACCTCCAAACATGAACCTGGAGCCTCCATGACGATGAACGGAGCTGACTCATCTCCGGTGACCCTGGGAGAAGGCTCAGAGAAACAAAGAGAACTGGGATCAGGATCACCGGCAGCGGCAGAACACGACGAGAAGAGCTCGGATGCAGCGGTCGGCTGCACCCAGCTCATTTTCCCGAGAGACAGGCAAGAATGCTCTAGAATGGAAAATAAGAAGACAAAATAGAGCACTTGCCTGATCTCGGGCTCTACCGCCGTCCAGGACTCTGACGATCCAGGCTCAATGATCTGGAGGTCCATTTTTGGCTCCGGCTAGACTGCGGTGGGGTCCACTGCTGGCATGATGGTTGTCACAGTCTGGGAGCACCTAGGCACTGAAGCCCACGCCATGCGGGCCATCAGTGGTGACAGGGGGTACGTGACCTGCTGGGTCCGACTGCTCCTCCATGGGGACCCGGGGACGCTTGATCGTCAGCATAGGCTCCAAACGGCAGTCCGATCTCCTCCTCTGCACGTGACGCAGCTGCAGGGCTGGCACTAGGCTCTCCAGGGCCGCAGGCTCCTCCTTTGTCCAACTGTCTATACCTGGCACCGGGGACGATCATAGAGAGGGGACGCAGACACAGAGGATGCAGGTTCTATGTTTATGGCTGCAGCAGGTGGAAGGAGCTCAGAGAACTGTGAACCCTGAGCTCCACCCCCAGGAGTCAGACAAGGCAATTCATTGTACGGAGCATGAGAATGAAACAACACTTGCCTGTTCTTCCGGGTGGCTGCTGTAGCGGGCTTGGTTTGCCCCTTTCCCCTACGGATGGTGATGGAGGGCCCCCCTTGAAGATGAAGAGGAGCCACTCTTGCAGGACCAGAGACAGGCCGAGACAGAGCAGGACTCGTTGAGCTCACAGCAGCTGGAGAGAGCACCGAGGAGGAGGGAGGAGCAGCCGAGGCAGTCCGGGGACAAGGAGCTGACGGAACAGTGGGGACGGATGACCTGGAGGCTGAGGCTGCTATCTGTCCCTCCCATCGTGACGAAGGGGCAACAGCTGGCTGGGAGGCAGAGTTCTCACGGTGGCCCGGAACAGGATCTGGATGAGGATCTCACAGAGGCTGATTGCAGGCAAGGTGGCGACATCTGCTGGCAGAGGGTGAGGCTAGGTCCAAATCTGGAAAATGCCGCTGCTGCGCAGAAATGGAGGCTAGCAACTCAGCATACTCAGGATAATAATAAAGTTCGGGATTGATCTCCACCAGTCTAACTGCTGCCACCACATGCTTTAGGATCTGGCTGGGATGAGAGGAAGAGCGAGCTTCAGCTACGCGGCCCCCGATGAGCTCAGCTGCCCACCGTGTCTCTTCACAGGGGTCCCGGCTGTCCTCTTACTCCGCTGCAGATGGGAACGGCCCTTCTGTGACGCAGACCCCTGGGCTGGATGGGTGACAGGAACCTGATCCTGAGGCGAGGAGCGGAGATACCTCACCATCGGCTTCGACTTCGGCTTCCTGCTGGGACTCCTCTCCAGCCCACGGATCCTCCTCTGAAGTGCCGTAATTTTGGCTATCCTCTTCCTGCCCTCAACGTGACCGGCATGGGGAGGATTGCGCTTAATTGCCGCCTCTGCGAGGTCCAGATACCAGTGTGAACTGTTGGGAGTGGCGTTGCTACGAGCGTGGGAGAGGAGGTCATCTACCTCAAGAACCATGATTAGCTCGTAGCCCAAGTCCAAAGAATAACCAGTTCTTGGTGACGCCATTTCCCAAAACACACTGGCACATGGAAAAAGGGAAAAACTACAAGGCCAGAACAAACTTACTGTGGCTGGCGTCTCGCTGGGCTGCGACCTACTGTTATGGATGCCCCTTGCAGGGCATCAATGAGACAGCAGAGACCAACCAGTAAGTTTGCTAGTTTATTTACAAAAGGACAAAATAACAAAATAAACAGCCACGTGGGGCAAGACACGAACATAAACTGAGACACGAGATAATAGACTCTGAAGATATACAAAAACACACTTACGGGAGGACGAACAAGGATGAATTACAGAAGAGACTGGAGTCGGGGATAGGAACTCCAGTCGCGTACATGGAGGTGCACGGAGTTGTAGGTTGCAGCGAGGAGTAAGCCTGAGCTGCTCCCTTAAGTGTAGAACACAAACCAATTGAAGAAGGGGAACGTAATTATTGGAATGACACACAGCTGTCCAGCGCCAGCTTAGCTTTGACAGCTGGAAGTCCTGCCGTGACGCTGTCAAAATAAAAGCCCTGGAGAAGGCCACAAAACAAATCAAATCAAATCAAATCAAATCAAATCAAATCAACCTTTATTGTCATATTGCTGTACATACAACTGTAGTGCAGGCAAGATGAAATTGCGTTTCTCTCGGCATCCATATAAGTAAAAAGAACATAATTTAAGACACACTCACACACACCCTCACCCCCCACCCTAACACAGCCATTCACACTTCCCTGAGACATACTTGAAAACTAACCAGAACTATAATATACAAATAATATACATAATGTCCACAGGTGCAGTAGTATATATGAGAGATTCCCGATCAACTGTTCAGCATCCTAACAGCTTGTGGAAGGAAACTGTTAATCAGTCTGGTGGTTCTGCCTCTGATGCTCCGGAATCGTTTGCCAGATGGCAGAAGTTCAAAGTGTTTATGCAGAGGGTGAGAATGGTCCTTGACAATGTTCAGTGCCCTGCTCCTACAACGGTTCTGAAAAAGTTCTTGGACAGAGGGAAGGGAAACTCCAATTACCCTCTCAGCTCCCTTAACTATCCTCTGCAGGGCTTTTTTGTCTGACATACTGTAGCTGGAGTATCATGTTGCAATGCAGTACACCAGAACACTCTCCACCACACCTCTGTAGAAGGTCCTGAGGATGCAGATGGGGAGAGAGGCCTGTTTGAGTTTCCTCAAGAAGTGCAGTCTCTGCTGGGCCCACTTCCTGATCCCCAAGGAATTCTTGCTCCAGGTCAGGTCCTGCGAGATCTGCACTCTGAGGAACTTGATGTTCTCCACTCTCTCCACTAAACGGCCGCCGATGCTGAGAGGAACGTGTTCAGGCTGTGACTGCTGGAAGTCGATAATCGATTATCTCCTTCGTTTTGTCCACCTTGAGCACCAGATTGTTCTCCCTGCACCAGCCCTCCAGGTTGGTGGGGGCAAGACCTGAAATAAGATGGCAGAACAGGGAAAATACTGGGCAACCCGAGCGCGGATGGGATCAGCGCTCAGGCCACCACGCAGACCTTTTACCCACTTGACTGATGATGAATTATTGAAGGAATAGCCCAGGCAGTCCATGAAATAGCTTTTAAGTCAATTGTCCAATTACTTTTGAGCCCCTGAAATGAGGAGATTTTGTATAAAAATGGTTGCAGTTCCTAAACTGTAACTCCAATTTGCACAGGGTGCAACTCCTGACCTTTTCTATACTTCTCTATCAACACCCACCAACACCCATAAAACATACACTGAACTCTCCAGACAAACTGTTCAAAAATGACAGCAGCAGACAAGGATGACTCCTGATGGTCTGTGTCCATAGGTCTTTATTTCATCATCACATAATCACTCTTATCGAAGGCAACAGCATAGTCTTTGGTACAATTACACATACAGGTGCAGAACCTGATGGTAGAAAATCACAAGAGCCCCCTTTAGTGGAGTATATGAGAATTTAATTAGACAAATTTAAGCGGTAAAACCTTTTGGAAAAATTTAGATAACCAAAGCAAATTTGGAACATCTGTTTTTTCTTGTTCCTTGTGATTAAAAGGTTTTTGGCAAGGCATAAAACATGGGTATCAATTTACATGGTCTACATACTGTACATGCATGCTTGTTTCTGTTTGCATTTTTTTATTTCATTTTTTTGTCTGATAATATATTCCTTCTTCAATGTAATTATTATTGAAGAGCATTTCATTTACTTCACTTGTTTTAAAAAATATTAAAATGTCAAATTTTCTTGTCCTATTGGTAATTTTACTTATATATAACATATACTGTAGATCAAATGTTTCTTGTTTTGGAAAGCTGGGTTTTGTACTGGATGGGTTAAATTCGGATTGAATAAAATATTACATGTTCATCTCATTTATCTTATATTTTATGCCTTCAAAAAAGGCTTGCATTTATTGCATGTTTATGCCATGGTTAAGAAATTGACACAATCACCATAGTCTGTTTATCTAAAAAGATCATAAAAAAATTATATATATAGTATACATGAATATTTTATGCGCTGATAGTGTCATTCAAAGCTGCACTCTACTCAGTACAATAATACAAATCTGCTGTGTGTTAATGACTTTTTTTCCCTCTGGCACATTACAGCCACAAAATATTTTTTTTAATTAATTTTCTGCTCAACTATCATTCACACTAACCCTTTTATGGAGCCCAACATGTATTTTACAGGACACAATGCCCTAAGAACTCTCATATTATGCTTGAAAAATGCATTATGCTTGAAGGCCATTTCTCACCTTCTACATGACAGTTCTTTTATATTCCTGATCACAAATACAATATTTGAGTGAAGTATATATATACTGCAACCATGATGGATGCACTTGTGCAATCTATTCGGTTTTTGAAAGGAAACAATAGCAAATATTTGAAAGGAATCACGTCGGCCCTGCCACCTTTTGCAAATTTCCACATACTGATGAAATCACTCTGTTCCCTCCGATTCAGCCTTGATGGACTGGATGTGTTGTTTTGATCAGTGATGCATGGTGTCCCGTATCACAGCGTGTTCAATAACAGAATCTAACCCTTACCATTCATACCAAGTCTGTATGCATCCTGAACTTTACCCATTTTAAACAACAAACCAGATCAGACATACAGAGCTACTCTTCTGTACTTCATCTTTCTGGTCACAGCTCTAAACAATAACACATCTTTCTTTCACTGTTTCTTCTAAATGATTGTCCCTGACCAAAAAGAAAGTTTATCATCGGGTGGATGGGACTGTTGCATAGTCAACGGTCAAAGCCTAAGATGACCATATTGAACCTAGAGAGGAAAATGTGTAGAACAAACTCACATAGTATGCACATACATGAACCTCAGTGTTTAGACATGTGCTTGTACAATACAAACATCTTACATTATTTAGGTCAATAAGGGTGATTATGAAAGGTCCACAACCTTTATCGGTATATGATCCTTGTGGATTTTTATTTATTTATTTACTGTGGATCCATGGACTGGCGATCTGTCCAGGGTGTACCCTGCCTCTCACCCAAAGATGCTGGGATAGGCTCCAGCCCCGCCGCGACCTGAAAAGGACTAAGCGGAAGAAGATGGATGAATGGATGGATGATCCAGCTATTGCTTATAAACATGCATACAAAACTGATGGGTAAAGTTCTTTTCCACCTTGTCAAGAGTGTAATTTTGGTGCAAAAACACAAGATGGACAGATTATTTTATATATACAGTGGTGTGGAAAAGTGTTTGCCCCCTTTCTGATTTCTCATTTTTTTGTATGTTTGTCACACTTAAATGTTTCAGATCATCAAACAAATTTAAATATTAGACAAAGATAACATAAGTAAATGCAAAATGCAGTTTTAAATGAAGGTGTTTATTATTAAGGGAAAAAAAATCCAAACCTATATGGCCCTGTGTGAAAAAGTGAATGCCCCTAAACCTAGTAACTGGTTGGGCCACCCTTAGCAGCAACAACTACAATCAAGTGTTTGCGATAACTGGCAATGAGTCTTTTACAGCGCAGTGGAGGAATTTTGGCCCACTCATCTTTGCAGAATTGTTGTAATTCAGCCACATTGGAGAGTTTTCAAGCATTAACCACCTTTTTAAGGTCATGCTACAGCATCTCAGTCGGATTCAGGTCAGGACTTTGACTAGGCCACTCCAAAGTCTTCATTTTGTTTTTCTTAAGCCATTCAGAGGTGGACTTGCTGGTGTGTATTGGATCATTGTCCTGCTGCAGAACCCAAGTGTGCTTCAGCTTGAGGTCACGAACAGATGGCCAGACATTCTTCTTCAGGATTTTTTGGTAGACAACAGAATTCATGGTTCCATTTACCACAGCAAGTCTTCCAGGTCCTGAAGCAGCAAAACAGCCCCAGACCATCACACTACTACCAACATATCTTACTGTTGGTATAATGTTCCTTTTCTGAAATGCTGTGTGACTTTTATGCCGGCTGTAATGGGACACACACCTTCCAAAATGGTCAACTTTTGTCTCATTAGTCCACAGAGTATTCTCCCAAAAGTCTTGCGGAGCATCAAGATGTTTTCTGGTAAAACTGAGATGAGGCTTTATGTTCTTTTTGCTCAGCAGTGGTTTTCATCTTAGAACTCTGCCATACAGGCCATTTTTGCCCAGACTTTTTCTTATCTGTAGGATGTGAGTGAAGAAGGGAAGGCAAATGTGTAACAGGCATTTTACTGTAACAGGCAAATGTGAATCAGGTTTTCATATTGTGTATTTATAATTTTGTTTGCATTGTTGTATGTGGATATTGTTTATACTGTTTTCATTTTGTCTTTTCCTCATCTTTTTCTCTTTTTATCTGTTTCTTTTCTCTAAAGCCCATCCAGGGACAAGAGTTGCAAATTAGCTTAATGTCATACACTCTCTGTGCAACACATCAGATTTTTTTTGTCTATGTTTATTGCACTGTCCCTGACAAATAAACAAATAAATAAATAAATAAATGGTGGAGTCATGAACACTGACCTTAACAGAGGCAAGTGAGGCCTGCCTGTCATGAGTCTGAGCTCAGTGTCCTCTCTGAGCTTAGACTCTCAATTTATTTCTAAGTATTGTATATCTGTTATCATTATTTTGTCAGTTTTTGTATATATATATATATATATATATATATATATATATATATATATATATATATATATATGTATATATTTTGGGTTTTTGTCTCATGTGCCCTCCTCTCTTCAGGCACTCCCACTAGTTGCTCACAGTCTGCTCTCCAGCTGTGAGCAGTTGTGCAATTAGGTCACCTGCCAGCATAGTGGCCCGCACCTGCTGTTCATTGATTCGCTTATTATTTAAGGACTGTCAGTTTAATCTTTCACTGCGGCAGTATTGCATTGTTCGGATTTGAATGGTCTTCATTCCTCCATGTTACTCCCTCATCTCCTCCAGAGCTAATCTGGCTCTGGAGTGCCTCTGCCTGTAAGTTATCCATGTTTGCATTTTTGTATGGTCTGCACAATTTTTGGAATTTTTGTTCTCTTCTGTTATTGTCACAACTACAGTTCAGCGCGTGGGTCTGTCTTTCTGTCCTTGACAGAATACTGCCACCAGATTAATGCCCAGCTGCTGTAGTTGTGCTTTTTTTGTTCTTTTTGTGTTTTTTCTTTTTCACTCACCTATGCATTGGAGCTCATCATGTCTCCAGCTCGCCGGGCTCATACAAACAAAGGGAGATTGGCAGAGGGGTCTCCGAGCTTGAAGGAAGAATGGGCGGTGGACTTTATCCAAAGCTTTGTGGATGAAGCTCTTGCTGCCCGTGGAACCAAGAAGGCCTGGGAAAGCGTAAATGGAGCGGTTGGCATTGTGGAGGCACACCTTGGCTTATGGAGATATCCACAATACACGGAACTGCTCTCCACGCTGCTTCAGCGAGCATTTCCCAGGCTGAAGATGGGGTTGTCTCCCGCCGGACCGAAACTGTCACGGAGGCGCTCTCTTCAACAGATGTCAACCTCCTCTTCTGGCTCACCAGCTCCAGCGCCAGCATGTGCATCGTCGGCTCCACAACGGCGCTGTCATCCCACTCCGGACCGCCGGAGGAATCCTCCTGCCTCTCCGGCAGCCATTTCCCCGACGCTGAAATTGAAGCCCTCCTCAGCAGTACAGCCTTCCTCCCTTTCTTCTCCGGCTGAATCCTCAGCTTTCCCCGGGCCTGTAGCTGCTGTACCCCGCTCCACCTCGGCGTCCTCTCTTGCTGCCGAGAGGTCCTCCCTTTGCTCCCCGGCTACAGGGGCGGCTCCTCCATAATCCTCAGAGGGGCCCATCTTCACCAAAGCCACGGAGAGGGATGACATAACACCAGCTGCAGCAGGTAACATCGCACACCAGGAAAACAGGCAAGTTTCATTTTAATTTTAGTTCCATTTATGATAATATGCCTTGCCTGATTCCCGGTAGAGAGCTTTGAGGTTTCTTTCTGAAAAGTGCAACTGAAGCTCTGACAGTTTCAATCCCATGTCAGTAGTAAAAGTTCAGAGACTGTGGTCGTTGTAATCTGCTGATTTTTTTTTTGTTCATTTATACCAGTGGCTCTTAAACTTTTTTATTCCCCATTTTGGGGAGCCATTATCAATCCCACCTACACTGTAAAAAAAAAAAAAGGCTGAGAAAACTCAAATTATCAAGGCAACATGATGCGATACATTTTTGAGTTTTCTCAACAATTTATGAAGTTGTTGACTAAACTTAAGTTCCCAAGTTAAGATATGAGTTCTGCTAACTTGGAGTTTTTAGTTTACTTAAAAAGAATATTTTGGTGGAAACAGCAACAAATTTCTTATTGAAATACCACGCATTTTTACTTTAATCATACGTATATTATTGTATGGAATAAACAAAGAATTCCTCCTTCAATATGATAAAACTGTGTGTTTAAACCAATTCAAATATTATTGAGAGACTAACAATGAAATTCTTGTTTTAATGCTGTCTTTCCACTTTTAATAAAAGCAGATATTCTTGTTGCATTAACATAAAAAATTATGTATTATGTATATGTAATGTATGAAAATAATGCTCAAAGCATAGCTCAAACTTTGCCTTTATTCTTTAAAGGCAGCAAAGGCATTTTGAACATGTGTCTGGCTTTATACATGTGCAAACATTTCTCTTTGTAGACAGTATTGTCTATCTCTGTACATAAAACTCACTTGGCCTTAACACAACTGTTGTCCACTCTTATTTAACTTAAAACTGTTAAAATCAGTGCCACATAAAAGAATCTTAAAAAAAAAAATAAATAAAATTACAGCACTGGCTTCAATATTCTTTTTTCAATAAAATGCAAGCATGTAAGAGACAAGAGTGACAACAGTGACAATGAACATGGTTGGGCCACAACAACAACGATTATAGGAACTGCAATTGTAAAATTATGACATATGCAGCCATTAAGCTAAGTTAACATGTAACAAACAGGCACTATATGTGAACTGGCACAGACACTTGCAACATTTTGTGCTTTCCATTTACAGCTGAAGCTTTGTTCTCAGCGACCTTATGCGCTGTGAGCATCGAGAACCAAGGTCAAAAAAGATGCACTGAACAGCCTCAAAAGTGTAGAACATCTCCTTTGGATAGTCAATGTTCATTGTGTACAAGAGGCCAAACAGATATGCAAAGGCAGTGCAGAGGTCTGGTAAGTCTTGCAGGATGATGGCCCCCTCCAGCACAACAGCCACATTAACTGCATTCAGTGCATCATCATCTTCATGAACGGAGAGGATTGCAACAGTCGCATCCCTGATCGCTTGTTCTTCTGTGTCGCTAGCCTATGGAAAAAGCACGGATACATGATTTACAGTTAATGACAACTGAGAGACAGAATACATCTCTACCAACATATAAAATAATTAAATAATGAGGGAAATATGTCAGTGGTATATCAAAGATCATTGATATACCATTTTCTTAGTCATCACTCTCTTTATGCAGCTGGAAGAGTTCATATTAAAAAAAATGAGTCAATGGCTTTATTCAAAAGGTACAGGATAAACATTAATAATCACCTTTGGATGAATAAAGCCACTTTCTCCCAAAAAACCTAAATCATTGAAAGGTACTCCAGTGGGAACAGGTGTGTCTGTCACGACTCGCCGCTCATCAGCGGTGCCAGCTGCGCGCACACCTGCGCCTCGTCAGCGGCGAGGGATTTAAACCACTCTGCCCTGGGCTTCGGCCTGAAGCCGTCTGATCTCGTCGGCCTCCCTTGCTGAAAGGAACCCCCTTCTTCAAGCAAGATTACCCACGTAAGCATCTCTTACCTTCTTCTCCAGTCTTCTCCCCTGTGCACAGGTGGATCTCCTGGCGGCGGACCACGTCTCCTCACCGCCGCATCCTCGCTGCTGTCACAGGCGCTCCAGGTCGCTGTCTCCCGGGCTACGCCCTTGTCAACGCCAGCCACCTGCCCAAACCAAGTAAGCCAGCACATCCTGTTAATTCCCTGTATTGGTGTGGTGCCCGTTACCCTTCTCCCTGTGCTCTCTCCCATAGGGTTGTCCGGCTGCACGGCTACCTGCCTCCGCGCCTGACGCAGACGTCCACCACCAATACATCTACACCTCACAGACACGCAGCCACACACTCTTGTTTTTGAATAAAGCTGTTAAATCTACTCTGAGCCTGCGTGTGTGTCTCCTGAGCCGTGCATTATGTCAGTGTCTAATAGGTCAGGGTTGCTCTTTGTATAGAGTAAAAAAAAAAAAAGAATCTTTAGCCTAATTGATTAGAAAAAGGTAATGTAATAATAAATATGCTCATAAAAGCAATGGCTATGAAATCATTCAGTCAATTTTGAACTAACTTAAGAATACTTACTGAACACTGCAGGAAAAACTTGGAAGTGTCATCTCGGACAAAGATGGGGAGTCCTCTCAGAGCCGCTGTTTTTCTATGAGTCAGAATGTCTGAGGTCTCGAGAAAAACACAAGCATCAATCAATTAGTACAGTGCTATCTTTATTTTTACAAAAAATCAAACACTTCAGGTCAGATCATGTTAGACAAACACCTTTCATTCATTTACTGCTTACATCTAAGCAAATCAGCATACAGAAAGACATTTTCAAATTCAGTTATTAAATATTGACAATGAACCCTTTGCATTTGCTGACATATTCTGATGACGCCACTGTTTTCCTGAAAAACTCAGCAGTTTGGTGGTCTACATGTAAATGAAATGATTCTTTATTATTTATTTATGCATACATTAGCTACAGACATTTACAGTAAATTACCTTTTCATCAAGTGCATCTAGGACATCCTCCATTTTCTGGCCAAAAGCCCCCTTCCTCGCCCGGTACAGTCTCAGCAGGCGAGGCACATAAATGTCAAGGGATCCTCTGAAAGACTCCAGGAGATCTTTGCTTGTGATCCGACAGAATTCTTGAGAAATCTGAAATGATGTATTTTTTTGTAGCCACAACGTTAAAAGTAAAGACAATTGAAATGTCGCAGTCTTGTTCAAAATCTATGCCATATTATTTGCCTATAATAAAACAAACGGCAAAATCTATAGAACCGATCTACCAAACCACATCATCAAGCACATCCACATTTCAATGTTTTCCTGCGTGTTCTTATGCATCTATATTTTGTGTGCCATTTCCAGTGATATAATATACAGCTGATAAGAATAAATCACTCCTACTTATTTGTAGTCAATAAAATTAGCATGTGAAACACATAACAACAATCTCAGCCTTACCTGCTCACATGAAAACAGCGCTGGCCACCTCTCCTGGACCTCTGATACCATGGGCTGTCCCTCAACGATCTCTTTGCATCTAAGGGAAAATGTCAGCTCCATCTTTTGCTGTATCAGTGTTTGGTCCCTTTTTTTCTTCTTCATTTCTTCAACTAGGTGAAGCCTTTCCTCTTCAAGAGTAAAATCACTGTGGTGTTGAGGATAATCTGGGACATGATTAACCTCCCCACGTCTGGGCCTTTTCAGGGTGAATGGACTATTGTCCTCAGTGCCCCCTTTTCTTTTACTGTTTACATCCACCTCATTGCAGCCTGCACGGCACAGCTTAGATCTGAAGTTTCCGAGCTTGTACTTGATGCTTGTTTTCCATCCCTCATAGCCTGTGATGCTACCTGGTTCCTTTAAGCATGGGTACTTGAGAACCAGTGAAGAGGCAACAGATTCCAGTTCATCTTTCTCAGGGTAGCTTTTGATTTCAAAAATAGCCTGTGCAATTTTATCCAGAATTTCCATTTTAATTTCTCTGGTGACATCAAAGCCCTTCTTTGACTTCTCGTAAGTCTCGTTGCCCTTTCGCAACTGTAGTTCCACATCATATGATAACTTAGGGATAGGGAAAGGAGAGGGCCACTGTGTGACATGCCTTAAATTGGTCTGGATTGAATCAGTCCAGCTGGACCTGATATCACCAGAGTGGGCACTGGCTGTATCGAGGGAGGACACTGAACCAATACACTGGTTAAGAGAAGAAGAATCACTGTCCCAAACAATATGCAGAACTGCATGCTCAGCTGGTAGTTCAGACATTGTTGTCAAATTGCATAGTGCATTTCCAAAGTCTGGATCTTCAAACTGCACTAAAAAATCACCTTGAAGTTCAAGCCTTTCTTTAATGACATCAACGAGCTGGTCCACAGATTCTGGTACTTCAGAAAGCTTGAGTCGCCGGGCTTCTTTTGGAGAGATAACCACACGAAGTAACAAGGCCTGAAAAGTAACGAGAGAAACTAGTGAAACCCAAGTTGAAAGTGTCTGATAATCTGATACATCACAGATGTTTTCCCAGATTTACTTATAACTGATTATCTTATCACTTCATCTCAAAATATTAGAAGTGTCAGTCCAGGGTTGTGTAATCAAACTTTACTGTAAGGATGAAGAGCCACAGATATAAACATGACATGAACAAAAGGAAAACATTTTGTCACACTACATACCATATCCTGAGATGCTTCACTGAAGAATGAACGTCCTTGTGGTTACCATCAGCTTTCCGGCAACTGTGTAGGCTGCAAGAAGGTGATAATCTGCCAGCAACTCTTGTTCCAGCAGTATGAGTTCAACACAGTGGCCTTCAACAAGCTCGTATGATCTGAAATGATCGATGTACCAAGAGGTAAGTCTTTTACATACGAGTGTCACTTGCTCAGCATCAACAAGAAGGGTCACAATCTGGTGGAATTCTGGGAGGCCACTGCACTGCCCAGCAGATACAATCATGCCCTCAGCATACCGAGTTCCATGCAGGTGAACTGATTTAGACAAAGAAACACTGTCAAGATGTGGGTACTTCTTCTGAATTTCACACTGAAGTGAAGTTTCCAGTTCTGAAACCCTGACCACTTTTACAGACTCAACATACAGTTGTGGTGTGAAAACTTTCTGGCTGTCCAAATGCAATGCCATCATTTGCTGATGTTTTGAGGAAAGAGTGAGCAGAATGTTTTTCCAATTATGGGCGTCATGAATCACTTTTTTAAAGAAGCTATGCTTAGCTTCAAATCTCATTGTCCATAATTCCACCAACGGCCCATAACAGCGGATGAGGTCCGGGTAGTGGTCAATGGCAAGGGCAACATGAAATAGTTATTATGTACCAAATATTCCACTTCTCTAATCAAGCTCAGTGTGACAAGGGCTAGTTAAATAAATCCACATTTTAAGCAACTTCACAATTCAAATGTCACAAAATCTGTCATTGTAATGTACAAAATATGCCATTTATGAAACCATGCTTAGTCTGACAGGGGCTATTGAAATATACCCAAATTTTAACTCGTTGAACCCCACAAGCGACATATGGCACTCAGTAATGCATTATTGTCATGTAATCAAATAGTAATTCTTCAGCAGATTTTGTGAAAAAAGTGTGTGTGGTATCTCCACTCTACTATGAGCAGGAGATTTTGTGGTCTCTGTCAACCCAATCCCTGGCATCATTAGGAGTCAGGGCTTGGATTGACAGATGTTGCAACATCTACTGCTCAATTTATGATTTGCATCGCACAAACTGTGATGCAGTTTTCAAAGTCATAATTTATTCCCTGCATGCTCAGTGTGACAGGGGCTACTAAAATAAATGCACATTTTATTTGATTTCAAATGTTAAACAGTCTATCATTGTCATGTACAAAATATGACATTCAAATGTTATTTGGTGTCTGATGCACCTTGTTCTTTATTGAAATAAATAATTGAGTGTACTCATTACTTAGTGACTCCTTTATTTTTTGTTCTTCAGATATCCCATATTCCAGGAGGCAAAAAAATGGTACCAAAATAACTGGTATTAAGAACCCATTAAGGATTCAAACTTGGAATCTTGGAAAAACGAGGGGCTTTAGTGTCACGGCAGTATAGAGTTTTTCAGGCACATGATTACATGACAATAATGCATTACTGAGTGCATTGTTGTCGTCGGTCAGTGGCGGCAATTGTTGTCAAACAGCTGCTGGACCGGAACTACGCCGCGGTGCGCAATGCATTCTGGAACCCTGAAAAACCCTATTACAAGCGGTACTTCAGTAAAAAAACAAAAAAAACAAAAACCTAAACAGACTGCCCACACACAGCAACACTGCTAGCCTACTAAGCTTTCTTTATGTCCACATTTACAGTGTTTTAAACTGACAACTCGTTCTTTATTGCGAAATAATACGACCGTGAAAAATTATGTCAATGTAGTCACAAAAACACACTTACCAAGTTTGTGGACCGTTAATGTTCTTGCTTTACATGCAGCCAAGGCCACGACAGGAGTCAATGTCGAGGAATCGTCCACACGACGGATGAGACAAAACTCGTCCAATAAAAAAAAAAATGCTCGTAATAAACTCGTTTGAGGTACTGTTGCCACTGCTTCGTGGGCGTCTTTCCCGCTCAGCAGGCTGAAAGGATTTGTGTAATACGCATGCGCAACTAACGTATGTCAGGTGAGAGAGGTGCATCAGAGATACGCTCTAATGCCAACTCTCATGTCTTTGTTGAGCTGACAAGAAAATACGAATGTAGAAGCAGTTAGAGACAGACATGCTGAGACAACAAGTTTTTCATAGTTACATACAGCAGACGTTCACTTTTGAGTCACATCAGTTTTTAAATTGTACTCAGATCAACAACTGCTAGTTATCGTTTTTACAGTGTACCCACAGCTATTTCTCTGCCCCTCCACACTCCAAAAGCAAGCCAAGCATCATCATGTTTCCTATTCTTCTTGGCTTTTTTTGTTAATTATTCTCCAGAATTATCAAGCTCCTGTCCTGTGGAACCAGCTGCCAATCTGGATTTGGGAGTCAGACTCGATCTCTGTTTTTAAGAATAGGGTTAAAACCTTCCTTTTTGATATAGTCTACAATTAGGGAGGGATCATGTGTTTCTGAACCCTCCCTTAGTTATGCTGCTAATAGGTTTAGTCAGCCGGGGGACCTCCAATAATGCACCGGGCCTCACTCCTTTCTTCACTCCCAATGAAATTTTTTTTTTTTGCTGGTCATTAACATCTGTTTGTTCTCTCCCATAGATTGAGTCCCCATCGTGCTGTTTGCTCTCTACATGTCTGTTCTTTTCATCTTCTCTATCCCCTCACCTCCCAGCCAGTCGCAGCAGATGACTGCCCCTCCCTGAGCCTGGTTCTGCTGGAGGTTTCTTCCTGTTAAAAGGGAGTTTTTCCTCTCCACCGTCACCAAGTGCTTGCTCACAGGGGATCGTCTGATTGCTGGGGTCTTTCTGCAACTGTGGGGGTTCCCCTACAGTTGAAAATGCTATGAGATGACTGTTGTTGTGAAATGGCGCTATATAAATAAAGTTGAATTGAATAGAATTTCTGTTTGGTCATCATTTTCATGGAGAAAGTTTTAAAAATTAGGTCATGATATAATTTTATCCATCCATTCATCCATCCATCTTCTGCTGCTTAATCCTTTTTGGGTGGGTGGGTGGGGACTGGAGCCTATCCCAGCATCTTTGGGCGAGAGGCAGGGTACACGCTAGACAGATTGCCAGTCCATTGCAGGGCAGATATAATTTTATCAATAATTTTAATTCTTATATGATAAAACACTGAGTAGCTTTTATTTTAATTTGCATTTTCAGTTTTAACTGTGAAACTTTTGACTTTGCAGGAAATAATACCCTCCCCCCACGGAAGGTTTAACATGCAAATCTGGCCCTCGGGAAGTGAGGAAAAAAAATTTGTGGCCCTTACTACCACCAGAGTTGCCCATCCCTGACCACAGTGGCAGAGCATTCACCTAAAGCAGCGAGGATGTGGGTTCATGCCCCATCCGGGTCATACCAAAGGCCTTATGGAAATAGTTCTTTCCACCTTCAAGCTTGGTGCTCAGCAGAATAAAATGGGGAAACCCAGCCACAGTGGGAAGCAGAAGCCAGTGTACGCCTTGTGCCAATCTCAAGCCTGAGTAAATGGGGAGGGTTGCATCAGGAAGGGCAAAGGGTCTAAAATCTCTGCCAAATCAAATATGTAGACCCCTAATCCACTGTGGCAACCCCTAAAAGAAAGAAAGCAGCCAAAAGAAGAAGAAGAAGAAGAAGAAAGATTTGTTTACAAAGGTCTAGCTTTTTCAAACAAGAATTTTGGTATTTTTCCAAGTTTCTGCCCTGTAAAGACAGACTGTTTCTACAGTAGTGTTAAATATATGGATTTTGATTTTCTTTTGAGCTTCCCATGGGTCTGTTGCATATATTTTTCTGGCTTTGTTTATCCTAGCTTTAATATCCTGTTCAGAACTGCAGTTTTGACTGATAGTACTCCTAGGGTAGGTCATTTTCTGTTCTTCATCTAGTTTTTGTCAGCCCTAGTTTGATACTGTTTGATGCTCATCTATATGACTTTAGTTTTGCTAATGTTACATTTTAATCCAGCTGTTTCTGCACACACTTTCACCAACATGAGCCACAACTTTATTTACAATGGTGAGTAAACAACATAAAACACAAATAAGTGAATGACTGAAATTCTAAAGCCTTGTTTATGTTCAACCTCTGCTCTGCAGTTTTATGCTGCGTGTACCCTGTGGACAAGGCCACTGTGTTGTATATATACTTCATTTTTGCACATTTTTGTGTATCTCAAAGTAAAGGTCATTCACAAGAGATCTTAGGTTGACAGAATCATCAAACACAATATCTCTGAATGGTGATGTATTAAAAAAATGTGGTACTATTGACCTCATCTATGGCCACCCTTGAACTATTTTAATATTGAATTGAAATACTTGACCAAAATGGATTGCTTCTTTGTGTGATATTGTCCAACAGTCTTCTTCTAAATTTGATATTCAGTATAATGCTACAGTTCTTTGCTTCAAGCTTCAAATGTCATAGCCCTTCACTACAAACTATTCTCAATTGCTGACCCCTCCATTAACAGGAAAATGCTGAGACACAATCTTGCAGAAAGGCAAAGGTGAAACTAAAATGGTGGTATTTGTGATGCTTTTCAATTCCTATTTTCAAAAAAAAAAAGAATACAGGCCACGGCAGTTCTCCAGACTTATCTAATACTTCAAGGTTGGGTGAGGCAACATAGATGTTTACAAAGAGGGGAGATAAACAACCAAATAAAGCTGTGTTTAATCCAATCACAAGTGTCCTTTCACCTTAGAAGCAGGGCATGCACTTGGAATGGAGTCATTAATGCTCTGCTGCTATCTGTTTATCTGCTTTACACCATTCTCTTTTCTCTTTTTTTCTCATCTTCAACTGAAGAGGATACAGAGAAGCTATTAACCCAGAGGGCGCTTCTTAAGCAAACAGACAACAAGACATTTTATCTTCTTGTACAGCCGAGATCTTTTAAATTTTCAAGCTGAGGTTCACTGCCAAGTGCTGTGCTGTGGGAGAACTCAGACTGCACGACAATTTGCATGATTGTTGCTTTGAAGACTGGGGAAGAGTGGGAAAATTACATATACGCTACAATTTGTTTCCTGCAAAACCACTGAGCTTTTGAATTATACACTCTGGCAAGTTTTCCTTGAGTGCTAGACAAAATGTAAATTATGGCTGCTTATATACATACAGTATACGTATATGAAGCATAACGAAGATCTGCCTGAATGGCTTTGAGACTGCACAAACATTAGCACCAACCTGCTGACTTATGAGTTCAATTATCCTTTTCCATCAAGACAAATAAATCCAAAGAGTGCCAGAATAATGAGCCTTTAAATATATAAATGGTTCACACTGCAGAAATTCTCATCTATTATCTCCACAACCTGACAAAAATAGTTTTTCTTGTTATGCAACAGCACCAGAGCACCATAATGAAAATATAAAGGATGAATTTATTTCACAATAGCCAGTTTAAGCTATTTGTCCTTGTAAGTTATGACAAGCCATTAAAGAAAATGACTCAGAAAATGGCACTACACTTAAAGTACAGAGGATCCCCATTGATGTCCGGGATAGAGTTCATTAATTGGAGCCTATTATGGTAACTTTGAAATCAATATTTCTAATCTTGATTATACTTATAATTATACTTGTATAATTTTACATGATATACATTTTAGAATTAATGTTTTTCCTTACATTAGGATTCGGTGCAGCACCTCTGAAAAAGTTTGCAAATTTCATCAACCAGTATCAGAACCCACAGGCTCACGTCACTGTAAAAAGATAATTTACTTTATTGTGGTCTATTCAACATAATGTCTAGCTTAAATGAAAGACAGAATGCATCAGAAAATTTAAATTTAAAAATTTCTTAAAGGGTGCCAAAATGCGCTGATTTACAGCACCCCTTAGCATTCTGGCCAATTTCCTGAAACACAATTAAAAATAAAAATAACATACCCAGAGTAAATCAAAAGCTGCTCAACCATTTGCAGTATGGGGTTGGTCTCATTTTAAAGAAAACCTTTTTTTTTTTGGCAAAGCAGAATCACTCGAAGTGCTTCTGCCACTGAGTAACAGTGGTCTGAAAATACTGAATTTGAAGAAAATAAAGTTTGAGTGAGTTTTTTTGATACTGTAAAAAATACCTGTGATATATTAGCTGGAAAACACAATAGGAATGTAGCACCAAGTGTTACCAAGTTCATGTTTAAATTTTGTAACAATACCACAAAAAATATATTACACAGTTTTTTTCTTATGGTCCTCCTAGTCATTTTTAAATTGTCAAACTGTGTTACATAAAATGGAAAAACATCTGTGTTGGGTACTGAAATAATAACAAATAGACAGCATGGACGTGACGTCAGACACATGGGTGATATCAGCGCGCCATGCCCATTTAAGGGAACTGTTGGCAGGAGTTGTTCCGCCTCTGTACAGCCACAGTCTGTGTATAGTATAGGGATAGCTTGTATCTCTTGCACTATAACACGTATGCCTTTATAGTACTCTGTAATAAAGTTTGGGTTCAGTACAACTCCTGCCTCCGCTACCCTGCTTTCCAGACATAACAAATGGCAATGAGGATAAACCCTAACAACCCCAAAATGAAAGTGCATCTGAAGCCACCACCGCTGTTCCTTGGTGCCCCAAGTGATCCACCCATTTCATGGCTCCGTTGGTTCGAGTGGTTCAATAGTTACATGGATGGTGTGAACCTAGGCAGACACGGAGAGCAGAGGATGTGAGCAATCCTGCTCTACAGCCTGGGCGCCTAGGGGCAGCGGATATTTGACCTTTTGGGGCAGGGGGACATGTATGATGACAGCATAATGTTGCTGACTGTACACTTCGCTGTTCCATGGGACATGATGGCCCAGAGGTCTGTGTTTTACCAACGCAGACAGCGAGAGGGCGAGTTGCTCATAGAGTACGGGGATGTGCGTCACTATTTGGCTAGCACATGCGAGTTTGGGCATGCAGAGGATAGGTTGATACAGTTGCAGTTGAAGCAGTTCGCCATGAATTTGGTGATACTGTAGAGAGAAATGAGCAGGCGAGACAGTGAGCTGGATCAGCGTGGACTTTTTTCTCTCTAACATCAAGTCAACAAGAATAATCTCAGGTCGCAGGGCATCTCTCTTTTATATCTTACATCCTTGCCTAGCGACCTGGGGGCTCACACCACAATACACATAATTACAATACACATGATCACAAAGCCTGTGGGCTCATTAATATACAGTTCAGTGGAGAAGCCACAGTCTGCCCGGCGCATCAGCCTAACAGTCCTTTAGCGTCTCCACCTCTGCTGTCCCGTCTTGACCCCCTGTCGGCTTCTCTCCTCCTGTGCCATTCAGTCTGAGTGGAGAATGTAACGTCTATGTCCCCCCCACACACCTCTCCCCCGGAACACTCAGAATGGGTTCTAACCCCCATGTCCTGTGGGCTTCAGCCGACGTCCGTAGCGGCTGTAACAGGGGGTCACTGGCTCCAAGGCACTGCTGTGCCGGTGGGGCGCTCCTGGAGGCACGTCCGTCTGTGGGGGGACATTTGGGGGGGGGGGGCACATCTTCATCATACAATTGTAACTGATCTGATGAGTCATTTACCTGCGGAGCTCTCAGTGGGGGTCGTCCGTGCCAAGGAGCTCGGGCCAACACCACCTGCTCGTCTACTAATACGAACACGGGCTTAAGCCTGTCTATGCAGACTGTTTCTCTGCATCCCCCCAAGTCTAACACGAAATGTTTATCCCCAGGTTCCAACACTCTGAACGGCCCATTGTAGCGTGGGTGCAACGGGGTCCGGTGGGCATCGTGCCTAACAAACATGAACGACGCATCCTTCAAGGTCCTTGGGACGAAAGCGCGAGGAAAACAGTGGTGGGTCGGGCCCGGTTCGTCCCTGCCTCTGCGCTACGTAGTGAAGGCGGAGATGGCTCGGTGTTCGGTGCAGGGTTGTCAGGCAAAAATTTGTCAGGGAGCCACAACGGCTGGGAAAAAACAAGTTCTGCTGGGGAGGCAGCCAAATCCTCCTTTGGTGCGGAACGCAACCCTAACAGAACCCACGGCAACCGGTCCACCCAATTTGCGTCTGTAAGCGAAGCCCTGAGCGCTGCTTTAAGCGACCTATGGAAACGCTCGCATAACCCGTCGGCCTGAGGGTTGTACACGGTCGTGCAATGAATGTTGATGCCCAAGCTCTGGGCCATCGTGGACCAGAGGTCGGAAATGAACTGCGGGCCCCTGTCGGACGTGATGTCCGAAGGTAAGGGTATCGTGCCCTCCGGTGAGATAGATGGAAAAATCCTGAATATGGGGGATTGGGTAACGATCGTGCGCTGTGGCGTTGTTTAATCTGCGGAAATCGCCGCATGGTTGCCATGATCCCTTCCGAAAACGTTGGAACCATGAGTGCTGGGACCTGGGTGAGTAGTGTGTGGAACTTAACCCCTGGAGCTGTGACATTGGCCAGTGTTGTGGACCCGGCTCCTCTAGCTGTACAGGGCAGACAATCAAAAGACATTGCGTTAATCAGGCATCTGTTAGCCACATTGACTAATAGACCGTGTGCACACAGGAAATCTGCACCCAAAATGGGTGAGTTACATGCCGCTATGACAAAGGACCATTGGTAGTTACGGCCGTGCAAACATATGGTCAGTGTCCTCTCACCAAAAGTCTTAATGTCTGAGCCGTTGGCGGCTGCCAGCTCGGGGCTGCTACTTCCAGCTAGCTGGTATGTGTTGGACGGCAGGATGAGGCTCTTTTGGGAGCCGGAGTCCACGAGGAACCATCTCCCCGAGCGTGAGTCTGTCACATAGAGCAGCTTGGTTGTGTCACCAGCGGTCGCAGCTGCTACTGACTGCCGGTCCTGGCATTTCCCGAGCACTTGAACTGGCACGGTGGCACGCATTGCCGTGCGTCTTCTCTGAAGCGGCAGAAGTAGAAGCAGAGCGTGCCCCTCCGGTGCTTCTTGGCCTCTGCGGTGGCCACCATCGATGGCTTCTTGCCCTCGCTGGCTGTCTCACTGGGTTCCGGCACCACTGCGTTCATAGCGAAGGTTCTGGCTGCCAGGATAATCTGGTCCACCTCTTGTGGCAGCACCCGGTAGTTCTGCATGGCCAGCAGCGGCGAATTGGCGAGGACCGCTCTGGCCGCTGTTGGGAGGTTCCGGAGGAAAAGGTGGGCAAACAGGAACGGCTCTCCATCTGTGCCCATCAACGCCAACATTTTCTCCATCAATTCGACCGCTGACCCGTCTCCCAACTCGGAGCGCGTCAGTAGCCTTTCCGCTCTCTCGCAGTCCGACAGCGTGCAGCGCTGGGTCATTGCGGTCTTGAGAGCATCATATTTACCATGGGCTGGGGGCCGTTGGAGCAGGCTCTCCACCTGCTGTGTTGTGCGTGCGTCCAGCGCTGCAACCACATAGTAGTACTTGGTGTCATCTGTCGTCACTTCACAGAGCGTGAACTGGGCCTCGGTGTGGAGGGACCAAGCCGTTGGGTCGTGCAGCCAAAAGTCTGGGAGCTTGACCGAAATGGCGCACACGGTGCTGCCGCTTCCAGTCCGGGCCGTCTCCGTGGTGTTTGCCTCGAGTTCCATTTTATGTCAAAGGTCACCAGTGTAGAGACAAATGAGCAGGCGAGACAGTGAGCTGGATCAGCATGGACTTTATTCTCTCTAACATCAAGTCAACAAGAATAATCTCAGGTCGCAGGGCATCTCCCTTTTATATCTTGCATCCTTGCCTAGCAACCTGGGGGCTCACACCATGATACACATAATCACAATACACATGATCACAAAGCCTGTGGGCTCATTAACATACAGTTCAGGGGAGAAGCGACAGTCTGCCCGGCGCATCAGCCTAACAGTCCTTTAGTGTCTCCACCTGCACTGTCCCATCTCGACATCCCGTCAGCTTCTCTCCTACTGTGCCATTCAGTTTGAGTGGAGAATGTAATGTCTATGTCCCCCACAATATGAGCCACTCTGGAGGCGGGGCCAGATAACCAGACAGTGGCAGACACGGTGAAAGAGCTACAGGAGACGCTGTTGATGATGGTGCACTACCTATCGGAGATGGAGGAGATGGAATTGCCATCCCAGCTGGAGATGACAGACCAGGTGGCTCTGCTGGAACAAACGGTTGCCCCAGTGGTTGAGCCCACCGTCCCCACACCTTCTCAGGAGGGTGTTGAGGAAGACACGGTGGGACAGCAGGGCACCACAGTGCAACAATCCAGCGGTGAACTCAGTTTGGACAATGGCGGTTCGGATCCATTACACTTGGAGGTAGACGCAGCCACTTCCTGCCTCAAACCGCACGCCGAACAGAACCCAGCAGAACTGGAGCAGCAGCAGGAGCCCCAGACCATATCCATGCAGGTACCGGAGCTGCCACTAGAACCCCAGTCCGCAGCCATGTGGGACCCGGAGCCAGTCCCTGCACAGCATGATCGTTCTCGAGCTGCAGTCTCATCGCAGGAGGGGGAGTGTGATTTCATGGACATGGGTACAGTACAGAACACAGTACAGAGAGCGAATGCAGTGTGGAGAGAGAACGCAGCATGGTGAGAGAACACAAACTGGACTCGCCTTCGATCCTCGCCCAGCATGAACTTCAAACAGCTGCTGTGGAGCTGCAGGAGGGGGAGTTCATGGAGAAAGGGGATCCCGATGACCAAAGACAGCCCAATGCACGTGCCGTCGCCGACGACAGCGACACATCACCGCGACCTCAACCAGCACCAGGTGAGGGAGAGAAAAAGTACTCATCCAGCATCCTCGCCGAGTTTCAACCTTGGAGCCGTCGCAGCACAGCAGAATGGAGAATTCGTGGCCTGGCAGGACCCAGCAGAGCAACACCGACTGAGGGCATGTCCTGCTGCCGGTGCAGATGGCATGCTGCCACAGCAGCAACCAACATCAGAGACGAGAGAGCAGCAGCACTGAGTGCAGCCGAACCGATCTCTGCGTGTACTGCTTAATTGGGTTCAGGTCCAACGACCTGACCACCTGGACCCACAGATGATCCTGTCATCGCAGACGAGAATTGCTGCACGAAAGAGGCCAGCCACCATCCAGATGGCTGATGGTTCGAGATGGCATGTCAGCTGTCTGCGGAAGGTAAGAGCAGCTGCCTCGGAACAAGATTGTATGTGTGCTTACAGGCCTCCCAAATACTGTTCATCTTTTATTTCTGATTTTTCACAGATTCTCTCCATTATCCACAGCAAATACAATCAGATTATTATTTTAGGTGATTTTAATTTACATATTGATGATGAATCAGACTCTCTTGCAGCTGATTTTTTAAATGTTCTTAACTGTATGAATTTCACCCAACATATCTCACAACCTACCCATCTTAAAGGTCACTCTCTGGACCTAGTCATCACCTCTATTTTAGATTTAGCCATCTCTGATCATTTTTGTATATTTTTTTTTTACTATCAATTGTTTTAAACAGAATGATGATTTTATCCCAGAGCACACTGTGAAGAGGCACCATCTCACTGCTGAGGTGGCTGCTAAATTTATTGAGTTTTTAAGCAACATTCCTGCTGACTTTTTACCCTCGTCTTGTGATTTATTTGTGGATGGTTTTAACAGAAAATTGGAAACAGCACTCGACACAGTAGCTCCTTTTAAAACAAAAAAGCTCTCCACTGATCCAACCCCACCCTGGAGAACTGAAGAAATTAAGCAACTAAAACAGAAATATCAAGCTGGTGAAAGAAAATGGAGAAAAAACTAATTAGTAATTAACCTCCAAATTTAAAAAAAATCAACTTACCACCTACAGTAAAGCAATAAAAGAAGCAAAACAGGCACACTTTTCCAGACTCATCAACAATAATCACAATAACCCCAAAACTCTTTTTTCAATAATTGATCAGTTAATAAACCCATTTTTTAAGATGTCTAGCAGGGTGTCTACAGACTCCAAATGTGAGGAATTTGCATCTCACTTCAGCAGTAAAATAGAAACTATAAGGTCAGCTATTAGTCTATTACATCCTACTGCTTTTATTGCAGCTGAACCTTTCTTTTTTTGTGGGGAAACACTGGACAGTTTTGACCTGGTTGATGCTAAGGTGCTGGAGAAAGTTATCTCTCAGTTAAAACCAGCAACCTGCCTTTTAGATCCAATTCGTACATTATTTTTTTTTAAATCCATTTGTAGCTTTTTAGTTAATGATGTTCTTAACATTTTAAATTATTCTCTTCACACAGGAGTTTTTCCTAGTGCTTTTAAGACAGCTATTGTCAAGCCTGTTCTGAAGAGAAATAATTTAGACACTGAAGTACTGAACAATTACAGACCAATGTCCAACCTGCGACCGGTGATCTGTCCAGGGTGTACCCTGCCTCTCGCCCAAAGATGCTGGGATAGGCTCCAGCCCCTCCGCGACCCGAAAAGGATTAAGCGGAAGAAGATGGATGGATGGATGTCCACCTGCCATTTTTTCAGTAACATTTTAGAGAAAGTAGTTTTTAACCAGTTAAAGGATTTTATGAAAACTCCTGATTTGTACGAAACATTTCGATCTGTTTTTTTGTCAAATCACAGTACTGAGACAGCCCTGATCAAGGTTCTAAATGATCTTAGAATCAACATGGTCAAGAGCATGCTCTCAGTCCTGGTCTTACTGGATTTAAGCCTAGCATTTGACACAGTAGACCATGATATTCTTTTAAACGGATTGTGCAATATGATCGGCCTCTCAGGCACTGTTTATAGCTGGTTTAAATCCTACCTGACTGGCAGAGAATTTTATGTCACCCTGGGTGAACACTCCTCATCAAAGTGATACAATATGGATTGTGGTGTTCCTCAAGGTTTGATTTTAGGTCCAATTCTTTTTAATTTGTACATGCTGCCATTAGGCAATGTCATCAGGAGGCACGGAATTGGTTTCCACAATTATGTTGATGATACCCAGCTTTACATTTACATCTCTCCTGATGACCCAGCACCAATTGATGTCCTTTTTAACTGCATTTTAGACATTAAGTCCTGAACGGCAGAGAATTTCCTACAGCTCAACCAGGACAAAACAAGTTTTAGTTATTGGTCCTGAAGCTCTGAGAAAGAAACTTTTACCAAAATTACAAAGATTGTCTCTTATTCCATCAAAAGAAGTTAAAAACCTGGGCATTATTTTTTTTACTCTGAGCGTAGTTTTATTCTGCATGTTAATAATATTTTAAAAATCGGATTTTATCCTCTACAAAATATAGCCAGAGTCCACCCGTTTCTCTCTTGAGAAAACACAGAAACACTAATGCATGCTTTTATTTCCAGTCGTATTGATTATTGCAGTGCTCTCCTTTCTGGTCTTCCTAAAAAGATGATCAGTAACTTACAACTATCACAGAATTCAGCAGCCCATGCACTGATGAAGACCAGAAAGAGAGAGCATATTATGCCAGTTTTAGAATCGTTGCTTTGGCTCCCTGTGAGTTATGTACAGAATTGATTTTAAAGTTCTTTTATTAGTTTATAAAACTCTTAATGGTCTTGGTCCTTCTTATTTATTTGAGCTGCTTTTACCATACTGTCCCTCACGGACCCTAAGGTCCTCTGGTACTGGCCTTTTAATGACACCTAAAGTTTGGACAAAAACCCAGGGTGAGGCATTGCTCAAGTTTTTCGGCCCACATTTGTGGAATGGCCTGCCAGAGGACCTCAGGGCTGCAGAGAGCGTAGATATTTTTAAAAGGAGGCTCAAGACTCATCTTTTTAGTTTAGCTTTTAACTAATTTTATCATTTATGTTTATATACTTATTTGGCCATTTTATTTATTTATTTACAGTGGTGTGAAAAAGTGTTTGCCCCCTCCCTGATTTCTCATTTTTTTTGTATGTTTGTCACACTTAAATGTTTCAGATCATCAAACAAATTTTAATTTTAAACAAAGATAACACAAGTAATCACAAAATGCAGTTTTTAAATGAAGGTGTTTATTATTAAAGGGGAAAAAATCCAAACCTACATGGCCCTGTGTGAAAAAATGATTGCTCTCCTCTGTTAAAACATGAATTAACTGTGGTTTATCACATCTTTGGAAAGCTGAGTT
This sequence comes from Pholidichthys leucotaenia, assembly GCA_020510985.1. Classification (NCBI taxonomy): domain Eukaryota; kingdom Metazoa; phylum Chordata; class Actinopteri; order Cichliformes; family Pholidichthyidae; genus Pholidichthys; species Pholidichthys leucotaenia. The sequence goes on along the minus strand of CM035836.1, from coordinate 363,099,674 downwards.
CAATTTCTCGAGCCACACCCAGGCCTGATTACTCCCACACCTGTTCTCAATCAAGAAATCACTTAAATAGGACCTGCCAGACAAAGTGAAGTAGACCAAAAGATCCTCCAAAGCCAGACATCTTGCTGTGATCCAAAGAAATTCAGGAACAAATGAGAAACAAAGTAATTGCGATCTATCCCGCTGGAAAAGGTTATAAAGCCATTTCTAAAGCTTTGGGACTCCAGCGAACCACAGTGAGAACCATTATCCACAAATGGCGAAAACATGGAACAGTGGTGAACCTTCCCAGGAGTGGCCGGCCGACCAAAATTACCCCAAGAGCGCAGTGACAACATCCAAAGAACTGCACACCTCACTTGCCTCAGTTAAGGTCAGTGTTCATGACTCCACCATAAGAAAGAGACTGGGCAAAAATGGCCTGCATGGCAGAGTTCCAAGATGAGAACCACTGCTGAGCAAAAAGAATATAAAAGCTCGTCTCAGTTTTGGCAGAAAACATCTTGATGATCCCCAAGACTTTTGAGAAAATGCTCTGAGGACTGAAGAGACAAAAGTTGAACTTTTGGGAAGGCGTGTGTTGCTGTTTTGCTGCTTCTGGACCTGGAAGACTTGCTGTGGTAAATGGAACCATGAATTCTGCTGTTTACCAAAAAATCCTGAAGGAGAATGTCCGGCCATCTGTTCGTGACTTTAAGTTGATGCACACTTGGTTCTGCGGCAGGACAATGATCCAACACACACCAGCAAGTCCAACTCTGAATGGCTTAAGAAAAACAAAATGAAGACTTTGGAGCGGCCTAGTCAAAGTCCTGACCTGAATCTGATTAAGATGCTGTGGCATGACCTTAAAAAGGTGGTTCATGCTCGAAGACCCTCCAATGTGGCTAAATTACAAAAATTCTGCAAAGATGAGTGGGCCAAAATTCCTCCACTGCGCTGTAAAAGACTCATTGCCAGTTATTGCAAACGCTTGATTGTAGTTGTTGCTGCTAAGGGTGGCCCAACCAGTTATTAGGTTTAGGGGCATTCACTTTTTCACACAGGGCCATGTAGGTTTGGATTTTTTTCCTTTAATAATAAACACCTTCATTTAAAAACTGCATTTTGCATTTACTTGTGTTATCTTTGTCTAATATTTAAATTTGTTTGATGATCTGAAACATTTAAGCGTGACATACAAAAAAATGAGAAATCAGGAAGGGGGCAAACACTTTTCACACCACTGTATATATCTTGATATTTTTAGATTATTTCAGTTCAGTTTTGCATTACTATATACTGTATATATATATACGTATATATATATATATATGTATTATCGTCCTCCGTCGGTCTATGATGACCATGGAAGAGAATCCTAAACGTCTACTCTGCTGGAACAGCATCGCCTGTGGCTGAACAGGCCGATGCACGAATGGCAGTCCCTGTCACACAGGTCGCACTTGTGGGTGGTCTCCATGCTGCTGGGTCTGTGGCGGTTCTTCCTGCGGGTCCTTTTTTCATCTGCTGCAGCAGTCAGTCTCTCTTCACCCGCCTTGAGCTGTCTGGTCAGGGTGCCTCTCTATTTGGAGCGGTCCATTGCAAGGTCCTCCCAGCGCTCTGTGTTGATCTCTAGTGCCTTCATGTCTCTCTTGCAGACGTCTCTAAAGCGCAGCTGTGGGCGGCCAACGTCTCTCCTGCCAGTTGCCAGTTCTCCGTAGAGGATGTCTTTGGGGATTCTGCCATCCTCCATACGGTGAACGTGGCCTAGCCAGCGGAGCCTGCGCTGCCTGAGTAGAGTGAACATGGAGGGAAGGCCGGTGCGGGACAGAACTTCTGTGTTGGGCACTTTGTCCTGCCAGGATATGTCCAGGATGTGGCGAATGCAGCGCAAGTGGAAGGAGTTCAGTCTCTTTTCCTGCCGGGCATATATTGTCCACGTCTCACTCCCATAGAGCAGTGTGCTGATGACGCAGGCGTTGTACACTGCCATCTTCGTCTTGACAGAGAGTTTGGGATTCTCCCACACTCGTGTGGTGAGGCGAGCGAGTGTGAAGGCTGATTTTCCAATCCTCTTGTTGATCTCTGTATCAAGGGAGAGGTTGTTGCTGATCGTGGACCCCAGGTACGTGAACTGATTCACGACCTCCAGCTCATAGTTGTCGATGGTGATGGTTGGTGGTGCTTCCGTGCCTTGCACCAAGACGTTAGTCTTCTTCAGGCTGATGGTAAGCCCGAAGTCCTTGCATGCCTGGGAGAAGCGGTCCATCAGGGTCTGAAGCTCTTGCTGTGTGTGGGTTGCGACTGCAGCGTCGTCTATGAACAGCATGTCTCTGATTAGAGCCTTGTGTACTTTGGTTCTGGCTTTCAGGCGGGCGAGGTTGAAAAGCCTGCCGTCAGATCTTGTGTGCAGGTAGATTTCCTCTGTTGCTGTGCTGAAGGCATGCCTCAGGAGCATAGCAAAGAAAATCCCAAAGAGGGTTGGCGCAAGTACACAGCCCTGTTTCACTCCGCTGCGTATGTTGAATGGCTCTGAGACGTTGCCATCGTGCTGCACTATCCCCTGCATGTTGGTGTGAAACGATTCGATGAGGCTTTGCAACTTTGGTGGGCATCCTATCTTTGACAGGATCTTGAAAAGGCCCTCTCTGCTGACCAGATCAAACGCTTTGGTGAGGTCGATGAAGGCGACGTACAGGGGCATGTTCTGTTCTCTGCATTTCTCCTGGAGCTGGCGGATGGAGAATATCATGTCTACCATCGATCGCTCAGCGCGGAAGCCACACTGAGACTCGGGGTAGACACGTTCGGCAAGCTTCTGTAGACGAACGAGAACAACTCGTGCGTAGACTTTGCCAACAACGCTGAGGAGGGAGATGCCCCTGTAGTTGTTGCAGTCGCTTCTCTCCCCTTTGTTTTTGTAGAGGGTGATGATCTTGGCGTCCCTCATGTCCTGTGGTACGGCACCTTCCTTCCAACACTGGCAGAGGACGTCATGCAATGGCAGCAGTAGGGCGGTCTTGCAGTGCTTGATCAGGTCAGGGGGTATGCCGTCATTGCCGGGTGCCTTGCCAGCGGCCAAGCTATCAATGGCCTTGCTGAGTTCATCAATGGTTGGCTCGGCGTCAAGTTCGTCCATGGATGGCAGGCAGTCGATGGCATCAAGGGATGACGGTGTCACGGTGTTCTGTCTGGAGTAGAGGTCGGAGTAGTATTCCACCCATCTCTCCATCTGCTTGATCTTTTCTGTGATCATCACCCCAGTGGAGGATTTGAGGGGGGCCGTCTTGCTCTGAGCCGGACCAAGTGCTTTCTTGATCCCATCGTACATACCACGGATGTTCCCTGTTATGGCAGCGGTTTGAATGTCTTGGCTGAGCTGAGTCCAGTACTCGTTGGCACAGCGCCGAGCAGTCTGCTGAACTTTGCTTCTCGCAGCCCTGAGAATCTGGAGATTCTTCTCGTTTGGGTACTTCTTGTACTCAGCAAGTGCTGAGCGCTTGGCTTCAATGACGGGGGTCATCACGGTCAACTTGGCATCAAACCAGTCCTGTAACTTCGAGGTCTTCCTCCCAAAGGTAGCCAAGGATGTGCGGTGGATGGTCTTTCGCAGCTCTTCCCACTTCTGCTTTGCAGATTCTCCTTCTTGTGGTACACCAAGTTCCTTCTCAAAGGTGGAGGCAAACTGCTCAACAAGTTCTGGTTGAGCCATCTTGCTGGTGTCAATCCGTGCCTTTCCAGGCTGTCTAGCACAATGGAATTTCTTCAGCTGCAGCTTGACCTTGCAACACACCAATGAATGGTCTGTGTCGCAATCTGCACTCTGGAACGAACAGGTGATTAGCACGTTCTTCAGTGAGGTGCGCCTGGTCAGGATCAAGTCCAGTTGGTGCCAGTGCTTTGAGCGCGGATTTTGCCAGGAAACCTTGTGTTGGGGCTTGGTCTTGAAGAACGAGTTTGTGATGCACAGATCGTGATATGTGCAGAACTCGAGCAGCCGCTGTACGTTGTCGTTCATTCTGCCCACGCCAAAAGGTCCAAGACAGAAGGGCCAGGAGTCATGGTCAGCACCCACTCTGGCATTGAAGTCTCCAAGGAGAATGAGTTGTTCAGAGTTGGGGATGATTCTGACAGTTGTTGCAAGATTCTCGTAGAACTCGTCTTTTGCCACTGGTGTGGCTGTCAGTGTTGGGGCATACACACTGACGAGGGTGACTGGGCCTTGAGTGGTGTTCAGGCGGAGGGTGAGGAGTCGTGCAGAGCCAGTGCTGCCCGGTTCCACCATCTTCAGCAAGGTGTTCTTCACTGCAAAGCCCACTCCGTGTTCCCTGTGTTCGTCACTGCCCTTTCCCTGCCAGTAGAACATGTAGTCCTTCTCTCTCAGTGTGCCTGCGTCAGCCAACCGTGTTTCCTGGAGAGTGGCGATATCCACTCCCAGTCTCTTCAGCTCATTATTGATGATGGCAGTCTTCCTGGTGTCGTTGATGTCCTTGAGGTTAGCAGCAAGTCCTGTCATCATAGTGCGGACGTTCCAAGTTCCCAGTTTTAGAGTTGGTCTCTTTTGTTGTATTGTCTTGCCTGGTGCGAAGGTTCTCAGCCTGCTGTTCGGACTTCTCCTCATCCCCATGCACCCAATGAGGAAAGCAAGCTGTGGCGGGACAACACCTTATTGGCTGGGGGCTGCCCAGCTTGAGGCGGGCGGTAGCTGTCCAGTGAGATCTGATGATCCCTCTCACCGTCGGGAACAACCCCTGGCGCCGCGCTCTACACCAATTGAGCGGTGGCTTATAACCAGTAACTGTCATTCCCCGTGTTTTGTCTACACCAAAGGCGAAGCTGGAGTGTCCTCTCCAGTGATCCGGTGTTCTACCTTCCAGCATTGGGCGTTGGTAGGATTCAAGCCTGGACAGGAAGATATGGAGGACAAGATGTTGCCCATGCAGCATGTCCCCCCTCTCCATGTCACTGATGAATCCAAAGGAACAGCAGGGCTGCTACAGTTTGGCACCAGCGCCGTTGCAGGAGCTGCCAGAATGATGTTGAGCACAACATAGAACTGCCTTAGGGGCTTCGACTCTGGATTTTTCCTCAGGGTTGACTCCCGAAGCCTTTCCCGTGACCGGGTATGCCGCAAGGCAGCGGAGGTTTGAAATCAGGGTTTACCTTCCCCTAGATGGGCTACCTTTCCAATTTGACGAGCCACCATCTACCCGAAGCATCTGGTTTTAAGGCGCCAGAGATCCGCCCTCGCCCCTTCTCCTATTAGTAAAAGCAGTTGCGCCAGGCTTAGAGACTAAACCACACGGGCAGGCTAGGAGTTGGACTTAGTTGTCAGAGGCTTTTTGAGATGCACGCCGTAAGGAGCATTTTATGAGCACTGGGAGCTTAACCCCAGTGCCGCTCCTGGCTATGACAACCTTGGAACCATATATATATATATATATATATATATATATATATATATATATATATATATATATATATATATATATATATATATATATATATATATATATATATATATATACAGTATATATATATATATATATACATATATATATATATATATACACACACACACACACACACACACAACCTATGTAGTGTATATATACTATATACTACTATATATACTGTATATATACACACTATATATATATGTATATATATATACATATATATATAGTATATATATATAAAGTATATGGGTATATTTATTATTCCTTTAACCATTTTATTCTCTTTTTGTTTATTTTTATTCATGATCTTACTCTGCTTCTTATTGTATTCTATTGTATTTTATTTTATCTTATGCTATTTTTAGCTCTAGTGTTTCTTCACTGGGGGGCTCTTGGCACTTGGAGCTGTAATTGGCACTGGTTATGGGGATGCTGCTGTGGTGGTGGCCCTGGCTTGCTGGGATGGGGGAGTCCAGTCACAGCCTGTTGGTTGTGATATGGACTCCTCACCTCTGGGGGCACGCCTGCCATGGGCTCGACTGAGGCCCCCGAAGGACAGGTACATCTCAAAAAATTAGAATATCATAAAAAAGTTCAATATTTTTTATCACTCATTCCAGAAAGCGAAACCCTTTATTATATAGAGTCATTACGCAGAGAATGATATATTTCAAGTGTTTATTTATTTTAATTTTAATGATTACACAACATAACAAAAATAATTTTTTGGTAAGTTGTCTTTGTTTTTTCAACTGATTTAAGACAATTTAGTGCTGCTGAATCCGAAAATGACATCCGTTTCTCTCGATCAGGTCAGGTATTTATGTTAAGTTGTAAGCAGTTGTACAGCAGTTGTACAGTTGTACTGTAAATTGAATAGTAGACATTGATAAAGGTAAGTACATGTAAATTGAATGTTACATCATCATTGTTCAAAATTCAGAGAATTTCAAGAAATAAAAAAGAATTTTTCATCATATAAAGCGAAAATATCTGTACATGTAAGCAAAAATGTAAAAAAACATGTGGCCATAGTTCAAAAAGTTGACCTGATTGAGCAAAACCAATGTGATTTTTGGATTCAGCACATCAAAGTTGTCCTAAATCAGCTAAAAATACTTAGACAATAAATTTGGTGTTGACCAGTGTTACGGCTTACAGCACCATGAAAACCCCAAATTCAGTTTCTCAAAAAATTAGAATATTACATAAAATTAATTTTAAAAAACATTTTTTTAATAGAAAGGTTGGCCGACTGAAAAGTATGTCCGTGTACACATGCAATACTTGGTTGGAGCTCCTTTTGGATTAATTACTGTATCAATGTGGTGTGGCATGGAGGTGATCAGCCTGTGGCACTGCTAAGGTGTAATGAAGGTCCAGATTGCTTTGAAAGTGACCTTCAGCTTGTCTGCATTATTGGGTCTGATGTGTCTTATCTTCCTCTTGACAATACTCCATAGATTCTCTCTGGGGTTTAGGTCAGGAGAGTTTGCTGGCCAATTAAACACAGTGATGCCATGGTTTACATGGTTTACAAACCAAACAAGAAAAAAGGCACGAAACTCTGGAAAAATACTGGAGCGTTTAGGAAACCATGCAGCAGTTTAAGCCGAAGATGTGAGGATACGAACTACATCACATGTGAAGGTAAGCTAATGATTGCTAATGCTAGTTAAGCACTAATAAGTCCCCCGTACTACATTGTAATCACAGCAAGTTATTGCCATTAGCTATTAAAATGTGTATGCTGTGTGTGTGTGTTTCAGATGGGTCTCCTGTAGCAAAATTGTTGCTTTAAACCCTGGGTCTGGTCGTTCAACCGAACCTCCCAGTGGTGAGATGTCACCTTAGCGTCACAAACACGCAGTGGTTGCAGAGCTAACATGTAAAAAGTACTGAGTTAGGTGTAATAAAATATATTTAACAATTATGGTACATTTTTAACCTAAAACAAACTTGATCTAAGATTAAAAGCAATTAAAACAATACAGTCACAAGGTTACATGGAAAATACATGGATTTACTGGATATATACATGTAGATACTGTATAAATATATGTTCTATGTGTGAATACAGTGATCCCTCACTTATCGCGGTTAATGGGTTCCAGAACCGACCGCGAAAAGTGAAAAACCGCGAAGTAGCGTCACCCCTAATGACGTCACCCATAAATAATACGTACGTTCATTCTCTCACTCTCTCTCTCATATGATACGTGTGTGTGTGTGTGTAAGTGTACATACATACGTAGATGTAAATAAAGTGTACATAAATATGTTTTTAGAACTTTTTTATTCTTATAACATGATACGTAACTCAAGATGAAGATGATTTACTGCACAGGTTAATGAGAGCTTTACTGCTCCTCAGGTGACGCCTCATTGTGAGGTGCTAGAGGCGCAGGATCGTCGAGGGCAGCTTTCGATATAGCTGGAGAAGCTGCAGGAGGCGGCGTAGTGGCTCGACGGGAAGACTATTTCGCACAAAATGGCACAAGAGAACAGCAAAAAGTTCGACACGAGCGATAAAGAGCAATGAATGCGGTCTTCCTTCACTGCATGGGCGTTCGGCAGGGAGAGAAGGTGGGTGAAACGTCTCGGCCAATCAGCTTGCGGGGTGAAATGTCTCGGCCAATCAGCTTGCGAGATTTCCGAGCCGAGCCAACACGAGAACAGCGAACAGAGAGGTGGATTTTTGAGTTGTGCGGGCTCTCCGTGTTGATACCTGATGTTCTAATGTAGTCTCCCTGCCTTCTGCTAGCGCCCGCCCATTATTTCTCAATTTTGAATTTTTGATGAATATTTTTGAAAAATCTGCGATGCACTGAGGGCGCGAAAGATGAAGCGCGAAGTAGCGAGGGATCACTGTAATGTACTATATACTCCTTTTGTATTGCACTAGGAATTTTTACAATAAACTTTTGTGCCTTTTGCAGATATGTCTCCACTTTTGTTTGTTTTATTTATGAAGGTTACCAAGATTTAGTAACATAAATTAAAATCCTATCTAAATAATCCAGCATGTTTGAGAAATCACTTTTGGTTTGGTGTAAGTCCGTCAACAGAAGTATGAACCATAAAGTAGTTTGTGTTAAAACATGTTAAATCCCATTAAACCCTAACTCATTATTAGGAAATACAGACGCTAATATGGTTCAGAAATCCTCCATATACTGGTACTTTCACTAAAGTGTGCAGTTTCTTCTGCACTGGCACATCCAACAATACAGTCTTCAATAAATCAAATAATTGTTTTTGGTTGCATTTTCTTAAAAATGAACCATTATTTTCAGTGTCATTGGTAAATGTTTGGTTTGTACTGTTGACTTTCTTCCCACCAGTGTCTTAACAGATAAAATAGAAAATCATGATGCAAACACATAAATCACTAAATTGTTGAGGGATGATATGACCAACGTCTCCGTCTGGCCACAAGCGGAGATTGCTCCTGCTGCAGGTCTTGACTCTATCATTAAAAATAACTTGCCTACACGTAACGTTAATGCGAACACGCGAAAAACACCTGAATTTGCATCAGAGGGAGTTGAAATTAAAATAGCATTAGCATAGAAACGCATCGGCTCGGTAGAAATACTGATTCCAATTTGAGCTGTTTATCAGCCTCAGAGTAAACATATTAACACTGCAGTTAAACGAGTTTAAAAATAAGACTGACACTCACCTGCTAACACATGGACCAAAGCTCTGTAGAGCTGAAATGAAGTGTTGGGATTAACAGGGCGAACGAGTGTAATTTTCTCTCTCTCTCCCTTTTTTTTTTTTTACCAGTGTAAATAAACAGCGTCTCCCGTATGGGAAACAGGAGGCTGTTTTTCCTGTGAGCTCCAGTAGCTAAATTTTGCAAACCTAAACATGATGGCTTTTTGGGGATTCCCACAGCAGATGCAATTTATTTTCTCTAGTGTTCCGCCAATGTGCAGCCAAACTGGCACATTTATTCATCGTTACAAATATCAATATTGTTTCTGGACACTCTGTTGAATCATTCTTCCACATACTGGCTGGTAGACGGTAGGGACACTTTTTGAGATCACAAATTTAAAGTTCTTGATCATATCTGATCCAATCTTGTGGTGAAAGCTCATCATAATATTGATATGCCATATTGTTTCAATGGTAAACCACCAGTTTTTGTAACCTCTGCGCTTTGTGCATGCACGTGAAGTACCCGGATGTGTAGACAGCCCTATTGATTGAAGGCAGCATTCTCAGCCATCTCCTCCCTTCACAAGGTAGGTTCATGGTCTCTTGCCTCACGTGCCTCACTGAGAAGCAATTGGAGGTTTGGGGTGGATCGTTTTCCTCTTGCCTAAAAGAAAGACAGAAATGGATGGTGGTTAATCAAAGCAAGTTTAAAACACATATTTGGGAAATACACTTGTTGCTAAAAGCCTGTGGTGGTATGTGACAGAAAAGTGCTTCGTTATTGTATTTAAGCACAATTTTCATGTAGCTGCGCTTCAGTAAAGTAGATTTTACAAGGGCTGGGTTACGTTTAAAGTCATTTGTTTTTACTGTGGCCTCAGCAATCAGAATGAGTTAATACATTCACTTGAATGGAATCTGGTACTTTAACTCTTATACTTGAAGTACATTTTAAAGAGAGTTCTTTAATATTTTTACTTCAGTGGAAATTGTGCTACTTTAGTTTTGGCACTTCATCTGTACTTTAACTGAAAAAGCAAATAATTTGAGTACTTCCTACACCACTGCTAAAAACAACGGGGTGTGAAATTTGTTTCTTACCAGTCACACTGCTGTATCGTGGTAGGCATTGCCAGTATCAGAGCTGGTACCAGTGTCGAAGCAGATGCTGGTGGAATTCTAGAACGAAAATACACACAATTTAAGTACATGCACAGCATGAAAGTGCAACATGTAAAAAACAACTTTTTAACCAGGATTAACACTGGCTTATTTCATCAGATGTTGACACAAGCACAAAATACAAGTACAGCATGGAGTTAGCATTGATGGCTAACTAGCTAGCTCCAGGGTCGGCAACCTTTACCACTCAAAGAGCCATTTGAACCTGTTTCCCATGGAAAAGAAACCACTGGGAGCCACAAAATCCTTTTGACATTTAAAATGAAATAACACTGCATATAACATTTTTTTTGTTTGTTTTTATGCTATGGATAAACAAACTATATTGTGTTGCATTTATGAAATCAATGAACTCCTGCAGAAAAAACGAAATTACATTTCTGCATGCAACAAAGATATTTTGAACTCCAAAAAAAACTGCAGGATGGGGGCTCTGATGAGCGCTGCGCGAAGTTGGGAAAAAGCAGCAGCACAATTCTCACTCCACTGAAATGCGCGTCCTTTATGCATCAGCTGATGCAGCGGGCTGGCGATAGTGGCGAAGTCCTTCACAAACCTCCTATAATAGGAGGCCAGTCCGAGAAAACTCCTCAGTTCTCCCACATTCCGCGGCATTGGCCAGTCTCTCACCGCCGCCACTTTTTCTGGGTTGGTGGGGACTCTCGCTGCGCTGACAACGTGGCCCAGGAAGGTGGTCTCCCGCCGAAATAGGTGACATTTCCTCGGGTGTAACCGTAGCCCCACCTATCGGATGGCACCCAGTACTTCTCGGAGATTGGACAGGGCGCTGTCAAAATCAGCTGCATGCACCAGTAGGTCGTCCAGGTAAACAACGCAGCGACTCCGGGGCACGTGAGCCAGCACTCGCTCCATCAAGCGCTCAAAGGTGGCCGGGGCATTGCAAAGTCCAAATGGCATCACTTTAAACTGGTACAGTCCCTGCTCGATGGAGAAGGCTGTTTTTTGGCGGGCCTCAGGTGACAGCTCTACCTGCCAATAGCCGCTGCGTAGCTCCAGCGAGCTGAACCAGCTGGAGCCGGCGATGTGGTCCAGCGTGTCATCGATGCGGGGCAGGGGGTAGGAATCCTTACGGGTGACGTCATTCAGGCGTCGGTAATCCACGCAGAACCGCCACGACCCGTCCTTCTTCTTGACCAGCACCACCGGCGCCGCCCAGGGGCTGCTGGAGGGCTCAATGATGTCTGCCTCCAGCATCTCTCGCACTTTTTGTTCCGCTGCTGCCCACCTTGAAAAGGGCAGCCGGCGTGGGCGGAGCCGAATCGGACTGGTCTCACCGGTGTCGATCTCGTGCTGCACCAAGCCGGTCCGGCTGCATTCCTCATCCTTCGCAGCAAAGACACCCATATAGTAGTCCAACAGCTCCCGCAGGCTGACGTCTCTGTCACGGCTCCAGCCCGCTGCAGCTCTGCTGGAATAATTCCTTGACCACCTGCTGCGTCTCTGCCGACACGTTGACCCCTCCCCTTGCTGTCCCTGTGTGTGCTCGTGCTGGTGGCACCGTTGTGTCCAGTCCTCACGGTGGCCCGCCTGGTCCGGTCTGTCCTGGCGGTACCGTGCGACGTGTTCTGGCTCTCCGCAGCGGAAGCACTCTTCCTCGCATCGCCGCGGCCGTCTTCTCCATGGAGACGCTGCCGTGGTCTGCTGTAACTCCTCCTCCTCCTCGCTCTCAGCCGTGGCCTGGAAAGGTCTTTGTCTTGGCTTGGCTGTATGATTCATCAGCGGCTCCACCTGCTCTGCTTCTGCCACTGCAGTCTCTCAGTTGCTCGCGGCGTTAATCCGTACATGGTCCTGGCCGGGCGGAGACCTTGGATGAAGTTCTGGAGAGCGAGCTTCTCCACTACCTCCGGTTCGAAGTCCGGGTAGCTGTGCCATGTTAGCAGCCGTATGTCCGCTGCGTAGGCTCCTAGTCTCTCCTGGCTGCCTTGACGGCAGTTAGCCAACTGTCCCTGGGTGTGCACAGTGTCGCCCGTTCTCCCAAACCGTCTTCGGAGCGCGGCGCTCCTCGGGCTGGAGGTCAGATAGCGTGCAGAGGGCTCTCCCTTCCAAGGCCAGCGCGACCTGTACGGCAGTTTCTTCTGGTGGCCAGCCGTTCAGCGAGGCGGCCAACTCGACCTGAACCAGGTAGTCGTCCAGCGGGGTCTTGCCGTTGAAGCGGGGAATGTTGGCCCGCTGCCGGATGGGTGGGTCGGTTGCCTCCCAATTGATTGCCACCCCTGGTCGCAGTGGAATCGCCGGCAGGGAGTGGGGCTGGTTTGCTCTGCTCAGCCCACCCTGCCTTGAAAAAGGCAGAAGGCGGGGCATGCTGGTCCCATCGGGTCCGCTGCTTCATTCTTCCTAGCAAGCGGCTCGGGAGGTCGGTATCTCAGCTCCGTTGTCCGTCGCCAGCTGAGCGATGAGTCGCTCCAGCTGCTGGATCTCCATTCTGATCCTGGCTTCCATCTGTTCCAATCCCACTTCTGACACCAGTGTGACGTAGGCGAAGCTCACACAAAGAAAAGGAGCAGATGGTTGCGACACAACAGGCTTTATTCAAAAAGCACACCCTGAGCAAAGACAGGAGGGGAGGTCATTCTCCCAGACCTCCGTTTCAATCATGATTACACACAGATAATACATCTTGCCCTAATCCTGCCTATAACACTGCCGGGTCATTATAACACAGTTATAATGACACAGCAGTATAATAACTCAGTAATAACATTTAAGCACACACACAAAAATAATGTCCTCTGCCGGCAAAGCGTGCTGGGAAAATCCCCGCCCCCTTAACACAACCCCAACGTTACACTATGAATATATGCAAAATAATAGACAATTAAAATATTTATCATTCTTGGTTAACGTGATTTCTGCTCCTGAACCTCAGCGCACAGCGTCTGCACGTCAGGGCTGTATGATGTCACCTTCATCTTTACACAGGATTGTAAGCTGTCATCTGTGAGGCGCCATGTTTGTTCTGAATAAAGTTCATGTTGGAGAACACCTGCTCACATACATATGTGGATCCAAAGATCGGCAGGACTCCAAGATCATACTTTTTCATGTTCACATAAATGTCGGGGATAGCATTCCATGTTTCAAACACAAGTTTGTCCGGTGTGGGGAGGTTGTCAATATCGCTCCATTTGTGATTCTGAGCAAGAACGGTCTTCTGACGGCCAACAGCTTCAAGGTCTGCTATCAAGCGTTTCAACTTGGACACCCATATGTCTTTGTTGGCTATGTCAGCCAGTTCCATCTCAAGATCAGGTTGACTCACACCTGCCAATGCAGTCGTATTTAGTAGGGATGGATCGATGCTTAGGGGAGTGACAGGGAAGGATAATGTAGTTTTTTCCTCTGAACTCACAGAATCGTTTCCCAAACAATGATTGCAGAATGTAAATACTCCGAATTTATCATGTTGTGAGCTTAATTGAACTCTCTCAAAATGGGGAAGTGAGACAGTGAACCTTTCTGTAAATCTCTGGCAAGCACTGTCAACTTGCGCTCGAATGCCAAAACCTCGTCCAACACGTGCAGGGCTGTGCGTCCTTTCCCCTGAAGAGCTGTGTTCAGGTGCACTGTCATGTCTACCATGAAGTGGAGCTTTTCCAGCCACTCTGGCTGTTCCAGCTCAGGAAAGGTGAGCCCTTTGCTGCCCAGGAAAGTTTTTACTTCTTCCAGACATGCGGCAAAGCATTTCAGTGCCTCCCGTCTGGACAGCCACCGGACTTTGTTGTGCAGCAGGAAATCAGAATATGAGCTTTCCAGCTTGTCCAGGAACAAACGGAACTGACGGTGATTGAAACCTTTTGACATTATTTTACTGATGATCTGAATGACAACATTCATTACTTCTGTGCATTCCGGAGGAAATGTTTGAGCACACAGAGGCTCTTGGTGCAGGATGCAGTGGAAAGTCAGCAGCTTTCTGTCCAGCCACTTCTGCAGTGAAGCCACGAAGACCTTCTGCGCTCCTGTCATACTTTTATCATACTTTCGTTGCACGTTTTATTTAGATTTTACAAGATCACAGTGATCTTCAAATTTAGAATTACATTTTAAAAGCTAACGAACTAAAATAAAACACATTTTAATTAAATACTCATTATTTATTTTCCAAAGTCACAGGGAGCCGCAGCAGAGGGACGAAAGAGCCGCATGCGGCTCCGGAGCTGCGGGTTGCCGACCCCTGAGCTAGCTCATTATCTGCATACAGGAGACAACAGTGTTTGTTCAAAGTGAGCTTTCCATCACTGGGATAAATAACGTAAAAGATGCATAATATCACATCACTCACTATCCTCTATCATGGTCTTCAACAATGACGATGCCAAGGTCAGGCTGACGCCACTCTGCCTCCTATCGGTACCCAGTCAAGTCCCCCCATAACTAATAGTCAATAGTCAGTGATTTGACTGTTCGTTGCTGTCCAAAATGGTGGAGTAAACAAAATACACGTGACCCGTGTGACGTCAGTGCAACCCTTCTATAGTATAGGGATAGCTTGTATGTCTTGCACTGTAAAATGTGTGCCTTTATAGTACTCTGTAATAAAGTTCGGGTTCAGTACAACTCCTGGTTCCCCTGCCGTGCTTTCCAGACATAACAATCTATAAGTTTTGAATGCTTCCTGGAGGTGTTTTTTATAAAATTAAATTTAACCATTTTTTTTTTTTTTTTTTGGAAAAAGGCACCCCTAGTAAAGATGATGATCCTTTACACTGCAGCTCGGCAAACACACTTTAAAGGGTGTGCGCTTGGCCAACCCATTCATGTGACACATGGTTAAATTTAGAAATTCACTGGCTACACAATACTTCAGTTATCAACAGACTCAGGTGTGAATGGCTCATTTTGTACATGTGAGAAATGGGACTGGTACCTCAATGGTAAGTGGGTGCTCACTGGCTATTGAAGGCTGAAAAAACATAGCAGAAACGGCAACTGGGTTGAGATGAGGTGTCAATGAAAACCTGAGAGTCACAGGTGATTTTCAGCTTCTGTTTTTGGCACTATTGTCATGGCAAATGTACTTTTTGTAGCACCAAAAGAGAAACTAAAGAAAGTCAGCCGGCTTGTTTCAAACAAAGTGGTAATTTTATGGATATTTATCCCTGTAAACATCCATCCATCCATCTTCTACCACTTTTCCAGAGGTCCATGTCACGGAGGCAGCCGTTCAAGCAGAAAAGCCCAGACTTCCCGCTCCCCAGCCACCTACTCCAGCTCTTCAGAGGGGATACCAAGGTGTTCCCAGACCAACTGGAAGACATAGTCTGTC
This sequence comes from Pholidichthys leucotaenia, assembly GCA_020510985.1. NCBI lineage: Eukaryota > Metazoa > Chordata > Actinopteri > Cichliformes > Pholidichthyidae > Pholidichthys > Pholidichthys leucotaenia. The sequence goes on along the minus strand of CM035836.1, from coordinate 363,084,095 downwards.
CAGCGAGTCCTGGGTGTGCCCCTGGGTCTCCTCCCAGTGGGACATGCCCGAAACACCTCAAGTGGGAGGCGCCCAGGAGGCATCCTGATCAGATGACCAAACCACCTCAACTGGCTCTTTTCAATGTGGAGGAGCAGTGGTTCTACTCTGAGCCTCTCCCGGATGACTGAGCTCCTCACCCTATCTCTAAGGGTGAGTCCAGCAATCCTACGAAGAAAGCTCATTTCAGCCACTTGTATCCGTGATCTCATTCTTTCGGTCATTACTCAAAGCTTGTGACGATAGGTGAGGGTAGGAACGTAGATTGACTGGTAAATCAACAGCTTTGCTTTAGAGCTTAGCTCCCTCTTCATCACAATGGACCGATACAACATCTGCATCACTGCAGACGCTGCTCCGATCCGTCTGTCAATCTCTTTCTTCATTCTCCCCTCACTCGTGAATAAGACCCCGAGATACTTAAACTCCTCCACTTGGGGCAGAATCTTGTCCCCAACCCAGAAAGGACAAGCCACCTTTTTCTAGCTGAGGACCATGGACTCAGACTTAGAGGTGCTGATTCTTATCCCAGCCACTTCACACTCAGCAGCAAACTGTCCCAGTAAGACCTGAAGGCCATTGCTGGATGAAGCCAACAGGACAACACCATCTGCAAACAACAGAGATGAGCTCTTATGGTAACCAAGCATGACATCCTCTGTTAACTGGCTGTGCCTAGAAATCTTGCCAATAAAAATTATGAACATGATTGTTGACAAAAGGCAGCCCTGGCGGCGACCAGCTCTCACTGGGAATAAGTCTGACCAAGTGTTGGTAAAACAAAACAAACTCTCACAAAGGTCATATAGAGACCGGATAGCTCATAACAACAAACCCGATACCCCATACTCCCGAAGTACCCTCCACAAAAAGCCATGAGGGACACGGTCGAATGACTTCTCCAAGGCCACAAAACACATGTGAACGGGTTGGGCAAACTCTCATGAACCCTTGAGGATTCTCGAGAAGGTAAAGAGTTGGTCCGAAGTGCCATGGCCAGGATGAAAACCACATTGCTCCTCCTGAATCGACCAACAGCCGGACTCTCCTATCCAGTACCTTGACATTGACCTTCCCAGGGAGGCTGAGGAGTGTGATTCCTCTAAAGTTGGAGCACACCCTCCGGTCCCCTTTCTTGAAGAGAGGAACCATCACCCCAGTTTGCCATGCCAAAGGCACTGTCCCCGACCTCCACGCAATGGTGCAAAGGCCTGTCAACCATGACAGCCCTACAATATCCAGGGTCTTGAGGTACTCAGGGCGGATCTGGTCCACCCCTGCAGCTCGGCCACCAAGGAGCTTTTTAACCACCTTGGCAACCTCAGCCCCTGTGATGCGGGGTTGCCAAGTGATGTGATGTGATGTGAAGTGATGTGAACCACTGCGCCACCGGGCTGCACGGTGGCGCAGTGGTTAGCACTGCGGCAGCACAGTTTACCCTTGGCCGGGGGATTGTGGGGATCGTGGGATCGTGGGTTCGATCCCAGCCCCCGACCAACAGTGATCTGTGTGGAGTTTGCATGTTCTCCCCGTGTTGCGTGGGTTTACTCCGGGATTTCTCCGGTTTCCTCCCACATGCCAAAAACATGCATGTTAGGTTAATTGGCTGTTCTAAATTGTCCCTAGATATCTGTTTCCTATAGACCCTTAGAATAGAGGGTTAGTATTAATGAAAGCGCTTTGAGTGGTCTTTGTGACTAGAAAAGCGCTATATAAGTGCAGGTTAGTTAGTAGTTAGTTAGTTAGTGATGGGTGAGTCTTCCCCCTTGTCCACAAGCCCTGCTTCCTCTATGGAAGGTGTGTCAGTGGGATTGAGGAGATCCTTGAAGTATTCCTTCCACTGCCCGATGATATCCCCATTTGAAGTCAGCACAGTGTGGACAGGGAGCTGCTTCCCCCTCCTGAGTTGCTGGACAGTTTGCCAGAATCTCTTTGAGGCTGACCGAAAGTCTTGTTCCATGGCCTCACCAAACTCCTCCCACACCTTAGTTTTTGCTTCAGCAACCACCCAAGCTGTACTCTGCTTGGCCTGTCGGTACACCTCAGCTGCTTTGGGAGTCCCACAAGCCAACCGAGCTCTGTAGGACTCCTTCTTCAGCTTAATGGCCCCCCTCACCACTGGTGTCCATCACTTGGTTTGGGGGTTGCCACCACAAGATGCACCGATGACCTTGCGGCCACAGATCTGGGCAGCCACTTCAACAATGGAGGTGGAGAGCATGGCCTATTCAGACTCAATGTCTTTAGACTCCCTCAGAATGTGGTCGAAGTTCTTCTGGAGGTGGGAGTTGAAGAATCTTGGATAGAGGCCTCAGCCAGATGTTCCCAGCACACCCTCACTATACGTTTGGGTCTACCAGGTTTGAATGGCTTCCTCCCCTGCCATCGGATCCAACTCACCACCAGGTGGTGATCAGTAGACAGCTCTGCACCTCTCTTTACCCAAGTGTCCAAGACATATGGTCGTAGGTCTGATGACACAATAACAAAAGCGATCATCGACCTGTGACCTAGGGTGTCCTGGTGCCAGGTGCACATATGGACACCCTTATGCTTGAACATGGTGTTCGTTATGGACAACCTGTGGTTAGCACAGAAGTCCAACAACTTAACTCTACTCGGGTTCAGATCGGGCAGGCCGTTCCTCCCAGTCACCCCCCCTCCAGGTTTCACTGTCGTTGCCCACGTGTGCATTTAAGTTCCCCAGTAGGACAATAGAGTCTCCAAGAGGAGCACCCTCCAGCACCCCAGTCAGAAACTCCAAAAAGGGTGGGTACTCTGGACCATCATTTGGTGCATAAGCACAAATAAGGGTCAGGACCCATTTCCCAACCCAAAGGCGCAGGGAAACAACCCTTTCTTCCACTGGGGAAAACTCCAATATAGAGGCAGCAAGGTGGGAGGATACAAGAATACCCACACCTGCTCATCACCTCTCACCCGGGGCAACTCCAGAGTAGGCCAAAGTCCAGCCCCTCTCCAGGAGACTGGTTCCAGAACCAGAGCTGTGTATTGAGGTGATGCAGACTATATCTAGCCAGCATCTCTCAACCTCACGCACCAGCTCAGGCTCTTTCCCCACCAGAGAGGTGACATGCCCCGTCCCACAAGCCAGTCCCCGTAAACATGTGGATGGATAATAAATCTTACTCGAGCTGATCTATTGGATCAATGAAACAGGACTGCATTTGTTGGATTATTATTAATTCTAGGAATTCAAGGAAGTTTGATTGGTGAGTCACTGCATTGTTGCTTTTTTGTTCTAGCTTGTTGGATAGAACAAATCATTAAAGATAAAGCTGGCAAGCTGTGTAGCCTGGATAATTACAGGCCCATAGCTATAGCCAATATAATATCTAAAGTACTGGAAAAAATCATGTTTGAAAAATTAAATGTATTCATCAAATCTACTGATCATCAATTTGGATTCAAACCCCATCATGGAACAGATCTGTGCATATATGCTTTAAAAGAAATTATAAATAAGTACAGAAATCAAAATTCTTCAGTTTTTCTGTGTTTTATTGACGCCTCCAAGGCGTTTGATCGTGTTAATCACAGGATATTGTTTAGGAAAATGATTGACAGGGGGGTTCCCAAGTACTTAGTACGTATCCTGATTTACTGGTACGCACATCAGAAGATGATGGTGAAATGGGGGAAGAGTCATTCATCCCCACTTGGTGTGAGCAGTGGTGTCAGACAGGGCAGTATATTATCCCCTATTCTATTTAATCTTTACATGGATGAGTTGTCAAAGCAACTGAATGCCTGTAAAACTGGGTGTTTAATAGGGAATAAGTTAGTGAATCATTTTATGTATGCTGATGATCTAGTTATTCTCAGTCTAAGTAGTGCTGGTCTTCAGGAGTTATTAAGAGTGTGTAGTGCTTATGGAGAGGAAAATGACATAAAATATAATACAAATAAGAGTTGTGTGCTGATCTGCCGCACTAAAGAAGATTTGTTAATGAAATTCCCTGTCTTTGAATTGGCAGGCAGGGAATTAATTGTCAGGGATAAAATTAAATATCTGGGACATTTTATTAATGATAGAATGACTGATGATGATGATATTTTCAGACAACGCTGCAAAATCTACATGCAAGCAAATATTCTTGCACGCAGATTTGGTTTTTGTTCAGATGAGGTGAAACTGGTTCTTTTTAAAACCTATTGTACACCTTTATACACTGCTCATTTATGGATAAATTATAGGAAACAAAGTATGCAGAAATTACAGGTTGCTTACAATGATGCCTTAAGAATTTTACTTAAAAAGCCTCGATGGTGCAGTGCTTCCGAGTTATTTGTCTCATCACGTGTAAATACTCTGCATGCAGTAATAAGGAATCTTATGTATAAATTCATCTGTCAGCTTGATGTATCTAGAAATGAAATCATTCAAGTCATGTCTAGCATTAAGCTCAGTTCTATTCGCTGTCAGTCACAGTTTAGAAGGCACTGGTACAGTTGTCTTTTTAAGTCTTTTTAAAGTCTGTACTGTCTTTGTACTTCTCTTAGCAGTTGTGTCTTAGTGTTTTTTGTAACTTTTTGATTGTTTCAACTGTCTTGTTTTTACTTTTTTTTGATGGACCTTGAGTCTGGAATAAAGTCTTTGATTGATTGATTGATTGATTGATACGCTAGTTATTGTACTTCTGGTATTGTGATTATCTCACATCTGTTTTAATAACCAAGTAGACAAAATTGTAAGCTTTCAAACAATGTATTTTGTGACTACCAACTCCAAACAGATTTACTCCACTTCACTGTGTGGCAGTATGTGGGCTATTAGAATTTTAAGAGGTTTTATGCTATGTAGAATTTTGGGATATTTTGACAACTGTTGGTATTTAAGTAAACTGTGGCCAAATTTATGAGCTGAACCATCTCAGAAATGAATGGTGTGATGGAGCTGCAGTTTATATAATCATTGTTAATATTACAGCTACTCTGCTGTGTTTTAAGCCAACTTTTTTTCTATCTGGCCACCCCTTATCAACACAAGACATTAAGAACAAACACTATGATTATCTGCTCTCTATAACATCGATGAAAGACTAAACAAAGATCTGCAAACAACAGTGATGCACACCCATGACTCTCTGGATTCTGCAGCAAACAACTCTCATTAATTCTCCATAAGAGCAGACATACATCTAGTATTGCAGGAATATATTATCCACTTTAAAACCTTGACCTTTGAACTTTTGACCCCAAAACCATAGTCATGGATGAAGGCCCAGAGGTCAATCTGTGCCCCAAGTTTGGTCACCACTCACTTGCTCTTCAGTTAGTGTGGATGACCCTGTGACCTTGACCTTTAATATTTTGACTTCAAAACACAGCCACAGGTAAGGATCTCAAGGCCAATCTGTGTTGCAGTATTGGTGACTCTAGCATCATCTTTTTCTAGAGTTAAGAGTGTGGATTACCTTGTGACTTTTATCTTTTTTTAACCTTAAAATCATAGCCATGGTGAGTGTTCCAAGGTCAAACTGTGTGTCAAGTTTTGTGACCACAGCTCTTATCATAAAGCAGTCCCTCCAGGATTTTGCAGGATTTTTAATTTTTTTTTAATTGTTGCGGTAAGTTGCAGGGCTCTCCTTGGGGATTTGCCTGAATTGCGCGTTGGCTCATGTCTAGACCGGAGAGTCATAGCTTTAAAACTCATAAACAAGATGTAGTAGTGACTTTTACCTCTAAAGATGTATAAAATATTACAACAGTAGCTATAGTATTAGATTTGGTCATTAGTTTGTGGTTTTACAGCATCTGCCCTCAAGCACGTTCCCGAGACGTGGGTGCGTTCAGGCAGGCGGACGTTTTCCGACACAAACCCGGCACTTCATACACGCGGTCATGATCAAGACTCGAGGAGACGTGCACCGGCAGGCCAGAGGAGAAGGAACGATGTGGGAAAACTCTCAGGTGAATGTTTTTTTTTAAAATCACAATCTATTTTTTGCTGATGTGTTCTGTATGTACTCACTGTGAACACAGCGTGGTGCAGCATCGCATTTGATTGGTCAGACCAATGACGTACACATTTGTGCGCTACTCAGGGACAAATTTGATTGATGAAATTGGCAGAAGTTGACAAAAATTGGCCAAAATTGCAGGGAAGTTGCAGTGATTGGACAAAATTCAAATTATTCAGGACTCGCTAAATTTGCGGGAATTGGTAGAATCGCAACATTGTGAAATCCTGGAGGGACTGACAAAGTGACGATAGACCAAAACAGATTTTGAACTCTTATGACTCTTTGACCTTGAAATCTGATCTTCTGACCCCAAATGAGCTGGACTCTGCTATTCACTTACAGTGCATCCAGAAAGTATACACAGCACTTCACTTTTTCCACATTTTGTTATGTTACAGCCTTATTCCAAAAATTAAATTAAAGATTAAATTATTTTTTTCCTCAAAATTCTACACACAATACCTTATAATGACAACATGAAAAAAGTTTCTTTTGAGATGTTTGCAAATTTATTAAAAATAAAAAAACTAAGAAATCACATGTACATAAGTATTCACACCCTGTGCTCAATGCTTTGTTGATGCCTTTGGCAGCAATTACAGCCTCAAGTCTTTTTGAATATGATGCCACAAGCTTGGCACACCTATCTTTGGGCAGTTTTGCCCATTCCTCTTTGCAGCACCTCTCAAGCTCCATCAGGTTGGATGGGAGGCATTGGTGCACAGCCATTTTCAGATCTCTCCAGAGATGTTCAATTGGATTCAAGTCTGGGCTCTGGTTGGGCCACTCAAGGACATTCACAAAGTTGTCCTGAAGCCACTCCTTTGATATCTTGGCTGTGTGCTTAGGGTTGTTGTCCTGCTGAAAGATGAACTGTCACCCCAGTCTGAGGTCAAGAATGCTCTGGAGCAGGTTTTCATCCATGATGTCTCTGTACATTGCTGCATTCATCTTCCCCTCTACCCTGACTAGTCTCCCAGTTCCTACCGCTGAAAAACATCACCACAGCATGATGCTGCCACCACCATTGGCATGGTTATGAGCAGTGCCTGGTTTCCTCCTAACATGATGCCTAGCATTCATGCCAAAGAGTTCAATCTTTGTCTCATCAGACCAGAGAATTTTGTTTCTCATGGTCTGAGAGTCTTTCAGGTGCCTTTTGGTAAACTCCAGGTGGACTGCCATGTGCCTTTTACTAAGGAGTGGCTTCCATCTGGCCACTCTACCATACAGGCCAGATTGGTGGATTGCTGCAGAGATGGTTGTCCTTCGGGAAGGTTCACCTTTCTCCAGAGAGGAACACTGGAGCTCTGACAGAGTGACTATCGGGTTCTTGGTCACCTCGCTGACTAAGGCCCTTCTCCCCTGATTGCTCTATTTAGACGGCCGGCCAACTCTAGGAAGAGTCCTGGTGGTTCTGAACTTCTTGCCTTTATGGATGATGGAGGCCACTGTGCTCATTGGGACCTTCAAAGCAGCAGAATTTTTTTCTGTACCCTTCCCCAGATTTGTGCCTCAAGACAATCCTGTTTCGGAGGTCTACAGACAATTCCTTTGACTTCATGCTTGGTTTGTGTTCTGACATGCACTGTCAGCTGTGGGACCTTATATAGACAGGTATGTGTCTTTCCAAATCATGTCCAATCAACTGAATTTACCACAGGTTGACTCCCAGTTAAGTTGTAGAAACATCTCAAGGATGGTCAGTGAAAACAGGATGCACCTGAGCTGAATTTTGAGCTTCATAGCAATGGCTGCAAATACGTATGTACAGGTGATTTCTTAGTTTTTTATTTTTAATAAATTTGCAAAAATCTCAATTTTTTTTTTCATATTGTCATTATGGGGTATTGTTTGTAGAATTTTGAGGAAAAATAAATTTAATCCCTTTTGGAATATGGCTGTAACATAACAAAATGTGGAAAAAGTGAAGTGCTGTGAATACTCTCCGGATGCACTGTAGCGGGCCGAACATGCTATCGCGCTGATCGGGTCTTCATGGAAGGAGGAAAAACTCACATGGGGTGGGGGGGGTGGTACATCAGTGATGCTTGGCTTAGTGCCAGGACGCTACTGTGGTGCACAAACACTGTTCTCCGCTGGTGGAGTTTATGATTATCAAGTGCCGACCATTCTACTTCCTGAGAGAATTTACATCCATCCTGCTCGCCGCTGTTTACATTCCGACCAGTGACAGGAACGAGGCATTAAATGAACTCTATCAGGCCATCAGTGAGACACAAACAGCACACCTGGAGGCACAAACAACATCAGTCAGGGAGGGCGTTCCATAGATATGGGGCAGCAGCACAAACTACCCTATTCTCCATGGTGCTGAGTTTTGTCCTGGGTGTATGAAGGTGATTTGAGTGAGTGGAACGGAAGGAACGTGTTGTGGTTAGTGGAGTTAGCAGTTCTTTGAGGTGGTGGTGGTGGTGGGGGGCATTTCTGTGGATGCACTGGTGAGTGAGGAGGGAGATCTTATATGCGATCCTGGTGGAAACAGGAAGCCAGTGAAGTGATTTAAGAATGGGTGTGATTTGTTCATATTTTCGCATCCTCATCAGGACCCTAGCTGCAGAGTTTTGGATATACTGCAGTCTTTGAAGACTCTTGCCAGGGATCTCAATGAGGAGTGCATTGCAGTAATCCAGTCTGGAAGAGACAAAGGTATGGACCAGCGTTTTAGCATCTGTGAGGGTAAGAGAGGACCGGAGTTTTGCAATGTTACGGAGGTCATAGAAAGAGATCTTACAGAGGTGATTTACATGGGATTCAAAGGTGAGGTTTGAGTCCATTTTTTCACTGAGATTGGTGATTGATGAGGAAAGGGGGGTATTGTGATCACAAAAAGTGATGCAGGTTATGGATGGTGACTGAATCTGATGAGGTGTGCCAACCATGATGGCTTCAGTTTTGGAGCTGTTGAGTTGAAGAAAGTTGTGCTCCATTCAAGCCTTTATCTCCTCCAGACAGATGGTGAGAGGTGATGGAGATGATGGTGATGATGATGACAATGACAACGATGACGACGATGATGACGATGATGGAGATGGAGCTGCAGCTGCAGCAGTGGTTTTGACATACAACTGTGTGTCATCAGCATAACAGTGGAATGGAATTCCATGGTGCCTGATGACTTGGCCAAGGGGGAGCCAAGTCATCACCATCTTGCTAAGGCCTGCATACAGACCCAGAGTGAAAACCATCAGATCAACTAAAACGCAGGTATGTGTGTGGCCAGAGGGGGCCTCCTATGCTTTGAAACACTGGTTTGGCACAACAGACTGGGACATTTTCAAGCATGCAGCCACTCACAATGAGCTCACAAATATAGAGGAGTACACTGTGGTTGTTGTCGCATACATAGCTAAATGCATTGATCACGTCAATCACTGCAAAATTGTCACTGTTCATGCTAACCAGAAGCCATGGATGACAGCAGAAGTTCACAGGCTCCTGAGGGCTCTGGATACAGCCTTCAGGACCGGTGACACTGAAGGAGCAACAGCTGCTAGGGCCAACCTGGCCCATGGTATCAAGGAAGCAAAATGACAGTACAGCAAGAAAATATTCGGACATTTCAGCAACACCAGAGACGCACAGTCTCTCTGGTGTGGCATACAGACCCTCACCAATTACAAACCTCCACCTCAGACCTGTGCGAGTAACATCATATTGCTTAACAATCTAAAGACCCTTTTCCACTAGTACTTACTCAGCCCGACTCGCCTCAGTTTGAAGGGTTTTCCATTAGTACCTAGTACCTGGTACTATTTTCGTACCTACTCCTTTCAGGTTCCAAGTGAGCTGAGTTGAGCTGAAAATGTGATGTCAGCAGACTGCAGGCCACTGATTGGCCAGGGCATAACATCAGTCATGAGACTGCGACTTCTTTACAAGCAGCAAATCCGCCAATAAAATCACTGACAGCAAGCGTGAGTGTAATCAAGGAGATAAATGGCTACACACAAATCAACACTGTGGTCCAACGACGAGGTGCAGACTTTTCTGTGCTTGATGGCTGATGAAAGAATCCAGAGGGAGCTAGACAGAGTGACCCAAAATGAATTCATAGCCACCGACCATCAGCTGGGAGGCAGCTGAGAGGCAGCTGAGAGGCAGCTGAGAGGCAGAGTGGCATCGACCGAACCATGGCATCATTGTTGAAAACCGTGATAGAGGCTGGTGAGTGATGTGATATGATGTGATATTATGCATCTTTTACATTATTTATCCCAGTGGTGGCAAGCTCACTTTGATCAAACAACACTGTTGTCTCCTGTATGCAGACAATGAGCTAGCTAGCTAGTTAGCGATCAATGCTAACTCCGTGCTTTGCTTGTATTTTGCGCTTATGTCGACAACATCTGATGAAAAAAGCTAGTGTAAATCCTGGTTAAAAAAGTTGTTTTTTACATGTTGTACTTTCGTGCTGTGCATGTACTTAAGCTGTGTGTATTTTCATTCTAGAGTCCCACCAGCATCTGCTTTGACACCGGTACAAGCTCCGATGCCAGCAATGTCTACCACAACACAGCAGCATGTTATGACTGGTAAGAAACAAGTTTCATACCCCTTTGTTTTTAGCAGTGGTGGAGGAAGTACTGAAATTCTTTGCTTTTTCAGTTAAAGTACAGATAAAATGCCAATAGTAAAGTCGCACAATTTCCACTTATTGTAAGTAAAAATAGTAAAGAACTCTCTTTAAAATGTACTTGAAGTATAATAGTTAAAGTACGAGATTCCATTCAACTGAATATATTAACTCATTCTGATTGCTGAGGCCACAGTAAAAACAAACTATTTTAAACGTAACCCAGCCCTTGTAAAATCTACTTTACTGAAGTGCAGCTACATGAAAATTGTGCTTAAATACAACAACGAGGCACTCTTTTGTTACAGTCCATCAATGGCTTTTCACAGCATGTATTTCCCAAATATGTGTTTTACAGTGCATCCAGTAAGTATTCACAACACTTCACTTTTTCCACATTTTATGTTACAGCCTTATTCCAAAAATTAAATTAAAGATTAGATTAACTTTTTTCCTCGAAATTCTACACATAATACCCTATAATGACAATGTGAAAAAAAGTTTTGTTTTTAGATGTTTGCAAATTTATTAAAAATAAAAAACTAAGAAATCACATGTATAAGTATTCACAGCCTGTGCTCAATGCTTTGTTGATGCACCTTTGGCAGCAATTACAGCCCCAAGTCTTTTTGAATATGATGCCACAAGCTTGGCACACCTATCTTTGGGTAGTTTTGCCCATTCCTCTTTGCAGCACCTCTCAAGCTCCATCAGGTTGGATGGGAGGCATTGGTGCACAGCCATTTTCAGATCTCTCCAGAGATGTTCAATTGGATTCAAGTCTGGGCTCTGGTTGGGCCACTCAAGGACATTCACAAAGTTGTCCTGAAGCCACTCCTTTGATATCTTGGCTGTGTGCTTAGGGTTGTTGTCCTGCTGAAAGATGAACCGTCACCCCAGTCTGAGGTCAAGAACGCTCTGGAGCAGGTTTTCATCCAGGATGTCTCTGTACATTGCTGCATTCATCTTTCCCTCTATCCTGACTAGTCTCCCAGTTCCTACCGCTGAAAAACATCACCACAGCATGATGCTGCCACCACCATTGGCATGGTTATGAGCAGTGCCTGGTTTCCTCCAAACATGATGCTTAGCATTCATGCCAAAGAGTTCAATCTTTGTCTCATCAGACCAGAGAATTTTGTTTCTCATGGTCTGAGAATCCTTCAGGTGCCTTTTGGTAAACTCCAGGTGGACTGCCATGTGTCTTTTACTAAGGAGTAGCTTCCATCTGGCCACTCTACCATACAGGCCAGATTGGTGGATTGCTGAAGAGATGGTTATGCCTTCTGGAAAGTTCTCCTCTCTCCACAGAGGAACACTGGATCTCTTACAGAGTGACCATTGGGTTCTTGGTCACCTCCCTGACTAAGGCCCTTCTCCCCTGATCACTCCATTTAGACGGCTGGCCAACTCTAGGAAGAGTCCTGGTGATTCTGTACTTCTTGCCTTTATGGATGATGGAGGCCACTGTGCACCTTGGGACCTTCAAAGCAGCAGAATTTTTTCCTGTACCCTTCCCCAGATTTGTGCCTCAAGACAATCCTGTTTCGGAGGTCTACAGACAATTCCTTTGACTTCATGCTTGGTTTGTGTTCTGACATGCACTGTCAACTGTGGGACCTTATACGTATAGACAGGTGTGTGCCTTTCCAAATCATGTCCAATCAACTGAATTTACCACAGGTAGACTCCAATTAAGATGTAGAAACATCTCAAGGATGGTCAGTGGAAACGGGATGCACCTGAGCTGAATTTTGAGCTTCATAGCAATGGCTGCAAATATTTATGTACAGGTGATTTCTTAGTTTTTTATTTTTAATAAATTTGAAAAATCTCAAAAAAACCTTTTTTCACATTGTCATTGTGGGGTATTGTTTGTAGAATTTTGAGGAAAAAATGAATTTAATCCCTTTTGAATATGGCTGTAACATAACAAAATGTGGAAAAAGTGAAGCTCTGTGAATACTTTCCAGATGCACTGTAAATTTGCTTTGATTAATCACCACCCATTTCTGTCTTTCATCTGGGCAAGAGGAAAACGATCCACCCCAAACTGGACCTTATGACACTATTTACAGAGATGCAGGCTGAAGATCATCATGAGCAGCACATCCAGTTGCTTCTCAGTGAGGCATGTGAGGCAAGGGAGCATGAAACTACCTTGCGAAGGGAGGTGATGGCTCAGAATGCTGCCTTCAATCAAACATTCCTTGGTGGTGACCTTGCGAAGGTAATGAGGGGTCGGCGTGTGTGACCCATTCGAAGTTGTTTTATAGTTTAGAGATTTAATTTTGCATATTCTAAATAATCTGGATTTTGCTTCTGGTTGTAATAAACAATTTATTGACATGTGTTTGCATCATGATTTTCTATTTTGTCTGTTAAGACACTGGTGGGAAAAGAGTCAACAGTACAAACCAAACATTTATCAGTGACGTTGAAAATAATGGCTCATTTTTAAGAAAAAGTAACCAAAAACAATTATTTTATTTACTGAAGACTGTGTTGTTGGATGTGCCAGTGCAGAATACAGTACACACTTTAGTGATAGTACCAGTATATGGAGGAATTCTTTGCCATATTAGCGTCTGTATTTCCTAATAATGGGTTAGGGTTTAATGTGATTTAACATGTTTTAAAACAAACTACTTTATGATTCATAATTCTGTTGACAGACTTACACCAACCCAAAAGTGATTTCTTAAACCGCTGGATTATTGTTAGACAGCTTTCCCAATCTTTTAGCATTTAATTTATGTCACTAAATCTTGGCAATCTTCATAAATAAAACAAACAAAAGTGGAGGCATATCTGCAAAAGGTACAAAAGTTTATTGTCAAAATTTCTAGTGCAATACAAAAGGAGTATATTTATAGTACATCATTGACACACAGAATATGTGCATGTGCATGTACAGTGGATATAAAAAGTCTACACACCCCTGTTCAAATGCTAGGTTTTTGTGATGTAAAAAATGAGCCCAAGATAAATCATTTCAAAACAAACCATTAATGTGACCTATAACCTGTACAACCCAATTGAAAAACAAACTGAAAACTTTTAAGGGGAAAAAAAATAAATAAAAAACTTACAATAACCTGTTTGCATAAATATGCACACTGTTAATGCGGGATGTCAGCTTTGATATGCAATGTCTTTTGTTGAGTGTGGGTATAAGTATGAAGGTCTGACTGCGATCGACCTCTTATTCTGCTTCTGCACCGAGATGAGACATGTTAGGGAGGTGAAGCTGATATTAAACTTTGGTTTATAAAATCATATCGCTTCTTCTTTTCTAACTCCCTACACACACCCTTAAACTAATACTTTATTGCAGCACCTTTGGCTTTTATTACAGCACTCAGTCTTTTTGGGCAGGAGTCTATCAGCGTGGCACATCTTGATGTGGCAATATTTGCCCACTCTTTGCAAAAATGCTCTAAATCTGTCAGATTGAGAGGGCATCTCCTGTGCACAGCCCTCTTCACAATACCCCACAGATGTTTGATCGGATTCAGGTCTGGACTCTGGCTGAGCCATTCAAAAATCTTTATTTTCTTCTGCTGAATCCATTCTTTTGTTGATTTGGATGTGTGCTTTTGGGTCATTGTTGTGCTGAAGGATGAAGTTCCTCTTCATCTTCAGCTTTCTAGTAGATGCCTGAAGGTTTTGTGCCAACACTGATTGGTATGTGGAACAGTTCATAATTCCCTCCACCTTGACTAAGGCCCCCATTCCAGCTGAAGAAAAACAGCCCCAAAGCATGATGCTGCCACCACCATGCTTCACTGTAGGTATGGTGTTCTTTTGGTGATGAGCGATGTTGTGTTTGCGCCAAACACAACACCTTTTGAAATTATGGCCAAAAAGTTCAACCTTGGTTTCATCGGACCATAACACATTTTCCCACATGCGTTTGGGAGATTTCAAATGTGTTTTTGCAAAATACAGCTGGGCTTGGATGTTTTTCATCGTAAAATAAGGCTTCCATCTTGCCACCTTACCCCATAGCCCAGGTTCAGGTTCAGGTTCAGGTTACTTTATTTGTACCCGTAGGTAGATTTGTTTTGCAGTCTGGTGACAACCATATTTACAAGCCACTAATTACATTCAACATAGACACAAACACAGGCACACATGAAGCTGACTATAAACATGATAAAACTACTCAAGGCTCCATCAAACAGGGTGTAAAAAGACAAAGAGATGAGGGAGAAACCAGAGGTAAGAGAGAGGGGTCATATTAAAGTTAAAAGTTAAAAACTAGTCAGAGGTTAAAAAACTCAAAGGTCTAAAACCCAATAAAATATTTAGAACCCAAGTGACATCATACAAAATAAGTAAATATAAAATATGTACAATATATTTTTATAGCTTGTTCAACTCATTGACAGCAGCAGGGACAAAGCTGTTTTTGTAGCGCTGGGTTTTACTTTTTGGGACAGCAAACCTCTGTCTAGAGGGAAGAAGCTGAAAGTTGCAGTGCAAAGGGTGGGAGTCATCATTTAAAATGGAGGCAGCCATCCTCTGTACTTGTCTGGTGTACAGGGATGTCAGGCTCAGCTGTGACTCCCCAAGCAAACGACTGGACCATCTAACTACCTGATCCAAGGATTTCCTCTGTTTCAGTTTTATCTGACCAAACCATGACACTAAAGAAAAGGATAAAACAGATTCAATAAAAGCCCGATAAAACATTGTCATTATGGTTCGGTCAATTTGGAAGCGTGCAACTTTCCTCAAACAATGCAAATTTTGCTGACCCTTTTTGCACACCCTTTCACAGTTCACTTCAAAGTTTAAATTACTATCAATAATTGTCCCAAGATATTTGTACGATTGTACACATTCGGTGGTCTGGCCTTTTAGTATGGTGACTTTGTGCCTGGGAGTTTTCCTCCTAAAGTCAATAATCATATCTTTCGTTTTTGTTGTATTCAGCTGCAGGTAGGAATCCTCACACCAGTGAACAAAATCATCAACTACTGGGCCGTGGCCACTCTCACCATCCTGGAGGAGACTGACAATGATTGAGTCATCAGCATACTTTATAATGTGTCTGTTGTCATGACTGCTCCGGCACATGTTTGTGTACAGGATGAAGAGTAGTGGTGACAAAACACACCCCTGAGGAGAGCCAGTAGAAGAGCACTTTAGGTCAGACAATGTACCATTGACCCTTACTCTCTGCGTTCTGTTGGTTAAGAAATCCAGAATCCAACCCACCAGATTATTGCTCAAATCAAATTGTTCCAGGAGCCTTTCAACTAAAATATGAGGTTGGATTGTATTAAAGGCGGAAGAAAAGTCCACAAATAAAAGCCTGGCGTGTGTCCCATTAAAATCCAGATGTTTAAAAAGCATGTTAAACATAGTGACAGTGGCATCCTCCACTCCTCTGTGAGGCCTATAGGCAAACTGCAGAGGATCCAATGCATGTTCAGTCTGCCTTAGGACCTCACATCTGACCAGTTTTTCAAAAGTTTTCATTAAAATTGAAGTCAAAGCAACTGGTCTAAAGTCGTTTACCGTTTTAGGACAGCTGGATTTTGGAACGGGAACAACCACGGCATCTTTCCAGATCTTAGGCACATGCTGTGTCTGTAAGGACTTATTGAAAATGTAATGAAATATAGGATTCAGTTCATGTGCACAGGACTTTACCAAGCACCCACATATATTATCAGGGCCCTGACTTTTGTTCACTTTTACAGCGCAGAGCTCCCTTTTAACATCCTGCACCTCAATATTAAAGTGCTGATTGTCTTTGAGTTTCTGTTTCAAATCTTGGATTTCTGTACTGAAATCAAAGGAGTCAAAACGACCATAGAAACAATTAAGCGCATTAGCCAGCTCTGTGTCTGAATTAAAACCATCTAAAAACACATGATTACTGCGCTCTGTGCTCTGAAGGCCTGCAATAGTTTTCATACTGGCCCAGGCTGAACCAAGTTTATTTGCTGCCATCTTGCTTTCCAACTCTGATTTATAATTGTTTTGCTCTTAAAATTTCGGACTTCAGCTCCTTAGTGGCAACCTGTAGCTCAGAAACAGACCCCTGTTTAAAGGCAAGTGCTTCCTCTGTAAGCAGGATTTAACTGATTTAGTAACCCATGGTTTGTTGTTGGGATATATTTTGACACGTTTACGTGGAACAATCTTATTTTGACAGTAAGCCATGTATGAGCATGTGAGCTCAGCCAGAGAGTCCAAATCATCCCTGCAGGCCATTATGAACATCTCCCAGTCTGCACAGTCAAAGCATTCCTGGAGGCTGTGCTCTGAATCTTCTGTCCACACATCAATGTCTCTCATCTCCACCTTGCCTCTTCTGAGAGCAGTTTTATATGTGGGCAGCAAATGTACACAGTTGTGATCTGAGGATCCTAAAGGAGGAAGGGGGAGTGATTTATAGGCCCTCTCTATGGATCCATAGCACAGGTCCAATGTCTTTTTTCGCCTGGTTGGGCAGGAGACATACTGATAAAAGTTTTTAAGTGGCCCAGGCATATGAAGAAGATGGGAGATTGTTGTCACATGTACTAAACAGCCAGTACTTGCCAGAAATTCCTGCAGCTCCTTCAGTGTTGCTGTTGGCCTCTTGGCAGCCTCTGTGACCCGTTTTCTTCTCGTCTTTTCATCAATTTTACAAGGACATCCAGTTCTTGGTAATGTCACTGTTGTGCCATATTTTCTTCACTTGATGATGATTATTTTCACTGTGTTCCATGGTATATTTAATACCTTAGAAATTCTTTTGTACCCTTCTGACTGATACCTTTGAACAATAAGATCCCTCTGATGCTTTGGCAGCTCTCTGCGGACCATGGCTTGTGCTGTAAGATGTGACTACCAATATGTCAGAAAAAGCCTACTAGAACAGCTGAATTTGGGTGTGCATATTTATATAACCAGGTTATTGTAAGTTTTTTTTATTTTTTATTTTTCCCCTTAAAAGATTTCAGTTTGTGTTTCAATTGGGTTGTACAGGTTATAAGTTACATTAATGGTGGGAATTTTTTAAAAATGATTTATCTTGGTCTCACTTTTTTACATCACAAAAACCTGGGATTTGAACAGGGGTGTGTAGACTTTTTATATCCACTGTATATATCCAGTGAATCCTTGTATTTTTCTATGTAACCTTGTGACTGCATTATTTTAATTGCTTTTAATCCTAGATCAAGTTTGTTTTGGGTTCAAAATACATCATAATTGTTAAACATATCTTATTATACCTAACTCGGTACTGTTTACCTGTTGAAATATATATTTTATGGCTAATGTAGTAGTAGTAGTAGTAGTAATAGTAATGCGAGGACACAGCAACAACACAATGTTATCCAGTGCCTCCTCGGGTCCCATGATAAATGTAATGTTTCCAGATCTTCCTATCCAGCATGGCAGTCCTAAGTTCTTGAGTGTCATGACGGCCTGTGTCTCTAAGCAGTGCTGTTCTGTAATTGGCCTGTTTTCCACCCCTCCTTTTATTACCCTGTATGGGTTCCCAAAGTATAATTGGGTTGGCTGCCATATCATCATGTCCAGCCAGCTTCAGCCTTCTTTCTTTGATTTTGGTGGACACCCTAGGTAGGTCAGCATAAAGATCCACATTCCTCATGTGGTCTCTCCAAGAGACATTTAGAGCAACCAGCTAATACACCTCGTTACGGCTAATACAACCCCATAATTACAATATGGCACCTGGCGATCAATTTTTGGCAGCTGATCACTTTTTGGCATGACACCACCACAGGATCAGAATCAGAATCAGAATCAGAATCAGAATCAGAATCAGCTTTATTGGCCAAGTATGCACAACACATACAAGGAATTTGACTTTGGCTAAAAACTTGCTCTCGTTGTTCAGGTGAAGGATTTAAATAAGGATTCAATGACAACCAGAGTATGTACAGTAAATTACAGTCTGTCCACGTTTCTATAAAAGGATGCAAATATATACAGGAATATATGCAGTTATTTACTCGGACTAACCACACTTTGCAGAAATATATGAAAAAATATACAATCACACAGTATTTCAATGTGGACTCAGATTCAGTGATATAATGTGAATGAAGTAAAAAGCAGTGTGAGAGTTATGTGCAATGTAATAATGGATGAAAAGTCATGAGTACAGCAACAGGTAGGACTAGGTGAATGTTAGGAGTTCATCAGAGTGATGGCTTGAGGAAAGAAACTGTTCCTGTGACGGGTGGTTTTGACCTTCAGTGATCTGTAACGACGACCAGAAGATAGAAGTTCAAACAGTTTGTGGCCGGGGTGTGATGGGTCAGCACAGATGTTTCCCGCCCGTTTCCTGGTTATGGACCGATATAAGTTCTCAATGGAGGGTAGGTCGGTACCAATGATCCTCTCCGCAGACTTAATGATCCGCTGCAGTCTGGTCTTGTCCTGTTTAGTGGCAGATCCAAACCAGACAGTGATGGAAAAGCAGAGGACAGATTGGATGATGGCGGTGTAGAAGACAACCAGCAGCTCCTGAGGCAAATCAAACTTCTTGAGCTGACGCAGAAAAAACAACCTCTGCTGGGCCTTTTTCCAGACAGTGTCAATATGGGAGGACCACTTCAGGTTCCGGGAGATTGTGGTACCCAGAAACTTGAAGGAGTCCACAGTGGACACTGTGCTGTTGAGGATGGTGAGTGGGGGGAATGAAGGGGGGTGTCGCCTGAAATCCACAGTCATCTCCACCGTTTTGGCTGGGTTAAGTTCAAGATGGTTCTGGCTGCACCAGAGGATCAGCTGCTCCACCTCCCACCTGTATGCAGACTCATCATCATCCCGGATCAAACCGATGACTGTGGTGTCGTCCGCAAACTTCAGGAGCTTCACCGAAGGGTCCTCTGAGGTGCAGTCATTGGAGTAGAGGGAGAAGAGCAGTGGGGAAAGGACACATCCTTGGGGGGCGCCAGTACTAATTTTTCGGGAGCTGGATGTAAATCTCCCTAGCTTCACCTGTTGCCACCTGTCAGTCAGAAAGCTGGAGATCCACTGGCAGGTGGAGGGGGGCACCTTGAGCTGGAGGAGTTTCTGATGAAGAATGCCTGGGATGATGGTGTTGAACGCTGAGCTGAAGTCGACAAACAGGATCCTGGCGTACGTCCCTGGGGAGTCGAGGTGTTGCAGGATGTAATGTAGTCCCATATTCACTGCGTCATCCACTGACCTGTTTGACCGGTAGGCAAACTGCAGTGGGTCCATCAGGGGGCCTGTGATGACCTTCAGGTGGCTCAGCACCAATCTCTCCAAGGATTTCATGACCACAGAGGTCAGGGCAACAGGTCTGTAGTCGTTTAATCCTGTAATAGAGGGTTTCTTGGGAACTGGAATGATGATGGAGCGTTTGAAGCAGGAAGGCACTTCACGCAGCTCCAGTGATCTGTTAAAGATCCGGGTGAAGATGGGGGCCAACTCGTTGGAGCAGACTCTCAGGCAGGACGGAGACACACCATCAGGTCCTGCAGCCTTCTTGATCTTTTGTCTCTGAAAGACCCGGCGCACCTCCTCTTCACAGATCATTAGTGCTGGTGGGAGGTCAGAGTGGAGGAGGGATGGAGTTCCTGGGGCTGCAGATAATCCTTTTGTGTGGGTGGGAGGTGAGAACTGTAGGTTCTTTTCAAACCTGCAGTAAAAGCTGTTTAGGTCATTAGCCAGCTGGAGGTTTTCCGCAGGGTGGGGGGATGGTCTCCTGTAGTTGGTGATATTCCGTAGGCCTCTCCAGACAGAAGCAGAGTTGTTAGCTGAGAAGTTTTTTTGTAACTTCACACTGTAGCTCCTCTTAGCAAGCCTGGTCTCCTTCGTCAGCATGTTTCTGGCCCGCTTGTACAGAGTCCAGTCACCAGTCCTGTAGGCCTCCTCCTTGGTCTGACGTAGCTGCTTCAGTTTAGGAATGAACCAGGGTTTATTGTTGTTGTATATGCAGAAGGTCTTGGTCTGCACACACATGTCCTCGCAGAAACAGGTGTATGATGTCACAGTGTCAGTGAGTTCATTTAAGTTAATGGCTGCAGCTTCAAAAACACTCCAATCTGTGCAGTCAAAGCAGGCTTGTAACTTCAGCTTTGATTCCTCAGTCCATTTCTTCACAGTCCTTACAACAGGCTTGGAAGTTTTTAGTTTCTGTCTGTATGTTGGAATAAGATGGAGCAGGCAGTGGTCAGAAAAACCCAGAGCTGCACGGGGGACGGCATGATAGGCATTTCTTAAAACTGTGTAACAGTGGTCAAGTGTATTTGTGTCCCTGGTGGGACATTTAATATGCTGTCTGTATTTAGGAAGCTCATTTGTGAGATTAGCTCTATTGAAATCACCCAGAATGATAAGCAGAGAGTCTGGATGTTTTTCCTCCACCTCTGCTATCTGGTCAGCGAGGAGCTGCAGTGCCTCCGTTGTACAAGCAGCAGGCGAGATATAAATTCCGACCAGAATAAATGAGGAGAACTCTCGCGGTGAATAAAAGGGTTTACAGTTTATGAACAGTGACTCTAGGTTAGGGCTACAAAACTTCTTCAACACTGTGACATCAGTACACCAACCTTCGTTTATGTAGAAGCAGATTCCACCACCCTTAGTCTTTCCAGAAAATTCTCGGCTGCGATCAGCGCGAAACAGTTGAAATCCGTCCAGACGGACCGCGCTGTCCGGGATGTGTTCACTCAGCCAGGATTCCGTGAAACAAAGGGCGCCAGATCTGCTAAAATCCCGGTTTTTGTGAGTCAGGAGCAGCAGTTCATCCATTTTGTTCGCCAAACTGCGGATATTTGCCAGATGGATCGATGGGAGCGGCGTGCGAAATCCTCGTTTCTTCAGCCTGACTAACGCACCGGCACGTTTATCACGCCGCTTTCGTTTCCGGCCAGCGCCAATAGCCGCTGCTCCCACAGCTAAGATGGACTGACAAAACTTCAGATCAGCAGCAGTAACTGGCGGAGAAGTTGCATTGGGAGGTAGTCTGAGTGAAAGTAGTTCCTCCCTTGAATAGGTGATTCGGACAGAAGAGCAGAAGTCCAAAAAAACACACAAAATTATCAAAAACATCAGAGAGCAGAAGCCAGTGGCTGCCATCCGCGGCGCCATCTTGGATCCAGCGCTACTGGAGCAAGTACATCCCATGATGTCTCAAAAGTCTCCATGATTTTCACACAGATCAGAGCAATTTGTTGCACTGGAAGCTAAACATTTCTTCAGACATTCTGAAGTTCTGCAACCACTGCACGTTCGTGAAGCCAGGAACAATGATATCCCACCACTGAGAGGCTCGGTTGAACACCTAGACCGACGGTCTGAAGCAATAATTTTGCCACTAGAGAGCCATCTGAACCATAATATACATATTTTAATACCTAATAGCAATAACTTGCCGCAATTACAAGGTAGTACGGGGACTTATTAATGACTGTAGCAAACTAGCATTAGCAGTCATTAGCTTACCCTCATATGTCATCTAGTTCATGTCCTCATGTCTTTGGCTTTATGCTGCTCCATGGCTTCCCAAAGTCTCCAGTACTTTTTCAGCGTGTTTCGTCTTGCCGCCTGTAGCCTTCTCTGGCTCTCCTTTTTCGCCTTTACTTGCCTTTACTCTGATAAAAAGCCATATAGAGCAAGCAGCAGGTATGCCATCGCCTCGATGTCCATCTTGTGTTTTGCTTGTGTCACATACAAATGAGATCATGGGAGTGTCGGGTTGCCTTGCTGTAAAGATTTCACCCACTTGAGGTGGGACTCACTTGTAATGGAAAACGAATGACGCCAAGTTGAGCCAAGTAGAGTTGAGGCGAGTCGGGCTGAGTAGGTGCTAGTGGAAAAGTGCCATAAATGATTTTTTTTTGGCTGGTTTGAAGTAAAAAACAGCACATCAGCACAGAAGACCACTCCCCCCCTCCCCCAGACGAGCAGGCTGTAAGTCTGGATCCGGCTAGCATGAAGAGGACCCTCTCCAGGATCAACCCATGCAAGGCACCTGGACCAGACAACATATCAGGTCGTGTTCTGAAGGAGAGTGCGGAGGAGCTCAAGAATGTCCTGGCTGACATCTTCAATGTCTCCCTGAGTCAAGCTGTTGTCCCCCCGTGTTTCAAAACTGCTACCATAATACCAGTCCCAAAGAAGCCTGCCCCATCCAGCTATAATGATTACTGGCCAGTAGCACTGACTTCCATCATAATGAAGTGCTTCGAGCAGCTGGTCATGCAGAACATGAAGTCCCTTCTCCCTCCCTCCCACGACCCATCTCAGTTTGCATACAGGTCAAATAGATCCACAGAAGACACCATCTCTTCTACTCTCCAGCCAGCCCTCACCCACCTGGACTCAAAGAACTATTATATGCGAATGCTATTCTTGGACTTCAGTTCAGCATTCAACACAATCATCTCCCAGCACCTAATACAAAAACTCAGACACTTGGGACTCAAAACCTCTCTGTGTAACTGGGTGCTGGACTTTCTCACAGGGAGGCCTCAGAATGTGTGGGTTGGCAGCAACACCTCCAAGACCATCACACTGAGCACAGGGGCCCCACAAGGGCGCGTGCTCAGCCCGCTGCTCTTCACCTTGCTGACCCATGACTGCATACCAGTCTACAGCACCAACCACATCATCGAGTTTGCGGATGACACAACTGTGGTGGGCCTTATAACCAACAATAAAGAGGGCAACTACAGAAATGAGGTGAGCCAACTGGTCCAGTGGTGTAAAGACAATAATCTCTTCCTGAACGTGGGAAAAACCATGGAGATTGTAGTCGACTTCAGGAAAGGACACAGACAGCATCCCCCTCTGATCATTGATGGAGCAGCTGTGGAGAGGGTGAGCAGCACCAAGGTCCTGGGGATGCACATCTCTGAGGATCTCTCCTGGTCCAACAACACCACATCATCGGGCAGCGGTGGCCTAATGGTTACGGATGTGGACTGGTGAGCAGAGGGTCACTGGTTTGATCCCTGGACAGGCACGATTAGATCTGGGTGGGATAGATAACATAGCAGTGTTTGCCCCACCCTGCTTAACCCCACTGTGGTGCCCTTGAGCAAGGCCCTTGACCCCAACTACTCCAGTGGAGCTACTAGCCGCATCACTGTGTGGTATAGAAGCTGCACCGCCTCCTGCCAGAAGGCTCTACAATGCACAATGAATGCAGCCAGCAAGATCATCGGTGCCCCTCTGCCCTCCTTCTCGGACATCTGCCACACCCGCCTCACTTGCAAAGCCATTATCATCGCAGGTGACACCTCCCACCCCTCATACTCCCTCTTCAGCCTCCTGCCATCAGGGAGAAGGCCCCGGAGCCTCTGGGCCCACTCCACAAGACTGCTAAATAGCTTTGTTCACTAGGTCATCAGGACCCTGAACTCTGCCCACCCTGTGTATCAACTCTGTATCAAGTTTGGCTGTTTTTTCTTAATGCATATGACCTTGTGACATTGACTTTTTGACCCTATAACCATAACCACAAGCTCAACCTGTGTTTGGTGATCATCACTCTTATAATAATGTGACTACAGACCAAAACAGACTTTGAGTTTGCACAAGCCTGTGACCTTGATGTTTGACCTTTTGACATCATTAAACTTAGCCATGGGTGCTAACTCCAAGGCAATTCTGTGTGCAAAATCTGGTGATCCTAACTTCATCAGTTTTTGAGACTGACAGAACATGATGACTTTGTTGGATCAGGAAATAAATAAAAAAGAGAAGTCTACAGCCTTGTTTGTACTTACTGTTATGTAATTTTTACAAATCTTTTGCCAATGTGTTCAGTATATTTTTTTAATGTACTTCACCATAACTGTATACTATATACTATGTATTAGAAAAAATAAGCAAAAGCATTTTGGGTCCCTTTCAATGAGATCTGTAAGCTGAATAGAGCCTAATATCCAATGATTCTTATCAGTTACTCTGCTTTTTGGTTATTCAGACTTAAGTGACACCTCAGTCTGTTTCCATGGCTCCCACCTGCTGTTAATTCATAAAGACAGGAAACACCACACCAGCCGATTTTAATTAACCTTCTATCTACCTGTCTGCCCATGTGTGCAGGCCATATCCCCCAGATACTCAATCAGCCCTCGCACTGTTGGACACGTTTCACTCAGGTTTTTAAATTTTCAGCCATTACGCATCAATCAGGGTTAGAGATGGAGTGTGATTTGTTTCAGCAACCCTTTAAGCCTTAAAGGGGTCATTCTCTGCAAACCTTAAAGTTTAAGGTTTGCAGAGAATGACCCCGCTTGTCTCGCATGGCACAGAGTACACCTTTGTTCCAAATTCTTGCAGTTTTGTGTACTTGCTTATAATTTCAAACTATTCTCCACAGAAGAGGGACTAGAAACAGTTTATCTCAGCGTGGTTTTCCGTTCCTTGCTGCTAAGATAATGTGCTTTTCTTTCCAACTGACATTCAGTCTCACTGCTCCTTGGCGGCATAGCTGAAGGGATGTGAGACTCAGAGCTTTGGTAAAAACAATATGTTTGATTCTTAGTCCATTCTTGTAGTTCATAAAAGATGTCCCTGGTGGAGGTGTTGGTATACAGACTGTATGAAATCTGATATACAGGTGAGACAATATATCATACATGGAAGAGTATCAGCATGGCTAAACCTTTTCATTTGAGCTATAGGTGAGTTACTTGTCTATTGTGGGTTGTTGGATATGTGCTGTTTTGTGGATCACTGAAAGATGTACATAAGCTGAGGGACAATAGATGCCAGTGTGTGCTGTGTGCTGTGACTATTTTTCCCTGTCTGAGAAGAATTGGGCTTGTCTTCTAACCTGCACAAAAGTTTTACTTTTCTTCTTGTTAGAAATGGCAATTTCGCTGTCGGTTACAAATTTTGCCTTGGCAATTTATTTTCCCTCTGCAACAATTCTACTGTTTTGTTGTGCATATTCCCTGGACTTTCTGTGGAAAGCAACACAACAAGAATAAGAGAAACAAATCTATTGTTGGTGTTAACAGCAGATTTTAGAGCACCCAAATACAGATGTGATTGTTTTAAAGTGTTTCACAGACCATACAGATTTCATACATCATCTGTCTTATGTAATAAGCATTTCTCAAACAATATGAACTTCTTATCACAGCTCAGACAAACTGTGAAGTACAGAAAACTGTTTATTTTAATGCAGGTAAAGTATGCTTTTCATCTCTCCAAGTTTAAAAATAGCAACAAAATGATTAATATTTCAATTTTGCTATTTAAAGGCCTGATATTGTGCATTTCTCAATGACTGATTTTACATTTTGACAACCTCATGGATATATATGCCTAGCTTTAAAGAACAAAAACCATTTCCATGTTGTTTTACAGCTTGACAAAATAGCTGTAAGGCTTGTAAGAGAGCTTGTCAGATTTCGGCCTCCTCATTAATATTAATGTGCACCTACTCTGATTGGATAAATCTCTGTTTGGCCCAGTTGGGCCAATCACTAGTAATGAGGCAGTAGGGTGCAATTTTTTTGTTGCTAAATGACCAGAAGATGGCGCTTGTTGTATATTAGTCATATTACTCAGGAAATGCAACTGGCATGTTTAAGTCTAACTTAACTAAAGTCTAACTTAATTAAAGGCAGTGTGTACTGTATTTTTTTTTTCAGTTTTAATATTTCAATGGTATGCATGTCAGTTTCAGTCTTACCTACCCAACCGGCAACAGTTTATCACCATTGCTGAATCCACCTTCAGCCGTGCCCCAGTGAAGAATGGTGTGCCACAAGGCTCTGTCCTTGGTCCCATCCTCTTCACCATCTACATACTCAGTCTTGGTCAGATCATTTGCTGCCATGGACTGCAGTTCCACTGCTACACTGATGACACCCAACTGTGCCTCAGCACATCACCATACGCTCAGCTCCCTCTATAGTTCCTTCATCTGCCTCCTTGAAATAAAAACCTGGGTTACCACTAACTTTCTCAAATTGAATAGCAATAAAGCAGAGCTCATAGTTGTGGCTCCCATGTCACTGCTCAGTTCCATCACGTCAGAAATATTTTCAGACTCTGTCCATCACTCTCAGACTCTGTGGCTGAGACCATCATCCATGCCTTCATCACCTCCCAGTTGAACTACTGCAATGGAGTCCTGTTCGGGGTCCCCAACAAAGCTCTCAACAAGCTCCAGTTTGTACAAATCTCAGCTGCCAGTGTTCTAATCCATATGAAGCCTTGGCAGCACATCATACTCCATCCTCATTCATCTACCCTGGCTACCAGTCAAATGGTTTGCATCCTTGGGTCTCTTGGGAAAAACAAACAACCAAACAAAAAAAAAACTACACTACCGTTCAAAAGTTTGGGGTCACTTAGAAATTGTCATATCCGGCTCTAGGGAGCCGGGCAATCAGAGCCAGGGACAAGCCAGTGAGTCGTGATGGTTTATTTTGGGTAAGGGATAAGGGATGAGGAGAGCACAGATACTCATGCAGAGGTACACTCACAGGTTGCACAGCGCAGAGGTAAGCAGCTCGTACCGGACGTGGGGGTAACAAGACGTACATACTCACAGCGGGATACAAACACAGGAATGCTGCAAGAGGAGTATAAGCTGACACCAGACGAAGGGGCTTCAGCTTAGCAATGTGT
The DNA here is from genome assembly GCA_020510985.1 of Pholidichthys leucotaenia. Taxonomy (NCBI): domain Eukaryota; kingdom Metazoa; phylum Chordata; class Actinopteri; order Cichliformes; family Pholidichthyidae; genus Pholidichthys; species Pholidichthys leucotaenia. Next base: position 363,056,864 of record CM035836.1, on the reverse strand, counting down.
TTATGTCGCGCTGTGAGTATGTACGTCTTGTTACCCCCACGTCCGGTACGAGCTGCTTACCTCTGCGCTGTGCAACCTGTGAGTGTACCTCTGCATGAGTATCTGTGCTCTCCTCATCCCTTATCCCTTACCCAAAATAAACCATCACGACTCACTGGCTTGTCCCTGGCTCTGATTGCCCGGCTCCCTAGAGCCGGATATGACAGTATGTCGCAGCCAGAAGAGTTGCCGGCGGCCATGAGTCGCTGTGGAAATGTACCTTTCTGTCCGGGTGTCAGCGCTGCTAGCATGCCGTTTCCCAGGAGTCACTTCCGGCGCCAGGGCGACGAGCTGAGGTCCATCTCGGAGGCTGTCGACGGGACATTCTTCACCCTGCACGACGCCTCCAACGCGAGACGCTGGCATCCGGGCCGTGCTGAGGAACTCCTGGACTGTCACCCTCACTCTCTGTACCATCTGGAGGACAGTGCCAGGATAGACGCTGCAGGTACACAGCGAGAGAAGCTCCACGGGGTGGATGGAAATCCCGGCAGGGAGTCGAAGTGGGCGACGTCTTTCCCCGCTTCGGAGTCCTGTTCCTGCCGCTATTCCAGTCCGGGAGTTCGCGCCAACCAGAGGACTTCCCCCGACCTGCGCCACGTCACTCGGGATTCCCTTCAAGGAGCCGCAGCTGACAACAGTTATGTCTGGGGTCGAGTGGCTGTCGTGAGCTCCACTGTGTTTCCTGTCACCACCTTCAGGCATGTGGCGGCGGCAGTGAGGTTGATGGAGAGGACTTCAGGGCTACGAAGCTTTCCCGTGCTCGGCGCCTTCCTCGCCTCGATCTCCAATCTGGAGCGGCGAATCCTGGGTTTCCCCCTCGCTTCGTTCCCCGGGAATAGCCGCCATCACATCGCCGAGTCACCTCTGCACGAACCTCGTCCGGATCCAGTTCTGGGCCATCGTCAGGACAGTTCCTCCCATGCAGCTGTCACCTCTTCGCCTCGTCTGTGTGGAGATTCTACAGCCCCGTTCCCTGAGCCTCATTTCCCCGCTGTCATTCCTGGACATTCGGGCTGGCTCACCCTGGCTGTTTTCCCCTCCTCCTCGACGCGCTTTCTGACTGCTGTGTGTGCCTGGAATTCCGGTCTGGTGAGCTCTCTGCTGGAGACAACGCGAGCGATCCTCAGACGAACTCCCGGGGGGTCCTCCGTTATCGCCGGGCGGGGAGAGGAAGAAGCAGAATCCACTACAGCAGGCGATACTCAACCTCCAGGGGGCAGGCAAGTCATTGTTTTTTCACACCTGCTTAATGATTTGCTCTGTCACATCCCTGGAGAAGTTCAGGGTTCGCAGCTCCCTGAACTCTCCCCACCTGCTGTAACTTGTATTCCTAATCCCGCATCCTCTGTGTCTCTCTCCGCCGAGCGGTCCCCGGCTCCGGGTCAACGTGGTGGGATATGGAGAGGGCCTGTGGTTCCGCAGCTACATTGCGGACGGAGGAGGGGGACTGACTGCTGTGTGGAGTCTACGCCGACGATTGAACGTCCCCGGGTCTCCACGGAGGAGCGGTTCGGTCCAGCGGGACGAGATTCTTCTGGCTTCACGCCGAGTGGATCGTCGGCGAGGTCACCGGAGCCGGAGGAATCTCAAGCTGCGCTGACCATCGTGCTGGCTGCGGGGCCCGACGCGGCTAGATGGGAGCCTGACAACGACCTGACGACGGATCCTGGATCTTCGCAGTCCTGGACGGCGTCAGAACCCGAGATCAGGCGAGTGCTCTCCTTATGGCTGTGTTGTTAGACATGTATATGTGGGACACTGCATATGTGATTTAACCTCACAATGAAGGAGAGCCAGCCCCCTGCGGTGCGGAGCCACAGAGCCTGGACCCCCTGCGGAGGACAGGGGACAGAAGACTTCCTGACCGCTGAGGCTCGAGAGGAGAGAAGGGGGAGTTATGTAAATAAAAGGTTAATGAATGTGAATAAAGAGATTTTGATATAGATGTGTGATTTCCCCTGCGAGAGAAATGGTTTGATGTGAGAATGTTTAAAAGGGAGAACTTTGGTGTGTTCACCCTCTTTGTTCGCTGCTCAAGATGAGAGCAGACTGTGAAATGGTTACTTGAAATAAACTGGAATTAAAGGCAATTCGGTTTCGTTATTCAAGTCTCCCCACATTGGTGACTGACGACGTTGAGAATGAACGAAGAAGTTCTCAGGGTCCCGGACTCACAGCGCTCAGAGCTGGCGAGCGCAGTGGCCGTTAAGCTGCCTGATTTCTGGCAGGATAACCCACGGTCGTGGTTTCTGCAAGCAGAGTCGCAGTTCGCGCTCGCAGGAGTAACGGTGGATGACACTAAGTTCCACCATGTCATCGCTAAACTGGACAACAGCACAGCTCGGTGCGTGCAGAGCTTGGTGGAGCAGCCACCCGCGACCGACAGGTACGGCAAGCTGAAATCCACCCTCATCAAGTTTTTCACCCCTTCGGCTGAAGTGAGGGTGAGGAGGATCCTGTCTTTGCTAGACCAAAGAGGACACAGGCCGAGCGCCCTGATGGAGGAGATGATACAGCTGAGAGGGTTGGACAACGATGATTTCATTTTTCAGTTCATCTTCCTCTCCAACCTCCCGGCGCATGCGAGAAGCACGCTGGCCGGCAAAAAGTGTCACACCCTGGAGGAGTTCCGGGAGCTGGCCCAGGAAGCAGATGGGATCCTGGACGCCTGCGGCGGGCAAGCAACCACAGCAGCGACCTGAGACAGCGGGGAGCCAGAGGCGGCAGACCCAGACTGGCCGACGACGGCGGCAGCACGGCCGCGACGAGGTGGAGCCAATAGCCCGGCAGCAGAGGCGTGGACACGACACAGCGGAGGAGAAGATCTCTGCTTTTACCATCGGAGGTTCGCAGAGAAGGCACGCAGGTGTGTGCCGCCCTGCAACTTCAGGAGTTCGGGAAACGGCAAGACCGGGGGTCGCTAGCAGCTTCGACCCTCGGAGAACGCAGCAAGCTGCTCTACATCACGGATGCACGCTCCGGACGAGAGTTCCTCATTGACACCGGAGCACAAGTGAGCTTCATCACCCCAACATACGCGGACCGGGTGGCTGGACCCCACGGTAGCGGAGCTACAGCGGCAAATGGCTCGAACATCAACACCTACGGGAGAAGGACCTTGCCTTTGTGCTTACATGGTCGCACATATGAATGGACTTTTGTAATAGCGGCGGTGAGTTTCAACATGTTGGGCGCGGATTTTTTGTGTTCACACAATCTGTTAGTTGATCTTGCTAATAGACGGCTGGTAAATGCACTCTCTTTTTACTCTCTCCCCTGTTCAGCTCGAGTGTCCCCGCCACCAGTACAGACCCACGTCGCTACAGCAGGTGGTAAGTTTCACACACTCCTCACCCAATTTCCAGTGCTCACTGTGCCCACTTTTTCGGCGACCGTCGCGAAGCACGGGGTGAAACACTTTATCCCCACGTCTGGTCCTCCCGTGTTTGCAAAAGCTCGGCGCTTGGATGCAGTTAAGCTCGCCATTGCGCGCGAGGAGTTCGCCAGCCTGGAGAGGCTGGGCATCGTTCGTAGGTCGAAGAGCCCGTTGGCTTCGCTGCTGCACATGGTACCGAAAGCCGATGGCTCCTGGAGACCGTGCGGGGATTACCGCAGGCTAAACAACGCTACGGCGCACGATCGTTATCCCATCCCGCACATTCAGGATTTTTCGGTGCACCTGACGGGGGCGCGCATTTTTTCAAAGATTGACCTAGTTCGTGGCTATCACCAAGTCCCAGTCCAACCGGAGGACATTCCTAAAACAGCGGTAATAACCCCATTCGGACTTTTCGAATTTTTACGCATGCCGTTTGGTCTCAAAGGGGCGGAGCAAACATTTCAGCGGATGATGGATGCCGTGTTATGCGATCTCCCTTTCGTGTTTGTGTACCTCGACGACATTTTGGTCGCGAGTACTTCAGAGGACGAACACGAAACGCACCTCACAGCAGTTTTTAGGAGGCTGGGAGAGCACGGCTTAATAGTTAACCCAGCCAAGTGCCAGTTCGGCGTCGAGCGGATCGATTTTTTGGGTCACCGCGTCTCCCCGGAGGGAGCGGTTCCGTTACCAGATAAAGTACGCGCGGTAGCGGATTTTCCCCGTCCACAAACGGTCAAATCACTACAGAAATTCTTGGGGATGGTGAATTTTTATAACCGATTCCTGCCCCACGCAGCTCAAATCATGCAACCGTTATATGCCGCGCTCAAAAAACAAAAACCGACCCAGGCGGTCGAATGGTCCCCGGAGCGGGAGCGCGCATTCACAGAGGTTAAAAAAGCCTTGGCTGACGCTGCGCTCCTGGCCCACCCAGACCCTGCAGCACGTATTGCGCTGACGACAGACGCTTCAGATTTAGCCATAGGGGCCGTTATTGAGCAACAGGTAGCCGGAGTTTGGCAGCCTTTGGCTTTCTTTAGCAAATCTTTAAGCGCGGCTGAACGAAAATACAGCGCGTTCGACAGAGAACTGTTGGCGCTGCATTTGGCTATTCGTCATTTCCAGTTCTGGCTGGAAGGACGGTGCTTCACCGCTTATGTGGACCACAAGCCGCTCACATACGCCATGGCCAAAATTTCAGATCCGTGGTCCGGCAGGCAGCAGAGGCAGCTGGCCGCAATCTCGGAATTTACCACTGACATTAGGCACGTTGCGGGCAAATTCAATGTTGTAGCAGACTGTCTCTCGCGCGCGTTCACGACTCCAACACGCGCAGAGGCAGAACGGGCCACCGTGACCGCGCCGCAGGAGAGCGGCACGGTGGTGCGCGCAGCCCCGGTGCACGTGGGTATAGATTACGCAGCCATGGCAGCGGACCAGGGGGCGGACGCAGACGTGCGCGCGCTCCAGTCTGGACCAACAGGGTTGAGGCTGGAGAGCAAGTGTTTACAAACCGGTATGCCCCCCCTGATCTGCGACATGTCGACGGGGCGCCCGCGTCCGGTGGTTCTGGCCACGTGGCGCCGCCGTGTTTTTGACTCGGTCCACTCACTGGCGCACCCGGGGGTGCGCGCGTCGGTGAAACTAGTGGCGGAAAAGTTTGTTTGGCCGTGCCTGCGCAAGCACGTGAAGGAATGGGCAAAAACCTGCATTTCCTGTCAACGGGCCAAAATTCACAAGCACACAAGAGCCCCGTTAGAACCGTTCCGCATTCCGGCCAGAAGGTTCGACCATGTGCACGTCGACCTTGTGGGCCCCCTACCGGCATCACAGGGGTTCACGTATCTTTTGACAATGGTGGACCGCACCACACGTTGGCCGGAAGTGGTCCCACTTGCGACGACCACGGCCGCGGAGGTGGCTCGCGTTTTTTTAACGGCTTGGGTGGCGCGCTTCGGGGTTCCGTCGGACATTACGTCCGATAGAGGACCGCAATTCATCTCTGAGCTGTGGTCAGCGATGGCCAACGGCTTAGGAGCCAAAATTCACCGCACTACGGCTTACCACCCTCAGGCCAATGGTTTATGCGAGCGTTTTCATAGATCTTTGAAGGCAGCACTCAGAGCGTCGCTCACGGATGCAGATTGGGTAAATAAACTGCCATGGGTTTTATTAGGGTTGCGTTCTGCGCCTAAAGAGGACTTAGACGCCTCCCCAGCGGAGCTGGTATTCGCACAAACTCTGAGGCTGCCGGGCGAGTTTTTACCAGAGCACCCAGAGCCCCCACCTCTCTCTGCTCTGAGACCGTTAGTCGGCACGGGAGCAGACACGCTCCCGGGTCCGGTTCATCACGCTTTTCCACGAGTTTTCGTCCCCAAGGCTTTGAAAAATGCCGACTTCGTTTTTGTCAGGCGCGAAGCCCTAAAAGCAACGCTCAAACCACCTTACGAAGGGCCATTTCGAGTGCTGGAGGCAGGTGATAAGCAATTTGTGCTAGATTTTGGAGACAGAAAAGAGACAGTCAGCATTGACAGACTAAAACCTGCTTTTGTCATGAAGGACGTGTCTGTACCGGTCGCAGTGGCGCCTCGATGAGGCAGGCCCCCACGAAGGGCAAATAATCACTCTCTTCCTCAGTCAACAGAGCCGAAGCAGAAAAGCGCCGCAGGCAAGGCGGGGCCAACTCACAGCAGATTCGGCAGACGGCTGAAGCCCAAGCGGCGCACAGACTGAATGTTGGTGTTGATTATTCAGTAGTGAGTAAGGTGCTATTAAATTTTAGGAATTAGTCTGTTCTTCATCGTTTGGGGGGGGTTATATGGCTGTGTTGTTAGACATGTATATGTGGGACACTGTATATGTGATTTAACCTCACGATGAAGGAAAGCCAGCCCCCTGCGGTGCGGAGCCACAGAGCCTGGACCCCCTGCGGAGGACAGGGGACAGAAGACTTCCTGACCGCTGAGGCTCGAGAGGAGAGAAGGGGGAGTTATGTAAATAAAAGGTTAATGAATGTGAATAAAGAGATTTTGATATAGATGTGTGATTTCCCCTGCAAGAGAAATGGTTTGATGTGAGAATGTTTAAAAGGGAGAACTTTGGTGTGTTCACCCTCTTTGTTCGCTGCTCAAGATGAGAGCAGACTGTGGAATGGTTACTTGAAATAAACTGGAATTAAAGGCAATTCGGTTTCGTTATTCAAGTCTCCCCACACTCCTTTCTTTTCTCTCTTTTTATCTTTGAGCACTTCAGCCTATCTCCAGGGGAGACGAGCAGGGTGCAGCCGCCCGCTGCGTCTGAGCTCGTCTCGCCGGGTTCTGGTGCTGCCGGTGATCCTGATCCCGGTTCTGTTTTCTCTTCTGAGCCTTCTTCCAGGGTCACCGGCGAGGAGTTGCTGTTCCTCGTGGTGCTGGAGGGTCCGGGTTCAACGTTGGAGGTCGGTTCTGGTGCAGTGTCCAACGTGGGTTCGCCCGAGACCCAATCGGGGTCCAACGTGGGTTCGCCTGAGGCCCGATCGGGGTCCGACGTGGGTGCTGCCCCAGTATTGTCCAGGTCCGGTGAGGAGGTGGCCGTTTCCCTGCGGCCTGACGCCCGCCGCCCTCGTCATCGGCTCTCCCCAGAGCCTCTTCCACCGGGATCCGCTCTGATCCTTCGCCCGTCTCAACGGTCCTGGTGGTTGAGTGATGCGGGTCGACGACCCGACCCACAGAACTTTCGGTTCGGTGATCTGGTTCCCCCCACTGGTCTGTGTTTCCCTCTGGGCAGCCTGGTTCGGCTGCCGGTGGACTGGATTCCTGGGATCTGGGTCCGGAGTTCGCCGTCCGAACACTTCTCTTTCCCTGATTCGCCAACGGGACGATGGGCGGGGAGATCTCCGGAGCCATCTCGGCTATTTGTGGACTCTGCCTGCCATTCACCTCGGGTGTCACTTTTTCTTTTCTTTGTGAAGGTCACTCGGGTGTAATATTTTGTCCTGTTGGTGGATTCGTTTTTATAGTGCTGTGTTTTCCATCGCTCATGCTCAGCATTTTACTTTTTGTGCCATGTTTTTAGCCTCGTTTTTTCATTGTAGAGTTATGTTTTGTTTCCTTTCAGACCATGCTCTGCAGTTATCCATTTATTCCAGTCACTTTCATTTCTTTAGGTGGCTGTGGGTATTTATATATTCGTGTGTGGGGGTTTTTCTTTTTTATGCCCTGTTGGTTCATTATAGAGTCATGTGCCTTGTTTTCCATAACACCATGCTCTGTAGTTGTCAATTTGTTCCAGTCACCTTCACTTTTCTTGGTGACTGTGTATGTACTTAGTGGCGCTGTGTATTGTGTTCCCCTTTATTTAACCTTACTCAGCATTTTTACCCTGTACCTTTTTGGTGGTTTTTTTTCCTTGCTCTGGGTCACGCATTGTTGGTACTCTCTGAGTAGTGTGTAACCGGCGTGCTGACCCAGTTCTTCTCCCCATTCGAACCTGGGTTGATTATTCCCTGTTTTGTTCAGTATTGTATTTGGGTTTTTTTCCCTGCCACCCTACATTGCCCCATTGGTGTTGTCCTTCCCTTGGCCTCTTCCCCTCCAATCCTGCCTCCCTTCCTCCCACCCTAGGTGGGGGGAAGGGGGGGGCTGGGATGTTCCTGGTCGTTCAGGAGCCCGACCTTGAGGGGGGGGCTCTGTCACCACGGGTTGAGATGCCGTCTCGGCACTCAGCCCATGTTTTCCCTTTTCCCATTGAGCAGCGTCTCAGCAGGCTCCCAGCTGGCAGCATTACGGACGGCTGGGGCCAATTAGTCCTCATCAGCTGGGGCGCTGCCAATGAGGATAAATAGGAGCAGCCTCGATGACTCGGGGCTGCGACATAAACACATTGCTAAGCTGAAGCCCCTTCGTCTGGTGTCAGCTTATACTCCTCTTGCAGCATTCCTGTGTTTGTATCCCGCTGTGAGTATGTACATCTTGTTACCCCCACGTCCGGTACGAGCTGCTTACCTCTGCGCTGTGCAACCTGTGAGTGTACCTCTGCATGAGTATCTGTGCTCTCCTCATCCCTTATCCCTTACCCAAAATAAACCATCACAACTCACTGGCTTGTCCCTGGCTCTGATTGCCCGGCTCCCTAGAGCCGGATATGACAGAAATTTCCTTATTTTTGAAAGAAAAGCACTTTTTTCAATGAAGATAACTTTAAACTAATCAGAAATACACTCGATACGTTGCTAATGTGGTAAATGACTATTCTAGCTGCAAATGTCTGGTTTTTGGTGCAATATCTACATAGGTGTATAGAGGCCCATTTCCAGCAACTATCACTCCAGTGTTCTAATAGTACAATGTGTTTGCTCATTGCGTCAGAAGGCTAATGGATAATTAGAAAACCCTTGTGCAATCATGTTAGGTCTGCAATGCTGTAATTGCTGCAAATGGAGGATTCTTTGACGAAAGCAAAGTTTGAAGGAAAAAATTATTATTTCAAATACAAATCATTATTTCTAACCTTGTCAATGTCTTGACTATATTTTCTATTCATTTTACAACTCATGGTGGTAAATAAGTGTGACTTTTCATGGAAAACACAAAATAATTGTCTGGGTGACCCCAAACTTTTGAACGGTAGTGTATATAAAGTCAAGTATTATTATTATGCTTTGGTGAAAATGGAGCCATACAGTAATCGTTCAGTGCATCTGTATGTGGATGGTTGTGTGAGTGTGTGTGTCCGTCTGTCCGCCTGTCTGTTTCAGCTCACCCGGTCAAAATTAAGTGCAACTAAAGGCTTGTATCATTGTATTGCCATATTTTCTCAACTTTTAATTTGCCAGAATTCCAAGATAAGGCTTTGTTTTTGAAATAAATACAAGTTTAATTCACCTTTACTGTCAATGGAGTCGGGAAAAAATGTATTGTAATAACTATGCCGGGCCACTAGAGGTGGCAGTGTGACTTTTTTTACAGCACAACACAACACATTTTTTTTTACAGCACATGGAGCTGAACTGTTATAAAATAGCGGTTACTGAAAAAAAGTGCTAAAATCGCTAAAAACTACAAGTCCCAACATTCCTCACCCACAAATGGTCGCAGTGAACTGTGCATGCCCCAGGAAACTCCCGCCAGAGGGAAATACTGAAATACTGGCTGAACAAATGTCTGTCTTTTTGGCTTTCTGTTTTCTTCCTCTGCTTCTAAACAGCAAAAGCTCCTGTTTGTCTTGATTGTCATTGTATTCACATACCTCTATCACTTCCGCCATTTAAAACGTCTGCCACTGTGCTCTTATTTTATGTTTGGATTGCAGGTGTTCAAATCAGTTTGGTGGCTTCTGGCTGCCGTCGACAGTACAGGCATGTGAACTGCAGATTATTTTCACTGTGCATGCGTGTTCTCCAAAGCTACTGGATGGATTTGGATGATTTTTTTTTTTTTTTACCAGAGGTGGTCCCTGGGCTAGAGAGGAACCCATAACATTTTGGTGATGATTCCAGAATGCATACCTCCGCCAAGGCTCTGGCACAGAGGCATCAGCACCTTGGTGCTTTCATTTTATTATTATTATTATTATTATTATTATTATTATTATGTGATCAATGGCTGTATTTTATAAGGTTAAAATACACAAAACACAATTTTGGACAATATTAGACCTGTTAATTTAAGGCACAGAAATTCCAAATAATGTCAACATTACTACACAAAAAGTGGATAAAAAGTTGAACATTTTTTAGCCTCCTGTTATCATTAAGTAACACATTGTCACTGTGATCTTGAAATTGTGATGCATTTAATGAAATGAGAAGTTGGCCATGCAAAAAAAACTGGACATTTTAAAATCTCATTTTTCTGAGGAAGTCGCATGTTGTACATCCCTGATGTACAATAGAATGATTATGCAATAGTTTTACCAGTCAAGACTACTTTGGCTCTCTGTGGCCTGAATATGTTTGACACTCCTGTTTTTACTGTAAGTGCCCTAAGTGCTTTTTATTTATTCATGTAACAATGTATCTGAACGTGCAGCTCATTTTTTTTTTAAATATTTCACCCTGGATTGTTATTTTTCATATTTATTGATGCACATATCTGTGAAATGGGGATGTAACAGTGTGAGTGTTCACAAGGGGATAAGCTCATCCCCAGAGATTATAACAAATGACCATGCTCGGTTTAAGCTTAAGCTCTTTTACACCGGTGTGATCTTTATTCTATTTCCTCGCACAGCAACAAACCTGATCCCCAGTGCCAAGCTGCTTGTGGACTGAATAAATGTTTTTCTTCCTTCCTTTCAATTGCAGTTCTGGCTTTCTCACCATAGGGGGCAGTGAGTAATTGCTAATGTGGCTTTGATCAGTGTCATCCTAACTGATAACATTGGGAGACGCTGTGTATCAACGAATCACCTCCAACAGTCTCCATTTATCTGTACTTTGCAAAGGGAATGACTGCACAACTGGCTGATACTTTCTTTAGTCTTATTTAAAGTATTTATACAAATATTTGACTGTGAGAAAAAATATACAAAGAGAAATTATCTCTTTTTTAGTATTAATGGTGGTAAATCATGTAACATTGAACTTTGTGGATCTTCTGTCCAATACACACCTCAAGATGCATATTAATTGTATTTTTCTTAAGCCTTAACTTGTATCTTATTTCCCCCAAACTGTAAGCAAAGTCAACTTTCTGTCTTCCTTTTTTTTTTAGATCTTGTGCCCACAAATTTATATCTCAACTCCAGTGGAAGATGGATTCAGTGAAACGGCCCAGGGCAACTCTTAATTTATTTACAAAGTAGTGTGTGCTTGCAAATTCATTCTACACCGAAAAACCCATCTGAAGTCCTTTTTTTGGCCACACCTTGATGTTAAAATAGTTCCCCGAAACTAACACTCTCCTTTTTTTGCGTGTAAAGGTAATAATTGGAATAAAAATGAGAACCCTCAGGCTGAAGGATAATCATACTTTGTAACTATGTGCTGGCTTATTAGAAAGCCATAGCGGGGTTACAAGGAAAAATGATCATAGCACAGAGATCCTTTTTAACTGTAACAGACACATAAAGCGTGGATGATGGAATTTCGGGAGCTTCGCCACAGACATTGTAGGTAATGAAACACATCATTTTTGCCTGCAGGCCTGTATGCGCGGCAGCAGAAGCAGCTCCACCTGAGAGCTAATGAGTAATGCTGCAGCAGGTTCTATTATTAATCATGTTTAGATCCACTGTATGGCAAAGAAGCAACGAAATATTACTTGAAATAGTTTACTGAACCATCATTATTGGATTCACGTCGATCATCAAGTCCGCAGAAGGTGTTAAATGCACATTTATCATGAATGCACTGTGAAATAGCACTGATATGGCAGGGTGTAGTTTTTGATTTACGGGGCACAGAAAGTTATTAGTCACTGTGTGAAACCACCTAGAGTGATAATGTGCAACGAAATATAAAGTGTTAAGAGTTATTGTGAAGTTAAACACAAAGCTTGTGTCATTGAAGTTATGTTTAAGTTTGGCTGTCATTACAAATGCAAGAGGACAGAACTTTAAAATTCCACCAGCACCCCTAATCTCCCTGATTATTGATCAGATTAATTTGTCAAGTATTGATCCCTCTACTGGGAGCGCTATCAGAGGTAAAGTTAAAGTACATCTGCGGATGAGGGAAGATTATTACAGATTCTGAAGGTTTACACTGACAGCATCTCAATGTGTGCTTATGGTTGTCAGAGCAGACAGAGATGTTGAGAAGATTTTCGGTTAATATCTCATTTATCATGTTCAAAGACCAGTGGCTCACTAAGAAATGACTGTCCAAGAAATCACTGTAGCTTCTTGTCATGACTCCCTGCCATTCAGTCTTACTCATGGACACAGAAAAAGAAAAGAGAACAAAGGCAAGATGTTGTGTGGTCCCAGAAGTCAGCCAACAGGAAAGAGTATTTTGCAGATGTAAATGAAAAAGATGTTGCACTCAGCCATAAGGATGACTTTGAGATTGAAAGCTGGAGTGGGTATTTTGCAGATCATATAATCCCAATTCCTATGAAATTGGAATGTTGTGTAAAACGTCAATAAAAACAAAATACAGTGATTTAAAGATCATTTTCAAACTATATTTAATTGAATACACTGCAAAGACAAGATACTTAATATTCAAACTGATAAACTTTGTTTTATTGCAAATATTTGCTCATTTTGAATTTGATGCCTGCAACAAATCCCCAAAAAGCTGTGACAGGCACAACAAAAGACTGAAAAAGTTGAGGAATGCATAAAAAACACCTTTTTGGAACATTCCACAGGTGACTAGGTTAATTGGAAACAAGTGAGTGTAATGATTAGGTATAAAAGGAACATGTCTGAAAGGGTCTGTCATTCACAAGCAAAGATGAGGCGAGGTTCGCCACTTTGTGAACAACTGCATGGGCAAAAAGCCCAACAGTTTAAGAATGTTTCTCAACATACAATTGCAAGGAACTTAGGGATTTCATTATCTACAGTGTATAATATCATCAAAAGATATAGAGAATCTGGAGCAATTTCTGCATGGTAATGGCAAGGCTGAAAATCAACACGGAATGCCCATGACCTTCAATCCCTCAGGCAGCACTGCATGAAAAACTGACATCATTCTGCAAAGGATATAAACGCTTGGGCCCTAGGAACATTTCAGAAAACCAGTGTCACTTAACACAGTTCATTGCTACGTCAAAAAGTGCAAGTTAAAATTCTATCATGCAAAGCAAAAGGCCTCGACAACACCGAGAAATGCTGCTGGCTGCTCTGGGCTCGAGCTCATCTGAGATAGTCTGACACAAAGTAGAAAAGTGTGCTGTGGTCTGACGAGTCTACATTTCAAATTGTCTTTGGATATCTTGGCTGTTGTGTGCTCCCAGCTAAAGAGGAAAAGGACCATCCAAAATTTTATCAGCGCAGACTTCAAAAGCCAGCATCTGTGACGGTATGGGGGTGTATTACTGCCCATGGCATGGGTAACTTGCATATCTGTGAAGGCACCATTAATGCTGGATGGTACATACAGATTTTGAAGCAACATATGCTGCCATCCAAGCGGCGTTTTTTTCAGAGATGTTTCTGCTTATTTCAGCAAGACAATGCCAAGCCACATTCTGCACGTTGCAGCAGTGTGGCTTCATAGTAAATGAGTGCAGGTAGTAGAATGGCCTGTCTGCAGTCCAGACCTGTCTCCCACTGAAAATGTGTGGCATGTTACGTAGCGCAAAATACGACAAAAGAGACCCCGGACTTTTGAGCAACTGAAGTCATACATCAAGAAAGAATGGGAAAGAATTCCACCTACAAAGCTTCAACAATCAGAGTCTTCAGTTCCTGAACGCTTATTGGGTGTTGTTAAAAGGTGATGTAACACAGTGGTAAACATTTTTGGAACATGTTGCTGGCATCAAATTCAAAATGAGTTAATATTTGCAAAAAAAAGTTTATTAGTTTGAACATTAAATATCTTATCTTTGCAGTGTATTCAGTTGAATAAAGGATGAAAAGGATTTTTTATTTACATTTTACACGACATCCCAACTTCCCTGGAATTGGGGTTGTAGATGGAACAGACAAAGAAATAAATCACAGATATACTGTAAATGTGACTTTAAGCAGTTCTACATATAGCCAGTAGACATCAAATGAACTTTCAGTAAGTGATAACAACCACTGACTATAAAAGATGGAGACTGATTTCAGGTTGGCAAAGTGTAGTCAATGCTGAAGTTCCTTAAACTTGTACTGTATGTATGCCCAACAGATGGTGAGACCTGGAGCTGCAAGTGAAGTCTAGCTACAGCACTCAGTGAAAAAAATACTTTCTGGATTTAATATATTGTAAAAATTTCCCAGTTAATGGAATCCAAGATCACATTAAAAACAACTAATGCTATTTGTGTGCATTTTGAGTGCAGTATGATGGGTTGTTGGATTGTCACATACCTTTTGATGAACAAGTTGCTAACATGAAAGCTTTCGGTTTCTCAGTCAGAGCTTTCTCATCACATCTATTTCAAAGCAGGGAGGTGGTGACACTAGAAATGCTCATCAAGCTTAATACAGGGACCTTCCATGATGCCATGGTAACTACACCCCACAACAGAGAATATACATATACAGTATCTAATGGTGATGTGGTGAGTTGGTTGTAGTGGAGCTAGCAGTAAATTAATATGCTTTATGTATTTTAGTAAAAAGTGTATTTACATTCATGTGAAAAAATTAGGACATCCCATTAAATATTCAGTTCTTTATTAAAAAATGTTCACATATCTATGTCTAACCTTGTTTTTGTTTTTATTTGCATTTTTTAACATTTATTTTAGCCATTTTAAGTGGGAATGAATGTGGGGGTGTCCTAAAAAACTTGGGGGGTGTCCTAATTTATTCGTCACTATTTGTTTAGAATTACATTTTACAAAAAATTTGAAAAAAGTCTTTAATTCATTTTTAATTGTTTAGTTGTATAACATTAATAATTGTATTATTTTTAACATTGACATTAAATATCCATATGTCCAAATGTGTTAAAAAAAACACATACATGCACAGACAGGCTTGTACAGGGTGTCCTAATTTTTTTTACATGACTGTAGGTGTAAATGCAGAAATTATGAATTGGCAGAAAAAACTCCTAACTGTCAACAATCGAAATAACAGAATACTATCATAGATGTCATTACTGTTATTAGTACCCCTGTGGAAGATGTGAAAAATGACGAGGCAGCGTTCTTTCTCAGAGTCAGCTTTATTCACATCTCCATCATTTCAAAGCAGAAAAAAAGAGAATGAAACAGTAAACTCTCGTCCTTAAATATCAGGGACTTCACACCTCATAGATCACATGTCCCACAGACCACCTTGCATAATAAAGACAGTCACAATGCATTTCACCACCTTGCATAATACAGTCACAATGCATTTCCCTCCATGATATCACTTTCACTGTCTCCCACGCATCCTTTAATCGACCCCCCACAGTCTCCAGCCTTGCATAACAAGGCTAAGCTTCCTGCCTTTGTTCTGACCTAAAATGCGAGTCACAGAACCGGTCCAAAAGGTCCATTGAGTGTTCACCACACAAGCCCCCCCAGCATTTTAGAAAAACAGAACAACAAGAAAATAACCACATGCATGCCGTGATAGCATCAATACACATCAGTCCACATGCTGGATAGGCTTCAGCTTCCTGCCGAATCTGCTGTAGCTGGGGTTCACCGTCTCTGCGGCGCTGTCCCGCTGGGGATTTGCCGTCTGGGGGCGGAAACCCTTTGTCAGTCTCTGCGGGTGTTCTGGGGAAACATTACTTTGGGAAACATTACTGTGTGAAACCCTCCGTGGTGGTCTACCTCGCCGCGGGGCCTTTGCCAACAGCACTTCCTCCTCTGCCACCACAAAAGCGGGTTTAAGTCTGTCTGTGCCAATTTTCCCTTTCCTACCCCCCAAATCTAGCAAAAACTGCTTGTCCCCTGTTTCTAGCACTCTGAATGGTCCGTCATAAGGCGGTCGCAGCGGGGTTCGATGCGCATCGTGTCTAATAAAAACAAACTCTGCGTTCTTAAAAGTTTTAGGCACAAAAACGCGCGGAAAACTGTGGTGCGCGGGGCCGGGCAGCGTGCTTGATTCTATGTTACTCCGCAACAGCTGAGACGGGGAGGCGTTTGGCGCAGGGTTATCTGGGAGAAACTCCCCAGGCAGCCGGAGTGGCTGCGCAAACACGAGCTCCGCTGGGGAGGCTTCTAGATCCTCTTTAGGTGCAGAACGCAACCCCAATAACACCCATGGTAACTTGTCAACCCAATTTGTATCCGTCAGTGACGCTCTGAGAGCCGCTTTCAATGACCTATGAAAACGTTCGCATAAGCCGTTAGCCTGCGGATTGTATGTGGTTGTGCGGTGAATTGTGACACCCAGGCTGCGGGCCATTGTCGACCAAAGCTCGGAAACAAATCGAGGGCCTCTGTCGGACGTAATGTCCGACAGAACGCCGAAGCGCGCCACCCAAGCTGTTAAAAATGCGCGCGCCACTTCCTCAGCCGTGGTTGATGCAAGCGGGACCACTTCAGGCCAGCGCTTGGTGCGGTCCACCATTGTCAGAAGATGTGTGCACCCCTGTGACAGCGGGAGGGGTCCAACGAGGTCCACATGAACGTGTTCGAACCTCTTAGCCGGAAAGTGAAACGGTTCCAAAGGAGCTCTTGTGTGCCTGTGTACTTTGGCTCGTTGACACCCATTGCAGGCTGCTGCCCACTCTTTGACCTGTTTGCGGAGGCTCGGCCAAACAAATTTCTCTCCCACCATTTTGACAAACGTGCGCACTCCAGGGTGCGCCAAAGAATGAACCGAGTCAAAAACGCGGCGGCGCCACGCGGCCGGTACTACTGGACGCGGCCGTCCAGTGGAGACATCGCAGATTAGGGGGGGCATGCCGTCTTGCAGCACCCTACTCTCCAGCCTTAACCCTGTTGGTCCAGACTGGAGCGTGCGCACATCCGCGTCATTAACCTGCTCTGCGGCCATGGCTGCATAATCTAACCCTATGCTGACTGGGGCCGCCACAGCGCGCGAGAGGCAATCTGCCACTACATTGAGTTTGCCCACCACATGCTGAATATCAGTGGTAAACTCTGATATTGCGGCCAGCTGTCTCTGCTGCCGGGCTGACCACGGTTCCGAGACCTTGGCCATCGTGAATGTTAGCGGTTTGTGATCAACGAACGCGGTGAAAGCGCGTCCTTCCAGCCAGAACTGAAAGTGGCGGATGGCCAAATGGAGAGCGAGCAGCTCCCTGTCGAACGCGCTGTATTTATGTTCGCTATCGCGCAAGGTCCTGCTGAAAAAGGCGAGGGGCTGCCAAACCCCGGCTACGTGTTGCTCCACGACCGCCCCTATGGCCACATCTGACGCGTCAGTGGTGAGCGCTATGTGGGCCGTTGGGTCTGGGTGTGCCAACAACGCAGCCTTTGCCAAGGCTGCTTTCACCTCCAAGAACGCTTGGTCCCGCTCCGGGGACCACTCGATCTTATCCGCGGGTTTCTTTTTTTTGAGCGCGGCATACAGCGGCTGCATAAGCTGCGCCGCGCGGGGGAGAAAATGGTTATAAAAATTCACCATTCCCAAAAACTCCTGCAACGCCCTGACTGTCTGTGGCCGGGGAAAATCTGCCACAGCGCGCACTTTGTCAGGCAGTGGGACTGCTCCTTCGGGGGAGACGTGGTGGCCTAAAAAATCGATCTGCGCCACCCCGAACTGACACTTTGCTGGGTTGATTATTAACCCGTGATCTCCCAACCTTCGGAAAACTGTGGCCAGGTGTTTTTCATGTTCGTCTTCGGACGCGCTGGCTACTAAAATATCGTCCAGGTAGACGAACACGAAAGGGAGATCGCGAAGCACCGCGTCCATCATGCGTTGGAACGTTTGAGCAGCCCCTTTAAGTCTGAATGGCATGCGTAAAAACTCGAATAAACCAAACGGAGTTATTACCGCTGTTTTGGGTATGTCCTCAGCACGCACTGGGACTTGGTGGTAACCGCGGACCAAGTCTATTTTAGAAAAAATGCGCGCCCCTGCCAAATGAACCAAGAAATCTTGGATATGTGGGATTGGGTAGCGGTCGTGAGCTGTAGTGTTGTTTAACCTGCAAAAATCCCCACAAGGGCACCATGATCCGTCAGCTTTCGGGACCATATGTAGGGGGGAAGCCCACGGACTGTTTGAACGTTGGATAATGCCCAACCTCTCCAGGTTGGCAAACTCCTCGCGCGCTATGGCTAGTTTAACTGTGTCCAAGCGCCGAGCTTTTGCAAAAACGGGCGGTCCGGTAGTGGTAATAAAATGCTCCACCCCGTGCTTAGCGACTGTTGCCGAAAATGTGGGGACTGTGAGTACTGGGAACTGAGTGAGCAGTGTGTGGAACTTACCGCCTGCTGTTGTGACGTTGGCTTGTGCTGTAGGCGGGGCCACTCGCGCTGCACAGGGGACAGAATCAAAAGAAAGTGCATTAACCAGGCGCCTGTTAGCGAGATCAACCAACAACCCATGTGAGCACAAAAAAATCAGCCCCCAGCATATTGAAATTTACTGTTGCTACAACAAAAGTCCACTCATATGCACGGCCGTGTAGAGACCGAGGCAGAGTCTTCTCACCAAAGGTCTTAATCTCCGAGCCGTTCGCCGCTGTCACCAGGGGACCTCCGGAACCCGCCAGTCTGTCCGCGTAGGAAGGAGTGATGAAACTCAACTGGGAGCCTGTGTCGACGAGGAACTGCCTCCCGGAGCGTGCGTCCGACAAGTAGAGCAGCTTGTTCTCTTCCCCGAGGGCCGCGGCTGCTACCGACCCCCGGTCTTGGCATTTCCCGAACGCCCGAACTGGCACGGCGGTACACACTTGCGTGCCCTCTCTGCGAAGCAGCGATGGTAGAAACAAAAGACGTCTGGTCCATGCTCCCTGGCCCTTACCGCCACCGTCGTCGGTGAGTCTGGCACCGCTGTCTCTGGCCTCCTGTCGTCTGCGGTCATCGCGCCGAGTTCTGCTGCAGCGGCAGTGGCTGCGCGCTGCTTGGTGGCGTTGACAATCCGCTGCGCCTCTCGGCCCAGCGCGCAGTAGTCCCGTAGGGCCAACAGTGGCGAACTGGCCAGAACCGCTCTCGCTGCTGACGGTAGAGTCCTAAGGAAGAGGTGGGTGAAAATGAAGTGATCATCGTCAGAGTCTTTCAACCTCAACAACTTCTCCATCAGGCTCGCGGGCATGTCGTTTTCCCCCTCTGTCAGCGCCAGGAGCCTCTCTGCTCGCTCCTCCGCCGAGGGGATGAATTGCTGGATGAGTGCAGCCTTCAACACGCCGTATTTGTCGCTCTCCAGCGGCTGGTCGATCAGGCTGTCCACATACTGGGCCGTGTTGTTGTCCAGCTTTGCGACTACGTGGTAGAATTTCGTGACATCTACCGATATCCCCCGGAGGTTGAACTGCGCCTCAACTGCGTTGAACTAGGAGCGCAGATTGTTCTGCCAGAAGTCCGGTAGCTGGACTGTAGCGGCGTTCACTTGGCTGGGGGCTCCTGACGCGGCTGGCCCGGGGGAATTTCTTTCTTCCATGATACGTCTCGTGGTCACCAGTGTGGAAGATGTGAAAAATGACGAGGCAGCGTTCTTTCTCAGAGTCAGCTTTATTCACATCTCCATCATTTCAAAGCAGAAAAAAAGAGAATGAAACAGTAAACTCTCGTCCTTAAATATCAGGGACTTCACACCTCATAGATCACATGTCCCACAGACCACCTTGCATAATAAAGACAGTCACAATACATTTCACCACCTTGCATAATGAAGACAGTCACAATGCATTTCCCTCCATGATATCACTTTCACTGTCTCCCACGCATCCTTTAATCGACCCCCCACAGTCTCCAGCCTTGCATAACAAGGCTAAGCTTCCTGCCTTTGTTCTGACCTAAAATGCGAGTCACAGAACCGGTCCAACAGGTCCATTGAGTGTTCACCACACCCCTCTATTTTTTATTTTATTAATCAATCAATCAATCAATCAATCAACCAATCAATCAATCAATCAATCAATCAATCAATCAATCAATCAATCAGTCTTTATTGTCATGATGCTATGCATACAACTGTAGTGCAAGCAAGATGAAATTGCGTTTCTCTAGGCATCCGTATTGTAAAAAGAACATAATTAAAAAACACACTCACACCCCCCACACCGACAGCCATTCACACATCCCTGAGACACATTTGGATATTGCAGTAATGTTAACTTATTACAGTTGTAGTTAAAATGATAATAACTGCCTATGTATATATAAAACAATTAAAATGGCTAAGTGAATCTAAGTAGCTAAGAGAAATAAATACTTAAAACTGACTAAAACTATAATATACATATAATATACATAATGTCCATGAAGTGCAGTAATATGTGTAAAGGATTCCGGATCAACTGTTCAGCATCCTAACAGCTTGTGGAAGGAAGCTGTTGATCAGTCTGGTGGTTCTGCCTCTGATGCTCCGGAATCGTTTGCCAGATGGCAGCAGTTCAAAGTGTTTGTGCAGAGGGTGAGAGTGGTCCTTAACAATGTTCAGTGCCCTGCTCCTACAACGACTCTGAAAAAGTTCTTGAACAGAGGGGAGGGAAACTCCAATTACCTTCTCAGTTCCCTTAACTATCCTCTGCAGAGCTTTTTTTGCCTGACATGCTGCAACTGGAGTACCATGTTGCAATGCAGTACGTCAGAACACTCTCCACCACACCTCTGTAGAAGGTCCTGAGGATGCAGATGGGGAGAGAGGTCTGTTTGAGTTTCCTCAAGAAGTGCAGTCTCTGCTGGGCCTGCTTCCTGATCCCCAAGGAATTCTTGCTCCAGGTCAGGTCCTGCGAGATCTGCACTCCGAGGAACTTGATGTTCTCCACTCTCTCCACCGAACGGCTGCTGATGAAGAGAGGGACGTGTTCAGGCTGTGACTGCTGGAAGTCGATAATCATCTCCTTCGTTTTGTCCACGTTGAACACCAGCTTGTTCTCCCTGCACCAGCCCTCCAGGTCTCTAACTTCTTCCCTGTAAATTGATTCCTCATCCCTCTGAATAAGTCCCACCACTGTGGTGTCATCCGCAAACTTAATAATCTGGTTCCCCTCGTGTCTAGACACACAGTCATGTGTTAAAAGTATAAACAACAGTGGACTGAGTACACAGCCTTGAGGGGATCCAGTGCTCAGCGTGATGGAGTTGGAGATGTTGTTTCCAACCCGGACAGACTGAGGTCTCTCGGTCAGGAAATCCAGGATCCAGAGACATGTGGCGGTGTTCAGACCGAGAAGGAGTAATTTCTCCATCAGTCTCTGGGGAATAATGGTGTTAAATGCTGAACTGAAATCAATGTACAGGAGTCTGGCATAGGTGTCTTTCTGATCCAGGTGGGTAATGACAGAGTGCAGGGTGGTGACTATAGCATCCTCTGTGGAGCAACTTGAACGATATGCGAACTGGAGCGGGTCATGTGATGCAAGGAGGCAGGCTGTGATGTGTGGTTTAACAAGCCGTTCAAAACACTTCATCACAATTGGTGTCAGTGCAACAGGATGAAAGTCATTCAGACAGGACACAACCGCTTTCTTTGCCACCGGTACTATGATAGAGGTCTTAAAGCATCTAGGGACGATGGCCTGACTCAGAGAAATGTTATATATGTCAGTCAGGACATCCGCCAACTCACTCGCGCAGACTCGGAGCACACGTCCTGGGATGTTGTCCGGACCTGCAGCTTTACGTGGGTTAACCCTGATTAGGGTCCTCTGTGTGTCCGCTGCGTTGATGGTGAAAGCTGGCCCCACAGATGGTGAAGATGGGCCAGCCCTCCCTCTAATTGTCGGGTTTGATGCTTCAAAACGTGCAAAGAAGTTATTGAGCCTGTCTGGAAGCAAAGCGTCATCATCATTGACCCCCTGCCTAGACTTATAATCCGTCAACGCCCATACTCCCTCCCACATCCGTTTGGTGTTCCCTGTGTCACAGAAATGTCCCTGGATTTTCTTTGCATAGGCACGTTTCGCCGTCTTAATTCCCTTTGCGACCGCAGACCTGGCTGAGCGGAGGGCGATCCTGTCCTTCGCTCTGAAGGCTGCATCTCTGGCTGTGAGCAGCAAGTGCACCTCTGCAGTCATCCAGGGTTTATAGTTGCCCCGTGCAGTGAAGGTTTTCAATATAGTGACATTCATAATGACCATAGTCATTATGCATTTAATCACACTCACACAGGATTGAATATAGTACGCACCACACTCATTCACATACCATTGGCCTTCTGTTTATCCCCCTTTTATTGAGTGTGTGTGCTTGTTTGTTTGTTTTGGCTTGTCCTGTTTTCTGTCCATGTTCTGTGTCATTTTTGTTATATATTTTTTTCAAATAAAGGATGGAAAAAAGCAGACAGATCCTAACCAAGAGTGGGGTCAGTGAGCTGAAATTGGCAATAAACCAGGAAGACACAAAAAAGCCTGGCAACCACAATCAAACAAACAAAACAACAACAAAAACAGACACATGGTCATTATTCAACAGCTGAAGTTGAGATGGAGATGTGCTTCCTCCTAAAATGTCACTGTTAATTATTTAATTAAATAAGGAACACTTATTTAAATAAATTCAATTATTTAATTCCATATTTAAATGGACTAAATGACATCTAAAAATTGTAAATACTTCAACAAGGGGAAAAGGACTGCCCTTTATATTATTTTTTTGAAAAAATGGGCTTTCTGAAGGTCTGGTCAGGGGTAGCTGCATGTCTGTGTTCATCTACTGCCATCCAAGTCTTCCAAGTTTATAAATGGCATCATCTATAAGTTATATTGTTTTATTGACATTAAAGTAACATGTGTGCGCCAGTATTAGTTCAAAAAGGTGACATGTTATGTTGTTTAGATCCAGTTTTAAAATGTGTAATCTAAGCTAACAGCAATTGACTTTACTCCTTAACTACTTATTTTGTGTGATGTTTTTGGTTACATATGTATCTGAATCTGTGTTTTTAATCAGATAAGTATCTATAGACTGACCTGGGAAATATTATGCTGATGTTTTTGTGTATATTCAGCTTGTCTATGTTACAATATATTGCATATTGATGTAACAATATTTATTTGTTTATCTCTGGTTTGTCAACAGTTCCACACTTTTTCCTGATTGAAATGCCAAACTCAACACAACGGTGTGCTCCTTGGAGTCTGATCGGGAGAGTGTTTAGCTGTCTGTATAGCTGAGTATACGTTCATAGGAGCAACACCTAGTGAGGACAGAACAGTGAAAAGATGGACCATTACAACAAACAGTGAAGGAATATCGGCAGCACATCTCTCAGCCATTAGTTTACAAAACTAAAAAAAAAAAAAAATAGGAGCAAGCCTCGCCTTCAGAAGTTTTTTCATGTGGACTAAAGAATGTCAACCTCAAACGCCATCATCATTGATACTCTGGACCTGGAGGTTAGGTCAGAATGTGGTGCATCGACTGCACCGTCCTCTTCGTGATGCTCAAGTAAGTCATCAGCCAGTGTAGCTGCTGCTCAAGCTTGTGCCAAGGCAGAAGCTGCACGCATATGTGCAGCCTATGCAAAACGTCAAATAGATGTGCAAATGGAGAAGGCACACATAGAGGCTACACTGAATGGACTAAAGGAGGAGTGTGAAGCTGAGGCTGCATCAGCAGAAACTCAAGTGTTCAAGGGAGCTGCAGGTTTGGAGGATTGTGAGTTTGTGAGTAAAGCCAGTCGTGCTCAGTCATTGCAGCAGTCAATAGAGTGCACTGGCGAGTACATCCAATCACACTTCACCTCAAGCCAGAATTATGCTTCAGCTCATATTGATAAAGTAACCGAGGCTACTCTCATACCACAACACAGACAAACTCACTATGGCAGTCATGACATACAACAGCCAGATCCCTCAGTTTTTTCTGCTGATACTCTGCAACGAACCAACCAGAGGAAAAATCTCTCTGGTGCAACATACCTTCACGAAGGTGGAAACTCTCCTAGCCTCTACACACACACCATCATACAGACCCTCCAAGCCAGCCACCACACCATTTATGACCAGGGGCTCCAGGTGTATCTGAGTTAGTTGTATATCTAGCTCATCGAGATCTTGTCACAACGGGATTGAAAGTATTTGATAACCAGCCTGCCAGTTATCTGTCCTGGAAATCTAACTTTATAAATGCTGTGGAGGGACTAAACCTCAAACCTAGCGAAGAACTGGACTTGCTCATTAAGTGGCTTGGTGGGGAGTCACTGCACCCCACCAAGAGGATAAAAGCGGTCTATGTTAATAACCCATCTGTGGGTTTGGATGAACTTTGGCGGAGGCTGGACAAGTGCTATGGTTCTCCAGAGGCTATTGAAGCTTTTCTCTTCAATAGATTGAATCTCTTCCCAAAACTTTCAAATAGGGATCACCAGAGGATTCAAGAACTTGGAGACCTGCTTCTAGAAATCGATACTGCAAAGCAAGAGGGTTACTTACCAGGGCTCAGCTTTCTTGACACAGCAAGGGAAGTAAACCCTATAGCGGAGAAACTCCCCCACAATATCCAAGAACGTGGATAACTGTGGGGTCTAGACAGAGCATCAAGTTCCATACCCCCCCTTTCTCATTCTTTGCAGACTTTGTGTACAACTATGCAGAGATGAAAAATGACCTTAGCTTTGCTATCCCTATCTCCAGCTCAGCTGCACTCAAAGGTGATGGCTCTTCATCCAGACACTGGAAAACCAAATCTCCTATATCAGTCAGTAAAACTGAAGTAAGAAACCCCTCCTCCTCAAACTACTCCAAAGGGCCAGTCATGGGTCCAGTTAGACAGTATCCTCTCCACAATAAACCTCATTCTCTCAAGAAGTGTTGGGGTTTTCGGGAGAAATCACTTGGAGAGCGGAGACGCTTCCTGTTAGAGAACTCCATACATTTTAAATGTTGTGCTTCGACAACACACCAGGCTAAGGAATGCAAAACTTTATTTACCTTTTGTTCTTATTCAAGACAAAAATAGAAAGGAGATGTTTTTACCTTCTTTACATGTTTTGACTGTTCACTGCAGCCTTCGTCAGAAGTGTCAGCTGATTGCTGCGTGGTGTCATTTTATGGGCTGACTTTCATAGGCGGGGCCAGCCCGGCAGGCCTGTCAGATCCACCAAGCCGGCTCCGCTTTCAGCTGACCGATGGTCTCTGGGAAATGTAGTCCCAGGGGTGGGAAAGCATAAAGGCCCCCTCATCCTGGTTCACGTTATCTTTTCCCCGCTTCCTGATTTCTATGGCCTCCTTGATCCAGCGTTTGTGTCTGTTGCTCTCCGATGATGTGATTATTTCTTTTGCAGTGATCTGATATAGTTGATTTTAATGTTTCTTGTTCTGCCTTTTCTTTTTGTGATCTTGTGAGTCATCCTTGTGTTTCCTTCTCACATTCCTTCTGGTGTTCTTTTTTCCTTGTGGTGAATGATCTTCCAGTTTCTCCAATGTAGGTTTTGTTTCATGATCTGCATGATATTTCATATATTACATTGCATTTTTTTGTCTTGTTCTATTTTGTCCTTGGGGTGTACTAATAACTGTCTTAATTTTATGCTTTCCCACACCTGGGACTACATTCTCCAGAGACCATCGGACAGTGGAAAGCGGGGCCGGCTTGGTGGATCTGACAGATCTGCCGGGCTGGCCCCACCTACAAAAGTCAGCTGATAAAGTGACACCACGCAGCAATCAGCTGACACTTCTGATGAAGGCTGCAGTGAACAGTCAAAACATGTAAAGAAGGTAAAAACATCTCCTTTCTACTTTTGTCTTTAATAAGAACAAAAGGTAAATAATTAAAAGAAGACAAAATGAACCTACTTGAGCTGGAATGTAAAGCTGTCATCAGTTGCTCAGAATGTGACAGCGATCAACACATCTCAGTACTCCATGCAGGACCAGCGCCTTGGGCTACGAGCTCCAATGTGCCTACTACAGAGCATGGTGGGGAGCCTACTGAACGCATTGCAGATGTACTGTAGCTACCTCTTCATGCGCAGAGGTCTGCAGTGAGGGTCTACAAGGTAAATCTTGTTTGAAAATCTGTCTGGTCAATGTCTATCCGAAGGGACACCCTGAGCAAAAGATAAAGATGTATGTGATCCTAGATGATCAGAGCAACGTCTCCCTAGCTAGATCAGCATTCTTTGACATGTTTAATGTCCAGAGCAATACTTCTCCCTACACCCTAAAAACATGCTCAGGAGTGACAGACACTGCTGGAAGGAGGGCTGCTGGATTCATGGTGGAGTCAGCTGATGGGAAGCTTCATCTGTCATTGCCAACCCTTGTTGAGTGCAACCTGATTCCCAATAATAGAGATGAGATCCTGACCCCAGAGGCTGCACATAGCCACATACATCTGAAGTCAATAGCTGACCAGATTCCTCCTCTTGATGCTTTGGCTGAAATACTCCTATTACTGGGCAGAGACATCATCCGAGTACACAGAGTACGCAGCCAGCGCAATGGTCATCACAATGAGCCTTACGCTCAACAACTGGACCTAGGATGGGTCATAGTTGGTGATGTCTGCCTTGGTGGGGCCCACCAGCCAACTGTTAATGTATTCAAGACCAATGTTCTCAGCAATGGTCATCACAGTTACTTCAGACCTTGTGAAAACAGAATCCTCTCCAAAGACAAGATTGTAAGGGAGTGGTCTATATCGCCTTACACTCAGGCCTCTGTCCAGCTGAGCTTAGGCAAGCAAGTTTTCAGCTGCTCGAAAGATGATGACAAGCTGGCGCTCTCAATCAAAGATGAAATCTTCCTTCTGATCATGAACAGCAAGCTCACGAAGGATGATTCTAGCAGCTGGGTGGCCCCTCTTCCATTTCGTAGCCCAAGGCCACGTTTACTGAATAACTGGGAGCAAGCCCTCAGCCAACTCATGTCCCTCTGTCATACCTTGAATAGGAAACCGGAGATGAAACGTCATTTTGTGGACTTCATGGAGGACATCTTCAGAAATGGATACGCTGACCCAGCTCCTCCACCAGAGACTGACAAAGAGTATTGGTACTTATCTATCTTTGGTGTCTACCACCTCCAGAAAACAGGTAAAATAAGGATTGTCTTTGATTTGAGTGCACAGTTCAGGGGGGTATCATTGAATGATGTACTCTTACAGGACCCAGACCTGAACAATACCTTACTTGGGGTTCTCATGCATTTTAGGATGGAGCCAGTAGCTGTTATGACAGCCATCCAACAAATGTTTCACAGCTTTCTTGTGAGAGAGGATCATCGGGACTACCGCCGATTCTTGTGGTTTCACGGCCACCAACTTGACAATGAAGTGTTGGAGTATCATATGCAAGTTCATGTGTTTTGTAATTGTCCCTCACCAGCTGTGGCCATTTATGGACTGAAGAGGACGGCCACAGAGAATGAACAGGACTATGGATGTGAAGTGAGCAACTTTGTGCACTGGCATTTCTACGTCAACGATGGCCTGAAATCTTTCCCCAGTGCAGAGGAGGCCATCAAGGTGCTGAAAGGTGCACAAGACATGTTGGCACAATCCAACCTCAGACTACATAAGATTGTGTCTAACAGTGTTGAGGTGATGAGAGCTTTTCCAACTGAGGACCTGGCTAAGAACCTTCAAGACCTGGACTTGGATTAGGACCCTCCCCCAATGCAGTGCAGTGTTGGTCTTGGATGGGATCTTGCCACAGATACACTGCCATTCCAAGTTGCTTTTGGTGAGAAACTCTTTACACGTCAAGGTGTGTTATCTACCATTAACAGCTTATTTGACCCACTGGGGTTTGTTGCCAGTGTTCAAGGTCACTCTATCTTAAGAGAATTAAATATTGATCCTTGTGAATGGGATGCACCACTTCCCCCAGAGAGGCTTGAGCAGTGGCAAAGGTGGTGCACCTCTCTACAAGATCTGGAAGGGTTGAAGATCCCAAGAATCTATACTGCAATCCCACTCTTCACAGCTCAGAAGAAAGAGATCTACATCTTTTGTGATGCGTCAATTAAAGCCATTGCTGCTGTTGCTTATCTGAAGGACACGGATGCTGCAGGCCATAACAAAGTTGGATTCTTGTTTGGCAAGACAAAGCTTGATCCCAAGTCTGACACCACTATCTCAAGGCTTGAGCTTTGTGCTGCTGTCCTGGCAGTTGAAATAGCAGAGGCTTTATCTGCAGAGCTGGATATGGAGATTGAAGACATCAAGTTTTTCACAGATAGCAAAGTAGTACTTGGCTATATATTCATTGACTCTAGACAGTTCTATGTCTTTGTCCATAACAGAGTACAGTGAATCAGACGTTCAACCAATAAAGGCCAATGGAACTATGTTCCTTCTGATGTTAACCCAGCTGACCGTGCAACCAGAGCCATACCAGCCAACCAGCTTGCAGTTTCCTCTTGTTTGACAGGACCACAGCCTTCCTTGTGGACAAGCAACAGTGTCACTTGCAATAGGAAGCCTTCGGCCTAGTTAATCCTGGATCAGATGTAGAGTTACACCCAGATGTAGTGACATGTGTCACACGTTTGTCACATCAGCTTGGCAGTGAACGTTTTGAGCGTTTTTCAAGTTGGAGGTCACTCTCCAGAGCTGTTGCCCAACTTGCCCACATCAGTTACTCCTTCACAAAGGCAGCAAATGAAGGCCCTTACCATGGTTGGCACAACTGTAAGCTGCTCCTCAATCCAGAACAGCTAGATTGTGCAAAAGTCAGAATCATTCTTGGTGTTCAACGACAGATCTATTTGGAGGAAATCCAGTGTATCCAGAAGGGAGAACAGGTCCCAAAAAGAGTCACCTCAGTAAACTCTGCCCTTTCATTGATTCTGATGGCCTTTAATGTGTCGGACGACAGCTGAAGAATGCACAGCTCATGCCAGAGGAAAGTCAGCCAATCATCATTCCTGGCAAACACCACATTACCTCTCTGCTCATCAGAAATTACCATGAGCAGGTCTGCCACCAAGGACAGCACCTTACAGAAGGAGCTGTAAGGCGTGCTGGTTTTTGGGTTGTTGGAGGAAAGTGGTCTGTCAGTAGCTTCATCTACACCTGTGTGACATGTCGGAGATTACGTGGTAAACAGGGAGAGCAGATAATGGCGAATCTGCCTGTTGATCGGTTGAGCACTGATCCTTCATTCACCTTTGTCTGATTAGATGTGTTTGGACCATAGTGTGTCACTTCAAGGAGAACACATGGAGGACTGGCAGATAACAAACGTTGGGCAATCATCTTTACGTGTATGAGCATGCTTGCCTTACACATTGAGGTTATAGCATCAATGGATTCGTCCAGTTTCATTAACACTCTTCAACGCTTCTTCGCGATAAGGGGACCTGCTAAACAGTTGAGGTCCGATTGTGGAACCAACTTTATCGGAGCCTGCTGAGAATTTCAGATTGATTCCAAAGGTTGCAACAACAAGCAAGTTTCCAACTACCTCTCCGACCAGGGTTGTGTATGGGTATTCAATCCCCCACATTCCTCGCATATGGGAGGCAGTTGGGAGAGAATGATTGGTGTCACATGCCGGATCCTTGATGCAATGTTCCTCAAGCTCGGCTCTGCAAAGCTCACACATGAGGTCCTGACAACCATTATGGCTGAGGTCACTGCAAGTGTCAACTCCAGACCACCTACCCCAGTGTCTACAGATCCAGATGAGCCTCTTATTCTCACTCCTTCTATGCTGCTAACGCAGAAGGTTGGTGTTCCCCAGTCCCTTCCGGCACCTTTGACAATGGTAACCTTTTCAAGCGTCAGTGGCAACAAGTCCAGAGTTTAGCCAACACGTTCTGGGAGAGACAGAGGGGGGAATACTTCAGTGGTCTCTGGGGTCAACAGAAATAGAGGACAGAAAGACACAATCTGATGGATGGAAATGTTGACTTGTTGAAAGGTAGCTTTGTGAAGAGACATGAATGTCCAACAGGACTGATCACAAAAAACTTTTCCGAGCAACGATGGAAAGGTCAGGAAGGGTGAGGTGAAAGTTGTCAAAGACGGTGTACCAAAACTGTTTTTTTTTTTTTTCCCACAATATCTTTATTGAACCTTTTTTTTTTTTTTTTTAACAAACATGATACAATCAAACACTAACACTAAAGTACTACAAAAAAAAAAATGCACTAAAAACACCAACAACCACCAACAAAATCAAGTCTTCAACAATGCTCCTCTGTTTAGTCTAGACAATCCAATACATAAGTATACATATTATGTTCACCAGTTTGGAATTTACAAGGTCCACACACATCATTCACCTTCTTCTTCAAGAGTTATGTTTAAATTTTTTACATAATCAATAAAAGGTCTCCATATATTCTCAAACACAATTTCCTTTGATTTCAGTATATATGTTATTCTTTCTAATGGAAGGTTTGTTAACATCTGTCTTAACCACTGAGTCACATCTGGTCTATGAGTCTTTTTCCATAATAGTGCAATACATTTTTTGGCATTAAGCAAACTGAGGTCTATGAATGTTCTTTCACTTTTATTAAAATTATGCTTTTCTGGGTACAGACCCAACAAAAACAGTTTAGGATTCAATATGATTTGTTTTGAGATTATTTTTTCAATTGTTACCCTCACCTCTTCCCAAAACATTCTTATTAATCTACATTCCCATAAACAATGAAATAGGGTTCCTTTACTTTCCATGCATTTTGTGCATGTATCTGGTATATTTTTGTTGTATCTATTTAACTCCTCCGGTGTAACATACATCCGCATTAACCATTTGAAATGTATCAATTTAAGGCGTGCATTTATTGATTTGGTTTGAGCTTCTGTACAAGCCAATTCCCATTGTTCCTCTGAAATTTCAATTTGCAGATCTTCTTTCCAGTAGTTTAATCTTTTCAGTGAATTTTCACTTGAAGATAGTGTCAATGAGTTATAAAACTCTGAAATAATACCCTTTCTTTTACTATCTTTCATCATCATTTTTTCCAAGGATGAATAAATAGGTCGAGTGAGAGCTTTATTTTGATTTGATCGAATAAAGTTTCTAAGTTGAAGATATTTAAAAAAATGTGTTCTATTGAGATTAAATTTGATCCTCAGCTCTTCAAAAGACATTATGTTGTCTGCACATGGCAAATATAAATCCTGAATCTTTTGTATCCCTTTTAAATTCCATACTTTAAATACAGCGTCCGCTCTCCCTGGTTTAAAATATTGATTACCCCATATTGGACTAAATTGTGACAATAACTGTGGTTCTTTTAAATAGTTTTTAGCTTCACACCATATTTTGATCATATGCTTTACAAATGGATTTTTAACTTGTTTTTGTAATTTTTTTGCCGAATCTGAGTATATGAATATGGGAAGAGGTAAAGGTAAATTGTATGATTCCATTTCAGTCCAGTGAGGGAGATCATTTGATGAAAAATAATATGTCATAGACCTCAGTTGTGCCGACCAGTAATACAACATAAAATTTGGACATTTCAGACCTCCACGATCAAATGGTAAATATAATAAAGACAAACGTAATCTAGCCCTCCTGTTGTTCCATATAAATTCCACTAACTTTTTTTTTATTCTTGAGAATAGATCTAAAGGTGGTGATAAGGGAATGTATTGAAATAAATAAAGTATTTTAGGTAAAATATTACTTTTAAGTATATTGATTCTCCCGATCATCGACATTGGTAGTGACATCCATCTCTGAGTTAACTCATTGATATCTGACATTAAGGCTTCATAGTTGACACTGGCGACTGATTCTAGCTTAGGCATAATTTGGATTCCTAAATATTTAAACTGATTTACAACATTGAATTGATTTACCTCAGGGGCTGGGTAATTTCTCTGGGTCTCATTTAGCATTAATATTGAAGATTTAGTTTTATTTATTTTATATCCTGATATTTCCCCAAAATTCTTTATTAAATTCAACAAGGTTGGAATTGATTTTTTTAGATTCGACATAAACAAAATTATGTCATCGGCGTACAGGGAGATTTTATGTTCTGTTGGTCCAACTTTAATTCCATATATTTGTGAATGTAAACGTATCGCTATCGCTAAAGGTTCAATTGCCATAGTAAACAGTAAAGGTGAAAGTGGACAGCCTTGTCGACATCCTCTATTGATTTTTATTGGTTTTGAAATATTGTTATTTGTTAGGATTTCTGCTGTAGCATTATTGTATATTATTTGAACCCATTTTATGAAATTATTTCCAAGTCCAAACCTTTGTAGGACTTCAAAAAGAAAGGGCCATTCAACTCTATCAAAGGCCTTTTCGGCGTCCAATGATAGGAGAGCTGTATCCGGTGCTTCTTTATTAAAATAAATAATATTAAATAGTCTTCTTACATTATGGAAGCCTTGTCTACCCTTTATAAAGCCATTCTGATCTCGATTAATAATATTTGGTAAAATTTCTTGTATTCGTCTTGCTAAAATTTTACAGATTATCTTAAGGTCGGCGTTTAATAGGCTTATTGGTCTCATATTTTCACATTTATTAGAGGGCTTACCTGGTTTTGGCAGCAGTATAATTAAGGCATTATTTATGTATGATGGTAAATTATTATTTTGAAATGCTTCTAAAACCATTTCCAAAAAAGGTTTTATTAATTTATTCTTAAATTTTTTATAAAGGTCAACTGGAAGACCATCTGGTCCTGCACTTTTTCCTGATTTCATATTATCAATGGCTAGCCCAACTTCTTCTTGACTAATTTTAGACTCCAATATCTCCCTGTTTTCATTTGGAATACACGGTATAGATAGTTCGTTCAAAAACCCATTTAGTTTTGTTAAATCAGGTTCATTTTTGGTATCATATAATTTTTCATAGTAATCTCTAAAGGCTCTATTAATTTCTAAAGGATCTATATCTACCTGTCCATTACTTATAATACTGGTAATTGGTGTTTTAATTTCTAATTGTTTAATCTGCCATGCTAATAATTTTCCTGATTTTTCACCTTGTTCATAAAAAGATTGTTTCAATCTTAGAAGACTCGAGGCAGCTCTATTCGCTGATTTTTTGTCGTATTCAGCTCTCAAAATCAGTAATTCATTCTCCAACCTTGGGTCACTTCCTGCATACACTTTTTCCTGAAGACTTTTTATTTTATGTTCCAATTTAGCTCTCTCCTCTCGAGTCTTCTTAGATTTTGATCCTGTATAACTAATAATATGTCCCCTAATAAAAGCTTTGAAAGCCTCCCACTTTACACATAAGATAAGATAAGATAAGATAAGATAAGATAAGCCTTTATTAGTCCCACAACGGGGAAATTCCAGGATTGCAACAGCACAGGGATAGCAACACTCAGAGCAACAATCAGAAGGCAAGAAAAAAAACAAGCAAGCAAGAGCAGCTAATAAACATATGTACGTATTACTATAAAATATATATATATACACACACACACAGACACACAGTGCAGAGCATTGTAGCTGGATGGAATAAATATATGAATATATGAACACACAGTGCAGAGCATTGTAGCTAGATGGAATAAATATGTAAATATATAAACACCCACAGTACGGAGCATTGCAGCTAGGTGGAATAAATATGCAAGTATATAAACACACACAGTGCGGAGCAATGTAGCTAGATGGAATAATATGTAGATATATAAATATATAAACACCCACAGTACGGAGCATTGTAGCTAGATGGAATAAATATGCAAATATATAAACACACACAGTGCAGAGCATTGTTGCTAGATGGAATGAAACAGCATAACCGTCTACTTAGTTATCCTACATGGTATGATTATGTGCCCATACATATTCTCACCCTCCATAGCGACCGGTATGTTCCTAGTTGTATGCCGGAGAGGACCATTGTGTAAGTCTATTGCATCTTTTGCATTCAAAAAACTATTAGTTTGTTACGTCTTTTTGCTATCTCTGCGAGCAGCCCTGCTTAGGTTGTACAGTCTGACAGCCGTTGGTAGGAAGGACCTACGAAACCTCTCGGTTGTGCACCTGGGATGATGTAGTCTGCTGCTAAATGAGCTCCTCAGTGCATTCAGTATGTCCTGCATAGGGTGGAACTCGGACTCCAGCAGAGATGACAGTTTAGCCACCGTCCTTCTCTCTCCTATCTCCTCCATCGGATCAAGGCGCTGCCCCAGGACAGAGCTAGCTTTCTTAATCAGTTTGTTCAGTCTCTTCCTATCGGCTGCAGTAATGCCACTGCCCCAGCAGACCACTCCAAAAGTGATGGCTGATGCCACCACCGTGTCATAGAATGACTTCAGCAGCGCCCCTTGTACACCAAAAGACCTGAGTCTCCTCAGCAGGAACAGCCTGCGCTGTCCCTTCTTGTAGAGTGCATCAGTATTGTGTGACCAGTCTAGTTTATTGTTCAGATGAATACCCAGGTACTTATAGGATGTCACCATCTCGATGTCTGTTCCCTGTATATTTACTGGTACTGTGAGGGGCTGCCCATGCCTGCGGCAGTCCACCACCAGCTCCTTAGTTTTCCTCGCGTTGATCTGGAGGCAGTTCCGATGGCACCAGTCCACGAAGTCCTGGATAAGCCCTCTGTACTCAGCTTCATCTCCATTGGAGATGAGGCCAACGATCGCAGAGTCATCAGAGAACTTCTGTAGATGGCAGTGTGTTGTGTTGTGTGAGAAGTCCGCAGTATAAAGAGTGAACAGGAAGGGAGCCAGCACCGTTCCCTGGGGGGCCCCCGTGCTACTGATGATCGTGTCGGACACACAGTCCCGGGTTCTCACAAACTGAGGCCGGTTCGTGAGGTAGTCCAGGATCCATGATGACAGGTGCTGGTCCACCCCTGCGCGCAGCAGCTTGTCCTTCAGGATCATCGGTTGGATGGTGTTGAAAGCACTGGAGAAGTCAAAGAACATGATCCTCACCATATTCCCGGGCTTCTCCAGGTGGGACAGAGAACGGTGAAGGAGGAAGATCACCGCATCCTCCACCCCAATGCCATGCTGGTAGGCGAACTGGAGTGGATCCATCGCTGGTTCCACCAGGGGGCGGAGGTGAGCAAGGAGCAGTCTCTCCAGGGTCTTCATCAAGTGGGACGTCAAGGCCACCGGTCTGTAGCTGTTCAGGTCTTTGGGGTGGGAAGTTTTTGGTACAGGTACCACACAAGATGTTTTCCACAGCTGTGGTACCCTCCCCAGTTTCAGGCTCATGTTGAAGATATACGTCACAATCCCACACAGCTGGTCTGCACAGGACTTGAGGAGCTTTGCGCTGATGCCGTCCGGTCCCGGCGCCTTCCTCGCCTTGATCTTCCTCAGCTCCGTCCTCACCTGGGTCCTGGTCAGGGTCAGGATGGGGGGCTGTGTGTTGGGAGTGGGGGGGTGTTGGTAGAGTGGGGAGTGGGCAGCAGGACTTGATTTCTTTAGAGGCAGCAGTGGTTGTTGTGCAGTCAGGGGGGAGGGCGGTTGGTCAAATCTATTGAAAAACAGATTCAGGTTGTTCGCCCACTCCCTGCCCCCTGTGGCCTGGGGGGAGGTATTCTGGAGCCCCGAGATGGTTTTGAGGTTTCTCCAGACCCCGCTGATGTCGCTCTGTTGCAGCTTGTCCTCCATCTTCTTCCTGAAGCTGTCCTTGCCTTCTCTGATCTTTCTCCTCAGCTCCCTCTGTACGGACTTCAGCATCTCCCTGTTCCCCGACCTGAAGATCCTCTTCTTCTCTCTCAGAAGTGTTTTTATCTCAGGGTTGATCCAGGGTTTGTTGTTTGAGTGACGCCGTATGGTCTTGGTGGGAACGGATTTGTCCACACAGAAGCTGAGGTAGCCCGTGAAGGTGTGAATGAGGCCATCGATGTCCTCACCATGTGGATCGCAGAGCTGCTTCCAGGCGGTGGCTTCAAAACAGCCCTTTAGGGTGTCCATTGTCTCCTCAGACCATAACTCCACAGTGTGCATGGCCGGAGGTTGTCTGTGCACTAGGGGTTTGTACACCGGCCGGAGATGAACCAAGTTGTGATCCGATCTCCCGAGTGGGGGTAGTTGTGATGAGGTGTACGCCTCCTTAGTGTTTGCGTAGAATAAATCCAGTGTTTTATTGTCTCTAGTGTGGCATGTGACATACTGGGTGAACGTGGGTAGAATGGGAGACAGTGAAACATGGTTGAAATCGCCTGAGATGAGGAGAAGAGCATCTGGGTGTTCTGTCTGCAGCCTGCTGGTTACTGAATGGATGACGTCACGTGCTGTCCCAGCGTTCGCCGTCGGATTTGCATAAACAACAATGCAGATCACGTGTGAGTGTTCTCTCGGGAGATATGTAGGCCTCATGCTAACAGCTAGCAACTCAATGTCTTTGCTGCAGTGTCGTTGTTTAACAGTGATATGTCCCGGTCTGCACCAGTTGTTGTTAACATACATGATCACTCCACCGCCCCTAGCCTTGCCACTGTCTGGTGTTCGGTCAGCTCGTATCATGTGAAAACCCTCCAGCTCAATGTTAGCATCTGCTGCTAGTTCAGTTAGCCACGTCTCAGTAAACAAAAGGAGAGAGCACTCCCGGTATGTGCTATCATAACGGGAGATAGCCGCTAGCTCATCTAACTTTCCCAGTATCGACCGTACATTTCCCATGACAACAGATGGAAGGGAGGGTCTGTACCTTATATTTTTTGTCCTCCGCCTTACTCCAGCCCGGCAGCCGCGGCGTTTTCGCCTCAGTTCACTCGGTATGTCGAGTTTTTCCAATGGGACCGGGTGGCGGTTGAATGCTAGCAGCTGTTCTCTGCTGTATCGTATCCTGCTATAGACAGTGGCTCCGTCCACCGGCTCAGGAGACATTTAGGACGATCTGTGTGTCCGTGATATAAGTGGGGTGAAAAAAAAAGACGGATCAAAAGAGAGAGGAAGGGAAAAAGACTCGGAATCGAGCCGCTGTTGCAAAAGGCAGCCGACTCGTGTGGCGCCGAGAGAAAAAAAAAAAAAAAAAAAAAAAAAAAAAAAAAAAAAAACACATGCTGATGTTTGTGTAGTATTGATGTCAAAGAACTCGTCTATCTGTTTTTCTATATACTTGACAAATTCCTCATCCTGAAGCCATTTATGCTGAAATTGCCATCTACCTGATTCCTTTGTCAATTTTTTATCTACATATATTAGACAACAGGGTGCATGATCAGAGATCACGATGTTATCATAAAAGCAGTTTTGAATCTTGGACCTTAATTCTGTGGAAATCAAAAAATAATCAATACGTGAGAATGTCTTGTAGGTACTGGAATAACAAGAATAGGCTTTAACTTGTGGTTTCATTTCTCTCCATATATCTAACAATCTCAATTCTTTCATAAAATGATTAATAGTCATCCTACATCCAATGTGCGTACAATCCAGTCCTGTTGATCTATCCACACCTGGATTCAATGTACAATTAAAATCCCCTGCTATTATATGTTGCCCTGTAAGTGATGATAAGATGAGAAATAAATTAGCAAAGAACTTCTGATCATCTATATTGGGACCATATAAGTTCACAAGATTTATATTTTCTAATAGCAAAGAACCTTGAATGATTACATATCTTCCAAATTTGTCTCCAATTACATTTTTCACTTGAAAAGGAACTGATTTATGTATGAGAGTCATAACTCCCCTGGCTCGGGATGAAAATGAAGAGGTGAATACACTTCCCTGCCATCTACTCCTAATTCTTTTAACATCCTCCTCTATCAGATGAGTTTCTTGTAAAAACACAATTCTTGAACCCATGTCCTTTATTTTATTCATAACTTGTTTAAGTTTTTTTAAATTTTGTAGACCTCTGCAATTCCATGAAGTTAAATTAAGGTTAACACTTTGGTCCATGATCAATAGAGAGTTTGGGATTACCTTGCAGTGTAAACATGCTCATACAGAGAAGCAAAAACATGAGTGGTTGAACATTCATCCTACAAACTACACACAAACAAATTTCCCCTTCCCACACTTGTGGCAAACCCCCCAAAATCAAAAGAAAAATTCTGTCTCCCGATATAGCCATCGACCGTTCCACACCCACGAGGAACAGCCTAAGCCACTCCTTCTTCATCCTCCCAATCACCCTAACTCTACTGCTTTTAATGACGTAACATTAACTCTCCTCTGTAGTTTTCCAACTTAACTCCAAAATTTTTAACAACTTTGTACATCATAGTGTTTTTTTTTTGTTTTGTTTTTGTTTTGTTTTTTTAATATATAATACAATCTATATTTTGTAAACTTACTATTTACTTCAAGTCAGTCAGATGCCTGTGCAAATGCTTAATTATTCTACCTTATATTTTGTTCATGCTTAGCTCCCACCAGTCTCTTCTTCTTCTTTGATCTTCTTGATGAACTCCTGCGCCTCCTCTGGGGTCTTGAAGATGTGGGTTCTGCCCTCATACGTGGTCAGCAGTCTCGCAGGATAGATCACACCATGACGAATCCCAAGGTTGCGCAGCTCCTTACGTACGGGATCAAACTGCTTCCTCAATTGCTGGATTCCTGTGGCCAAATCTGGGTAGAACCGCACCTGCTGGTCCTGGTGTTTAATCTCTCCTTTAGCACGTGCAGCGTTGAAGATCTTCATCCTGTCTCTGTTGCTAAGAAACTTCATAATTAAGGTCCTCGGCGGTCCCTTATCTCTCCGTGGGCCAATACGATGTGCTTTTTCCAGAACCACTGCTGATTGCAACTCCTCGCTGCCCAGCACCTCCGGAATCCACTTTTCCAGAAAGGAACATACGTCCCGACCTTCTGATTCCTCTGGAAGACCCACCAGCCTCAAATTATTCTGTCTCGACCGAGATTCCAAATCCAAAATATTATCTTCCAGAGATTTATTTTTTTTTTCCAAAGTGCGCACCTTTAATTGAAGACGGGTGACGTCATCTTCAGCACTAGCGAGACGGAGCTCCATCTGCGCCGTTCGTTCTACACAGTCACCCAATTCCTTTCTTATTCCTTCCAGCGCTGTCATAATCCCATCAAATCTAGAGGAAAAGTCCGCTCTCATTGAACTCATGGCAGCCATCAGCGCATCTGCGCCATTCCCCGCCGAAATCGCACCGCCGCCAGCCTCCTCCGCCATATATGGAGCCTTGTTTGCTGCGTCACAGACCTGAAAGTCCGTTAATTTGGACTGTTTCGGCGGCTCGCTTTTTCCTTTTCCTGGTTTTCCAGCCTTAGGCTTCGCCGACATATCCTCGCCCAAATGCTGGGATACGTTCTGTCCCAAATGAGAGAGTTATTTGCCGATTTTTTTCTCCAGGAGCAGAGCAGAGCGAGACACGTCCGTCCTACGTGGCAGCCATAACCGGAAGTCACCAAAACTGTTTTTAAGGCCAGTGTCTTAGGTCATTCTTCTGTTACAAAGAGACTCAAAAGAGAAAGTGATTTAAGTTTGACATCTTGCAGATGCCAGGTGGGGAGTGTGAGGGAATCTGAGTTGTTTTAATGCCATTATCAGCCCCTAGTGGTTGTTTTGTGTATTTTATTTTGTTAACCTCAGAAACAGGAGGTGAGGTCATTTTCTGCTAAAAAAAAAAAAAAGTGCTTTCTGAAGGTCTGGCCAGGGGTAGCTGCATGTCTGTGGTCATCTATTGCCAGCCAAGTCTTCCAAGTTTATGAATGGCATCATCTGTAAGTTATATTGTTTTATTGACTCTAAAGTAACTTGTGTGCACCAGTATTAGTTCAAAAAGGTGACGTTATGTTGTTTAGATCCAGTTTTGAAGTGTGTAACCTAAGCTATCAGCAGTTGACTTTACTCCTTAACTACTTATTTTGTGTGATGTTTTTGGTTACATATGTATCTGAATCTGTGTTTTTAATCAGAAACGTATCTGTAGACTGACTGACCGGGGAAATATTATGCTGATGTTTTGTGTATAATCAGCTTGTCTATGTTACAACATATTGCATATTGATGTAACAGTATTTATTTGTTTATCTCTGGTTTGTCAACAGTTTCACACTTTTTCCTGATTAAAATGCCAAGCTCAACACGACGGCGTGTTCCTTGGAGTCTGATCGGGAGAGTGTTTAGCTGTCTGTATAGCTGAGTATACATTCTTGGGAACAACACTTATTGAGGACAGAACATTAGCCATGTCCTATCTAGAGTTTATACAGTATATATCTGTGTTACCGGCCACCATACTCAGTGCTCAGACATAAATATTGTGATTATTTCAGACCAATAACATTTTTGTAAAGTATTTTTTCATCAATATATTTTTTCTGAAGAATATAAATACTTAAATTGTGTACCTTTCTAAACATTTTGTTGATTTTTTTAATAGTTGTTTTCATGATAATACTATATCCCTTCCACAGCATGTGGGACACCATGTGATGTATGGGGCGGCGCCTAGCTCAGTTTCAGAAAATACTATATAGTACACCTTTAAACATTGATAATAAAGCACCTTTGAATATTTTAATCCAAACTCACCTTGTCCTTAAAAGCATTTGAACGAGTACACCCTGTTTCCCAATCCATCCTAGGGCCAGCACAGACAGACAGACAAAAACAAACTCACATCCATGGACCAATGTGCAGTGATCATTTCACCTAATATATATGTGTTTTGGCTATGACAGGAAGTCCTTGCCAGCTGTGTTATCGTTAAATATTATTAGCTTTCACCAGAAACCCTCAACTTTTGTCTGTTTGGTGTGAGGCACAGTAGACCAATTTGTCCTGTTGTTTTGTGTTAGTCCCAAATGGGTCATCTTCAATTATGCTTACAAAAAAGCTAGTTTCAAAGGAATGTTGTGGGTCAACTAAACTACAGATGCCTAACAGACATTAAGTACCATAATATTATTCCATATGGTCCATGAAGTCAACAATCCTACTTGATGCCCTCAGGCTATTTCCCTACTTCTGTATCCTGCAAGGCCTCCAGGCTGACCAACAGGACCACTGAGCCCATGAATTAGAAATAAAGCATTGTTGTGGAAGGAAAAGTGGAGGTGGAGTGGAAGCAAGGTCAAAAAGGTAAATAAAGAGTAAGGACAGAGCTTAAGTGGCATTTTATAAAGTTAAAACCAACATAAGTGGGGTTTTCTTGTGCCCTTGAGATCCTTTGCATAGTATTGTAATCACATCAGTTACGAAAGTAAAACTATATTAACATTTACTGTATTTACAATAATTTGCTCATATAACCCCCGTCAAGGTGTATGTCAGGAGAAGAATCAACCACACCCCGACTCTCTTTCAGTACACCCGCTGGTGGAATGTTATCGGGAATCATGATAAATGTTCACTGGTCCGTTTTTTGTCGAACGACATTGCATAGGGATTATGTTGTGGTACAGGGACAGACGTAACCAGGTGGAGTTACAGAAAATGCAGCAGGGAAAATACTGAACACGTCAACATTTTTCTCATTAAACATATTTCTGATTTAGCCAGTGACCTGAGATTTTCATAAGATATCAGTAACAACACAA
Source organism: Pholidichthys leucotaenia (assembly GCA_020510985.1). Taxonomy (NCBI): domain Eukaryota; kingdom Metazoa; phylum Chordata; class Actinopteri; order Cichliformes; family Pholidichthyidae; genus Pholidichthys; species Pholidichthys leucotaenia. The sequence goes on along the minus strand of CM035836.1, from coordinate 363,015,435 downwards.
GTAATCCATACATACAAAGAAATCAAGGCAACTGTGTTCACAAAACAAGTTATATTTAATAAAGTGGAATGAAACAGGGAATAAGTATTGAGCGCATGATGAAAAAGCAATGTAAAGAGGCATAGAAAGTCAAGAAACCAGCTGAAATCCATCAGAATTTAGGAAGCCATCCCATCCCCCATCAGCGCAAATTAATTTCAGCTGGTTAAGTCCTAACTGATAGCCTTTAAAAAGGTCAGTGAATATCAGATTGTCACACAACAAAGAACTCATGATGGGTAGCTCTCTTTAGACCTTTGCAACCTTATTGTTGAAAAACATAGTGATGACATTGGTTACATGGTGCATTTTTAACCCCTTCCACTCTGGTCAATTTCCCTAAAAACGCCTAAAAATAATGTACCCAAAGTAAATCAAAAGCTGTTCTTCAACCCTTTGCAGCATCTTCATGGGGTTGGTCTCATTTAAAAGAAAACACTTTGAATTTTTGGCAAAACAGTCATAATCTCTCTAAGTGCTCCTGCCACTGAGTAACAGTCATCTAAACATACTGAACTTGAAGAAAATAAATTTCGCCTGGTGTTTTTTTGGATACAAATGCTTGCAAATAACACACAGCTGTCAGATCCGGGCTGGAAAATGCAACAGAAATGTCCAGCTGAGGTCAAAATTTTGTAACAATACCACAAAAAATGAATATATTACACAGCTTTTTCCTCAGGTTGTTCCCAGGCGTTTTTGAACTGTGCCAAATTGTGCCAAATGGCACAGTTTGGAAAACGTCTGTAACTTTTGAATGATTCAATATAGAAGCTTCATCTTGGGCTCTAATGAAAGGTGAAGGGCTGTGTGTGTGTGTGGGGGGGGGGGGATTGTTTATTCATTCATGAATGAATGAATGAACAAACAAGCCCCCACACACAAAGAAGCATGCCCTGTAAAAAATGTGTGGCTTTTTTTTTTACAAGAAAAAATAACCTACAGTGCACTAAAAATTATACTAAAATATCTGTAATGTAGAAGATAACAACTCCCCCCCCCCCGCTACAGAGGACGGACATCGCCCATCGTTACATGACGGACCGCGGGGACGGTGCGCCGCGGTCTACTACGTACAGTTGTACTAAAATATCTGCAATAATATCTGCAATCCACTACAGAAGAGTAGCGGGGGGGCGGCGTTCACGGTCTGGACGTGGCGCACGGACCGTGTCCAGTCCATGCGCCGCTGTCCGTCATGTTGCGATGACGCACAGTTGTAATTTACCGATCGGTCAAAAGTCATTTTGATTACAATTTTCAGGGATAAAGAATAATTTAGCTTATAACACTTATCTGTCCACAACAGCAGTGTCACTGGCGAACTTCTCTTCCTCATTGTCAGACGAACATGACGCTGGTCCGCTTGTTACGGATTCGTGGTTCTGGTCATGCGATCCGGTCAAACCGTGATTCCATTATTGCGGTTTTGCGCTTCCATGATTGCGGTTTTGGCAAACGATTTTTCAAAGCAAATAAGAACAGTAGTAAGAAAAAAAGACTGGCGAACACGTGTGTGTCACCCAGCGGCTTACACAAAACAGATTTTACGCACGGGACGTACGTTTCAATTGTCAAAGTTCTCTGCTTCAATTGGCTCGCTATATTCGCAGCCGTTGGTAGGCGGGTCCTTCTTGCTAGGTTTTCAGTCATTGGTTCTTCAAGGTTTCAGAAACCCAATTCAAGGCTCTTATTAGTCGAATGAGAGGCCAATCAAATCTAAACCAATCAAAGCACTCCTTTGGCTTTTTGTTCGCGGCTGTGTCTGCAGCTTTTTTTTTTTTTTCAGTGTGCCTAGGACGCAGAGACGTGACCGCCTGCGGTATCCCGGAGTGCAAGAGGTTAAACTGCTGAATGTTCCAGCGAGCGCTGTTGAAGCCATCATTTGGAAGTGGAAAGAACATCATTTTACCATAAACTGACCACAACCAGGAGCCCCCCACAAGATTTCTGACACAGGGGTCAAAACAATTATCAGAAGAATTATCCAAGAGCCAAAGAGCACTCACGGAGAGCTCCAAAAAGACCTGGAATTAGCAGGTACTGCTGTTTCAAAGTAAGCAATAAGTAATGCACTCAACCGACATGGTCTCTATGCCCGCTTGCCTTGCATGTTGAAGCTTGTTTAAAGTTTGCTGTACAGCATTTGGGCAAGCCAGTAAAATACTGGGAGAATATAGTCTTGTTAGATGAGTCCAAAATTTAACTTTTTGGATGCCTCAACACACAACATGTTTGGAGGAGAAATGGCACTGCACATCAGCTTCAAAACACCATATCAACAGTGAAGTTTGGAGGTGGGAGCATCATGGTGTGGGGGTGTTTTTTAGCACATGGAGTGGTGGCCTAGAGGTAGAGCAGCCACCCTACAACCAGGAGGTCGGGGTTCAAGTCCCGGATGGGTCATGCCAAAGACCATATAAAAATGGAACCTCCTGTTATCCAGCTTGGTGCTCAGCAAAAATGGAACAGAGGAGGGAAATGTCTGGGGCGGCAGTGGCTCAGGAGGTAGAGTGGGTTGTCCAATAACCAGAGGATTGGTGGTTTGAATCCCACTCTCCCCAGTCATCCTGCCATTGTGTCCCTGGGCAAGACACTTTACCCATCCCACAACAAAACAACAAAAAAACTAAACCATTTAGTAAACAATCTATTCTAATGCACATCCTACCCTAATGTGCCTTCCCATTAATACTCCCTTTACAGGGAAAAAATCAGAAATGTCTAAAATGTCATTGCTGCACCAAGTTTATATATCATCATCTTGCTGTTGCTATTTCTTTATAATTATGGGTGATCACTAAATAACAAATGCACTGTGTTACTGATGTATATTTAGCCAAAACGTGCTTCCTATTTGCTATTGTATTTCCATTACTAAACTATGAATGCCACATTAACAGGTATTGTTGCTAGCCTCTTCATATGTTGGATCAGTGCTGCTCAAGATCCATTTGACACAACCATAGGCAGTATACCTTTATTTGGCAGACAGAAGAGAAAGAATGGAGAGATATCCATCAACCATTGTACAGGCTGAGTCACACCAGGGATCTGTCGGGCACTGAGGCCAAACTGTACACTCCCCTACCACGAGGCTTCAGAGAGTAATTTTAAAACAGCCATTTTTATGCATGGATGTAATGCTGGAGCAAAATCCTGATTTATTCATTATATGACTGTACATAAATTATGAATGTTGTCACTGTAACATCATGCATTGATTTATAGATTCTACATTATAATGCCTCAACTTTGTTATACTTACATGTGGCCCCATCGATGTCAAAAACGACCTATAAAGCAGTGAATACTCTAGGACTGGCCTACCGTATAATTGTTGTTTCCATATGTTGCTTCCATGAGTTGTTGTTTTGTTTATAAGTCAGATTTACCATTTGCTCATGACAGCTGGTTTTTACAGGTATGTTTAAAGGTACAATATGCAGTGTTTTATTTTTTCAGATATTCCAGAAATACTTAAATATATAATTGCAGTGTAAAAAAGCATCACTTTTGCTGTGATGTGAAATATGGTAACTGATGATATTGCAGAGCTATGAATTAATTTATGATGATTGTTGAGCTGATAAAGTAATAAATACCATGCTATACCAGCAGGGGGAGTATAAGCAAGTTTTCTGCTCAGTCAAAAATCCTGTGTTGTAACTTAAATATATTCATTTCTAGAGTAGGGCAGAACATGCAAGGACAGCTGTTAATTACTGGGTCACTCGGAGTAGACAAACTTGAAGTCATCATGGGCCATCAGTAAAAAAAACCTTTATCAAATTGATCAATCAGCCTAGTGGATGAAAGTTCATTACTGCCATCTGGTGTTGCCAGTAATCACCTGCAATTTCAGCATAGTCCACCTTTAAGACTAAAAAAACATGGTGGCTTCTTCTAGCTTGTAAATCTGTATGTTGGAACTGGCGATGCCAGCCTGTAGGTCCCTTCCTTGTTGACGTCATTAGCTGTGCAGGTTACTACAGGATGAATGAAACAAACCTCAACATCTTACAGAGGTCGTTTGTACATTGGCAAGTTGTGGCCCAGACGTCAGCATTAGGTCGGAGATGACCATCTGTTTTGTGGTGTAGGAATACAGCCTGCATTTGGAGTGGAACACGGCCTGCGGCTGACGTCACCACTGATATATATTGGGTGGTCCGCCATCTCACTGTATGTTGTGTGGAGGTAGTGTTGAGTGTGTTAGGTGGTATCACGAGCGTGTAGGCACACTGAGTGTACATGTGCTTATTGCCATTTTCTGTAATAAAGTTGAGTTCAATTGCAGCATCCTCGTCCGTCTTCATTCCAGGTTTGTGACATAACATTTGGTGACGAGAATTTCGAACCATGGAAGCGTGCTTGAGACCACTCCGGCACTTCCTCGAGTCCCCAGGTGAACCGACAGTCCCATGGCCACGATGGTTGGATGCGTTTGAAACCTATGTTGTGTCATTGGACCTGGGAAAGCTGGATAAAGTAAGGAAACAAGCACTTCTTGTCCACAACCTCGACATAGAAAGTCAGAGAATTTTCCACACGCTGGGTCCAACAGAGTCATATGTGAATGCTGTGGAACTGCGTGCAAGCTACTTTGCTACACCGGATAAAGGAATGGCATGACAAATTCGATTCCACCAGAGGCGACAGGGAATTGGTGAGTCCATACAACAATTCGTCACCGACTTGAGACATTTGGCTAGCATGTGCCATTTTGGACTGTTGGAAGATGAGATGGTGTGGGACCAGTTAGCTGAGCACACGTGTAACCTTAGGCTAAGAGCTAAGATGCTAATGGCACCAAACAACATGACATTTGCTGGCATAACAAAGCTAGCACTCCAGCTTGAGTCAGCGGAGAGTTTAGCAAAGGAGCTAAGTGGGCACCAAATACAGAAGCTACCCAGACAGACGACGAAACCTAATGCAGTGGGCACGGAGAAATATGAGGACACAGCCGAAGAGTACGAGACGAACGCCGTTAACCAAAGGACCACTCCGAGAGGTTGTGGGTCCCCGACGCACCAGAACAGAGCACATTTTTGACTGGCAAGAGGACAACGTTGTAACAAGTGTGGATGCTTAAACCATTTTACCAGAGTGTGCTGGTCGCCGGGATCGTGAAGCCCGCCAAGTAAGCCCAGCCACCCGCCAACAACAACCATTCATACGGTAAGCTCTGACATCAACGGTTGCACATATGGCATGGTTGCGCTAGATGGGGTAGCTTTACTGCTACTGCTCGACACGGCGTCAGTCAGGTCGATGTTAAATTGGGCCACAGTGAAGAAATTTTTTCCCCAACCACAAAATTAAGAAGAACCCAACGGAGCTGTACGGTTACGCCGGTCACAGACTTTGTAATGCTTCCTCTGGCTTAAAGATCTTGGTGCGGTGGCAAAATATTTTTCCGGGGGGGGGGGGGGCAGAAATCACATGACACGATTGTAATCAGAATATGTTAATATTCTGGTTACAATCTGGTTAATACTATTTATTTTTATTTTTTAAAATTTTGCACAGTAATATTGCATAATGAAACTTACCATTTGAAGTAGCGGACAACCAAGACTTGAATTCTGGAATATTGGGCCAGTTGGGGTCCCACCCAGATGTCCTGTGTTTAGACTTTTTTTGTGGTGTTATCCTTCTCTCCTTCCTCTGCTCTCACCTCTCCTGGACCCCTCTGCCTGAACACTTTCCTCTCCTTGGCTCCTCTCTTCTATCTCATCTTGCCCTCTCTGAGCCCTGCCTAATTCAGGTTCTCTCTCTGTCTATGGTGGTATACAAACAGGTTAGAAAATACCAAGTGTTATGTCCTGCAAGATTTTTTTTTTTTACTGGGATTCTAAATTGTCCTTAGGTATGACTGTGAGAGTGAATGGTTGTCTGTCTCTCTGTGTTGGCCCTGCGATGGACTGGCGATCTGTCCAGGGTGTACCCTGCCTCTCGCCCAAAGATGCTGGGATAGGCTCCAGCCCCCCCCCACGACCTGAAAAGGATTAAGTGGAAGAAGATGGATGGATGGATGGATGGTTTACATAAATAACCAAAATGTGTATTTTTTGTATTTTTATTCTAGTGTTTCTTTTTTCCATTGACGAAGAGTAGGAAAGGGAAGGTAAAAAAAAAACCCATTCATAATAGTAATTTACTCAATCATACTCAAATTATATGATCAGAGGTGGGTATAGTAGCCAGAAATTCTACTCATGTAAAAGCAGTACTATGAAATTAATAATTAAAAGTAGACAACCAAAAATTTCTAGTTGAGTTAAGGGTACAAAGAGCACCCACTTAAAAACTTGAGTAATGATTTCAGTCTTGAAGGTTTGAGGTTTTTCTCCAAAATTTATAACAATTTTCTTATAGTTTTCTACTTTTCTCTGTAAATTTATTTAAATTTGCAACACTTTTCCTCAAATTTGTAATTTTCTCTTGTAAAATTATGACTTTTGTTGTACATTTGAGACTATTATAAATGTGGATTATTTTATGGCTAATTTTTTTCTTTTTTTAATCCAATCCAACTTTATTTATAAAGCTTTTTAAAAACAACAGTTGACACCAAGTGCTGTACATCAATGATAAATAAAATATAAAATCAATAAAATACAGCTAAAGTACAAAACAGCACAAACAAAACGGTCATACAATAGAGACAATAAGAACAAATAAAATCAATATCTCAAACTGAGTCAGAAGCCAGAGAAGAAAAATGGGTTTTAAGAGGAGTTTTAAAACTGGACAGTGAAGAGGCCTGTCTCATGGACAAAGACATATTATTATAAAATTACTGTTTTTCTAATAAATTTGAAACAGAATGTGGCATTTTTTTTTTTTTTACTTTTTTCCTCATACAGTTTAAACTTTTGACCATAATTGTGTAGAGCCAGAACAGAACAATAACTTTAACTCTGAATTCAAAGAAACATAATTATTAAAATTACATTTAAAGAAATAAATTAACTTAAATGACCAAGGATGCTATTATTTCTGTTATAATATTTCTATATATTTGTAGTTTTTTTTTTTTTTTTTTTTTTTTAGAAATCTCCTCACCACCCAGACAGCAGGAAAAACCTCCCTTATTTTGAAATCCAAATGTTGGCAGTTTAGTTTGTCTGAAGGCTGCTGAGGGATTAAAGTCATTGACTTGGTGAATTTCAGTCATCTTAACTTGCCAGGTACATAATAGGGAACATAACTTAATATTGTAGTGGCTGGTGAAATATATCTTCAACAATTCATTAGTCCCCCCTGCCTTTCCCTTCATGTGAAGCCAGCTGCAATATGAATTCTAACCACATCTCTTTGCTAAGTGACTCTTCCATTGTTGCTGCCGTTTCCAGCAAGTTAAAACCATGATAAATGCCTCCAGTGCTTACATACCTCTTCTGATTTTTTTCCACGTTTAAAGTACTTTAATAAATGTTACAAATGAGAATTGTACTTTGGGGTTTGCCGTAGTGCAGCTGGGGTTGGGGGTGAGTGACGTCAGATGGGCTACGGCTAGGAGTATATATTGAGCTGTAGAGCTAAATAAAGTATATTCTATGAACAGCAGAAGAAGCTCCTGGAAACCCTGGGGAACAGTTGAGCTGATGGTCTACTACAAGTCAAAGATTGTGTACGACTTCATGTTCCAAGTAGTGGCACACGGTGACAACATTATGGGATGCAACCTTTTCTACAGACTGGGCTTCGCTATCCGAAATAGCGCTGGGTTTGAATGGTCCAGGTGTGGGAATTGGGGCACGACGGAGCTCGACGACGATGAAGTGGTGTGGGATGAGGCAATTCAAAGCGGCACCGACACCAAACCATCCACCCCGCGCACTCAGGAAGAGAGCTGCCCGGGAGGGGGGCGGCAGCCGGACTTGCCTCCATTCCTCGCTCAGCCGAAGCTACAGGAGAGGGACCCTGTGCACACAGGAAACCCTGAGGTGCAACAGCAATGGCCGGGCACAGACACTGCTCACGACATGGCACAACAGAGCACATCAGACGGGAGAGAGGATGAACTGGACTGCTTCTGTACCCGCACTCAACAACAAGCTGAGGTTACGACTTAGCCGACAGGTGAAGAGTCCGCTTCAACGAACAACACGGGAGAGACACTGGACACCTTCCATACCCACAAAGAGCATCAGCCTACAGAAACAACGATGGCAACAATGGGTGAAGGGTCCGCAACAAACACAGTAACAACGGAATCGCCATGGCACAATGGAGATCCCAAGCTTGACGAGCATGCAGTACCACTGGGATCACAACGGCACACAAAACTGAACAAGGTGCCACTCCAGTTCATGGACTGGGCTTGGGTTCGCGCTGGCGAGAGACCGGTACAGTAACTGACTGGGCCACAGCCGATGAAACAACGGGCGCTGCAGAGGATTGTGGCGGAACTGGGATCAGAGTGCTTTCGGCTGACAGATGGTTTGGTTTGGCACGCAAACCAACTATGGCGTGTCCAGGTGGCTGCTCCAGACGGCGAAGCTTCGCGGGAGTCAGCTGCTGCAGTGTGGGACCCGGGCCCCAGCGTCATGAAGATTGGCCCTGGCCCTGGGGTCTGACAGCTCCAGAGATGTGTCCGCCACAGGCCCACTACAAGGCCCCTCCGGCAGAACTGCTTTCCCCATGGAAGACTGTGAAAAAAAAAAAAAAAACTGTTCAGGTAGGAGTGCGGCTGAAAAGGTGGCAGAATAACCCATCCAGCCACGCTAGGTCCAGCGGTGGTATACCCACAGACCCTAGTTCCAAATTCTAAAAAACAAAACAAAACAAAACAAAGAGGTTCTTTAAAAAAAAAGAGAAGTTGAATTGTTTGAATAAATAATAATGTTGAATGTTTTGGATACATAATATTGTTGAAGTGTGTGTATTTAGATAAAAAAAAAACTGTTGGTAATGCGGGTTTACTGGTATCCCAAATTGGTTTGGGCTATTTAACTGACTACTTGATTATTGATTTGATTCTGTTCTGCATTTTTGCAAGGGGGGTGGGGGGCAATGTGGTGTACGAACACAGCCAGCATTTGGAGTGGAATGCGGCCTGCGGCTGACGTCACCACTGACATATATTGGGTGGTCCGCCATCTCACTGTATGTTGTGTAGAGGTAGTATCGAGTGTGTTAGGTGGTATCACTAGCGTGTAGGCACACTGAGTGTACACGTGGCATTTTCTGTAATAAAGTTGAGTTTGACTGCAGCATCCTTGTCCATCTTCATTCCAATTTTGTGGACATAACAGATTTGAACGTTTAAATGGTAAATCAAAGCTTTAGCAGCTGCAGCTAAATGTGATTTTCTTCTTCCAGCTGTTCTGTTTTGGGGTAACCAGAGTGTATCTTCATCTGATATGATGATCCACATATTTGATTTGGTAAGGATTTTACACCGAATACCTTTCCTTGCGAACCCACAACCATCCAGCTGTGGGGCAGATGCTCTACCCCTAGGCCACCTCTCCTGTATTGTGCAAATGTTAATCATGGCCTTTATTTATTTAGGTCAAATCTTTAAGACTGCAACTATTTTGCCATTGAAGGTGAGAAACATTACTGCTAAATTATAATTAGTGGTAGAGCATCTGCCCCACAGCTGGAAGGTTGTGGGTTCATGACCAGGCCATGACCATAAAAGGTAAAGACCATATAAAATCACGGCCAAATCAAATATATGGACCATCCCAATATCAATGTGCTAACAACCTCTATAAGATGTATTTGTCATGAGCCTGAGCTCAAATATTTATTCTGAGCTCAGACTCAATTTATTTCTGAGTTTTGTTTGTGTCATTATTTTGTTGTCAGTTTTCTGTATATATTTTTGTTTATTGTCACTAATGTGCCCTCCTGTCTCAGACATCCCCACTAACTGTTCACAGTCTGCTCTCCTGCTACCTCAGCTGTGGACAGTTGGGTAATTAGCTCACCTGCCAGCTCAGCCCACACCTGCTGCTCATTTGTTTGTCCAAATATGGGGCGGTGCGGTGGTGCAGTGGTTAGCACTGTGGCAGCACAGCAACTCACCCTTGGCCATGGGATCCCTGGTTCGATCCCAGCCCCTGACCAACAGTGATCTGTGTGGAGTTTGCATGTTATTCGCGTATCTGCGTGGGTTTACTCCGGGATTTCTCCAGTTTCCTCCCACATGCCAAAAACATGCAGGTTAGGTTAACTGGAGACTCTAAAGTGGCCCTAGGTGTGAATGTGTGTGTGAATGGTTAAGGGATAGCGCCGTACCGTGGCTGCTTCATCCATCCAGGTGGATGCCCTCAATTTCCCCTCTGGGGATCAATAGTTAGTTAGTGTGGCGATGTAGATATAAAGGCACGGCGTCTGGAGTTTTAATGAAGTTTATTGACCAAATCATCGCCATCACGGAGCTCACCCCAGCTGCTGTATATGCATGCTGGGGATCGCTCTCAGGCTCTCATGAGCAGTAGTCAGAAGCAGTCAGAAGAAGAAAAGAGCGTGAACATATGAATTCAGCCACTTAAATACCCAGCAACAGACAATACATCAAAGGCATTTTATCATCAAAGGAAATGCATTCAGGCATATGACATTTGTACCACAATGAGAGCAGGAAGCATGAATGTTTGCATTTGAGTCATACACATCCACAGGATGCTGGTGCCTGAACTAAGCACAGGAAGGCTGCCTATTGATCTCAACGCACACATCTCACTGTCCTGTTAATTGCTCTAGTCGAGCGCTGTGTTTGTCCGTGGCTGTTGTGGGGGTTACCCCATACACTCCCCCCCCAGAGGGCTTAGCGGGGAGCTGAGACCTCGATAGTCCCGCTTTGGTGGATCAGGTAGTTAGATGGTCCAGTCGTTTGCTTGGTGAGTCACAGCTGAGCCTGACATCCCTGTACACCAGACAAGTACAGAGGATGGCCAACTCGATTTTAAATGATGACTCCCACTCTTTGCACTGCAACTTTCATCTTCTTCCCTCCAGACGGAGGTTTGCTGTCCCAAAAAGCAAAACCCAGCGCTACAAAAACAGCTTTGTCCCTGCTGCTGTCAAAGAGTTGAACAAGCTATAAAAATTATATTGTACATATTTTATATTTACCTATTTTGTAAGATGTGTGCCTGTGTTTGTGTCTATGTTGAATGTAATTAGTGGCTTGTAAATATGGATGTCACCAGACTGCAAAACAAATCTACCTACGGGTACAAATAAAATAACCTGAACCTGAACCTGAACCTGAGCTGCGGTGAAGGTCTGTGCCGGGAAAGGGAGGAGGGTGGGGGTAGCAAGTGGTGGGGGATGTCCGTGGCTGTGGGAAGAAAAATTAGTCTCTGATTCCTCTCGCGATTCAGTCCGGCAATGAAGAAAAACAGGAGCTGAAGCTGTGTGAGGGACTTGGTGTGTTGGCTTCAGGTGCGTTCGCGGACCTAAAGCCCTCGGGGACAGCTGACGGCTGGATCCCCGTTGTGCGCCGTGGCTGAGACCATAAGAAAATCCTGTGCGCCAGCTGTGTGCATGCCTCAGGTGAACGAGCAACCCTGAAGGGCCAGTGTGCAGCGGTGGAGGAGGGTGGGGGTCTGCAGAGCCAGCTTGTCTCTGGTGCGCGGCACGCGCTGCGGCTGCGTACCTTCCAGCTGCGCTGTTCAGATGCGAGGCTTCTGTGCATGGCCGGTCCGCTGTCGCAAGGCGAATCAGGGTCAGGGGGCTTGATGGAGATCTGCGCAGTCGGCGCCGATGGTCTCCCCCGTTCGGGCTGTTGGTCGTCGCCCGTGCCGGGTCATGGTGCGTTGGGTGTGCAGATCTCAGGCGTGGATCGCACAATGACGCTTTCTGCAGCTTTCCCAGTCGTGGATGATCTCCGAGGGAGTTCGCCTGATTTCGGTTCTGCGTTGAGGTCTCTCGTGTGGCAGAAAGGAGGGCAGTGCTCTCACGTCAGGCTGCTGCGTTTGCTTGTCGTCGGAGATGCCAACGGGGCTGCATTCATTATCAGCGTGTTCTTTTCAGCGTCGGGTCACCAGTGTGGCGATGTAGATATAAAGGCACGGCGTCTGGAGTTTTAATGAAGTTTATTGACCAAATCATCGCCATCACGGAGTTCACCCCAGCTGCTGTATATGCATGCTGGGGATCGCTCTCAGGCTCTCATGAGCAGTAGTCAGAAGCAGTCAGAAGAAGAAAAGAGCGTGAACATATGAATTCAGCCACTTAAATACCCAGCAACAGACAATACATCAAAGGCATTTTATCATCAAAGGAAATGCATTCAGGCATATGACATTTGTACCACAATGAGAGCAGGAAGCATGAACGTTTGCATTTGATTCATACACATCCACAGGATGCTGGTGCCTGAACTAAGCACAGGAAGGCTGCCTATTGATCTCAACACACACATCTCACTGTCCTGTTAATTGCTCTAGTCGAGCGCTGTGTTTGTCCGTGGCTGTTGTGGGGGTTACCCCATAGTTAGTTAATTCCCTTCACACCATGTTGGTGTATGGGGTGGCGCCTATCTCCGTTTCTCTGACCCTAGGCCACACAGCTTCTGAAGTAGTGAAAGCTACAGTGGGGGGTCAGTCCTCTGGTAGCTCTGTGCGTAACTTTACTTTCCCCGTTCCATTATGCGGAGCACCACGCTAGAAGGCAGAAAGTACCATTTTTATATGGTCTTTGGTATGACCCTGCCGGGATTTGAACCCCTGCCTCCCGGGTGTGGGGCGGATGCTCTACCAACTGAGTCAATAAAGTATACAAAATCAAAAAAAAATAAAAAATTTAAGGATGGCCTGTTCATTGTTTCACTGCGGCTATATTGATTGTTTGTCTGGAGTTGAATGGATATTATTCCCTCCGGGTATCTCCTCTTCTCCTCCAGAGCCATTCTTGCTCTGAGTACATTCCTTTAAAGGGCCATTTCCATTAGTATCACCTTGGCCTTACTTGTTTCTACTCTATTCACTTTCTCGCTATTTCCATTGTACCCTACACGCTTTAACCGACACTATTTTCGTGCCTGTTCAGAGGCAGGGTATAACCGAGCGAAAAGCGAGGTGTGATTTGACGTCAATCGACTGCTAGCCACTGATTGGTCAGGGCGTAACGTCATGAAATCGCCCGTCTTCGAAATCTTTACGTCCGCCATTTGCAATCATGGACTAACTCGGTCACGGAGTAAATACGATATTAATACAGACAGCGTTGTAGGTTTTGCGGAAATCTACACCGTGGTCCAACGAAGAGGTGCGGGGTTTTCTCTGCTTGCTGGCAGATACACAGTCAGAAGAGTGATCCGGACCCTACAGATGACTGCACAGAATAGAACCGTACTACTGACAAGCTGAAGACGAACTTGAGAGAACCATCCATGGTGAGTGATTTGTAATATTGTGCATCTGTTCGCTTATTTATCCTGTTGGTGGTAAGCTCACTTTTGAGCCATACAGTCCCGTTCTGTGCTGGCTAACTCGTTTTAGCTAACGAATTTTGGCTAGTAGCTAGATAATAACAACTGTTGATTCGCGCTTGTTTTCTCCTCAATATTCGCTTGTGAGAGCAAAACGATGAAATATATCAATCCTGGTTAAAGTCCTGGTTTTTGTTTTGTATTGCACTTGGTGCTGCACATTAAATTGTTTGCAATTTAATGCCGTTTTTTGCTGGCTAACTCGTTTTAGCTAACGAGTTTTGGCTAGTAGCTAGATAATACCAACTGTTGATTCACGCTTGTTTTCTTCTAAATATTTGCTTGTGAGAGCAAAACGATGAAATATATCAATCCTGGTTATAGTCCTGGTTTTTGTTTTGCATTAAATTGTGTGCAATTTAATGCTAGAATGTGTTTCCACATGCCAGGGTTAGCTTCCCTGTTTATAGTGGATACTGGTGAGACCACAGGAGCCGAAATCTCAACAATATAAAAGTGCTTTTTCAAACCAGTGATTTATAAAGTCATTCATATAATTTTCTAAAGCGTCAGAAAGAGAAATCCATATATTATATCATTCATTACACAGACAGTGATATATTTCAAGCATTTATTTATTTTAATTTGGATGATTATGGCTTATAGCCCCTGAAAACCCCAAATTCAATTTGGCAAAAAATTAGAATATTACATAAACTTTAAAAAATAGTTTTTAAATAGAAATGTGGGCCGCTGAGGTGTTGGTTAATATGGGCTGTAGCCATAATCATCAATATTAAAATAAACACTTTCAATATATCACTGTCCCTGTAATGGATCTATATATGGGTTTCACTTTCTGAAATGAGTGACAAAAATATTTAACTTTTTCATGATAATCTAATTTTTGAGATGTGCCTGTATAAGTGTTGAACTTGCTTGAAAAAACTAAACACCATCCATTTCTGTCGTTCGTCTAGGCAGGAGGGAATCGGCCGCTGAACAACGGACTTTGCCACTGTGGAAAGTACTGAAATCCTTTGCTTTTATAGGTAAAAGTGTCAAAACCAAATTAGCACAATTTCCACTTAATGTAAAAGGGACTGAACTGAGATTTATTTGATTGTGTGAGTATTAATTACAGAATAACTGAAAAAGACTGGTGCATCAACTGTAAAATAAACCACTTGTTAATGTATTTATTTGTCAGATCACTTGTGTGATCCTTTGAGTTATGTTCATAACTGTATCTTTTGGGGAATGGCAGTTGTTCAGTCATCAATATAGTTTAGTTTATATGTGTAGTTTATACTCTATCATCAATAAAGTCATGCAGTAACAGGACACATTACAAATATTTGAGACCCATTGTCGTGCTTCCTTTTATATTTTAGCAATAAAAGTACAAAACACCGCCCACACTTGAAGCCAGGGCAAGAAGAGACACTTTTACATTCCAGACAAACTTTTATTGATAAAAACTCCATATTTTGACTGAGCAACTCCATAATCTGTGATGCACACCTTCAGTTAAAGTACTAGATTCCATTCCAGTGAATGTATTAATTCATTCTGATTGCTGAGGCCACAGTAAAAGCAGATGATTTTAAATGCAACCCAGCCCTTGTAAAATCGACTTTACATCAGTGCAGCTACATGAAAATTGTGGTTAAATACAACAATGAAGTACTTTATTGTCACATTGGAATCGGAATCGCTGCTGTTTTGTTTTTCTTTTGAATTCTTGGATGGAATATGGGTGGGCAATATAAGCAGCAGCTTCAGCCATCACCCATTTCAGATAACCTATGTTGAACTGTATAATCAGAGGAGTTATTGTTTAATTTGACCTTATTAGATTTTTTTTCCTCTTTGTTATATTATTGTATATTGTATTGTATTGTATAATTGTATATTATTGTATTGTATTTTCTTTAAATCGATCCGAAATAAAGATTCATTCATTCACATTCCACCACTGGCTTTTAGTAACAAGTGTATTTCCCAAATATGTTTTAAACTTCCTTTATTTAACCACCACCCATTTCTGTCTTTTGTCTAGGCAAGAGGTAAACGATCGATCCACCCCAAACTGGACCTTGCGTCACTATTTACAGAGATGCAGGCCTAAGATCTGCTGATCTGAGACCAGTGTGAGCTGCACATCCCAGCTGCTGAGTGACCCAGTCTTACAGTTTGAGTTTTGCACATTCTGAATAATCTGGAATTTGCTGCTGATTGTAATAAACAATTTAGTAAGTTATGTGTTTGCGTCATGATTTCTATTTTTGTCTGTTAATACACTGGTTGGAAAAGAGTCAATAGTACAAACCATTAATGGGTGACCTTGAAAATAAGGTTTGTCAGTGCAATACTACATGAATTCATGTATAGTACATTGTTGATGCAGAGAATATATATTTCTACAGTATATGTATCGAGTAAATCAAGCATTTTCCATGTAACCTTGTGACTGCATTATTTTAATTGCTTTTAATCCTAGATCAAGTTTGTTTTGGCCTAAAATGCATCATAACTGTCAAATACATCTTATTATACCGAACTCAGTAATGTTTGCTTTTGAATATACATTTTGTGGCTAATATAGTTATTAACCTGGCGATCGAGTTGTGTCAGCTGATCATTTTTTGCTATGACACCACCTCAGACTCAGTGCAGCTGAAGCAGGTACGTCCGTGATGTCTCAACAGTCCATGATTTTCACGCAGATCAGAGCAATTTTTTTTCCAACAATATTTTTATTGAACCTTTTTTTTTTTTTACAAACAGCACACACAGACACTAACACAAAAGTAATTTAAAAACTAAAAAGAACAATAAAACGACAAAAAAGGGTAATAAACAGAAACCATTAACAAAAACAAGTCAACAATGCTCCTCTGTTTAGTCTAGGTAATCTATTACATTAGAATACATAATATACATTCACCAGCTTGGAATTTGCAAGGTCCACACATATCATTCACCTTCTTCAGAAGTTATGTTTACTTAATTTACATTATCAATGAAAGGTCTCCATATATTCTCAAACACATTTCCTTTGATTTCAGTATGTATGTTATTCTTTCTAGTGGAAGGTTGTTAACATCTGTCTTAACCACTGAGTCACATCTGGTCTATGAGTTTTTCAACAGTAATGCAATACATTTTTTTGGCATTAAGCAAACTGAGGTCTATGAATGTTCTTTCAGTCTTATTAAAGTTATGTTTTTCTGGATACAGACCCACACAAAAACAGTTTAGGGTTCAATGTGAATTGTTTTGAAATTATTTTTTCAATTGTTACCCTCACCTCTTCCCAAAACATTCTGATTTTTCTACATTCCCATAAACAGTGAAATAGGGTTACATTACTTAGATTAGAGCAATTTTTTGCACAGGAAATAAACCAGACATTCTTAAGCTCTACAACCACTGATTGTTTGTGAAGCTGTGCTGACAGTTGGCAGGCTGATTGACAGGCTCACTCAACCTGTCACTCATTTGTACAGGCTGTACATGAACGCCAGACTGACCGTTTGAAGTTGTAATTTTCCCACAACAGAGCCATCTGAAACACACACAGCGTACATATTTTAGTACCTAAAAAGCAATAACTTGCAGAGATTACAGTGTAGTACGACGTACTTATAGCAAACTAGCATTAGCAACATTAGCTTACCGTCACATATGACCTAGTTTGTATCCTCACGTCTTCGGCTCTCTCCAGAAGCTGCAGAACTATTCCAGAGTGTTTCGTCTCACTGCCTGTACCCTTGTCTGACAGTCCTTTTTGGCATTTACGGTGAAAAAAGCCACAGACCGAGGAGTCGCCTTGTAAAGCCGCCATGTTGTGTTGGCTTGGGTCAGTGTTTTACGTCACGGGAGTGTGGCGCCGCCTTGCTGTAAAAAAAATCCCGCCCACCACAGCTATGCACGGCTTTCCACGGTTGTAATGGAGGCACAACCGCGGCAGAAACGAGTAGTAACGAAAAGAAACGAGGAGAGTCAAACTGGGCTAGTGGAAATGAGGCATAAGTTATCCTCATTTGCACTTTTTGTATGTCTGCACTGTTTTGGATTTTTTATTCTCTTTGTTAATAAATGTCACACTGCAGTTCAGCATCTGGGTCTGTATTTTGCCCCAGAGGGGCCGTTCATGATAGAATATAGCCACCGGGTATAGACCCAGCTGCTGCAGGAGTGCATTTTTTCTTTTTTGTGTATTTTTTCCACTCACCTGTCCAGCGGAGCTGTCACGCCTCCATTAGGCAAAGCAGACCGGAGGAGGAGGAGATGGATTTGGGATGAACTGGAGTTTGTCTCTATGATTGAGGACATGGCGATCTGAGCTCGGAACTGCTCATCCCGTAAGGACGAGAGGCTGTGTTGGGGTGGAGTCACGAATTTACTGGAGATCAAACCCAGCGTGCACTTCCATCCCCGGGTGCTGAGACTCTCCCTTCCTCCACTTCCACCTACTGTATGCCATCAGCCTCCTCCTTGCCTGCTCTGTCAACTCCGTGGCGACAGCGTCGTCCCGCTTCGGACCGCCGGACGAATCCTCCTGCCTCTTCGGGAGCCTTCTCCTGGACATTGAGCCTGACAATTCTCACAACAGTCCTTCTTTCTTCTCCTCCTTCACCGGCTGTCCCGTCATTCTCCTCTCCTGCAGCAACTCCCGTCTCCTTGATGTGCTCTCCTGCTGCCGAGAGGTCCTCCATTTTTTCCTCGGCTCCCCTCTCTCCATGACTACAAGGGTGGCTTCTCTACAATCCTCAGGGGGGCCCATATTTACCATAGCCATGGAGAGGGATGACATTCCTCCTGCTGCAGCAGATAACATCAAACACCGGGAAAACAGGCAAGTTTCATTTCATTCTATTTCAAATTTTGATGATATGGCTTGCCTGATTCCTGGTAGGGAGGCTCAGGAAACGCACTCCCCTGAGCTCTCCCCACCTGCTGCTGTAAATAATTCCTCACCTGCCCTCTCCGTGTCTCCCCCATCTGTCACTGAGTGTCCGCCGGTCTCTGAGCAGAACTGCCGGATGATGGAGGAGCCGGTGGCCCTGGAGGACCCTGTTCCAGTGCCAGGGGTGAGTCAACCCCCAGCTGCTACACCGGAAGAGCCACCAGTGTGGTCCACTTCATCTGGGGAGACGAAGACTGCAACCACCATCATGCCTGCTGCAGAGGCCACCGCAGCAGAGTTGGAACCAGAGCTGGACCTCCAAGAGACCTGGCCCGAGATGTCATCATCTGGATCGACGGAGTCCTGGACGGCGGTGGAGATCGAGCTCAGGCAAGTACTCTCTCTTGTTTTCCTCTTATCTGTTCTGGAGAGATCTTGCCTGGCTCTTGGTGTGGAGAGTCGGGTGCAGCTACCAGCTGCACCTGAGCTCACCTCACTGGGCTCTGCCACTGCCGGCAACCCTGACCCCTCTTCTTTGTGTGTTCTGTCCGAGCTTTCTCCCAGGGTCACCGGAGAAGATTCAACCTCGCCAGATGACTCTGTGGGTCCAGGCTCGCCATCTGAGGACATTGTGGGTCCAGCTTCCCCTGCTGAGGTCATCTTGGGTGCTCTGTCCCAGCCCGAGACCTCCGTGGGTGCAGCCTCCCCTCTGCCCAAGGCTGTCGTGTGGGTTCCTCCTCCATGGTCCAAGTCTCCGTGGGTGCTGCATTCCGGGCGGGGACCCTTGTGGGTGCTGCGCCGTAGCATCAGTCCAACGTGGGTGCTGCGCTCCACCTTGGGCCCGCCATGGGCACTACACCCCAGCCTGGGGCCCACGGAGGGTGCAGCATTGGCCCAGTCCGGGCCCACGGAGGGTGCAGCGTTGGCCCAGCCTGCGTCCACCGAGGATGCAGCGTTGGCCCAGCCTGGGTCCACCGAGGGTGCAGCGTTGGCCCAGCCTAGCTCCACCGAGGGTGCAGCGTTGGCCCAGCCCGAGTCCACCGAGGGTGCAGCGATGGCCCAGCCCGGGTCCACCGAGGGTGCAGCGTTGGCCCAGCCCAGGTCCACCGAGGGATGCAGCATTGGCCCAGCCCGGGTCCATCATGGGTGCTGCAGAGCTCCAGCCCGGAGCCACCACGGGTGCTGCAGAGCTCCAGCCCAGAGCCACAGCGGGTGCTACAATGTCTCAACCCGGGACCACTGAGGGTGCAACCTGGCCGGTTGCCCAAGGACGTCATGGTCCCCCTTCCTCCTTTGCCAGACACCGTCATGGTCCCCCTTCCTCCACCACCAGACACTTTCATGGTTCCCCCCTTCTGGCCCTGTTTTCCGTCGCTGGGCCTTCCCATGGGGGAGCCACCTCCTGGGTCACCTCTCTAGTCCTGGTGGCTAAAGAACTCAGGCCGGCCACCTGACAGACTGAGCCACTGGGTTGGGTGGCCCATACACATAGGCCACCCGACTCATTCCACCTTGCTGTCTGCCTGGCCTGGGACTTCGGCTGGCCACCTGAACAGCTGGGTTCTATGGTCTAGGCGGCCCAGGGGCCCGGGGTAGCGTGGGTGTGGGCCTGAGCAGGCTCCAGCCTTTAGTTTCCTCCTAACCTGTTTTCCCCCACCTCCCACCCAGGGTAGTTTTTTTTGCCATTCCCTTCTCCTGGGGGGGGGGGGGGGGTCTTTTTTGGTATTTCCTTGGGGTGTCTGGAGTCCACCCCTTGAGGAGGGGGCTCTGTCATGAGTCTGAGCTCAAATATTCATTCTGAGCTCAGACTCAATTTATTTCTGAATTTTGTTTGTGTGTCGTTATTTTGTTGTCAGTTTTCTGTATATATTTTGGTTTATTGTCACTTATGTGCCCTCCTCTCTCAAATACCCCCACTAACTGTTCACAGTCTGCTCTCCTGCCACCTCAGCTGTGGACAGTTGGGTAATTAGCTCACCTGCCAGATCAGCCCACACCTGCTGCTCATTTGTTTGTCCAAGTATTTAAGGATGGCCTGTTCATTGTTTCACTGCGGCTATATTGATTGTTTGTCTGGAGTTGAACGGACATTATTTCCTCCGGGTATCTCCTCTCATCCAGAGTACATTCTTTTAAGTTATCCTCATTTGCACTTTTTGTATGTCTGCACTGTTTTGGAATTTTTTGTTCTCTTTGTTAACCTCTTGCGCTCCATTGTACCGCGGACGGGCAAGTCTCTGCGTCCTAGAGCGCACGAGGGCGCTCTCGTGCGCTCTAGGACGCATGGTGTAGATGGTGATGTAGGTGGTGATGGTGATGTAGTGGCGTCCAAGTGCGCACTGAAAATAAAAGCTGCAGGCACAGCCGCGAACAGATTAGTTCATCTGATTGACCTCTCATTCGACTAATAAGAGCCTTGAATTGGGTTTCTGAAACCTTGAAGAACCAATGACTGAAAACCTAGCCAGAATTCAATTTCAATTCAATTCAACTTTATTTATATAGCGCCATTTCACAACAACAGTCATCTCATAGCACTATCAACTGTAGGGAGGACCCCCACAGTTGCAGAAAGACCCCAGCAATCAGGCAATCCCCTGTGAGCAAGCACTTGGCGACGGTGGAGAGGAAAAACTCCCTTTTAACAGGAAGAAACCTCCAGCAGAACCAGGCTCAGGGAGGGGCAGTCATCTGTTGTGACTGGCTGGGGGGTGAGGGGATAGAGAAGAAGAAAAGAACAGACATGTAGAGAGCAAACAGCACGATGGGGACTCAATTTATGGGAGAGAACAAACAAATGTTAATGACCAGCAAAAAAAAAAAAAAAAAATTCATTGAGAGTGAGGAAAGGAGTGAGGCCCAGTGCATTACTGGAGGTCCCCCGGCTGACTAAGCCTATTAGCAGCAGAAGGACCCGCCTGCTGTGAATGCAGTGAGCCAATTGAAGCAGAGAAGTTCGCGAGCTGTTTTTTTTAAGGCTGGGTGAAGACTGACTGCTGGAGCGGATCAAAAAAGGATTAGACGTTATGAGACGTTATGATTTCTTCCATGGTCATAGACCGACGGAGGCTGACGACGAAGGCTGAGTGACACACACGCCTTCGCCAGTCTTTTTTTAATTACTACTGTTATTTGTTTTGAAAAATCGTTCGCCAAAAACCGCAATCATGGAAGCACAAAACCGCAATAATGGAATTATGTTTTGACCGGGTCGCGAGACCAGAACCACGAGTGGACCAGCGTCGCGTTCGTCTGACAATGAGGAAGAGAAGTTCGCCAGGACAATGTGGCTGTGAAGAGGTAAGGTGTTATAAGCCAAATTATTTTTTATCCCTGAAAATTGTAATCAAAAACGACTTTTGACCGATCGGTAAATTACAACTGTGTGGCGCACGATGTCCGAAGTGTGTGCGCCGCATTACACGGTTCTTCGCCACCTCCGGACCGTGAACGCCCCCCCCGCCACTACGATTCTGTAGTGGCAGGGGGGGGGGAGCCGCGGTGACAGCGTTGCTGTGGAAACATCGCCACGTCCAAGTGTAATCCGTCATGTAGCGATGGCCGATCTCCGTCCGCTGTAGCAAGGGAAGGGGGGGGCACCCCCCCCCCACACACACAGTAGCAAGGGGGGGGGGAAGCCGCGGTGACAGCGCTGCTGTGGAAACATCGCCACATCCGAGTGTAATCCGTCATGTAGCGATGGCCGATCTCCGTCCGCTGTAGCGGGGGGGGGGGTGGACAACCCCCCCCCCCCACACACACACAGACACAGCCCTGAATGTGACCTTTCATTAGAGTCCAAAATGAAGCTTCTACATTGAATCATTCAAAAGTTACAGACGTTTTTCCAAACTGTGCCATTTGGCACAATTTGGCACAGTTCCAAAACGCCTGGGAACAGCATGAGAACAAAGCTGAGTAATATATTCATTTTTTGTGATATTGTTACAAAATTTGGACCTCAGCTGGATAACACTTGGTTCTACATTTCTGTTGCATTTTCCAGCCTGGATCTGAAGCTGTGTGTTATTTGCAAGCATTTGTATTCAAAGTGTTTTCTTTTAAATGAGACCAACCCCATGAAGATGCTGCAAAGGGTTGAAGAACAGCTTTCAATTTACTTTGGGCACATTATTTTTTGGCGTTTTTAGGAAAATTGACCGGAGTGCAAGGGGTTAATAAATGTCACACTGCAGCTCAGCACCTGGGTCTGTCTTTTGCCCCGGAGGGGCTGTTCATGACAGTATTCCTGATTTAAACTTGGTATGTTGGGCTGACTTTGGTGGAATGTGCTGTAGTATGTGTGCTGTTGGGGGAAAAAGTTTTTCACAATTAGTTATAATTTTAAAAAGTTGTACAGGGTTTATTCTGGACAAACTAATGATACATAATAAAGGAGGTCAGTGCTTTTGACTCTGTCCATGTGTTTGTGCATGCGTGTGTTAACAATATAGCTCAAAAATGTTCACAGATTTTTATGAAATTTGCAGGAGAGGCAGCAAACGGACCAAGGAACAAAAAAATAGATTGTAATTTTGAATTAGAATCACTACCAGCCGTGAGTTAAAAAAAGATCCCTATGAGGGAATGCATGCTTGCTGGATATTTTGAGGGTTAACAGCAGAGGGCACTGTCTGGTCATAGCTAATAGGCTGTTTGCAGAAATTGAAATATGATGGAGAAAATTAACTGCCCCAACAGAGGTTTGCACTCTCTTAGTCCTTTCTAGTTTGAAGAGAATCTGTTATCAGTTTTAATACTTTAGTTTTTTAGCCCCCCCCCACTACTCACACACACACACACACACACACACACACACACACACACACACACACACACACACACACACACACACACACACACACACACACCTTTAGCTGTTCAGGTGGTATAGAGCCATAAGTAAGAAAAGAATGGAATGGCTGTTTGCAAAGACTGAAACATTCAAGTGAAAGAGATGTACTTATTTTATCTTTTTTGTTCATGTTAAGCATTTTCAAGAAATTTTTGAATTTTTAAAAAATCCAATTGTTGAATTATTTTTCTGAAAAATCTTTTAAGATGCAAAATATATTATTGTGTTTTTGTTACCTCCACCAAGGAGGTTATGTGATCATCGGCGTTGGTTTGTCTGCCTGTCTGTTTGTTTGTCTGTTTGTTTGTTAGCAAGATAACTCAAAAACTTATGGACGGATTTTCATGAAATTTTCACAAATTGTCAGAGATGGGGTATCCTACAGATGATTACATTGTGGTGGTGATCCGGATCACCGTCCAGAAGAAAACCGCCATTACGGAAAATGCCATTTTCGTGAATAACTACTGAACCACTAATCCTATCATTGTCAATCCAATTGCTAGTCATATGTTTTCATGGCCAAGGAATCTGAAAACGTACACACAAACACTGTATGGGGGGAACTGTGGCCGCCATTACGGAAAATGTCATTTTCGTGAATAACCACTGAACCACTAATCCTATCATAGTCAATCCACTTGCTAGTCATATGTTTTCATGGTCAAGGAATCTGAAAACGTACACACAAACACTGTATGGGGGGAACTGTAGCGCTTGGCAGAGGTCTGCGCTCTCCGAGTGCTTTTCTAGTTGTCTCTAGCATTCCTATACCGTTCAAAAGTAACTTTTTTGTTTGCTCATTGTATCTGCCCACCCTGGAATAGGCATAGAGGAAGACAAATGATAATAGTAAATAAATAAATCAATAAAAAGATGATGAGGGAGGCTGTAGGAAGCCACATTCTTAAGCACATCACTAATTTTCCTCCTTTCAGAAACCATGCAATATTTCTTATCTCACATTTTAAAAGGAATTCACTGTGTCACATTGAGTTTGTAGCCCTGTACAACATTTCAAAATCCTTCATACTCATGGAAACCTTTTTCAGGAGAGTTTGTTCTGACTCAGGTGTGAATGTACAACAGAGTCCAGTAAGTCATGAATGAGTCGTTCTCTCTGACTGTCCTCTGGATCATGTCAGAGAGACCTCCCCTCATGCAATTCGGGAACTTTATATCCATCATTTCCACTTGCTGCCCTCAAGCCAGACACACACCTGCCAGCCGGCAGTGCCAGTGCCAGGATGTCTGTCGTCCCTCATGCCCTCAGTCAGATTGCCCTTGCCTGCACCACTCAGCACTCACAGTGTCACTCTTGGCTGACAGCAGGTCTGTATCAGCCAGCTAACATTTCCTGGCTTCTGTTTGCTCAGCATGGGCCAACCGGTCGGCTGTATGCGGCACTGATACTCACCTCTTAACATTGGTGCAGCTTACAAATGCAGTCATTAGGATAACAAATGTCATTGGACTGCAAATCAGAATTTGTGCCCAATATTGATTACATATCCATAAATGAAGTAAAGCTCGATATGGAGACTAGTGGTTGGAACCTTCACCACAGTTTCAAGATTTGCATTTTTTTTTTTTTTTTGCCTTTAGTAAAATCTTTAAGAAAAGAAAAATGTAGTGATTGTAAAGGCAGCACAAGAACCAGTGTAATTGTTTTTTTTTTTTTTTAGGAAACACTCCAGGGATACACATCTGTAAGTGGTAGAGGAAGTATGCAGGAGTAAGGAGTGTTCTTCACCAAGTGTAATATTTATTTACCAAGTCCTTGTAAAAATATACAGTATCAGATGTTTTCCAGTGAAAAACAAAAACAAGCAAAAAATAACAAATGATCTCAATGCAACCCTGTCTGTGTGACAAACAGAATGTTTTACACAGCAAAAAATCTTAGTTGGAAAAAATATCTTAAATTAAGGCTATAATTCTTGTTTTTTAACAAGATTTTTTTCTTGTGCAGTTTTCTGTAAGAAAATTTTACTTTTTATCAGAATTTTTTTTACTGCCAGTGGAGCAAGAAAATTTTATTTATCAAATTGTTTAAAACATGTAGAATTTTTTTGCCAGGAAATTTTTGCTTGTTTCAAGCAATTTGATAAGTAAAATTTTCTTGGTCCATTGGCATAATTTTGTTTTGCTTAAAAATAAATTAAATTGCTTAAAACAAGTAAAAAATATCTAATAAATAAAGTTTTCTCACAGAAAACTGCACAAGAAAAAATATCTTGTCAGACAAACAATAATTATATCCTTGATTTAAAATATTTTTCTGACTAAGATAGCATTTTTTGCAGTGTAGCGCCAGGGTTTCTAGTATGATGGCCAGATGAGGTTTTCTTGAAGAACTGAAGCTTTTCATCAATTTGGTTCATATGGACAAAGCCTCGTGTGAAACTTCATTTGCTCTACTAAGCCATCTACTGGACAAAAAGTATACAACATGCAGATTTTTACAACGACATTATTGGTTTGTGTATTTTTCCATTTCAATAAATGTACCGTCCTTTAAAGGGCTGATGACACGATTTTGACATTTTTTAGGATGTTGTGTAAACCCAAAAGTCATTGTCAATGATCAATATAACATTTACAACCACGCCTGCATAAACTAGTTATCATCAAAAAACAGCAGCCGCTGACTGGACTGTGGTGCCGCCCACTGAATGAAGGGCGGCACCACCATGACATAAGCGACAGAACGGATGCTGGTGTTGTTGACTGGAATGACAGCAGCTTTGTAGCTCACAGTTTCTCTGGTTTCTTGTTTTAATTTTATGGCTGTGCCTTCGCGTTGTGTCGCAGGCTTAGATAAACATCAAACCGTGAAAGACCACATCACACGCTTCAGCTCCAACTGTTATTAAGTCTTGCACTTTTATGCAGGAGGAGCACACGAGGAGGGGAAGAATTAATGGATTTATGCGCAGCTTTGACCTACTTTCTGTGATCCCATGCTGACATCTCGCCAGTCTGGGCATGTCCCCTCTCTCATTATCACCAGCTGATTCAAGCTCCTGCTGATCATGTTTCCCGGTCCTCGCCCAGGTGTTTCTAATCACACCATCACTAGCAGTGCATGTACTTCGCGGCCGTTTGCCAGTCATGCACTAATGGTCCATAGTATTGTCATCTGTGCTGTTTGTCTGCCAGTTTTTTCAGCACTCTCACGACGCGCTAGTCCCTCCATGTTCGCCGTGGCTCTCGTGCATCCTTGAAGCGATGTCCTCTGGGGTGCACCTGCGGCAAACACGTCTCTTCTCATTCGTTCGTTGGGCGATGTCTGCCCCCGAATGCCATCAGTGATTGTGCCTGTTTCTTGTACATCTTCACCTTTCAGGGAACTGTCTGTCTTTCTGTATTAAATGTGCTGTGATGAACCCTGCTCGCAAATCTTCGTTATTTCATCCTCCCTCTCCCTGCCCTGCGTAAGCGCACACAGAGGGTCATGATGAATGGAT
Source organism: Pholidichthys leucotaenia (assembly GCA_020510985.1). NCBI lineage: Eukaryota > Metazoa > Chordata > Actinopteri > Cichliformes > Pholidichthyidae > Pholidichthys > Pholidichthys leucotaenia. The sequence goes on along the minus strand of CM035836.1, from coordinate 362,988,751 downwards.
TTAGGCGCAGAATTCAAACACAGCACATGTACTGAACATAAGAATGATGACAACAGTTCCAAAAATGGTGAAGACCCACAAAAATAAACAGAAACACTTACAGCTGGCGTTCGGGGCTGACATCGCCCAGCGAACATGGAGAGAAGATGTGTTAACCACGATTGCACCCCAGGGCCGACATTGCTTCAAGGACCACAACAGAACCACGGCTGTGTGGAGCGGCCAACACGTCGTGATAGCACTGGCAACATTGGCTGGCTGACAACATGGTAGATGATGCACACAAACCATGAACAGCTGACTGTCAAAGAGAGAGGGCGCATGTCTTCGGACTGGCAAATCTTGGACAGTGCCCACCTGAAAGTGGCTCAAAACACACATAAAACACATGTACAAAACAAGAACTCAAAATATACTCCATAATAAACCCGATGCCTGAGCCACAGAGAATACACTGCTATGATTTTATTGAAAAATTGGGTTTAAATAAATTATATTTATGAACAAATAATTTGTTGCAATATCTGTAACCAAAGAATAACGCTGGTGTTTCCCTGCCGTATGTTTGCTGCTGCTGCTGCGGTGGGCATGTGTGCCTCTCCACCCGTCACTCTCTGAGTGTCACTGGCTTGGCACGATGCCCGCTTGGCATGGCTCAAACCTATATGGTCTGATGCCCTCAGATTCTTCATTGTCATCCCATTCTTCAGAGCTATAACCGTCTGAAGATTGGACAACGCAAACCAATTCCAGACTACATGTGCTGGAACCATTGTGGATGTTTTCAGCCGCTTCCATTCTGTGTGTACAATGAGCGGCCAAGCGTTGTGTTCTCCTGATGATGTGACTACATGGCAGCGGGGTTTTCCAGCCACTGACGTAATTGGTGATGTAACGCTCATGAAAACGTTGGATATTCGAGTGAAAAAAAGCCTGTTTGACTTAGAACTGCACAGACCAACCTATTTTGTCATATTGTATTGTGTGTTGAAAAATTAGATGAAGTCAAAAACGTGTCATCAGCACTTTAAGAAATATCAATGATCATAAGGGGGAAAAAGGAAATATAAAACTGGGGTGACTACAGTGAATGTGCTTGTGTTACTTGGTGTGTTTGTGCTACGTATCCATTTTTATTAAGAAATAATAAGTTTTCAACAGTCTTTCGACTTTTTTTAAAGATTGTAATGAAAGGGTTAATGGGCACCAGTGTGGTGACACAAGCCGTAGGGTGACGCCATCTCGCCGAGCCAATAAAGGGAGAGAGTTGGCCATCTTAGGTCTCTTCACAACTCTCTCCACATGTAGTAACAATGCATATAAGAGAAAGCAACCTGCCTGTAATGCTATATTAATAGTTATTGTAATAAAGTTTGAGTTCCAGCACAGCTCATCTCTCCATTGGTTATTCTGGGTTCCCAGATGTAACATTTGGTGACGAGAGTAAAACCATGGAAGTGTGCCTGTGGCCACTAAGACCATTTCTGGAGTACCCCAGTGAGTCACCTGTTCCCTGGCCGCACTGGCTCGATACTTTCAAGATGTATGTGTCAGTGTTGGACCTGGGCAAATTGGACAAGGTACGGAAGTGAACTCTTTTAGTTCACAACCTGGGCATAGAAGGACAATGCATTTTCCACATGCTAGGACCAACGTACTTGTTCGCTGATGTTGTGGAACTGCTAGCTAGCTACTTTGCTACACCTGACAACGTGTTGGCGTGGTGTATTAGATTCTGTCAACGATGACAGAGAATTGGTGAAATGACTCAACAGTTCATCGCAGACCTTCATCACCTAGCTAGCATGTGCAGGTTTGGCTTGTTGGAAGATGAAACGGTGCGGGACCAGTTGGCCGAGCACACTAGCAACCTGCGGCTGCGGACAAAGATGCTAATGGTGCCAAATGACATGACGCTAGCTAACACCATCGAGCTAGCGTTCCAGCTAGAGTCCATCGACAGGTTAGCATCGGAGCTAGGTGTGCAGCAGCAGCACAGACGGTCAAGCCAGACACCACTGACATACGCAGTGAGCATGGAGGAACCCGGTGGCACTGTAGAAGAGTTCGGAGCAAACACAGTGGACCGGAGGACCACTATGGAATGCTCCACATGCGGCATCTGTGGTTCCCCAATGCATTGAGAGAGAGCACATTTTTGTCCGGCAAGGGGGCAACGATGCAAGAAGTGTGGAAAATTTAATCACTTTTCCAAAGTTTACCCGTCAGTGACACTGCCAAGCCCCCTATGGCTGTCCTTCATCACCAAAGATGACTATCTTGTGTTTGAGTTGAGGTCTAAATGCGAGCCGCCTGTGTGCAGAGCTCCTGCTAGCAGCTCCCAGCTACTCAAACCTGCTGCAGATGCATTTACTGCACCACCACAGGGCTTCCCCAATCTCAAAACAAGACGCCTTGCACAGTTCCATAGCCAGATGGTGTTGTGCCTCCACCAGACTGCCTCTCTGGGCCTCAACGCCTGATGCAATGTGGTGCACAAGCATGCAACATGCATTGCTGACGAGGCGGTCGCCCCGCAGTAGCAGCTCACTTGCATCCTGCTGCCAATGTCAGGACCTGTATCCCTAGGTAGGGAGACAAGAGGGTACTATCACTTGCCCAAGGTGAACCCTTAGACTAGTGGAGCGAAGGAATCATCTTACTTCTCCATTCTAGACCGGCTCCAGAGCCAAGGTCTAGCCACTGCCACGCCCGTGCATACCACCACGTGCATACCACTGTGCATGCCACCGCCAGGCCCACTGGCTAAACAGAACCACCCACCAACGATGACCATCCAAATGGTAAGGTCCAGAAGCGTGACGTATGCATTCAGCACGGTGGAAATGGACAACGTTACTTTGCCGCTCCTGCTTGACAACACTGCAGTAGGGTCGACGTTGAAATCGGCTATGGTGAAGAAGTTTTTCCCAAAATACAAGACTGGCAAGAACCCAGCGGCACTTCTCGACTCTCTCCACTCGTAGTAACATAGCATATAAGATACATCAACCTGCCTGTAATGTTATATTAATAGCTATTGTAATAAAGTTTGAGTTCCAGCACAGCTCATCTCTCCGTTGGTCATTCTGGGTTTCCAGACATAACAGATATTATTTCACCAGCATTGGAGAATACTCTCTCACAGGGCACAGAGGATGCAGGTGTGCAAAGGAAGGCTACTGCAAGTTTGTACAGTGTAGGGTATACACGTTTCTGTCTTTCCCAGTACATTCACTTCTGTTGTCCTTATTCTCATGCAGGGCACAATGGTGCCTCACCATAGATGATGTGTTATTGTTGTATCCAAGCTCTTTGAAACACAACAGACACTTCACCTTGCAAATAAAAATAAATTACAAGAATAGCATGACCCAGCTGAGACTTGAACCTCAGCCTCCCAACTGTGGGGTGGATGCTCTACCAACCGGCCACCACTCAAGTTTCAAGAAACATTCACTATTTGTGAAAACTGTGCCAACTTAATAACTGTACATACCTTATCGGAAGAAATGAGATCAAAATGTTCCCAAACAGGAGAAGTCCATCTTTTTAGTGTTGGCTCCATCTGAAAATGAAGATTGGCTGTGACAAATCCCATACACAGTCAAAGATCTGACAACACAAAATGTGAGGGATGGGGATTTCCACCATAGCTACTCACTTTATTTCATGTTGCGTGCCAAATCATGAACAGCTTCCTGACCCAGTTATGTGGTACGACTGGCTGGCGAGACTTCAGACGTCATCATATATGTCATCAATACACGCCCTGATGTGCGCTTCACAAAATATTTCCTGGATTTACTGGGCACATACTCCAGAGCTCCGCACGACAAGTCCCATCACTAGTTACTAGCAAGTGTTCTGGCATAAACACACACTGACTGACAGGCTGACTAACTGACCAGAGGGCCAAAGTGCAGCCAGCCTGCTACACCATATGGAGTTTTTGAAGCAGAAGTGTTGTAGAGAAATCACTTGACCATACATGCTACTTCATACTCGTATGGTGTGTAATGGAATTCATACTACATAATTCAGCAAAAATCCCGCAACAATAAAAGATATTAAGAGTTTCCTTAATCGACAAATTTCACAAATGTGTCAGCGCACACAAACACTTTAAAACAAGTTAATAAAAACTGATATTGTATCAGTGCACCAATGAGGTTTGGTGCATAAGCATGTCTCTGAAACAAGTTTTCAGTAAATGTGAATACTTTGCATTTAGAGTTAACTGCTAAATTAAAGAGCTAATGACACACTACTTATTTATTAAATTTGGCCCCCTGCACAAAAATAAACATCATTAATGCATAAACCAAAAGTACAGAAGTATCTGTCAAATAATTGTAGCATCATTTTATAAAACCTGTATGAGATTCACTACCTGACTTACTGTATACCCCCTTTTATACAGGGACGGAGGTTGTTGAGAGATCGTTGAGTGATGACGAAATGGCCAGATCTCTCAATGATCGCTCAATGATCTTTAGTGATCTCCACAGTCCTCAAAGTTTTGACTCATTCCAAACAAATCTCTCAATGATTACCAAAGGAAAATGATCTCTCAACAATCAATCATTGATCTCATCAATCTCCCAATGATCTCTCAGCAGTTTTTCATGAACTCTGTTGGTCTTTCATTAAATGCTCAGCGATCCCTCACTGATCTCCCAGCCATCTCTGCCTTTGGGGTGGAAAAATTTGCCGTTCATTGAAAGATCGCCAAGAGATCATTAAGCGGTTCTTAAGCAACTTGAGCTCACCTTGGCCGCTCAACAGTTTCATCAGTCATCAGTCACCAATAATCTTTCAGCAGTTTTTCAGTGATCTCTCAGCAATGTTTCAATGATCTCTCCCAGGTGTTTTAATATTGAAAAAGTGTTACATTATGCACAGCAACCACAAATACAGTAGAAATTACCTTAATAACCAATACTAGAACCCTCTCCAACTTGCCAGCTTGGTGGAACAGAAGAGAGATACGAGTCTTTAGTGAGCTGTTGGCCAACATCGATTCATTCTACAGCGCACAGGTTACACCTGTTCATTGTGAAGACTGTCAAATGAACTTAATAAAGCCAGTGTAATGAGCTGCCTCCCCCGTAACACTTCAGGAATCAACATCTTCACTGAAAAACATGTGCCCACTATAATCATCACTGTCAATGGATGTGATTGCACAAACTGCTAGCTAACATCATAAGCAGGCTGAATGCATGTACAGCTCTTTATACATATACGTATGTGGCTAGAGCATGTTTAACTGGGAGCAATATAATTAAAACATAATTCAGCTTGATCATGTACAACAAGGCAATAAACTCAATAAATCAAAGCTGTACATATCTACAGCAGAGCTAGCATTAACCCAAGGTCTCACAACTCAGCTGAATAGAAGCATATTAAAGCATATTAAAGATGAGAATGAAAAGAAAAAGTTGTTTAAGAGCAAACTCGTCAGTGTCGATCAATCTGTATAAGGAGCATTCCACTGATTTAATATTACACTTCAATAACAGTGGTGGAACTCATGCTGAATTTATGATCAAGTTTATTTCAGCTCTGAGGAAAACTTAGCAAAACTTTATTTATATTGAAATGGTGGTGTATAGACCAAGAGTAGCTGGTTCATTCCTAGTGTTTTTGTGCATATCGAGGCAGACTACCTGACATTTCCAACACACTCCAAAAATTTGACTGTGTGCCACTGACTTTGTAAAACCTGGAAACCACTCAAACCATTACACAGCCTTCATATCATGATCATGTCCAATATCATCATCAACATTTGTCAAAACAATTGTGTTTCCTGTGCTTATTTGAAGTTCCTTAATTTGTAAGGTTTTCAGTTTCACCTCCTCCCTTTTCCCTCTTTTGTTTGGCTTTATATATGGCCACAGCCTCAGACTTGAACTTTTACACTTCCTTTTCTTGTGATGTATATAAGTATAGCACAGCCAGTATAAAACGTTAAATAATCCTCATTTTATTATAATATTGAATGCTGCTCAGACCAGGCCTCCTTCAGAACCTTGTTTTAAAATCTACTGGAGTTTGTTCCTGTTACAATTTATACAAATTATTAATGTGAGTCAAGATAAACATGGCACTCATCTTATTTTCACCATTTGCGGCCATAAAAATTATGAGATTTGGCTAACCAGTACACTCCTTGTCTTGGAAATGTCTATATCTTCCTCTCTGTTCTCATTACCATTGGCTCATTACTTCCTCTAATGCCATGTACCTTCCAGCTGCTCTTTGTCAGTGGTAATTAGGTGATGATCTGTACCAAAAGATATTAAGATGAATTCTAAGGGCAACGGGTGGTATTAAAGAGCATGATAAGTCCTTCTCTGAATGCCTTGATTAAACTGTAAAATTGCCACGGGGCACGTCGGTTAGATGGGGCTCTAGAATCTATTTTCAAATGCCAAAAACAGTTCACCACTGTGCGCGTAGAGAATATTGCTGCTGCAGTCTATCACTTTATGGAGGTATATTGAAATCTCTCGCTTTCCACCTACTCCTGTTGTGCCATTGAATATCTATCCAATCTGGCTGCCACCATATTGTTACAGTTAGATGAGATATTTATGATCTCCACAACAAAACGGACCTATTTATCCATTCTGAAGCTTCACCTTTACCAGCTGTCAATGGAGGCGCCTAACCGCAAGCAGAGACGCAGACAGAGCTGGAAGAATGAGAACTGTGTCAGCTCAATCATTTCTGACACCCCTCACAGTTTAACAGCATGTGTAGCATTTATAATCACAGATATTTGGAGATTTGCATTCCCTCGACAGCTGCTGATATCTTTAAAGAGCGATAACTGCTTTTTTTTTTTCCATTAGTGACCTTGGATTGACTTCCAAGAATTGAATAATTTTCTCTAGCTGAGGTCTGACCCTTATATGGTCTTCTGTAGCCATATGATACGATATATATTAGAGCCAAGTTGGCACTACAGAGAACTCTTAACTTAATTCTCTGTGAAAGAGAGTATTTAATTAAGTCCTGAGTGATTATGAATCAACCTTGGTAGTATATTCTCCTAATAGTGCACTTTTCTTTTTACGTAGTAAAAGCAGAATGGGAGATTCAGGGTTCAGGCTCGTCTCCTGTTGAAATGTAATTTGGATTTTTAAAAATTAGTTTTTCCTAAAAAATTACAGCTTGAGTTGGCACTTGCAACAATGACTCCACACTTAAGAACTACATGTTGTTGTGGAGTCGTGTTGGGATCGCCATGATGCACTGAAAACCTTTTTCTTATTTAACCTTTATTCTTTTCTGGGGAGGTCTCTCGAGAGGCAACATCTGTTTTATGAGGACGCCCCATTCACATTCACAACTGGAAGTGGACCAGTACAACCACAGACTGATGTGTAGCCACTGAGTAGCTCCACCGGACCAACTGGGGTTAAGGGCCTTGCTCAGGGCTACACATGGGATGATTTTTATGCCCGGAATTTTGGCCCAATTTTCCCCCAGAGTGATCTGGGGCAAGTACAGTAACTCCAGTTGGTCACCCTATATGTGCCTGGTTTGGCAGGAGTGCTTTTTCTTACACAGATGTCTGATTTTCTTCACCATATATTTCTTGCACTTCTTCCATGCTGCTATTGAAGATGATGATGTCATCTCATCTGTACAGTGCATCCGGAAAGTATTTACAGCGCTTCAATTTTTCCACATTTTGTTATGTTATAGCCTTATTACCTCGGTCAAGGGAGGACAGAGATAATGTTTTTAGCGGCAATAGTAGGTTTGTCGGCTGGTTGGTTTGTCTGTTAGCAAGATAACTCAAAAAGTTATGAACGAATTTTGATGCAGTTTTCAGGAAAGATATGTAATGACATTGGGAATAGATGATTAGATTTTGGTGGTGATTCAAATCACAATGTGGATGCAGGAATTTTTTAATATTATATTATATATTAATCTAGTGATTTTCATATACTGCCCCTTTAAGACGTGGCCACTGAGTTACGTGCATGGTCACGGCTTAGGGCCACGTGCCTCGGCAACCAGGAATCCAAACACTGCAGAAAAAGTATTAGGGGCCGTGTCCACCAAACTTGTTTTTTCTACTGTGGGCGACCATTTTGTATTCATTCTCTATGTAGTCCAGCGTTTACAGCGCTGAGCGCCCTCGGCGCTGAAACGCTTTGAGCGGAGTCCACTTTTTGTCACGGCGCTCAGGGTTGAATCACCATAATAGGACTAGTTGTTACAATTCCTAAAATCAGCACTTCAGTTGACTGGTTTCAACCAACTTGGCCCCCAACCACTATGTCTTCCAGGGTGGGATTGATTACCACATGGCACCACCAATGCGTCACATCTTCAGTTGTGCACCCCAGGCTTACTGGGTGTTTCGGCCTTTTATCACAAGACACCCTCGCCTAAAGCTGACCCACCACAGGCTGATCAGGCCTGGGCGTATGTCGCATGGAGGCTCCATGTGGTCATTTGACAGCCCATACTGTGTCCTTCCTCTTCAGCCATAGCCAATGACTGCTTCTCTCAGCAACTCTGGCAAGCTCTTTGATAATTCTCCGTTGGGCCTGCCCTCTGATTCCCACCTCCTTCAGTAGCCTTGTGGTAGAACTGGCTACAAAGCCCCTGCAGCCCACCTCCACAGGGCGCACCTTTACATTCCAGCCCCGCTCCTCTGCTTCAGCTGCTAGGTTTCATATCGCAGCCTTTTCCGTTCAACTTGTCAGACAACTGTACAGCTACGCTCATCAATGTCAGACCTTTCTAAGCAGCCAATCAAAATTAAGGAAGGGAGGGACATAGGACGCTGGTACAGGAAGACGAGAACGGTAAGTAATGGATGGCGGAGAGGCTGAACTTTGCTGCATCAAACAACCCGGTACTCTTTGATCTGACATTAAAATGATATCATGATAAAAATTTGAAAGCAAATGCTTGGAGGAACATGTCCACATCTGCCGCTGTGCCAGGTGAACATTTGCGCCTTTGTCATGATTTGATTTAAGGTGGAATTGCCCAGCCCCAATGTATGGTCAATACAACTATGACAGTCTTGTTATTATTATTATTATTATTATTATTATTATTATTATGTAGTCATATAATGTAGTCATATTGATTTTGCTGTCATTTCTCTGTCTGTTAATAATAATAATAATAATAATAATAATAATAATAATAATAATAATAATAATGCTGGATTATGTCCAGAGGAGTGAGGAACCTCTTTTGACTGCAGTAAGAAATAAGAATCTGGTGAGATCAGATGTAGTCAAACGCCAAGACAACAAAAAGCCATGATGCAGGAAAAGAGATTAGAAAACTTGAAAGCTAAGAAGATGCATGGCCAGATCTTGTGGCAAACGGATGACATCAGACACAAAGCCTTGTGGGACTTGTTAAAGAAAGGAGACCTGAAGAAGGAAACAGAGGGGCTAATCACAGCAGGCCAAGATCAGGCCTTAAGAACAAATGCCTTGAAAGCAAAAATAGAGAAACAAGAGCTTTCTCCTTTATGTAGGATGTGTGGGGTGAAAGATGAGACAGTGGGTCAATAGTTTTGTGAATGCAGTAAGCTGGCACAGACTCAGTATAAACACTGAAATGACACCATGGCCAGGATTGTACACTGGTCAATCATGAAACAGTTCGGTCTTGACGTCAGAGAAAGATGGTATGAGCATAAACCGGAACCAGTGATTGAAGATCAGGCATTAAACTGTTGTGGGATTTTTCTATCCAGACAGATCATGAAATCCAGGCCCACAGACCAGACATTGTGGTAATAAACAGGGAGGCTACTGAGTGCTTGATAATTGATATTGCTGTGCCTGGTGATGCTAGTATCGTGGATAAAGAACAAGAAAAGAGCCAAAAGTACCAGGATCTCAGAAGAGAGGTTTCACGTTGATGGAACATCAAAACATGTGTTGTTCTGGTGGTGGTATGATCCCTGGGCATGGTCACTAAGAACCTTGCCAAATACCTAACAAAGATCGGGAGCCAAACGAAGATAGAGCTCCTACAAAAAGCAGTACTACTCGGCTCTGCAAGAATCCTGAGAAACGTACTTGAGGTCTAAGGCTGAGGGTTACAGCTTGGCCTCTATGGAAACGATTTTCCAGTCTACATCTATGCTGTGATTGTTTAATAATAATAATAATAATAATAATAATAATAATAATAATGGATTGCATTTATATAGCACATTTCATTAAAATTTTCAGGAAAAGTGTGTAATGGCACACAGAACACATGATCAGATTTTGGTGATGGTCTCAAAATGCATACCTCTGCCAAGGCTCTTATCTCCTCACAGGGTGTTAGCAGCAATACTCTACTACTGGATGGATGTGGATGAAATTATCACCACAGGTGGCCCTTGGCCCAAAGATTAACTCATTAGAAAAAAAAAAGATGTTGAAGGTGATCTGTGAGTGCATACCTCCGCCAAGGCCCTATCTTGCAATGTACAGATGGATGGCGATATGGATGAACAAAGGGACGAAGGGGAGGACAAAGGGAGGAAGAGACAGAGCCTTGGCGGAGGTATGCGCTCTCTGAGCCCCCTCTAGTTCCAAAATGGATAAAATTAATTTTTTCCTCAAAATTCTACACATAATACCCCATAATGACACAGTGAAAAAAGTTTTTTGGAGATTTTTGAAAATTTATTAAAAATAAACAAAGAAATTCACAGCCTTTGCCATGAAGTTCAAAATTGAGCTTAGGTGCATCCTGTTTCCACTGATCATCCTTGAGATGTTTCTACAGCTTAACTGGAGTCCACCTGTGGTAAATTCAGTTGATTGGACATGTTTACCTTTTGTTCTTATTAAAGACAAAAATAGAAAGGAGATGTTTTTACCTTCTTTACGTTTCCACTGTGCACTGCAGCCTTCGTCAGAAGTGTCAGCTGATTGCTGCCAGGTGTCATTTTATCAGCTGACTTTCGTAGGCGGGGCCAGCCCAGCAGACCTGTCAGATCCACCGAGCCGGCCCCGCTTTCCACTGTCCGATGGTCTCTGGAGAATGTGGTCCCAGGTGTGGGAAAGCATAAAGGCTCCCTCATCCCAGTTCATGCTATCTTTTCCCCACTTCCTGATTTCTATGGCCTCCTTGATCCAACGTTTGTGTCTGTTGCTCTCCGATCCAACAATTTTTGCGGTGTCCCAGACCATGATGTGATTATTTCTTTTGCAGTGATCTGATATTGCTGATTTTAATGTTTCTTGTTCTGCCTTTTCTTTTTGTGATCTTGTGAGTCGTCCTTGTGTTTCCTTCTCACATTCCTTCTGGTGTTCTTTTTTCCTTGTGGTGAATGATCTTCCGGCTTCTCCAGTGTAAGTTTTGTTGCATGATCTGCATGATATTTGTGGTAGACTGCAAGTCTAACTTAAAACAGTACTGGCACATGCCTCTAGGGGGAACTACCTTTATTGTTCAGCACTACTATTAAGGGGACACATTAGAACAAGAGTGTGAAAACCCCGCGCAGAATCCATGTTCAGTCATATTATGTGTGTTGCAGAATAAACGGCAGAGTTAGCCAAAGAAATAACTCAAGTGTGATCATTGCTACACGGTAGGATATCACACAATTGGCGACGAGGATTAAAAGAAAAAAATCAGCGGCGAGAAACAGAGAACATTGCAAGTGTGGCGAACTCAAGTGACTCCAGTAGTTCGAGTGCAAGTTCAGAGGAGGAAAAACGAGGTTTCCCCACCACGACGAGCAATGGCGGCTGTAATCGGAACGGTAACCCCTTTTGATAACTCGACTCAGTCATGGGAAGAATATAGTGAAATGTTGGACTTTTTCTTCCAAGCTAATGACATTGAGGAGCCAGACAAAAGGAAGGCTGTACTGTTGAGTGGAGTTGGTGCAACTACTTACAGCTTGTTGAGAAATTTAATAAGCCCTGCATTACCGAAAGATAAAACGTACGACCAGCTTACTGCTGAGCTTCAGAAGCACTTCAGTCCCAAACCGAGTGAAATAGTGCAACGATTCAAATTTAATTCACGCATAAGGAGGAACACTGAGTCCATAGCAGAGTATGTGGCAGAATTGAGGAAATTAGCACTGCACTGTGATTACAAAGACTCATTGGAAGAAATGTTAAGAGACAGACTTGTGTGTGGAGTGAATGATGACCGTATGCAACGGCGACTTTTATTTGAAACAAAACTCACTTTTGTGAAGGCTTTGGAATTATGCCAAGCGATGGAAACAGCATCTAAAGATGTGAGAGAGATGCAAGGGAAGCTAACAGAGGACACAGCAACGCATGTTCGTGTGCCTAAGACCCAAGTAGGTGTCCACAAAGTGTTGACTGACAAAACTCAGCACAAATTCCCCAGTTGTTATCGCTGCAAAGGCCAGCACAATGCTGCCGAGTGCAAATTTGCCACTGAGCTGTGTCATAATTGTGGCAAGCGAGGGCACATTAAGAAAGCATGTAGAATAAAGGTGGACAGCGCACAGGTGCTGAAAGCGACAGTTAATGGGCAAAAGTATGAAAACAAGGGCCCAGGAAAGGAACAGCGAGCGAATCAACTGAGAGGGGAGGGAGAAAGTGATACAGAAGACATGGGTTTTCACACAATTTACAACACGTCAGAGGAGCTGACCAAGGTAGCGCCCATCACGCGTACCATGAATGTTAATGGAATGAAAGTAACATTTGAAGTTGATACAGGCTGTGGAGTAACCATATTAAGTAAACAGCAATATACACAACTGTGGAAGAAAACAGACACAGCAGAATTAAATCCCTGTTCATTAAAATTAAAAACATACACAGGAGAGAAGCTAGACGTGCTAGGCATGGCACAAGTGAAGGTGCAGCACGAAAACAAAGAAAAGGACTTACCTGTAGTAGTAGTTGGGAGCGAAGGACCAAATCTACTAGGGCGAAGTTGGCTACAAGAACTGGCCATGATTGATCAGTTGGTGAATAAAGTGGAATCTCAGCCCAAATTGCAGCTGGAGGAGATCCTCGAAAGACACGCTGAGGTGTTCAAAGAAGGCTTAGGACAGCTAAAAGGTGTCACTGCAAAGATTAATGTGGACAAGGAGGCCCAACCACGATTCTGCAAACCCCGACTGGTACCCTATGCAGTCAAGCCACTGGTTGAAAGCGAGCTACAGAGGCTGCTGGATGACAAGATCATTGAGCCAGTGCAGGTTGCAGAATGGGCGGCGCCCATAGTCCCAGTGAGAAAGCCGGATGGCTCCATTAGAATATGTGGTGATTACAAACTCACTGTCAATCGAGCATCACGGGTGGATCAGTATCCAATTCCTAAAGTGGAGGACCTCTTCGCACAGCTGAATGGCGGCCGACACTTCACGAAATTAGACATGAGTCACGCCTACCAACAAGTAGTCCTGGAAGAAGAATCAAGAAAGTATGTAACCATCAATACACACAAAGGCTTATATACCTACACACGCTTACCATTTGGAGTAGCTTCCAGTCCTGCTATATTCCAGAGAACTATGGAGGGCATCCTAGGTGGAATTCCGAATGTTGCCATTTATTTGGATGACATCCTTTGTACAGGACCAAATGAACAAGAACATCTGAAAACGCTGGAGGAAGTGCTTCAACGGTTGGAGAAAAGCGGTCTGAGGTTGAAAAGAAGCAAGTGTGAGTTCATGGGAAAAGAGGTGGTGTTCCTAGGCCACAAGATCAACGCCAGTGGTCTACACCCTCTAACAGACAAAGTGGAAGCCATTGCGGAGGCGCCTGAGCCACAAAATGTTACTGAGTTAAAAGCCTACCTGGGCTTGTTGAACTATTACCATAGGTTCCTCCCAAAGCTCTCCACGCTGCTGGCACCACTACATACCTTACTTAAGAAGGAAGAAAAATGGTCATGGGGGGTCAAGCAGCAGAAGGCGTTTGAAGAGTCCAAAGCGCTACTTCAGTCCTGTAGTGTGTTAGTGCACTATGATTCAAACAAACCACTCATCCTGACGTGTGACGCATCACCCTATGGTGTGGGTGCTGTACTCTCGCATCGTATGGAGGATGGCTCAGAGAGACCCATAGGGTTCGTCTCAAGAACTCTTAGTGCAGCTGAGAAAAACTACTCCCAGCTAGACAAGGAGGGCCTTGCAGTAGTATTTGGTGTAAAAAAATTCCACAAATACCTGTACGGGAGACAGTTCGCTATAGTGACTGACCACAAGCCACTAATTTCACTGTTCAGTGAAATGAGAGCCATACCCCAGATGACATCTCAGAGAATTCAGAGATGGGCCGTTACATTAGCAGCGTATGAGTACACCATCGTTTACAAAGCCGGACGGGACCATACGAATGCTGACGCGATGAGTAGGCTACCCTTGGATGGAGGAAGAGACAGCACGCCTGAGGAGGAGGAGAGAGTGCTATTGTTTGAAGATATCGGCGTGCCCCTGGTGAACGCACAACAAATAAAGAAGTGGACAGACAAAGACCCTGTTCTAGCAAGAGTGCGAGAATACATCTTGCGAGGATGGCCGAAGATGAACAGTCCTGAGTTCATTCCCTATGCCCGACGACAGGATGAGCTCAGCACCCAGGAAGGTTGTATCCTGTGGGGAGGACGCGTGGTTGTTCCACCACCTGGTAGGAATGCCTTACTGCAACAACTACACCAAGCACACCCTGGCATCACTCGCATGAAAGCGTTGGCGAGGAGTTACATGTGGTGGCCCAACATGGATGCAGAGGTGGAGGCGCTTGTGAAGTCATGTGCGGCATGCCAGGAGAACAGGAACAGTCCTCCAGCAGCCCCACTACATCCCTGGGAAGTTCCAGATAAACCATGGAGAAGAATTCACATTGACTACGCAGGTCCATGGATGGGAAGAATGTTCCTGATCATAGTTGACGCATACTCAAAGTGGATCGATGCATATTCTGTGAGTAGCTCTACTTCTACTGTTACCATTGAATGTCTTAGAAAGAGTTTCAGCCAACATGGGCTACCTGAAATCATAGTATCAGATAACGGTACATGTTTTATGAGTGAACAGTTCCAAGAGTTTTCTGAAAAGAATGGCATACGTCACATCACGACTGCGCCATACCATCCTTCTTCTAACGGCTTAGCCGAGAGGGCCGTGCAGACGTTCAAGTCACTCATGAAAAAGATGACAGGAGACTCTATTGAAACCCGAATGTCGAGAGCTCTGTTCAGCTATCGAATAACACCCCAATCTACAACTGGCAAGTCACCAGCTGAGCTGTTGTGTGGAAGGAAGTTGAGGTCAACATTTGACTTAATACATCCAGACTTCAGAAACAAAGTGCATGATAAACAAGAGAAACAAAAAGGTTATCATGACATGCATGCTAGAGAGAGAATACTGAGAGAAGGAGACGTGGTCTACACCCGCAACTTTGGCTCAGGACCAGCCTGGGTACCAGGAGAAATAACAGAAAAGACAGGCCCTGTGTCATTCAAGGTGACATTAGGTCATGGACAAGTGGTGAGGCGACACATCGACCAAGTTCGTGGTAGGAGCTCCATTCCCCTGCCGATGGCACCAGAGGTGTTGTCTGACAACCATTCTGAGGAGAGCATCAACGAACCACCACTTCAGGTGATACCTGAGGTACCCGTCTCTGCAGATTCTACGGGCAGCACTGCAGCCGCCGAAACAGTGGAGCAGTCTGAGTCTTCACCTGCAGTTGGCTCACCAGCCGTGAGAAGATCTCAGCGAGCTAGGAAAGCTCCAGACTACTTGAAGGACTATACTTAGTCAGTAGTGAGTTCCCCAGCCACAGGACAAGAATGCGTCCTGGAACCTCACTGGGATGCGGTAGTCAAACCAATTCCCCAGTTAGACTGTTATGTGTGTTATACATATAAAAAAAAAGAAAAAAAAAAAGAGAAAGCCATTATGTGTATGGCACATGTGTTTAAGAATAGTTTAATCTAGAGGGGAGGGATGTGGTAGACTGCAAGTCTAACTTAAAACAGTACTGGCACATGCCTCTAGGGGGAACTACCTTTATTGTTCAGCACTACTATTAAGGGGACACATTAGAACAAGAGTGTGAAAACCCCGCGCAGAATCCATGTTCAGTCATATTATGTGTGTTGCAGAATAAACGGCAGAGTTAGCCAAAGAAATAACTCAAGTGTGATCATTGCTACACGGTAGGATATCACATATTTCATATATTACATTGCATTTTTTGTCTTGTTCTATTTTGTCCTTGGGGTGTACTAATAACTGTCTTAATTTTTTGTGTGGTTTTACTGATGTGTTTATTTTGTATTTTTTCATGATCCTTTGAATTGGTTCCGTTATCCCTTGGATGTACAATATAGTTATGGTGTCCTTGTTTTTGATTTTGGCTTTTGCTCTGTGTCTTGTTTCCTGTTTTTTTTTCTTTGTTTTTGACTTGCTGTTTCCCTTTGTTTATGGCCCATACTGGATATTGGCAACGTATGAGTGCATGGTTTATGTGGTTTTCTTCCTCCTGTCTGTCTTTTTGGTCTGTGATAATGGTGGCCCATTCATATAATGTCCTGACAACTGATAGTTTGTGTGCTGTGGGGTGTTCTGATGTCCATAGTAGGTATTGGTCTGTGTGGGTTGGTTTCTTGTGGACTGTGATTTTTATACTTCTGTCATCATTGTGGTGGATTTTCATGTCCAGAAAGGCTATGGTGCCATTTTCTTCCTCTTCGTATGTGAATTTTATATTCCCAGTGCTGTCCGTGCTATTCAGATGGTCAGTGAGTTCTTGTGTGTGTCCTATCCTTATTTTTTCCAGAATGTCGTCCACGTATCTCTTCCAGAGGGTGGGTTTACATTGTGTAGGTGCTGTGTTGATGGCTTTGTTTTCAGGATCCTCCATGAAAAAGCTGCTCATGATGGCTGATAGTGGGTCTCCCATTGCAAATCCTTCTTTTTGTCTGTAGATTTTTCCTCTGTATTGAAAATAGGTGGATTTTGCAACAAATTGTAATAGTTCAGATATGTCGTGAACTGTGAGATTGGTGCGTCTTTTTAGGGTTCTGTCATTACTGAGGTGTTCTTGCACTATATGTAGTGTGACATCAGCAGGGGTCTTTGTGAATAATGAAATGACATCATGTGAAATGAGGATCTCGTCTGATTCTATTTTCATATTTTTGAGTTCTTGCAGTGGTATTCTGATAGTCCAAGGAGGGGTTTGATGATTTCAACCAGGGCTTTTGCACTGCAGTGCACTGCGCACACAGTGCACAGTCAAAACATGTAAAGAAGGTAAAAACATCCTCCTTTCTATTTTTGTCTTTAACAAGAACAAAAGATAAATAATTTAAAAGAAGACAAAATGAACCTACTTGAGCCATTGATTGGACATGGTTTGGAAAGGCACATACCTGTCTATATAAGGTCCCATAGCGGACAGCGCATGTCAGAGCATAAACCAAGCATGAAGTCAAAGGAATTGTCTGTAGACTTTTAAGACAGGATTGTCTTGAGGCACAAATCCCAATAAGCACAGTGGCCTCTATCATCCGTAAATGGAAGAAGTTTGGAACCACCAGAGGGCAGTGTGGTGGCGGAGTGGTTAGCACTGTGGCAGCACAGCAACTCACCCTTGGCTGGGGGATCCTGGGTTTGATCCCAGCCCCCAACCAACAGTGATCTGTGTGGAGTTTGTATGTTCTCCCCGTGTCTGCATGGGTTTACTCTAGGATTTCTCCGGTTTCCTCCCACATGCCAAAAACATGCAAGTTAGGTTAATTGGCATCAAAAACTGGGGATTCTAAATTGTCCTTAGGTATGACTGTGAGAGTGAATGATTGTCTGTCTCTCTGTGTTGGCCCTGCGATGGACTGGCGATCTGTCCAGGGTGGACCCTGCCTCTTGCCCAATGATGCTGGGATAAGCTCCAGCACCCCCATGACCCGAAAAGGATTAAGTGGAAGAAGATGGATGGATGGAACCACCAGGACTCTTCCTAGAGCTGGCCGGCTTTCTAAACTGAGTGATTGGGGGAGAAGGGCCTTAGTCAGGGAGGTGACCAAGAACCCGATGGCCACTCTGTCAGAGTTCCACCATTCCTCTGTGGAGAGAGGAGAACCTTCCAAAAGGACAACCATCTCTGCAGCAATCCACCAATCTGGCCTGTATGGTAGGGTGGCCAGACAGAAGCCACTCCTTAGCAAAAGGCACATGGCAACCTGCCTGGAGTTTGCCAAAAGGCACCTGAAGGACTCTCAGACCATGAGAAACAAAATTCTCTGCTCTGATGAGACAATGATTGACCTCTTTGGCGTGAATGCCAGGCGTCATGTTTGGAGGAAACCAGGCATCGTTTATCACCAGGCCAATACCATCCCTACAGTGAAGCATGGTGGTGGCAGCATCATGCTGTGGGGCAGGCAGGAACTGGGAGACTAGTCAGGATAGAGGGAAAGATGAATGCAGCAATGTACAGAGACATCCTGGATGAAAACCTGTTCCAGAGCGTTCTTGACCTCAGACGGTTCATCTTCAGCAGAACAACAACCCTAAGCACACAGCCAAGATATCAAAGGAGTGGCTTCAGGACAACTTTGTGAATGTCCTTGAGGGGCCCACCCAGAGCCCAGACTTGAATCCAATTGAACATCTCTGAAGAGCTCTGAAAATGGCTGTGTACCAACATTTCCATCCAACCTGATGGAGCTTGAGAGGTGCTGCAAAGAGGAATGGGTGAAACTGCCCAAAGATACAGTAGGTGTGCCAAGTTTGTGGCATCATATTCAAAAAGACTTGTGGCTGCAATTGCTGCCAAAGGTGCATCAACAAAGTATTGAGCAAAGTATTGTGCAACGGCTGTGAATACGTTTGTACATATTTCATTTTGGAATAAGGCTGTAACATAACAAAATGTGGAAAAAGTGAAGAGCTGTGTATACTTTCTTGATGCACTGTTACTCTAACTGATCCATCGATTTTGATGCCTCTCTCTTCCCATCTGAGTTTTCTGGAAAACTTTTTCTAGGACCGCCATGAATAGTTTTGGAGAACCGATGTTCCTTTGTCTTATGCTTTGTAGCATCATCAGCTGGTTTGGAATTAAAATTCATCATTTTTCTTTGGAGAGGAAGTCTTGAAACTCAGACCCTTATTGTAAAACCCCCTTTCCAAAACACACAGGAAGGCAACAGCTTTGAAGCCTATGCCATCGGCCATAGAACAGAAACAGGTTTTAACTCCCCTAACATCAATCTGACAAAAGAGATCCAAGACTGGCACTTTTATGATGGGATACATGTCTGAGATTCACCAGACCATCACATTCCTTTCAAAACTGTGAAAGTCCAACAGTGCCCCCAAAGGGACAAGTGAAGTATTGTGCCCATCCTCAAATTAACAAGGATCCCACAGGAAATTAACCTTTTTATCTGTAAGATTCTCACTTTTCAGAAGATACTTCTCAGAACACAATGGAAGTTATGATTGGACTCCGATGGACTATTCTGGTTTCAAGTGTTTCATTAATCATTGATTTGAATGTATTTTATCTTTGAAAAGTTTGTCACAAGAAAATTATATTTGTTGCATGCCACTTTGAAATTACATTTTATAGATATGCATGTTTATCGTAGTAATAATGAAAAGTAGTCATAAATCACTGAAGTTTTAATTTTACCTTATATAATGTGAATTCCAGCTTAACCATCCAACTCTGTGCAAACTGTAGGCCATCTGATTTGAAACAGCCAAGCACCAACTAGTCTTGCTCATGTTGACACCTCTTTCATTCTATTGGTCAGTTTCAAATAAAGAAACCTTTCCTGATTAGACAAGAGGTTTGTGAAGTCCAGTTCTCAAATGTAATTGGTTCCTATTACTGCTAGTCAAGTTTTTTATCTTTAGGAAAGCACTCACTTTAAAAGTTGGAAAACTCCCAGTTTTTTGAGATAGTTTTTTCCTTGAGTTCTCTTGAGTTCGAACCACATATCTCTTGCCTGGAGTAAAACTCAGTTTTTCTCTTTTCCTATCCATCTTATTCCTCGGGGTGCCGCTGTAGGAACGGTTATGGGTGGAGCTTCCGGTTTCCGCTGACCTAGTGATAAATCAGTCAGTAAGAGTGGAGTAGCAGGGGCGTTTAAAATAGCGTTTCTAAAAGTTTTTCAAATTCATTTTATAGTCTACATACGTATTTTGCACTCAAGTGGCAGCTAATTTCAGCTATTCTAGTTTTTGTATTTTTTGAATGTTTTTTGCGTAGTTCTGGTACTTGTTGGTGTTTGTGGTTGTGCCATACTGGATAAATGGAGGCTTCTCACCACATGGTGACAGACAACATCCAAGCACGGTGTTGTGGCATACGTTCGCTCTAACATAAATTTGATTATGTCCAACATATTTTAACAAAATGCAGCTGACTTTATTGCATTGGAGACGTGCTGGTTGGAATGCTCACCATGTCATTATGAGTACAGGCAACAAGAAGTCATAAATCAGGTTCAAGTTACTTTATTTGTACCCGTAGGTAGATTTGTTTTGCAGTCAGGTGACATCCATATTTACAAACTACAAGTACATTCAACATGAACACAAACATAGGCACACATGAAGCTGACTATAAACACGATAAAAAGTACTCAAGGCTCCACCAATCGGGGCATAGGACAAAGAGATAAGAGAAAAAACAAAGAGATAATAGAGAAGGGTCATATTAAAAAGTTAAAGTTAACACTTTCTTTGTTTGGTAGGGCAAGTCCCGGGAAAACCCTATGAGTGCCTGGTATCATTGGAAAGCTTACAAATCGTACTTTCTAAAAATACCTATGTTTTTGCGGAAGACTTAACTTCCAACCGATCGAAAGTGAGTTTTCAACCTAGCTAAAATATAAACAGATTTTTGTCTTTTTCTGGGACAGTTTTTGCGCACTACTTACAAATTAAATACCATTTTGAAGGTCTTTCAATACAGAATATGGAAATAACATTACATCAGTTTTGAAAATGTCCTCAAAGTGACTCATTTTGCCAACACTGGTCATTTATTTACACTGTTAGCATCTTAGCAGCGGCGCTAACTAACAGAGCTACTGTGTACGAGGCCACTTTTTAAAGTCGTCTTTCCATCCCTCAATAGTGGTGGGAAGTGGTGTGATTATATTACTATTTTGAGGTGCAAGAGGCTGTGTTCCCGCATTTCTGATGCTGAAGTCATTGTGTTTTAACAAGGAAAAGTGTCCCGTTTCAGTGACAACCATATGTTCTAAACTAGTACCATAAGCTGCTACCATAATTCATGCAAGGCATCACTGGGCCTAGGAATAAGGCGGATTTACATATTCTTCACAGTTTTTTAAAAAGTTTTTCTTTGTTTCTTTTTCTTAAACCTCTGTTCCAAGAGGATTGATTTTTATTTTCCTCACATGTAACCAAAGCTTATTCTCACTCAGTTACCACGATATGGGAAGAACTTGGACTTCGTGACTTGAAATTTTCTTCTTTTTATGCCTCGGTGAAGGAGGCATACGGTAATCAGTCAGTGTGTCTGTTTGCGTATCTGTCTGTTACCAGCTTTTCAGCTCACCCAGTCAAAATTAAGTGCAACAAAAGGCCTGTATCATTGTATTGTCATATTTTATTGACTTTTAATTTGCCAGAATTCTGAGATAAGGCTTTGTTTTCGGCATAAACACAAATTTAACTCACCTTTAACGTCAATGGAGCCGATGGAAAAGGTATTGTAATAATTATGCCAGGCCAGTAGAGGCAGCAGTGCGACTTTCTTACAGCACAACACAGCACGTTTTTTTACAGCACGTTGAGTTGAACTGTTATAAAATTGCGGTTACTGAAAAAAAAACATGTATTCAGCAACTACCCAATTTATTCATCACATTGATTGTTTTCACACTGGTTTTGCTGTTTAGTTTTGCAGAGGAAGGACGAGGTAAAACTCATTAAAAACTCACTAAAAGCTGTGTCCCAACATTCAGTGAACTGCGCATGCGCCCGGAAACTCCCGCCAGAGGGAAGTACTGAGCAATCCGTCAATACTAGGTAAATAAATGTCTGTCTTTTTGCCAGTTTGTTTCCTTCCTCTGCCAAACAAACAGCAAAAGTTCCTGTTTGTCTTGATTGTCATTGTATTCACGTACCTCCATTACTTTCGCCATTTAAAACATCTGCCATTGCTCTTCTTTTGTTTGGATTGCAGCTGTTCAGCACAAGCACAAGCATGTGAACTGCAGATTATTTTCACAGCACGTGTGTACTCCAAAATTACTGGATGGATTTGGATGAAATTTTTTTTACAAGAGGTGGTCCTTGGGCTAGAGAGGAAACCCATAACATTTTGGTGATGATCCAAGAACACATACCTCCACCAAGACTCTGGCACCAAGGCATCAGCACCTTGGTGCTTTCATTCTTAAAGTTTTATGACCTAGGTACTACTGGAACTTGCTTGATTCCTCTAAAGTCAAGTTCTGGCCCATACTGATGAAGTTTGGATCAAAGAAGCCAGCCACACCGTTCGTTCAGCTCCTGTTGATTGCAGTTTCAAAGAGCAGCATGATTTTTGGAAGAAATTATCTGTGGGCAGATAATTTCCATCATTCCACCTGATGGACTCATTCGGATCCATTTGATGTCCTGTCACTGTCTCCTGATACAAGAATAAGCACAACCCATTTTCTCTTTGCTGAGCTCAGTTCTGATGTCAGTCCAAATGCGATTTTCCAAATTTCTCCTGTTCAGACATAGGTCTGATCACAAACTCTGACAAGAGTTATAAAAACTTAGGAAAAGTGATATTTATCTTTTCATTAATCTCTGTTCCTTCTTAGAGTAACACAGATTCTCCTTTTTATAAACTAACTTCTATCATTTTCTTCATAAAATTGTGTCCAATTTTCCTAACCATTCTGTTTTACAGCTATTTTATGGTTCTTTTTTCATTTTCTATTACAGTGCCAATTTAAAGGTCTGATGATACAATTTTGCCATTTTTTAGTATGTTGTATAAACCCAAAAGTCATTGTCGATGATCAATATAATATTTACAACCGCGCCTGCATAAACTAGTTATCATCAAAAAACCGCAGCCGCTGACTGGACTGTGGTGCCACCCACCAAATGAAGGGTGGCACCACCATGACGTAAGTGACAGAACGGATGCCGATGTGGTTGACTGGAATGACAGCAGCTTTGTAGCTCACAGTTTCTCTGGTTTCTTGTTTTAATTTTACGGCTATGCCTTCACGTTGTGTCGCAGGCTTAGATAAACAGCAGGCCATGAAAGACCACATCACATGCTTCAGCTCCAACTGTCACAAGCCGCCTCGTGCACTCCTCGGGTGCTTTTACGCAGGAGGAGTGCACAAAGAGGGGGAGGATTAATGGATTTATGCACAGCTTTGACCTACTTTCTGTGATCGCATGCTGACACTTGCCGGTCTGGCCACGCCCCCCTCTCATCATCATCAGCTGATTCAAACTGCCGCTGATCATCTTTCCCGGTCCTCGCCCAGGTGCTTCTCATCACACCATCACCAGCAGTGCGTGTACTTAGTGGCCGTTTGCCAGTCACACACTGCTGGTCCATAGTATTGTCATCTGTGTCATAATTCCTTGTGCACCATAACGCGGTGCACGGTGAATGAAAAACTCAATTACTGGAGTAGAATGTGCCATTTATTAACATAAACTCAAACAAAAATAACAAGTCCAGCCAACCACGAAAATACAGAGAATTGAAATGATGAAATAAGGCCACCAAACATGCAGGAGCGCCACCTGGATGCTCTACAGCCCAGCGGGGGGAATTCGGCACAAGGAGAAAGGCAAACATTAAACTTAGGGTACCAGAGCGATCCGGGGCTGTCCATGCAGTCTGGAGGATGAGGAAGTAAGCTGGGTCAGCCACAAACGTCAAGGGATTAACCATACTTGCAATGACAGGCTGAACAAATACGAAGGTGATAAATGCATATGTGGAGAAACTAGCTACCGCGTGTGGAGGTGAATGCCCTGGCGATCTCTTCCTACTAACCCCTCGTTTAAATAATAATAATCCTAACGAGGGAAGAGATTGCCAGTTTGAGAATGCGTGGGCTGGACATAATTGATCCCTGGTGTGCATGGATGAGTGTATGGGCGTGTGAATAGGAATGAATGGTGTGTGTGTGTGTGTGTGTGTGTGTGTGTGTGTGTGTGTGTGTGTGTGTGTGTGTGAACACCCGTAACAAGGCACAGCTGAAGCCACTTGACAGGAGGAGGGGGCATGCCTAAGCTGTCAGGGAGCAAAGGACCCAAACAGCTGCCTGACTCGCCTGATAGAAAATAGGGCAAAGCAATAAGTCAGAACTTCATGACAGCCACCCCCCCCCCCCCCGGGTGATTCCAGAACCCCAGTACCATCAGCCAAAAACAAAAAGAACACACCTCAAGGGAACCCCCCCCCCCCCCAGCAACAAACAATTACCCAGAGTGGGAGGTGGGGGAAAACCGGTTAGGAGGGAAGCAACCAGTGACAAATACAACACGAAATAAGCAAGTCAAGAACAGTGACCCTCCTAACAGCCCCCACCCAGGATACTAACCCTCCTCCCCAGAAGTCCAAAGTTCAGGGGGTCGACCAGAGTCCCAGGCCCCCAGCATGGCGAGGGGTGACTGATTGGGTGGCCTGCCCAAGTCCCATGTCCAGCAGGCAGCCTGCAGAATAGCGTCTGGCGGCCTGCCCGGGCCGATGGGCCACCCGACCTGAAGGCCAAGTCTTTCAGGTGGCCGACCAGTGTGGTGGAGCCACCAGAACCAGAGTTGAAGGCGGAGAGGCAGCCTATCCACCCGGGAACCTCGGTGGCCAAACCGAGGAACAGGAGCCCCCTGCTCTCTGAAGTTTGGAGCGGGGGGACTGTAGCACCCGCGATGGTCCTGATCTGGGACGTGGCTGCACCCGCGATGGTCCCAGTCTGGGACATGGCTGCACCTGCTATAGTCCCAGTCTGGGACGTGGCTGCACCTGCAATGTTCCTGGTCTGGGACGTGGCTGCACCTGTGATGGTCCCGGTCTGGGACGTGGCTGCACCTGTGATGGACCCGGTCTGGGACGTGGCTGCACCTGTGATGGTCCCGGTCTGGGATGTGGCTGTACCGGTGGTGGACTCTGGCTGGAGCTCTGCTGCACCTGCGGTGGTCCCCATCGGTGGCCTCATTGCTCCTGCAGTGGCCTCCCCAGCAAGGGAGGTAATGCTCCTCATGACCCCTGGCACTGGGTCCCTATCCTCGGCGGCTTCTGGTGAGATTAGCTGCTCTCCGGCAACCCTGGTAGGGGGCTCCAAACCCGGAGGGAGAGAAAGAGAGACCGGGTCAGGGTCGCAGGCAGTGGCAGAGCCTGGTGAGGCGGCCCCGAGGGCTACTATGAGCTGCCCCGGGCCCTCCTCACCATGAAACAGGCAGTGTGACATTGACATTGACATTACTGACATAATGGAGCACATTTGCCTGAACTCGGGCTCCACCGCCGTCCAGGACTTCGGCGGTGCATGGAGTCTGTCGGTTCACCCGGTGCTGTACCCCCGTCAACCTCCTCTGGGACCGCTAGCCCTGCATCGTCGTCCATAGGCAACCCCGGTAGTGGCAGCTCCTCTCCAGCGACCCTAGGAAGGAGCTCGACGGGGATAGGAGAGGAGGAACGGATAGGGTTGCCGGCAGCGGCAGAGCCCCACGAGGGGAGTCCAGGTGCGGCCGGGAGCCGCACCCGACTGTCCTCCCCAAGAACCAGACAAGATCTCTCAATCATTGACAAATGAACTACAGGAGAGATTACTTGCCTGTGCTCAAGCTCTACCGCTGTCCAGGACTCTGACGATGCCAACGATGCCGTTTCGGGTCCCATCAGCTGGAGGTCTGGTCCAAGGAATGACCCCGCTGCGGCGGCCCCCGTAGCAGGTGTGATGGTGGTTACAGTCGTGGTGCTCCCGTGTGCCATCCTCCATGCCACTGGCTCCTCTGGCGTCGCAGCCGAGGGTGACCTCTCCACTGGCCCATGGGCTGGACCCTCCTGGGCCTCTGGTTCCTCCCCCCTCGAGCGACCTGGTTCCAGCGCAGGCAAGCTTGTAGGGGCACACAAAAGAGGCTGGATGAGGTCGGGTGAGGGAACACTACATGCCGGTGGGACGGAGCACTCAGGGGACTGCACACCTTGAGTCCCCTCACCAGGAAGCAGGCAAAATTGTTCATCAACAAAAAAAGTCAAATTAAAAAAAAATGCCTGTTCTCCTGGCATTGGACCTCCCCAGTGACCTCTGGGACGTCTCCTCTTCTGTCCTAATGTTCCTCCAATTCCTCTTGGGACGTTGCTGAGCATAGCTCAGGGCAAAGGGGCAGGGCTGTCGTCGGTGAGACAGGCCACTTCTTGCGGCGAGAGTTCCTCCTCTTCTTCACAGGCAGTTCGGGAACCAAATAATATGGGATGCAGCGCACCGCGCTGGGCAGCAAGTCCCCTGAACCGAGAAGCTCTGTCTTCTCCAGAGAAGGAAGCAGAGTGACTGCGAGGAGCTCGAGCGCTGGGGAATCCTTATCTGACTACTCCTCACAGTTTTCCCCCTCCATCCGACAGTTGAGCCGGGCCAGTATCTGCTCCTCCTTCGCACAGCGCTCCTCCTTAACCTGGCAGTCGAGCTGGGTGAGCAAGGCCAACCACTCCTCCTCCGTTGACAAGCCCGTGGATCAAGTCGGCGGAGGGGAAGAAACCCTCACAGCCGGGGGCGCGCCTCCTTGGGCCTCTCTCTCTTGGTGCTCCTCCTTGAGCCAATGGTTTATCGTGGCCAGCAACCCCAGTCTGTCCTCCAGTGTCATCACGTCTGAGGACTGGGTGGGCGCTGGCCAGGGAGAAGAAAGATAACCGCAAGGAAAGGAGGTCTTCCTCTGCCAGGAGCGTTTCTTCTGATGGGGGGCTGGCTTCGGTGTAGGAGAGGCACCCTCCAGCTCCATGTCTGGCGAGGGGAGGATAGCGGAGAGGATGGCTTCCATCCTAGGAATGATCCGGAGGTTAGGGTGGCACCGCTCGACGTCCTCTGTGACGAGCCATGCCCACTGCACGTCCTCAGGAAACTGTGGCCACTGAAAGGCAAAGGTTGCCTCTTCCAACAGCTCCTGGGCTCTCTGCTCCTCGTCCGTCCAGATCATCCCGTCGGTACTTGAGGAGAAAGAAAAAAGAGGTGAAAGAAAAAGAAAAAAACGCACATCTACTCTGCTGATTTTTTTCTGTATGGTCGGGGTATTCTGTCATAATTCCCCGTGCTCTATAATGCAGCGCACGAGGGAGGGAATGAAAAACTCAATTGCTGGAGTAGAACATGCCATTTATTAACATAAACTCCCACAAAAGTAACAAGTCCAATCAACCACAAAAATACAAAGAATTGAAATGATGAAATAAGGCCACCAAACATGCAGGAACGCCACCCGGATGCTCTATGGCCCAGCGGGGGGAATTGCCTAGTGCCGCAGGGCTGCTGTCGGCACAAGGAGAAAGGCAAACATTAAACTTAGGGGACCAGAGCGATCTGGGGCTGTCCATGCAGTCTGGAGGATGAGGAAGTAAGCTGGGTCAGCCACAAACATCAAGGGATTAACCGTACTTGCAATGACAGGCTGAACAAATACGAAAGTGATAAATGCATATGTGGAGAAACTAGCTGCCGCGTATGGAGGTGAATGCCCTGGCGATCTCTTTCTACTAATCCCTCGTTTAAATAATAATAATCCTAACGAGGGAAGAGATTGCCGGTGTGAGAATGCGTGGGCTGGACATAATTGATCCCTGGTGTGCATGGATGAGTGTATGAGCGTGTGAATAGGAATGAATGGAGTGTGTGTGTGTGTGTGTGTGTATATATGTGTGTGTGTGTGTGTGTGTGAACACTTGTATCAAGACACAGCTGATGGCACTTGACAGGAGGAGGGGGCATGCCCAAAGCTGTCAGGGAGCAAAGGACCCAAACAGCTGCCTGATGCGCCTGATAGAAAATAGGGCAAAACAATAATAAGTCAGAACTGGGTTTGGAACCACCAAACCCAGATTCATGACAATCTGTGCTGTTAGTCTGCCATTATTTTCAGCATTCTCACGACGTGTTAGTCACTCCATGTTCGCCGTGGTTCTCGTGCGTCCTTCAAGCGATGTCGGATCTGGGGCGCATCTGTGGCTAACACGTCTCCTCTCATTCGTTCTCTGGGCGACGCCGGCCCCCGAATGCCATCAATAAGTGTGTTTGTGTTTTTTGTACGTCTTCACCTTTTTGGGAATTATCTGTCTTTCTGTATTAAATGTGCTGTGGTGAACCCTGCACGTAAATCCTCGTTATTTCATCCTCCCTCTCCATGCCCTGCGTAAGAGCGCACGGAGGGTCATGATGAATGGATTTATGCGCAGGATTCACCAGATAATACATAATACATAAATACATAAAGATAATACATAATAAACCCGATGCCTGAGCCAGAGAGAATACACTGCTTTGATTTTATTGAAAAATCGGGTTTAAATAAATTATATAATTTGTTGCAATATCTGTAACAAAAGCATAACACTTGGTGTTCCCCTGCTGTGTGTTTGTCGCTGCTGCTGCGGTGGGCATGTGTGTCTGTCCACTGTCACTCTCTGAGTCTGACTCACTTGGCACAAAGCCCGCTTGGCACGGCTCAAACCTATATGGTCTGATGCCCCCAGATTCTTCATTGTCATCCCATTCTTCGGAACTATAATCGTCTGAAGACTGGACAACACAAACCATTTCCAGACTACATGTGCTGGAACCATCGTCAATGTTTTCAGCCGCTTCCATCCTGTGTGTACAATGAGCAGCCAAGCGCTGTATTCTGTTGATGACATTGCAACATGGCCAGGGGCTTTTCCAGCCACTGACATAATTGGTAACGTGGCGCTCATGAAAACGTCAGATATTCGAGTGAAAAAAAGCCTGTTTGACTTAGAACTGCACCGACCGACCTATTTTGTCATATTGTATTATGTGTTGAAAAATTAGATGAAGTCAAAAACGTGTCATCAGACCTTAAAGCTATGTTTTTCCATGGTTCCACATGAGTCCACCCGGTAAATTCTTAGAAATGCAAATGTGGTGTTTGATACTTGTTGATCATTTCACATTGCCGTAAAAGTCACTTGAATGTAAGTTGAGTTTTATTATTAAACTGTAATAGGTACATTGAAGTTTCTGCTTGATTTTTTTTGTGTGTGTGTCCATTCTCTCGATTAACATAGAGAATTCACTAATGTTTAAGAATGATTCATTGCTGATACAAATATTGAATTATTAAAAAAAATTGTTCATTCTTTCTGGGCTGGTGCCCCAACTGTCATATTGGCTGGACAAGCCACCTGAGTGCAACGTGCAATCACCAAGAGAACACACAAAAAACGTTTGACCCTTTATTTGAATGTTCAAACACAGCAATCTTGAAGAGAAAATGCCAATCACTCGCCAGATAAGCAGGAGCCCAGCGGAGGACAGATGATGCTGATTAGGGAGGAATGGAGATATAATGGGGAAAACAGATAAAGCCACTCACGTGAGAGATAGGAGAAGACCAGTACAGAACCAAGTGAAGGAGAGGAACCAGCAGGCGGAACTGCGGGACGGGTTGGGTGGATAGGTCTGACCGGGCAGAGAAGGAAGGCTGCTTCGAGGAGGAGCAGCAGGCTGGCGAGCACACCAAATCCCTGCAGACGCACCACTCCGTTGGCAGCAACCTGGAAAAGGTGGAAGAGAGGAGGTTGTTAGGTAATGTCATAAGATGAATAACCGCTTATAACTGAGCCGTCGGTCGAGCAGTATACCCAAACGAGCCAGCGTTGAATCACTGAAGACTGCTTCCTTATAAATGCTGGCAGGCAGGAATCAGGTACATCTGATGAGGGAGCCGATGAGCAGGAAGGAGGGGGTGAGCACTCACCGCACATGACACCAACGAGTTTATATGTGCTGGTAATGAAGAGAATTCTTCATTCCCACCCACATATATAATCATTAATATCTGTACCCACCTAAACACTACAGCCTCATCAGAGTCGAAAAAGTTTTGAATCTTTGTGGAGGTGGCTGTAGGATCTTGCATACTTGTCGATGTGTTGGAAAACGTTGACACAGGTCGGTTCAACACCTCGTTCTTGAAGTGGCTTGATAATGTCTATGATTTCTGTGGAAAAAAAGGCTCTGTTGTAACTAACTTGCCCAAAGACCAAAAGAATTTTGTATTCTTCACATTTGTTAGTGGTTTGGATGACGACACAGAGGTGGTCTTGAGTCTTGAGCCAACACAGAACAAAAACCTTTCCAGGATGGACTGTGAACTTTGCAAACAGGAGTATCTGGATGGTAGAATTGTTATTGGAGAAGCCAGTTTTATGTGTCAAGGTGATTTTTATGGTTTATTACATAATTTTTTACAGATCTCCTTTAACTGATATTTATTATGCTGACACCATAACTAAAGTTTATTGACCCCTTTGCAGACCACTTTAAACACAACTCCTTACAATTTGAGTTTTGTTTCTTTAACCATGCTCATAAAATTCTTCACCATCTTCAATAAATAAATCACCACTGACATACAGGCAGAAGAAATAGTTTATCAGAAGAATATTTTCAATAACAGCATGGTGAGGCAACAGTGTATTCTCAGGTTTATGATGGTGGGTAAACATCCCATCTTTCCTCTGCAGTCAAACGGTTGGTTTTTGATGTGCCTTCAATTTCAACAGCTCTGGAGAAAACTATATTTTCTCATATCTTTTGGTTTTTATACAGAATGTGTTTGTTTTTTTCTTGAGAGGCCACTACTATATATTCTTTCCCTCATATTGTACTTGTTGGATTTTACTCTGCTGTAAGTTTGTGCAGTACCTGCCTTGGCTTGGTAAATTAAAAAAAAAAGCTTTTTGATCTCACTGGGAGTATAAAAAGTCAAATAAAATATAGATAAGCTTTTTTTAAAAAAAATTCTTTGTCTCAGTATTGAATACCTCTGATGATTTATGGCTGCACTACAAGTATTCTCTTATGCCTCTTTTTAAGGAGAGCAGAAATCACAAATATAAATTGAACAGTACATTCAGAGTGTGGGACGTAAGAACCTCTGTCACATATGCTGCTCATACTTTATGATTTTGCATGCTCCTTAAACAGCAATAAAGTGAAAACTTATTTTGGAGAGAAGTGGTATTGTGTAGTATTCTCTTTGATCTCAGCCAAAGAAATATAAGGGGTCTCTGTGGGAAAATTAGGTCATCATAGCAACATACTTAATAGATTTCTGATGGCTCAAGTGTGAATTAAAATGTGAAACTGACTGAACTGCACGCTTTAAAAAAAACACTGAAAAATTAAGAACACAATTATGTGGTGGTTATATAATCAGTTTCACTGCACATTTCATTCTGAGGTTTGTCTCACTGACATTATTGCTTCTTTCAAGTGCTTGAGCAGTAAAGTTGAGTTTAATGTGACAGAAGAAGGTTTTCCCATCTTCTCCACAAATCTCAGCAGCAATAAAATCATAAAAAAATCAGACAAGACTACAGTTAGCAAAGACACTAATGAATATTTAATATAAGTTCTGAAATCTTGTCACATAAGGGGTATGTGACAAGTTTTAGTTTTGGTAGAAAAAAAGGAGCTCACAGCAGTTGGAAAGCGCATAGCAGATAGATAACCAACCTACAGTGTGAGTATGACTGGAAGTTATTGGTAGTAAAGCAGTCAAGTTCATGAGGAATGAACAAATGGGAGGACTTCTATGCTCTTGATGTAAGTGGGCATCTAGTAAATTCACACAAAGAGCAAAAGTATGACAAAAGTTAATTGCGAAGACCAAACTGGAATGAATTTAGTAAGAATGGTACAAAGAGGGATGCCACCGTTTTCGACAAAATATCAGACAAGAAAGACAACAAACCTACTGCAACATGTTTTGGATTTGGTCACTTGCATGGTTAAAACACGGTGATGATGATGATCACCCCCCCCACGGTGGGGGTAGCATCATCAATTTTTAGTGCTCCTCTTTTACTCCTGCCTGGCAGCTCCATCTTCATCATCCTTTGTCCAGTATTTCCACTATCCCTCCTCTGCACATGTCCAAACATCTCAGCCGTGGCTCTCTTACTATGTCTCCAAACCACTTAAACTGTCCCTCTGACATACTCATTTCTAATCTTGTACCTCCTAGTCACTCCCAGTGAGAATCTTAGCATCTTCAATTCTGCCACCTCCAGCTTCACCTCCAGCTCCACCTCCTGTCTTTTTGTCAGCGCCACCGTCGCCAAACCATACACCATAGCAGGTCTCACTACCATCTTGTAAAAATTTCCTTTCACTCTAGCTGCTATCCTTCTGTCACAAATCACCCCTGACACTCATCTCCATCCACTCCACCCTGCCTGCACTCTCTTCTTCACCTCTCTTGTGCATTTTCCATTACTTTGGATGGTTGACCCCAGGTATTTAAACCTATCTACTTTCACTACCTCTACTCCTTCCATCTTCACTGTTACACCTACCTCCCTCTCATTCACACTCATTTATTGACTTGCTTCTACTGACTTTTATTCCTCTTCTCTCTGGAGCATACCTCCACCTCTCCAGGTTCTCTTTCACCTACTCCCTACCCTCACTACAGATCACAATGTCGTCTGCAAACATCATGGTCCACAGAGACTCCTGCCTGACCTCATCTGTCAGCCTGTCCATCACCATAACAAACAAGAAATAGTACATAAACAAATTAGGAAGTGGAGCACTTGCTTGTGGAATTTGTAACAAAGTTCAAAGCACAATAACAAGAAGGGTTTGCCTTAGCCAAATAGCTTTAGGCACCTAAAACGAACACACTCTTCTTCTCGACACAGAGGCAGAGCTCATTGACAGATGGAAAATTGGCCAGAGCAATTGCCAATGATCTTTCAGTGACCTCCACAGCCTCAAAGTTTTGACTCAGTCCAAAACAACCTCAATGATCACAAAAGGGAAGCGATCTATCAACAATCTCTGAAGGAGCACTCAATGATCTCACTGATCTTCCAATGATCTCCCAATAATCTCTCAGTGATCTTTCAATGAACTCTATTGGTCTTTCATTGAACACAATGGTCCCTCATGGATGTCTCAGCCATTACTACCTTCAGGGCAGAAAAATTTGGTGTTCATTTAAAGATCCCTGAGAGATGATTGGGAGAGCAATGAGATTGTTGAGTGGTTAAGAAATGCTCAGCAATCTCATCAACCTCCGACTGATCGCTCAGTGATCTTTCAATGGTCTCTCAGCTATCTTTCAGTGAATGCCAAATTTGTCCACCCCTGAGTGATCGCTGAGCATTCAATGAAAGACCAATAGAGTTTATTGAAAGACTGCAGCAGAGATTGTTGAGAGATCATTGAGAGATTGATGAGAGATCGCTTCCCTTTGGTGATCATTGAGAGATTGTTTTAGACTGAGTCAAAACTTTGATTAGACTGTGGTAACCATGAGGATCACTGGAAGATCATGGAGAGATCATTGAGAGATCTTGCAAATTGCTGAGAGATCATTTAAAAATTGCTGCTAGATCTGGCTGGCCATTTTTCAACTTTCAATGATCTCTCAATGATCTCCAACCCTGTGTAAAGTAGGGGTGGGGGAAACAATCATTTTTCTGATGCATCTCGATGCGGACATGAACGATTCTGAATCAACACACAAATGTCAAGATTCCAATTATTAAATATTATTGATAACGTAATTAATTTGGCTGGAATGAAAAAGTTGACGGCTGGAACAAAAGAGTCTGCCGCTGGTACCTGCCTGGATTCTTTATGGCGTGACACAAAAGAAACAAAATGGCAGGGCCATCCATCCATCCATCCATCCATCTTCTACCGCTTTTCCGGAGGTCCGGGTCGCGGAGGCAGCAGTTCAAGCAGAGAAGCCCAGACTTCCCTCTCCCCAGCCACCTGCTCCAGCTCTTCAGAGGGGATACCAAGGCGTTCCCAGACCAGCTGGGAGACATAGTCTCTCCACCGAGTCCTGGGTCTGCCCCGGGGTCTCCTCCCAGTGGGACGTGCCTGAAACACCTCAAGTGGGAGGCGTCCAGGAGGCATCCTAATCAGATGCCCATACCACCTCAACTGACTCCTTTCAATGTGGAGGAGCAGCGGTTCTACTCTGAGCCTCTCCCGGATGACTGCGCTCCTCACCCTATCTCTGAGGGTGAGTCCAGCAATCCAACGGAGAAAGCTCATTTCAGCCGCTTGTATCCGCGATCTCGTTCTTTCGGTCATTACCCAAAGCTCGTGACCATAGGTGAGAGTAGGAACGTAGATTGACTGATAAATCGACAGCTTTGCCTTAGAACTAAGCTCCCTTTTCACCACAACAGACCGGTACAACGTCCGCATCACTGCAGATGCTGCTCCAATCCGTCTGTCGATCTCTCGCTCCATTCTCCCCTCACTTGTGAACAAGACCCCAAGATACTTAAACTCCTCCACTTGGGGCAGGAGCCTGTCCCCAACCCAGAGAGGACAATCCACCTTTTTCCGGCTGAGGACCATGGACTCGGACTTGGAGGTGCTGATTCTCATCCCAGCCGCTTCACACTCAGCGGCAAACCGTCCCAGCAAGAGCTGTAGGTCATTGCTGGATGAAGCCAACAGGACAACATCATCTGCAAACAACAGAGATGAGATCCTGTGGTCACCAAGCATGACACCCTCCATTCCCTGGCTGCGCCTAGAAATCCTGTCCATAAAAATTATGAACAGGATCGGTGACAAAGGGCAGCCCTGGCGGAGTCCAACTCAAACTGGGAATGACTCCAACCGAGTGTTGGCAATACGAACCAAACTCTCACAACGGTCGTACAGAGACCGAATAGCTCGTAACAACAAGCCCGATACCCCATACTCCCGAAGCACCCCCCACAAAAATCCACGAGGGACGCAGTCAAATGCCTTCTCCAAGTCCACAAAAGACATGTAAACTGGTTGGGCAAACTCCCACGAACCCTCGAGAATTCTCGAGAGGGTAAAGAGCTGGTCCGATGTGCCACGGCCAGGACGAAAACCACATTGCTCCTCCTGAATCCGAGGTTTGACCAACGGCCGGACTCTCCTCTCCAGTACCTTGGCATAGACCTTCCCAGGGAGGCTGAGGAGTGTGATCCCTCTAAAGTTGGAGCACACCCTCCGGTCCCCTTTTTTAAAGAGAGGAACCACCACCCCGGTTTGCCATGCCAAAGGCACTGCCCCCGACCTCCACGCAATGTTGCAGAGGCGTGTCAACCATGACAACCCAACAACATCCAGGGCCTTGAGGTCCTCGGGGCGAATCTCGTCCACCCCTGGGGCCCGGCCACCAAGGAGATTTTTAACCACCTTGGCGACCTCAGCCCCTGTGATAGGTGAGTCATCTCCCTCGTCCCCAAACCCTGCTTCCTCTGTGGAAGGCGTATCAGTGGGATTGAGGAGATCCTCGAAGTATTCCTTCCACCGCCCGACGATGTCCCCAGTCGAAGTCAACAGTGTCCCATCCGCACCATACACAGTGTGGACGGGGAGCTGCTTTCCCCTCCTGAGCCGCCGGACAGTTTGCCAGAATCTCTTTGAGGCCGACCGAAAGTCTTGTTCCATGGCCTCACCGAACTCCTCCCATACCCGGGTTTTTGCTTCAGCAACCACCCGAACTGCACTCCGCTTGGCCTGCCAGTACACCTCAGCTGCTTCGGGAGTCCCACAAGCCAACCAAGCTTGATAGGACTCCTTCTTCAGCTTAATGGCCCCCCTCACCACTGGTGTCCACCACTTGGTTCGGGGGTTGCCACTACGAGATGCACTGACCACCTTGCGGCCGCAGCTCTGGGCAGCCGCTTCAACAACAGAGGTGGAGAACATGGCCCATTCAGACTCCATGTCTCCAGACTCCCTCGGAATGTGGTTGAAGTTCTTCCGGAGGTGGGAGTTGAAGACCTCCCGGACAGGGGCCTCAGCCAGACGCTCCCAGCACACCCTCACTATACGTTTGGGTCTACCAGGTCTGAATGGCTTCCTCCCCTGCCATCGGATCCAACTCACCACCAGGTGGTGATCAGTTGACAGCTCTGCACCTCTCTTTACTCGGGTGTCCAAGACATACGGTCGCAGGTCTGATGACACGATAACAAAATCGATCATCGACCTGCGACCTAGGGTGTCCTGGTGCCAGGTGCACATATGGACACCCTTATGCTTGAACATGGTGTTCGTTATGGACAGACTGTGGTTAGCACAGAAGTCCAATAACTGAACACCACTCGGGTTCAGATCGGGCAGGCCGTTCCTCCCAATCACCCCCCTCCAGGTTTCACTGTCGTTGCCCACGTGTGCACTGAAGTCCCCCAGTAGGACAATGGAGTCCCCAAGAAGAGCACCCTCCAGCACCCCAGTCACAGACTCCAAAAAGGGTGGGTACTCTGAAACATCATTTGGTGCATAGGCACAAATGATGGTCAGGACCCGTTTCCCAACCCGAAGGCGCAGGGAAGCAACCCTTTCGTCCACTGGGGAAAACTCCAATATAGAGGCAGCAAGGTGGGGCGGTACAGGAATACCCACCCCTGCTCGTCGCCTCTCGCCCGGGGCAACTCCAGAAAAGGCCAAGCTCCAGCCCCTCTCCAGAAGACTGGTTCCGGAACCGGAGCTGTGTGTTGAGGTGAGGCCGACTATATCTAGCCGGTATCTCTCAACCTCGTACACCAGCTCAGGTTCCTTCCCCACCAGAGAGGTGACATTCCACGTACCAAAAGCCAGTTTAGAAAGCTTGGGATCAGTTCGCCAAGGTCTCCGCCTTTGACCACCACCTGATCCACATAGCACCGGACCCCCATGATCCATCCTGCAGGTGGTGAGCCCACTGGAGGGCGGACCCATGTAACTCCTTCGGGCTGAGCCCGGCCGGGTCCCATGGGTGGAAACCCGGCCACCAGACGCTAGCCTTCGAACCCCTCCCCCAGGCCTGGCTCCAGGGTGGGGCCCCGGCAACCCCATACCGGGCGGGGTACACTGAATCCATGATATACAATTCATGAGAGTCTGTTGGATCGTTCTTAGTCTGGCCCTTCACCCAGGACCAGTTTGTCTTGGGAGACCCTATCAGAGGCAAATTGCCCCGGACAACATAGCTCCTGGGATCACTGGGGCACGCAAACCCCCCCACCACGATAAGGTGACGATCCATGAGGGGGAAAATGGCAGGGCCTTCTTCATTAAACGCAAATTTATGGCAGGACTTCAGTTTTTATGAAGATGAAGAAAAAAAGACTTGGACAAGACTCACACAGTATGTCAGCTCTGTCAGACTAATCAAAATATTTTGGAAACATGACAAACATGCAAAACTATATCGCACGTTTCCAGCAGGTGGCCAGAGAAAAAAACCCCACACTTGTAGCTGCCGTCGCCAACCAGCGGGCCATTACTTAACAATGTCAAAACTTCCACGCAACTCAGAAAGGGCAAAGAGAATTACAAAATATATTGCCGCTTTTAATATCAAGGATTTACACCCACATTTCGTCGTTAAGAACCAAAGCTTTCGTGCTATGCTGAGCACTGTAGAGCCGAGGCACAATGTTGTAATATTTTGTGTAAAGCTGTTGGAAAGACTTTTCCCAGTCACCAACAAGTATAAAATGTATATATATGTCTAAGATGACAGCTAAGCTGACCCACGGAAAGTTATGGCTCTGTTTCTGCTTTGAAAAGACTTTTCTTCTCCACCGCTGCAGCTCATCACCACTGGCTGCCCCCAGATGAAAATCCACAGAATAGGTATGTGGGACTATAATATTCTGAATGAGGCTTTAGAGAATTATGAATCACTTTGTACTTGAGGAGCAAGTTTGTCGTGGGGGGAAAGGCTGTAGTTCAAATTTTTATGAGGCATGAGATGATGTTAGTTTTTTTTTTTTTTTGGAAAGGGGAAAGAACACAAAGTATTAAAAGGTATAAGGTTTTCTTGGCAGCAGCTTCTGAGGACAGAATTGGCTTTTCAGATGACTTTCCAGTTCTGACGGCGACACTCTGTAAAAAGTTCCTGGAGCTAGGAATGGCAAACTGTCGGAAAGATAAGCACTTAGCAGAAGAAGAGCAAAGCTCGGGGAAAAAAAAAGGGAGGCGTATCCCAGCGGGCACAAGACATTAGGTCAACACTGAAAGAACAGTTACTGGCAACATTGAAATTATGCTGAAAATACATTGTATTCATAAATTGTATCAATGTAGTGTGTTCAGCGCTGGAACAACGTTGCATTTTCAACGTTGGAACAATGTTGCATTTTCAGTGTTGGAACAACGTTGCATTTTGTACAACAGAACAATGTTGAAACTACAACATTGGAATAACGTTGGACACACTATGTTGATACAATTTACAAATACAATGTAATTTCAACATAGTTTCAATGTTGGCAATAACTGTTCTTTCAACGTTGAGTCACCGTCTTGTGCCTGCTGGGAAAGGCCAGTAATGAAGAGCAGAAGTAACTGAGAGTGCTGACACTACAAGTAAACACAAAAAATGATGAGAGAGAGCAAGACACAGATAATAACAGTAATGATAATAGTGATAATGAGTCCAAAAAAATAACATAAATTGTGGACAAAGGCTGAAGCCCTGTCCAGATCATGACAAAAGTATTCACAAGAACTCAAAACGAGGACATTGGCTCAGCCCATGTCTGACCCTTACAGAAACATTAAAAAATATTGGAAGCAAATTCATGGGCCATTGCAAATGCCGTTAAGTTTTTTTTTTTTTTTTTTTTTTTTTTTTTTTTAAAGTAAGGCTTTTTCCTCCACAGTGGGA
The DNA here is from genome assembly GCA_020510985.1 of Pholidichthys leucotaenia. Taxonomy (NCBI): domain Eukaryota; kingdom Metazoa; phylum Chordata; class Actinopteri; order Cichliformes; family Pholidichthyidae; genus Pholidichthys; species Pholidichthys leucotaenia. Next base: position 362,949,876 of record CM035836.1, on the reverse strand, counting down.
GGAAAAAAAAAATCCTTAATAGAAAAAAGATGCAGCGACATGCATCGAGAATCGTAATCGGCTTGAATCGTTGGGTGCCTAAAGATTCCCACCCCTAGTGTAAAAGGGGTAAAAGAGCACTAGAAACCTCTCAAATATTTGCATACCTCTTTTGTCGCTCAAGAAACTCAATGATCCCTCAGTGATTTCTCCTGGTCTCTAAGTGATCTCCCCTAGTCTCTCAGTGAATTCTCAACTATCTTTCAAAGATTTCTATAGATCACAATGAACATTGCCAAAAATTGAATTTTTGATTGCACTATGATATCCCTAACATTTACACTGAAACTGCTTTTTTGGGGGGAGATCAGGCCAATTTTTGATCTCTCAGTGGTCACTCAGTGATCTCCATACTGTGTTAAGGGACCCTAAGGAAGTAAATATTACCTAATTAGTGTGTGAATTTGAAAGTGAGAGAAGAATCTGAAAATCAGAATGGAAAAAGGAATAAAGCAGAACACAGTTGCCAGTGCCAGTGTCACATCCTATGGCAAATCATCACAGGTCCTTCTCTGATAGGCTCCCTCCACTTATATGTGAGCAGTACTAAAGGAGAGAGAAGCTACATAGTGGGTCAGTCACATCAGGGATATAGGACTGATGGTTTTGGAACGTTACTGAAATGGTCAGACACATGTGCGTTGTAACTGTGTTTGCCATTCACCCACACCACTCCTCTGTGTGGAAGTCGGTCTTCAGAGCCACAGTGACAAGTGCTTGACTCCCACATGAATTATGGATGATGCCATGGGACAAACACGGGGCCAAAAAGCTGTTAGGCCCTACAGCCCTCTTCTCGTGACATCCCTCAGTCCATACAAATGGACATATTCCAGTCTAAGCTGACATTCACTTGTCCTTTCTAATCCATAGTGAAGGTCACAGTTTATATGCATGGAAGTAGTTGGACCACATTTTAAAGAACTCTACAGCAGTAACTATTCTCAGCATGGGAAATGTGTTTGTTTAGAGAGGAAAGAAGTCTTACTTGACCCTATGTTCAGCTCTGTTTGGCATGTTTATTTATTTTACTCGCATCACTCGCTTTGAGCTTTTTAAAATTGGATTGACACTCATCAATTCCGCCTTCTCTGCTCTGCTAATATTGCGCGGCATCTGTATTCTCCTAAAAATGAGCCGTTCACATTCCCCTGCTGCTACCTTCAGTTGGTGCCTTGATAGTCTCTTTTATTTTCTGAGAATGTAATAAAAGATACAATTGAACCAGTTAAATGTTTTCAGCCTGCTCATGCGTAACTGTGGACTTGGGCTTTTGGCCTTTCCCCAAACCAATATGCTATCACTTTAATGGTTGTGAGGAATTGGCAAATGCTTGGGGCAAATGTGACTCGCTTTCAGCTGCCCCCTCATCCACCATGCCAAGTTTCTTCAAGCTGCTTTTTTAGGCACACGCACATTTTAAACTAACAAGAGTTGACACCTCAACTGGTGCGATTTTCACACTTTTGCCTCGACTGCTTTTTATTCACGATGACATGAGCGAATAAGCAAAACACTTGTTTGTTAGAGGAGGGAATGATAGATTGAGGAAGCAGGATGGGCTAAGGGAATCCTCTGAGCCATAGCAGTGGGATTAATTCCCTTATTAGTTACTCTCTGCACTGATGCCGCACCATGAAAGTCTAATACCATCTTTCTATGGATTTGACTCAATTTAGATTACCTCCCCTTACATGCAGCAAAGCAGTCACAATGACTCCTTCTGTTTCTCCATCCCCTTTTTCATTATGCTAGCATTTCATTTGCTTTGTTAGAGAGGATATAGGAGACTTGGTGAATAAATCTGTGGTTATCGAAGGATGGCATGGTAACACCTTGTAACACAGCCGGTTAAAGACTATAAAATTACTGTGAGCTTTTGGTTAAAAGACTAGTGTAAAACAGCATCAGTACATTCAGTTCTTAGTAACAACATGCTAACAACAGCAATTTTTTTAACCACAAAAGTAACTTATGTTTAGTAAAATACCACGTACTGACCTTCCCTGTACTGAGAATCTTAGTAGTTTCCATGCTCCAGACAAATTTAATAGTTCAGGTAATTTTGTGTAAATACTGTGAACTTACCTAGTCCGTACAGGTAGGACTGGGCGATATGACTTTTAACATGTATCACGATACATTTAGCATTTTATCATGATACACAATATATATTGTGATATTTTGAGATCCCTTCTGAACCACTGTATAAATGTTCATTTAAAACCTTTGCATAAAATGACACCAGCCTAACAGAAACAGACCCTTGTATTGCATTTTTTTTCCCTTTAAATTGCATGCGGGTGGGGAGGGGGGGGGGTCAAGTTAAATTTTGCTAACTTTTTTGAAACAGTAAGGCAGCCCCACTCATAAATTTGCAACAGATGAGCATAAATAATGATAGGCCTTCCTATTCACCTGATTCTTAAAGACAGCAATAAAACCAAAACAAAATTAAAAAAAGGACTCAAAACATTAAAAAGTGCATTAAGCAAGAATTCTGGAGAAAGATATTGCAAAACCATATAAATTAAAGTGCACTTTCTTTTGTTTGGTCATTTTTTTAACAATAGGAACCATATCTTTGGCATTATAATTTGTGACTGCAGTGGTGATCCTTTTCCATATGCACCTGTGTCATATGGGATAAATTTTTCAATGGAAGAAGCCACAGTCATTTATTTACCTTGGAAATCCTTGGTTCCTTTAATGTTATTTTTGTGGGGGCTCCCTGGGATTTTGACAAGTAGATTTTAATGCACTCTTAATATTATCATGGATGACATCTCCAGTGGTGAAACATTAGTTGTACTGCTACCTTTAAAGACAACAGCTTTGCAACATATTTTGCAGAAAATTGTCTTTTGTTCAGTGTCCACCCATCCATCAATCCATCCATCTTCTACCGCTTATCCGGGGAACTGGGTCGAAGGGGCCTCAGACCAGGCAGAGTATTTACAGTATTTATTTATTTTGGACAAAAGGAAACAAAAAAGAACATCCAACAAACGCACCAAAATATACAAAAACACAATGCAAAGTAACGAAACCCTTTCCTTGGGTGCCCGAAAAAGAGTAGAAAGTGTAGTGATCCTGAGACTGGTTCTGCACCAGGCTTGGGTCTCTTGTTTATTTTTCCTTTCTTCCATGAGTGTATTTAATTCCGTTTTCATTATTATGTCTGTGCTTTTATTTTGACAGCACCATGGCAGGACTTCCTGCTGTCAGATCTACTCATGACCTGTCACTGATGTCTGCACTTTGTAATTACGTTTGCTCCACACCTGTTTGTAGTTCTGGTTTCTGTTCCCTATTTAAGATCGCCACCTAGACTTAGTCTTTGCTGCGATTTCGTCAACAATGACTGGAGTCCCTACTCCCGGCTCCAGTCTCCTTTTTGCGTTTGGTTCCGTCTTCGACTCATCACTTGTAAGTGTCCATTCTGTACTACTCCCGTGTATAGGTCTTAGTGTTCATAGTTTGTGTGCAGCGTTTAGTGTATGTATTTTACCCCACGTGGCTCGTTATTTTGTGTTTCTATTCATAAACAAGCAAACTCTCTGTTGGCATCTGGCGCCTCATTTATGCCCTGAAAGGGGCAAACACAACAGTAGATCGCAGTCAGTGTGGTGCCAGCCACAGTAGTTTCTTTTTGGGCTAGATTTTTTTCTTTTTCCGGGTGCCAGTTTTGTTGGGGGCTATGGCGTCATCTAGGACAGGATAGTCTATGAGCCTGGGTTTCGAGCTTGTCTAGACTCTGATGGAGATAGATGGTCTCCTGGCCAATGCCCGTATGTTCGCCACCTCCATAAATGCACGTTGGTACCTGGATCTTGCAGAGGCGGCAGTAAAGCGCCATCCTCACCTGGCCGAGCACGCTGAGGGCAGGGAAAGGATGGCTGATCATGAGGCGCTTAAACAGGAATATCGTGGGCTGGTGAAGGGTCCCAGCAGGAGGCCAAAGACGGAGCAGACGGCGAAGCATTCCCGCTCCTCGCCCCGGGATCAGGCTCCTGCTACACTTCCAGCTCCCGTTTCTGCTTCTCCAAAGAGCCGTCTTCCAGCACAATGGAGGAGGAGGGCAGTCAGAGGTCCCAGTGAAGAGGTACAGTGGGCAGCTGAACTCATCAGGGCCGTGTGGCTGAAGCATGCTCTGCCTTCCATCCCAGTAAGATCCTTAAGAGCATGGTGGCCGCTGTCTGACTGGTAGAGGCTAATCCTGCGCTTCACAGCTTTCCTGAGTTCGCTGATCTGCTGGTTTCTGTTTTGGTGCAGCAGTGGTGCTTCCCTAATTTAAATTTAGCCTCGCCTCCAGCTAAAAGATGTCGCCCCCCCCTGCTCGGAATCCCTCTCCTCCCCGGGACACGATCGTTCTGAAGGGAATCTCCTGACCGGGTTAATCCTCCGTGGGGCTACCATCTGGATCCTGCTACGGGCCACCAGAGTAACTCTCCTGTCTCCCAGCCAGCTGTTTTTCCCTCGCCTCGGCAGACAGTGAAGACAGCAGCCTCAGCCTCCGGGTCTTCTTTTCCTGCTGTTCCGTCAGCTCCTCGTCCCCGGACTGCCTCGGCTGCTCCTCCTTCCTCCTCGGCGCTCCCTTCAGCTGCTGTGAGACCTAGGGTTTCTTGCCTGGCTCCACTCGTCATCGATCCTGTTGGGGCGACTCCTCGTTGTCTTCCGGAGGGGTCCTCTGTCACCATCCCCATGGGAAAAGGAAGAATCAAGCCTGCTGCAGCAGTCACCATCGTTCCCCGGGAAAGCAGGCAAGTATGTTTTCATTTTAAATCTCAGTGTAATGAATTACCTTGACTGATTCCTGGGGGTGGAGCTCAGGGTTCACAGTCCTCTGAGCTCCCACCACCTGCTGCAGCCATTAAAACTGAACCTGCTACCTCTGTGTTTCCTCCCCTTCTCTCTGAGTGTCCCCCGGTACCAGGAGTAGACCGCCTGGCACCTGCGTAGATGGAGCCTGCGCCGACGATTAAACATCCCCGGGTCTCCGTGGAGCAGTAGTCAGCTCCAGCAAGCTATGGACCCCCTGCCACCACGCCAAGTGGGCCATCGGTGTGGATTTCAGCAACAGGGGGCTCTCGGACTGTGGAGACCATCATGCCGGCTGCGGAGGCCACTGCAGTCGAGTGGGAACCGAAGATGGACCTGACCGTCAAACCTGGATCATCGGAGTCCTGGACAGCAGTAGAGCTTGAGATCAGGCAAGTGGTCTATTTTGTCTTCCTATTCTCTGTTCTGGAGCATTCTTGCCTGTCTCTTGGGGAGGAGAGCTGGGTGCAGCCAGCTGCTGCATCTGAGCTTGTCTTGCCGAGCTCTGCTGCTGCCAGTGATCCTGACCCCTGTTCGCCCCCTCTTTCCAAGCCTTCTTCCAGGATCACCGGGGATGAGTCTGTTCCAGTCGATATCGTCGAGGCTCCGGGTTCGCTTCGGAAGGTCATCCCAGGTGCTACGCTGGCCCGTTCGGGGTCAGCCGAGGGTGTGGCGCTGGCTACTCCCGTGTATAGGTCTTAGTGTTCATAGTTTGTGTGCAACTTTTAGTGTTTGTGTTTTGCCCCACGTGGCTCGTTATTTTGTGTTTCTCTTAATAAACAAGCAAACTCTCTGTTGGCATCTGGTGCCTCATTTATGCCCTGAAAGGGGCAAACACGACAGGAAAAAGCAAAAGCTTTTCAAGTCCTACCCCTCAATACTGTAAGTACTTAATACTTAAATGAAAACAAGCTGCCACCTATACAGACCAATCCAGAATGAGGAAAAAAAAAACAAAACAATAAAAACACATGGAGAACAATGTATATCATTATTTCGTTCCCATTAGGGAGCAAAACAATTCTCTTTCTCAAGTTTATACCCTTCAAGGATAATATTTTTGTACTTTTTCTTTAACTGTATGGCATTATTACTCTGTTTAATGTGTTCATCCAAATCATTCCACAAAATCACCCCACAAACTGAAATGCATAAACTTTTCTGTGTAGTGCGAAAACAAGGAACTTTTAAATTAAATCTTCCTCTTAAATCATGTTCTCCCTCTCTCTCCAGAAACAATTTCTGTATATTGCCAGGGAGTAAATTATTTCTTGCTTTATAAACTATTTGTAAAGTTTTTAATTTCACCATATCAATAAATTTCAATAATTTTAACTTTAAGAACAAAAGATTAGTGTGATCATAGTAGCCTACATTGTTTACTATTCTTATTGCTTGCTTTTGTAATGTACATAATTTCTATAGGGTGCTTTTGTAGGTGTTACCCCAGACTTCAATGCAATAAAGCAGATACTGTAAAGCAAGTGAACAGTACAGTGTATACAATGCGTTGTGGTTTAGAATCTGCCTAACTTTACCCAGAAGTCCAATATTCTTAGCCAGCTTTGAGCTTAGGTGTTTTATGTGAGCTTTCCAGGAGAGTTTGTGGTGTAGTATTGCCCCCAAGAACTTATTTTCATATACTCTTTCTACCAATACATTACACTGGCCAACACCAAATTTATTGTCTAAGTTTTTTTTTTTTAGCTGATTTAGGACAATTTTGACGTGCTGAATCCAAAAATCACACTAGTTTTGCTCAATCAGGTCAACTTTTTGAATTATGGCCACGTTATTTTATATATTTTTGTTTACATGTATGGGTATTTTCACTTTATATGATGCAAAATTCTTTTTTATGTCTTGAAATTCTCTGAATTTTGAACAATGATGATGTAACATTCAATTTACATGTACTTACCTTTATATAAAGGTGAGTACATGCACAGTACTAAGTAAGTACAGGTTTTTACTTAGCACCTGTTCGAGAGAAACGGGTGTCATTTTTGGATTCAGCTGTGCAAAATTGTCTTAAATCAGTTGAAAAAACACAGACAACTTACAAAAAAATATTTTTGTAACCCTGTGGTATTAATCATTACTTTAACTTGTTCATGTATAATACGGTTTTCATACAACATAAATTTAGTTTTATCCAAATTTAAAGATAATTTATTTTTTGTCAAACCATAATTTTAATGTACCCAATTCATTTGTGACCACATTCAACAACTGCTGCAAATTCTCACCAGCACAAAAGACATTAGTGTCATCCGCAAAAACTACTAGTTTCAAAATATCTGACACCTTGCAAATGTCATTAATATACAAAATAAACAATTTGGGGCCTAATACTGACTCTTGGGGAACTCCACAAGTAATTTCTAACTGACTTGATCTAAATTCACCCAACTGCACAAACTGTTGTCTGTTGTTAACAAACTTCTTCTTTTTTAAGTAAAATGTCAAGATCTATTGTGTCAAATGCTTTTTTTCAAGTCTAAAAACACACCCACAGCATAATTCTTATTGTCAATAGAACTGGCAATTTCCTCGATCATCTCTATCAATGCCATTGATGTTGATCTATCTGCCCGGAACCCATACTGACTGTCCATTAATAAATTATGTTTTTCAATGAAACTGTCCAATCTTGCAACAAAGAGTTTTTCCCAGTATTTTAGAGAACTGGGAAAGTAAGGATACAGGCCTGTAATTTGTAAACTGATGTTTGTCTCCTGCTTTATACAATGGGATAACTTTTGCAGTTTCCATTTTGCATGGAAATGTACCTGTATTGAATGACAAATTGAAGAGATACTCTAATGGTTCAACAATACAATCAATTACTTTTTTCACAAGAGTCATATCAATATCATCCCAATCCTTAGATGTTTTATTTTTACATTTGCTAACAATATTTATAATTTCATTTTTATCCACAGCCCTTAAAATCATTGAGCTAGGATTTCTTTCTCCACAACATCTCCCTCTCTAAGCTGTGGATCATCTATTCGATCAGCCAGTTTAGGTCCAACACTTACAAAAAAATTATTAAACCTATCTACTACTTCATTCATATTATTAATTATCTTACCACCATCAATGAAATAATCAGGACAACTAGTATTGGTTAGTCCATTTCTAATAATTCTATTTAATATCATCAATGTTCCCTTAATATTATTTTTATTATTTTCCAATAATTTATTATAATAATCCTTTTTACATATCCTTTTAATATTAGTCAATTTATTTTTTATATCTATTATATCTATTCTCTGCCTCTATTGTTCTATATTTCAGAAACTTCCTATATAGGATATTCTTTTTTTCGGCAAGCATTTTTCAATCCCTTTGTCATCCATGGCATATCCAGATAATTCATTTTTTTCTTTTATTGCTGGATTGGAATTTTTTTTTTTTGTTTATCATATAATGATTTAAATGTTTTCAAAAAGGAATCATAGGCTATATCAATATCATCAACTTCATAAACCTTTTTACAGTCTTGTAATAATAATTCAAGTCTAAATGCATTCAAGGATTCTTCTGTTCTTACTCTTCTATATCCAGTTTGACATTCATTACTTTTCCTGTTATAACCACAATTGTACATCACAAAAACTGGCAAATGGTCACTGATATCATTCAGTAATAACCCACTCACTATATTATTTTCCATATTACTTGTTAAAATATTATCTATTAATGTTGCACTATGCAATATTGTTCTACTTGGCTTAGTAATAAGTAGATATAGACTCATACTATACATGGCTGCAACAAACTCATCTGTCATCACATGCTTATGGGGATTCAACATGTCTATATTCATGTCTCCACAAATGAACGCAACCTTCTGATTACACTTCGCAAACAGGCCTTCCATATTATTCTTACATAGTTCAATACTGGAATTGGGTGTTCTGTATACACAACTAACAATTATATATATTTTTTTATTTTTTCATGTAGATTTCTATTGTAATGCATTCCATTACATCATCAATGGTTGATGTCATATTTTCCACTGCTTTCTAGTTGATACTTTTATCAATATATAAAGCTACTCCCCCTTCTCTTTTATTCTTTCTATTATTGAAATTCATCTCATAGCCTTTCAAATTAAAGTCCATCCCCTTCTCTGAACTAAGCCAAGTTTCTGAGAGCAATCACATTAAATGGTTTAGTGAACTGACTTAAATATTCTTTGATTTTTTGAAAATTTGCATATAATCTGCTATTGAAATTGATAATTGATATACATTGATCAGACTTAACATTTAGATTGAACTGTTCATTTGTGTAGTAAGAGCAATTGTTGCTTAGATTATTGTCGAGATTGTTATCAGGATCAATATCTTGTTCTGGTCCAAACATTGATGAAATTATGGAATTACAGATCACACAGGGGAATCATATTTGTTCTCACTGTGATTTACTTCCTGACATATATTTATCCAGCTCCTCCACATTTCTGATTACCAGCACTTTGGACTCCTCTAGTATTCCATTCAGTTTTATAAAGACTTTGTAGTTGAAAGTCCATATTGATTGGATTTTCTTCTGTTTTTGCAAGAATCGGGCCTTTTTGGCGATGTCTCCATTTCTCTTGGCCAGGTGCTCATTCAAATAAACTTCTGTCCCCTTCAGCTTCCTTCCCTGTTTCAGCAGATCCATTTTATACTTTCTGTTTGTAAGACGGATGATGATTGCTGATTTTTCACCCTTCCTTCTTTTAGGAAGAGGATGACAAGCCTCTATGTTGTTACTGTCTATCTCTATGCCTTTAGAATGGAGGAAGGTTGTCACCTGTTCTTCCACCGATCTGGCGTCCAGCTCACGAAGGTCTGTATCATCCATTCTTGCCATAGCCTGGGCATAGAATCTGGGCTTTGTTTCTAATCCTGAAACAATAATATCATTCATTCGAGTGTACTGTTCCAGGCTGCCCACCCTATTTTCCAGAAAAGCAATCTTTTTTGTCTTTCTCCTCATTTTCCAGCCTCAAGGCTTTGACCTCTTCCATCAAATCAATTATCTGTTTTTGTTGTTTTCTCACCACAGTTACCTCTTCTGAGAGAAAGTCAAGTGATTTTTTAAATTCCTCAACCTCATCATATGTTACATTCCTTTTGGGTGGCATTGTGTTGTAATTGGTGCTAGTTGATTCAAATAGATTCCGATTAATATGGATCACTCTAACTCATTAGCTTGCCTGCTGTTGCCATCATTTGTACCCCAGACTTCCACCCAGTTCACAGAGCACCATGATCCCCATGATCCCTCCTGCAGGTGGTGAACCCACTGGAGGGCGGACCTATGTACACTGGGTCCTTGATGTAACGTTTTTCCATGGAGATCCACTGGACTGGTCTTTGTCTGGCCCTTCACTCAGGACCAGTTTGCCTTGGGAGACCCTACCAGGGGCAAGTTGCCCCTGACAACATAGCTCCTGGGATTATGTGGGCACTCAAACCTCTCCACCACAATAAGGTGGTGATCCATGGAGGGGTTGTTCAGTGTCTTCCAGTGCTTTTTCGCTTCACCTTATTTTCCCTCTCCCCACTCTCTGCCAGTGTTGCCAGATTGTGCATAAAAATAAGCCCCTCTGCTACACAAAAACGGGTTCAAAAGAAACAGTTTCCAAAGAAAAAAATGCAGGAAAAAACAGACCTGGCAACAACCCTGATGTAAAACACAACCACCGTGGGAGTCAATGAGCTGCAGACTGCAGTGCAGCTGTGTGAGAGGACTTCAATAGATAAATAAATGCTGATGGCTTACGTTGCTGCAACAATTTATACTTGATATCCGTGACAAAGGCATTTTATGTATCGCACATAGTAGAATGTATTGATATCATGAATATATTCGGTGTATCTCCCAGCCCTTCTTAAAGGGTTTTAATTTCATAACTGCCCTGACTTTAACTGGTGCTTACTGGATTCTCTTTTTGTTATAAAGACTTTAAAAGGGTTCAAAAGTTCACAGCCATCATGGCTATCCGGTCAAGAATGAAAACTTAAAGGTTCTTTATCAAATCTGTATGTCATGAAGTCAGCAGGTGAAGTAGGACCCAGATGCAGGCAGAGGTCAGGCGAGAATTTATTTAGGTAACAAACAAAGGACCAGAAAAAGAAGTAACTAAATCGAGATACTGAATAATTTTGAAAACAAAACTGTGGCATAAGGGCAGGAAAAACACAGGAGGAATCAGCTGAACACTAAATATAAACAAATCGTGGAAAGGACGAGGAGCCAGGGAACATAGAGGATTAACATGGGGAACTGGAGGAGCACACAACATTATGTACAATGACGCCACATCGGGGGAAAGGACAAGACAAACATGTAAAGGTAAGAGACAATGATGGAAATGGGACTGCTGTGCAGTCCTGCTTTGTTGATGACCTTAACACAATTGATGTACAGCATCTTTTTGTCAGCATTGTGTAAGGTCAGCTGTCTGGAGTTGTGTGTTTTTAACAAATGTCCAGTTAGGCTACCAAGACCAGGGCTCATGGAGATCTCTGGGAAAGGGTCACCGTGGTTGAGTTCAGTGGCTCTTCTGCTGTGGTCCACCAGGAGCCGTCTTTCCCTCCTATCGAGCCTCTGACTCCAAAGTTCCAGGACACTCTGAGCCACTCTGGCAGACCGAATACCCAGTAAGGTAGCTACAGCCAGGGAGTCCATTAGCGTTGGTCCTACTGCATTCACCAGATGTTGCAGAATCACAGTCTTTGATCTCTGGAGTGCTGCCATCAGCCCAGGAGTGGTCTCAGTGCAGATGTCCAACCTTGCTCCATGAATCAACGGCTCCTTCAAGAACCAAAAAAGAGAGTCAGAGTTTTTACATTGTTTAGCATTACACACGTTGAAGAAATTGTTGGTACCCCTCTGTTAATGAAAGAAAAGCCCACAATGGTCACAGAAATAACTTGAATCAAAGTCAAAGTGCCTTTATTGTCATTCCATTGCTAATAAACAATGCAACGAAATTGAGATACTTCTCCCTAACTATCACACTCACAGTTCAAGAATGCATTTAACATTCTCATAATTACAACAATAAATAATGCTTGAAACAATATTACCTAAAAGTTGAATACAATATGTACATAGCAATAATGAAAGCATACTGAGCGATAAATATGTAAGACCAGCTTATACACACAGGGCTATTGCCACAAAATAACTTAAAATAACATAAAATAATATCAGCATCTGTACGTGTTACATAAATCCATTCAAAATACATACTGCTGCTGGGAAAAAAACTATGATTAAACCTGTTAGTCCAGGTTTTATGGGATCTGTACCGCTTTCATGAGGGGACCAAGTGAAAGAAATCATGGCCTGGATGAGTGCAGTCTTTAATGATGGCAGTAGCTCTGTTGAGGTACCGAGACCTGGAAATCTCTTCCAGAGAACGGAGAGAACAGCCAGTGATTTTTTGTGCAGTCTCGATCACTCTCTGGAAGGCTTTGCGGTCTGTGGCTGAACAGCCCTCATACCAAACCATGATGCCATATGACAAAATGCTCTCAATAGCAGAGTGATAAAATAAAACCAGCAACTGTGCACTCAGACCATTCTTCTTGAGGAGCCTCAGAAAGTGTAGACGTTGTTGAGCCTTTTTTTTATCGTAGCTTTGGTGTTAACTGCCCAGGAAAGGTTGTGAGAAATATGAACACCCAGAAACTTAAAGGCCTCCACCCTCTCCACACACTCCTTGCCTATATATAGAGGAGGCAGCTCACTGCTATGCTTCCTAAAATCAATAATGAGTTCTTTTGTTTTTTTTGTATTCAATAGCAGATTATTATCTGAGCACCATCTCACCAGTTTCTGGACCTCATCTCTGTATGCGGACTCATCTCCTCCTGATATGAGCCCCACTACTGTTGTGTCATCTGCAAACTTCACTATAATGTTTGTGGGATGAACAGGTATGCAATCATATGTGTACAATGAATACAAAGTGGGGCTCAACACACAGCCCTGTGGCGAGCCTGTGTTAAGCATGACTGTAGAGGAGGAATGGGGTCCGAGTCTAACAGTCTGTGTTCTGTTTGTTAGGAAGTCCTTAATCCAGCTGCAAGTGTGAGTAGGCAGACCAAGCTGAAGCAATTTGGTGATGAGAATGTTGGGAATAATTGTATTAAATGCCGAGCTTGACATAACGTTCGGCTCAGGAGACGCACACACACAGGCTCAGAGTAGTTCAAACTGTTTATTAACAACAGGGATGTTTGGGTGCGTGTCTGCGGAATGTTAATGTGTTGGTGGTGGCGTCTGCTTCGGACCCAGAGGCAGGAGACCGTTCAGCCGGCAACCCTATGGGAGAAATTAGACACAGGGTGATGAGCACACACCAACACAGGAGGAGAATAGGCGAGGGAGAGAAGCTTACTTGTTTAGGGCTGATGACTGGCGCTTCAAGGATGGAAGCCCGGGAGACAGCCACCTGCAGGGCTCGGTGCAGCAGCGAGGAGAGACGAGGGACGGGATAGTCCGCCGCCGAGGAATCCACCTGTGCACAGGGGAGCAGACTGGAAAGATGAGGTAAGTGATCTTCTTACCGGTAACGAGGATGCTGAAGAGAAAGTGGTAGAAGCCCATGGAAGGGAAATGAAGTCTACGGCTTCAGACCGAAGCTCAGGGCGAGGCAGCTTATATCCCTCGCCGCTGATGACTGACAGGTGTGTGAGCAGGTGGCGCCGTTGATGAGCGGCGCGGCGTGACAGTACTCCCCCCTCTAGCAGCGCCTCCTGGCGATGGCTTATCCGGGTGCGCTCGGTGGAAGTCCGCGATGAGCGATGGGTCCAACACAAACGACGGGGGCACCCACTGTCGATGCTCGGGCCCATAGCCCTCCCAGTCCATCAAGTATTGCAACCCACGACCCCGGCGCCGGGAGTCCAGGATGGAGGAGACGGACCAGGCCGGATGGCCACCAACCATCCGGGGTGCGGGTTGCGCTGCAGGAGGAGGGCAAAGGGGGTCGGTAACTGCCAGCTTCACCTTCGACACGTGGAAAGTGGGATGGATGCGGAGGGAGGGGGGAATAGCCACGCGCACAGCCACCGGGTTGATGATCTGGGAGATGGGAAAGGGACCCATGAAGCGCTGTGCCAGCTTTCTCCTCTCGCCTTTTAGGGTGACGTCCTGGGTGGAAACGTAGACAAGTTGCCCAACTCTGTACGCCGGGGCAGGTCTTCTACGCCGGTCCGCCACGGTCCTGTTGCGCTCCGCTGTGCGTAAAAGCGCATGACGCGCGGCGGCCCAGATGGAGCGGAACTGCCTCAGGTGCGCCCTAACTGACGGGACAGTTACCTCGCTCTCCTGCGCTGGAAGCAGCGGGGGGTCGTAATCCAGAGACGCCTTGAAGGGGGACATCCCCGTTGCAGAAGAGCGGGCGGTGTTGTGGGCATACTCCACCCAGGCGAGATGGTTGCTCCATGACGTTGGCTTGGATCTTGCAACACAGCGGAGCGCAGCCTCCAGCTCCTGATTGGTCCTCTCACACTGCCCGTTAGACTGGGGGTGATGGCCGGAGGAGAGGTTCACCTTGGCTCCGATGGCGTTGCAAAAGGACCTCCAAACCTCGGATGAAAATTGGGGACCCCGGTCCGAGACCAAGTCCACCGGAATCCCGTGCAGCCTGACCACGTGTTGGACGAGGAGGCCCGCCGTCTCCAGGGCGGTAGGAAGACCTCGCAGGGGGACGAAGTGTGCCGCCTTGGAGAAATGGTCCACGATGGTCAGGATGGTGTTAAAGGAGTTGGAAACGGGGAGTCCGGTGACGAAATCCAGTGCGATGTGCGACCAGGGCCTGCCGGGGACGGGCAGAGGCTGGAGCAGACCCGCTGGAGGGGCATTTCCTGATTTGCTGGTGGCACAGACTGGGCAAGCCCGGGCGTAGCGGGCTGCATCCCTCCGCAGGCCTGGCCACCAAAAAGACCGTTGGAGGAGGCTGATCATCCGGGAGGTGCCGGGATGACAGGTGAGCCGGGAGGTGTGGAGCCAGTGGATGACCTCTCCTCGGACCGCAGATGGGACGAACAGTCTTCCCTCCGGTCCGCCGCCAGGATCAGGCTCCACCTCCTGTGCCTTCCGGATCTTGGCCTCGATATCCCACGAGATGGCTCCCACGACGCACGACCTGGGCAGGATGGAGTGGGGCGTCTCCTCCGATTCCACGGGAGTGAACTGCCTAGAGAGGGCGTCAGGCAGGCCGTTCTTAGAGCCAGGCCTGAAGGTGATAGAAAATTGGAACCTGGCGAAGAACAGAGACCAGCGCGCCTGGCGGGCGTTCAGGCGCTTGGCAGATCGTAAATATTCCAAGTTCTTGTGGTCCGTGAGGACCACAAACGGCAGGTTCGCCCCCTCTAGCCAGTGGCGCCACTCCTGCAGGGCGAGCTTGATGGCCAAGAGCTCTCTGTCCCCCACATCGTAGTTCCTCTCCGCCGGGGACAAGCGCCGGGAGAAGAAGGCGCACGGTCGTTTGGCGCCATCGTCCGGCGACCGCTGGGACAGCACTGCTCCCACTCCCGTGTCCGAGGCGTCCACCTCAACAATGCACTGCAGCGCGGGGTCGACCTGGCGAAGGACCCAGGAGGAGGAGAACTCCGCCTTCAGCGCCTTAAAGGCGGCAGCGACCTCTTCGGTCCACCGGAACGGGACCTTCGGGGACGTGAGGCGGGTCAGTGGCCCAACGATGGAGCTGAAGTTGGGGACAAAGCGGCGGTAGAAATTGGCGAAGCCAACGAACTGTTGCACCTGCTTCCGAGATGCAGGTGTAGGCCACTCCACCACCGCTTTCACCTTCTCTGGGTCTGGGAGCACCTTGTCGTGGGCGATGATAAACCCCAGGAAGGACGTAGTTCTGGCGTAAAATTCACATTTTTCTGCCTTCACGTACAGACGATTCTCCAGCAGTCTTTGGAGGACCCGCCTCACGTGGACCTGGTGCTCGTCCCTGGACTTGGAGAAGATGAGAATATCGTCCAGGTAGACGAACACGAAAAGGCCAATAAAGTCCCGGAGGACGTCATTTATAAGGCGCTGAAAGACGGCTGGAGCGTTGGTCAACCCGAACGGCATGACCAGGTACTCAAAGTGGCCGTTCGGGGTACGGAAGGCTGTCTTCCACTCATCTCCCTCCCGGATCCGGACGAGGTGGTAAGCGCTGCGTAGATCCAGCTTGGTGAACCAGGTCGCCCCCTGGAGGGAGTGGAAGGCAGTGTCCATGAGGGGCAGGGTGTAACGGTCCTTCTCCGTGATATCATTGAGGGCCCGGTAGTCGATGCAAGGGCGGAGGGACCCATCCTTTTTTCCCACGAAGAAGAACCCTGCCCCCACGGGTGACGATGATGGGCGGATTATCCCAGCGTTTAATGACTCCTTCAGATATGTGTTCATCGTCTCCTTCTCCGGCGCTGACAGGCTGTAGAGCCGACAAGAAGGTAACGGAGCCCCCTGGCGGAGGTTGATGGCACAGTCGTAGGGCCGATGAGGGGGAAGAGACATAGCTTTCGCTTTACTGAACACCATACCCAGGTCGTGAAACTCCGGAGGCACCAGGGACAGGTCCGGGGGTGCAGCGTCCGTCGCGGGGGGAGGAGTGGACGGCGAGCAGGCAGCGGACTGGAGGCAGGTGCCCAGGCAGAATGTACTCCATGCCGATACCCCAGCTGATCTCCAATCCAGGACCGGGTTGTGAAGACGGAGCCAGGGATACCCCAGGATGACGGGCGACAGAGTTGGGGAGGACGTAGAAGGTCATTTCCTCCCGGTGGTTTCCCGAGATGATGACCGGTACGGGGACAGTTTGATGTGTCACTCTCCCAAGGGAGGCACGGGAGAGGTGGACTAGGGAGATGGGAGTGTTGAGTGCCTGGCAGCGGATGCCCAATCAGGTTGCCAGGCTTTGTGAAATGAAGCTGCCTTCTGCGCCCGAATCCACCAGTGCGTGGGTGAGGTGCCCAGTGGGGTTATGGCAGAAACGGATGGGCAGCTTCAATTGGGTGAGTGATCCTAACCGATTGACGTCCGCGAGGCCCCCAACAGTGACTCGCGGACCCCACCGACTGGCTTTCCATGGACAACGCTCCACGGTGTGTTTGTCGCCTCCGCAATACATGCAGAGGCCCAACTCACGGCGGCGTTGTTTCTCCACAGGGGAAAGTTTGGTCCAGCCCGTCACCATCGGCTCCGACTCCTCGGGGCACGATGCTGGCGGTGCCGCCAGGGGGCGGGCTTGGAACAGGTGCGGCGAGGCTCCACGAGGGCGAGAAGAAGAAGACTTCCGCCCCGAGGAGCGCTCGCGCAGCCTGTTATCCAAACTTACCGCTAAGGACGTCAGCTCCGCTAGCGTCCCAGGGATATCCCGACCAGCCAGTTCATCCCTCAGATCACTATTGAGGCTGCGGAGGAACAGGCCACAGAGGGAGCGTTCCTCCCAGCGCAATTCCTCCGCCGCTACCCGGAAGTCGACCGAGTGGTCCGCTGCCGACCGGCTTCCCTGCTGGAGAGCGAGAAGCCGATCGACTTGGACCGTCTCGGTTTGAGAATGGTCAAAGACCTCCAGAAAGCGCCTCACGAATTGGTCATAGGTGAGGGTGGCATAACTGGGCCTCGCCATTACGGCGTAGGTCCAAGTTAACGCACGCCCCTCCAGAAGATTCCCTATGTAACCAATTCGGCTGTGATCCGAGGGAAAATCTCCGGGCACACGGTGGAACACGGACTCACACTGCATAATGAACCCCCGCGCTCCGCTGAGTTTACCGCTAAAGCGGGCGGGGGTCGGAATCGGTGTGAGCCGAACCGGTGCCACTGGAGCCGGCTGGACGGCCGCTGGAACAGCAGGAGCCGCGCCACCCTGGCGAGTTGGGGGGAATGGCTGTTGGGGGTCCAAGCGGTTCAATCGGTTAGTTAATTCTAATAATTGATTAAGTACCACCTGTTGCTGATAAACGATCTGATCCACCCGAGCCTCGAGGATGGTAAACCAGTGTGCGAGCCCGCCGTCTGCCGAGCCGCTCTGCTGAAGCCGTACTGACATAACGTTCGGCTCAGGAGACGCACACACACAGGCTCAGAGTAGTTCAAACTGTTTATTAACAACAGGGATGTTTGGGTGCGTGTCTGCGGAATGTTAATGTGTTGGTGGTGGCGTCTGTTTCGGACCCAGAGGCAGGAGACCGTTCAGCCGGCAACCCTATGGGAGAAATTAGACACAGGGTGATGAGCACACACCAACACAGGAGGAGAATAGGCGAGGGAGAGAAGCTTACTTGTTTAGGGCTGATGACTGGCGCTTCAAGGATGGAAGCCCGGGAGACAGCCACCTGCAGGGCTCGGTGCAGCAGCGAGGAGAGACGAGGGACGGGATAGTCCGCCGCCGAGGAATCCACCTGTGCACAGGGGAGCAGACTGGAAAGATGAGGTAAGTGATCTTCTTACCGGTAACGAGGATGCTGAAGAGAAAGTGGTAGAAGCCCATGGAAGGGAAATGAAGTCTACGGCTTCAGACCGAAGCTCAGGGCGAGGCGGCTTATATCCCTCGCCGCTGATGACTGACAGGTGTGTAAGCAGGTGGCGCCGTTGATGAGCGGCGCGGCGTGACAGAGCTATAGTCCACAAACAACATTCTTACATAGCTCCCCTTGTCTTCTAAATGGCTGAATGCCGAGTGGAGAGCTATAGCAATAGCATCTTCAGTGGATCTGCTCCGCCTGTAGGCAAACTAGTACCGATCAAAGTCTGGGGGGAGACTAGGCAAAAGATGTTTCAATACCATTTTCTCAAAGCACTTCATAACAATGGGTGTTAATGCTACTGGTCGATAGCCATTCAGACTGCTAATAATATGTTTTTTTAGGCACAGGAATAATGACTGCAGATTTTAAACACTGTGGAACAACGGCTGCCTTGAGAGACAAATTAAAAATGTCAGTCAAAACAGAGCAAAGCTGATCTGCACATGCTCTGAGCACCTTTCCTGGCACTCCATCGGGACCAGTAGCCTTTCTCGGGTGAATTGCTCTCAGTGTCTGTCTCACCTCATGATCCTGCAGGGTAAGCACATCAGAGCTGGCATTCAATAACGTCAGTGGGTCCGGGCGAGGTGTATTTGCCTCAAACCGTATGAAAAAGCAGTTCAATTCTTCTGCCAGTGAGGCGCTGATGTCACTGGAAATGATGCTGCTGCCCTTATAGTTTGTGATATGGTGAAAGCCTTGCCATACTCGTCTCAAATCATTATCAGAAAAATGGTCCTTGACTTTCTTCTTATAGGCCTGTTTAGCCTCCTTAATGCCTTTCTTCAGATTAGCCCGGGCGGTGCTATACAGATCTGTATCCCCTGACCTGAAGGCTGTATCATGGGCTCTGAGGAGTGCCTGGACTTCTTTTTGTCATCCAAGGCTTCTGGTTAGGAAAAACCCTGATGCGTTTTTCCACAGTCACCTGGTTGATACAGTAGGTGATGCAGCATAATACAGTCTGTGTGTACATTTCCAGATCCTCATTCTTGAATAAATCCCATAGAGTGTTTGAAAAACAGTCCTGCAGCTGAGAAAGAGCTCCCTCAGGCCATGTTGTGATGTTCTTTATAGTAGGTCTAGCAGTTCTCCTGAGGGGGGTGTATGCTGGGATGAGGAGCAATGATAGATGGTCTGACAGGCCAAGATGTGGACACGGCACAGCTCTGTAAGCATGCTTCAGGTTCGAATACACCTGATCAAGACAATTATTTCCCCTAGTGGCACATTTCACATACTGTGTGAAATTAGGCAGCACAGTTTTCAAGCATGCTTGATTAAAATCACCAGCTATGATGTGAACACCCTCGGGATAGGCCTGCTGCTGTTTATTTATTACACTGTACAAATGACTAAGGGCCGCTTTAGTATTTGCATCAGGAGAAATATAGACCGCTGTTATAATAACCACGGTCAGCTCTCTTGGAAGATAAAAAGGTCGACATAAAACTGGCATTGTCTCTAGATCAGGAGAACAGTAAGTGTTAATAATACGACTGTGGTTAGTCCAAGTGTTGTGAAGAAAAATGCAGAGACTGCCCCCTCTCTTTTTATCGGATTCCGCTGTTCGGTCCATACGGTGAAGTGTGCGCCCTGGTAGTTGCACAGCAGCATCGGTGATCAGCGGGCGGAGCCAGTTTTCCGTTAACAGCACACAGCAGTCTCTCACAGTTTTACTAGTTGCCAGCTGTAGCTCTAGATCATCCATCTTGTGGACGATGCTTCTGGCGTTGGAGAGAAAAATGCTGGGTAGCGGAGGTCTATGCGGCTGTCTCTTTAGCCTCGCTGGCAGGCCCGACCGGCATTTTTTTTTTTCCGGTTCCGGTTCCGCCGGACCGGAGGTGCCACATGAGTTGGCTGCCCTTTGCAACTGCCCTTCTCTTATTTTCCTTCTTCTTTCTACACCTTTCACTCTACATATATATCACGGACACACAGATCGCCCCAAGGATCTCCCGAGTCGGCGGACGGAGCCCCTGTTTGCAGCGGGGGACGATACAGCAGGGAAGAGCTAGCTGGTTGGCTAGCTATCTCCAACCGCCACCCGGTGCTAAACGGAGAAGCTCAACATGCCGAGGAACTGTGGCGAAAACGACGCGGGTGCCGGGCTGGAGTTTAGGCGGCGTGCAAGAAATATAAGACAGAATAATAAAGAGCGATGGCAAGAACCAAGCAGACCGCCCGTAAATCTACTGGAGAAAAATGCCCCCCAGGAACCAGCTGGCCACCATGGCTGCTCGGAAAAGCGCTCCGGCCACCAGGGGAGTGAAGAAGCCTCACCGTTACAGGCCTGGTACCGTGGCTCTGAGAGAGATCCGTCGTCACCAGAAATCCACGGAGCTGCTCATCCGTAGGCTGCCCTTCCAGCGCCTGGTGAGGGAGATCGCTCAGGACTTCAAGACCGACCTGCGCTTCCAGAGCTCCGCCGTCATAGCTCTGCAGGAGGCCAGCGAGGCCTACCTGGTGGGTCTCTTCGTGGACACCAACCTGTGTGTCATCCACGCCAAGAGGGTCACCACCATCATGCCCAAAGACATCCAGCTGGCCCGCCGCACCCGCGGAGGGAGAGAGAGCTTAGACTTTCTGCTGCACATTCACCAACCACAATGCACTGTGTGTCTATATGTATATATATATTTATAGTAATATGTACATATGTATACTAGCTGTTCTTGTTTTTTCTTACCTTCTGATTGTTGCTCTGAGTGTTGCTATCCCTGTGCTGTTGCAATCCTGGAATTTCCCCATTGCGGGACTAATAAAGGCTTATCTTATCTCTTATCTTATCCCCGCTTTTTCTTTCTCTCCCTCCTCTGTCTGCATCGCTTCCCAGGACCGACAACAATCCATGGTGATCCCGCTGGTCGACAGATAGCCTCTGGTATGTTTTGTGTGTTCTCAAAAACTGCTGTAACAGCAGACTTTTGTTGAAGTCCAATATTTATCAGCTCAGTACGACTGTACACAAATCCAGCTTCACACGGTCCAATATCCAAAAACAGCATACATACAAACAAAAATAGGGAGCAAAGAGCCGCTGCGCAGACGCGCGCCACCATCTTGCAAGATAAACTCAATCTGCTGAATCTGACAAAAGTGGTAATAAACAAAAAAGTCTATGAAAATTAACCAATGAAAATCAGACAATGCTTTTGAATTGTGGTTCAACAGAATTATTTTAACCCCTTGCACTCTGGTCAATTTCCCTAAAAACGCCAAAAAATAACGTACCCAAAGTAAATCAAAAGCTGTTCTTCAACCCTTTGCAGCATCTTCATGGGGTTGGTCTCATTTAAAAGAAAACACTTTGAATTTTTTGGCAAAACAGTCATAATCTCTCTAAGTGCTCCGGCCACTGATTAACAGTCATCTAAACATACTGAACTTGAAGAAAATAAATTTCGCCTGGGTGTTTTTTTGGATACAAATGCTTGCAAATAACACACAGCTTCAGATCCGGGCTGGAAAATGCAACAGAAATGTAGAACCAAGTGATATCCAGGTGAGTTCAAAATTTTGTAACAATACCTCAAAAAATGAATATATTACACAGCTTTTTTCTTAGGTTGTTCCCAGGCGTTTTTGAACTGTGCCAAATTGTGCCAAATGGCACAGTTTGGAAAAACGTCTGTAACTTTTGAATGATTCAATATAGAAGCTTGATGTTGGGCTCTAATGAAAGGTGACACTCAGGGCTGTGTGTGTGTGGGGGGGAGGGGTTGTCCCCCCCCCGCTACAGAGGACGGACATCGCCCGGTGCGCCGCGGTCACGGTGTGCCGCGGTCTACTACGTACAGTTGTAATTTACCGATCGGTCAAAAGTCATTTTTGATTACAATTTTCAGGGATAAAGAATAATTTAGCTTATAACACTTACCTGTTCACAACAGCAGCGTAGCTGGCGAACTTCTCTTCCTCATTGTCAGACGAACATGAAGCTGGTCCACTTGTTACGGACTCGTGGTTCTGCTCACGCGACCCGGTCAAACCATAATTCCATTATTGCGGTTTTGCGCTTTCATGATTGCGGTTTTGGCGAACGATTTTTCAAAACAAATAAGAACAGTAATAAGAAAAAAAGACTGGCGAACGCCTGTCTGTCACCCAGCCTTACACAAAACAGCTTTCGAACTTCTGTGCTTCAATTGGCTGGCTGTATTCGCAGCCATTGGTAGGTGGGTCCTTCTTGCTAGGTTTTCAGTCATTGGTTCTTCAAGGTTTCAGAAACTCAGTTCAAGGCTCTTATTAGTCGAATGAGAGGTCAATCACATCTAAACCAATCAAAGCACTCCTTTGGCTTTCTGTTCGCGGCTGTGTCTGTCGTGGAAGAACGGAAATGCAGGTGTTTTTTTTTTTCAGTGCCTCCTAGGACGCACAGTGTGCGTACTAGGACGCCCTCGTGCATCCCAGGACGCAGAGATGTGCCCGCCCGCGGTACACCGAAGTGCAACAGGTTAAAAAACAAACTCATGAAACAGGCCTGGACAAAAATGATGGTACCCTTAACTTAATATTTTGTTGCACAACCTTTTGAGGCAATCACTGCAATCAAACGATTTCTGTAACTGTCAATGAGACTTCGGCACCTCTCACCAGGTATTTTGGCCCACTGCTCCTGAGCAAACTGCTCCAGTTGTCTCAGGTTTGAAGGGTGCCTTCTCCAGATGGCATGTTTCAGCTCATTCCACAGATGTTCAATAGGATTTAGATCAGGGCTCATAGAAGGCCACTTTAGAATTGTCCAATGTTTGGCTCTGAGCCATTCTTGGGTGTGTTTTTTTCACAATATTTTTTATTGAACCTTTCTTTTCACAAACATAGCACACACAGTCAGACACTAACACAAAAGTAATTTAAAAATTAAAAAGAACAATAACAAAAAAAAATGTGTAATAAAAACAACAACAGCCAATAACAAAAACAAGTCAACAACAATGCTCCTCTGTTTAGTCTAGGTAATCTATTACATAAGAATACATAAAATACATTCACCAGCTTGGAATTTGCAAGGTCCACACATATCATTTACCTTCTTCTTCAGAAGTTATGTTTAATTTCTTTACAAAGTCAATGAAAGGTCTCCATATATTCTCAAACACATTTTCCTTTCATTTCAGTATATATGTTATTCTTTCTAGTGGAAGGTTTGTTAACATCTGTCTTAACCACTGAGTCACATTTGGTCTATGAGTCTTTTTCCACAGTAGTGCAATACATTTTTTGGCATTAAGCAAACTGAGGTCTATGAATGCTCTTTCACTCTTATTAAAGTTATGTTTTTCTGGATACAGACCCAACAAAAACAGTTTAGGGTTCAATGTGTTATGACCCGAGCGCCGGTTCTGATCGTGCTCGGGCTAAAGTTATGTCTTGCTGCCGGCCTTGACAGCTGCGGGCTGTATTCTGGCCTCACTGGGCTCTTATTGTGAAAGTGCTCGGTGGGTCTTCCGCCTGTCAACGGCCGGTCAGCTGATTGTCATTACCGTCGTTAGTGCTTCGCGCTTTTAAGCCCGGCACTGGCGACGGTAGGACGCAGGAGTATCAGTCGACTTTGGTCTACGTTCTGTCTGAGTGGCTTCATCCTGCCAAGCCCTGGGTCTGCGCTTCATCA
Source organism: Pholidichthys leucotaenia (assembly GCA_020510985.1). Taxonomy (NCBI): domain Eukaryota; kingdom Metazoa; phylum Chordata; class Actinopteri; order Cichliformes; family Pholidichthyidae; genus Pholidichthys; species Pholidichthys leucotaenia. Next base: position 362,925,849 of record CM035836.1, on the reverse strand, counting down.
TTCCTGTGAGTGCCGCAGACCTTCATGTCAGGTCATGTATCATAGCTTTGTCACAGTTAGCTCGTAGCAGCTGGGTTAGCCCTACGAGCCCAAGTTTCGTCATGTGTGTGTTTAGCCCTAAGGGGTTCATAGTTGTGTTTTGTCACGTCAGGAAATAAATTAACATCTTGCCAAACTCCCTGGTGAACTCTGTGGCGTCTCTTGGTGATCCGCGAGGATCACCACATGACAGTATACTCCTGCCAGGTCGTCCAAACGGGGGCGCCGCATTGAGACGCCGTTTCACCGGGAGTTTGTGCCTTTTTTTTGGACTGTTGTTTCTTCTCGCTTGGGTGTCAACATCTGGGAGAATGCCGTCATCCAGGGGCCACGGGCGGCGCCTGGACCAGGAGGTAGCGAGCACGCTGGAATACGCCGATGGGGTGCTCCTCGCCGCTACATTTGACAACACCTCCAGTTATATGCGTTGGCATCTGGGCGTCGCTGAGGAATATCTGGTCAGCCTTCCCCTCGACTACGACGACCATCCGGAGGTGATATCGAGGTGGGAGGAACTCGCCGCTCAGCGCGAGGTTCTTCGTGGGCTGGAGGAGGAAGAGAGCGGGAAGCAGAGGAGGAGGCATCCTCGCTCCCCGCGTTGGTGTCCCGTTCCCGTCCCGGAGCAGGTCCAGGAGTTCGCGCCGTCTGGGGGCCGACGAGGACGTCGGCGTAACGGCGCGGGCAACCCTCAGCGGAATCCCCGGCTGGACTCGCTGCCGGCGTATCCCATCAGCGAATCTTCGAGAGCGGCCCCACCTCGTTTTCCTAGGAGGTCCTCTGTCGCCATCCAGCGGGGAGAAGGAGGAACGATGTCCCCCACAGCAGGAACCATCTCTGCCCCTGGAGGAAGGCAAGTGATCGTTTGTTTGTCACATCTTAACAATGATCTGCCTTGTCTGACTCCTGGGGGCAGAGTTCGGGGTTTGCAACCCCCCGAGCTCCCTCCACCTGCTGTGGATAAAATTATTAAACCTACTGCCTCTGTGTTCTCCCCCGTTGAGCGGTCCGCGACGCCAGGCCAGCGTTGCCGGACGAAGAGGGCCCCTGCAGTGCTGGATAGCCTGCATCCGGCCCTGCAGTCACGTCTTGGACGGAGGAGAGGAGCGGACTGCGGCCCAGAGCCTGAGCCGACGAGGAAGCGTCCCCGGGTCTCCTCGCCGGAGCGGTCCGAGTCAGTGGGTCAAGGGTTCCCTGCCTCCACGCCATATGGGTCGTCGGCGTGGACAACAGTGTGAGAGGAACCTGAGGCTGCAGATATCATCGTGCCAGCTGCGGAGCCCGACGCAGCTGAGTCCAAGTCAGCTGACAAGAGTTGCCCTGAACCCAGATCGTCGGAGTCCTGGGTGGCAACGGAACCCGAGTGCAGGCAAGTGCTCCCTCTTATGTCTCTGTCCTCTTTTGTTGAGCATTTTTGCCTGCCTCTCGGGGAGATGAGTGAGGAGCAGCCGTCTGCTGCGCCCGAGCTCGTCTCGCTGGGTTCCGTTGCTACCGGTGATACTGATCCCGGTTTTCCTGTCCCCGAGCTTTCTTTTAGTGTCGCCGGCGGGGAATGGGTCGGAGTCACCGAGGTGGAGGTCCCAGGTTCCGGGGATGGAGTTCGTCAGCGGAGCTGCACCGGAGACCCAATCGGGTCCCACCGCAGGGGCGGGTTCGGCCCAATCGGGGTCCGACGTGGGTTCGTCGGAGGCCCAATCGGGGTACACCGCGGGTGCGGCTCTGGCCCAATCGGGGCCCAACGTGGGTGCAGCTGGGACCCAATCTGGGTCCAGCGGTGATGCAGCGCGGGGCGGATTCTTGGCTCGCCCTGCTCATCGACCCCCTCGGAATCATCGCCCCTTTTCATCATCGCCGGGGACCATGGGGGTCCCTGTTCGCTCGCCCCGGTTCTCCCGAGTTTTGTTCTCGTCAGGGATGCCGCTGTGGGTTGTTGATGCCCTGGACTGGTGGCTGAGGGACACGGGTCGGCCGCCGGAGGGACTGTTTCGCCGGTTCTGCGCCTCGATTCGGCCACCCGACCTGTTATGTGTGCCATGGGGCTACCTAGTTCGACCACCGGAGAAGCGGACGTGCGGGACTTTGGACTCTGGTGAGCCGCCTGGTCCGCCTCCGTTGACCATCGGACGACATAAACTGTCGGGGGGTGGTAGTGGTCCCTGGGTGTGTCTCAGTATTTGTACTTTTCTTTTTGTCCTGGTTATGTTGTATTTAGTGCTCATGCCTTTGTTTTGAATGCCATAGTCTAGTCATAGTAATGTTATGTTAAGCATTTTTAGATTGCTTCAAGTGTGTTTGCAGTAGCCCTGCTGTTTTTGTTTCATAGTCTGGTATGAGCGGGTAATGCTCTGTTTTTTGTTTTTCATGTTAGGTCAGGTATGAGCGGGTAATGTTCTTGTATTTAGTTTATCTGAACCTGTAGTTCTGGGTTTTGTTTTTTCCTTTGTGCATTTTTTCTTGTTTGTCTTGTCATTGTCATTGTATGGTTTTTGTCTTGTTCATGGGTTGGTTTCTCTCCCTCCGCACCTGTCCCCCAACCTCCCACCCTGGGGGGGGGGCAGGGGGGCAGGGTGGTTCCTTGGGGCGTTCGGAGTCCGCCCGTGGAGGGAGGGTACTGTTATGACCCGAGCGCCGGTTCTGATCGCGCTCGGGCTAAAGTTATGTCTTGCTGCCGGCCTTGACAGCTGCGGGCTGTATTCTGGCCTCACTGGGCTCTTATTGTGAAAGTGCTCGGTGGGTCTTCCGCCTGTCAACGGCCGGTCAGCTGATTGACATTACCGTCATTAGTGCTTTGCGCTTTTAAGCCCGGCACTGGCGACGGTAGGACGCAGGAGTATCAGTCGACTTTGGTCTACGTTCTGTCTGAGTGGCTTCATCCTGCCAAGCCCTGGGTCTGCGCTTCGTCATTCCTGTGAGTGCCGCAGACCTTCATGTCAGGTCATGTATCATAGCTTTGTCACAGTTAGCTCGTAGCGGCTGGGTTAGCCCTACGAGCCCAAGTTTCGTCATGTGTGTGTTTAGCCCTAAGGGGTTCATAGTTATGTTTTGTCATGTCAGGAAATAAATTAACATCTTGCCAAACTCCCTGGTGAACTCTGTGGCGTCTCTTGGTGATCCGCGAGGATCACCACATGACACAATGTGATTTGTTTTGAAATTATTTTTTCAATTGTCACCCTCACCTCTTCCCAAAACATTCTGATTTTTCTACATTCCCGTAAAAAGTGAAATAGGGTTCCTTTACTTTCCATACATTTTGTGCATGTATCTGGTGTGTTTTTGTTATATCTATTTAATTCCACTGGTGTAACATACATCCGCATTAACCATTTAAAATGTATCAGTTTAAGATGTACATTTATTGATTTGGTTTGAGCTCCTGCACAAGTCATTTCCCAATGTTCCTTTGAAATTTCAATTTGCAGGTCTTCTGTCCAGTCATTCAGTCTTTTCTGTGAGTTTTCATTTGAGAATAGTGTCAGTGAGTTGTAAAACTCTGAAATAATACCCTTTCTCTTACTATCTTTCATCAAAATTTTTTCCAAAGTTGAATAAGTAGGTCGGGTGAGAGCATTATTTTGATTTGAACGAATAAAATTTCTAAGCTGAAGATATTTAAAAAAGTGTGTTCTATTAAGATTGAATTTAATCCTCAGTTCTTCAAAAGACATTATGTTATCTGAGCGTGACAAATATAAGTCTTGAATCTTTTGAATCCCTTTTAAATTCCATACTTTAAATACAATATCCGCTCTCCCTGGTGTAAAATATTGATTATCCCATATTTGGCTAAATTGTGACAGTGAGTGTGGTTCTTTTAAATATTTTTTAGTTTCACACCATATTTTGATCATGTGCTTTACAATTGGATTTTTAACTTGTTTCTGTAATTTTTTAGCCAAGTCTGAGTATACGAATAAGGGAAGAGGTAAAGGTAAATTGTATGATTCCATTTCAGTCCAGTGAGGAGGATCATTTGATGAAAAATAATATGTCATAGACCTCAGTTGTGCTGACCAGTAATACAACATAAAGGTTGGACATTTCAGACCTCCACGATCAAATGGTAAGTATAGTAAGGACAAATGTAATCTAGCCTTCCTATTGTTCCATATAAATTCCACTAACTTTTTTTTAATTCTTGAGAATAGATCTGAAGGTGGTGGCAAAGGAATGTTTTGAAATAAATAGTGCTGTCCAGCGATTAAAATATTTAATCATAATTAATCACACGATCTCATAGTTAACTCATGATTAATCACATTTTAGTTGCGTATTTTTGTCTCATGAAAAACCATTGTAATTCTCTTAACAGCACAAAAAGTGAGTGGGCTTGCTTTGTACAAATGTTTTTTATTATTATTATCATTGCAAAGCATCCATATCTTCCGTATTAGACCGAGAAAACAAAACAGGACATATTACTCTGAAAATAAAAAAATGTTTTCTTTTTTTCCTTTTCATTAGTTTAGTAACCCTGCCACTGATATCTGCGATAAAAAAAGATACATACAAATAAAAAATATATAGGCACAAAAGCAGCCCCTTAAATACAAAATGAAAACAAGAGGAGAGTGTCCCCTGAGAGGAGTAGTACAGTCTAATGACTGTATAGTAGCCCAACTGCTGCAGTTTTAAACTTACCAACACAGCCTCTTGAACATGAACATAATGTAACTGCTAGCACGTAACAGGTGAGTCAACCTAAAGGCCTACTTTCTGTCTTTGAGCCAGTTGCTCAAACAGACAAGCCTATTGACATTTTCAGACAACAGGGAAGATCGTTTTTTCTGAACGACATGTCCAGACAGTGAAAACAATCGTTCACATGGTACTGACGTGGCAGGCGTTGCTAAGTATTTGCATGCAAGGGAGGCCATCTCACTGTGTGACGCTTTATGTGTGGACCACCATTCCTGTGGAGAGTCTTCAATGCCAATCATAGGTTCTGCCTTGTAGCGCTCAATGCAGCGTTCCACGGTGTCCTCCTTTTCATCTGAGGAAGATTCTTGTGCAAACATGAGAGCTGGCTTCTTCTTCACTGGCTCAGGCATGCTTTGGTCATCCAGTGCTGCTGGTCTCCCCTTCTCCTGCTGCTGGAGTAAGGCACAGATGGCATCCCACACGACAACCCGGTCAGGTTTGCTCAGACACTTGAGGTCCTTAAACCTTGAAATGAAATAATAAAAAATATCAACGTTATTGCCATACAAGCAAAGGCACTAGTAAAACAAAACATTGACCTAATCTCTATTCCAGATTCAGAAGAAAAAAATGGATATTGAAGAGAACCAACCCACAAAACAAAGTGGTGCTTAAGACAAACAAAATACTGAGAAGAATGTAGAATGAATATCTTACCTTGGGTCGAGTGCTGTAGCAACCCTGAGCCATGCGATGTTCAACTTCTCTTTGCGACCTTCCATATCCGCTGAAAAGGTTTCCTTGAACTTGATCAAGTACGCTGGGTCGTCCTCAGTGACTTCCATTACTCGGGACAGGTGGCATAATGCTGGCATCACCACAGAGCAAGAAACAAACTTCTCTCCACCCAGAAGATCTGTCACATATCTGCAACAATATACAAAAGCTCTTTCACAAAACTCTGTCACACACATACGGACACCTGATAGATAACCTACAGTTACAGTGATGGGAGGGGATATGAGGAATCACATGTGTTCCTGCGCGCACACACACACACACACATTACCCATTTACAGTGCTGTGCGGGACAAACACACACAGTTGAAGGGAGAGAGGTGATACCGACAGACAGACATTAGGGCCTGTGTCCACCAAATGCGTTTTTAGGGCGGAAAGTGCTGAAAACCTAGCCTCTTGGGCACTTCCTGGCCTTCTCTGTTGTTAAGTTACACAGGGAATCATAGCTATTGAAACAGTCACTGATTATGTCAAAATACAGAAAAAATATACAGATAATCACGAGCTACACTTTGAGTAAAATGAAGCAAATAAACAGTCTACACATAGAGATGGCCCATCTAAAACATGCCACAGGGTGGTATTTTACGTTGGGTGAGACAGGTGCTAATGTTTCTGTCTTGACACAGATCTACTTTAATTGTTAAAGAATCAGATATAGGCTACAAGACATAATTAGGCCTACCTGCAATGCTCCAACGCAGCTTCGAGCTTCTTTGTTTTCTCCAGCTCCGTTGCTGTTGGCATGGTGACTTTGGTTGAGTGTAGGGCCAGGGCAGCTCTCAGAGGTTCAATATTCCGGTTGACACGCTTTATCATTTCAAGGGTACTATTCCATCTTGTTGCTACCTCCTGCGTGAGCGCTTCTTCTTTCTGGTTGTGTGCGATTTGCTGCCGCTCGAGTTCCAGGGCATTCGTTGGGCTGTGTTTAAAGTGTCCCACAAGTTTTCTGCATTTTGCCAATGCGCTGTCGAATGGGCTATTGTGCAGAGAAACCGTGACTGCTCGGTGCACGCTGTGTGCGATGCACGGCAGGTGTTCAAAGGGGAGCTCTCTGGCTGCAGCCATCATATTGCGTGCACTATCCGTGGTCTGTGAAACAACTTTCTTTTTGATGCCCCACTCTCTGGCTACATTCATGAAGTGCTCTGCAACATTATCAGCGAAGTGCCTCTCTTCTGTCTTCATAACAGTCAAAGCATGGGACTGAAGTTTCCACTGTGGGGTGAAATAATGTGCTGTGACCCCGAGGTAGTTGTCATTGCCAAGTGACGTCCAGTAATCTCCCGTTAGCGCGACTATTTCTGTCTGCCCCAATGCCTGTTGTAACTGGGACTTCTCCGTTTCAAACAACGTTTCTATCCGGCGTGTGATAGTAGCTCTGGAAGGAGTTTCGTAGGTCCAGTCGTTGGATGCGATGCAAATTATCTCGGCCAGACCTTCATCCTCCACAATACTAACGGGCCTGCATGCCGTAGCCACCCACTTAGCTATGGCAGCTGTTAGCTTCATTTTAGTAGCAGCATCCATGGGCCGCTGTCGGAAGCCATCCAAACTTGTTTGGTTCTGACGCGGAGGAGGCGAAGCTACATCACTGGTGTGTTTGGCCATCAAATGGTATTTTAAACTGGATGTGCTTCGATGGTAGCTAAGTTCACATCGACAATAAGTGCAAATAACTTTAGTTTTATCGATCGAACCATCCTTTCCTATTTTAAATGTAAACTTTCCGTTCAGAAGTGTCCCTGGTGCGTCCATTACTGTGGCTGACTAGTGCCGCCAGTGCCGCGCGCTTTAGTCGTTGGGTTCTTCTTTGTTTGATATTTGAAATCGTATCCTTCGTTCCGCCACCATGTGTACGTGCGTGGTATTACAGCCAGTACACTGTGCTTATGAAAAACTACGGTCACAGCATTAATCTCGCGTTAAAAAAAATCTCGCCATTAAAAAGGCGCTTGAGTTAACGCGATAATAACGCGATATTTTGACAGCACTAGAAATAAAGTATTTTTGGTAAGATATTACTTTTAAGTATATTAATTCTCCCGATCATCGACATTGGTAGTGACATCCATCTCTGAAGCAACTCATTAATATTTGTCATTAAGGTTTCATAGTTGGCATTGGCGACTGATTCAAGCTTAGGCAAAATTTGAATTCCTAAATATTTAAACTGATCTACAACATTGAATTGGTTTACCTCAGGAGATGGATGATTTCTCTGGGTCTCATTTAACATTAATATTGAAGATTTTGTTTTGTTTATTTTATATCCTGATATATCCCCAAAGTTCTTTATTAAATTTAACAAGGCTGGAATTGATTTTTTAAAATTCGACATAAACAAAATTATGTCATCGGCATACAGGGAGATTTTATGTTCTGTTGGTCATACTTTAATTCCATATATTTGTGGATGTAAACGTACTGCCATCGCTAAAGGTTCAATTGCCATAGTAAACAATAAAGGTGAAAGTGGACAGCCTTGTCGACATCCTCTATTGATTTTTTATTGATTTTGAGATATTGCTGTTTGTTAGGATTTCTGCTGTAGCATTATTGTATATTATCTGGACCCATTTTATGAAGTTATTTCCAAGTCCAAACCTTTGTAGGACTTCAAAAAGATAAGGCCATTCGACCCTATCAAAGGCCTTTTCGGCATCCAATGATAGGAGAACTGTATTCGGTGCTTCTTTATTGGAATAAATAATATTAAATAGTCTTCTTACATTATGGAAGCCTTGTCTTCCCATTATAAAGCCATTCTGATCTTGGTTAATAATATTTGGTAATATTTCTTGTAGTCGTTTTGCTAAAATTTTACAGATTATTTTAAGATCAGCATTTAATAGGCTTATTGGTCTCATGTTTTCACATTTATTAGATGGTTTACCTGGTTTTGGCAACAGTATGATTAAGGCATTATTCATGTATGATGGTAAATTACCATTTTGAAATGCTTCTAAAACCATTTCCAAAAGTGGTTTTATTAATTTATTCTTAAATTTTTTATAGAGGTCGACTGGAAGACCATCTGGTCCTGCTCTTTTTCCTGATTTCATATCATCAATGGCTTGCCCAACTTCTTCTTGACTAATTTTAGACTCCAGTATCTCCCTGTTTTCATTTGGAATACCTGGTATGGATAATCCACCCAAAAACCCATCTAGTTTTGTTAAGTCAGTTTCATTTTTTGTATCATATAGTTTTTCATAATAATCTCTAAAGGCACTATTAATTTCTAAAGGATCTATAACTACCTGTCCGTTACTTATAATACTGGTAATTGGTGTTTTAGATTTTAATTGTTTAATCTGCCATGCCAATAATTTTCCTTATTTTTCACCTTGTTCATAAAAAGTTTGCTTCAATCTTAGAAGACTTGAGGCAGCTCTATTCGCTGATTTTTTGTCATATTCAGCTCTCAGAATCAGTAATTCGTTCTCTAACTGTGGGTTACTTCCTGCATACACCTTTTCTTGAAGAGTTTTTATTTTACGTTCCAATTGGACTCTCCTCTCGGGTCTTCTTAGATTTTGAACCTGTATAACTAATAATATGCCCCCTAATAAAAGCTTTGAAAGCCTCCCACTTTATACATGCCATTGTTTGTGTAGTATTGATATCAAAGAACTCATCTATCTGTTTTTCTATGTACTTAACAAATTCCTCATCCTGAAGCCATTTATGTTGAAAATGCCACCTAACTGGGCCCTTTGTCAATTTCTTATCTACATATACTAGACAGCAGGGTGCATGATCAGAGATCACAATGTTATCATAGAAACAGTTTTGAATCTTGGACCTTAATTCTGTAGAGATCAAAAAGTAGTCAATACGTGAGAATGTCTTATAGGTATTAGAATAACAAGAATAGGCTTTGACTTGTGGTTTCATTTCTCTCCATATATCTATCAATCTCAGTTCTTTCATAAAATGATTAATGGTCATCCTACATCCATTGTGTATACAGTCCAGTCCTGTTGATCTATCTATACTGGGATTCAATGTACAGTTAAAATCCCCTGCTATTATATGTTGCCCTGTAAGTGATGATAAAGTGAGAAATAAATTAACAAAGAAGTTTTGATCATCAATATTGGGGCCATATAAGTTCACCAGATTTATATTTTCTAATAACAAAGATCCTTGGATAATTAGATATTTTCTAAATTTGTCTCTAATTACATTTTTCGTTTGAAATGGGACTGTTTTATGTATGAGAATCATAACTCCCCTAGCTCGGGATGAAAATGATGAGGTAAACACGTTACCTTGCCATCTTCTCCTAATTCTTTTTACATCCTCCTCTAATAGATGAGTTTCTTGTAAAAATACAATTTTTGAATCTATGTCTTTTATTTTATTCATGACTTGTTTAAGTTTTTTAAGATTTTGTAGACCTATGTAATTCCATGAAGTTAAATTAAGATTAACGCTTTGATCTATGATCAATAAGGAGTTTGAGATTACCTTGCAATATGAACATACTCTTACAGAGAAGCAAAAACATGGATGATAGAACATTCATCCTACAAACTAAACAAAAACAGATTCCCTTTCCCCACATTCGTGGTAATCCCCCCAAAATCAAAAAATTCTGTCTCCTGTTGTAGCTAGTGACTGTTCCACACCTGCGAGGATAAGTCAAACCACTCTCTCTTTCTCCTCTCAATCACCCTGACTCTACTACTATTCTTATGACATTAACTCTCTTCTGTAGTTTTTTCAACATAACTTCAAAGTTTTATAGCAACGTTGTACATCATAACTTTTTTTTTTAATACAGTCTGTATTTTGTAGACATGTTTATGTTTCAGATCAATCAGATGTCTGTACATATGTTTAAATGTTCTACCTTTGTCATGTTCATGCTTAGCTCCCGCCAGTCTCCTTTTGGATCTGCTTGATGAGCTCCTACGCCTCTTGAGGGGTCTTGAAGGTGTGGGTTCTCCCCTTATATGTGACCAGCAGTCTTGCCAGATGAATTACTCCGTGACGAATCCCTAGGTTGCGCAGCTCTTTGCGGGCGGGGTCGAACTGTTTTCTCAATTGTTGTATTCCTGCAGCCAAGTCCGGATTGAACCGCACGTGTTGGTCCTGGTATTTAATTTCCCCTTTAGCTCGCGCCGCATTGGTGACTGTCATCTTGTCTCTGTAGTTGAGGAACTTCATAATCAGCGTCCTCAGTGGTGTCTTATTATCTCTCGGTGGGCCGATTCGGTGAGCTCTCTCTAAAACGATCGATGACTGCAGATCCGCGTTATTCAGCGCTTCTGGAATCCACTTTTCCAAAAAGGAACACGTGTCCCGTCCCTCCGTTCCCTCCAGGAGGACCACCAGCCTCAAATTATTCCGTCGCTAGCAGGATTCCAAGTCTAGGACGTTATCTTCCAGACTTTTGCATTTTAATTCCAGTGTTTGCAGTTTAGTTTGCAGGCTGGTGACGTCATCTTCAGAACTTGAAATTCAGAGCTCCGCCTGTGACACTCGCTCCATGCAGTCGTTTATTTCTTTTCTCATACCTTCTATCGCTGCTATAATCCCGTCGAATTTAGACGAAAACTCTGTTCTCATGGAGTTGATGGCAGTGAGCACTACGTTTGTCCCCTCTTCAGCAGTTCCCGCTCCGCCGCTGGCTCCATCCTCTGCCATTGCCTCTGGAATTTTCTCTGTTTCGCCTCGAGTGTGGAAGTCTGTTAGCTTGGGTTGTTTTGTGGAGTTACCTTTTCCTCCACCTAATTTTCCAACCTTAGTCTTTACCATATCCGAACCAAAACGCTAGGATGGGTTTTTGTTCCAACTGAGAGTTTTAGTAATTTTTTTTTATTTTCAAGAGCAGAGCAGTGTGAAACACGTCTTTCTACGTGGCCGCCATAACCAGAAGTCCCCATTCTTGGGTGTTTTTAGCTGTGTGTTTTGGGTCATTATCCTGTTGCAAGACCCATGACCTGTGACTGAGACCAAGCTGTCTGACACTGGGCAGCCCATTTCTCTCTAGAATACCTTGATAGTCTTGAGATTTCATTGTACCCTGCACAGATTCAAGACACCCTGTGCCAGATGCAGCAAAGCAGCCCCAGAACATAACACAACCTCCTCCATGTTTCACAGTAGGGACAGTGTTCTTTTCTTGGTATGCTTCATTTTTGCGTCTGTGAACATAGAGCTGATGTGCCTTGCCAAAAAGTTCCAGTTTTGCCTCGTCTGTCCATAGGACATTCTCCCAGAAGCTTTGTGGCTTGTCAACATGCAGTTTGGCAAATTCCAGTCTGGCTTTTTTATGATTTGTTTTCAACAGTGGTTGTCCTCCTTGGTCGTCTCCCATGAAGTCCACTTTGGCTCAAACAACGACGGATGGTGCGATCTGACACTGATGTCTCTTGACCTTGGAGTTCACCATGAATGTGTATAGAGGTTGTTCTGGGCTCTTTTGTTACCATTCGTATTATCCGTCTCCTCCTGCGGCCACGTCCAGGGAAGTTGGCTACAGTCCCGTGGATCTTAAATTTCTGAATAATATGTGCAACTGTAGTCACAGGAACATCAAGCTGCTTGGAGATGGTCTTATAGACTTTACCTTTAACATGCTTGTCTATAATTTTCTTTCTAATCTCCTGAGAGAACTCTCTCCTTTGCTTCCTCTGGTCCATGTTTAGTGTGGTACACACCATGTCACCAAACAGCACAGTGACTACAAATAGGCTGACTGATTACAAGTTTGTAGACACCTGTGATGTTAATTAGAGGACACATCTTGGTTGAACATGTCTTTTCTAGGGGTACCATCATTTTTGTCCAGGCCTGTTTCATGAGTTTATTTTTTAAAGTAATTCTGTTGAACCACAATTCAAAAGCATTGTCTGATTTTCATTGGTTAATTTTCATAGAATTTTTATTTATTACCACTTTTGTCAGATTCAAGTTATTTCTGTGACCATTGTGGGTTTTTCTTTCATTAACAGAGGGGTACCAACAATTTTGTCCATGGCTGTAAAAAGGTTCCAGGACTTAAAAACACTTTGATAAAATGAAGGCAACCCACTTAAATTTAAACATTTTGAATTAACTAAAAACAGAGCATAGTCCAGTCCCAGAATACTCACCCGCCTGAAGATGCAGCTGGCCACTTCTCTCCACATTAGATCTGCCGGCCCCATCAGAAACCTCTGCACAAACTGTAACCTAATGGTTAGAGTTCTGCTGGCCAGGTGTATGAGGCCCTGTCCCCCCTCCTGTCCAGGTAAAAACAGCATCCCCTGTGGCACCCAATGCAAATTATCCCAGAAAAAGTTTTGTCTGGATCTGGGATAGTAATCCTGATGGGGGATCTAGGCAGATTAATTGGTGCCAAAGCAGGGAGGCAACAAGGTTATTTAGCACAAGCACCCTCCCTCTGTAGGACATCTGTGGGAGTAGCCATCTCCACTTATTCAGTTTCCCTTCAATTTTTTCCACCAACATTCTCCCAGTTCCTCCGGACCATGACATCATTACCAAGAAAAAACCCCAGGTATTTGATGCCATCTTTTTTCCATGCCATGTCCTGTGGCAGAACCAGGAGGCCACCAAACCAATCGCCAATAGCAAGGGCTTCACTTTTTCTCCACTTCACCCTTGATGCTGATAAAAGGGTGAAGGCACCAGTTAAATCAATTAAAACATTAACGTCAATCTGATTTTTAACAAAAACAATTACTTCATCGGCATAGGCGGATAAAACAATCTTTCTATTAAAGCAGGTAAGGTGAGGCCATCAGTGCTTGTGTATATTATATGGAGGAGGGGTTCTAGGGAGAGTGCACAAAGCATACCAGACAAAGCACAGCCCTGCCAGATGCCTCTATGCTCTCTGAAAGGAGCACACAAATTGCCATTGATTTTCAGTATACTTTCGTATACTTTCAACACCAGCATATAACCCCTGGATCTTGGTTATGAAGCCAGCACTGAACCCACACCTCTCCATCACCTTTCAGAGGAAATCATGCTCAACGCGGTCAAAAGCCTTTTCCTGATCTAGAGAAATCAGGCCAGTGTTTATGCCCATCGAGCTGGAGACTTCCAAAACATCTCGAATTAGGTAGACATTGTCTACCATGGACCTGCCCGGTACACAGTACGTCTGGTCCCGATGGATGACCTGTTCCATAGCTTCTCTCAGCCTGTTAGCCAAAGCCTTGGACAAAATCTTGTAATTCGTGCAGAAGAGGGATACGGGCTGCCAGTTTTTTTTATGTCCTATAAATCTCCTGTTTTTGGCAGGAGGGTGACCACAGCCCTGCGGCAGAACATCGGCAGAGAGTCTGAACACAAACTTTCATTAAAAACCTCTAAAATGTCAGGTGCTATAATGTCCCAGAAAGCTAAAACCCCCCCCCCAAAAAACTCAACATTGAGGCCATCTATTCCCGGAGCCTTCCTCCCCTTCATGCTCTTAAGGGCAGCAGACAATTGGAGTAACTGAAGAGGCCAGTCTAACTGTGAGTTGGTCTCCTCAGAGACCTGAGGAAGTCCACTGCAGAACCCCTCCATCAGGCCATTGTCCGCCCTGTAGTCTCTGGTGTACAGAGAGGAATAGAACTCAACAGCGTGCTGTCTGATTTGTTCAGGTTCGATCAGTTTCTGCCCTTTGTTGGAGGCCAGTGAGTGGATTACCTTTTTTTGGTCCATGCTTCTTCTCCAGAGTGAAGAAGAAGCTAGAGGGAGCATTCATCTCAGTGATGTTTTGAATTCGGGACCGGACTAGGGCACCTTGTACTTTAGTGTCCAACAGCTGGGGTAAGGTCTTTTTTTTTTGGATTTGAGGACTTCAATACAGCCTCGATTTCCTGTGGACTCATGAGAGGTCTCTAACTCCACAATATTTATCTCCAGGTCTCTGATAGATCTACAGGTGTCATGAGTGACATTGAATGTATACTGGTGCCAGTTTAATTTCAGTCTTACCACGATCCCACCATTGCCTAAGACACATAAAATCTTTTTTCTTTTTTCTAAAACCAGTCCAGAAAAATCTTAGAACCTCTTTGAAACCTTCATCAAATGTTAAAACTGAGTTAAAATGCCAATATGCACTCTTGGGGGCAAAATTCTTTATAAAAACCTGACACACAAGAGCTTGATCAGTAAAACCAACAGGTAAAATTTTACAGGACTTAAAAACATTGCAGTGGTGCTTAAAATAATATAATAGATTCAGTCGTGCTAAAGAATCATATCCTCTTTGAGGTGGGACCATGTTGTTGGCAATCAGTATGCATCTTTCTCCACACATCCACCAGGCCATGAGAATAAACCAGCTGTCTCAAAGCCTGTTGTGAACCTGGATGCGGCTCTGTGTGATTTCGATCTAAAAACTCATTTTCAGTACAATTAAAATCCCCACCCAATAATAAAAAAGCTGCAACTGTTTAATTTATCATTAACCTTTTGTAAAAAACTTTCTCTCAGTACCATTGGTTGGAGCATAAATGTTGATAAAAAGCGCAGTAAAACATTCAAAACGGACTTTGGCTAAAAGACATCTGCCTGTCATGATCCGAGCGCCGATCTCGTCTGCACTCGGTTCATAAGTCATCTCCGGCAGGCTTGACAGCAGTGAGTACCTTCTGGCTCCCCGGGCTCTTATTGTGACGGCGCTCGGGGGAGTTTCCTGCTGTCAAAGCCTGCCAACTGGGCTGCATTCAGAGGTCATTAGCGGCCGGCATTTAAAGCGGTCGCTGATTGCAGCCCGAGGCAGCAGTCTCCGTCGAAACTTCTATCAAAACCCTTCATCGTCTGACGCATCGGGCATCCCCCGGCTCAGACGCTGTCTATCCATCATCTATGATCGTAAGTTTACCCTGTTGTGATCCAGTCTTCATTATAGTGTGTTTTAGCCCCTCGAGGCTCATTCCTTTCCATTACGTTGTACCTTGTGTTATCCTTTATTATCCTTTGCCCTAATAAAACATCATTGCAAACTCACCGGTGACTTGTGGCGTTTTATGGTGGCTCGCGAGGGCCACCGTGACAGTAGACTGCTGCCCGGACGCCTAAACAGAGGCGCCACACCGAGACGCTGTTCCCGGCGAGTTTTTGCATTGGACTTTGCTCTTTCCTGTCTGGGTACTGCGTGCTGACAGCATGCCGTCGCGGAGGGTCCACGCTCGGAGCCAGAGCAAGCTGGTGGACGTCCTTGAATACGTCGATGAAACCCTCATCGCCGCCTCCCTCCTTGACTTCCACAGCAACTGCGCTGGTACCTGGACTGTGCTGAGGTCTAAATCATCTTCCCCGCTACACCGACCACCCTGAAGTCAGCGCGAGGAGAGATGACATCGCCGCACAGCACGAGATATTCCGTGGGCTGGAGGGAAGCCCCGGCAGGAAGCTGAAGAGGAGGCATCCTCTCTCCTCAAGTCCGGATCCCATTCCTGTCGCCATTCCGGTCCAGGAGTTCGCACCGCCCTGGGGTGATCCCCGCCGGAGAGTGTCGTCATTCGGGAATCCCCCGGAGAAGCTACAACTCACAGCTGCTTCCATCCGGGACCGAGTGGCGGCAGCTCGTTCCGCTGTTCACCCCACACAAATAATTAAGCATTTGACGGCGGCAGTCAGACTGGTGGAGAGGAACCCCGAGTTGAGTGACTTCCCTGAGTACGCCGACCTGCTCGCCTCTGTTTCTGCACATGAGCGGCGATTCCCGGACCTCACCTTCGCCTCACCCCCTGCAAGAAACCGTCATCACACCCGCTCTAAACCTCAGCACGAACCCCGTCTTATCCAGTTCCGGGTCGCCGCAAGAGCTTTGCCTCCCACACAACTGTCACTCCCGCGCCTCATCTGGAGGGAATCCCCACAGCCTCTCCCCCTGGGTCAGCTTCTCCTGCTGTCCCGTTAGCGCTCCGTGCCCGGTTCATCTCGGCTGTCGCCCCCTCCTCCTCGACACCTTCCCCAGCTGCTGTGTGTGTTCAGAGTCCTGTTTGGTCGAGCCCCGTCCCAGATCCATCGCGAGCGGCTCCCCCTCGTCTTCCCAGGGGGCTCTCTGTCACTGTCTGGTGGGGAAAGGGAGGAGCAACGTCCGCTACAGCAGGCACCATCCTCCCTCCGGGAGACAGGCAAGTTCAAGCTCACTCTTCTCCTCATTATTGTGATTTGCCTTGTCTGACTCCTGGGGGTGGAGTTCTGGGTTCGCAGTCCCCCGAGCTCCTGCCACCTGCTGTAGCTTCTATTATTAAACCCGCTTCCTCTGTGTCTCCCTCCGCTAAGTGGTCCTCGACGCCAGGCCAACGTTGCCGGATGAGGAGGGGGCCTGCGGTTCTGGAGAGCCTGGTTCTGGTCCTGCAGCCACGCCGTGGGCGGAGGAGGAAAGCGGACTGCAGTGTGGAGCCTGCGCCAACGAAGAAGCGTCCCCGGGTCTCTACGGATGAGCGGTCCAGTCCAGCGGGTCGAGGGTCCCCAGCCACCATGCCGTGCAGGTCGTCGGTGTGGACGTAAGCGCCGGAGGGTCCCCAGGCTGTGGACACCATCATGCCAGCTGCGGAGCCCGATGTAGCTGAGTGGGAGCCAGAGGACGATCTCCTCCCGTCTGAGCCCGGATCATCGAAGTCCTGGACAGCGTCGGAACTCGAGATCAGGCAAGTGCTCTGTGTTGTCTTTCTCTTCTCCCCTTTAGAGCATTTTTGCCAGTCTCTTGGGGAGGCGAGCCGGGTGCAGCCGTCCGCTGCATCCGAGCTTGTCTCGCCGGGTTCTGGCACTACCGGTGATCCTGATCCCGGTTCCTTTCTCTCCCCTGAGCCTTCTCCCAGGGTCACCGGTGTGGAGCGGGTCCCGGTCACTGTGCTGGAGATTCCGGGTTCGGGGCTGGAGGTCGTCCGTGTAATCTTTTGGGATGTGGGGGGGGGGTCTTGAGTTTGTAATCGTGCATCTCATTCTTTCCTAGCTGGTGTTTTTGTTCGTTATTTCCTTCAGTCAAACGTCCATTCATTGTCTGTATTAGTTGGTGTATTTTTGCCGTTTGGATTTGGTATCCTCTGTTGTCGTACCCTGTGTTGTGTTTTTTTTTTCCAGTCTGCCTTGATCATGGTTTGTGTATTTGTAATATCCTGTTCGTTGTTATTTTGCCTTGTGATCCTTCCTCCTTGATTGTAATTTGCGCGTGGGAGTGTTGTTTTTTTTTTTTTCCCTCTGTCTGCCTACGCACTCCTGTTGTCATCATGGTTTTTTTTGGTCTTTGCTGGTCCGCTCCCCCCTGGCCTGCTCCCAATGGCTTAGGTGTCATTGGGGCGTTCAGAACTTGCCCTCGAGGGGGAGGTACCGTCATGATCTGAGCGCCGATCTCGTCCGTGCTCGGGTCATACGTCATCTCCGGCAGGCTTGACAGCAGTGAGTACCTTCTGGCTCCCCGGGCTCTTATTGTGACAGCGCTCGGGGGAGCTTCCTGCTGTCAAAGCCTGCCAGCTGGGCTGCATTCAGGGGTCATTAGCAGCCGACATTTAAAGCGGTCGCTGAATGCAGCCCGAGGCAGCAGTCTCCGTTGAAACTTCTATCAAAACCCTTCATCGTCTGATGCATCGGGCATCCCCCAGCTCAGATGCTGTCTATCCATCATCTATGATCGTAAGTTTACCCTGTTGTGATCCAGTCTTCATTATAGTGTTTGAGCCCCTTGAGGCTCATTCCTTTCCATTACGTTGTACCTTGTGTTATCCTTTATTATCCTTTGCCCTAATAAAACATCATTGCAAACTCACCGGTGACTTGTGGCGTCTTATGGTGGCTCGCGAGGGCCACCGTGACACTGCCTTTGATAAAATGCTCAACCTCCAGAGAAGTTGGAGCAAACTTCCTGGAAAATAAAAAGTCCACCCCTCCACTGGCTGTGATGTTGTGACTTAAAATCAGTTCTCCGTTCCACTCTTTACTCCAGTCTGCCTCTATGCTTGGATCACTGTGTTTCCTGTAAAAACAACACATCAATGTGCTTCATTTTTGCTGTTTCAAAAACCAGTGCCCTTTTCTTTGGTTCTCTGGCATCATGTACATTTAAACTCCCCACCTTAAAAAGATCCATAATTAGAGGAGTATTAAAGGTCTGATGACACGTTTTTGACTTCATCTAATTTTTCAACACATAATGCAATATGATGAAATAGGTTGGTCTGTGCAGTTCTAAGTCAAACAGACTTTTTTCACATGAATATCTGACGTTTTTATAAGTGCCACATCACCAATTGCATCAGTGGCTGGAAAACCCCCTGGCCATGTTGTAATGTCATTGACAGAGCGCAGTGCTTGAATTCAATTCAATTCAATTCAACTTTATTTATATAGCGCCATTTCACAACAACAGTCATCTCATAGCACTATCAACTGAAGGGGGGACCCCCACAGTTGCAGAAAGACCCCAGCAATCAGGCGATCCCCTGTGAGCAAGCACTTGGCGACGGTGGAGAGGAAAAACTCCCTTTTAACAGGAAGAAACCTCCAGCAGAACCAGGCTCAGGGAGGGGCAGTCATCTGCTGCGACTGGCTGGGGGGTGAGGGGATAGAGAAGAAGAAAAGAACAGACATGTAGAGAGCAAACAGCACGATGGGGACTCAATCTATGGGAGAGAACAAACAAATGTTAATGACCAGCAAAAAAAAAAATATTTCATAGAGAGTGAGGAAAGGAGTGAGGCCCAGTGCATTACTGGAGGTCCCCCGGCTGACTAAACCTATTAGCAGCATAACTAAGGGAGGGTTCAGAAACACATGATCCCTCCCTAATTGTAGGCTATATCAAAAATGTAGGTTTTAGCCCTATTCTTAAAAACAGAGATCGAGTCTGACTCCCGAATCCAGATTGGCAGCTGATTCCACAGGAGAGGAGCTTGATAACTGAAGGCTCTGCCTCCCATTGTACTTTTGGAGATTCTAGGTATTACAAGTAATCCTGCATTTTGGGAGCGTAGTGCTCTGTTAGGATGATACGGTAGTATCAGATCTTTTAAATAAAAAGGAGCCTGATTGTTTAAAGCTTTGTAAGTAAGAAGAAGGATTTTAAACTTAATTCTAAACTCTATGGGAAGCCAATGAAGGGAGGCCAGAACCGGAGAGATATGATCTCTCTTTCTAGTACCTGTTAAAACTCTTGCTGCAGCATTTTGGATCAGCTGAAGACTTTTTAAAGATGTTTTAGGACAGCTTGATAATAAAGAATTACAATAATCTAATCTCGAGCTAACAAAAGCGTGGATCAGCTTCTCAGCATCACTCTGAGACAAGATGCTCCTAATCTTGGCAATATTACGCAAATGATAGAAGGCAGTCTTAGAAACAAATTTAATATGTGAATTGAAGGACAAATCCTGATCAAAAATAACTCCAAGGTTCCTCACAGAGCTATTAAGAGAAAGAGTAACTGCATCCAAACTGAAAGTTTGATTTGGAAAGGAATTTCTAAGGTTTTTTTGGACCAACAAGAATGACTTCAGTCTTATCTGAATTTAATAGCAGGAAATTACAAGTCATCCAAGCTTTGATTTCCTTAAGACAGGCTTCTAACTTGGCTAATTGATTAGTATCATCTGGCTTCATTGACAGGTATAATTGTGTGTCATCTGCATAACAATGAAAATGTATACAGTGCTTTCTAATAATGTTGCCTAAAGGAAGCATATATAAACTAAAAAGAGTAGGGCCTAGCACAGATCCCTGTGGAACTCCATGACTAAGCTTTGAGCTGAAAGAAAACTCATCATTTACATGAACAAACTGGAACCTATCAGATAAATAAGATCTAAACCACTGCAACGAAGTTCCATTAAGTCCAACATAGTGTTCTAATCTATCAAGTAGAATATTATGATCAATAGTATCAAAAGCTGCACTAAGATCTAAAAGGACAAGTACAGAAACTAGTCCATAATCAGATGCAATGAGGAGGTCGTTAGTGACCTTCGCTAAGGCTGTTTCAGTACTATGATGGATTCTAAACCCAGATTGAAACTCTTCAAGTAAACCATTTCCCTGCAGGTGGTCAAATAATTGCGTAGCAACAACTCTTTCTAAGATTTTTGAAATGAAAGGGAGATTAGAGATTGGTCTATAGTTAGCTAAAGCTCCTGGATCTAGCGTTGGCTTTTTGAGTAAGGGTTTAATTACAGCTGTTTTAAAAGCCTGCGGTACATGGCCTAAAGTTAATGAAGAATTGATTATATGAAGAATAAAGCTACCAATAAGTGGGAAGACTTCTTTAAATAACCTGGTAGGAATAGGGTCTAAAAGACAAGTTGAAGGTTTGGATGAGGAAACTATTTTGTCTAACTCACAAAGGTCGATTGGAGTAAACTCATCAAGACAGACATCAATAGAAGGAGTTGTAATAGTTACAGTATTTAAGTTAACTGTGGGAAGAATCTGATTGATTTTATCTCTGATGGATGAAATTTTATTATTGAAAAAGTTCATAAAGTCCTGACTAGTAAGCTCTAAGGGGATGCTAGGATTGACAGAGTCCTGACTCTTTGTCAACCTGGCTACAGTACTGAAAAGAAACCTGGGATTATTCTTGTTCTCTTCTATTAATGCAGAGTAATAACTCATTCTAGCTTTTCTAAGAGATTTTTTATAAATTTAAAGATGATTTCTCCAAGCTAAATAGATTTCATCTAAATTAGTAGAGCGCCATTTTCTTTCTAATTGACGAGTCTTCTGTTTTAAGCTACGAGTTTCTGTGTTGAACCAAGGAGTTAAAAATCTCTGATTAGACTTTTTCTTTTTTAAGGGGGCCACCAAGTCTAGAGCCTGATGCAGAGAAGCTGAAACACTATCCACCATGTTATCAATTACAGAAGGAGCAAGCTGTCTGTAGCTTATTTCCGTTGTGTTGACACATGGCAGAGAGGAAACAATCTGCATAAATTTGGAAACAGCATCATCTGAGAGGCATCTACTGTGATAATATTTTTCTTTAGGAGCCAAATAGTCAGAAATAGTAAAATCAAAGGTTAACACACAATGGTCTGACAGTACAGGGTTATGAGGAGACACTACAAGATTTTCTATTTCTATGCCATATGTCAGAACAAGGTCCAATGTATGGTGAGGTAATGAGTAGAATTTCCTACTTTCTGAGAAAACCCAATCGAGTCTAATATTGAATTAAAAGCCACATTAAGGCAGTCACTATCTACATCCACATGTATATTAAAGTCCCCTACTATAATTATTCTATCAGATTTCAGCACTAAATCAGCTAAGAAATCAGCAAATTCGGATAAAAATTCTGAATAGGTTGATGGAGGACGATAAACTATGGCAAATAAAATTGGGTTTAACCTGAAATTGCTAAAGTGCCCAACACTGAGGACCAGGCCCTCAAAGGAATTATAACATGTTTTTTGCTTTACATTAACTAGTAATTTGGAATGGTAAATTGTTGCTACTCCTCCTCCACGACCAGAACTTCTGGGATTTTGACAGTTTAAATAACCAGAGGGAGTTGATTCATTTAAACCAACATAATCCTCTTGCCCTAACCAAGTCTCTGTAAGGGAAATTAAATCAATCTGATGATCAATTAACAGATCATGGACTAACAGAAACTTGGGAGTTAGAGACCTAATATTTAATAAACCACATTTAATTTTTAAATTATGAGGAGGAACAGAGGCCAAATCATTCAATTTAGAGGCTTTATGTTTAATTTGAGTTTTACCAATATTTTGCTTTATCACTTTGGGATGCTTATACATTATATTTTTATTTACTTTGGAGGGAGCAGACAACGATTCTCTGATGGGGAAGACAGGGGCTAAGCTGAGGGGTGGCGGATGAAGAGGAGCTGCAGAGAGGCGTGTAAGACTGCGACTCTGCTTCCTGGTCCCAACTCTGAGTAGTCACGGTTTTGGAAATTTGGATAAAAAAGATGCCAGATTGTTAGATAAATGAGAAGCACCATCCAAAGTGGGATGAATGCTGTCTCGTCTCATAAGACCAGGTTTTCCCCAAAAAGAGCTCCAATTGTCAATGTAGCCCACGTCATTTTTAGGACACCACACAGACAGCCAGCGGTTCAAGGATGACGAGCGACTAAACATGTCATCACTGGTCAGATTGGGGAGGGGCCCAGAGAATACTACAGTGGCAGACATCATTTTTGCAAACTCACACACCGATTCTATATTAAGTTTCGTGACTTCCGACTGCCGGAGACGGATGTCATTAATGCCGGCGTGAATAACAATTGTGGAATATTTACAGTTACTTTTAGCCAGCATTTTCAAATTTGACTCGATGTCGCCTGCTCTGGCCCCAGGAATACATTGGACTATGGCCGCTGGAGTCTCTAGGTTCACGTTTCTGACTACAGAGTCGCCAATGATCAGAGTTTTTTCCTCAGCGGGTGTGTCGCTGAGTGGGGAAAAACGATTAGAAACGTGAACAGGTTGGTGGTGAACCGGGGCTTTGCGACTAGGCTTCCTTCTCACCGTCACCCACCCAGTCTCCTCGCTGCTGAGGAGAGCCGGGGAACCGCTGACAGTGGGACCTAAGCTAGCTAGCTCCGCTGCAGCTAATGGGCGTCCGTCGAGATTAACTGGCGCAGACGGTGTTTCAATGCAGCGGAGCCGGGATTCCAAATCAGACAACCTCGCCTCGAGCACCTCAAAAAGACAACATTTATTACATTTACCGTTATCACTAAAAGAGGCAGAGGTGTAGCTAAACATCTGACAGAGAGAGCACACCAGAGGAGGAGAGGAAAGAGAGGTAGTAGCCATAGCTAGTGGCTAGCTAGTGGCTGGAGAGCAAACCACACAGGCAGACAGCAAAACAGGAAGTGACGATACGTTACCACAAGGAAGTGATGCCAAATGGAAGTTGACCTGCCAAATGGAAGTCGACTGCCCATTGTACACACAGGATGGAAGCGGTAGAAAACATTGACGATGGTTCCACACACATGAATTGGTTTGTGTACTCAAATACTTTGCAAGCAGTTTCATGAAATGGTCAGTCAGAAAGCAACTCATATCGGCTTGGACGTCGCCTGGGTTAACAAGGTCAGGAGTTCCTGGCAGTGGAGGGCGAAGGACAGAGCTGCGTGGAGGAATCTGATCAGACCTAAATGAAACAGTCATTGTTGCCCTGGACAGACTGCTGTGATGATGATGATGATGATGATGATGATGATGATGATGATGTCCAATCTTCAGACGATTATAGTTCCAAAGAATGGGATAACAATAAAGAATCTGGGGGAATCAAACCGTATAGGTTTGAGCTGTGCCAAGCGGGCATCGTGCCAAGTGAGTCAGACTCCGAGAGTGACAATGGTGAGGCACACATGCCCGCCACAACAGCAGCGACAAACACACAGCAGGGGAACACTGAGTGTTATTCTTTTGTTACAGATATTGCAACAAATTATTTGTTCATAAATATAATTTATTTAGACCCGATTTTTCAATAAAATCATAGCATTGTATTCTCTGTGTCTCAGGCATTGGGTTTATTATGTATTATTATGTATTATATTTTGAGTTCTTGTTGTTTTTGTTTTGTACATGTGTTTTATATGCATTTTGACCCACTTTCAGGTGGGCACTGTCCAAGATTCGCAGGTCCGACCATGCACCCTCTCTCTTTGACAGTCAGTTGTTCATGTTTTGTGTGCATCATCTGCCGTGTTGTCAGCCAGCCAGTATTGCCAACACTATCACGACGTGCTAGCCTCTCCACACAGCCGTGGTTCTGTTGCGCCCCTTGAAGCAATGTCAGCCCTGGGGTGCAACTGTTGTCATCATTCTTTTGTACAATACATGTGCTGTGGTGAATCCTGCGCGTAAATCCATTTATGATGACCCTCCGTGTACTCTTATGCAGGGCATGGAGAAGGAGGATGAAATAACGAGGATTTATGTGCAGGGTTAACCACAGCACATTTAATACAGAAAGACAGACAATTCCCAAAAAGGTAAAGATGTACAAAAAACACAACCACACTTAATGATGGTGTTCGGGGGCCGGCATCGCCCAGAGAACGAATGAGAGGAGACGTGTTAGCCACAGGTGCACCCCAGAGCTGACATTGCTTCTAGGACGCATGACAACCATGGCGAACATGGAGTGACTAACGTCGTGAGAGTGCTGAAAATACTGGCAGACTAACAGCACAGATGACAATACTATGGACCAGCAGTGCGTGACTGGCAAACGGCCGTGAAGTACACGCACTGCTGGTGATGGTGTGATGAGAAGCACCTGGGCGAGGACTGGGAAACATGATCAGCGGTAGTTTGAATCAGCTGGTGATAATAATGAGAGGGGACGTGGCTGGACCAGTGAGCGTCAGCATGCAATCACAGAAAGTAGGTCAAAGCTGCGCGTAAATCCATTAATCCTTCCCCTCCTTGTGTGCTCCTCCTGTGTAAAAGCGCACAAGGAGGCTTATGACAGTTGTAGCTGAAGCGTGTGATGTGGTCTTTCACGGCCTGCTGTTTATCTAAGCCTGCAACACAACGCGAAGGCATAGCCATAAATTTAAAACAAGAAACCAGAGAAACTGTGAGCTACAAAGATGCTGTCATTCCAGTTAACAACACCGGAGTCTGTTCTGTTGCTTACGTCATGGGGGCACCGCCCTTAATTCGGTGGGCGGCACCACAGTCCAGTCAGCGGCTGCGTTTTTTTGATGAAAACTAGTTTATGCAGGCGCTGTTGTAAATATTATATTGATCATAGACAACGGCTTTTGGGTTTACAAAACATGCTAAAAAAGGTCAAAATCTTGTCATCAGCCCTTTAAAACCAGAGTAGAAAACAATTAAGAAAGAAAGTAAAAGAGAAAACACTACATTCTTCATCATCATTAAAGGCCAATTTGTTTTCTTACTTTATTCATCTGTTTTCTCAGTCAATAAATTTCCTGATCTGTAAGGTCTGTTTCAGCTTTGCTTTTTAGATGCTGCCTGGCAGAGTTATAAAAAGCCTGCTTATCAGGAAAATATTGCCGTATATCCAGCCCCTTCATGCCCTTGGTTTGCTGTAAAAACAATTTGAACATTTTTGCAGGAAAAATGACATCCTCCTGGCTAACAGGCAGCTGTGTACTGTTGTGTGAAAACACACTGCTGTCAGACAAACAGGCCTCACTGTCGCTGTTATCGGACAGAGCCCCACTACTCACAGCATTCTGTCTGACCATCAGTCAACCAGTTCTACTACCTGAAGATACAGGTGGAGCTCTGCTTCTACGGCGCTTAAGAGAAACCTGTCCAGAATCACATCCCTCCGTATCCTCCACATCAGCTGCAGCACCATCCTCACACAGACCTGATGCTTCACCTGCCCCACACTGTCCACTTGTTCCTTCACCAGTCATACACAATTCACCAGCCACCTCAGCTTCTTCATACAGCTCTCCCCTTATTTTAGTTCCTTCACCCACATTTCTCATTTCACCATTCAAAGCACCACCTTTGCCCAGCTCACCCGTGACCCCACCTGCCTCAACTGTTTCATCACTCAAATCACCTTTTTTCTCACCCACAACACTATCCAACCCCTTGTGGTAGAAATGTTTAGATAAGCTAGGATATTAAATATTGTTTACACAAATGTGCTTTTGCTGTATGAAGTCTCTGCACTGCTCCATGCTGAACATAAAAGATGTGGGTTAGCTCTGCACACACACACACACACACACACACGTACACACACACACACACCTTATCGCTTAGCAAAACAATGGGCTGCTTTTGCTCACACATAGTTGGGGGGAGGTGAACTTATTCAGGGTTGCGATAAGAGATAGGAGCGTCAGCAAGATACACCTGGACAGGTGACTTTGCAGAAGAGAAGAGAGCCATTGTTTGGAGAAGACATCTGATGGAGTCAGCAATCCTGAAGAAGGGAGCCACTGTTGTGGCCTGGGGAATGCCCCAGACCAGAAGATATATGTACTCGAATCTATTGTTTTTCTGGGCTGTCGGCAAGTTGTGCCGAGACAGTCCACAGCTGTGATATTCTCTGCATGATTCAAGAATAATAAATCAGATAAGTGTGAAATAGCATCTCTCATGTCATTCTTAAATCTCTGATACATTTAAAATATTATCAGAAATTAAGAATTTGATAATCATAATTTTTAACAGAAATTTGGGAATTTAATATCAGTTTTTGAAAAATCAAGAACATGCAGAGAATATTTTAAGCATTTGGATCTTGGGATAATATTACTGACCTACTACTGAACTACACAATCACTGGTACATGTTAAGGACAGATTAATGAGCCACTTTTTAAAGATACATAGGGAGTTTTAATATAAAATAAAGCTTTCATATGTTATCGATACATAAAAAGTCTTGGGATTTTTACATGTTACTAATGATACATGGAAAGTTTTTATGTAAATAAGACTTTCACATGCTACTAATGATACATAGGTCTTTATGTAAATAGGATTTTCATATGTTACTAATGATATGTGGTAAGTTTTGAGACTTTTATATGTTACCAAAAGATACATCGGAAGTCTTGAGGTAAAACAAGGCTTTCATATGTAAATGGAATAAAAGGTTACAATAATTGTAACCACCAGCTTGCTAAAATCAGCTGGGCTGATCTCTATAAAAAGCTATCAATGGTTTTGATTTTGGATGCAAAATTAAGGTAAATAGCCTCTGTTATGGAGTTAGACTGGCAAAAAGTAACAAGCGGCAGGGATAAACACACAATCACACAATCGTTTTTGTAGAATTTATGTACACTACCGTTCAAAAGTTTGGGGTCACTTAGAAATTTCCTTATTTTTGAAAGAAAAGCACTTTTTTTCAATGAAGATAACTTTAAACTAATCAGAAATACACTCTATACATTGCTAACGTGGTAAATGACTATTCTAGCTGCAAATGTCTGGTTTTTGGTGCAATATCTACATAGGTGTATAGAGGCCCATTTCCAGCAACTATCACTCCAGTGTTGTAATGGTACAATGTGTTTGCTCATTGCGTCAGAAGGCTAATGGATGATTAGAAAACCCTTGTGCAATCATGTTAGGTCTGCAATGCTGTAATTGCTGTAAATGGAGGATTCTTTGACGAAAGCAAAGTTTGAAGGAAAAAATTATTATTTCAAATACAAATCATTATTTCTAACCTTGTCAATGTCTTGACTATATTTTCTATGCATTTTACAACTCATGGTAGTAAATAAGTGTGACTTTTCATGGAAAACACAAAATAATTGTCTGAGTGACCCCAAACTTTTGAACGGTAGTGTATGTTGTGTATGTTATCATTGTTTCGTCTCTCTGAATATTGTGGGGATAAAATGTGTGGGTGGTTATCCTCTTATATCCATTTTAAGACATGAAGAGTGGTGTAGGGTGAAGGGGTTAGCCCTAATCCCGAATTCCCATTTCTGGTTGTCTGAAATAAGAGGCAGTGCATTGTGGGATTTGGGAATAAAGGAGAAACCCTGGGGAATGTAATATTTTTTCTGGTCTAACAGAAACAAAGAATTTTCAACCCACTGGCATTGAAGGCCATGTGCTCTACCACCTGCGTCATTAGAACAACAGGTAGAAGCTTGTAGAGGCTGCAACTCCCAGTAAGGAGTTGAAAATCTGGAGTTTGGACCCTAGGGGATTGTAAATATTTACTAACTTTTTCTTTCCATAGTTTGTATAGGGTACCTGATAACTATGGCACTGTCAAAAAAAATTTTTATTGTGAAGGAAATATGTGAAAAAACAGAAGGCAATTGAGAGGCAGACAGATAAGGGAGACAGAAAAGAGGGAGTTAGAAAGTTTCAGCAGTGGGTGTGGGAAATGCAGGGTCAGTGAGAAAACGTGTGTCTGACGGAGTAGTGAAGCTGTGTGTATACAGAAATCTGCCATAGACAACAGTGGCAGATTGATGGCATGCATTAGAAGAATTTACTGGCCAAAGATAAGAAAAAAGGGAGGTAGAAGTGTGTGCAGGCACACACATACACACACACACACACACACACATGCAGCCCCCCACACATACACACACACACGAGTGAAGAAAAAACTGTCAGAGAGAAAGAGGCTGAGAAGTGAGGGTGTTGTTTAAAGCCACAGACACACAGCATTAAAAGACACATAACACTTAAAGACGAAGTGAACAAACACAGATTGATAAAAACAAACAAACAAAAACCAAAACAAATTAGATAACAAAAGAATGCGTATTTCAAGACTAATAATTGAACTAGAAGTCTCCTATTTCTCAGTCAACAGGGAGAGTTGATGAGGAATTTTGATGTACAAATAACAACAAGTAAACAAATAAATAATTGAGAAAAATAATATAATTAATGAATAAACAGATTAAATAGAATATAGCAAACTAGTAAAGAGAATTAGAGTTTTTGTTGGCTGTCAAATAGGTGACTCTGAGCCACATCATTTCATTAAGTAATACTCAAGGATTTTTAGATAACAGGTAACAGAATTGAAAAGAAAAGAAAAAAAAACTTAATACCACTAATAATGGATGACAGGAGCTGGCAAATTATATACAGATAAATTAATGAATAAATTGACATAAAATAAATGCAAAAACTATTGCAAATAATAATGATGAGTTGTCAGTGGCTTGGGTCATAATCATAATAATTATATAATAATAAATAATAATAATATACAAGTAAGAACATTAATAATAGTAATAAGAAGAGAAAATAGAAATTTTTTTGATAATCATGTGCTTTTCTTGTGGTGTTACATAACATTTCATCATAGGAAACTGTGAATGAGAAAAATCATATGCTTTAAAACATGATTCTTCCCACAATTCATAGTGCTACAAAGAAAGGAAAGTTGAAGGATAAAAAAGAGGACTAACACCAACAGAGTCACTAGATCAACACAAACACTTTTCTCACAGTGAGGAGGAGAAGGAGTTCCCCAGTAAACTGGAGATAGCTGCCGCCTCCACCCTCTTACCAAAACTACAAACAGAAAATGGGAAGGATGATTTAGGGGCTGCATTGAACAAATTACAAAGATTTTTAGCAGAGGATGGAGCTATTCCACAAAATTGATCTGTTTCTGGGGGAAACACCTCTAAGAAAATCACTGATTACGCAGACAAAAATGCACCACCACCCACAGGCACATCAAAATAGTGGACATATGATGATTATGGTCTGATAATTACAAATCTGACCGAAAAAGCACCACAGTGCATGCGTTTACAAGTAGGAACCATATCTAAGGTAGATTATAGGAACATGCCCATGATAGCTACTGAAATTGGGGCGGCACAAATATTCGGAATGGTCCTTTAAGGACCTTAAAAGCATTTGTGACACATTGCCTCCACTGACCTCGGGAGCATCCCCATGGATCAGAACCATGCAGAAGGTCACAGTTGGTTGTCGTTTGTGTTTAGCAGATATCAGGAGAATAGTAGCCACACACCTCAGCCTCTGTGCTCAAACACATAGAGGAAGAGGCTGGCACCACAAATGAGCCTGAAGAGGCTCCATTTAGACAACACAGTGATAACATTTTTGCAGTAATTAGAGGAATGCTCCCTGTAGATCTCACTAGTGCTGAACTAACAGACATTCCTGTGAAAAAAGGTGAGGAAGCGGGAGCCTATGTGGACAGGTGTTTGGCACTTTGTACTGACATGACTGGAGAAAATCCATGCAATAATGCAACTACACAGGCGGTATTCCTTAATGTTGTTCAGACATCAGTCCCACAACCTGTTAGAGCCACTCTGGAAGCAGTTGTGGGTTCAAATACCCGCCCCTGGGCAGAATGGTTGTCCCATGTGCATCACTATTTGAGACAATACAATACAATAAAAAACAAGATGAAAAACAGACAGAAACAGCAGATCTATCTAATCAGCTGATAAAAGCCCAATTAATGGCAACTAGTGATGTAGTGAAAAAAACATAAAAATACTGTATAGGCTCCAGCCATTACAGTGGCAGCCTCTCAGGCCATTATTGGCCCTGTCCTGGCCAAGCCCTTTGTGTTGGCACCCCAACAATGGTAGCCACACCCACCACAAAGAGGGCGTGGAAGAGGTGCAAACAGGGGAGGCATGAGACCAGCATCAGACCCACCCAGTGACATGTGCCTGCAGTATAGCAAAAAAGGCCATTGGGCTCGTAGTTGTAGAGCTCCATCTACTGGCAGAGGAACTGTCTGGACAAACTATGCACCCACCCCACCTCCAGCACCCGGAATGTGGTCAGATCAGCCACAAAAGACACAGATGCCTCAGCAATCACATATGGCTCTCTACCCCTGTCCACTAATTATACATCGGTGGTTGGCATCTCTGGGACAGTACCACTGAACTGTTCACTGGCTGGACTGGATTTTATCCACTCTTTTCTGTATTCTCCAGACTGTCCTGTAAACCTTCTGGGAAGAGATGTGCTTTTAAAACCTTCCGGTTCCGGCGCCACACGAGTTGGCTGCCTTTTGCAACAGCGGCTCAATTCTGAGTCTTTTTATCTTCCTTCTTCTCTCTGATCCGGTGATAACTTTCTGATCTGGCACACCTTTCACTCTATATATATCACGGACACACAGATCGCCCCAAAGGTCTCCTGAGTCGGCGGACGGAGCCTCTGTTTACAGCAGGAGATGATACAGCAGGGAAGGGCTAGCTAGCACTCAACCGCTACCCGGTGCTAACGGAGAAACTCGACATACCGGGAGAACTGAAGCGAAAATGATGCGGGTGCCGGGCTGGAGTTTAGGCGGCGTGCAAGAAATATAAGACAGAATAATAAAGAGCGATGGCAAGAACCAAGCAGACTGCCCGTAAATCTACAGGAGGAAAAGCCCCCAGGAAGCAGCTGGCCACCAAGGCTGCTCGAAAAAGCGCCCCGGCCACCGACGGAGTGAAGAAGCCTCACGGTTACAGGCCCGGTACCATGGCTCTGAGAGAGATCCGTCGCTACCAGAAATCCACGGAGCTGCTCATCCGTAAGCTGCCCTTCCAGCGCCTGGTGAGGGAGATCGCTCAGGACTTCAAGACCGACCTGCGCTTCCAGAGCTCCGCCGTCATGGCTCTGCAGGAGGCCAGCGAGGCCTACCTGGTGGGTCTCTTCAAGGACACCAACCTGTGTGCCATCCACGCCAAGAGGGTCACCATCATGCCCAAAGACATCCAGCTGGCCCGCCGCATCCGCGGAGAGAGAGCTTAGACTTTGTGCTGCACATCCACCAACCACAATGCTCCGCACTGTGTGTCTATATATATATTTATATTAATATGTACATATGTATACTAGCTGCTCTTGTTTTTTCTTGCCTTCTGATTGTTGCTCTGAGTGTTGCTATCCCTGTGCTGTTGCAATCCTGGAATTTCCCCATTGTGGGACTAATAAAGGCTTATCTTATCTTATCTTATCTTAAAAGTGAGGGCACACATCTAGTTTGCTTCTACTGGAACTGTTGTGTGTCTACCAGACGGGACTGTGCTCCGGTGCACATCAGAATTGTCTATTTCCCTAAATGCTTCACAGCTGTAAATACAGGAAGCAGACATAGAGGAAGATGAAACCTCTTTTGCAACTGTGTGGTGGTTGCAGCTGAATGATGTGAGCCCCGACAAAAATCAACTGGTGGACAAATACATTTCATGAGGTCCATGGATTGACTCTGTTTGACCTTATGACCCCCACATGATCTACTCCACTGCACAATGAACTATTCACATGATGATCAGGAACTGTATGATGATCAGTGGGACACTTTGGTGGGAGTACAGGACTTGGTGTGTAAAAACATTTATGTGGGTCCATAAGGAGTCGCTGCTGCAGTTTAACTGGACAAAGACTTGTTGCCTCTGTATGCTCTCTCAGACACTGCTGCACCCCATGCCACGCTAGGGGTGTCTGCAGGGGAGGCGGCAAGGGCACTGGGACCAATGGTGAAAAACTGTCTTAGGTTGACTGTGTAGTGATATTTAATAAAATATAGTGTAATAAGGTACAGAAATTATTTATTTTATTTAATAGTGGGTGTGTGAGGGGACAGAGTTAAACCATCACCCCAACACTCACTAAATAAAATTGAAAAGCACTTGTAAAAAGGGGGCACCAGTTCTAAAAGAACAACTTGTTATTGAATTAATTTCAATTCACTAATTTTCGTACCTTCAATTACTTAATGAATCAGTCTCAAAATTTAGTGAGTTCTTTTACTGCTGTGATCTAGAAATATATATGCAAAGGAAAAACACTTCAATTTCTCTCGTTTACAAATTTATTAAATGAAACTAATTCAGGTTACATGACATGGCATTCAAATGATGTAAAAAAAGATTCAAATGATAAACAGGTGTCAAATTTCACATCAACTATTAATGGATTCCTGAGCATCAAATCTATAGTGAAACCTTTGTGGAACCAAGAGGAAACCAGATTTTATGTTTCAACTGTAATGCAATGGAAGGCTGAAGTATCTAACAAAATGAGAACGCAATTTTATGGAGAAAAATTCCATAAGCTGATTATCTAAAAAGGAACTTCTGAATTAATCTACAAAAATGAAAGGAGGTTACTTAAAAATGAATAAGAATTTTCCTTCAGTTTATAGCTTTGTCCTACGGCTGAGGGACTTATTGGACCATGAAATATTGGTTATGTTCAATTATAATTGATATCTAGGACATCTCATTTAAACCCAGCAGATAGGAAAATGGGAGTCTCACTTACGAACAGCTGTAGCTCCAGGTATCCAGTGGTGGTCAGCGCCAGCCGGTGGTATAAGTTTGGGAAGGCTCAGCGGCTCTTCCAGACAGCGTTTGGAACCCAGGGGGAAGTGACTGCTGGTTGGCTTTCAGATTATTCACAGCTGTGAGAAGCGTAGACTTGGCTGGGGGCTCCCACGGGGCAGACAGCGAGGAGCCGGAGACAGAGTGAAGGCTGGCCCAGGAGAAGGCGTGAAGTCCTTTGGCAACCAGTCCAAATTTAGGATGTCTCCCGGCCCGCAGGACAAAACTAAAGGCTAAGGCTGAAGAAAGAATGTTTTAGTCAGTTTCACCCACGTGTTCCTGGTTACTTAACGGGGTCGGACGTGGATGAGGCAGGAAAAGAAAGTCCAAAATCTCTATCAGTCCACTTTAAAACAGGGAGATCAAGAAGTCCACTTTAATAACAGGAAAAGTCAAAAATCAAAGAAAAACACGTTCAAATAGGATAAGAATGGCTTCTGAGGTGAAAGAAAAAAGGGATTTGAGAGTTTAAATCTCTTTAAAGACGAGCTCACAGAAAAAGATGATTTCTCCTCAGTTAACCAGAAAACAAGTAAAACTTATCAAAAGAGGATTTAGGAAAGTTAACGCAGGATTTGACTAGGTTAAGACACACACACAAAAAAATTCTTAAAACTCACAGAACAACTTAGTCAAAAGAAAACTGCAAAGAAGTACAAAGAACAGAAAAACTCTGAAGAACTCAGAAGAGGTCTCTACAGGGCGGCTCCCTCTCTTGTTTTTAAAGGGTCGCGCTTCTGATATCATAAAAGTGTGACTGGCAGCAAGACAGACCAATTATCTTCCATACAGAGGAGTTTGAATGGGCTTTTGTCCAATGAGGGAACATTTCTTTGTTTGTGAAGAGCTAATCAAATGCAAGGGCATTATCCAATAGAGAGGCAGTCTGGTGATTGGTTATCATGAGAGGGAAGATGGACAGAGATTGATAAAACATTCCACTCTTATGAAATTCATTCTATACTCAGTATCAAATCTAACTAAATTAAGTGACTCAAGGCTAATATTCAGTGACATTCCAAAGACATGCACTCACATTTAAATCAAGGAATAATGAATCACTGCAAACCATTGATGGTGATCAAAAGGATGATGATTTTCAATGTCCTTAGAATCCTGGGAAATGAGAGCTGGAAGAAAAGCTTGATGTTTAGTCAGAATTAACAGTCTTAGATTGCACAATGAAACATATTCCGTAGATGTCCACTAGGAGGTACTGTTGAGCTGTAGATCATTTTTAGGTCTTGGAATGTGAGCAGGGGGGCCTTGAGGGTTCTGGGATATGTCTAAAAGAAGGAGGGGACCATACAGTATATCTGCCAGCTTGAGAAGTTTATGACTTTTTTTTAAGAGTATCAGTTCCTGGTATGAACGGATACTATTAGCATGAACTGTCCAGTTGGGATTTGACTCCAAGAGTTTATGGTCCACTTAAGCCTTAAAAAGCAAATCCTTATTAAGTTTCTCTACAAAAGTGAAATTGTTTACACTGGGGTCCTGTTGAAGACACACAGCATTCTTGACCAGACCTTGAGTGAGAGTTGCTTTAAAATGAAGAAAAGTGAAATTTCTTTAAAAAGAAGAAAAGTGATCTCCTGGATTGGCCTGAGGAGAAGCTGGTGCTACAACTGACTGGATTGTCACACAATGTAAGGACCTACATTATTCACCATCTGCTGATTGCTATTGCATCTCATGCAATGTCACAATTCAGGCCTCTCCACAAACATTACACTTAGACAGAACATATGGCAGAGAAAACACTGGACATTTAGATTCTGGTGCACTTTTGGACGCTCTGCCCCCCCCCCCCCCCATGGTCAGACGGCTCTGCAGACGTTGGTCTGATTACCTGTTCACCAGTCAAAATCTCGCTGAAAGCAAATGCTCAACCAGTATGGAGAGCACAGTATCCTCTCACAAAAGAGAAGGAGACAGGCATAGCAGGAACAATACAGGGTCTTCTTTAGGCAGGGGTTCTAGTGCCAACACAGTCCCCATGAAACACACCAATTCTTCCTGTAGAGAAGCCTGGCAAAACGGACGACAGGATGGTCCATGACGAACTATACTGTTCCAAATCCTTATCTGCTCCTGAATAGAATTACACCACAGCACAAATTTTTTTTTACTGTGGTGGACATTTCTAATGCTTTTTTTCAGCATTCCTCTACATGCAGACAACAGGCCTCTTTTTGCATTCCCCTATCAGGTTCAACAGTACACATACAGCAGGCAGCTGGTTGACTCACCAGCCATTTTTAATCACATACTGTACTGTGTCAACATTTGCAGGATTTATTCCTGCCCCCTGGTACATTGTTGTTGCAGTATGTTGATGATCTGCTATTAGCAGGTCCTACTGCTGCCTCTGTGCTTTCAGCCACGGAGGTCCTCTTGAATCATCTTTTCCAGAAAGGCTACAAACTAAGCCCCAAAAAATACAGTGTTATCACCCCAGAGTTCATTATTTGGGCAGGCTAGTCACATTTGGCGATTCCGCAGTGTCTCCGTCATAAAGGCCATCAATTCTCTCACATCCTAAACCACGCACTGTGAGGGAAATGATGTCATTTTTGGATCTTACCGGATACAGCAGAAATTTTGTCCAAAATTACACTGCGATCATTCAACCCCTGCACGATCTTCTTAAAGAAGCAGGACACAAAAATCTCACATCACCATTGCAATGGACTACCTCAGCCAAGGGCGCATTTATTGAACTAAAACAACTGATGCCACATGCGTGTTCACCCAAACCACCTGATTATACTTCCCTATTTCACTTGGATATTTGTGAACAGCACAGAATTATAAATGCCGTGCTGTATCAGAAGGGGAAAGGTACACCATCAAGGTCAGTTCTAATGTATTACAGTTCAACATTAGATAACATAGAAAAAGGACATCCACCATGCACACGTCATGTTGCCGCGATAGCCAAAGCATTGGAGAAAACTTCTCACATTACCATGCAACACACTGTGATTGTGCACACATTGCACGGAGTAGCTTCATATCTACAAAGTGTGTTGTTCACACTCTTGCTAAGCAAGCAGGTGGCTATGCTACCCAGGCAAATACAGAAAGAAGATCAGAAGTACACAGAATTGGGACAGGAGGAAATCAAACAGTTACAAGAGAAGGCAAGTCCTGAAGAAAAAAGTAGGTGGATAGAGAAAGGAGCAAGGAAGAATGAAGAAGGTTTGTGTAGATCAGTTGACGGAAGGCTAGTAGCCCCAGCTAAGGTGTTGTTGTTGCTGTGTAAAGAAGCACACTTGAAAGGCCATATCTCAAAAACAAAAATCTCTGCTTTGACTGAAGCACATTGGTGGCATCCACATTTGGCCGAGGTTGCAGAACTAGTTGTTTCTGAATGTGAAGCATGCCAAAAGTTCAATCCCAAACGAATGTTAAAGGCTTCAGTGGGAGTTTTTCCAGCCCCTGAGGGGCCATGGAAAGACATTGTGACTGACTTTACAGACATGGGCCCAGAAAACAGATGCAGAGGCTACAGATGTCTATTGGTGTGTGTGGACATATTTTCAAGATGGGTTAAGGCTAAAGCATGTAAGACAGAGAGTGCAAAGGAAGTGATTAAATGGCTGACTGAGGAAGGACTGATTCTTAGGCATGGGTTTCCAGGAGTGATCAGATCAGACAGTGGCAGACATTTTGCAAATAAACATTTGAAAGAAATTGAATGTGCCTTAGGCTTAAGGCATAAGATTGGTTCTGTGGTGCATCCATCCTCCCAAGGGCTAGTTGAGAGAGCAAATGGTACACTGAAAAGAATGCTAGCCATACAATGCATGGGGACAGGCATGACATGGGTTGATGCACTGCCATTAGCACTGATGGCATTGCGATCTACCCCAACACGACGCTCTGCCTGACTCCTCATGAGCTGCTAACAGGCAGAAAGATGCCAGGACCATTTGTTGATTCACCTTTGACTCCCAAAAATAGTCAAGCTGTAGAGTTGTCACAGTACATCAAGAGTCTAAAGAAAATATCTGAAGCTCTCTCAACAGGGAGATGCCACCCCACTGGAACCTGGTGACTAAATACTGGGTATGTGCCTGATGCTTTTACTGCATGGTTGCAGTCAATATTTGGACGTTGGGCAGGTATGGTACACTCAGTAATTCTGATTAAAGTCATCTCGCTAGCAGTTATACTCATAGTGAGCTGCTGCTGTATCCCATGTCTGAAAACGCTGCTGGAAAAGATGTATAGCTATGACCCTGTCCAAAGAGCCAGCCCAAAGGATGATGGCTCAAGTCCACTCCCAAGTGGACCCTAAGTCTTTCCTCCACAACAATGACCATTGTGAATCTGGGAATGACAGTGAAGAAGGAAAGGCTATTGTTTGAAATGTATATATTGTATCTTTTTGCTATCCACTGTTCTGTCCACTGTACACACATCCAACACCACACACATGCATATGAATCTACATGAAAAGGTGGTGCGCTGAAGGTACCCCTATGGTGGGCTATGTGCTAGTAACCTCTGGCCCCTTCTTCTTTCTTGTGCTTTTTTACAGGTATCATCAAAATATTGTGCTATTTGCGGTCATGTAGTCAGAATAGATGTGAAGGTTTAAAGCTCTGTTGTACGGCAGGTCTTGAGGCCCGGATACAGCATACATGGACAGTAATATCTTCTGACTTGAAATGTTTTGCTTTGCTCATTTATCATTTATCCATTTTGCTGCATCTTAATTCATTGATAAAAGCTATGTTAAAGGTGGCCAGGCAGAGGGGCCGGCATGAGAATTTTTGCCTGTAAATACAGTATGCATCAATGAATTGAAGAAATGCATAAATATGATTGCTTAATGACATATATCTGCCAACAGGTTTATTGCTCATGCCATAATCAATGAATAAAGCATATCCAGGGTCTGTGTGCCAATATGCCTGCTTTAAGATGTCGGCTCAGAGGGAATTTTGTGGTAGAAATGTTTAGATAAGCTAGGATATTAAATATTGTTTACACAAATGTGCTTTTGCTGTATGAAGTCTGTATGAAGCACTGCTCCATGCTGAACATAAAAGATGTGGGTTAGCTCTGCACCCCCCCCCTTATCGCTTAGCAAACAATGGGCTGCTTTTGCTCACACATAGCCGGGGGAGGTGAACTTGTTCAGGGTTGTGATAAGAGATAGGAGCGTCAGCAGGATGCACCTGGAATGGCGGCATTGCAGAAGAGAAGAGAGCCATTGTTTGGAGAAGACATCTGATGGAGTCAGCAATCCTGAAGAAGGGAGCCATTGTTGGGTCCTGGGGAATGCCCCAGACCAGAAGATATATGTACTCGAATCTATTGTTTTTCTGGGCAGTCGGCAAGTCGTGCTGAGACAGTCCACAGCTGTGATATTCTCTGCATGATTCAAGAATAATAAATCAGATAAGTGTGAAATAGCATCTCTCATGTCATTCTTAAATCTCTGATACATTTAAAATATTATCAGAAATTAAGAACTTGATAATCATAATTTTTAACAGAAATCTGGGAATTTAATGTCAGTTTTTGAAAAATCAAGAACATGCAGAGAATATTTTAATCATTTGGATCTTGGGATAATATTACTGAACTACTATTGAACTACACAATCACTGGTACATGTTAAGGACAGATTAATGAGCCACTTTTTAAAGATACATAGGGAGTTTTAATATAAAATCCTGAAGAAGGGAGCCATTGTTGGGTCCTGGGGAATGCCCCAGACCAGAAGATATACAGGTAGGCCCAAAAATATTTGGACAGTGACACAAGTTTTGTTATTTTAGCTGTTTACGAAAACATATTCAGGATACAATTATATAATCAATATGGGCTTAAAGTGCAGACTCTCAGCTGTAATTAGAGAGCATTCACATCCAAATTGGAGCAAGGGTTTAGAAATTACAGCTCTTTAATTCGTAGCCACCTCTTTTTCAAGGGACCAAAAGTAATTGGACAATTGACTCAGAAGGCTAAAAAAAAAATAAAATAAATAAAAATAAAAAATAACAAGGCTGCATGGCCTCTTCCCTTGTTAACCTGTCATCAATTAAGCAGTTAAAAGGTCTGGAGTTGATTGCAGGTGTGGCGTTTGCATTTGGAAGCTGTTGCTGTGAACACACAACATGCGGTCAAAGGAGCTCTCAATGGAGGTGAAACAGACCATCCTGAGGCTGAAAAAAGAAAAGAAGAAATCCATCAGAGAGATAGCAGAAGTGTTAGGAGTGGCCAAATCAACAGTTCGGTACATTCTGAGAAAAAAAGAGTGCACTGGTGAGCTTGGGAACTCAAAAAGGCCTGGACGTCCATGGAAGACAACAGTGGTGGATGATCACAGAATCCTTTACATGGTGAAGAACAACCCCTTCACAACATCCACTCAAGTGAAGAACACTCTCCAGGAAGTAGGTGTATCAGTATCTAAGTCTACCATAAAGAGAAGACTTCATGAGAGTAAATACAAAGGATTCACCACAAGGTGCAAACCATGAATCAGCCTCAAAAATAGAAAGGCCAGAATTGACTTTGCCAAAAAACACCTGAAGAAGCCAGCCCAGTTCTGGAACAGCATTCTTTGGACAGATGAGACTAAGATCAACCTGTACCAGAATGATGGGAAGAAGAAGGTTTGGAGAAGAATTGGAACAGCTCATGATCCAAAGCACTACATCTTCTGTAAAACATGGTGGAGGCAGTGTGATGGCATGGGCATGCATGGCTTCCAATGGCACTGGGTCACTTGTGTTTATTGATGATGTGACAAAAGACAGAAGCAGCCGGATGAATTCTGAAGTGTATAGGGATATATTTTCTGCTCAGATTCAGCCAAATGCAGCAAAGTTGATTGGACGGTGCTTCACCAATGATCCAAAACATACTGCAAAAGCAACCCAGGAGTTTTTTTTAAAGCAACGAAGTGGAATATTCTACAATGGCCGAGTCAATCCCCAGATCTCAACCCAATCGAGCATCCATTTCACTTGCTCAAGACAAAACTTAAGGCAGAAAGACCCACAAACAAGCAACAACTGAAGACAGCTGCAGTAAAGGCCTGGCAAAGCATCACAAAGGAGGAAACCCAGCGTTTGGTGATGTCCATGGGCTCCAGACTTCAGGCAGTCATTGCCTGCAAAGGATTCTCAACAAAATATTGAAAAGTAACATTTTACTTAGGTTTATGTTTATTTGTCCAATTACTTTTGAGCCCCTGAAATGAGGAGCGTTTGTATAAAAATAGCTACAATTCCTACATGTTTAATCATATATTTTTGTTCAACCCCTTGAATTAAACCTTAAAGTCTGCACTTCAATTCTGTTGTAGTTGTTTCATTTCAAATCCAATGTGGTGGCATGCAGAGCCCAAATCATGAAGATTGTGTCAATGTCTAAATATTTCTGGGCCTAACTGTATGTACTCGAATCTATTGTTTTTCTGGGCAGTCGGGAGATCGTGCTGAGACAGTCCACAGCTGTGATATTCTCTGCATGATTCAAGAATAATAAATCAGATAAGTGTGAAATAGCATCTCTCATGTGAGTCTTAAATCTCTGCTACATTTAAAATGGTTTTGTGCTTACTGACCAATTCTTGAATACATTTTTACAGAGAGAAGAAAAAAAGAATTTTTACAACCTCACACACTTTACTCTCCACCTCACCTGTTTCTACAATCCCTTCAACTGCTCCACCCACACCCTTTTCCCTCTCATCACGCAAATCACCTTTCTCCTCACCCACAACACTAACCATGTTTACATGGGCACAAGAAACTGGATTAAAAGCCTGATCGGAATATCAAAATTTCATTCCGGTTGAGACGGGTGGGTTGTGCCGATTGTTAATCCGAACGGTGAGCATATAAACACTTACTGTATTCTGAAGTTGGGGAGAAAATATGTTTACTGCGCATGTCTGTATGTCAGCCACTCGTCGACGTAACATATTTCCGCCTTTACAGCAGCTAGAGGAAGACATGGCGGGAGTAAAACAAAACTAGTCTATCATCCTGCTGTCTCCCTCTGTTTGTCATATGCAGAAGTATGTACTTGTAGCTTCATTACGGAGACCAGCAGAACCAAAAGTATAGTCTGAGTAACACAATACAGGTCCATTTCAAAAAGAGAGACACGAAGATGGATTTGTTTAAACCAGAAGCTGCTTCTTCTTCTACTATTTTCGGAATGTCGAAATGTTGACGTGCACATGTCAAAATGATTTAGTCCGTTCAAACATGTGACACATGGAAACGCACGTCCTAATCAGATGAACTTTTTCAGGATCCATGTAAACAGTAAAGTTCTGATCTGAATTGTAATCAGATTGAAGAAATTTTGCCTATGTAACCGTGGCTACTGTCTGCCACCTCACACACTTTATTTTCCCCCTCACACGTTTCCCCAATTCCTTCACCTGCTTCATCCACACTCTTTTCCCTCTCATCACTCACCACAGTGCTGTTCTCGTCCAGACTCTGTGTCTCCTCCGGCAGCTCCTCAGCTGTAATGCTGGTGTCCTCAGCCTGCACAGAGACGTCGTGCTGCTTGGTGGTGGCCGACCCTGGACCCCATGTGGGCTGGTCAGCGGCGGCAGCCACCTGCTGCTGAGCACAAGCAGCCCCCCACCACTGGCGGTGGTCTCGGCCACGTCCCTCGGGGCAGGACCAGCACAGTAAGGACAGGCCTTCACAAGATGTCCCTCTTCACCACACCCAAAACATTTTAATGTGGTGGACGTTGCAAAAAGAACATAATCTTGTATATTTTGTGATAATCTTGTGAATTTTGTATAAAATTCACATGGGTGTATCGATGGAAAAGAGGAGTTGGAATTAATAAGTGTTCACTTCTTCCTTCTCCCTTTCGAACAGTGTATACTGTAACTTTATTGCATTTGCTATTTGCTTGTTTTTTGTTATATTTTTTGTGTTCGAAATAAACTATCTAATCAAATCCATCCACCCGCACCCGAAACACACAATTAAATTCCTCCATCTTATTGTTGGAGATTATAAAGAGCTGACCGCGGTGGGACATGACGTGTCTCAGCAGGGGAGACTTATGCCCCTTTTCCACTAGTGTCAGTACGGTACAGTTTGTCAGCTTTTCCATTAGGGACTGTAACGGTAACGGTTTTGCTTTTTTGGACCAGCTGGATTATGATTCCAAGCGGATTGTACCGAAACGAAAAAGTGACGTAAAAACACTGCAGGCCACTGATTGGTCTGGGCGTAATATCATGAGAGGGGTGTTTGAGGCTGACTTTCCAGAATTGCGAGCAGCCATTTGCAAAGATTCGTCTGTGAGCCAGCCAGCAAGCAATATAATATAAACAACAACAACGATAGAATGGCTTCACAGAAATCAACACTGCAGTCCAGCAGTTTTCTGTGCATTTCGGCTGATGAGAGAATCCAGAGGGAAGTAGACTGAGCCACCCGAACTGAACTTACGACCGCGGGAGCACCCAACTTCAGCAGTTGAAGCTGTGATATTAGGATATAGAGGACAGTGAGTGATTTGATATGATGTGATATTATGCATCTTTTATGTTATTTATCCCAGCAGTGGAAAGTTCACTTTGGACATACAACATTGTTGCTTGTGTTCAAATGGTAGGCTTGCTAGTTAGCCGTCAATGCTAAGTCCGTCCTTGTATGTTGCCTTTGCGTTGACAATATCTGATGAAATAAGCTAGTTGTAATCCTGGTTAAAAAGGTGTTTTTTTTT
Organism: Pholidichthys leucotaenia; assembly: GCA_020510985.1. Taxonomy (NCBI): domain Eukaryota; kingdom Metazoa; phylum Chordata; class Actinopteri; order Cichliformes; family Pholidichthyidae; genus Pholidichthys; species Pholidichthys leucotaenia. Next base: position 362,882,871 of record CM035836.1, on the reverse strand, counting down.
TGGTTTTTTTTACATGTTGCACTTTTGTGCTGTGCATGTACTTAAGTTGTGTGTATTTTCGTCGTAGAGTCCGACCAGCATCTGCTCTGACAATGGCTACGTTTGGCAGTACACAGTTATGACTGGTAAGTTGCACTTCTTGTTATTTATAGTCAAATAATTTGCTTTTTAAGTTAAAGTATAGGTAAAGTGCCAAATTTAAAGTAGCACAATTTCCACTTAATATGAAAGGGACTGAACTGAGATTTATTTGATTGTGTGAATATTAATTACAGAATAACTGAAAATGAATGGCACATCCAATAATAGCCACTGTAAAATAAACTGCTTGTTTATTTATTTACTTATTTTTTATCAGATCACTTCTGTGATCCTTTATAAGTTATAGTCATAATAGTATATCTTGCACTTTGAAGAATGGGAGTTGTTCAGTCACCATTATAATTTAGTTTATATGTGTAGTTTATATTATTTCGTCTTTAAACTCATCCAGTAATAGAACACATTACAAATATTTGAGACCCATTGTAATGCTTCCTTTTATATTTTAGCAATACAAGCACAAAACACCACCCACACTTGAAACCAGGGCGACACAGCAGTGGCTAAACTTTTATTGATAACAGTGTTATTTCTCAAATATGTTTTAAACTTGCTTTAATTAACCACCACCCATTTCTGCCTTTCATTTAGGCAAGAGGAAAACGATCCACCCCAAACCGGACCTTGCGTCACTATTACAGAGATGCAGGCTGAAGATCTGCTGAACTGGGACCAGCTTGAGCGGCACATCCAGTTGCTTCTCAGTGAGGCAGCATGGCCGGTGTGTGTGACCCATTCTAATTTCTTTTTTTTTTACAGTTTGAATTTTGCACATTCTAAATAATCTGGAATTTGCTGCTGATTGTAATAAACAATTTAGTGACTTATATGTTTGCATCATGATTTTCTATTTTGTCTGTTAAGACACCAGTGGGAAAAGAGTCAACAGCACAAACCATTTATCAGTCACTTTGAAAATAATGGCTCATTTTTAAGAAAAAGTAACCAAAAACAATTATTTTATTTACTGAAGGATGTATTGTTGGATGTGCCAGTGCAGAAGACACTGCACACTTTAGTGATAGTACCTTTATATGGAGGAATTCTGGGCCATATTAGCATCTGTATTTCCAAATAATGGGTTAAAGCAGGGGTGTCCAATCATGTGCCATGGAGGGCCAAGACCCTGCAGACTTTACCTGCAACCAGTGTCTTCAACAGCAGATTCCACTGATATTATTTCCGCTGATTGCTGATCAGTGAAAACACCTGCTGTCACGGCTGGCCCTCACGAGCCAGCATAAGACGCCACAGTTCAGTAAGTTGCAATTCAGTTCTTTTATTAATATCGCACAGGGCTTGGGTGTACAATACAACTTGCCACGCGGGCTTCGTTACACAACATAATATGAAAACACAACAGAGGTTAGCGGCTAGGATGAGGGGCACTCATACGCTGCAAAGGCAAGGAATATAGAACGTGAAACAGGGAGAGAGTTATGGCAGAGACGAGGAGCTCTCGTCCGCCGCAATAAGGAAGGAACGTCAGCGAGGGAGAAGACAATTCCAAATAGCAGACAACTTACATGCAGCAGGATACGTCGGGGAATCCAAGAAGCATGTGATAGGAGACAGGGGAAAGTCATAAGACTTTTGACGAGACAGCCGCAGAGTCCAACTCACTCGCACTGACATTTAAAGCCAGCTGCTCCTGATTGGAAACGCGGCGCAGCTGCTCTGACAGTTGAGAGCCCCCGAGCGTCTGGCCAATCAGAGCCCGGGAAGCCCGAGTGATGACACCAGCTGTCAAAACCTGACAGGGATGAGGAATAACCCGAGCGCGGACAAAAGCGCTCGGGATATGACAGAGCCCCTCCCTCTACGCGAACTCCTGGTCGCGCGTAACATCCAGACCCCCCCACCCCACCCCAGGGAGGGTGGAGGGGGAAGCAGGTGGAGGGGGAGCAGGGTCAACCCACAACAACAAGGGGACAAGAACATCGGGGAAGGGAGGGAGAGAAAAAAAAAAGGCAAGAACCGTACATAAACGGGGACAATAAGACGAGTAAAAAAAAAGAAAAACCAACGCTAGATGGACATCTCTCACATATAACAAAAGACATTAACTACAACCCATGTGACTTGACACACATATCGCCACAAAAAGAAAACCAAGATGAGGATACATAGAATACCAGCCAATACTAAAAGGCAGGGTCAAAGAAATAAAAGAACAGAAAATACCTTCATCTCCAGGCTAAAGTGAACAGAAAATCTTCAAAACCAAAAGACAACACAGGTGCCAAAAAGGAACTAGACCCGAGTAAGAAAGTAACATCGAAAATATACAATCATACCCAGTAAGAAACAAACAATACTCATGATAACATTCTGTCAAAAGGAAAAGGAAATTCAGCTCAAAAGAGTCTCAAATCGGGAGTGCAAGAAACAACCCCAAAACAGTCATCCCAGAAAATAACCTTAAAAATAGCAACGGCAAGAGAACATACGTCCATTAACGAAAAACAGTCACTTTAAATATGAAGATCAATCCCCAGTGGGGAATTTCAGTCTGAGAGGGGAGGAGAAAAAAAAAGAAAAACCAGTCACAAGCCAGTGATGGGGCAAGAGAAGGGGAGGAAAAAAACCCATTGGGGAATAGAGTTAAATAACTCCGCTCAGGAGGCCTCCCAGCACCCAGCATCCAGGCCGCCAGCAAAAGCAGCGGAACGTGCCCTAACGGCCCAGCCAAACTCCGGGCCGAGGGAAACCATGTCTCCGGCGGGCGGACCAGGGCGCTGAAAGAATCATCCTGCTTGTCAGGAACCCGAGCCCGGACGCCAAAAGGACAGAGCCGGTCACCGGGTGGTCGGGCAGTATCGGCCTGCCAACAGAATGGCTGGGGGAAGGTCGGCGAACCGGGCCAGCTGGAATTAACTCCCGCAGTCTCAAGAGCGGGGAAGAAGGGGCAATGGCGAGGACGGGGCATGGCCTGGAAAGCGCTCAGCGGTGGGTCAGCTACACAATCTCCGGAACCCGCCTGGGTCAAAACGACCATGGCGCCGAGCTCCGATTGAGCGAGAGCGGCACCCGCGTCAGACCCCGATTGCGCCGGAACCTCCATGACGTCAAGCTCCAAACGAGCGAGAGCAGCACCCGCGTCGGACCCCGACTGGGCCGGAACCTCCATGACGTCAAGCTCCGATCGAGCGAGAGCAGCACCCGCGTCGGACCCCGACTGGGCCGGAACCTCCATGACGTCGAGCTCCGATCGAGCGAGAGCAGCACCCGCGTCGGACCCCGATTGGGCCGGAACCTCCATGACGTCAAGCTCCGATCGGGCGAGAGCAGCACCCGCGTCGGATCCCGATTGGGCCGGAACCTCCATGACGTCGAGCTCCGCTTGAACCGGCGGAGCACTCCCGGTGGACCCCATGCCGAGAGCCGGACCCTTCAAGGTGGCACCTAGAGCAGGTTCGCCTCCAGTGACCCTGGGGAGAGGCTCAGAGGGACAAAAGGAACCGGGATCAGGATCACCGGCAGCGGCAGGGCCCGGCGAGACAGGCTCGAGCACAGCAGACGGCTGCACCCGGCTCGCCCCCCCCGAGAGACAGGCAATAATGCTCCAGAAAGAAGATGAGGGATAGAAAATAGAGCACTTGCCTGATCTCGGGTTCTGCCGCCATCCAGGACTTCGATGCTCCGGGTTCAAACGGGAGGAGGTCGTCGTCCAGTTCCCACTCCGTCGTGACGTCATCCGCCCCTGGAGGAGGGGCTCCTGCAGCTCGAGGACCCCCCGACGTCATCGTCCACGCTGGCGGTTCATGAGGTGTGGAGGTGGGGGGCTCTCGGCCCACTGGACCGGACTGTTCATCTGCGGAGTCCCGGGGACGCTCCGTCGTCGGCACAGGCTCCAACCAGTCGTCCGATCTCCTCTGCCCAGAAAATGGCTGAGGGGCTAGGGTCTTCTGCCCGAAGGCCGCAGGCTCACTCCTCGTCTGGCGATGCTCCTCAGAAGTTGAAGCGTGCTCAGCAGGGGGAGACACAGAGGCAGCGGGTTTAATTAACATATCAGCAGGGAGTTGAGGCTTGGGGGGCTGCAAACCCCGAGCCTCACCCCCAGGAGTCAGACAGAACAAATCACTATTAGATGGAAAAAAGTGAACTTGTACTTGCCTGCCTCCCGAAGGGGCGGTGGAACCTGCCGTTGGGAACGTCATTCCATCCTCCTTCCACCGGGTGGTGGCCGGGGACTCTCTTGAAGGAGGAGAGGGGGCCACTCGGGATGGTGTAGCCGCGCTGTCCACTGGAGCAAAACTTCTCAAACTCCCAGCCGCTGGAGAAGGCATCGAGGCGGAGGGGGCAACAGCCAAGTCGGGCCGGGCGTGACGCGCTGACAGCTCAGCGGGGAAAGCAGGCCCGGGGGGAAAGGCTGCAGGGATGTCCTCCAGGTGAGACGCCGGAGAGACAGCAGTGGGATGAATGGGGTCAGCCCAGTGAACCGGAGCGGGTTCCGGAAGGGAGTCGCGCTGAGAACGTCTCTGGCCACGGCGTCGACGTCTACGACGGGCCCCGGGTGGTGCGAACTCCAGGACTGGATCGAGGAAAGGATCCGGATTCCAGAGCGGGCAGTGGGAGCTCCGATTACTCCGCCTTTGGCCTCGTTCCTCCTCGATCTCCTGGAGCGTCTCGCGGTGGGCGGCGATCTCTTGTCTCCTCGCTTGGACGTCCAAGTGGTCGGTGTAGCGGGAAGACAACCGGTCGAGCGTTCTCTCAGTGCAGTCCAGGTAGTAGTGCGCTTCGGATGAGTCGTCAAGGCTGGCGGAAGCGCTGATGAAGTCATCCACCTCCTCCAGCGCCTCAGGCAGCTGGAGCCAGAGATCACTCCACCTTGCGGCCTCCTCCTCTTCATACATCTGAATTATCGGGCGTTGGGCAGCGATGTCGAGTCTCCTCGCGTCGACCTCGGGGTGACCGTTGTAACGGGAAGGCAGACGGTCAAGCACCTCCTCAGCCCGGTCTAGATAATTCAATCAGTGAAATCCAAACTTCACACCCGGACACTTTTGTGGTGGTTGCGGGGGATTTTAACCACACCAGCCTAAAGACTGTGCTCCCCAAGTTTAAACAATGTGTAGACTTTAAGACCAGAGAAGAGAATATGTTGGACTTAGTGTACACAAACACAGATGCATATAAAGCGATACCCCGCCCCCATCTCGGCCGTTCTGATCACACATCCGTGATGCTGGTGCCTACCTACAAACCTTTATTGAAGCGCAGCAGGCCAGCAGAGAAACAAATCAGGATTTGGCCAGAGAGTGCAACCCCTGCACTGAAAGACTGTTTTCAGCACACAGACTGGAAGATCTTCAAAACAGCAGCCTCCCAGGAAGACAAGACAGATGTGGAGGAGTATGCTGATTCGGTCACCAGCTACATCGCGAAGTGCACAGAGGATTTCACTACAGTGAAGACCATCACTATGCGGGGTAATCATAAGCCCTGGATGACTGCAGAGGTGCGCTCGCTGCTCACAGCCAGAGATGCAGCCTTCAGAGCGAAGGACAGGATCGCCCTCCGCTCAGCCAGGTCTGCGCTTTCTAAGGGAATTAAGGCGGCAAAGCGTGCCTATGCGGAGAAAATCCAGGGACACCTCTGTGACACTAGGAACACCAAGCAGATGTGGCAGGGAGTTCGGACCCTGACGGGCTTTAAGCCTAGGCAGGGGGTTGATGATGACGACGCTTCGCTTCCAGACAGGCTTAACGACTTCTTTGTACGTTTTGAAGCATCAAACTCGACAATCAGAGGGAGGGCTGGCCTTCCCCCACCATCGGTCGGACCAGCTTTTACCATCAACACAGCGGACACACGGAGGACCCTAACCAGAGCCAACCCACACAAAGCTGCAGGTCCAGACAACATTCCGGGACGTGTGCTCCGAGACTGCGCGAGCGAGTTGGCGGATGTCCTGACTGACATTTATAACATCTCCCTGAGTCAGGCCATCGTTCCCAGAAGCTTCAAGACCTCTATCATTGTACCGGTGGCAAAGAAACCAGTGGTGTCCTGTTTGAATGACTATCGTCCTGTTGCACTGACACCAATTGTGATGAAGTGTTTTGAGCGGCTTGTCAAACCACACATTACAGCCTGCCTCCCTGCATCACATGACCCGCTCCAGTTTGCATATCATTCAAACCGCTCCACGGAGGATGCTATAGTCACCACCCTACACTCTGTCATCACCCACCTGGACCAGAAAGACACCTACGCCAGACTCCTGTACATTGATTTCAGTTCAGCATTCAACACCATTATTCCCCAGAGACTGATGGAGAAATTACTCCTTCTCGGTCTGAACACCGCCACATGTCTCTGGATCCTGGATTTTCTGACTGAGAGACCTCAGTCTGTCCGGGTTGGAAACAACATCTCCAAGTCTGTCACGCTGAGTACCGGATCCCCTCAAGACTGTGTACTCAGTCCACTGTTGTTTACACTTCTAACACATGACTGTGTATCCAGACACGAGGGGAACCAGATTATTAAGTTTGCAGATGACACCACGGTGGTGGGACTTATCCAGAGGGATGAGGAATCAATGTACAGGGAAGAAGTGAGAGACCTGGAGGGCTGGTGCAGGGAGAACAATCTGGTGCTCAACGTGGACAAAACGAAGGAGATGATTATCGACTTCCGGCGGTCGCAGCCTGAGCACGCCCCCCTCAGCATCGGTGGCCGTTTAGTGGAGAGAGTAGAGAACATCAAGTTCCTCGCAGTGCAGATCTCGCAGGACCTGACCTGGAGCAAGAATTCCTTGGAGATCAGGAAGCGGGCTCAGCAGAGACTGCACTTCTTGAGGAAACTCAAACAGGCCTCTCTCCCCATCTGCATCCTCAGGACCTTCTACAGAGGTGTGGTGGAGAGTGTTCTGACGTACTGCATTGCTATATGGTACTCCAGCTGCAGTATGTCAGACAAAAAAGCCCTGCAGAGGATAGTCAAGGGGGCGGAGAGGGTAACTGGAGTCTCCCTCCCCTCTGTCCAAGAACTTTTTCAGAACCGTTGTAGGAGCAGGGCACTAAACATTGTCAAGGACCGTTCTCACCCTCTGCATAAACACTTTGAACTTCTTCCATCTGGTAAACGATTCCGGAGCATCAGAGGCAGAACCACCAGACTGATCAACAGCTTCCTCCCACAAGCTATCAGGATGCTGAACAGCTGACCCGGAATCTCACATACACACTACTGCACCTATGGACATTTTGTATATTATAGTTAGTTATTCTTTTTCCCCAAGTATGTCTCAGGGATGTGTGAATGGATGGGGGGGTGGGGGTGGGGGTGGGGGTGAGCTATGTGGGAATGTGTCTTAAATCATGCTGCTTCTTATATGGATGCCGAGAGAAACGCAATTTCATCTTGCCTGCACTACAGTTGTATGTACAGCAATATGACAATAAAGTTTGATTTGATTTGATTTGATTTGATTTGATTTGATACCACTGTTCATCGGGCTGATAACCGAGGAGAGGAGGGGCGAGGGAGGTGTCTGGATGCCCATCGAGGTCGGAGGCGATGATGAGGATTTCATCTACCTCCTCCAGCGCCTTGGTCAGCAGGCCGTGGGAACCCCGAGAACGACTCCGCTGAGATGGCATATTTCCAACGCCACGTACCTGGACAGGAAGGGCAAAGTTCCCAGAACGCAACTTACTGAGAACGGCGTCTCCTTCTGGCGGCTGCCTACTGTCACGGCTGGCCCTCACGAGCCAGCATAAGACGCCACAGTTCAGTAAGTTGCAATTCAGTTCTTTTATTAATATCGCACAGGGCTTGGGTGTACAATACAACTTGCCACGCGGGCTTCGTTACACAACATAATATGAAAACACAACAGAGGTTAGCGGCTAGGACGAGGGGCACTCGTACGCCGCAAAGGCAAGGAATATAGAACGTGAAACAGGGAGAGAGTTATGGCAGAGACGAGGAGCTCTCGTCCGCCGCAATAAGGAAGGAACGTCAGCGAGGGAGAAGACAATTCCAAATAGCAGACAACTTACATGCAGCGGGATACGTCGGGGAATCCAAGAAGCATGTGATAGGAGACAGGGGAAAGTCATAAGACTTTTGACGAGACAGCCGCAGAGTCCAACTCACTCGCACTGAAATTTAAAGCCAGCTGCTCATGATTGGAAACGCGGCGCAGCTGCTCTGACAGCTGAGAGCCCCCAAGCGTCTGGCCAATCAGAGCCCGGGAAGCCCGAGTGACGACACCAGCTGTCAAAACCTGACAGGGATGAGGAATAACCCGAGCGCGGACAAAAGCGCTCGGGATATGACACCTGCTGAAGAGACTGGGTAGATGAGAGAACCTGCAGGGTCTTGGCAGTCCATGGCACATGATTGGACACCCCTGAGTTAGGGTTTAGTGGGATTTAACATTTTAACACAAACTGCTTTATGGTTGATAATTCTGTTGGCAGACTTACACCAAACCAAAAGTGAGTTCTCAGACTGCTGGATTGTTCTTAGACAGCTTTTCCAATCTCTTTGTATTTAATTTATGTCACTTGGTGGTAACCTTCACACATTAAAGTGGAGACAGATCTGCAAAATGTACAAAAGTTTATTGTCAAAATTCCCAGTGCAATACTACATGAATTCATGCATCGTTCACTGTTGATGCAGAGAATATATATTTATACAGTATCTACATGTAGTCAGCAATACTCAATATGATATACAGTATATCCTGTTAATCCATGTACTGTATTTCTCCATGTAACCTTGTGACTGCATTATTTTAATTGCTTTTAATCCTAGATACATTTGTTTTGACTTAAAATGCATCATAATTGATAAATATATCTTATTATACCTAACTCAGTACTGCTTACCTGTTGAAATATATATTTTACAGCTCATATACTACAATATGGCACCTGGCGATCAAGTTTGACAGCTGATCATTTTTTGCCACAATACCACTGGCTGGAGCAGGTAAATCCCATGACATCTCAACAGTCTCTCCATGATTTTGACACAGATCGGAGCAATTTGTTGCACAGGAAGCTAAACATTTCTACAGACATTCTGCAGTTCTGTAGCCACTTCGCGTTTGTGAAGCTGGGGTGACATCTCATCACTGGGAGCCTGTGTTGTGTGTTGCCACAAGAGAGCCATCTCAAACACACACACACAGAATGCATATTTTAGTACCTAATAGCGATAACTTGCCGACATTACAATATTGTACGGTGGACTTAAAGTAGCATTAGCAATCATTAGCTTACCTTCATATGTGATGTAGCTTATGTTCTCATGTCTTCCACTTTATACTGCTCTATATAGTTGCCTAAACGCTCCAGTACTTTTCCAGAGTGTGTCGTCTCGCCGTCTATAATCTTCTGTTCTCCCTTTTTGGCATTACTCTGGCAAAAAAAGCCAAAGAACGCAGTCGCCTCATATACTACCATGTTGTATTTTGCCTGCATCGCTTGTTTTACCTAATGCTATACTTGTTTTACGCCCGTTACGCTTGTTTTACATAACGGGGAGGGTTGCGCCGCCTCCCTGTAACAAATCCCACCCACATCAAGCGGTACTGTCAGTGTAATGGAAAGACAAGTGTACCGAACCGAATTGTACTGTACCGTACTGTACCGGGCCAAACTGACACTAGTGGAAAAGGGCCTTTACAGCCCAACAGCACTTTTCTGATAGGTGACACCACTTTTCCAAACTTTGACAATTCTCTAACAAGGAGCTCATCACTAATAAATGGGGGAACGTTTGAGAGTGTTACTTTTTTAGCTGGCTGTGACAGCGGCATGATTGACTCAAACGTCCCATTTATTGTGATTCTGCTCTCAAAGTAGTGATGGGAAGGCAGGCACTGGTGCTCCAAACGGTGCATCCGCTCTTGTCCAGGAAATACTTGGTGAGGCGTGTTTCGACTCGTGACGTATGTGTTGACGTCGGACCACGTGACTGGGTCAGGAAGCCGTTCCCCGTCCCTCACGTTTTGTTTTGGTTTGACTGTGCAAGGGATTTGTCACAGCCAATTTTCAGATGAAGCCAGCACCAAAAACATGGACTCCTCCCGTTTGGGAACAGGTTGAATTTGTTTCTCCCATTGATTTATTTTTTACAAATAGTAGCCACTTGTCGTAACTGAAGTGATGGCTTTGTGGTAAAATGTTTGCTTTGTAAGTGGGAGACCTGGGTTCAAATCCCAGCTATGTTGTTCTTTTAGTTTCATTTTTATTTGCAAGGTGAAGTGTCACTTGTGTTTCAAAGAGCTTGGATCATTATTATGCATCACTATGCTGAGACACTATTGCTATTGTGCCCTGCATGAGAATGAGGCCAGAGTTGAATATACTGGGGCAGTATAAAACTGTGGAAAATTTATTATTTCTTAATAAAAATGGATGAAGTAGTAAAAGCACACGAAGAAACACAGACACATTCACTGGAGTCACCCCAGTTTTATTATTTCTTTTTTCCCTTATGATCATTGATATTTCTTAAAAGACAGCACATTTATTTAAACTAAAAAATGCACATTGTAAAAATCTGCATGCTGTATACTTTGTCAACTACATGGCCTAGTAGAGCAAATGAAGTTCCACATGAGGCTTCGTCTGTGAACCATTTTGATAAATGGCTCAAGTGTTCAAGAATGCCTCAACTACTCATGACTAAGTAATAGCTTAGAGGTAAAATGTCTGTCCTGCAATTGGGAAGCTAGGATTCAAATCCTAGCTGGGCCATTCTAATAACTTATTTTTATATAGATAGGTGTACTTTATTGATCCCAAACTGGGAAATTACAGTGTAACAGCAGCATGACAGTTGACAGCCAAACAACAGAAACACACACGACAGACAAAGGGATTACCCATGGAAAGTAAAAAAAAAACTAACACGACTATAGAACCTATATATACATCATAGCTTAATATATGATGACCCATATAAACACATGAATCATCCCATTGCACAAAGAAGGACTATCAGGAGCAGAGTGAAAATGTGATGTACCAGTTAGTCTGTAAGGTGCAGTGTGGCAGCATAGCTAAGACCAGAATACAACACCATAGTGAGTTATTGTACAGTGAAATCGCATGTGGCAGGAAAGATTTCCTGTACCTGGCCATTCGACAACGAAGCTGTAGTAGTCTACTGGAGAAAGTGCTTCACTGCCTATCTAGTGTGTGGTGGAGGGGGAGTGACATACTTGTGATCTTTGCAAGCTTATTCCTGTTTGCAACACACTCTTCTTCTTCTTCAGAGTGTGAGTGGAAGAGAAAAAAAAAGCTGAGAGTTTGTGCTATTTTTCTATCTTTTCTGTTGCACAGTGAATGTGTGCACAGTGAAGTGTCTGTTGTGTTTCAAAGAGCTTGGATACAACAATAACACATCAACAATGCTGAGGCATTATTGTGCCCTGCATGACATTAAGGACAGAGATGAATGTACTGAGAAAGACAATATGACTGTTGAAAAGTTATTATTTATTAAAAAAAATGGATAAGTAGGGCAAGCACATTCACTGTAGTCACCTCAGTTTTATTATTTTTCTGCCTTATGATCATTGATATTTCTTAAAAGACAGCATATTTATTGAAATTCAAAAAATACACATTAAAACAACAATACCTACTCGTGAGAAATAAGGGGAATTTGTCAGTAGTGGCTGGTGAAGCTGGTGTAGCAATTGGCCTCTCGCCCCTCACGCTCAGGAAAACAAAGGGATTTCTCCCACGTGTTTTTTTTTTTTTTTTTTTTCCTACGATCGGATTCAGCGATCATCGGCTGGGAAAATGGGTCCCAAGAAAGCTCTGCAAAATGAAGATGAAATAAAAAAAGCGCTGGATTTCTTGGCGGAAGAGATTTCCGCTGTAAAGGCACAGCAAAGAAGCATCCTGGACCTAATGGAGGAGATTAAAGCGCTGCGGAACCAGAACGCTGAGAAAGACAAGAGGCTGGCGTATCTGGAGAGCAGAATGGCTGAGATGGACCAGAGCTCTCGGGCGAACGACGTGATCATCACGGGGCTCCACATCAAACCCCGATCATACGCGAGAGCAGTGGCCGCAGACAGCAGTGGAAGTCAGCTGGATGAGGAATCCGCTGAGCAACAAGTGGCGGCCTTCATGCAGGCCAAAGGAATCCAGCTGGACTGCAACACCATAGAGTCCTGCCACCCTCTGCCCAGGAAAAGTGGCGACAAACCGGCTGTGATCATGAGGTTTGTGAACAAAAAACATAAGACTGCGCTACTGAAACAAGGTAGGAAGCTATAAGAAACAAACATTTACATTAACGAGCACCTCACGAAGGAAAACGCAGAAATAGCCAGGAAAGCAAGATACCTGAAAAAGCAGAAAAAGATTCAAAACACCTGGACATCAAACTGTAAAATATACATCAAATTAAACGGATCACCTGAAGAAGCCAAGGTCATTAACATCCGTAATATTATGGAACTGGACAATTATCAATGAATATTATGAACTGGAGTCACAGCAACAATTCAGACAACTGTAGGACACTGAAGGATTTTACTCATCTGCAAAAAACATTCAACAACATGAATCAAAAAATCAACAAACAGGGACAACAGGAACTGAAAGTTTTTGAATACACAGATCACAACCCACAGGACATAGAATATGACATAGACCCTGATAATAATTTATTTAGCTCCATCAATAATGACTGTAATTACTACACAGATGAACAGGTTAACACAATGGTCACATCTGATTTCAATATTTCTATGATCCACTTCAACAGCAGGAGTCTCTATGTAAACTTTAATAACATTAAAGATTATTTACACCAGTTTAAAGAGCCCTTCAATATTGTGGCAATATCAAAGACGTGGCTCAGTGAAGAGAAAGGAGTGGATTTTACCATGGATGGCTATGAACTAAATTATATAAATAGAAAAGTGAAAAAAGGAGGAGGAGTTGCAATTTTTGTTGACAAGAGCTTGAAATACAAGGTTGTTGAAAATCTGTCAGTAACTGTGGATGATTTATTTGAATGTATTACAATAGAAATCTGTCTGGACAATGTGAAGAATGTAGTAGTGAGCTGTGTATATAGAACACCTGGATCAAACATTGACTTATTTAAGGACTGGATGGAAAAAATGTATGCAAAACTAACTCATAAAGTTATGTTCATCTGTGGGGATTTCAATATAGATCTGATGAACTCAAAACAACATAGTTTGACAGAAGAATTTATCAACACAATGTACAGTATGGGTTTACATCCAACAATTACCGGACCTAGCAGAATCACGTCACACAGTGCCACACTAATAGATAACATATTCACAAACATTATGGAAAATAATATCAGGAGTGGGCTTTTATTGAATGATATCAGTGACCACCTGCCGATTTTTGTTGTCTATCAATGTGATTATAGGAAGAAAAAGTATACCAAAAATATTAAATATAAAAGAATAAGAACCGAAGAATCAATGCATTTACTGACAAAGGAATTATTAATACAAGATTGGAAGATAGTTTATGATGAAAATGACATAAATAGAGCATATGATAAATTTTTACAAATATTTCAATCATTGTACAATAAATACTGTCCTATAAAACAATACAGTGACAGACAACAAAAAAAAAATATTCCTTGGGTCACCAAGGGGTTAATAAATGCATGTAAAAAGAAGAATACATTATATAAACAATTCATTAAATGCAGAACAGTGGAAGCTGAGATCAAATATAAAAGATACAAAAATAAGCTTACTACTATAATGAGGACCTGTAAGAAAGAATATTACAACAGAATACTAGAGGATAACAAAAATAACATAAAAGAAATATGGCAAGTACTCAATGGGATTATTAGTAATCGTCCTAAGAATGCAAATTATCCAGAATATTTTATCGAAAATGGCAATTTGATAAATAATATGGAAGATGTGGTCAGTGGTTTCAATAAATTTTTTGTAAACGTTGGTCCTGAATTAGCAAAATCAATAGTGACACCAGAAACAAACTACAGTGGTTCTGTGAATGAAATAGAAGATAGAAATCCAAACACAATCTTTTTGGGTGCAGTTACTGAAAAGGAAATTATCGAGACTGTGAGTAAATTTAAGAACAAAAAATCAACGGACTGGAATGAAATTGACATGACAATAGTGAAAAAAGTAATTGAGGGAATTGTTAAGCCACTCACCCACATCTGTAACCTGTCATTTCAAACTGGTACATTTCCAGACAAAATGAAAATAGCAAAAGTAATACCTCTATACAAAACAGAAGACAGTCATCGCTTCACAAATTACAGGCCAGTCTCTTTACTCTCACAATTCTCCAAAATACTTTGAAAAAATCTTCACTGAGAGACTGGATGATTTCACTGAAAAAACACAACCTCCTTACAGATAGCCAGTATGGTTTTAGAGCAGATAAATCTACATCTTTGGCACTGATCGAACTTATAGAAGAAATTACTAGTTGTATAGATAAAAAAAATGTTGCTGTAGGAGTATTCATAGATTTAAAGAAAGCTTTTGACACCATTGACCACAGAATACTACTAAGGAAACTGGAAAGGTATGGGATAAGAGGGGTTGGACTGAGTTGGGTGGAAAGTTATTTAAGTAACAGACAACAATTTGTACAAATTGGAGAGCACAAATCACCCTTCATGGACATCACTTGTGGTGTGCCCCAGGGGTCAGTTTTGGGACCCAAACTCTTTATTTTATATATAAATGACATATGCCAAGTATCAAAAATTCTGAAATTTATTTTGTTTGCGGATGACACAAATATCCTCTGCACTGGTGAGAATTTGCAGCAAGTTTTAGAGGTGGTCACAACTGAAATGAAAAAATTAACGCAGTGGTTCAACAAAAATAAATTATCTCTAAATCTAAAAAAAACAAAGATTATGTTGTTTGAAAATTATAAAATAAATCATGAAATAATGGTAACGATAGACGATACCAGAATAGAAAACAGTACAGGAAAATAAGTTCCTGGGGGTGACGCTTGACAATAAAATCTGCTGGAAACCTCACATCAGTCACATCCGGGCCAAATTAGCAAAATGTATAGGCATACTGGGGAAGACAAGACACTTCTTGGACTATAAATCATTGGTCTTATTGTACAATTCACTGTTTTTACCTTATCTTAACTACTGTGTAGAAGTCTGGGGAAACACCTACAAAACCAACCTACAGTCAATATGCACATTACAAAAAAGAGCTATAAGTATAATAAACAATGCAGGATATAGAGACCATACCAATTCGTTGTTCTTAAAGTCACATGTCATAAAGTTCATCGATTTAGTTAAATTTAAGACAGCACAAGTAATGTACAGGGCAATTAATAATCAACTACCAACTAATATACAAAAAATATTTAAAAAAAAGAGACAATGATCATAATTTGAGGGGAGACTTAAACTTTACAAAACCCAACATACGTACTACCAAGAAAAGTATGTGCATATCTGTCTTTGGGGTGGAGTTGTGGAACAGTCTAGAGCCAGAACTGAAACTATGTACAAACAGAAATCAATTCAAAAAGAGGTATAAGCATCATTTGCTGAAAGGGTATATGTTAGAAGGGTAGTAGTTATATGTATGATTCATTATGTTCACTCTGGGATATTATGGGACACTATGGAATGGTGGGTAGGACAGCACTGTGTATATCTGTGTTGTATGAGGCTGGTTTTGTTGTATGGACATCATTGTATGTTAGAATGGATGGGTGTTAATGTTGATTTGTAAAAAATACAGTAAATTGTTTACTTGGGGTCTTAAAGGTGGTAATTTGTATAAAATTCACATGAGTGTATCTATGGAAAAGAGGAGATGGAATTAATAAGTGTTCACTTCTTCCTTCTCCCTTTCGAACAGTGTATAATGTTACTTTATTGCATTTGCCATTTGCTTGTATTTGTTATATTTTTGTGTTCGAAATAAACTATCTATCTATCTATCTATACCCCTGTAAAAATCAGCATGTATACATTTTGTCCACTAGATGGCCTGGAAGATAAAATTAAGTCCCATATGAGGCTTTTTGTGAACCATTTTGATGAAAGGCCTCAAATCCTCCAGAAAGCCTCATTTGGCCATCACTATCTCAAAGTATTAACCTGGTCCACAAACAAAACAATAGCCCCGTTCATGCGGCCCGCGGATTTTACGGCGTCATGCCCGATAATCTCCCCAACAGCAAGTACAACCTCCTCCACGCTGTGCAGTGAGCCAACACCAGTTTTGATGCTGTGCTTCCGCATCAGCCTGGAGAAGGCCATTGCACCTGAGACGCCAGCCAGCACCACAGAGCCTGGCCGACAAAAAAAAAAAAAAAAACTAAACCAGCCAAACACCACTAAGTTAACAAACCCAAACTAATATTAACCACCAGCTGTGACAAAAGAACAGAAAAGATAGAAAAATAGCACAAACTCTCAGCTTTTTTTTCTCTTCCACTCACACTCTGAAGAAGAAGAAGAAGAAGAGTGTGTTGCAAACAGGAATAAGCTTGCAAAGATCACAAGTATGTCAAGTAACATCATAGGTCAACAACAACACATACTGTGTGACATGAAGCTGTGAATCCTGAGTGGTGAGAAAGGGGTGAGACATTTCACACTTTGTATAGTGAATGTGAGTTAATGCCATCAGGTCAAACATTCAGACCAACATTTGTGTGGACTTCTCGAGCTCAGAGATATTTTATACACTTACATAATTATATCTCTGCTGAACAAACTTGAATGTGTCATTTGTATCAGGGGGTGACTTGACTGTAGGTGACTAATCTGTTCCTGGTTTGATATTGTTAATGCATATAATGCTTGTTCTCTGCGTTGTGACTGTATTTGTCTGGTTGCAACCACAGGCACAAGGAAGATTTCCCAAAATGATAATAAAGCTTCTAACACTAACATTAATCAGTTTGTCTGAAGCATGGAATCAGAGTTCTTAGGGTGCATTCTCATTGGTGCCAGGTGACTTGTTGCACACAAAGTGAAATGGCCCTCTGCTCCTCTGCCAGTGGGAAGCCTGCACCGGCCTGCACTTATATTAGCCCCGCTTCCACTATGAGAAACCAGTTGAGGGGTCCAGGGACTTAAGGGCTGTTTCTGTATTTGGCCCTCTCACCTGTTGTGTCTCCATAGGGGGGTAGGAACCATCGGTTTCCTGGAGGATTTGTTAGTGACTTTGTTGTTAGTAATTGTCTGACACTTTCAGCCCTGATGCAGCATGGCAAAGTAAAACACATTCAAAATTCATACAGAAATGATTATGGAATGAATGTAAAGTGGAGTGTATGAGACCAACTTACAGTTGTTAAGTAACTGTGGAGGGGACAGGAGCTGCATGAGCATCAGCGGGCCACTCTTTCCCCAGATGGCTGACTAGATGTGTCTGCTCTCCAGCTACAAACAGCCCAAGTTGACGGCCTTGCCTCTCCACTGTGTTCATGCTCCTCAGACATATATGTGGCTACATATGATATACAATTGATCTGGCCATTTCACTCCACAGACATGATGGCATTAACTTTTAAATTTTTAGATATTACAGGCTTGTGAACACACCAGGAGAAGCACCAGCAAGCACTTACAGTTTGCCCTGGCTCCATGGGCTCAGATCCTGGAAAAAGGCAGTGACAGTAGCTGGTGTTATGCACCGTACTGCTTCACTGTAATGCTTGTGTTTTTCCACATATGCCAAATAGTTATTTAGAACCTCCGTGATCACAGCAGCATTATAATTTTAAAGCATTGGTTTTTCACTACTTTGTTTTTCTCATCAAATTTACCACTTTTTATTTCTATGTTTTGTTGAAGAAGTCAGTGCTGCACGAAGTGCTCTGGCCAAGTTGACAATAGAGCGGAAGCTCTGTCACCTTTCCCCAAAAACATCTGCATTCATTTCATTCCTGAAACTACCTCTACCAACTGTTCCAAAGCTGGGGAAATGTTCCGTTCTGCAGAACAGTAAGGAGCAATCACACTTATCAAGCGTTCGAGACTTTGGGCTTCAAACCTCAGTCAGTTTGGAACAGGAACTACAGTGTGAGCACACCCTTATTTGGTAACTACAGGGTACCTACTGTATGGTCTGGAGAAGGTTGTTACCCCGAACTAACACTGTACTTGTCATGAATCTGCCTCGGGGCAGAAAGGAAGACCCATGCACTGAACTGTGAGTTTGTGAGATTTACTGAAAACAACAAAACATAAAGTCCAACAGTGCTCTAACACAAAATTCAAACAAATGAGAAAACTTACGGATTTAGCACACCAGAACGAAGGTTGCGTTCTGGCGGAGACGAGGAAAGGGAAACTCAAGACTGCAGCAATGAGAAATGAAAATAACTGCCTTTAAATAGGGTCAGAAACAAATCACACAAGTAATGGCAGGTGTGGGTCACATGAGAAGATCAGAAGGTAACAATGATGAATAATTTGGACCAGTTGGGAGCAATGAGAGGGGAGCGACCAGAGCTGACAGCTGACAGGGTAATGCTCACATGGAGCAAAAACCCGGAAACTCCACTGACAGCTGTCAACCCAAAGGGAGAACACAACAGTAAAGAATAAAATATCAACAAATGCAGACTATGAAATAAATATAGCCTAATACAAAATAAGAGAGTAACAAAGCTATGATACAAACAAGAAAATAAGAACCAGTGTGAGAAATACAAAAACCAAATGGCACAAAATACAACAAATATATAAATATAGAGAAAAAGCCATGAGACTGAGCATGGCAGAAACCTCCAGTGCTTAGCTCATGACAGACCCCCCTCTCAAGGGGTGGAAACCAGACACCCTAGGGTAACATCAAAAAAGACCCCCCTCCCCAAAAGAAAGGGAGTATAACAATAACCATCCCGGGTGGGTGGGTGGGGGGGACAGGCTAGGAGGGAACGAAACATAAACCTGCTCAGGACCCACACCAGGCAAAACCTCAGTCTCCTAAGCCCCCGGATCAAAAAGCTGGACAGTTCAGGTGAGCGGCCAAAGTCCCAGGCCCAGCAGATGGCATGATGGAAAGAGTCGGGTGGCCTACCAGAGAACGTGAGCCACCCAACCCTGTGGCACAGTCTGTCGGGTGGTTTGCCAGAGTTTTTTAACCACCTAAAAAGACAAGGTGGTCAAGGAGGCGGCTGCCTAACAGGAAGAACCAGCAGTGAGCCAGATGGAGGAGTTGAGAAACCCAAGCTGATGTCAAGGTGAGGAGAAGGAACCATGACGGCCGATATTGCAGCACCCGTGGAGGCTCCAGAATGGAGCAGAGCTGCACCCGTGGTGACTCTGGACTGGAGCAGAGCTGCACCCATGGTGGGCCCGGACTGGGCCAGAGCTGCACCCTCGGTGGACCCGGACTGGGCCAGAGCTGCACCCTCGGTGGACCCAGACTGGGCCAGAGCTGCACCCACGGTGGCCCCGGGGCTGGAGTGTAATGCCCACGGCGGGCCCACACTGGAGCGCAGCACCCAAGTAGGTTTCAGGCTGGGGCGCAGCATCCATGATGGTCCTCCACTGGGACACAGCACCCACGGAGACCCAGACTGAGGAGGAGCTGCACCCACGGAGGTCCCGGGCTTGGACGGAGCAACCATGAAGACCTCATCTGGAGGGGAAGCGGCATCCACGGAGGTCCAGGGCTGGGATGGAGCACCTGCGATGACCTCATCAGATGGGGAAGCAGCACCCTCAGAGGTCCTGGGTGGGGACGGAACACCCGTGACAACCTCAGTTGGAACGGGAGCAGCACCTACGGAGGTCCCGGGCTGGGACGGAGCATCCGAGATGACCCCAGCCAGAGGGGGAGCAGCACCCACGGAGGTCCCGGGCTGGGACGGAGCACACACGACGACCTCAGCCAGAGGGGGAGCAGCACCCACGGAGGTCCTGGGCTGGGACGGAGCACCCGTGATGACCTCAGCGGGAGTAGCTGGACCCATGGTGATCTTGGGCGGCGAGCCTGGATCCACGGAGACTTCTGGCAAAGCTAGACAATCCTCGGTGACCCTGGGGGAAAGCTCAGGCAAGAGAGGCAGAGAAACAGGGTCAGGATCACTGGCGGCAGTAGAGCCCGGTGAGGCAAGCTCGGGTGCAGCTGATGGCTGCGCTTGGTTCTTCCCACCAAGAGCCCAACAAGATCTCTTCAAAATTGAAACAATGAAAACGAAGGAGAGCACTTGCCTGAGCTCAAGCTCCACCACTGTCCAGGACTCCATCGATCCAGATGGCGATGCCTTGGGCCCGGCCCTCTGGAGATCCAGCTCTTGCTCTGCTGTGGCGGCCTCTGCAGCAGGTATGATGGTTGGTGCAGTCCTGGGACCCCCCCCCCCCCCCATTGGGCTGACCCATGCAGGTGGCTCATCCGGCGTGGATTCAGGAGGTCAATCTTCTGCTGGCGTTGACTCCTGCATAGCTGAATCTAGGGGACACTCTACCATCAGCGCAGGCTTCAGGTTGGAGGCAGCGTTTTCCCTCTGTCCGGACCATGACTGCGGGGCTGAAACCTGGTCCTTCGGGGGACATCCAGGGGATATAGGAGGAGACACGGAGAGAGTAGGTGAAGTAGTTACGGCTGCAGCAGGAGGTGAGAGCTCAGAGGACTGCAAGACCTGAGCCTCACCACCGGGAATCAGGCAAGGTAATTCATGAGAAGATGATAGACAATGAAAGAGCACTTGCCTGTGTTCCCAGGGCATGATGTTCTCTGCTGCAGCTGATGTAGAGCCATCCCTCTCCGTGGCTACAGTGGACATGGGCCCCTCAGAGGATCGTGGAGGAGCCGCCTTTGTGGACACGGTGATGGCGGAGCAGGAGAGAAAACAGCCAACCTCTCAGCAGTGGGAGAGAACGTCAAGGAGGAGCGGGATGTAGCAGCTGCGAAGGAGGAAGGAGCTGATGAAACAGTCGGAGAGGAAAAACACTGAGAGGGCACTGCTGCGGGAGTCTTCTGCCTCGGTGAAGGGGGAGTTGCTGCCTGAGAGGTGAGAGTATTCCTCTGGCGCACAGGTGTCAAACTCATTCCATGGAGGGCCAAGACCCTGCAGGTTTTACCTCCACTCAGTGTCTTCAACAGGTGATTTCATTGAATTTCTTCCCACTGATTGCTGATCAGTGAAAACACCTGCTGAAGACACTGGGTGGAAGTAAAACATGCAAGGTCTTGGCCCTCCATGGAATGAGTTTGACACCCCTGCTCTGGCGGTCCGGAGCTGGATGGCGGCATCGTGGAGCGGATGGAGCTGGAGCAGGTGTGGGCGCACTGGAGGCGAAGCAGGGAATCTGCCGCAGAGCGTGCGTACGCGCTGTCTTCAGGCTTGCTGGAGGCGGCCCCCACGCCAGCCTGGGGAATGACTGCTGAAGGACAGAGAGTGTAGCTAGCAGCTCCGCGAACTGGGGGAACCTCCACAACCCAGGGTGCGCCTCAACTATAGCGGTCGCCGAATCCACCTTCTCCCAGATTTTCTTTGGGCTGCGGAAGGCGAGGGCTTCATCCATGAAGCCCTGGATGGATTTGACGGCCCAT
The DNA here is from genome assembly GCA_020510985.1 of Pholidichthys leucotaenia. NCBI lineage: Eukaryota > Metazoa > Chordata > Actinopteri > Cichliformes > Pholidichthyidae > Pholidichthys > Pholidichthys leucotaenia. Next base: position 362,861,228 of record CM035836.1, on the reverse strand, counting down.
TCCTCCCCCAGACTTGGGGATCCAGCTGCCGATCTCCCTTTGATTGCTGGAGGTCGGCATACTGGGGACATAATGAGCAGATGACAGATGACAGATGACTGCAACAAAAAACAAAAACTCACAAACCACAGCAGCTGGGTCTCTCACTGGCCGCAGTCTTCTGTCATGAATTGCCCCCCGGGGCAGAGAGGAAAACCCATGCGCTGAACTGTGAGTTTGTGAGATTTATTGAAAACAACAAAACATAAAGTCCAACAGTGCTCCAACACAAAATTCAAACAAATGAGCAAACTTATGGATTTAGCGCACCAGAACGAGGGCTGTGTTCTGGTGGAGATGAGGAAAGGGAAACTCAAAACTGTTGCAATGAGAAATGAAAATACCCGCCCTTAAATAGGGTCAGAAACAAATCACACAAGTAATGACAGGTGTGGGTCACATGAGCGGGCAGAAGGTAACAATGATGAATAATTTGGACCAGCTGGGAGCAATGAGAGGGGAGTGACTGGAGCTGACAGCTGACAGGGCAATGCCCACACGGAGCAAAAACCCAGAAATGCAACTAACAGCTGTCAACCCAGAGGGAGAACACAGCAGTAAAGAAAAAAATATCAACAAATGCAGAACGCGAATTAAATACAACTTAATACAAAATAAGAGAGTAGCAAAACAATGACATACACAAGAAAATAAGAACCAGTGTGAGAAATACAAAAACCACAAGGCACAAAATACAACAAATATATAAATATAGAGAAAAAGCCATGAGACTGAGCATGGCAGAAACCTCCAGTACTCAGCTCATGACAGTACTTATATTATTTTACACCAGTATTTCAACTGAAAGTATACAGCAATTTCATAGTACATCCCTGGTTGTGCTATAAAGTGTTACCAAAGATGCTATTAAGATAGAAAAAGACAATAATGATGTGTGCTTGGAAAAATAATTAATGCAAAGGAAGATTTTTTTTTAAAGGTAGAGCGTTTTCCACATGGATATGATGCTTTTCAGGGTGATTAAAAAGCCATTAGTGGAATGACTCTCACAGGTAATTCACAAGGTAGTCATTCACCATCCAGTTAGAAACCAGGAAGGGCTCAGACTGAAGAAATGACTGCTATTAGATGAAGATATTATATCAAATTGCCCAAGTGAGAAAGCTCCCCCACAATCTCCTTTATATGAGCTAAATCGCTGTCATTTGAAGATATGGGCTTTCATTTCGTATGGCATTTTCTCATCAAACAGGGGGATCCAGAGGAAAGCTCCAACGTATTTGCCCTGGAATGTGAAGGAAGGCTCAATCAGAAATGTCTTCATTTAATTAAGTCAAATGTCCTCAGTCAGTGTAGGTTTCAAACATAAAAATGTAGGAAAACACATTGTTGGAGCAGCCAGCTGTTCTTAAAATGAAACATACACAGTCATATGTAAAACAAAACAAAAAACCCAAAACAAAACATGTATACACAACCAGTGGGAGCTATTATTCTGGTGTCATTCAGGAGTGTTTATTGAGTTGTACACAGAGCATGATTTTCTAATGTATATTTATACTCTACATTGACCACAAACCCCGCTTCTATTTCAAATTATAATAACATTGTAAATCTATTTCCATTCATGCCCTATTACTTTTCATATTTCATTCCAAGCTCCATTATTTTTTTTCGATTGCTTCTTGATATATGTCAAAATAAGCCCAACAGCTGATTTTTTACACTAAATTCAACAGAGGAATGGAAGGTTAACCCCCCCAAAAAGGTAAAATAAGCATTTAAAAACTATGATTTTGTGCTTCCTTCTTTACCTGCCTTGGCTTGGAGAATCTTGATTTTCAGTTTCGTGTTTACATTATTTTTATATAACAGAAAAGGACCACCTCTGATGCATAAAAGAAGGGAAATCTGTCAAATCAGAAGTGAGTGTCAATGAGGAAGTGTTGGGCAATTTGATTCCCCTTTAACGGCATATTTTTTTTTTACTATGGTTAATCACGGGTGAAAACAAGCAGAACTTTTGAAACCTGGGTACTGTTTTCTGTTGGACAGTCTATGACATGCCTCAAAATAAGCAATAAACAAGGATTAAACTCCTCATTTTATTTAATTTTGGATGTTCAGATCAGTTTGCTGGGGCATCGCTGTCATAACATGTGGACATATGGACTGTATCAATGCACAATCTTGACCTGAATGCTGGAGAGAATTGGCTACTGCAGCTAACGAGGAGGGCTAACAGCTAAGCTAAAGTTGATAGGTAAGATAACAACTGGTGTAATAAGCAGCTGGTAGTTGCCTGCAGTATTTCTGCAGTACGTTTTGGTTTTTTTTGAGAATATTCTGGATAGTTGTCCGGAAAGCTTTTAATATACTCATGATCACAGAAAGCAAGCACACTGGACCACTCTCATGTTAAGAAGAGTATGGAAAGCCTGAAGAATACCAAGTTCAAGGTACATTATATTGAAAATGTAATTTCTGTATATAGGATTGCTGGGTTTCATTGTTTATCTTTATTTGCACTATAGGAGGTCTGGGTCTATCTTTTGTTGCCATTTGCACTAAGGGTAACATTACTGTACATAGAATGCTGTTGTTGTTTTTCCAGCCTTAGTCCTTTTATTCTTTTTTTTATGTTACGCACACCACTGAAGAGAGAGAAACACCATTTCAATTCTTCTGTATGTCCTGTATGTAAAGTATAGAGGGGATGCACGTGACTTCAGTGGTCACGTGCCACATTGTTTGTCTGCCATATTGGATGGCAAATAGCTGGGCCCTGTGTTGAGAATAACAACAATTCCCCTAGCACCTACTCAGCCCGACTTGCCTCGACTCAACACAGTGTTTTGTTTTTCATTACGACTGAATATCACCTCAAGTGGGTGAGATCTTTACAGCAAGGCGACCCAATACTCCCATGATATCATTTGTATGTGACAAGCAAAACACAAGATGGATATTGAGGTGAGCCTGCTGCTCGCTAGCTTTTTGTCAGAGTAAAGGTAAAAAAAGAAGAGCCAGAGAAGGCTACAGGTGGTGAGATTGTCATGATTTAATGTTTTTGAGGCGGCTTAAATGCTGGGCAACCACTTCAGAAAAACACTCAGACGTACATGAAAAGTTACACAACTTTAATGAAAAAACCCAAACCCTAAAAGCAAAACGCTACTTTAAGGAATAAATGCACACACCACAATTAATGAAACCCGCAACCGAGACGCCACACTATATACAGGAAAACAGTTGCATGCTGGAGCCACATGCAGCCTAGGATGAAAGAGAGGAGAGGAATGATTCCTGATGGGAATGGCACACGGGAGAATGACAACTGAGGTAATGGGTCTTACGACACTGGCAGAGAGCCCGGCAGTGAACACCAGCGTAGGAAAGGTGAAGGGGTCTGGAGACTGCAGGACAGAAGGAGTAAGGGCTGAAGAACCGGGATGGAAAAGCTGTTGTCTGGAAAGAGAGATGACTCAGGCGAGCGTACAAACACAGCTCCGGAGACGCACCACTGGAGGCGGCAGCAAACCTGAGTGGAGAAGAGAAGTGGAGAAGAGAAGGTGAGATAACTCTGAATAATAAATTTTTTACACAACAAGAACAACCATTGTGAGGCAGCACAAACCAAATGATCCAGTGGAGAGTTCTTCACACTCTGGCCCTTAAATAAGCTGGTGAATCAGGAGGCAGCAGGTGTGTAATCACGCAGGTGATTCCCAGAGCCTGGAAAACAGAAGCAGGAAGGGAGGGGGGAGGCACACTCGCCTGATCATGACAGTGCCCTCCCCCTCAAGGGATGCCTCCTGGCGGACACCCGGGATTCTGCGGATGGGCAAGGTGGAATGCCAGAATGATGTCCTTGTCGTGGAAGTATGATGATGGAATCCAAGATCTCTCCTCTGGACCATAACCCTTCCAGTGTACCAGATACTGCAGCCCCCAAACTTGACGGCGCATATCCAGAATTTGCTGGATGGTGTAGGTGGTATGTCCATCGATGATCCGAGTGGGTGGAGGGGGTTCTGGAGTAGGAGACAAGGGGCTGACGGAGAGAAGTTTGATCTGAGAAACGTGGAAAGTAGGATGGATGCGGAGGGATGGGGGCATCTTCAGCCTGACAGTGACATCATTGATGATGTGGGACATTGGGAACAGGCCCAAAAAGCGAGGGGACAGCTTCCGAGAGTCCCCCTTCATTGTTACCTTCTCAGCGGATAACCAGACCCTCTGGCCCATGGAGCATTTGGGTGCCACTGCCCGCCTACGTTTGGCATACAGGTGATTCCGCTCGGATGATCGCTGAAGAGCCTGCCTGAGTGGACCTCCAGAGATGGTGACAGCGATGGGCGTGGGCCTGTACAGAAGGTACCGCAATCTCCCTCTCCATCATAGGCAGAAGTGGTGGTGTGGACCCTATGGTGGCTTCAAATGGTGTCAGCCCCATGGCAGAGGAGACGGCAGAGTTCAGTGCATACTCCACCCGGGTGAGGTGGGAGCTCCAGGTAGATGGGTTGCAGGAAAGTACACACCTCAGGGTGGCCTCCAAGGACTGGTTTGCACGCTCGGCCTGACCGTTGCTGTGGGGTTGATAACCAGATGTGAGGCTGACGGAGGTACCCAGGGATCGGCAGGATGCTCTCCAGACCCGTGACATAAACTGTGGTGCTCAATCAGAAACAATGTCTATGGGGATGCCGTGGAGCTGGATGATGCAGATGGAAAGGAGGTTGGCCGTCTTGGCAGCAGAGGGGAGACCAGGGAGAGGAACCAAAAGAACAGCTTTTGAAAAGCGATCAGTAATGGTGAAAATGACAGTGTTAAGTTGAAAAGGAGGGAGGCCCGAGACAAAGTCAATGGCAATATGAGACCAGGGACAGGAAGGGATGGGGAGTGGATGGAGGAGACCGGCAGGTGGAGATGAGTCCGATTTTTTGTTGACACACGTGTGGCAGGCCTTCACATATTCTTTCACATCCTTGCTAAGGGAAGGTCACCAAAGCACATGCTGAATGAGTTCAGTAGTATGGGTGATGCCGGGATGACAGGCAAAACAACCTGTGTGCCCCCATTGGATGACATCACTGCATAAGGGGGAGGGCACGTACAGCCTGTTGGGCGGGCCTCCCTCGGGAACAGGTTCCACCGATTGGGCCTACCAGACCCTCTGCTCGATGTCCCAAGTGAGGGTACCCAAAATGCAGGAGGAGGGCAGTATGGTGTCCAGGAGGGAGGCAGCAGCTGCAGGAGAAGTAGTGGAGGAGGAGTCAGAGGAAAACTGGCGTGAGAGAGCATCAGGTTTAATGTTGCAGGACCCTGGGCAGTATGTGATGGGAAGATTAAATCTAAGCAAAAACAGGGCCCACTGAGCCTGCCGGGCATTCAAACATCTGACCGATCTGAGATATTCTAAATTTTTGTGATCGGTCCAGGCTATCACCGGCTCATTGGCTTCCTCCAACCAGTGCCTCCACTCCTCCAGCACCAATTAATGGCCAGCAGTTCGCGGTCGCCTACGTTGTAATTTCTCTGGGATCAGCTGCTGAGAGAAAAATACACACAAGTGGAGCTTCTGGTCGGAGCCGGAATGCTGTGAGAGCGCAGCGCCCACCCCCAAATCAGAAGCATCCACCTCGACCATGAACTGGGCTTGGGGGTCTACCTGCTCCAAAATAGACACGGTGGTAAATTCTCCTTTGAGTATGGCAAAAGCCCGCTCAGCTACCTTGGACCACTTGAATGGACTCTTGACTGAAGTGAGCTGGGTAAGGGGCAGAGCAATCTTGATATAAACAGGGATAAAATGGCGGTAGAAATTGGCAAAACCCAGGAAGCGTTGGAACTCCTTCCTGGTTTGGGGAGTAGGCCACTCTGTTACCTCCTGAATCTTCTCCAGGTTGGCCTTTAATTTGCCCTCGCCCACGGTAACCCCAAAGAAAGAAGTGGAGCAGGTGGAAAACTCGCACTTCTCAGCTTTCACAAAAAGCTGATTCTCGAGCAGCTGCTGCAGGACAGTCCAGACATGGACCCCATGTTCCTCCAGCATGCAAGACAAAATCAATATGTCATCTAAGTACACAAAAACGAAATTGTTTACCATGTCCTGGAGGACATCATTTATTAATCGCTGGAAGATGGTGGGGGCATTGGTCAGTCCAAAGGGCATGACCAAATATTCAAAATGACCCAAATGAGTTTTAAACACCGTCTTCAATTCATCCCCCTTGCGGATACGTACCAAATGATACGCATTCCAGAGATCAAGCTTAGTATATATCTGCGCCTGTTGGAGGAGTTGAAAAAAGAACCCCGCGGTGAGAGGGGCAGAAGATGGGCAAAAAAGGCCGGCGCTAAGGGAGTCTTTAATGTAGCTCTCCATCGCTTCACTCTCTGGCCCAGATAAACTGTAGAGCCAGCTGGATGGCAGCTGCACACCCGGAAGGAGGTTGATAGCACAGTCATAGGACTGATGAGGTGGCAAAGATAGGGCCCTCGACCTGCTAAAGACCTCCCCTAAGTCATGGTAGACCTTGGGCACGTGGCTGAGATCCGTTAGCTCAGCCGATGGGGAGGATGGAGGGACAGTGGGTGAGCAGGCAGCTGAACGGAGACATGACGACAAACAGAAGGAGCTCCAGGAGGAGATAGAACCCTGGGCCCAGTTAATTATTGGATTGTGTTTGTGAAGCCACAGATACCCCAAAATCATGGAGGCGGAGGATTGTGGCAACACAAAAAAATAGAATTGTCTTGCGATGGTTACCGGACAAAATGACGAAAATAGGCTCAGTTTGCCGGGTCACTGTCATGAGACTATGGGCAGATAAGGCAGAAACACTGACAAGTGTCGGGAGGTTCCTGGTGGGAATCTGAAACTTTTGGACCAATTCAAGGTGAATGGAGTTTTGCTCCTCCCCGGAATCCACCAGAGCGGAGGTTTTGCACTCGGTTCCCGGTAACTGGACAAGAGCCAGAAGTGTAAAACAGCTGGGGGGATTTTGAGAAGAACCTCCCGCCAGATCCCCCACGGTTACTGACGGGCTAGTTCTTTTTGGCCAAATTGGGCATTTGGAGATGGTATGATCTGTGGTCCTGCAATACTTGCACGCCCCCACCTTTTCCCGGCAGTGGCGTTCCTCCGGAGTCAGATGAGCCCTTGCCAGGACCATTGGTTCTGGAGGCGGTGCAGAGGATTCTGCGCAAGGAAGCAGCAGTCCTCTGCTCCCTAGTGCGCTCCCAGAACCGGTTATCTAAGACCACAGCCTGTGTGGTCAATTCATCCAAAGAGGAGGGATTCACCCGGATTGCCAGCTCGTCGCAGAGATTGGCATTCAAACTCCAGAGGAAGATGCAACATAGCTCAGCATCATTCCACTCGGAGTCTGCCGTGGCGACCTGGAACTCGACAGAGTAGCTGGCTACTGAACGACTTCCCTGCCCCAGCCCCAGCAACTGGAAGGCAATGTTACCCTCATTCTCTGTGCGATCAAATGCCTAGATGAATTCTTGAACAAAACGTTCAAAAGTGTATTGGGCACCCTCCTGGCCACTCAAGATGGACAGAGCCCACTTGAGTGCCCGGTCGCGGAGTAATAGGGTCATGAATTGGATTTCAGCTGAATCATCCCTATATTCTCCCTCCTGCTGGAAATACATCCGACAGTGCAGCAGAAACCTTTTACATCCCTCCACCTCCCCCCTGTAGGGGGTCTTCTATGTGCAAAGACCACGCTGCCAGGTTGTGAAGTCAGAAGTCCAGGAGTTTGACTGAAACAGCGCATGTGGCGCTGGTGCTCTCCCTCCAGATAGTTTCCGGGGCGGTGCTCGGCTCGCTCTCCAGGGCAGGTCAGGGTCACCAGTGTGGACAAAGGGATAGGCGAGGCAACGAGCTGAATGACACAAGGCTTTATTCTTCCTCCAACAACATAACAGCAAAACAGCAATCCCGGGTCTCTGTGCATTCCCCTTTTATATCTTTAATACCATGCATTGAAACCTGGAGCCTCCGACTATCATACATTGTTGTTTAACAAAGGGCTGTGTGGCACATCAACATAGCATACACTGGCACCGCTTTCACACCTTTCTTCTCTCCGTGGCTCTGGTCATTTTTACTCTCCCCGGGGGGGGGGGGGGCATAAACCTAACTGTCCCGCCTGATGTCCCCCGGTGACACCTCCTCCTTCGGTCCATTGTTCTCCCCTTTCTGGGTGGAGAAAACCCCCGCACCATGCCCCCACAAGCCATAATTTTCAATGTCATTGATAAATGTTTGGTTTGTACTGTTGACTCTTTTCCCACCGGTGTCTTAACAGACAAATAGAAAATCATGATGCAAACACGTAAGTCACTAAATTGTTTATTACAATCAGCAGCAAAATCCAGATTATTTACAATGTGCAAAATTCAAACTTTAAACTGTAAAAAAAAACTCAGAATGGGTCACACATGCCGGCCACTCTCAAGGTCGCCCAGCACACCAAAGAATGCTTGATTGAAGGCAGCATTCTGAGCCATCTCCTCCCTTCACAAGGTAGTTTCGTGCTCTCTTGCCTCACTGAGAAGCAACTGGATGTGCTGCTGGTCCCGATTCAGCAGATCTTCAGCCTACGGTGGGACTCTACAATGAAAATACAGACACAACTTAAGTACATGCAGAGCACAAAAGGGCAACATGTAAAAAACTACTTTTTAACCAGGATTAACACTAGCTTATTTCGTCAGATGTTGTCGACACAAGTGCAAAATACAAGCAGAGCACAGAGTTAGCACTGATGGCTAACTAGCTAGCTCATTGTCTGCATACAGGAGACAACGGTGTTGTTTGCTCAAAGTGAGCTTTCCACCACTGGGATAAATAACGGTAAAGATGCATAGTATCACATCACTCACCATCCTCTATCACTGTTTTCAACAATGATGATGCCGTGGTCGGATCGACGCCACTCTGCCTCCTGTCTGCCTTCACCGGTCGGTGGCCATGAATTCATTTCAGGTGGCTTCGTCCAGCTCCCTCTGGATTTCTTTAGCCAGCTACTAAGCACAGAAAAGTCTGCACCTCATCGTTGGACCACGGTGTTGATTTGTGTGTAGCCATTTATCTTGTTGATTACACTCACTCACGCTTGCTGTTGGTGATTTGACTGTTCGTTGCTGTCCAAAATAGTGCAGTAAACAAAAGACACGTGACCTGTGTGACGTCAGTGTAACCCCTCTATAGTAGTATTGACAAATAAAACCTTTGAATCTTTGACAAACAAAAACTGTCTTTTAATCATGCTTAATCGTGCATTAAACACACAAGTTCTAGAGATTAATCGTAATCAAAATTTTTAATCGTTTCCCAGCACAAATAAATTCAGATGGCTGTGATTCAAGATTGGGAATCAAAGGTGAGTCTCGAGAGTGGAAACTTACATTTTATTACTTACACTTCTCCTGCTCACCTTCATACTCAGATTTAAAGTGATAGTCCACCAAAAATCAAGTTTTTTTTTGGTCAACATGTCTGTAACTTGTTTTTTTAATGACTTACAATACATATCAAGAATGAAATCACTCAAATGTCTCATGTGTCTGTTTTTTTTTAAGATAAGATAAGATAAGCCTTTATTAGTCCCACAATGGGGAAATTCCAGGATTGCAACAGCACAGGAATAGCAACACTCAGAGCAATAATTAAGAGGATAAGAAAATAAGAGCAGTGAATATACATATGTACACTTAAATATATAAATATATATACACAGTGCAGAGCATTGTAGCTAGACTGAATAAACAGCATAACCGTCTATTTAGTTACCCTACATGGCATGAATATGTGCCCATACATATTGTGACCCTCCGTAGCGACTGATATTGTCCTAGTTGTATGCTGGAGGGGACCATTTGTGTAAGTCTGTTGCGTCTTTTGCATTCAATACTATTAGGTCGTCACGTTTTTTTGCTATCTCTGTGAGCAGCCCTGCTTAGGTTATACAGTCTGACAGCCATAGGTAGGAAGGACCTGCGAAGCCTCTCGGTCGCGCACCTAGGATGATGTAGTCTACTGCTGAATGAGCTCCTCAGTGCGTTCAGTATGTCCTGCATAGGGTGGGACTCGGACTCCAGCAGACATGACAGCTTAGCCACCATCCTTCTCTCTCCTATCTCCTCCACTGGGTCAAGGCGCTGCCCCAGGACAGAGCTAGCTTTCTTGATTAGTTTGTTCAGTCTCTTCCTATCGGCTGCTGCAATGCCACTGCCCCAGCAGACCACTCCAAAAGTGATGGCTGATGCCACCACCGTGTCTTAGAATATCTTCAGCAGCGCCCCTTGTACACCAAAAGACCTGAGCCTCCTCAGTAGGAACAGCCTGCGCTGTCCCTTCTTGTAGAGTGCGTCGGTATTGTGTGACCAGTCTAGTTTATTGTTCAGATGAACACCCAGGTACTTGTAGGATGTCACCATCTCAATGTCTGTTCCCTGTATGTTTACTGGTGCTGTGAGGGGTTGTCCTTGCCTGCGGCAGTCCACCACCAGCTCCTTAGTTTTCCTCGCGTTGATCTGGAGGTAGTTTTGATGGCACCAGTCCACAAAGTCCTGGATAAGTCCTCTGTACTCAGCTTCATCTCCGTTGGAGATGAGGCAGACAATCGCAGAGTCATCAGAGCACTTCTGTAGATGGCAGTGTGTTGTGTTGTGTGAGAAGTCTGCAATATAAAGGGTGAACAGGAAGGGAGCCAAAACCGTTCCCTGGGGGGCCCCCGTGCTACCGATGATCGTGTCGGACACACAATCCCGGGTTATCACAAACTGTGGCCGGTTAGTGAGGTAATCCAGGATCCTTGATGACAGGTGCTGGTCCACCCCTGCGCACAGCAGCTTGTCCTTCAGGATCATCGGTTGGATGGTGTTGAAAGCACTGGAGAAGTCAAAGAACATGATCCTCACCGTGTTCCCGGGCTTCTCCAGGTGGGACAGGGAATGGTGAAGGAGGAAGATCACTGCATCTTCCACCCCAATGCCATGCTGGTAGGCGAAGTGGAGTGGATCCATCGCTGGTCCCACCAGGGGGCGGAGGTGAGCAAGGAGCAGTCTCTCCAGGGTCTTCATCATGTGAGACGTCAGGGCCACTGGTCTGTAGCTGTTCAGGTCTTTGGGGTGGGAAGTCTTTGGTACAGGTACCACACAAGATATTTTCCACAACTGTGGTACCCTCCCCAGCTTCAGGCTCAGGTTGAAGATGTGCTCCACAATCCCACACAGCTGGTCTGCACAGGAATTGAGGAGCTTCGCGCTGATGCCGTCCGGTCTCGAGGCCTTCCTCGCCTTGATCTTCCTCAGCTCCGTCCTCACCTGGGGCTTAGTGAGGGTCAGGTTGGGGGGCTATGTGCTGGGAGTGGGGGGGTGTTGGTGGAGTGGGGTGTGGACAGCAGGTCTTGATGACTTTAGAGGCAGCAGTGGTTGTTGTGCAGTCGGGGGGGGGAGGGCGGTTGGTCAAACCTATTAAAAAACAGGTTCAGATTGTTCGCCCACTCCCTGCCCCCCCGTGGCCTGGGAGGAGGTATTCTGGAGCCCAGAGATGGTTTTAAGGTTTCTCCAGACCCCGCCGATGTCGCTCTGTTGCGACAGAGCGACAGTCTTCTGTTGAAGACGCTCTCGTAGTGGGAGATAGCCGCTAGCTCGTCAGTCTTATTGAGTAGCAATCGTACATTCTCCATAATAACAGATGGGAGGACGGGTCTGTACCTTATATTCCTCGCCTGCTGTCTTACTCTAGTTCGACATCCACGCCGTTTCCGTCTTATTTCTCCCGGTATGTCGAGCTTTTGCGTTAGCATCGTGGGCCGGTTAAGTGCTAACAGTTGGTCTCTATTGTACTGCCTCCTGCAATAAACAGTGGCTCCGTCCGCTGGCTCAGGAGACATTTGGGCAATCTATGTGTCTGTGATGGAATAAAGGTGTCGCTGGATCAGAAAGATTAGCAAGACAGCCAGATAGTAAATAGAAATAGGAAGAAATTGATCCGCTATTGCAAAAAGGCAGCCTACTCGTGTGGGGCCGGAAGTAGTATATTTTTGCTTTAAAGCTTTACTTAAGCCCCACCCCCTGCAAAAAGGTGAGTTAAAATGGAGTGTTTTTGGTGACGTAGCTGCAGTATATACAGCCGCTGGCATGTGAATAGTGTTGAGCCAGTTGGGACTCTGGCCCAATTGTAATTTTCCCATTGTGGGACTAATAAAGGCTTATCTTATCTTATCTTATCTTATCTTATCTTATCTTATCTTAACTGAAGTTAGCTTCCAGAGCCAGTTGGCATTTTTGGACATCTGATTTGAAAATTTGATCCAAATTAAGATGAGTTTTACCATTAAACTGCTTTTAAGGACCAGTGCAGTTTCAGTATTATCCTGAGTCACCATGCATACAACTGATCACGTTCTTCAATTGGTCCTTTTAAAAAGTCCTTTTAATCACAGGATTTATTCTGTTTAATGTAGCACTTGTCAGCGGTGGCCCTCGCGAGCCACCATAAGACGCCACACCGTCACCAGAGAGTTATGCAAGAGCTTTTATTAACGGTGAAGTATAATACACAAGCTGCTGAGGCAGTGACACACACAAGTCTACACACACTGGGAGGCGTAAGGCTAAACAGCTCACTTACAGGCCCACAGGAGGCGACGGTCAATCCACAGACAGACAAGGTAGAAAAACAGTCCAAGCATACGTAGCTCCGACGATAAGACACGACACTGCTGCAGGGATGCGGTCGCTAGCGTGGGTTTAAGAAGTCCATCACTAACGACCACAAATGCAGAACAGCTGTTCAGGACTTGACAGCTGAGCAGAAGCCTCCCCGAGCGCTGTCACAATAAGAGCTCGGAGAGCTAGGATAACAACGCCGCTGTCAAGCCCTGACAGGAATAGCCCGAGCACAAATGACATAGTGCTTGGGTTGTAACAGTAGCTCCCCCTCAAAAGACGGGCTCCGAACGTCTTGTAACACCCCAGCCCCGTCCCCCCCAACCAACCACAGGGCGAGTGAATTGAGGAACAGGCAAGGCAGGAGCCAAACAAAACCCAACAAGACCCCAAACAAAAGGGGAAAAGAAGAACACATCCCTCGACATATCCATCAAATTCCCCCCCAGAACAATGAAGAAAAAAGAAAAAAGGAAACAAGGCAGGAATACAATACAAGGGGTACAAACCATACAGAGCATAATTACCTGACACCGAAAGCTTTCCCACAGAGACCACAGACAAGCCGTCTAACTCCACAGTACATAACCCCACGTGGTGTAGAACTGAAGAGTATAGATCTCTTCAAACAAAACTTTAAAATGCCACAATCATACTCCCAAACCACCCCTGTACATGAACCACAGCACAATTAAACCCAAAACAACCTCAACACACGGTATCTATGGAAAAAAGGAAATACGTGCTATAGCCCCTAAACAAGAAGAGGGGGGGAAAACAAAAAACAAGAGCATGCTGAAAACAGACATGAGGCAATCTCAATTGCTCTAAATAACCTTATATCGTAAGGTCCCAAACAGAAGACGATCGGGGGAGATCAAACGCCCCAGGCAGAGCTCCGGCGACCTCCCTGCCTCCGATGGCCCACGGATAGTCACACAAAACAGTACATGGTCAGGCGGCCTGCCCCAGTCCCAGGCCCCAAGAAACAAGTCCTCCGGTGGCCATACCAGGCCACCCAGTAGCAAACACAGTTTATTGGGTGACCAACCCAAGGCGCCAAACCCACAAAGCAGTTCCTATGGTGGTCGACCCGCATCCCTCAGCCACCAGAACTGTGGAGGAATAGCGTACGGCAGCCTGCCTGGCGAAGAAACGACATGAGAGCGCCAGCCTGCCAGAAAAAAACCTCCAACGGCCCCCAGCGCTGACGACCCCAGCTGGTGGCTCCTGAGAGGGGAATAATCAAGACAATGGGTCCACATCACATCAGGTGGCAAAGGGTCTGCGGCTCCTCCACCGGTCTCGGTCCAGACCGAAGCGATAGTCGCAGCTCCGCCTGTATCAGATCCCGATTGGATCACAGCTGCACCCGCGTCGGACCCCGATTGGGTCACCGCCGTACCAGCGTCAGACCCCGTTGGACCTCCTCGAAACCCGATTGGGTCACAGCTGCACCTGTGTTGGACCCCCACTGGACCTCGTCGGACCCCGATTGGGTCGCAGCCACACCTGCGTCAGACCCCGAATAGACCTCATCGGACCCCGATTGGGTCTCGTTGGACTCCGATTGGGTCGCAGCTGCACCTGCGTTGGACCCCCACTGGACCTCGGACCCTGATTGGGTCACAGCCACACCTGCGTTGGACCCCGATTGGGTCGCAGCCGCACCTGCGTCAGACCCCGATTGGACCTCGTCGGACCCCGATTGGGTCGCAGCCGCACCTGCGCTGGACCCCCGCTGGATCTCGGCAGGCCCCGATTGGGCCACCGCTGCACCCGCGTCGGACCCCGATTGGGTCACCTCAGTCCACACGTCAGACCCCGACTGGGTCGGTACTGCACCAGCGACGACCTCCATCCCCGAACTTGGGACCTCCAGCCCCGCGACCTCGACAGACTCCAAACCGGTTAAGCTGTGGAGAGGCTCAGAGGACAGGAGAGGACCGGGATCAGTTTCACCGGCAGCGCCAGAGCCCAGCGAGACGAGCTCGGGCGCAGCAGACGGCTGCCCTTCGCTCGCCTCCCCACGAGGCAGGTAAAAATGCTCTAACACACCACAAAGAAAAACAAAGAAGAGCACTTGCCTGCACTCGGGCTCTGGAGCCATCCAGGACTTCGTCGATCCAGGTTCAGGTAGAAGCTCGTCGTCGGGCTCCCACTCAGCTGCGTCGGGTTCCACAGCTGGCCTGATGGTTTCTGCAGCTGGATCCTCCCGCGCTGATGTCCACGCCGATAACCCGCATGGCGTGGTGGCAAGGGACCCTCGACCCGCTGGCTCGGGCTGCTCTTCTGTGGAGACCTGGGGATGCTTGCTCGTCGGCTCGGGCTCCTCACCGCAGTCCGCTCTCCTCCTCTGTCCAAAACAAGGCTGCGGGGCCGGGATAATTTCCAGAATCGCAGGCCTCCCCCTTGTTCGACGGTGTGGATCTAACGCCGAGGTCCGCTCAGCAGGAGGAAACACAGAGGCAGCAGGTTCAGTACAAATAACTACAACTGGAGGAGGAAACGCGGGGGGCTGCAAACCCCAAGCTTCACCCCCAGGAGTCAGACAAGACAGATCACCGTGATAAGTAGGGAAGTGAGTTTGAACTTGCCTGTCTCGGAGCCATGCTGGAGTAAAGACGTGTTCCTCAGTGCTCCCGCAGACTTTTGGACATTTTACTTTTAAAAACGAAATTTCTTTGGTAAAGCTCAATACAAACTCATCACCTATCATTATCGGATTCTCCTGCCCACTTTTATCGTCATGATGGACAAACTTCAGAAGTTTAAATTCGACGCTACCGACAAACCCAATAGGCCTAACACGAGGCTGCAAGCCGAGCTGGAAAAGAATGACGAACCACAGAACGCAGTGCCAACGCTGACCACGGACGAAAGCTTTAAAACTCAGATTTTGGCATCCTTAAGAGAAGACATCACACAAATTATACGGGAAGAATTTAAGAATGCCTTAGCTAACGATTTTGCCTCTCTCAAAGCCGAAGTCCAGGCTGTACGTTCGGAAATAGCCAGCAACACCACCTCCATTAGCGCACGATTTGGCACAATTGAAGCTAACATTCAAGACGTGAAAGATGGCATGTCTACTTGGTCTGATGACATAACTGGGCTTCAGAGCTCGGTGAAAGAGCTCCAAAGTGAAGTGAAGTCACTGCGGAGCAAATGTGAGGATTTGGAGGGGAGAATGAGACGTGGAAATATCCGCATTGTCTGTGTCGATGAGCAAAACCCCTGCAATCCAAACGAGGTGGCTAAAATTATTAAACAAGCCTTATACATGGACCGAGATGTGAAAGTTGATTGATCTCATCGTACACTAACACCACGGAAAGTGGGAGAAGACAGACCCCGAGTGATAATCGCCAAGATGCACTATGATGGAGATGCAGCGGATATTTTGAGAAGAGCCAGGGAAAAGGCACCTTTGATGTATAACGGTAACAGGATCAGCATCTTCCCTGACTACACGACAGATGTTGCTAAAGCCCGGGCTGCTTTTTCAGATGCATGGAAGGCGCTACGAGGCCGACGTGATGTGCGCTTTGGTCTTTTTTACCCCGCAAGATTCCGGATCACTTTCGGGAATGAGAGTCTGGACTTTCACAATCCTACAAAGGCCATGGACTTCATAAAGAACAATATCCTGTCCGAAGCTGATGATCCTTGAGGTACCATGTTTGGATTATATAGCGTGAGTCCGCAGGTTATGATTGCAGTGGGTGCGTAACCTGTTAAAATATATCTTTTATGGTGACGAGAATAATACATTATTTTCCGCTTTTTTTTTCTTCTATCCTGTATTGTTATAGTGTAATGTGTTGAGTATTTTGAAAATTTTTACTTAATGTTGTTCCTTATCGTAACTTAGTCTGCAGGGGCCTGAGCTCCTTTAGTAAATTTGTCTTGCCGATTTAATTTCTGCTCCTCTTTTTTGCTGTGGACACAGCCTACCATAGTAGGTTGTGTATTTAGCTGCTAACATACAGTGGCTAGGGACTTAATCCCATCCTTTAGTATTTCGCTTGTTCGATATACATTTTGTTTTTGTGTTTCTTGCGTTCTGATCCCTTTGTTCCCCGGGGATCACATATTATTTAAAAGAGCAACAGAGTCATTATTTGCTACTTACTGGAACCATATTCTCTCAGTCATAAAGTCTCTCCACTTCGATGTAACATTCCTTTGTGAAGTAATATTCCCTATGTTGTTTCTGCTGTACTCTCGATCATGGGCCCGCTTCTGCCTCAAAACAACTTTTATGATGCCCTATACTGTAACTACCTGCAACACAGTACTTAAGTTATGAGTCCATTGACAATTATAAGTTATAATGTGAAGGGTCTAAATAGCCCCATCAAAAAGAAGAAAATATTATTACAGCTTAAACGTTTGAAGTGTCAAATAGCACTATTACAAGAAACCCATTTGTCCGATGATGAGCATCTGAAATTAAAGAAATCTTGGGCAGATAAGGTGTATTTCTCATCTCACCGCACAGGTAAAAGAAGAGGGGTAGCAATATTAATACATAGACAAGTTAATTTTGTTGATACATTTGTATATGCAGATGGAGAAGGTAGATTTATTCTGGTAAATGGGCTGCTTGATGGCATACCTGTCTCCCTTATTAATGTGTATGCCCCAAATGAGGACCAACCAGGCTTTATCAAATTACTATTTAACAGAATCACGGAGTATAGTGTTGGTCTTCTACTTATGGGGGGAGACTTTAATTGTGTAATGTCACAACAAGACAGGCAACCTACACCTAAAGCATCCATATCCAAGATGGACAAGATGCTTAAATATTTGACTGCTGAAGCAGGAATAGTTGATGTACGATGATCAAAATTTCCAAAAGAAAGAAATTTTACATTTTATTCTAACAGACATGCATCCTATTCAAGGATTGATTACTTTTTCACTTCTAAAGCTGAACTCCACAGAGTTGAAGACATAACCATCATGCCCATTACAATTTCTGATCATGCCCCAGTGGTTCTCCAGTGGGACATGGGATTGACACCAACTTATAAACAATGGAGATTGAACGCCTCTCTTCTTAATGATAAAGATTTCATTACTCTCATTAAAACAGAGCTCAAGAACTATCTTGCTATAAATGATACTCCTGACATGTCTCCTCTTGTACTTTGGGACTGTGCAAAAGCCTATTTAAGAGGGTGTATAATTTCTTATGCTACTGCAAAAAGGAGGCAAAAAATGGCTAAACAAACAGAATTGGAGCATAAAATTAGTGAGCTCGAACATAAGCATAAACGAGGGATGGCGTCTAATCTCTTAACTGAACTCAAAGCAGCCCGTACAGAGCTACAAGAGCTACTATCAGAGAAGATCGAGGGAACTTTACGTTTTGCCAAGCATCAGCATTATGAACATGGAAATAGAGCGAGCAGGCTTCTGGCTTTCAAATTACGTAAACAACAATCTTCTAATATTGTACATAAAATAAAATCTGGACACAAACATATAGTAAAGCCTAAGGAAATAGCTGAAACATTCGCAGAATTTTATAAATCCCTCTACCAAGATACTGATACATGCCCTGATGAGTCCAATATTGCTCAATTCTTACAGGATATTAATATACCTCAGTTATCTGGTGAAATTACTGCAAATTTGGATGAACCAATCCAAGACTGGGAAATAAAACAATGTATTTTATCTCTCAAAAATAATAAATGTCCTGGTCCAGACGGATTTATCAATGAATTTTATAAATGTTTCCATGAAGAACTTATTCCACTCCTCTTAAATGCCTATCACTATTCATTAGAAACAAAAACAATGGCTGTGTCATGGGCAGAAGCTACTATAGTGGTGTTACAGAAGGAAGGTAAAGATCCCACTGATTGCAGCTCCTACAGGCCATTGTCTATGTTAAATGGAGATGTTCGTATTCTGATGGGTGTATTAGCACGGCGACTACATGACATAATAACTAACATTATTCATCCAGACCAGACTGGGTTTATTGTCGGAAGACATTATGCAAATAATTTACGTCGTTTGTTAAATATCTTATCATACCAAAAACAAAGCAAAACCAAGACAGTTGTATTATCACTGGATGCCCAAAAGGCTTTTGATAGAGTGTCATGGAAATATCTTATTCAAACATTAAAAAGATTTAATTTTGGCCCTAAATTTATCGACTGGATTGAAACCATCTACTCTTCACCTCAAGCAGCTGTGAGAGTTAATGGGTTTCGATCTACAAGGTTTAATTTGGAGCGTGGATGCAGACAAGGATGTCCTCTGTCACCCTTGCTCTTTGTTTTAAGTATAGAGCCATTGGCTCAACTCATTAGAGATGACAATAATATTAAAGGGGTGCTGATTGGCAAAGAAGTACATAAAATATTACTGTACGCGGATGATGTCCTACTGTATCTGACAGAGCCATCCTGTACAATTCCATGTTTAATGAAAATTATATCAACATATGGATATTTCTCAGGATATAAAATTAATGTTGATAAAACTGAGGCAATGGACGTTTTGGACAATATTTCACCAGAGTTTAAACAACAAAGTGGCTTTCGTTGGCCTAAAGAAGGTATAAAGTATTTGGGCATTTATGTTCCCCTTTCATTAGACAAGATATTTTATGCAAATTATGGTAGGATAATTAGTACTATAAAAAATGACCTAAACCGTTGGTCATCATTGCCTTTGTCTCTCCTAGGTCGCATAGAAGCCATTCGTATGAATGTTCTGCCGAGGCTTTTATATCTGTTTCAAATGTTACCAATACTAATACTAATGCTGCACGGTGGCGCAGTGGTGCTGCACGGTGGCGCAGTGGTTAGCACTGCGGCAGCACAGTTTACCCTTGGCCGGGGGATTGTGGGGATCGTGGGATCGTGGGTTCGATCCCAGCCCCCGACCAACAGTGATCTGTGTGGAGTTTGCATGTTCTCCCCGTGTTGCGTGGGTTTACTCCGGGATTTCTCCGGTTTCCTCCCACATGCCAAAAACATGCATGTTAGGTTAATTGGCTGTTCTAAATTGTCCCTAGATATCTGTTTCCTATAGGCCCTTAGAATAGAGGGTTAGTATTAATGAAAGCGCTTTGAGTGGTCTTTGTGACTAGAAAAGCGCTATATAAGTGCAGGTTAGTTAGTTAGTTAGTTAGTAATACCCAAGTCAACATTTGAAGAAATGGACAAAACATTCTCAAAATTTATATGGCAGTGTAGGCGCCCTCGGATAAAATATAAAACACTTCAAAGACTTAAGGAAGAAGGGGGGCTTAACCTGCCAAACTTGAAATATTATTTTTGGGCTTCACAATTAAAACCATTGATTTCATGGATGCAGAATGACATTCACACGAGATGGGTGGACATTGAACAAAACCTGAGCCTCAAACCATTACATGCTTTGCCATTCGCTAATATTCCAGTTGTGGGCTTATCAAGGTGGACTAAAACCACACTTGATATTTGGAAGAGAGTTGGAATTGCCTTTAAGTTACCAACTAGTCTATCTGCCTTGTCTAGTATTGGGCATTTAAAATCCTTTATACCAAGCAGATTGGATACGAGTTTTCTCAAGTGGGCTGATCATGGGCTTATTTACATACATCAGTTAATCGAT
This sequence comes from Pholidichthys leucotaenia, assembly GCA_020510985.1. Taxonomy (NCBI): domain Eukaryota; kingdom Metazoa; phylum Chordata; class Actinopteri; order Cichliformes; family Pholidichthyidae; genus Pholidichthys; species Pholidichthys leucotaenia. The sequence goes on along the minus strand of CM035836.1, from coordinate 362,840,903 downwards.
AAGGATGGTTTTGTATCGTTTGAATATTTGAGAAGACACTTCCAACTCCAAAAAAATGATTTTTTCAGATATCTGCAAATACGATCTTTTTTGGTTTCTCATAAAGAGTGGGATAAAGTGCTAGACCCATCACTCATTGAACATTTTTTAATTCAAACTCAAAAACACAAAGAGGATAAAAAAGTGATCTCAAAGTTATACAAAATATTTGGCTTAATGGCTCAAAATAAACCTATTCTGGCAAAACAAAGGTGGGAGGCAGAGGCGGGTCAAATCTTCTCTGATCAAATGTGGGAAGAGGTATGTACAGTGGCGCATAAGACCACAAATTCAAATACATGGAGGGAATTTAAATGGAAGATATTTAGTAGATATTTCAGAACACCAGATATTGTGGCTAAGATGACACCAAATGTTCCAAGCCTGTGTTGGAGAAATTGTGGTACAGAAGTGCCTAATCACACACACATTTTCTGGTCGTGCCCTAAAATACAAACATTTTGGGATGAGGTGTACAAGGCAATAAATCATATGTTTCAAGTTACAATACCAAGGGACTTGACAGTAGCAGTTCTTGGCACCACCCCTCCGGAAGTGCATGGGAGAGCACCAACATACCTCCTAAACATACTTTTTGTAGCAGCCTTGAAATGTGTTACTGCCTCTTGGATGAAAACAGACTCACCCCCCTTCAGTGCATGGCTTCAAAAAGTACAAGAACTTTATCACATGGAGAAGATTACTTACGCGCTGAGACTCCAATTACCTACTTTTAAATCAAGATGGCATCCAGTAGAAGTTTCTTTACTATAGTTGCTCAAGGTGGCTATTAAGCGCCTGGTTCTATTTTTTTTTTTTGACAGATGCTGTTTCTCTTATATTGATGTGGAATTTGTGTATTAAATAATCTTGACTACATATGGTAATTATATCTGTAATGACTCTGTTGTTAAAAATTTTAATAAAATATAAGTTCAAAAAAAAGAACTTGCCTGTCTCCTGGAGGGGAGATGGTGCCAGCTGTAGAGGACATTGCTCCTTCCCTTGCTCGCTGGGTGGTAAGAAAGGACCCATGGACGGAGCTCGCCGGCGCAGGACTCTGATCACACACAGCAGATGGAGAGAGCGTCGAGGACGAGGGAGCGGCAGCCGAAGTGGGCCGGGCACAGCATGCTGACCGTACAGCAGGGGGTGGTGGCCCGAAAAAAGGGGCTGCAGGAATTCCCTCTTGAAGCGACACCGAAGAGACAGCTGACTGGTTGAATGGGTCATTCCGGCGGCCCGGAACTGGATCCGGAACAGGAGCTTGCTGAAGATGTGCTTGGCCGCGGCGCCGACGCCTACGCCAGCCCCAAGGTGGTGCGAACTCCAGAAATGGATCGAGGACAGGATCAGGATCCATAGGCCAAGAGCAGGAGTGCCTCTTCTCCTGCTTCTTGCAGTGCTCCTCCTCCAGCATAAGGAATATCTCGCGTTGCGCGGCGATATCTGCCCTCCTTGCGTCGACTTCCGGGTGGTCGGCGTAGCGGGGAGAGAGATGACGAAGAGCGTCTTCAGCTGAGTCCAGGTACCAGTGTATGCCGTGATCGTAATCCAGGAGGGAAGCGGAGATGAGCATCTCATCCACAACTTCCAGGATGCCCGTCAGCTCGTGGGTCGGACTCCGAGCGCGGCCCCTCCGCGACGGCATTCCTCACACACACCGTACCCAGACAGGGAAAGTGAATGTCCAAAAAAACCCTAACTCACTGGTGAAAGGCGTCTCGGGTTGGCGTCACCGTAACGCCGTTTTTTGGCAGCAGTGTACTGTCAGCGGTGGCCCTCGTGAGCCACCATAAGACGCCACACCGTCACCAGAGAGTTATGCAAGAGCTTTTATTAACGGTGAAGTATAATACACAAGCTGCTGAGGCAGTGACACACACAAGTCTACACACACTGGGAGACGTAAGGCTAAGCAGCTCACTTACAGGTCCACAGGAGGCGACGGTCAATCCACAGACAGACAAGGTAGAAAAACAGTCCAAGCATACGTAGCTCCGACGATAAGAGACAACACTGCTGCAGGGATGCGGTCGCTAGCGTGGGTTTAAGAAGTCCATCACTAATGACCACAAATGCAGAACAGCTGTTCAGGACTTGACAGCTGAGCGGAAGCCTCCCCGAGCGCTGTCACAATAAGAGCTCGGAGAGCTAGGATAACAACGCCGCTGTCAAGCCCTGACAGGAATAGCCTGAGCACAATTGACATAGTGCTCGGGTCGTAACAGCACTGGCCATTATTAGCCTTGTGGCATGTGGGTTGGGTTTAGCCACTGACCATGCTTACATGTACATGAATAAACCGGTTATGATTGGATTTCTGGAGTTATCTGATCATTCAAGTGGCCATGCATACAGAATAATCCAATATAGGCCATGTAACTGTTGTTATTAACTCAAGTGGTTTACCCTCCAATAATCCGTTTATTCAGTGCATGTAAATACAAACAAAACTGATTATTGCCATTATCGGTTTATTCCCAGTAATTAGTTTATTATGACCATATAACTGGGGTCACTGATTCTGGTATTTGAAGGGGGGGGGAGATTTTGACACTAAACTGTAAGACAATGAAAGGTTTTGTTTGTAGAAAAAAGGCATAAGCTACCATTTTACACAATGTACATTTGTTTTTTAGGGGATTTATAGACACCAGAGTGTGTCTTTAAGTTTTGTTTTTTTTAAGGACAGTGCATGTTGATGAACATTGATATCAATCAGTGTAAACTTGCCAGATTGTAAACAGTAGTTTTGAAAGTAAAAAAAAAAAAAAAAAAATATCAATGAAGACAGTGCATATGGGCAAATTATGCGGTGAGGAACTAAAATCATCTTTTATTTATTATTTGGATGGCTTATTAGTTTCAAACACCTAAAACCAGATTTAGATTACATGGGTTGAAAATTGCTGAAAAAGTTGTTCAGTTATGACTTTGATCTGGAGTCTTGAGTTTATTATGTGTTTGTACAACATGGCTGAGCCATGACGAGGGTCACACACTGCAGTTTCACCTGACTGCTTCATTTGGGTCACAAAAACAACGGTCTGTCACAAAAAGATGTGGCTTCGGAAATGATGTGACCTTGGTGGATAACAGGAAATGAACATCCGGCAAAAAAGGAGCACTGCAGTTGTTTACAAAATTACTAGTTTTGAAAAACCCTGCAATAAGAAGTAATAAATATATCCCAGCCAGTCAAAGCTCTGTTAAAATTTGCTCAGCTCCCTGAGCCCACAGTGACACAGCCATGTTTTGTTGTAGGTAGTCTGGACCTCTTCCTGTTATCAGGGTCCTGCGCATTCACTAGTTGTAGCTTGTTGGTGACTGGCCTAGACATATAGCTTACTAAATATCTGATCGTAGCGAGTGAGTCAGGGAATGCATTTGACCACATCTTTGCAGCATTCTCACACAGTGGTTGTGATCATTGATCAATTGATGATTGTTCTCTAATTGGTTCTGTGTCAATGACGTCTACAACTCTTCACTGACCTCAAAATCATGTCTGAATTCTAGTGTGATCTAGGATTAATCTAGATTGTTTATCATTGGCATTTTGGTCAGACTTGCTCTTTTTGATGTGGACGAATAGCATTTCTTATCTGAGTGACTGTGCATTGCACTTTATCTGGTGTTTAGATATGATGCCTTGCATGTTCTCCCTGTGCTGCGTGGGTTTACTTTGGCGTCTCCGGTTTCCTCCCACAATCCAAAGACATACATGTTAGGTTAATTGGTTGTTCTAAATTGTCCCTAGATATCTGTCTCCTATAGGCCCTTAGAATAGAGGGTTAGTACTAGTGAAGTCTACACCTTTCACTCTGTATATATATCACAGACGCACGGACCGCCCCGGGGGTCTCCCGGGTCGGCGGACGGAGCCACGGTTTGCAGCGGGAGACGTTACAGCGGGGAGGAGCTAGTGCTAGCTAGCACTTGGCCGCCGCCCGGTGCTAATGGGAAACTCGACATACCGGGAGCTGTAGCGAAAAGGACGCGGGTGCCGGGCTGGAGTTTAGGCGGCGTGAAAGAAATATAAGACAGAATAATAAAGAGCGATGGCAAGAACCAAGCAGACCGCCCGTAAAATCTACTGGAGGAAGAAGCCCCCCAGGAGACAGCTAGCCACCAGGGCTGCTCGGAGAGGCGCTCTGGCCACCGGCAGAGTGAAGAGGCCTCGCCGTCACAGGCCCGTGGCTCTGAGAGAGATCCGTCGCTACCAGAAATCCACGGAGCTGCTCATCCGTAAGCTGCCCGTCCAGCGCCTAGTGAGGGAGATCGCTCAGGACTTCAAGACCGTCCTGCGTTTCCTGAGCTTCGCCGTCATGGCTCTGCAGGAGACCAGCGAGGCCCACCTGGTGGGTCTCTTCTTCGCTAAGGGGGTCACCATCATGCCCAAACACTTCCAGCTGGCCCGCTGCATCCGCGGAGAGAGAGCTTAGACTTTCTGCTGCACATCCACCAGCCATAATGCTCTGCACTGTGTGTCTATATATATACATTTATAGTAATATGGACATATGTTTACTAGATGTTGTTTTTTCTTGCCTTCTGATTGTTGCTCTGAGTGTTGCTATCCCTATGCTGTTGCAATCCTGGAATTTCCCCATTGTGGGACTAATAAAGGCTTATCTTATCTTATCTTATCTTATCTTAAGTGCTTTGAGTGGTCTTTGAGACTAAAAAAAGTGCTATATAAGTACAGGTCCATACCCCTTATCCCTTATCCTTTTTGATCTCATCTGTGGCCATACAGTAGGTGAGAAATACAGTGGTGTGAAAAAGTGTTTGCCCCCTTCCTGACTTCTCATTTTTTTGTATGTTTGGCACACTTAAATGTTTAAGATCATCAAACAAATTTAAATATTAGACAAAGATAACACAAGTAAACACAAAATGCAGTTTTTAAATGAAGGTGTTAATTATTAAGGGTAAAAAAACAAACCTAAAACCTGTGTGAAAAAGTGATTGCCCCCCCACCCCATTAAAACATAAATTAACTGTGGTTTATGACATCTTTGAAAGCTGAGTTCAATTTTCTAGCCATTTCTAAAGCTTTGAGACTCCAGCGAGCCACAGTGAGAGCCATTATCCACAAATGGCGAAAACAAAAAACAGTGGTGAACCTTCCCAGGAGTGGCCGGCCGACCAAAACTACCCAAAGAGTGCAGCAACGACTCATCCAAGAGGTCAGAAAAGACCTCACAACAACATCCAAAGAACTGCAGGCTTCACTTGCCTCAGTTAAGGTCAGTGTTCATGACCCCACCATAAGAAAGAGACTGGGCAAAAATGGCCTGCATTGCAGAGTTCCAAGACGAAACCCACTGCTGAACAAAAACAACTTAAAGGCTCGTCTGAGTTTTGCTAGAGAATTTCAATTCAATTCAACTTTATTTATATAGCGTCATTTCACAACAACAGTCATCTCATAGCACTTTCAACTGTAGGGGAAACCCCCACAATTGCAGAAAGACCCCAGCAATCAGGCAATCCCCTGTGAGCAAGCGCTTGGCAACGGTGGAGAGGAAAAACTCCCTTTTAACAGGAAGAAACCTCCAGCAGAACTAGGCAGTTATCTGCTGTGACTGGCTGGGGGGTGAGGGGATAGAGAAGATGAAAAGAACAGACATGTAGAGAGCAAACAGCATGATGGGGACTCAATCTATGGGAGAGAACAAACAGATGTTAATGACCAGCAAAGATATTTCATTAGTAGTAGTAGTAGATTAGTTTATTTGACAGGGACAGTGCAATAAACATAGACAATTAATCAAAGACAATCAATCTGATGTGTTGCACATAGAGTGTATAGCTATTAGCTAATTTGCAACTCTTGTCCCTGGATGGGCTTTAGAAAAAAGAATCAAGATAAAAAATATACACAATAACCACATACATCAATGCAGAAAAATTATAAATACACAATTATAAATATTATAAATATTATAAATACACAAATATAACAGCCTGACTCACATTTAACATAAATATTATAAATATTATAAATACACAAATATAACAGCCTGACTCACATTTAACACATATAACATAACTCACATTTGCCTATTTCAGGCCTTCCTCCCTCCGTCACTCACTATAAACAAACACATTTATTCCTTCCCTTCATTCCCTCTCACTTTGCAGACAAATAATTCATACATGAGTACATTCTTGTTTATTTTTCAGCCAGTTTTTAACATTTTTAGTGAATGTTTTAAAGTCCGTTATTATTTTAATTTCATTTGGCATTGTGTTCCAGATGTGACTGCCCTTTATAGAGAAAGCTGTTTGTCCAAATGTGGTTCTGCGGTGGAATATTTTACAGTTATTGTTAACAGAACTCCTGGTGGCTCTGCTGCTGTCCTGTCTTTGGACGAAACCAGCAAGTGGCTCGGGTGCTGATTTATGGAAACATTTGAACGTTAATTTCAGAAGACAGAGGTCAATGAAGCTCTCAAAACTCAATAGGTTGTATTTTTTTTAAAACATTACAGTGATGCCACCTAATGGGCTTTTTGTCCAAGATTTTTAGGGTTTGATTATATAATGAACCTATATGTCTTATTGTGGAAGGGGCTGCTTGAGCCCAGACTGTCAAACAGTATGATATATGAGAAAAAACCATAGAATGCATATACAGTGCAGCTGCTTCGTAAGGTATGTAATATCTAATTAATTTAAAGCAGTTCAGATTTTTTTTTACTGTTTTTGAAATTTTCTTTATATGAAGATTAAATTTGAGTTGAGGATCTAGTACAATGCCAAGGTATTTGAATTCTGTAGCTAAACTGATGTCATGATCATGTATATTAACTTTAAAATGTTGCAGGTTACATTTTTTGATTGAAAAGCACATTGAGACTGTTTTCTGAAGGTTCAGCAATAGATGGTTCTTGAGGAGCCACTCTTGGACATCAACCATACTTGTAGACAGTACATCTGCAGCCTGTGCTGGAGTCTTGGCAGCTGTGTAAATAACTGCATCATCTGCATAAAGTTGGCATGTTGCAGCTGAGCAGTGTAACGGCAAGTCATTAATAAAAATGCTGAAAAGTAAAGGACCAAGAATGGACCCTTGTGGGATACCCATGCGGTTGTTTAAAAATGAGGATTTATCCTGGTGAACTTTTACACACTGTTCTCTATTCTGGAGATAAGATGCAAACCATTCTAATGTATTTGGGGAGAAGTTAAAAGATACCATTTTGGATAAAAGCAAACTGTGGTTTACAGTATCGAAAGCCTTTTTGAGATCTAGAAAAACAGCTCCTACCACATTACCCCTGTCCAAGGACTGTTTGACGTTTTCAATAAGGCAACAATTTGCTGTTTCTGTTGAGTATCCTGGTCTAAAACCAAATTGATGTGGATGAAGAAGTTGACTGTCTTGTAAGTAGTCTATCAGCTGTGTAGCTACAACTTTTTCAAGAACCTTAGATAGGACTGGTAAGATAGAGATTGGGCGGTAATTGCATATATCGTCTTTACTGCCTGATTTATGAACTGGTATGACGACAGCTTTTTTCCAGCCAGATGGAAATGTACTAGACCTAATGGAGAGATTAATGAGATGAGTCAGTGGTTTGATTAATATTTTGCTGTGCATTTTGAGAAAGGAGGTGCTCATATTGTAGATATCATTAGTTTTTGAGTTTGACAGTGTTTTAACAATACCAGCAATTAACTTCTCATTTACCTCATCGATGTGAAAAGTATCTGTTGGAAGTATGGAATTTGTGTTGTTGAGCACATTTGGCAGCACAAAAATTTTTGTTAAGTCTTCCACAGAGCCCACAAAGTGTGAATTAAATTCATTTGCCAAAGTAGCCTTGTCACTGACGGTCTTGCCATTGATTCTAAGTTCCTTTACCCCCTTCTGATCGTTTTTTTTTATTAGTTAAGTTATTTAAATGCCTCCATAGGGAACTGTTGTTACCCTTTGCATGATCTATCAGTTTATTGTAATAAGATATTTTTGATTTTCGCAGCTCATGTACCACTTTATTTCTTAAACTTTTGTACACAAGGTGATCATTTTGTAGTTTGGAGGTTAGTGATGTTTTCAGTGCATAGTCTCGCCTCTTCATAAGTTTTCTTATTTCATTATTTAACCATGGTAGGCTAATCTTCTGTTGTCTACTTTTAATTTGCTTTGAAAATTTTTCTATAGACTTTGTGATTGTTGCAGTTATAAAATTACAACAATCATCTACTTCACATGTTGCCATGAGCTGCTCCCAATTTTGATTCTCTAAGTAATGTTCAAACTCCTCATTTTTTGATTTGGGGATAATAAAATTTGATTTGTCAATATCGACTCCCCCAAAATACTGTAGTCGCTTTTTAGTAAGTTTCCTGACAGCAAGAACCATGTTACGATCTGAGAGACCAGTTACAAGATTATAGGTTCTGGTTATTCGTTCTGGTTTATTAGTAAATACCATGTCAATAAGTGTTCTGGATTGTTTGGTTATCCTGGTGGGTCCTTTGATGATTTGCTGGTAATTAAATTTAGTCATGAGGCTTTTCAGTTTTTGTTTGTCTTTTTTATCAGACCAGTTGATATTAAAGTCACCATGAATTATTGTTTCTCTGTTCTTCTCAAGTTGTTTAACCAGATCACTTAATTCATTATAAAAGGAAGAGTTGTGTGACGGTGGGTTGTACACTACTGCAATGTTGAAATTCATTACCGGAGAGAGACATACATTAACAGCTAAACATTCAAGTGAAGTATTCAAATCAACCAGTTGACATTTATATTTCTCTTTGATGTAAATTAAAACACCTCCTCCCCTCCCTACCTGCCTGTCTTTTCTAAAACACTGGTAGCCCACAATATCGATCATATTAGTGTCTATGTTACTGTGTAGCCAGCTTTCTGAGAGACAAAGGTAGTCCAGATTTGAGTCCAACAGCAACACCGAAATCTCATCTCTTTTGGGGATTATGCTCCGTATGTTTAAATGACCGCCGAGGATCCCCTTTGGTTTAGCCTTGGTGTCCCAAAGAACTCGTGCATGATTAACAGTTTGGAAAAATAAATGTTGTTTTTGCTTTTGTACAGCTCGGTTTTGTGCTAACCCAGTGGTCTGCTGTTTAATAGTGGCAGGTCCAGGGTTAAGGTGAATATCTCCTGCCAGAAGTAGCAGAACTAACAGAACTTTAACTGTATATCCTCTGCCATATTGTGATTTTTGCTTAACAGCCATGTTTGCCTTAATTTGGAAGTTTTTGCTCAGGGCTTTTAAAGACCACATAGAGTGTAGGGTGAGATGTCCAAGCCCAAATCCATACAGATAAAACTTTTTAACTTCACCTTTGGTTGAGTTTGTCAGAAAATCCTTCTTGTTGCAGGTCCAGACACACAAAGACAAAACGAAGAGGAAGTAGAGAAGTAGAGAAGGCTTATTAGTGGTGCCCATCAGCCCACTTTTTAATCCGGTGGCAGCCATCTTCAGTCTTTCTTGGAAAGAAGGAAAAGGAAAATCTGTGGATAGTAAAATAAATTCTGCTTATATCGCCAGAATCTGATCCGATCGTCCTCGAATCCAGCTGGGACTCAGCTAGCCAACTAGCCCCTTCCGTTGCTGGTCTCGTTGCTCATAGTCGCCGTAACTGGTCTCCCGTCCCGCTCCTCCAACCGAGTCTCGTCACACACCGCCGCTGCCACCGAGCTCCGCTGAGGTCACGGTAAATCCTCCGCTAGGCACCGCCACCTACCGTCGTCTGCCTGGGTGAAATCTCTGCTGAGCCCCGTCAACAAATAGCCGCTTGCCTGGTAGTATCTCCGCTGGGCCTCGCAGCTGGGCTTCGATTCAGGCTGGTGTAAGGTGGAATGACTGGCGCCAGCATTAAGCTAACTAGCGTTAGCTTAGCAATCGCTTCGGGTAGTCTCGTCGCACACCGCCGCTGCAGTCACGGTAAGTCCTCCGCTGGGCACCGCCGCCTACCGCCGTCTGCCTGGGTGAAATCTCTGCTGAGCCCCGTCAAACAAATAGCCGCCTGCCTGGTAGTATCTCCGCTGGGCCTCGCAGCTGGGCTTTGATTCAGGCTGGTGTTAGGTGGAATGGCTGGCGCCAGCATTAAGCTAACTAGCGTTAGCTTAGCAATCGCTTCAGGTAGGGCACATCAGTGAATCACAAGGAAGCGCTGGAATCGCTGGTCAGTTTACTCACAGTGGCCGGATAAAAGCGATCAAAGGGGTAATCCACCGGAGGTATATCCGATCGCTGTAGGTAGTTATTTAGAGACTGGCGCCAGCATTAAGCTAACTAGTGTTAGCTTAGCAATCGCTTCAGGTAGCATTAAGCTAACTAGTGTTAGCTGAGCAATCGCTTCAGGAAGGCACAGGAAGTCGCTGGAGAAAGGCGATTAAAGGGCAATCCAACGGAGGTGGCAATTCAGCCCGTGCGTGTTCGCCACGAGCGCCGATCGCTGCAGGCCAGCCACTTTTAATGGCAAAATCAGTGACTTTGTCTCAGCACTGAAAAAGTGTGACCATCCCGGTCGCCATCTTGAGAAGCATTGAGAGTGAAGAAAGGAGTGAAGCCCAGTGCATTATTGGAGGTCCCCCGACTGTCTAAACCTATTAGCAGCATAACTAAGGGAGGGTTCAGAGACACATGATCCCTCCCTAATTGTAGGCTCTATCAAAAAGTAAGGTTTTAACCCTATTCTTAAAAAGAGAGATTGAGTCTGACTCCCGAATCCAGATTGGCAGCTGGTTCCACAGGAGAGGAGCTTGATTACTGAAGGCTCTGTCTCCCATTGCATTTTTGGAAATTCTAGGTATTTTAAGTAATCCAGCATTTTGGGAGCGTAGTGCTCTGTTAGGATAATAGGGTAGTATCAGATCTTTTAAATAAAAAGGGGCCTGATTGTTTAGAGCTCTGTAAGTGAGAAGAAGGATTTTAAACTTAATTCTAAATTCTATGGAACCCAATGAAGGGATGCCAGAACCGGAGAGATATGATCTCTCTTTCTAGTACCTGTTTAAACTCTTGCTGCAGCATTTTGGATCAACTGAAGACTTTTTAAAGATGTTTTAGGACAACATGATAATAAAGAGTTACAATAATCTAATCTAGAGCTAACAAAAGCATGGATCAGTTTCTCAGCATCACTCTGAAACAAGATGCTCATAATCTTGGCAATATTACGCAAATGATAGAAGGCAGGCAGTCTTAGAAACAAATTTAATATGTGAATTGAAAAACAGATCTTGATCAAAAATAACTCCAAGGTTCCTCACAGAACTATTCAGAGAAAGAGTAACTGCATCCAGACTAAAAGTTTGATTTGGAAAGGTATTTCTAAGGGTTTTTTTTGACCAACAAGAATGACTTCAGTCTTATCTAAATTTAATAGCAGGAAATTACAAGTCATCCAAGCTTTGATTTCCTTAAGACAGGCTTCTGTCTTAAGGACTTCAATATTGACTTATTAAATCCAAATTACCATATCCAAATAAGTGAATTAATAAATTCCATGTTTTCTATGGGTTTCTACCCTTCAGTAACATACCCCACTAGAATAACAACACATTCAGCAACGCTTATTGATAACATTTTCACAAATGTCACTGAGGGGAATGTAACTGCTGGTCTTACTATCAATGATGTGACAGACCATCTGCCTGTTTTTGTTTCTTCACACACTGGTGTAACACATATCGTTGAAATAGATAAGGTTTTTAAAACGACTTGTAACAGAAACCGCAATCAACAATCTTAGAAATGATCTAAAAATACAAGACTAGAGCGGTGTTTATGTTGACAACATTGACACAGCATATGGAGAATTTGTCTCTATTTTATCACAACTATATAATAAACATTGCCCTCTAGCAGTAAAGGAAACTAAAGTTAAATACAGAGATAAGCCTTGGATCACCAAGGGCCTGCAAAATGCTTGTAAAAAGAAAAACTTGTTATACAAAACGTTTCTGAAATTAAGAACTGTGGAAGCAGAAAAGAAATACAAGACTTGTAAAAATGAACTCATTAGTATTTTAAGATCGAGTAAAAAGACATAACAGTAAATTATTGGAAAATAACAAAACTCATCATTCATTCATTCATCTTCTTCCGCTTAATCCTTTTCGGGTTGCGGGGGGGGGGGGGGGGGGCTGGAGCCTATCCCGGCATCTTTGGGCGAGAGGCAGGGTACACCCTGGACAGATCGCCAGTCCATCACAGGGCCAACACAGAGAGACAGACAACCATTCACTCTCACAGTCATACCTAGGGACAGTTTAGAATCCCCAGTTTGTTTTAAATAAAAATTTTATGAAAATTAACCAATGAAAATCAGACAATACTTTTGAATTGTGGTTTAACAAAATTATTTTAAAAAACAAACTCATGAAACAGGCCTGGACAAAAATGATGGTACCCCTAGAAAAGATTGAAAATAATGTGACCATAGGGACATGTTCAACCAAGATGTGTCCTCTAATTAACATCACAGGTGTCTACAAACTTGCAATCAGTCAGTCGGCCTATTTAAAGGGTGACAAGTAGTCACTGTGCTGTTTGGTGACATGGTGTTTACTACACTAAACATGGACCAGAGGAAACAAAGGAGAGAGTTGTCTCAGGAGATTAGAAAGAAAATTATAGACAAGCATGTTAAAGGTAAAGTCTATAAGACCATCTCCAAGCAGCTTGATGTTCCTGTGACTACAGTTGCACATATTATTCAGAAATTTAAGATCCATGGGACTGTAGCCAACCTCTTTGGATGTGGCCGCAGGAGGAAAACTGATGAAGAATGGTAACAAAAGAGCCCAGAACAACCTCTAAACACATTCATGGTGAACTCCAAGGTCAAGGTACATCAGTGTCAGATCGCACCATCCGTCGTTGTTTGAGCCAAAGTGGACTTCATGGGAGACGACCAAGGAGGATACCACTGTTGAAAACAAATCATAAAAAAGCCAGACTGGAATTTGCCAAACTGCATGTTGACAAGCCACAACGCTTCTGGGAGAATGTCCTATGGACAGACGAGACAAAACTGGAACTTTTTGGCAAGGCACATCAGCGCTATGTTCACAGACGCAAAAATGAAGCATACCAAGAAAAGAACACTGTCCCTACTGTGAAACATGTAGGAGCTTCTATTATGTTCTGGGGCTGCTTTGCTGCATCTGGCACAGGGTGTCTTGAATCTGTGCAGGGTACAATGGAATCTCAAGACTATCAAGGTATTCTAGAGAGAAATGTGCTGCCCAGTGTCAGACAGCTTGGTCTCAGTCGCAGGTCATGGGTCTTGCAACAGGATAATGGCCCAAAACACACAGCTAAAAACACCCAAGAATGGCTAAGAGCGAAACACTGGACAATTCTAAAATGTCCTTCTATGAGCCCTGATCTAAATCCTATTGAACATCTGTGGAAGGAGCTGAAACATGCCTTCTGGAGAAGGCACCCTTCAAACCTGAGACAACTGGAGCAGTTTGCTCATGAGGAGTGGGCTAAAATACCTGCTGAGAGGTGCAGAAATCTCATTGACAGTTACAGAAATTGTTTGATTGCAGTGATTGCCTCAAAAGGTTGTGCAACAAAATATTAAGTTAAGGGTACCATTATTTTTGTCCAGGCCTGTTTCATGAGTTTGTTTTTTTAAAATAATTCTGTTGAACCACAATTCAAAAGCATTGTCTGATTATCATTGGTTAATTTTCATAGAATTTTTATTTATTACCACTTTTGCCAGATTCAAGTTATTTCTGTGACCATTGTGGGTTTTTCCTTCATTAACAGAGGGGTACCAACAATTTTGTCCACAGCTGTATTAGGTTTAAGGGGCAATCACTTTTTCACACAGGGCCATGTAGATTTGGATTTCTTTTCCCTTAATAATAAGCACCTTCATTTAAAAACTGCATTTTGTGTTTACTTGTGTTTTCTTTGTCTAATATTTAAATTTGTTTGATGATCTGAAACATTTAAGTGTGACAAACATACAAAAAATGAAACTTGTTGTCTTGGATAACAGAGACCTTTTGTTTAACACATTTACAGTGCCTTTTCTTAAAGGCAGTAAAAAGTTGATAATATAAAAAAAAAATGAAGGCAACCTTGGGTATAAAGATTTTTGTGTTTTCTCAGTGAGTTACAATGCCAAGAAATTACATCAAGACATTATCTACCAGCAATCCTGAGAAACTAATTTCACTTGCTTGTCTGAGTAAGAGTGAGGAGCTGTGCTTCTCTCTTGTCCTAGTTTCTATCCAGTCTGCCACAACCACACAAACATTTTTGTTTATGACTATGATGCTGTGGGTCATTTTCTATTTGGTGTGTGTAAGACAGCGAAGTTTGTAGCAAACGAAGGAGCACTCATTTGTTATTGTGTTGTTGGTGTTACAGTATTGTTTTTCCCACATCTACAAAATCAGAGTTTTTACTGAGGAGGTAGACTGACATATATAGTAGTTATACCAGACGCTTCGAAGAAGGCAACCCAGTTAAGTCTTTTTGAATAAAAAAGTTAATCTACACCCCTGTGGTGTATATCCCAGCATCACTTGGGCTTGCATGCTTTATAGTCAGTAATTCCTCTTCTTTTAGCTCTGGACTGAATGTGTGACCTACTTAAACATTAACTTCCCTTTTTATTTTGATAATAGTGACATATTCAGTAATATATTGCATTCTACTTCTATTTAGACAAGCCTCTGTATTGTAAGTCTCTTCAGTTTTTTATACCATATGTACACATGCGATGCATAATGTAAAGCACAAAGCAGCCAACCCACACTGCTGGACTGTAACACATTTTATCAGTCTCAAGGGCCTTGGGAGATTTAACCCCTCTCTGGTCTGAGGAGACAGTGTTCTTGTTGGAGTTCGGAGTTGGTGTAGATGATTCTGGGGAAATGGAAAAGACACAACTGGAAGCTGCAACTTTTGTGAACACCACTCAGACAAAATGACTCCTTTTTGGCTGTGGGAGATAGGACCAGAGTGATTCCCTTCGGACTTTAAGGCCTTTATTAATGTCCCATGCTGGTTTTCTCTAAGGGACGCATGACCGAAGACAAGCTCCCACTTTCATCTCCCAGTTAATGAGAAAAGGCCAGATAACCATTGAACCCCTTCAGGCTGGAGCAGAGATATAAAAGCCCAGTTATGTTGTAATCTCCTAACATAAAGCTTCATGCTGCATTGCCCTGGGATCCAGGACCACTGAAATAAGTCAATATATACTAGTGCTGGGACTGTAAACACATTAACTTTTTTGATTAATGTGGGCCAATTAACACATTAAAAGAAAAAAAAATCTGACAATTTCAGGTCACTCCCTAAGGTTGTGTCAGCAGTGGTGACTGGTTTTCCTCAGCAGCTGGCTCAGGTTAAAACAAGAGTAGACCTTCTTTTTCACCATTTAAATTTACACCATGCTGGGACTTCCGGGAAGATGGCGGAGAGGCATAACGCTTAAACAGAGAGCTCTCCCTTGTCGGATTAAAAATGTTTGGTAAATGGCCAACTCGACATAAATAGGTCAATAAACCAAGGGATGAAAACACGAAGAAGCCGGGCACACGGACAAAAGCAGGGTAATACTAAAGAATCCCTCTTCAACAGCACTGGAGAAATCGCTGAACATGAGGCCAACAAAAACGAGGAGACTTCAGAGAAAATGGAGGACGCCAACCTCGATGTTATGAACACTGGCTTCGCCAATATAAGTAAGGACATAAAAGACCTCAAGCGACAGCTCCAACAGGATTTAACGGCTCTTAAGGAACAACTGAAAAAAGAGATGAAGGAGAAAATTATGGGTCTCCGAAAAGAAATGGACCGCAAGCTAGCAGAAAACATGGAGGAGCTGCGCACTCAACGGGCGTGTATGGCAGAAGCACAGGCTTGAATATCAGAGTTGGAAGACTGGAAGACCAATGCAGGCGAGCTGCTGCAGACCCTGACGGCACAAACACAGAGGATGCAGGAAAAAATAACCAACCTGGAGAGCAGGTCCAGATGGAGCAATATACACATCGTCAGGATTCCGGAGGGCACTGAAGGCAACTCGATGACGAAATTCATAGATCAATTCTTAAAAAAAGAGCTTGAGCTGCCCGATGAAACAGACTTGCAGATCCAACGTGCGCACAGAGCCTTGGCACAGAACCCAAACTCAAACTCTGCACCCAGGTCAGTTGTGGTAAACTTTTTAAAATACGACGTAAAGGAAAGAATCCTGACACAAGCGTGGAAAAAAAAGATACGAGTTGGTGACAAACAGATATTCTTTGACCATGACTACCCGACAGAAATTGTGCAGCAGCGAAAGAAATATGCCAACATTAAAAAAATGCTGAAAGAGAAAAAAAATTAGATTCCAAACGCTGCTAACGAAGATGAGAATTCATTGGGACGACGGCGTGAAAACCTACAACACGGCCAGAGAGGCAGTGCGGGACATGAAGGAACGAGGCTTTGTGGTGAGCGTACCAGAGGAAGCGGCTGGAGCAGCGGCGGCACGGAGCGCACCGAGACAGCTGGAATGGAGGCGAGTGAGCGGCGGAGGGCGGGAGACGGACGTGGCGCACCGAGCCCAAGAAAAACTGCAAGGCTTTCAACGGAAAGCTTAGATTATAACAAAGATTAAGAAGGGCACAGAAGAAATGAAGGCCAAGAAGACAAGGTAAAAGAGAAACAAACGGCTAGGAGAGGTTAAAGTGATTTTTGTTGGACATTTCTAGACTAATGACTATTACTTGGATAGTAACTACAGGTCTAGGGAGGGCCCCTCACTCGGTGAGGACATTCCCTCCACCCTCCAACAGGGACCAATGGGCAGAAGAAAGGCCCAAAGTGTGGAGGTCGAAGTTCATTAATGTGTTTTTGTACATACAGTATGTGTGTTAGTTTTGTTGTTAAAGGGGCTAGGAGCACAAGTTAAAAAAATGGAAAAACATGAATATGGTTAAAAATCTTGAGATAATGACATTAAACGTGAATGGTCTGAACTCACTGTAGAGTTTACCTCCGGCCACTAGGGGCCACAAAGGAATATATTATGGAACGATAGGGGATAGTCATCCATTTTGTTTGTTGTTCTGTCTCATGCTTCCCCATTGTTCATGACACAACCTCTGCATCAAGTTACCGACTTTGTTACTGTAAGTTTCTCTGCTTCATTACTTATTCTGTTAGTTATATTCAGTTATGTTGGTTTCTTTATTACATATCTCCACATTTAGTTGCCGCGGTCATTTTATATTTGTATATTTGTATCCCTGCAGGGCTCCTTCATCTTTGTCATTAAAACATAAATTGACATCGAGGAGTGTATTTCTTCATGAAGGAGCCATGGTCGTCGTTGAATGCACTGTCCCTGGTTGTGATTTCAAGACGGGTGACGTGTCTGAAGCCCTCGCCATTGCTTTGCTGACAAATCATGGATTTAATCATCAGAGCCCTTCTATCCAGGCGCCCGTCCAACCCCCATCTTTTCATGGTCCGAAGTTAGATCGCCCTAGAGTTGACGTGGGCATATCGGCAGAGGAATGGAATATATTCACTCGTCGTTGGGATGTTTTCCGCACCGGTTCGAGCATAGAGGATGCACAAGCTCCTTTCCAGCTGTTCCAGTGCGCCGGTCCAGAGCTTGGGGACAACCTGTTGAAAGCCAATCCCAACGCAGCTTCCGGACCCCTGCCAGATCTTTTCGCCACCATGCGCTCCCTGGCTGTCATTCCAGTAGCCACCTCTGTCCTACGCACTGAGCTGCTTCAGTTACACCAGGAATGTGATGAAGCGTTTTGCGCGTTCTCTGCCAGGGTGCGGGGCAAGGCGGAGACGTGCGCCTACAATGCGGTATGTGAGTGTGGCAAAAATGTGAACTACACCGACCACGTCATCCGCGATGTTTTGGTTAATGGTATATATGACTCGGACATACGCCGCGAGACACTGGGGACACCAGACGTACTGTGCAAGCCAGTTAATGATGTGATTGCGCTTGTCAAAAACAAGGAAATGGCCCGCAACGCTCTTCCATCACCTACCCTATCAGCTGTGTCTTCATTCCAGCGCCTGAGGAAAAGTCCATCATTGGGTGCCGCCCCATCCCCAGTTGACAAGGCCAGACAAGCCGTGTGCCTGGACTGCAAATGCTCCTTCAAGGCCTTTACTGAGGGATCCCGCGGATGGAACACTAAGCCCCACCGAGTTTGTATTGACTGCTACAAGGCCCGCCGGCGTAGGAATCGTAACACACCTGCTATAGACAGTCAGCATGCCGCCGTCGAGTGTGAGCCAATCTCCCAGATTTCTTCGGTTCATGCTGGGGCCCGTACCGGCTGACGCCCTATCCCGAAGACCCGTGTCAGTGTCCCCGAACCCTCACCCGTTAAACTCGGGCACCACATTTTTTCGAGGGGTGAGTGGCGGCGTGCCAGGCTGAGAGACCACCCCCGTGTGTCGATCATTGTCGCTGTTGATGAGCCGGATGGACAGGGCAGCGGCACCAGCACCCGTGATTCAGTTAACGAAGCAAGGATATCTGCCATCGCGGACACTGGCGCGCAGTCCGACCTCTGGTCCCTGCAGGAGTTCCTGGCTTGTGGATTCCCACGCAATGTCTTGCACCCTGTCAATCTTAGCCTGTCTGCTGCCAACCGGTCGCCTATCGCCATTGAAGGGGCATTTTTTGCAAGGCTCTCAACAGCCCCCAGCTGTGGTGTGGGATCGTCCTGCTGCTCCATGATATATGTGAGTAGCTCTGTCCAAGCCATGTACCTCTCCCATGAGTCATTACTCAACCTTGGCCTCTTGCCTTTGGACTTCCCGTTAGGTAGCCGTGGGGTGAAACACGACGGTGCACGGAGTTCTGACAACCCTAGCACGTGTGACCAGCCCTCGTCCTCTAATGCTACACGGTCCACGATCAGTGGCTGTATGGGTCCGGCTAGTCCTCAGAGCGCTCAGTGTTCGTGTCCCCAGCGTACGGTACCCCCACCATGCCCTACAGAGCTACCATTCCCCTGCACCCCAGAGAATAATGGTCGGATGAAAGAATGGCTGCTCAAAAGATATGCTTCGTCTACATTCAATACATGCCCTCATCAAGCGTTGCCGTGCATGGAAGGGCCACCCATCGAAATACATGTGGACCCGGCTGCCACACCGAGAGCGTGCCACACAGCTGCCGTCGTCCCCATACACTGGCAGCAGAGGGTCTATGATGACCTCCTTCGGGATGAGGCCCTTGGTGTCATTGAGCGTGTCCCATACGGTGAGCCGGTGACTTGGTGCCATCGTATGGTAGTCACTCGTAAACATGACGGCTCCCCGCGGAGAACGGCGGACCTCTCGCCTCTTAACAAGTTTTGTCAACAGGAGACCTTTGCCACTGAATCCCCATTCCACCTCGCGCGACGTATCCCGAAAGACACCTGGAAGACTGTCACCGACGCCTGGAATGGCTACCACAGTGTACCCCTATGGGAATCTGACCGTCACCTTACCACCTTTATCACACCCTTCGGACGATGGCGGTACACCAGGGCACCACAAGGTTTCCTGTCATCGGGGGATGGGTACAACCGGCGTTTCGATGCTGTCCTCTCGGACTTTGAGCGCAAAGAACGTTGTGTGGATGATACTGTCCACTATGACACTGACCTAGCGCAGCACTGGTGGAGGACCATTGACTTTCTCACACGTGTTGGCCGATCAGGCATCATTTTGAATGCAGACAAGTTACAGTTTGCGGAGAGGGCCGTCGACTTTGCAGGTTTCAGGGTCTCAGACACCACTATCGAGCCGCTCCCGAAGTATTTGGATGCTATCAGAGACTTCCCCACCCCGGAATCCACGACAGATATTAGGAGCTGGTTTGGCCTCATCAACCAAGTGACCAACTATGCTCAGCTACGTGACACGATGGCGCCATTCAAACCGTTCCTCAGCCCACGTTGTAAGTTTTCATGGTCGTCTGAACTGGAGGAGGCTTTCCAAAAATCCAAAGAAGCCATTGTTGGTGCCATCTGCAAGGGTGTGGAGATCTACGACATGGAGAAACGTACCTGTCTCTGCCCAGACTGGTCCAGGCGAGGTATCGGTTACTTCCTTCTACAACAACATTGTAACTGTACCTCTGGCGCACCGGACTGTTGCTTGGGGGGTTGGAGGATTACCCTGGCTGGTTCCCGATTTCTGTCCTCAGCGGAACAACGTTATGCTGCCATCGAGGGTGAGGCCCTGCCGGTGGCCTGGGGCCTTGAGCAGACAAGGTACTTCACACAGGGCTGTGACAACCTCGTCGTGGTCACCGACCACAAGCCGCTAGTGAAGATTTTCGGTGACCGTACGCTGGATGAGATCACAAACTCTCGTCTCTTCAGACTCAAGCAACGTACCCTTCCGTGGCGCTTCAACATAGTGCACCTGCCTGGCAAGAGTAACCATGCTGCTGATGCCACCTCAAGGCATCCCTCGCCCTCGGGATCGGCGGACGTGCTCTCGTTAGGGTCATGGAGCGTGCCCGATGCCGTGGAATCAGCGTTGATGGCTTCCATCCGTGATGACGCTCAGGAACTTGGAGCAATCTCCTGGCATCTCCTAGCACAAGAGACGGCTGCGGACACATGCTTTGCCCGGCTACTACACCTCATTGAACACGATGGTGTGGTCGATGCAAATGACCCTGCCCTGGCGGACCTATCTCCAGTGTGTGAGGCCATCTATGCTCAGGATGGTGTGCTGCTGTATCATGACCGTGTGGTGGTCCCTCCGTCCCTCCGGGACAGAATCCTTCGGCACCTCCATGCGGCTCACCAAGGCGTTTCTGCTATGGAAAACCGTGCCCGTGCTATAGTCTATTGGCCTGGAATGTCCAAAGACATTCAGGCCACCAGATATGGATGTGCTGACTGCAATCGGAATGCCCCTTCGCAGGCGGCTACGCCCCCCCTGCCATCCCCACCTCCATCCACACCTTTTGAGGCGGTGTTCGCTGACTTTTTTGACTATGGGGGCCGCCACTACTTGGTTGTTGGCGATCGACTGTCAGGCTGGGTGGAAGTTCTTAGCTCTTCAGCTGGCACAGACCTGGGAGGCTCGGCAGGCTTAGTTCGCCACCTCTGCTCCTTCTTCGCTACCTTTGGCCTTCCTGAGGAACTTTCCAGCGACGTTGGTCCAGAGTTTATGGCAGGCCACACAGAGAACTTCCTGCGCTTATGGCATGTCAGGCATCGTGTCTCTTCAGTTGGTTTTCCACAGTCGAATGGGAGAGTGGAGGTTGCTGTGAAGACTGCTAAGAGTCTTTTGATGTCCAATACTGGCCCGACAGGCAGCCTCGATCACGACCGCTTTCTGTGTGCTATATTGCAATTGCGCAACACGCCTGACCCTGACTGCCACCTCTCCCCGGCGCAAATCATTTTTGGTCGCCCCCTTCGCGATTCCTTCCCCTTTGTCAACCGGCTGGAGAAGTTCTCTAACCCGTATGTCCGACCACTCTGGCGCCAGGCGTGGATGGCAAAGGAGGATGCCCTCCGGACCCGCCTGTCCCGTACGACTGAGTCCCTACGGACACACTCGAGACCACTCCGACCACTGGCACTTGGCGAGTCGGTGTTCCTCCAGAATCAGTTGGGTCCGAGCCCTAACAAGTGGGACAGATCAGGAGTGGTGGTGGAGTCTCTGGGTCATGATCAGTATCGCGTCAAGGTTGACGGATCGGGATGTCTCACTTTATGCAACCGGCGGTTCCTTCGTGCCTTCACACCAGCGACCCCCCATTCCCATGTGCAACCGGCTGCCCCATTGCCGACACCCTATGCCCTGGCGGGAGAGTATCCACATATCCGCCCGGGCTCTCAGCTGTCAGCGGACGAGCACCCTAACTTGGCTCGGGACACATCTGTGCCGGAACCCTGCGATGAGGCTGCCCCTGCAACCGACACCCAAGTGGCGCCTGCCCCGACGGTCTCAACCCCGACCGTTCCATCTCCTGCGTCACGGCCACCGTCAGCATCGCCCCGACCCCGTCAGCTGTGCCGCCCGAGGAGGCCGCCCAAGCGCTATGAACCTGAGATGGGCCATTAGGTATAGGATTGAGTCCGTCTACCTCTTCCAGTTTGTTGGTTTCCGGACTGGGGGGGATGTAGAGTTTACCTCCGGCCACTAGGGGCCACAAAGGAATATATTATGGAACGATAGGGGATAGTCATCCATTTTGTTTGTTGTTCTGTCTCATGCTTCCCCATTGTTCATGACACAACCTCTGCATCAAGTTACCGACTTTGTTACTGTAAGTTTCTCTGCTTCATTACTTATTCTGTTAGTTATATTCAGTTATGTTGGTTTCTTTATTACATATCTCCACATTTAGTTGCCGCGGTCATTTTATATTTGTATATTTGTATCCCTGCAGGGCTCCTTCATCTTTGTCATTAAAACATAAATTGACATCGAAGAGTGTATTTCTTCACTCACCTGTTAAAAGGGAAAGAATAATAATAAAATTCAAGAAGGAAAAAGCCGAAATTATATTTATGCAAGAGACACATTTGAACAAGACAGAACATGAGAAACTAAAGAGATTTGGCTATAAGAACTCCTACTACAGTTCATTTAAGGGAGAAACTAAAAGGGGGGTTATGATACTAATTTCAAATAAAATACAATTTGAATGTGAACAAGAAATCCAGAATAAAGAAGGCAGATATGTAATAGTAAAGGGAAGAATAGATGGTATGCAGATCACATTAGTGAACATCTATGCCCCACCAGAAAGTGACAAGGGTTTTTTTCAACATCTGTTTGATCTCATAGCAACACACAGTGAAGGAGTCCTAATATGTGGAGGAGACTTAAATGCCATGATGGATCATGAAGTTGACACAACAAGTGTTAAGAAGACAAAAAAACATGTAACTGTCACGACTCGCCGCTCATCATCTGACTCAGCTGCGCGCACACCTGCGCCTCGTCAGCCACGGGCTATTTAGCCCACTCAGCCCTGTGCAGCGGTCTGGAGCCGTCTGTTCGCATCGGCACTTCTTCGCAGTTGGATCATCTTCTGATCATCAGCGAAACTACACTTCAACGTAAGCATTCCTTACCTTTTGCAAGTCTTCTCCCCTGTGCACAGGTGGATTCCCTGGTGGCGGACACCCCGTCATCGCCATCCTACCCTCACCGTCGTCACAGGCTCTGCAGGATGCTGTCTTCCGGGCTTCTCCCTTGGCCAGTGCCAGCCACCTGTCAATCACAAGTAAGCGGCACACGACTCATAATCCCTGTCTTGGTGTGGTGCCCTTTACCCCTGTCCTCTGCTCTCTCCATAGGGTTGCCCGGCTGTACGGCGCACCGCTCTGCTTCTTGTGCATCGGCGTTCACCCTCATCATATATACATATCTCACACATCCATCCATACACGCCTGCCTGTTGAATAAAGCTGTTAAATCTATCCTGAGCCTGCGTGCGTGTTTCCTGAGCCGGACATTATGTCAGTACGGCTCCAGCAGAGCGGCTCAGCAGACAGCGGGCTCGCACGCCGTCTTTCCACCCTCGAGGCTCGGGTGGATTTAATAGCCCACCAACAGCAGGTGATACTGAATCAATTGGTTAACATCACTCACCGGTTAGACCGCTTGGACCCCCAGCAGGCGTTCCCCTCGGCTCGCCAGGGAGGGGTAGCTCCTGTCGCTCCGGTGGCCAGCCAATCTGCCACGGGAACGCCAACCCGACTCACACCTATCCTGACCCCCGCCCGCTTCAGTGGGAAGCTCGGCGGAGCGCGGGGGTTCATCATGCAGTGTGAGTCGATGTTTCTGCACGTTCCCGGGGATTTTCCCTCGGACCACAGCCGAATTGGCTATATTGGTAATCTCCTGGAGGGGCGAGTGTTAACTTGGGCTTACGCCGTTATGGCGAAGCCCAGTTACGCAAACCTCTCCTACAGCCAGTTCGTGCAGAGGTTTCTCGAGGTTTTTGATCATTCCCGGCGTGATAGCATCCTCACTGACCATCTCCTTGGCCTCCAACAGGGAAGCCGGTCAGCGGCGGATTACGCTATCGACTTCCGGGTCGCAGCGGAGGAGGTAGGCTGGGGTGAGGCGTCACTCTGTGGTATCTTCCTCCGCAGCCTCAGCTCTGATCTGAGGGATGAGCTGGCCAGTCGAGACCTTCCGGAGACGCTCTCGGAGCTAATCTCCTTAACTATTAGCTTGGATAACAGGCTGCGTGAACGATCCACTGAGTGGAAGTTAATCGGCCGCTCGCGTGGAGGCTCCGTCCGCACGCCTCAAGCTCGCCCCCTGGCGTTACCTCCTCCGGAGGGGGGCAATGGATCAGCGTTCTCGTCGCGCCCTCCGCCAGTACCCGGGCTCGCCTGGGGAAGCTAATGATCCTACCAGCAGACTAAATTCGAAGAGACGACGCCTCTGTGCCAAGTCAAAGAAGAATCCTAGTCACAGTCCTAAAGCCGAAAGCAAACAGCCCCAAGAGCACTTTGTGGTAGGATCGGCCCTTCGCATATTACAACTAAACGTTGAAGGCCTATCTGCAGCCAAGCGAAGCCTTATCGAAGTCCTCGCCTTCCAACATTCGATTGATGTAATCTGCCTCCAAGAGACTCATATTGGCACAGAGGAAGCTGGCCGCTTCACCATCAAAGGCTTTGACCTCCTGTGCTATGTTCTACATGCTAAACATGGACGTGCCACCTATGTGCGTTCTGACATAGTTGAAGCAAATCACCTGATAACAACACATTTCTCAGACACCATAATCATTGGTGGCTTCCATATTGTCAATGTGTACAAGCCCCCTAATGCCAACTGGGATCTGCAGGTCTTACCCACCCTACCCCACCCTGCCATCTATGTGGGGGACTTTAACAGCCATCACCCTGACTGGGGGTACCCAGCAGTGGACAGTGATGGGAAGGCACTTTCAGACTGGGCATCCAGAAATGACCTCGCTTTGATATACGACCCCAAACAAAGAGGAACCTTCCACTCTGCTAGGTGGAAGAAGGACTATTCTCCTGACCTGTGTTGGGTCAGCTCTTTGAATGGGGAGCCATATCCTACACAGATCCTCATTCTTGATGATTTTCCACACAGCCAACACCGGCCCCTGCTTGTACACATTGGCCTACAACTTCCAGTCATATACAGCCCAAGGAAGATGCGCTGGAACTTCCGCAAAGCCAACTGGAAGAAATTCAGTGAAACTCTGGACCGGAGCGTTGTTACCATCCCACTCCACACCATCACTGTAGATGAAGCATACAACCGCTTCTGCAGCGCAATCTTCAAGGCTGCCCATACTGCAATCCCACGAGGCTACCGACCCCTCTATGTCCCATGTTTGGACGGAGAAAGTGCTGCCCTCCTACAATCCTATCAAACATCAGGGGACCCAGAGATAGCAGACCATCTCATTGAATCGCTAAATACAGCTCGGCGAAAGAAATGGGAGGAGACAGTTGCTGACCGGAGCTTTACCCACTCTAGCAGGAAATGTTGGAGCCTCATCCGTCGCCTAGGAGCTGCACAGAAGCCCCCTAGCCAAAGCCGAGCATCCGTCACACCCAACCAAGTTGCATCCCACCTACTGACTATCGCCAAAGCACCCCAAGACAAAGACACCAAAAGAGCAGTTACAACTGAGCTAAAAAAACACCAAAAAATGCCTGTAGAGGAAACGAACCCTGAACCCTTCGAGGCTGCTGAACTGGAGAAAGTCCTACAGAGCCTGAAATGTGGAAAGGCAGCAGGATACGATAACATCTTCCCAGAATTCATGAAAAATCTTGGCCCCCGAGCCCTAACCTGGTTGACACAATTCTACACAAGGATCACACAAACAAACTCGATCCCAAAGAAATGGCGGACAGCAAAGGTCATTGCCATCCCAAAACCTGGCAAAGACCACAAATTACCAGCAAGCTACCGCCCAATCTCCCTACTCAGCGTTCCTTACAAAATCATGGAGCGCCTAATTCTGCAACGCATTTCCCCAGAGGTAGAGGATATTTTAAGTGTGGATCAAGCAGGTTTCCGCAAGGACCGCAGTACAGGAGAACAAGTACTGGCCCTAACCACCTTCATCGAAAATGGCTTCGAGAGCAGACTGAAGACAGGGGCTGTGTTTCTCGACCTTACAGCCGCCTATGATACGGTCTGGCACAAAGGCCTCCTCCTGAAACTTATAAAGGCGATCCCTGCTTGGGCAACAGCAATTATAAAAACCCTGCTGACCAACCGAAGGTTCAGAGTCCACCTCAGTCAGAAGACAAGTGCATGGAGAATGCAGAAAAACGGACTCCCACAAGGCTCAGTTCTAGCTCCAACTCTGTTCAACCTCTACATAAACGACCTGCCTACTACAAAATCCCGCAAATTCACCTATGCAGACGACATCTGTTTGGCATTCCAAGCACCAGACTTTGAACCACTGGAACGGGTGCTCACGGAAGATCTTGCCAAACTGGACCAGTTCTGTAAAATCTGGCGCCTAAAACCAAGCCCAGCAAAAACCGTCTCCAGTGTATTCCATCTCCACAATGCAAAAGCTGCCAGAGAACTAAACATCCACCTGAGCGGACTCAAGCTTAAGCATGCCCCAAATCCAACTTATCTTGGAGTGACCCTTGATAGGACCTTATCCTTCAAGGAACATCTAAAGGGGACGGCTGCTAAGGTGAAGGTACGAAACAACCTGCTCTGCAAGCTCGCTGGTGCAAAATGGGGGGCGGCAGTCTCCACCCTGCGCACCTCAGCACTGGCCCTTTCATACTCTGTAGCAGAATATTGTGCCCCTGTCTGGTCCAGGTCATCTTACACACACCATGTAGACACCCAGCTCAACACAACCATGAGAACTATAACTGGAACAATCCGCTCAACACCACTCCCCTGGCTCTCTGTACTGTCAAACATAGCCCCTCCACACATCCGGCGAGCAGCATTAACTCAAAGGATGCTCCAAAAAGTTAAAGATTCTCCTCACTTACCAATCCATGCAGATATCTACACTCCACCCACTGCCCGACTTTCATCCAGATGGCCGATTTGGAAAAACCCTCCCCCAGCTGACTTTACCATCCAGACAGCTTGGCAAGAGGAATGGGAGACCAAGGAGGTCCCAAACAAACAGCTGGTGATAAACCCCAACCAACAGGTCCCGGGCACCAACCTCCCAAGGAGACAGTGGTCTACACTCAATCGCTTCAGGACTGGACATGGCCCCTGCTTGGCCAGCCTTTACAGATGGGGCAGTAGCCCTAGCCCACTGTGCGCATGTGGAGAGGAGCAAACAATGGAACACATCATAGAGGCTTGCCCGCTCCAAAGACTGGAAGGAGGATTACACACCCTCCATACAGCAAACCAGGAGGCAACTGCTTGGCTTAAGGACTTTGCATTCGCTAAATAAATAAATAACCTCCTCCGGAGTCTTCCGAGGAATCGGAGGTAATGGTGGTTGGTCGGTCAAAGCTCCTCCTAGCGGAGAAACAGCGCCGCCGGGAGTTGGGCCTCTGCATGTATTGCGGAGGTGATCAACATACCGTGGAGCATTGCCCGGAGAAGCCAAACGGGGAGGTCCGCGAGTCACTGTAGGGGGCCTCGCGGACTCTAACCGGTCGAATCCCCTCACTAGTTTATCTCTGCCCATTCAATTCTGTCACAATGCCACGGGGCACCTCACACACGCACTGGTGGACTCAGGAGCAGAGCAAAGCTTCATTTCAAAGAGCCTGGCAACCCAATTGGGCATTCCCTGCCACCCTCTGGCCGTTCCTCTCAGCCTGGTCACCCTCTCCCGTGCGCCCCTTGGACTAGTGACTCATCGCACCCAGCCGATCCCTGTTATCATCTCAGGTAATCACCGGGAGGATCTCACCCTGTATGTCCTATCCTTTTCTGTGTCGCCTGTCATTCTAGGTTACCCCTGGTTGCGCCTGCACAACCCTGTGCTGGATTGGCAGACAGGAAGAATAGCTGCCTGGAGCTCCTTCTGTATGGGAACCTGCCTACAGTCCGCAGCCTGCGCCCCGTCCTCTCCCCCGCCGGCCAAGGACGCCGCACCTCCGGATCTCTCTCTGGTGCCCTCGGAGTTCCACGACCTGGGCCTCGTGTTTAGTAAGTCCAGGGCGATGTCTCTCCCTCCTCATCGGCCCTACGACTGCACCATCAACATCCGCCTGGGCGCGCCCCTGCCATCTGGACGTCTTTACAGCCTGTCAGCGCCGGAACGAGAGGCTATGGATAGCTACATCGAGGAGTCACTCAATGCGGGAATCATCCGCCCCTCCTCGTCTCCGCTCGGCGCTGGGTTCTTCTTCGTCTCTAAGAAGGATGGGTCACTCCGCCCCTGTATTGATTTTAGGGCCCTGAATGACATCACGGAGAAGGACCGTTACACCCTGCCTTTAATGGACACTGCCTTCCACTCCCTCCAGGGGGCGACCTGGTTCACCAAGTTGGATCTCCGCAGTGCTTACCACCTCGTCCGGATCCGGGAGGGTGATGAGTGGAAGACGGCCTTTCGAACGCCTAGTGGTCACTTCGAGTATCTGGTGATGTCGTTTGGGCTGACCAACGCCCCCGCTGTGTTTCAACGCCTCATCAACGATGTCCTACGTGATTTCCTTGGCCTCTTCGTTTTCATGTACCTGGATGACATCCTTATCTTCTCCAGGTCACGGGAGGAACACCAGGTCCACGTGAGGCGGGTCTTACAATGGCTGCTGGAGAACAGGTTGTACGTCAAGGCCGAAAAATGTGAGTTTTACGCCAAGACCACCTCCTTCTTAGGATTCATAATCTCACACAACCAAGTCCTTCCCGACCCCGCAAAGGTCAACGCAGTGGTTGAGTGGCCCACGCCGACCTCTAGGAAACAGGTACAGCAGTTTATTGGGTTCGCCAACTTCTACCGCTGTTTTGTGCCCAATTTCGGTGCCATCGTTGCCCCGTTGACCCATCTCACTTCCCCCAAAAACCCCTTCCGGTGGACCGAAGAGGTCGCAGCAGCGTTTCAGGCGTTGAAGACGGAGTTCTCCTCCTCCTGAGTCCTGACCCAGGTTGACCCCGCGCTGCAGTGTTTGGTGGAAGTCGACGCGTCTGATACGGGAGTGGGGGCGGTGCTGTCCCAGCGATCACCCACCGACGGGGTCAAGCGACCCTGCGCCTTCTTCTCACGGCGTCTGTCTCTGGCTGAGCGGAACTACGATGTCGGGGACAGGGAGCTTCTCGCCATCAAGCTCGCCCTGCAGGAGTGGCGCCACTGGCTGGAGGGGGCTGCGTTGCCGTTCGTGGTGCTGACGGACCACAAGAACCTGGAATATCTAAGATCTGCTAGACGCCTGAATGCCCACCAGGCGCGCTGGTCCTTGTTCTTCGCCCGGTTCCGTTTTACCATCACCTACCGCCCTGGTTCGAAGAACGGCCTGCCCGATGCCCTGTCCAGGCAGTTTGCCCCCGAGACGTCAGAGGAGCCGGGCCATACCATTCTGCCCAGCTCGTGTGTTGTGGGGGCGATTTCCTGGTCCATCAGGGACAAGATCCGGAGGGCGCAGGAGACCGAACCGGACCCTGGCGGCGGACCGGAGGGGAGGCTGTTTGTTCCATCTACTGTCCGGGGGGAGGTCATCCATTGGGTTCACACCTCCAAACTCGCCTGTCACCCTGGTGTTTCCCGGCTAGTGGATCTCCTTCAGCGTTCCTTCTGGTGGCCAGGTCTTCAGAAGGATGCCACCAATTACGTCCGGGCATGCCCTGTGTGTGCCACCGGCAAGTCAGGAAACTCTCCCCCCGCGGGTCTGCTCCAGCCCCTGCCGATCCCTGGCAGGCCCTGGTCCCACATAGCCCTCGACTTCGTCACCGGTCTCCCAGTCTCCAACACCTATGACGCTGTGCTGACCATCGTGGATTGTTTCTCCAAGGCTGCCCACTTCGTGCCACTCTGGGGCCTCCCAACGGCACGGGAGACAGCGGACCTTCTGGTTCAACATGTGATCAGGCTGCACGGGATACCGGTGGACGTCGTCTCTGATCGCGGGCCCCAATTTGTCTCAGAGGTATGGAAGTGTTTCTGCAACGCCCTGGGGGCAAAGGTAAGCCTCTCCTCCGGCCACCACCCGCAGTCCAACGGGCAGTGTGAACGGGCCAACCAGGAGCTGGAAGCCGCCTTACGCTGCATCACCTCCTCCAACCCGTCGTCCTGGAGCGCGCACCTGGCCTGGGTAGAGTATGCCCACAACACGACACGGTCTGTGGCCACAGGGATGTCCCCCTTTAAGGCGTCCCTGGGATACGACCCACCGTTGTTCCCGGAGCAGGAGGGTGAGCTGGCTGTTCCATCCATCCAGGCGCACCTGAGACGTTGTCGGAGTCTGTGGACCAAGACGCGCGATGCGCTTTTACGCACGGCGGCGCGCAACAGCACCACAGCGAATCGCCACAGGAGACCGGCTCCTGCCTATCAGGTGGGCCAACGAGTCTGGTTAGCCTCTCAGGACATCCACCTCAAGGCTGAGAAGAGGAAGCTGGCCCCACGCTTCATTGGTCCCTTCACCATCTCAAAAATCATCAACCCGGTGGCTGTGCGTCCGGCCCTCCCCCCCTCCCTCCGCATATGTCCCACCTTCCACGTATCTAAGATTAAGCCCGTGGTCTCCAATCCCCTCTGAGCCCGCCCGTGTCGCCACTCGCGCCTCTGATGATCGACGGCCACCAGGCCTGGAGAGTCGCTTCCATCTTGGACTCCCGGCGCCGAGGTCGCGGGCTGCAGTACTTGGTGGACTGGGAGGGATTCAGTCCTGAGTGGAGGTCCTGGGTGCGCTCTTCCTTGGTGTTGGACAGGAGTCTCCACATGGAGTTCCACCGGGCGCACCCGGACAAACCAGCGCCAGGAGGCGCTGCTGGGGGGGGGGGAGTACTGTCACGACTCGCCGCTCATCATCTGCCTCAGCTGCGCGCTCACCTGCGCCTCGTCAGCCACGGGCTATTTAGCCCACTCAGCCCTGTGCAGCGGTCTGGAGCCGTCTGTTCGCATCGGCACTTCTTCGCAGTTGGATCATCTTCTGATCATCAGCGAAACTACACTTCAACGTAAGCATTCCTTACCTTTTGCAAGTCTACTCCCCTGTGCACAGGTGGATTCCCTGGTGGCGGACACCCCGTCATCGCCATCCTACCCTCACCGTCGTCACAGGCTCTGCAGGATGCTGTCTTCCGGGCTTCTCCCTTGGCCAACGCCAGCCACCTGTCAATCACAAGTAAGCGGCACACGACTCATAATCCCTGTCTTGGTGTGGTGCCCTTTACCCCTGTCCTCTGCTCTCTCCATAGGGTTGCCCGGCTGTACGGCGCACCGCTCTGCTTCCTGTGCATCGGCGTTCACCCTCATCACATATACATATCTCACACATCCATCCATACACGCCTGCCTGTTGAATAAAGCTGTTAAATCTATCCTGGGCCTGCGTGCGTGTTTCCTGAGCCGGACATTATGCCAGTAGCAAAGTTCATAAGAACCTCACTGACAGAAATGGGTATGGTAGACATATGGAGGGACCTGCACCCACTCGAAAAAGACTATTTTACCACCTTGGGGGAGCCAGATTATTTAGCATCTCAGACAAGAGACAGTGGATAAACATGGGAGAACAATACTCAGGAGGTTCCTGGCGAGATAGCAGGAAGGAGTTAAGGACGTAGGGGGTTGAATGCAGTGTGATGCAAATGTCATGTTGTGTGTGGAGAAATGCCATGAAACTTAAGAGGAGAGTGCCTGCAGAAATGTTCAGTCTGTTCTGTGCTAGAGAGATGTGAAGTGTGTAATAAACTGTGTGCCATGAGCCCGACTCTTATTTCACACACTCCACACTATACACATTATTCAGCAGTCCATAAAGTACACTCTAGAATAGATTACTTCCTTATGAATGAAGGTGACAGACATAGGGTGAGAAACTGTCGGATTGGAGGGGCAGAAATATCAGATCATAATCCTATATACATGGAAATATATTTAAACAATAGAAAACGACAAACAACATGGAAACTTAATGTAGGACTATTAAATGATGAGAACATGAAAGAAAGAATAAAGTTAAACATAAATGAGTATATCGAGGAGAATGATAATGGAGAAGTGGACCCAACAATACTATGGGACGCATTAAAAGCCGTGTTAAGAGGTAAATTAATTGTTGAATCAGGAAAAGCAAAAAAGTCTAAACTGGAATCAAATGAACAAAGATGTGAGAGACTGAGGGAATTAGAACGTAAACATCAAAACACAAATGACCCAAAAATATATCAAGAAATTAAGGAAGAAAAAATAAAGATAAAAGAAATACAAATAGATGAAATTGAAAGGAAAAATAGATATTTAAAACAACAATATTATGAAACGGGGCCAAAGGCCACAAAACTGTTGGCAAAACGGTTAAGAAAACAACAAACAGTGAATAATGTATATAAGATTAAGGACCCCATCACAAATAAATCCACAGTTACCCCAGAAAACATCAAAGAAATATTCCATAAATTCTATCAAGAACTATACTCACAACCTGACGAAACAAATGTTAAGGATATTAAAAAATTTCTATGCACATTGGACTTACCATCAATAGGAAACCAACAAAATGAAAAGCTAACAGCAGAAATAACAACACAAGAGATTAAAGATGTGATTAAGTCACTAAAAAATGGTAAATCACCAGGTAGTGAAGGATACCCATCTGAGTTTTATAAACTGTTTATAGAAGAACATACGCCACAGCTCCTAAAGTCATTTAACTGGACATTAAACAACAACAAAATACCCCCATCATGGAACGAAGCCATTATTTCAGTTATTTTAAAGCCAGGGAAAGATAGGGAACAATGTGGAAATTATAGGCCAATCTCTTTATTAAATGTGGATTATAAAATATATACAATTATCTGTAAACGAATAAAAACATTCTTGACGGAATTGATAGAGGATGATCAAACTGGTTTCATAGAGGGACGCCAAACACATGATAATATCAGGAGAACAATCCACATAATTAATCAAATACATAAAGAAAAGAAAAGTGCAGTAATAATGAGTTTAGATGCAGAAAAAGCATTTGATAGGGTTAATTGGATGTTTCTATATAATGTGCTGGAATGCTTTGGATTTAATGAAAAGTCAGTGCAATGCATAAAGACACTGTATCAAAAACCTGTGGCAAGAATCAAGATAAACGGTAGCTTAACAGACAAAGTAAATATACAAAGATCAACTAGGCAGGGATGCTGCCTATCGCCCACCTTGTTTGCTCTGTTCATAGAGCCACTGGCTCAAGTGATGCGACAAAATAAGAAATTAAAAGGTGTAACAATAAAGGGAGCGGAACACAAGATTGGGCTGTTTGCAGACGATATTATAGTTTACCTTGAACAACCAGATGA
Source organism: Pholidichthys leucotaenia (assembly GCA_020510985.1). NCBI lineage: Eukaryota > Metazoa > Chordata > Actinopteri > Cichliformes > Pholidichthyidae > Pholidichthys > Pholidichthys leucotaenia. Next base: position 362,807,418 of record CM035836.1, on the reverse strand, counting down.
ATCAATAATGGAAATGATGGACTAGATAGAAAATTTTGGAAAATTATCAGGATACAAGATAAACATACCAAAAACACAAATACTGACATTCCACTATAACCCTTTAAACCAGATAACTGATAAGATCAAACTAAACTGGAAACAAAAAGAAATAAAATACCTTGGAGAGAACTTACCTAAAGATCTAAGCAAAATCTATAAAGCAAACTATGATAGGTTAGAACAAGAAATAAAAAAAGATATTGATAGATGGTCAATCTTAAACATGGATCTGAATTCAAAAATTAAGACAGTCAAAATCAGCATACAACCTAGACTGCTTTACCTCTTCTAGGCTCTACCAACAGAGATTCCTGGTGCCCAGTTCTCAAAGTGGGACAGGATGATATCGAGATTTGTTTGGGGAGGTAAAAAGCCAAGAGTGAAATATAAAACTCTCCAGTTACCAAAAGAGAAAGGCAGCATGGGTCTACCGAGTCTAAAGGAATATCACTACTCAGCACAAATAAGATATATCATATGATGGTGCGACGGAGGATGCGAGGCAAAATGGAAAGAAATGGAAAAGGAAATTGAGGGACTCCCAGTGCAAAGCATAATAGGAGATAAGGATGCATATAAGCAAATCAAACAAATAGACTCAATCACTAAATTTACTTTGGAACTGTGGTATAAAATAGTACAAAAGTATAATATAAAGGAGGACATAAAACTATTGAAATGGGTAGCATTTTACAGTCAGTTTGAACCGGCAAAGCAAGATGGGGATATAAAAATCTGGTGAACAAGGGAATCACAGCATGGGGCACTATGGGAAAAAAAGATTTGGGGAGTTTTGTAAACATGAGAAGAAAATTTAAACTAGAAAAATCTGAATTCTTCAGATATCTGCAGATGAGAGATTATTATATGAGAAAGATTAGGCATAACCTCCACACAGATGTGAGTGAGATTATACAGTTCATTTTAAGCTCGTATGCAGGAAATAAAATAAGAATTATTTCAAAGCTATATCAGAAACTTATGGCAAACAAACATTCAAGTAACTATATAAAGGAGAAATGGGAGAAAGAGCTAAATTTAAACATAACAGAAGAAAACTGGCAAGAAATATGGAAAACACAACACACATCAACAAGTTCAAGGACATGGAGGGAATTTGGATGGAAAAGCCTGATTCACTATTTCGTTACACCACAGATCCAAAGAAAATATACAAATACCAAATCTATGTGCTGGAGGGGCTGTGGGGCTCAAAATGCAGACCACTCGCATATGTTTTGGAAATGCTGCAAAATCTCATCATTCTGGAAATCTATACATGTGACAATACAGAGGATATTAGGATATAATATACCAATGAACTGTAACTTGATGTATTTATGTGATCTTAAAAGAGACAATGTAATACAGGCTGAGGACAGATATTTAGTTAAAATCATGCTGATTGCATGTAAAAAAAAAACAATCACAAGAAAATGGCAATCAGAAGTTCTTCCTGACCAAGAGCAATGGACTGACATTGTTGAGGATATACGTTTAATGGAAAAACTAACATATCGACAAAGAATGCAAGAAGGACAATATGAAAAAAAATGGTGGAAATGGACACACTACAAAGTGCAACAACGAGACAGTAATTGAAAGAATAACCAAAGACACTGGAAAAAACAGAAGAATTTAGAGATGGAAACTAAAAACTTGATGCTCCAACATTTGTCCCCCCCCCTTTTTTCCTCTTTTTTTCCCTTTTTTTTCTTCTCTTTCTTTTTGGCTGTATGGTTAGCTCCTTTTTTTAAGTATAGAGACTGTGATCTGAATATAATATGCATGATGAAAAATGAATAAAAATCAAAGTTACAAAAAAAAAAAAGTAAAAAATTTACACCATGCTAAACTGATTCTCCAGCACAAAGGGCAACCTTATTCTGCACAGCACAAACTACGCTTAAAGTGCACACCCACCCACCCCCACCCCCAACACACACACACCTGACCCAGCGTTACAGATTGGGGTTACGCTCTTAAAAGTATGAAAACAGGGACCGTTTCTGTCAGTGAGTGGAGAAAAACACACACTCCCAATATAAAGTGAATAAAAGCTTCTAACTCACTATTAAGGCCAGGAGCTCCCTTTCTTTATGCTTTTGAGGGTTGAGATGATTAGGAAACTTACCTTAAATAGAAGCATTGACTTCTGTTTCAAAATAAAACAGGAAATGTGACAGCAATATTAAAAACGGTGGGTTTGCAGAGAAATCAACTCCCTCTTTAAAATGAACTAAAAAAAGAATATTATAAATTGTTATCATAAAAAAATAATTGAAAATGTATTCATGATTATCAAGTATTTTATGTTACGCTAGTGGTATTTTTGTTGAATATGAGGGTCACAGGTATATTTTATTTAAAAAAAATGCAATTCTACTTCTTTTGGATGCTCCCTTTAGGGGTCGCCACAGCAGATCATCTGCCTCCACCTCACCCTATCCCTTGCCTCTTCCTCTGCAACACCAACCCTCTCCACGTCCTCCTTCATTACATCCATGAATCCTCTCTGAGGTCTTCCTCTTTTCCTCCTGCCTGGCAGCTCCATCTTCAACATCCTTTGTCCAGGGCGGCTGTGGTGCAGGTGTAGTGCGGCTGACTACCAGTGTTGGGCAAGTTACTAAAAAATGCTAACTAATTACAGTTAGTGGTTACTTCTTTTCAAAAAGTAATTGAGTTACTTTACCAATTACTACATGATTAAAGTAACTAGTTACTTGGAAGAGTAACTCATGTTACTTTTAAATGCATACTTAAATCATCTTGCACACATAGCAAGATAATTTAATTAATGGATTACATTACGGACTAATTAATGTCAGGCTGAAAACTGAGTGTTTCAAACAGAGCTTTTAGAACATGTTCAGTCTGCTTTATCCTGCCTTGAGAGCTCTTATTGTGGGAAAAATCTGAAGAAAATCAACATGATTTTGCCAGTAATTTCCTCATTTTGGAGTGATGGTTGGCAACACTACATAAAGTTGTCCATGTTTATCCTATCTTTATAATACGGATTTAATCCGTTGTGCAGTGATCCAAAGAAAATGTCCATTCTCCACAGTCCAAATGTCTGCTGTGACAGAGACATGATCCAATCCCTTAAATTCCTTTTGGAGATCAAAATCCATTTTTGAATAATATTTATCCAGGTAGCAAGTAACTTCAGTGGATCACAGTCTCTGCTGTCTGTTGGAAAGTGACTGTTATCACATCTTTTTTCTGTAATGATGTATCTGGCAATCAATCGGTTTTAATTCTTGCTTGGTCACAAACTGTCCAGATACATACCTATGCTTGAAATCCAGCCGTGGCTGTTGAGACAAGAGTATTTCCACTTTACATCCAGCTGTGGCTGTTCAGATAGCGTAGAGCCACTAACACGGTATTGTTAGCATAGCTAGCTGTTACTTAGCTCTAACTTTGTTGGAGCTTTGTTGCTGTTTTCAAGTGCTTCTATTCTGTCCTGGTAATACGGCTGGGTATTGTAGACAGATAGCGAACAATAAAGACAGCAGGCTGATTCCAGGTTGACTGATTTACTGAAATCGTTTTTGTCTTGTTTGTCTTTTTTCTTGTAAAACTGAAACACAATGAAATATACATAATACAGAATGTTACATAAGAAATAATAATACAACACTCTGTATATAAACAGTTTCTCTTATTACAGGCACTTAACTCGGGTAAGTAATTTGCTCTACAGATTCAAACTAAGGTAAGTATTTCACAGTTTCCACAGGTTACAAAGTTAAGGTAAGTTAAATCAGGTAAATATTACGAAATTATACTAACACATTTTTATTTTATAGAGGACAGCTACACAGCTAAGTAAGCAGGTAAGCATAGCCAAATGAATAGCTAACTAGCTTTCACACGAAGCACCATAACAACACAATATAACTTGGGCTAACAAAAGGCTAAATGACTCAGCAGTTAGCTAAGTACCATTGCAAACGATTAGCCATTAACACCTTTTAATCGTGATCTTTTTATAGCTTAAATTTAGCGTTTTTAACATCATATTCCAAACTATGGTCATCTTAAACAAGTATTACAACAATTTTCAGCATTAACTTACTGTTGGTTCCACTCCTAGGTTAGTACAACCAAATTTCTGGCGAGCACATTTTCACATTGCTTTCATCATGGCAGATTGAACAAAGAAAAAGGGTTTTTACAGGAAACAGGAAGTAGCTACAATTAAAGGTGCAGTAACGCAAACTACCACTAGAGGGAACATACCCCCACCCAATATCTGACAGGTCAGCACACTCCCCGCTTGGTATACATGTATTGTTACTCTTCTCTAGTGACATTAATAGCACAACATCAGAGATGGGTCTAAGGTACTCTTTAACTACCCCTTGGCTAGAGGTCTTAACTGTGACCTTACGGACCTTGTTGTCTGAACTAGGAATGGCCTTAACTATTCGCCCTAGAGGCCACATGTTGCGCTTTGCTTGATTGTCCTTTATCAAAACAATGTCACCTTCCTGGAGACTGGACTTCTCGGAGGTCCACTTCCTCCGTGGTTGAAGTGTGGCCAGGTACTCCGACCGCCACCTCTTCCAGAAGGAGTCCGCCAAGCTCTGGACCTGGCGCCACTGGACCTGGCTGAGGTGATCCAGGTCGAAGTCTCCCAGGGGTGCAGGACTGACACTCGCCTTCTGGGTGAGCAGAGTGGCAGGTGAGAGGATTTCAGGTACCTCTGCATCGTTGAAGACTGGGACTAGCGGGCGTGCATTCATGATAGCCATAACCTCAGCCATCAAGGTTGTAAGGACTTCATGAGACAGTCGGGTAGCACCATCCTTCGCAAGCAGTCCATCCAGTATGCGTCTTGCCACTCCAATTAACCTCTCCCAGGCTCCACCCATGTGTGAAGAATGGGGAGCATTGAAGGTCCATGTACATCCCTGCTCTTGCAGATAGTTCTTGATCTCAGAATCGTCAGTGTTGATTTGAAGCTCACGGCATGCACCAATGAAATTAGTGCCTCTATCCGACCTTAAGTGCTTGACAGGTCCACGGATGGATAGGAAACGCCTCATGGCGTTGATGAAGCTTGAGGTTGACATGGATTCAATAACCTCAAGGTGCACCGCTCTGGTGCTCAAGCAAGTAAAGATGACTGCCCACCTTTTGCTCTCAGCGGCACCACCTCGTGTCCGCCGAGTAGTGACAGTCCATGGGCCAAAGACGTCGAGCCCTACGTGAGTAAAGGGGGGATCCGTTGCCAGCCTATCTGCCGGCAGATCTGACATCTTCTGCACTTCTCTCCGTCCTCTCAACTTCCTACAAGTAACACATTTGAAAATGATGCTGGAGATGAGCTTCCTACCTCCTACTATCCAAACACCAGCGGTACGCAGTGCACCCTCTGTGAAGTGCCGATCCTGGTGGGCTACTTTGTCATGGTAGTGTCAGACCAGGAGAGTGGTCACATGATGGCCGGCTGGTAGGATGAGTGGGTGTTTCTCTTGGTCTCCCAAGTCTGCCCTGCGTATCCGACCTCCGACTCTGATCAATCCATTCTCATCGATGAAGGGGTCAAGCTTTGCAAGGGAGCTTTGACAGTGCACTGTGGAACCCTGAATTAAGCATTTCAGCTCCTCTTCATAAACATCCTCCTGTACAGCCTTGAAGATTTTCGTCTTCGCTTGGGACCGCTCTGTGGCGAGAAGCTGGCTGCATTGATGCCATCCCTTGCAACCATCACTATTCTCTCCAGAGAAAGACTTGGCTACATGAACAAGAAGTGCCATACCTCTTACTAGGCTCTTCCAAGAAGAGAAGCGTTCAAATCTTTCTGAGCCAAGAGGCTGTTCTGTAACTTTGGTAAGTAGACAGGTGGCTTGTGGCCTAACTTCTTTGTCTGTGTCTGCATCAACAAGCTCAAACGTTTCAGCCTCCTCAACCTTATCCGTGGCTGACTGCCTGAGAAACTGGGGACCGAGCAACCAGCTGGAAGATGAAAGTTGAGCTGCTGAAAGTGGTCTGGTTCCCTGGTCTGCAGGGTTCTGGTCTGTCAAGATGTACTGCCACTGTTCTGGTTCAGTAGATCCACGAATGCGAGCTACTCGGTTAGCTACGTAGGTGTAGAACCTTCGTGAACTGTTGTGAATGTAGCCCAGCACAATGCGGCTGTCAGTGAAGAACTTGACTGCCTGTAGCTCTATGTCTATCTCAGACTGGATCACTTCTGCCAGCTCAACGGCCAAGACAGCTGCACACAACTCCAGGCGTGGAATGGTGTGCATGGGGTAAGGTGCAAGTTTTGATTTACCCATAACAAATCCTACGTGCCATCTTCCTTCAGAATCTAAGGCACGCGGGTAAGCTACGGCAGCTATCGCTAGAGTTGAAGCATCTGCGAAAACACTGAGTTCTATCCTGTTACAGCATGACAAGGAGGTAGGTAGGTATGATCTGCTAATGCAAAGCTGCTCCAGGTCTGTTAAGGAGTTGATCCATGTTCTCCAGCGTGCCTCTTTCTCTGGTGGGAGAGGTGTGTCCCACTCATACTGTTCAGAGGAGATGTCTCTCACCAATGCCTTTCCCTGGACAGTGATGGGAGAAGCGAATCCAAGGGGATCGTAAAGACTGTTTATGGTGGACAGCATGCCTCTCCGACTAAATGGCTTAATGTCTCTTGAGACTCGGAATGTGAAGCTGTCAGTCTGGAGCACCCAGTTCATGGCTGGTTTGTTGTCGGCTGGTGTTGTCTGGAACACACTTTCACCAAGACCATCCCTACATGTCTCTGGAATGGCTTCCTCACTGCGAGTTGGGAACTGAAGGCTGCACTGAATCGGTTCACTGGGTCTTTCCTTGATGTGAATGCTGTTAGTGCAGGGCTTAAAGAAGGAAGGGCGTCCATTTTGGAGGACATGGGTCTTATAAGCATTGACTTCCTGAGTCTTGTGAGCGCCACCCAGACACAGCTCTCCCACTATGACCCAGCCAAGATCAAGGCGCTGAGCGTATGGCGAGTCGTGTGGTCCGTTGCACTGCTTTCGCACCTTGTGCAAGCTCAAAACATCTCGGCCTAGTAGCAGAAGAATGGGTGCACTGTTGTCAAGTGCAGGGATTTTGTCAGCCACTGGTCTGAGGTGAGGGAAATATTGTGCGCACTCAGGGGTCGGGATCTCTGACCGGTCACCAGGTAAGTATTCACACTCCAGCAATGTGGGCAGTGTGACCTTGGTCTTCCCATCGAGAGATTCCACAATGATGTTGGTTGCTTTCCTTCCTGCAGTCTCCACTCTACCTGAGCATGTTTTTAGCGTGTAGGGGGATGCCCTGCTGTTAATACCCAACAGACTGAAGAACTCAGATTTCACTAAAGACCTATTGCTTTGGTCATCGAGTACAGCATATACTATGTGAGACTTGCTTGGATTATCAGCATGGGAAACCTTGACCAAACAGATTTTAGAACAGGATCTAGGCTGGGGTGCATCGCCACATATCTCTGTGCACTTAGAAGTGACAACAGGAGTTGCTGCAACTTCACTCTCCCCGCTTTGCTCCCCTCCTTGCTCCCCGCTCTGGTCATTCCCAGGTGAGTGCCCAGCCTGCCCATGAGACGACCATGGTGCTGAACCAGGATGCATCGCTGAAGTGTGCTTGTCACTCTCACACTCTCTGCATTTGAGTGCGGTCTTACAGTCTTTGGCAATGTGCTTGGTGCTGGCACAACATCTAAAGCAGATCGAGTTCTCCTTTAAGTACGCTTTCCTCTCATCCAGGTGCTTTCCTCAGAACCCACGGCATTTTGTGAGCGGATGTGGTTTGTTGTGGATTGGACATTCTTTGTCCGGTTCAGTTTTCTTCACAGATGTGCTGTCCCGAGATGCACCACCTGCGGCTGTGACATCAGTTTTCCTCACTGTTACAGCGGATTTGTAGATGTGTTTTTGGTCTTTCTCACCTTTTGACTGATTGGGAGTAGAGGAAAGGTTGAATGCGAAACTGGGGTCATTGCGAGTCTTAGCTTGAGAACATACAAATTCCACAAAGTAGCTGAATGGTGGGAAAGGCACATGATAAACTTCCTTGTACCTGGATCCCTGTGTCATCCAGCGTTCACGAAGTGAGAATGGAAGCTTCTCTACAATTGGATTTACCCCTCGAGCTGTATCAAGATACATGAGCCCAGGTAAGAATCCCTCTGACTTAGCAGCTTGTAGCTCTTTTAACAAGTCTCCTAACTCTCTGAGCTTGTGTGTCTCTTTGTTAGAGATGACTGGGACGGCGTCCAATTTTTTCATTAGGGCACTTTCAATCACCTCTGGGCTTCCGTAAGTTTCCTCCAAGCGTTCCCATACCGTCCACACACCTAGTCTAGGATTGTTTACATGCACAGACCTGATCCTCATGGCTTGAGCTGACGACTTGGGCCCCAACCATTTGATCAGTAGGTTGAGCTCTTCTTGCTCCGAGAGGTTAAGCTCCTTTGTGGCTGCTAGGAAGGAAGCCTTCCATGCCCAGTAGTTTTCTGGGCAGTCGTCAAAGGTAAGGAGTCCTGAGCTCACCATCTCTTTTCTCATGAGATACTGGGCCAAGACATGGGTTTGTGTTGATGGAGGTGAGGATTTGTTTCCCTGGTTGGGATGAGAGGCTGGAGGGTTAGCTGCAGTGTCTCTCCTTTTAATGTCAGGGAGAACAGGTGAATGTTCCTGCTTTGGAACAAATGGCCTTGAGGCAGAATGAGGAACGTTGTGTCCAACCATCATGGGCTTGTGTTCATTTCTGTCCACGAAAGACTCATACAGTGAATCTTGTTCTTTAATGCTAAAGAGGTGTGAATTCACCGGTGCTTGATGATCAATTTGTTGCTGTGGAGTTGGGCCTGGTTGCAACTGTGGTGCATGTGCATCGAATGGCTGTGTTTCCACGTAGCGTCGTGTGCGTCTCACTGGATCATCAAGGGCAAGATTCTGTAGCTCACCAAGAGAGCCGCTGTGTCTTGGATCGAGCTCTTCTGCTGCAGCTTCTTCCAATATAGCTGCCTCTCTTGATGCTGCAGTTGCTTCTTTCTCTTGTTGTAGCACGTGAAGATTTGCGTCTATTGAAGCCCTTTCTTTAATCATGGCAGCCTCTACTGAAGCCCTTTGTTTCATCATGGCTGCCTCCTTCTCTGCAAAGGATGCTTTGACTTTAGCTGCTTCAGCCTTAGCTCTGGCTCTTGCTGCAACGATGCTGGCAGATGACCGGGTTGATGCTCTGGAGGACTTGTGTGAATTTGAGGCTTGAGACCTTGTCTCCAACTGAGACGGACGGTCCTCCTCACCAGCGTGGCTCATCTTGGCTTGCTTCTGTGTGCTGTTCACCGTATTTCAGCTGCCTATCCCCGCTGCGTGGTCAACATTTTACTATTCTGTCCTGGTAATACGGCTGGGTATTGTAGACAGATAGCGAACAATAAAGACAGCAGGCTGATTCCAGGTTGACTGATTTACTGAAATCGTTTTTGTCTTGTTTGTCTTTTTTCTTGTAAAACTGAAACACAATGAAATATACATAATACAGAATGTTACATAAGAAATAATAATACAACACTCTGTATATAAACAGTTTCTCTTATTACAGGCACTTAACTCGGGTAAGTAATTTGCTCTACAGATTCAAACTAAGGTAAGTATTTCACAGTTTCCACAGGTTACAAAGTTAAGGTAAGTTAAATCAGGTAAATATTACAAAATTATACTAACACATTTTTATTTTACAGAGGACAGCTACACAGCTAAGTAAGCAGGTAAGCATAGCCAAATGAATAGCTAACTAGCTTTCACATGAAGCACCATTACAACACAATATAACTTGGGCTAACAAAAGGCTAAATGACTCAGCAGTTAGCTAAGTACCATTGCAAAGGATTAGCCATTAACACCTTTTAATCACGATCTTTTTATAGCTTAAATTTAGCGTTTTTAACATCATATTCCAAACTATGGTCATCTTAAACAAGTATTACAACAATTTTCAGCATTAACTTACTGTTGGTTCCACTCCTAGGTTAGTACAACCAAATTTCTGGCGAGCACATTTTCACATTGCTTTCATCATGGCAGATTGAACAAAGAAAAAGGGTTTTTACAGGAAACAGGAAGTAGCTACAATTAAAGGTGCAGTAACGCAAACTACCACTAGAGGGAACATAACCCCACCCAATATCTGACAGGTCAGCACAGCTTCTCAAGATTGCAGTAGGTCTCAACCAGCACTTTAGCTTGCAACTCACCAGTATGCTTTTGTCCTTAACTGTGACAAAGGAAAAATAATCTGTCTATTTCCACAAAAACAAAGTAGCTTAATCTCTTCCTCCGCTCAGTAGTGAAGACTCAGTTCTCTGCAACAGGTCAAGTTGATTGATGGCTATGTCTCAGCTACGGTGGGGTCAGTTTGTATATTAATTTATTTGTGCTAAAAACATCTATCCATATTAATAAAATGAGTAATGAGTAATGCATCTAATCAAATTTCAGTAACTGTAACGCATTACTGAATTTTTAAACAGAAATTTCATTACACAGCACCTTACTGCAAAAGTAGTGGCGTTACAGTAGCGCGTTACTTTGTAACGAATTACTCCCAACACTGCCGACTACTGATCAGAGGGTTGGTGGTTCAATTCCCGTTCTTACTGCAGTCAACATGTCGAAGTGTCCTTAGCAATACACTAAACCCCCAGTTGCTCCTGGTGGGTCAGGCCAGTGCCTTGCATGGCAGTTCCACTGCCATCAGTGTGTGATAACTGTGCGATCACTGTGACAGCAGGATCTGTAAAGTGCTTTGGCCATCCAGAGATGAAAAAAAACCAAAAAAAACAAAACGCTATATGAATGCCATTTACCAATATATCCACCAGTGCTGTATAGCCACACTCCCTTCTTTCCAAACCATCTCAGCCTTGCCTCGCTTACTTTGTCTCCAAACCACTCAAGATGAACTGTCCATCTGATATACTCATTTCTAATCCTGTCACTCCCAATATGAACCCGGGCAGCTTCAGCACTGCCTCCTGTGTTTTTGTCAGTGCCATTGTCTCCAAACCGTACATCATAGCAGGTCTCACTACCGTCTTGTAAATCTTCCCTGTCACCCTAGCTGCTATCGTTCTGTCAAAAATTACTCCTGACACTCGTCTCCCCCCACTCCATCCTGCCTGTACTCTCTTCTTCACTTCTCTTATGCATTTTCCATTGCATTGGATGGATGACTCCAGGTATTTGAACTAATCTACCTTCACTACCTCTACTCTTTGCATCTTGACTGTTCAATTCAATTCAGGATAAATTCAATTCAATTCAATTCAACTTTATTTATATAGCGCCATTTCACAACAACAGTCATCTCATAGCACTATCAACTGTAGGGGGAACCCCCACAGTTGCAGAAAGACCCCAGCAATCAGGCGATCCCCTGTGAGCAAGCACTTGGCAACGGTGGAGAGGAAAAACTCCCTTTTAACAGGAAGAAACCTCCAGCAGGACCAGGCTCAGGGAGGGGCAGTCATCTGCTGCGACTGGCTGGGGGGTGAGGGGATAGAGAAGATGAAAAGAACAGACATGTAGAGAGCAAACAGCACGATGGGGACTCAATCTATGGGAGAGAACAAACATGTTAATGACCAGCAAAAAAAATATTTCATTGAGAGTGAGGAAAGGAGTGAGGCCCAGTGCATTACTGGAGGTCCCCCGGCTGACTAAACCTATTAGCAGCATAACTAAGGGAGGGTTCAGAAACACATGATCCCTCCCTTAATTGTAGGCTATATCAAAAAGGTAGGTTTTAGCCCTATTCTTAAAAACAGAGATCGAGTCTGACTCCCGAATCCAGATTGGCAGCTGGTTCCACAGGAGAGGAGCTTGATAACTGAAGGCTCTGCCTCCCAGTGTACTTTTGGAGATTCTAGGTATTACAAGTAATCCTGCATTTTGGGAGCATAGTGCTCTGTTAGGATAATACAATAGTATCAGATCTTTTAAATAAAAAGGAGCCTGATTGTTTAGAGCTTTGTAAGTAAGAAGAAGGATTTTAAACTTAATTCTAAACCCTATGGGAAGCCAATGAAGGGAGGCCAGAACCGGAGAGATATGATCTCTCTTTCTAGTACCTGTTAAAACTCTTGCTGCAGCATTTTGGATCAGCTGAAGACTTTTTAAAGATGTTTTAGGACAGCCTGATAATAAAGAATTACAATAATCTAATCTCGAGCTAACAAAAGCGTGGATCAGTTTTTCAGCATCACTCTGAGACAAGATGCTCCTAATCTTGGCAATATTAAGCAAATGATAGAAGGCAGTCTTAGAAACAAATTTAATATGTGAATTGAAGGACAGATCTTGATCAAAAATAATTCCAAGGTTCCTCACAGAGCTATTAAGAGAAAGAGTAACTGCATCCAAACTGAAAGTTTGATTTGGAAAGGAATTTCTAAGGTTTTTTGGACCAACAAGAATGACTTCAGTCTTATCTGAATTTAATAGCAGGAAATTACAAGTCATCCAAGCTTTGATTTCCTTAAGACAGGCTTCTAACTTGGCTAATTGATTACTATCATCTGGCTTCATTGACAGGTATAATTGTGTCATCTGCATAACAATGAAAATGTATACAGTGCTTTCTAATAATGTTGCCTAACGGAAGCATATATAAACTAAAAAGAGTAGGGCCTAGCACAGATCCCTGTGGAACTCCATGACTAAGCTTTGAGTTGAAAGAAAACTCATTATTTACATCACAGGTGTCAAACTCATTCCATGGAGGGCCAAGACCCTGCAGGTTTTACCTCCACCCAGTGTCTTCAGCAGGTGTTTTCACTGATCAGTAATCAGTGAGAAGAAATTTAATGAAACCACCTGTTGAAGACACTGGGTGGAAGTAAAACCTGCAGGGTCTTGGCCCTCCATGGAATGAGTTTGACACCCCTGATTTACATGAACAAACTGGAACCTATCAGATAAATAAGATCTAAACCACTGCAACGAAGTTCCATTAAGTCCAACATAGTGTTCTAATCTATCAAGTAGAATATTATGATCGATAGTATCAAAAGCTGCACTAAGGTCTAAAAGGACAAGTACAGAAACCAGTCCATTATCAGATGCGATGAGAAGGTCGTTAGTGACCTTCGCTAAGGCTGTTTCAGTACTATGATGGATTCTAAACCCAGATTGAAACTCTTCAAGTAAACCATTTCCCTGCAGGTGGTCAAATAATTGCGTAGCAACAACTCTAAGATTTTTGAAATGAAAGGGAGATTAGAGATTGGTCTATAGTTAGCTAAAGCTCCTGGATCTAGCGTTGGCTTTTTGAGTAAGGGTTTAATTACAGCCGTTTTAAAAGCCTGCGGTACATGGCCTAAAGTTAATGAAGAATTGATTATATGAAGAATAAAGCTACCAATAAGTGGGAAGACTTCTTTAAATAACCTGGTAGGAATAGGGTCAAAAAGACAAGTTGAAGGTTTGGATGAGGAAACTATTTTGTCTAACTCACAAAGGTCGATTGGAGTAAACTCATCAAGACAGACATCAATAGAAGGAGTTGTAGTAGTTACAGTATTTAAGTTAACTGTGGGAAGAATCTGATTGATTTTATCTCTGATGGAAGAAATTTTTTTATTGAAAAAGTTCATAAAGTCCTGACTAGTAAACTCTAAGGGAATGCTAGAATCAGAATCAGAATCAGAATCAGAATCAGGTTTATTGCCATTGTTCATGTAGTACACAAACTAGGAATTTGTCTCGGTACAATGCTGCAACATTAAACATGATAAGATAAGAGAAATAAACTATACATGTAATAAAGTGTAGGATAAGATTAAGTGATACTGGTCAACAGTTAAAATATATATTAGCCAGCAGCAGATACTGTGGAGAACTATATAGTGCAGTCGGTAATGCAGGAAGAAAACAGTGATGATTGACATGAGTCTGGTTGAGCTGCTGTACATGGTGCACGAGAGTCACTTAGTGTTCAGCAGTCTAATGGCAGAGGGGAAGAAGCTGTTCATGTGACGGGAGGTTTTAGTCTGGATGGACCGAAGTCTTCTACCAGAGGGGAGGGGGGCAAACAGTACATGACCAGGGTGTGAGGGATCGGCTATGATCCGGCCAGCACGCCTCCGGGTCCTGGAGATGTACAGATCCTGGAGAGATGGGAGCTTGCAGCCGATCACCTTCTCAGCAGTGCGCACGACGCGCTGCAGCCTTAGTCTGTCCCTGGCAGTGGCTCCTGCGTACCACACGGTTATGGAGGTGGTGAGGATGGACTCGATGATGGCTGTGTAGAACTGCACTAACATCTTGGTGGGTAGCTTGAGCTTCCTCAGCTGCCGCAGGAAGAACATCCTCTGCTGGGCTTTTTTGATGAGTGAGCTGATGGTCAGCTCCCATTTGAGGTCCCTGGTGATGGTAGTGCCTAGGAAGCGGAAGGAATCAGCAGTGGTGATGGGAGAGCCTGAGAGGGTGAGGGGGGGCAGAGGAGTAGTGACTTTCCTGAAGTCTACAATCATCTCCACTGTCTTCAGAGCGTTCAGCTGCAGGTTGTTATTGCTGCACCAGGACGCCAGCTAGGATTGGCAGAGTCCTGACTCTTTGTCAACCTGGCTACAGTGCTGAAAAGAAACCTGGGATTATTCTTGTTCTCTTCTATTAATGCAGAGTAATAACTCGTTCTAGCTTTTCTAAGAGATTTTTTATAAATTAAAAGATGATTTCTCCAAGCTAAATAGATTTCATCTAAATTAGTGGAGCGCCATTTTCTTTCTAATTGACAAGTCTTCTGTTTTAAGCTACGAGTTTCTGTGTTGAACCAAGGAGTTAGAAATCTCTGATTAGACTTTTTCTTTTTTAAGGGGGCCACCAAGTCTAGAGTCTGATGCAGAGAAGCTGTAACACTATCCACCATGTTATCAATTACAGAAGGAGCAAGCTGTCTATAGCTTATTTCCGTTGTGTTGACACATGGCATAGAGGAAACAATCTGCATAAATTTGGTAACAGCATAATCTGAGAGGCATCTACTGTAATAATATTTTTCTTTAGGAGCCAAATAGTCAGAAATAGTAAAATCAAAGGTTAACAGACAATGGTCTGACAATACAGGGTTATGAGGAGACACTACGAGATTTTCTATTTCTATGCCATATGTCAGAACAAGGTCCAATGTATGGTGGAGGTAATGAGTAGAATTTCCTACTTTCTGAGAAAACCCAATCGAGTCTAATATTGAATTAAATGCCACATTAAGGCAGTCACTATCTACATCCACATGTATATTAAAGTCCCCTACTATAATTATTCTATCAGATTTCAGCACTAAATCAGCTAAGAAATCAGCAAATTCGGATAAAAATTCTGAGTAGGTTGATGGGGGACGATAAACTATGGCAAATAAAATTGGGTTTAACCTATAATTGCTAAAGTGCCCAATACTGAGGACCAGGCCCTCAAAGGAATTATAACATGTTTTTGCTTTACATTAACTAGTAATTTGGAATGGTAAATTGTTGCTACTCCTCCTCCACGACCAGAACTTCTGGGATTTTGACAGTTTAAATAACCAGAGGGAGTTGATTCATTTAAACCAACATAATCCTCTTGCCCTAACCAAGTCTCTGTAAGGGAAATTAAATCAATCTGATGATCAATTAACAGATCATGGACTAACAGAGACTTGGGAGTTAGAGACCTAATATTTAATAAACCACATTTAATTTTTAAATTATGAGGAGGAACAGAGGCCAAATCATTCAATTTAGAGGCTTTATGTTTAATTTGAGTTTTACCAATATTTTGCTTAATCAGTTTGGGATGCTTATATATTATATTTTTATTTACTTTGGAGGGAGCAGACAATGATTCTCTGATGGGGAAGACAGGGGCTAAGCTGAGGGGTGGCGGGTGAAGAGGAGCTGCAGAGAGGCGTATAAGACTGCGACTCTGCTTCCTGGTCCCAACTCTGAGTAGTCAGGGTTTTGGAAATTTGGATAAAAAAGATGCCAGATTGTTAGATAAATGAGAAGCACCATCCAAAGTGGGATGAATGCTGTCTCGTCTCATAAGACCAGGTTTTCCCCAAAAAGAGCTCCAATTGTCAATGTAGCCCACGTTATTTGCAGGACACCACACAGACAGCCAGCGGTTCAAGGATGACGAGCGGCTAAACATGTCATCACTGGCCAGATTGGGGAGGGGCCCAGAGAATACTACAGTGGCAGACATCGTTTTTGCAAAGTCACACACCGATTCTACATTAAGTTTCGTGACTTCCGACTGCCGGAGACGGATGTCATTAATGCCAGCGTGAATAACAATTGTGGAGTATTTACAGTTACTTTTAGCCAGCATTTTCAAATTTGAGTTGATGTCGCCTGCTCTGGCCCCAGGAATGCATTTGACTATGGCCGCTGGAGTCTCTAGGTTCACGTTTCTGACTACAGAGTCGCCAATGATCAGAGTTTTTTCCTCAGCAGGTGTGTCGCTGAGCGGGGAAAAACGATTAGAAACGTGAACACGTTGGTGGTGTACCGGGGCTTTGCGACTAGGCTTCCTTCTCACCGTCACCCACCCAGTCTCCTCGCTGCTGAGGAGAACCGGCGGACCGCTAACAGGGGGGCCTAAGCTAGCTAGCTCCGCTGCAGCTAAGGGGCGTCTGTCAAGAGTAACTGGCGCAGACGGTGTTTCAATGCAGCGGAGCCGGGATTCCAAATCAGACAACCTCGCCTCGAGCGCCTCAAAAAGACAACATTTATTACATTTACCGTTATCACTAAAAGAAGCAGAGGTGTAGCTAAACATCTGACAGAGAGAGCACACCAGAGGAGGAGAGGAAGGAGAGCTAGTAGCCATCGCTAGTGGCTAACCCAAAGCTCAGGAGAGTGAGGAGAGCAAACCACACAGACAGACAGCAAAACAGGAAGTGACGATACGTTACCACAAGGAAGTGACGATCAACCAATCCCAAACAAGTTACACCTGACTCCCTCTCATTCACACACACTAGTGCACTGCCCGTAGAATGCAAGTCCTGTCTGAAACAGGTATCCCAGTCAGGCTTTACGGGCCCAAATGTAGGCTGTGTTTGAAAGTGGAATACAAAGAGGTGTTGCTGTCATGATCCAGGGCACAGGTGGGCGCTGTGCCCAGTCTCCAGCTTTACTTAGTCTTTTTCTGTCTGTTTGTTTCATTATTTTTCCTGGTTGCTATATTTGGTTCCTGGTTAATTGTTATATTTCTGTTCTGGTAGTGTTATTAGTTGCATTTTGGGATTGTATTGTTATTGTGCCATTTTGGTTTCCGGTTTGTGTTTTATTTTGACAATGCTGCACAGCTACCAGCTGTCAAACTGGTTTGCTGGCTGTGCTGCTGTCATTGATTGTATTTCTTTCGCCACTTATGTATCCATACCTGCTGCCTATCAAGAAATGGTAATTAAGGGCACAACAACCTGTTCCCATTGTCGTGTCCTTCCATACTATTGTTTGTCCTCAGTTGTTCCAAACGCTTTGTGTTTTTGGTTGCTGTTGAGAAGAATGGGAGAGCTTCGTCCTGGTCTGTCTTTTTCCCTTTTTGCCCAGCGTCCCAGGCTTCTGTCTACCTGTCGATGTTGAGCCCCGCTTTTCTCCAGCGCCCACATTATCTGCTATTAGTATGTGTAGTGTTGTTATTTTTCTGTCTTTACATTCCCCATCCTGTGGAGCTACCCGGAACTGGCAGACCTCCTCGCCTCTGTCTGCCATGCACAACACTGGCTCCGTGGGCTGGGGAGAGCCCCTCCGCCACATGAACCTGTGTCGCGGAGGAGATGCCCCTGGGGACGGAAGCTCCGAGCTCGGGACCTCTATACAGCTGCAGTCCCATCTCCCTCCATCAAACTGAGTTCCTCAGCCAGTTGCATTGGGTACGCAGCCTTCGTGCCCCCTGATGGGCCATGCACGAAGGAGCTGGAGGAGCACCAGTGGGTGGTGACAGCTCAGAAGGAGCTCATTTTGGACAACAAGCCCTGGCTCCTCCCCAAGTTTCTGCCACAGCTAGAGGGAGCGTCACCAGCCCAAACGGAGTCTGAGCAAACGGCAGAGCATCCCCTGACTCTGGTGCTCTGCCCATCACACCAGACGACTTCAGCAGCTCCCGGGGAGACGTCGTCCGGCCTCACAGCAGCCACCACCAAGCCCCAGGAATTACAGTAAGGCAAGTATCTTTTCATTTTACAACACCATCCATCCATCCATCCATCCATTCATCCATTCATCCATCCATCTATCTTCCACTTAATCCTTTTTGGGTCGCGGGGGGCTGGAGCCTATCCCATCATCTTTGGGCGAGAGGCAGGATACACCCTGGACAGATCACCAGTCTATCGCAGGGCCAACACAGAGAGACAGACAACCATTCACTCTCACAGTCATACCTAAGGACAATTTAGAATCCCCAGTTTGATGCCAATTAACCTAACCTGCATGTTTTTGACATATGGGAGGAAACCGGAGAAATCCTGGAGAAAACCCACGCAGACATGGGGAGAACATGCAAATGTCACACAGATCACTGTTGGTCAGGGGCTGGGATCGAACCCAGGATCCCCTGTCCAAGGGTGAGTTGCTGTGCTGCCACAGTGATAACCACTCTGCCACCGTGCTGCCCATTTTCAAAACACTTTATGATGAAATGTCTTGCCTTATTCCCAGTGGTGAAGCTCGGCAACAGCAGCCTGCCTTGGCTGAGCTTTCACCATCAGCTGCTATAATTCTCGCCTCACCTGTTTCTCCCACTCATCTTCCTATATCCTCAGAGGATCCGTCAGTTCTGGGAAAGAGCTGTCATACGATGGAGAAGCCTGCAGCACTGGATAGTCCAGCCCCAGCCCTGCAGCTGCTCTCAGGATGGGAGGAGAGTGCCACTTATGTTCCGGAGCTTGAGCCAACAGTGGAGTGTACCCTGGCCCCGGCAGCATGGGAGGTGGCGTCAGTGGTTGGAGGATCTCCTGCTGCAGCTGCCGTGTCTGGGGGTGTGCCAGTGTCAGCTGTCCCATCGGGGTTCCCGCCAACCTTCCAGCCTGGAGGTCTGGGCCATCGTAGTGGCGTGGTCAGAGGTGCTGGGTGCTGCGTCTCAGCCTGAGGCCTCCGTGGGTCTATAGCGCAATCTTATGATTGCGCTATAGACCTCATCCCAGGGGCAAAGCTGCTATCCAGTCGGCTATATAGCCTTTCTGGTCCGGAGAGGGAGGCAATGGAGAAGTACATCAAAGAATCGCTGAACGCCGGCCTTATTCGGCCATCTTCAGCTCCATTCGGAGCCGGGTTCTTCTTTGTCGGAAAAAAGAATGGCTCATTGCACCCGTGTGTTGACTACCGGGAACTCAACGCAATTACCACCAAAGACAAGTACTCTCTGCCTTTGATTAATTCTGCGTTTGAGCTCCTTTAGGGCTCACGGGTCTTCACCAGGTTAGATTTAAGGAATGTGTACCATCTGATCCGCATTCGCAAAGGAGATGAATGGAAGATGGCGTTCAAAACCCACCGGGGGAGTTTGAGTATTTGGTGATGCCATTTGGGCTCACCAACGCCCCCGCCATTGTCCAGCGGCTAATCAACGACGTCCTTCGCGATAGGCTCTATCAATTCGTCTTTGTCTACTTGGACGATATTTTGATTTTCTCCCACCCGCCAGAGGAACACAAAGCCCATGTCAGAGCTGTTCTGCAACGGCTCTTGGAGAACCAGCTCTACGTTAAGGCCGAGAAGTGTGAGTTCTCCACCAGCACGACCACCTTCTTGGACTTCATAGTGGCTGAGGGGAGACTGATTGCCGACCGGCCAAGGTGAGGGCAGTGCTCGATTGGCCAACTCCCCACTCCCGTAAGGTGCTTCAACGCTTCCTTGGGTTTGCGAACTTTTATCACTGGTTCATCAGGAACTACAGTGGGGTGGCACTGCCCTTGGCGCAGCTGATCTCCATTAAGGTCCCCTTCCGTTGGACCGAGGCAGCTGAACAGGCGTTTGCTAAATTAATGCGCCTGTTCACTGAAACACCAATCTTGGCCCAGGTCCACACGCAGCTCCAGTTCATCCTCGAGGTGGACGCATCTGATTCGGGGGTAGGCGCTGTGCTGTCGCAGCACACACCATCCGATCAGAAACTCCGCCTGTGCACGTATTTCTGTCGTTGGCTTACACCAGCCGAGAGGAACTACGACGTAGGGGATAGAGAGCTGCTTGCCATTAAGTTGGCATTGGAAGGATGGAGGCATTGGTTAGAGAGGGCTATTCACCCCATTGTCATGTGGACCGACCACAAAAACCTCGAGTATTTGCGGTCGGCCCACCGACTTAAAGCCAGGCAGGCTCATTGGGCCCTGTTTTTTCAGAGGTTCAACTTTTCCATCACGTACCATCCTGGTGCTAGGAACACCAAACTGGACGCGCTATCGCGCCAATTTGATTCCGGGGAGGTAGTGCCCCCTTCCCCCTGCAAACCATCATACTGCCTTCTCGCATCCTCGGAGCCCTTACTTGGGATATCAAGCCGAGAGTCTGCCAGGCCCAGTCCCAGGAGCCTGTGCCAGTAGGGTGCCCCCGGAACTGCCTGTACGTCCTGGCCGCCCTCCGCAGCAATGTCATCCAGTGGGGCCACACCAGTCGCTTCGTGTGCCATTCTGGGATTACTCGGACTGTGGACCTCATCCGGTGAGCGTTCTGGTGGCCCACGCTGCTGCGGGACGTACGGGAATACATCAAGGCCTGTCAGACCTGTGTCCCGGGGAAGTCAGACTCTTCCCCCCCATCTGGTCTCCTCCATCAATTCAATTCAATTCAATTCAACTTTATTTATATAGCGCCATTTCACAACAACAGTCATCTCATAGCACTTTCAACTGTAGGGGGAACCCCCACAATTGCAGAAAGACCCCATCAATCAGGTGATCCCCTGTGAGCAAGTGTAACCCTTGCCTTATGTTAATTAGGTAAGGGAAATAATTAAGTGTAGACCAGTTGCTAGGTTCGTAAGGGTTACAATAGGGAATTAGTGTGAGTGTGGAATGAAATAGCTGGAGGCAAGAAATGAGCAATTCATGTCTGTTATTAATAAATATAGAAGGAGCAAAATATACAAACAATGTACAAATATACAAATATAACAACGGCCGGCATGAAATAAAACCCCAAAAGTGTCCTACTGAGCTCAGTGTTTGTTTGCCCTTTCGGGTTAGTCGTTTGACTAGTCAAGATATCTTGTATCTACAGACTCAGGTTTCCTTTCCTCTTTTAAAGCGGCTCCTTGGGTTGTTACCACTTCAACATTGGGCACTGGAGAGAGGAAGGATGCTCTTCAATCGAGATCTTGGTTAGATCTCAGATCAATCTCGGTTCAGTCTCGGGTCAGGCTCGCCATCTCCATTCGGAGAGAATCCAGGATCCAGAAGGTTTTTGTTCGGCAACCAAAAAAACCTAGCCTGCACGACAATAATGGTATTATTGTTTACAGCTACAGTAATTCGTCTTCCAATCCCTTCTTATATAACACCATAGCTTAGTGTTTAAATTCTTCTCTCATATTACTATTATCACAATCCAGCAATATAGTAATATCTTACATTTCACATCTTACATCTTACATGCATGTGTTCTTTTTTCTCACAATCTCTCTGGTAGCACATGAAATATCCTTTTTTTCATGTAACCAATTAAATGAATTCCTCTGTTCATCTCTATATCATTTAACCATGAAATTATGATTAATCCTCTCTAACCTTGTCTCTGTAAATCATGAAATGAAATACAATTAATTTATCACATAACCAGGGAATATACTGCCCCATCACTTCCAATATTCCCTTTTAAAATCAGTAAACCCTGTCTGAGCTACTGGGTTTAGCATAACCTATGGATTTACATAGTAGACCAACACCATGTGCTTTTAGCATCAAACTACACATTGCATTCGACAGAAATAGTGCATATGAACTAAAAGTACTTCAGCATACTGTTGGGAACTGAAATCACATTTAGGAAAGCCATACAGACACAAAGACAGCCTTTTCCATTGCTTTTAAACAGAAAAAAATCCACTCGCGACTAGCATTAGCATAGCGCTAACGTTAGCATAACATTAGCATGTATCTGACTCACCAAGATGAGATTCAGGGTGAACACAGCAGAAGTCACCGCTTCACAGCCTCTCAAGCTCGTGCTCCCATCAACTTAGAATAATAAAGGTTGCAAATTAGCATTGAGAGAGTGTTTAGATCCATTTATAGTATTTATCTGAATTAGCTTACCAAGAAGAGGTGTCAGCGTGAGGACAGATCGTCCTACAGCTCCTCTCCTCCGCTCGCAGATCGTGAAAAGAACGAGCCTCGGGTGCGCGCCTCGGCACTCTGCTCGGAAGGCGGGGCTAATATCGCTCTTAACGAATGGGAAAACCCAGATCACCCAATGTGACCATAAAACGGAAGTTTTAAAATTGGATCACGAGGATCACACTTCCTCTTCCCCAAGATAATCGGTTTTCAAAATAAAATGACACAATTGTATTAATACAATTTACATCGGAGAAAAAGGGTCATTTTCTCAGCTGGGTTACACTCTCCCCCGCTAATTATCATGCACGTCCCGTTGCATGTCCAACCAAGACTGTCCATCATCAGTATTGGTTGAGTTGAAATGTGATCACTTTCAGTATTGCCCCCACCCGGTATCAGTTATGGGCGGAACTACGACCGTATCTGGTCGTCTTCGAACCTCCGACTTTCGTTTCTCTTTTGGCGTTGCACTGAGTGTACTTTGTGAGTTTTGAGCTCTTGGTTCTGCAGTTAGTTTTACTAGTTGCGTTTGAATTTCTGCAACTTGTTTTGAGAGTTCTTGGAGTGAGTTTAGCGTGATATTGTCCCCATCTTCATCTGAACTGCATTGCACAGTTTGCACGTGAGAGGTCACTTTTTGTTTTGAACTGCTCAAATGTTGTCTCATCCTTAAATTTTTGGCAGCAATTTGGTCTTCTTCAGTGCGTAGCAAGAGAAGCAAATCAGGAAAAGTTGGGGGACTTGTTCGTTTTTGTTTTAACTGGAGTGCAGTTAAAAAGGAATAATCCCAACAACCTCGACAAAACTGCGTGACAAGCAGCCTGTCAAAGTCCTGGTTTGAAGCGCCACCACGCTTCACAGTGTGAGTCAAAGCTACGTGAAGACGTTATAGATATGATGAGGGTTTCTCACCTGTGTTTTGGAAGGTGTCAATAAACCTGGCGTAAAGCTCTCCGCCATCTTGAACTGTACCATAAGCAGAATCTAACAGCTGAAGGTATTCTGATGGTGAGCTGTTGGGGTTCAAGTACTTGACTACATCAGCTGCTCGGGGTACAAGGGACTCAATGATCTTTCGGGATTTCTGCAATTTGGACATAGCAGAATCAGTCAAGATTAATTCTACACTGGAGTGCCAAGTGTCATAATCTAGCTCATAAGTTGGTCTGGGGTCTTTGCCAGAAAAAGCTCCGAGCTTTTGTGAAAACGGCTGCATGGAAAAATCTTCCCTTTTTACAATGTGCTCAACTACCACACGTTGCACTTCTGGGGGATTTAAATCATGTGCAGAAATGGTGGGCATACTTTAAGCTGGGGTGCTCGCCGTGTGATTCGACTGGTTAGTTGGCTGTGCACCTTGAATACTGGGCTCAGCTGCAGAAGGCTGAGGTTGAGGTTCATCTAAGAAAGCTTCAGGTAAGTTATCAGGTAACTTAACTTGCTCTGATTGATCATTTTCAGATTCTTCGATCTCCTCAGACATCCGTAACATCACGTATATCAGGACATCTGCAAAATCTCTGCCCCTCATCTTCGCTAGGTTTTTAATATCAGTGCGATGTAACTTGATCATCTCATCAAGTTGCTCATCTCCAGCGATTTTACTCACTATCACTGCATTTGGAATTTTCACAGATTCACGCTCAACAATATCCATTTTGGGTACGTTATAGGCTTGAAATAATGTAAGGGAGAGAAAAAAAAAAGGCTCCTGGCTGGGCTCGCCACTTCTTATTGTAACCCTTGCCTTATGTTAATTAGGTAAGGGAAATAATTAAGTGTAGACCAGTTGCTAGGTTCGTAAGGGTTACAATAGGGAATTAGAGTGAGTGTGGAATGAAATAGCTGGAGGCAAGAAATGAGCAATTCATGTCTGTTATTAATAAATATAGAAGGAGCAAAATATACAAACAATGTACTAATATACAAATATAACAACGGCCGGCATGAAATAAAACCCCAAAAGTGTCCTACTGAGCTCAGTGTTTGTTTGTCCTTTCGGGTTAGTCGTTTGACTAGTCAAGATATCTTGTATCTACAGACTCAGGTTTCCTTTCCTCTTTTAAAGCAGCTCCTTGGGTTGTTACCACTTCAACATTGGGCACTGGAGAGAGGAAGGATGCTCTTCAATTGAGATCTTGGTTAGATCTCAGATCAATCTCGGTTCAGTCTCGGGTCAGGCTCGCCATCTCCATTCGGAGAGAATCCAGGATCCAGAAGGTTTTTGGTCGGCAACCAAAAAAACCTAGCCTGCACGACAATAATGGTATTATTGTTTACAGCTAGAGTAATTCGTCTTCCAATCCCTTCTTATATAACACCATAGCTCAGTGTTTAAATTCTTCTCTCATATTACTATTATCACAATCCAGCAATATAGTAATATCTTACATTTCACATCTTACATCTTACATGCATGTGTTCTTTTTTCTCACAATCCCTCTGGTAGCACATGAAATACCCTTTTTTCATGTAACCAATTAAATGAATTCATCTGTTCATCTCTATATCATTTAACCATGAAATTATGATTAATCCTCTCTAACCTTGTCTCTGTAAATCATGAAATGAAATACAATTAATTTATCACATAACCAGGGAATATACTGCCCCATCACTTCCAATATTCCCTTTTAAAATCAGTAAACCCTGTCTGAGCTACTGGGTTTAGCATAACCTATGGATTTACATAGTAGACCAACACCATGTGCTTTTAGCATCAAACTACACATTGCATTCGACAGAAATAGTGCATATGAACTAAAAGTACTTCAGCATACTGTTGGGAACTGAAATCACATTTAGGAAAGCCATACAGACACAAAGACAGCCTTTTCCATTGCTTTTAAACAGAAAAAAATCCACTCGCGACTAGCATTATCATAGCGCTAACGTTAGCATAACATTAGCATGTATCTGACTCACCAAGATGAGATTCAGGGTGAACACAGCAGAAGTCACCGCTTCATGGCCTCTCAAGCTCATGCTCCCATCAACTTAGGATAATAAAGGTTGCAAATTAGCGTTGAGAGAGTGTTTAGATCCATTTATAGTATTTATCTGAATTAGCTTACCAAGAAGAGGTGTCAGCGTGAGGACAGATCGTCCTACAGCTCCTCTCCTCCGCTCGCAGATCGTGAAAAGAATGAGCCTCGGGTGCGCGCCTTGGCACTCTGCTCGGAAGGCGGGGCTAATATCGCTCTTAACGAATGGGAAAACCCAGATCACCCAACGTGACCATAAAACAGAAGTTTTAAAGTTGGATCACGAGGATCACACTTCCTCTTCCCCAAGATAATCGGTTTTCAAAATAAAATGACACAATTGTATTAATACAATTTACGTCTGAGAAAAAGGGTCATTTTCTCAGCTGGGTTACACAAGCGCTTGGCAACGGTGGAGAGGAAAAAACTCCCTTTTAACAGGAAGAAACCTCCAGCAGAACTAGGCTAAGGGAGGGGCAGTCATCTGCTGTGACTGGCTGGGGGGTGAGGGGATAGAGAAGATGAAAAGAACAGACATATAGAGAGCAAACAGCACGATGGGAGCTCAATCTATGGGAGAGAACAAACAGATGTTAATGACCAGCAAAAAAAAAAAAAAAAAAAAAAATCATTGAGAGTGAAGAAAGGAGTGAAGCCCAGTGCAATAATTGGAGGTCCCCTGGCTGTCTAAACCTAATAGCAGCATAACTAAGGGAGGGTTCAGAAACACATGATCCCTCCCTAATTGTAGGCTATATCAAAAAGTAAGGTTTTAACCCTATTCTTAAAAACAGAGATCAAGTCTGACTCCCAAATCCAGATTAGCAGCTGGTTCCACAAGAGAGGAGCTTGATAACTGAAGGCTCTGCCCCCATTGTACTTTTGGAGATTCTAGGTATTACAAGTAATCCAGTATTTTGGGAGCGTGGTGCTCTGTTAGGATAATAGGGTAATATCAGATCTTTTAAATAAAAAGGGGCCTGATTGTTTAGAGCTTTGGAAGTGAGAAGAAGAATTTTAAACTTAATTCTAAACTCTATGGGAAGCCAATGAAGGGATGCCAGAACTGGAGAGATATGATCTCTCTTTCTAGTACCCGTTAAAACTCTTGCTGCAGCATTTTGGATCAACTGAAGACTTTTTAGAGATTTTTAGGACAGCCTGATAATAAAGAGTTACAATAATCTAATCTAGAGCTAACAAAAGCATGGATCAGTTTCTCAGCATCACTCTGAGACAAGATGCTCTTAATCTTGGCAATATTATGCAAATGATAGAAGGCATTCTTAGAAACGAATTTAATATGTGAATTGAAAAACAGAGCTTGATCAAAAATAACTCCAGGGTTCCTCACAGAGCTATTAAGAGAAAGAGTAACTGCATCAAAACTAAAAGTTTGATTTGCAACAGTATTTCTAAGGTTTTTTGGACCAACAAGAATTAATTCAGTCTTATCTAAATTTAATAGCAGGAAATTACAAGTCATCCAAGCTTTGATTTCCTTAAGACAAGCTTCTAACTTGGCTAATTGATTACTATCATCTGGCTTCATTGACAGATATAATTGTGTGTCATCTGCATAACAATGAACATGTATCCAGTGCTTTCTAATAATGTTGCCTAATGGAAGCATACTGTATATAAACTAAAAAGAGTAGGGCCTAGCACAGATCCCTGTGGAACTCTATGACTGAGCTTTGAGTTGGAAGAAAACTCATTATTGATATGAACAAACTGGAACCTATCACATAAATAAGATGTAAACCACTGCAATGAAGTTCCATTAAGTCCAACATAGTGTTCTAATCTAGCAAGTAGAATATTATGATCGATAGTATCAAAAGCTGCACTAAGGTCTAAAAGGACAAGTACAGAAACCAGTCCATTATCAGATGCGATCAGGAGGTCATTAGTGACCATCACTAAGGCTGTTTCAGTACTACAATAGATTCTAAATCCAGATTGAATCTCTTCAAACAAACCATTTCCCTGCAAGTGGTCAAACAATTGCGTAGCAACAACTCTTTCTAAGATTTTTGAAATGAAAGGCAGATTAGAGATTGGTCTATAGTTTGCTAAAACTCCTGGATCCAGCGTCGGCTTTTTGAGTAAGGGTTTAATTACAGCAGTTTTAAAAGCCTGCGGTACATGGCCTAAAGTTAATGAAGAATTGATTATTTGAAGAATAGAGCTACCAATAAATGGGAAGATTTCTTTAAATAACCTGATAGGAATAGGGTCTAAAAGACAAGTTGAAGGCTTGGATGAGGAAACTATTTTGTCTAACTCTAAAAGGTCAGTTGGAGTAAACTGATCCAAACAGATGTCAATTGAAGGAGTTGTAGTAGTTACTGTATTTAAGTTAACGGTGGGAAGAATCTGACTGATTTTATGTCTGATAGATGACATTTTTATTATTGAAAAAGTTCATAAAATCCTGACTAGTAAGCTGTAAGGGAATGCTAGGATTGACAGAGTCCTGACTCTTTGTCAGTCTGGCTACAGTGCAGAAAAGAAACGTGGGATTATTCTTGTTCTCTTCTATTAATGCGGAATAATAACATGTTCTAGCTTTTCTCAGAGATTTTTTATAAATTAAAAGATGATTTCTCCAAGCTAAATAGATTTCATCTAAATTAGAGGAGCACCATTTTCTTTCTAATTGACAAGTCTTCTGTTTTAAGCTACGAGTTTCTGTATTGAACCAAGAAGTTAGAAATCTCTGATTAGACTTTTTCTTTTTTAAAGGGGCCAACATGTCTAGAGTCTGATGCAGAGAAGCTGTAACACTATCTACCTGACACATGGCACAGAGGAAACAATCTGCATAAATTTGGTAACATCATCTGAGAGTGATATTTTTCCTTAGGAGCCAAATAGTCAGAAATAGTAAAATCAAAGGTTAACAGACAATGGTCTGACAGTACAGGGTTATGAGGAGACACTACCAGATCTTCTATTTCTATGCCATATGTCAGAACAAGGTCCAACGTATGGTGGAGATAATGGGTAGAATTTCCTACTTTCTGAGAAAACCCCATCGAGTCTAATATTGAATTAAATGCCAAATTAAGACAATCACTATCTACATCTACATGTATATTAAAGTCCCCTACTATAATTATTCTATCTGATTTCAGCACTAAATCAGCTAAGAATTCTGCAAATTTGTATAAAAACTCTGAGTAGTTTCATGGAGGATGATAAACTATGGCAAATAAAATTGGGTTTAACCTAAAATTGCTAAAATACCCAATACTGAGGTCCAGGCCCTCAAAGGAATTTTAACGTGTTTTTTGCTTTACATTAACTAGTAATTTGGACCGGTGAATTGTTGCTACTCCTCCTCCACTACCAGAACTTCTGGGATTTTAACAGTTTAAATAACCACAGGGAGTTGATTCATTTAAACCAACATAATCCACTTGCCCTAACCAAGTCTCTGTAAGGGATATTAAATCAATCTGATGATCACTTAACAGATCATGGACTAGCAGAGACTTGGGAGTTAGAGACCTAATATTTAACAAACTGCATTTAATTTTTAAATTATGAAGCGGAAGAGAGGCCAAATCATTCAATTTAGAGGCTTCATGTTTAATTTGAGTTTTACCAACTTTTTGTTTAATCACTTTGGGATGCTTATACATTATATGTTTATTTATTGTGGAGGGAGCAAACAATGATTCTCTGTTGGGGAAGACAGGGGCTAAATTGAGGGGTGGCGGATGAAGAGGAGCTGCAGAGAGGCATGTAAGACTGCAACTCTGCTTCCTGGTCCCAACTCTGAGTTGTCAATGTTTTGGAAATTTGGATAAAAATGATGCCAGATTGCTTCTCCACCCCTCGCCATCTGTGGTCCCACATTGAACTGAATTGAATTGAATTTATTTTATTCGGTAATAATAATAATAATAAAAAACATATACAATACAATAAGAACACACAAAAGAACAACCGGAAGGGTGTAGGCTGAAGCTAGTGCTTATATAGTGCCTACCCCATTACAATTTTAAAATCAATAACATAAAAATTTAAGTCTTACCCAAAATCAAGAAAGAAAATTAAATAGAACAAGTAGACAAAAAAACAAAACAAAACAAAACAAAAAAAAACAAAAAAACAAAACAAAAACAAAAACAAAAACCCTCTAAGTTATTACAAATTTATCTCCCAGCATTTATAGTGATATACTGGGAGATTTTCCCATCTTTGTACAATTTTTTGAATTGCTTCAGAGTTGAACATGTTTTAATATTTTCAGAGCAACAGTTCCACAGTTTAACTCCAGTGACAGACATGCAATGATACTTTGTATTTGTTCTAACCTTTGGCTTGTTAAAAACAGAGTTACCCCTTAGCTCATATTTGCTTTCCCTTTTTTAAAACAGTCTCTGAGTATTTACAGGTAATTGGTTATTATTTGCTTTGTACATGTTATGACTCGCCGCTCATCAGCGGCGCCAGCCGCCCGCACACCTGCTCCTCGTCAGCGGCGAGGTATTTAATCCACTCTGCCCTGGGCTTCGGCCTGAAGCCGTCTCTCTACTTCGGCCCCTTTGCTACTACGGATCTCAAACCGACTAGTGAAGATTTCCTGGGTAAGCTCCCCTTACCTCTCTCCTCTAGCCTTCCCCTGCGCACAGGTGGACATTCCCGGCGGCGGACTTCATCATCTCGCCGTTGGCTCTACGCTGCTGCCACAGGTACCGCAGGTCGCTGTCTCCCGGGCTTTGCCCTTGTCGACGCCAGCCACCTGTCATAACCAAGTAAGCCAGCTACCATCATTATTCCCTGTATTGGTGTGGTGCCCGTTACCCTTCTCCCTCTGCTCTCTCCCACAGGGTTGTCCGGCTGTACGGCCTCCTGCCCCCGTGCCTGACGCAGACGCCACCACCAATACATTCTTATTCCACAGACACGCAGCCATACACTTCCCTGTTGCTAATAAAGCTGTTAAATCTATCCTGAGCCTGCGTGTGTGTCTCCTGGGCCGTGCATTATGTCAGTACGGCTTCAGCAGAGCGGCTCGGCAGACAGCAGGCTCGCACGCCGTCTTTCCACCCTCGAGGCTCGGGTGGATTTAATAGCTCATCAGCAACAGGTGATATTGAATCAATTAATTATCATTACTAACCGATTAGACCGCTTGGACCCCCAGCAGCCGTTCCCCTCGGCTCGTCCGGGTGGCGTGGCTCCTGCGGCTCCGGTGGCCGTCCAGCCTGCTCCGGGTGCGCCAACACGGCTCACACCAATCCCCACTCCTGCTCGCTTCAGCGGTAAGTTGGGTGGAGCTCGGGGTTTTATTATGCAGTGTGAGTCCGTGTTTCTTCGCGTTCCCGGAGATTTTCCCTCAGACCATAGCAGAATTGGCTATATAGGTTATCTCCTTGAGGGTCATGCGCTTACCTGGGCTTACGCCATTATGGTGAAGCCCAGCTACGCCACCCTCACCTATGGCCAGTTCGTGCGACAATTTCTGGAAGTGTTCGATCATTCGCGTTTGGACTGTGTCCAGGTCGACCGCCTTCTCGGACTCCAACAGGGGAGCCTATCGGCGGCCGACTACGCGATCGACTTCCGGGTTACCGCGGAGGAAGTTGGCTGGGAAGAGCGTGCGCTCTGCGGCATCTTCCTCCGCAGCCTGAATTCCGGTCTGAGGGATGAGCTGGCTGGACGGGATACCCCGGAGACGCTGGCGGAGCTGATTTCTCTCACTATCAGTTTGGATAACAGGCTGCACGAGCGCGCCTCCGAGCGGAAGCAGTCTTCTCGCTCGCGGGGCACCTCTGCACGTCTGCCCCAAGCTCGCCACCTGGCGTTGCCGCCGCCGGACGTCTCCGAGGAGTCGGAACCAATGGTGACGGGCCGGACAAAGCTCCCCCTGGCGGAGAAACAGCGCCGTCGTGACCTGGGCCTCTGCATGTATTGCGGAGGTAGCCAGCACACGGTGGAGCATTGTCCGGAGAAGTCAAACGAGGTGGTCCGCGAGTCACTGTAGGGGGCCTCGCAGACGCTAATCGGTTAAGTCCCCTCACACATTTGACGCTGCCCATCCGCTTCTGTCACAACCTCACTGAGCACCTCACACATGCACTGGTGGATTCAGGCGCGGAGGGTAGCTTTATTTCACAAAGCCTGGCAACCCGACTGGGCATCCATTATCACTCCCTCGACACTCCTCTCGCCCTGGTTAATCTCTCCCGAGTTTCCCTGGGAAAAGTAACTCACCAAACTTCCCCCGTTCCCGTGATCATCTCTGGAAACCATCGGGAGGATATCTCCTTTTACGTCCTGCCCACCTCAGTAACTCCTGTCATCCTCGGTTATCCCTGGCTCCGCCTCCACAACCCCGCCTTGGACTGGAAGACTGGGAAGGTGTCAGCGTGGAGCACTTTCTGCATGGGTACCTGCCTCCAATCCGCAGCCTGCGCCCCGTCCTCGCCTCCCACAGCTCAGGACACCGCGCCCCCGGATCTCACCCTCGTGCCCTCCGAGTTCCACGACCTGGGTGCCGTTTTCAGTAAGTCCAAGGCGATGTCTCTGCCCCCTCACCGGCCCTATGACTGCGCCATTAACATCCGCCAGGGGGCGCCCTTACCCTCAGGACGCCTCTATAGTCTGTCAGCGCCGGAGAAGGAGGCAATGAACAGCTATCTGAAGGAGTCGCTCAGTACTGGGATCATCCGACCGTCCTCCTCTCCAGTAGGTGCAGGGTTCTTCTTCGTGGGAAAGAAGGACGAATCTCTTTGTCCTTGTATCGACTATCGAGCTCTCAACGATATCACGGAGAAGGACCGGTACACCCTGCCCCTTATGGACACTGCCTTCCACTCCCTCCAGGGGGCGACCTGGTTTACTAAGCTGGATCTCCGCAGCGCTTACCACCTCGTCCGGATCCGGGAGGGAGATGAGTGGAAAACCGCCTTCCGAACCCCAAACGGGCATTTTGAATATCTCGTGATGCCGTTTGGGTTGACCAACGCTCCAGCCGTCTTTCAGCGCCTCATCAATGACGTCCTCCGGGACTTCATTGGCCTGTTTGTATTCGTCTACCTGGACGACATTCTCATCTTCTCCAGGTCCAGGGATGAACACCGGGTCCACGTGAAGCGGGTCCTGCAGAGACTGCTGGAGAACCGTCTATACGTCAAGGCGGAAAAATGTGAATTCTACGCCAAAACGACTTCCTTCCTGGGGTTCGTCATCTCCCATGACCAGGTGTTTCCGGACCCAGTGAAGATCAAAGCAGTGGTGGATTGGCCCACACCAACTTCTCTGAAACAGGTTCAGCAATTCATCGGGTTCGCCAATTTCTACCGCCGCTTTGTCCCGAACTTTGGAGCCATCGTCGGGCCCCTGACCCGCCTCACCTCTCCTAAGACCCCGTTCCGGTGGACTGAAGAGGCCACTTCGGCCTTCCAGGCGCTGAAGACGGAGTTCTCCTCCTCCCGGGTCCTCAGCCAGGTCGATCCCGCGCTGCAGTGCATTGTGGAGGTGGACGCTTCGGACACGGGGGTGGGGGTGGTGTTGTCCCAGCGGTCCCCAGCCAATGGAGTCAAGCGATCCTGCGCCTTCTTCTCTCGGCGCCTGTCCCTGGCGGAACGAAATTACGACGTGGGGGACAGAGAGCTTCTTGCCATCAAGCTTGCCCTTCAAGAATGGCGTCACTGGCTGGAGGGGGCAGCCTTGCCTTTTGTGGTCCTCACTGACCACAAGAACCTGGAGTACCTGAGATCTGCCAAGCATCTGAACGCCCGCCAGGCGCATTGGTCCCTGTTCTTTGCAAGGTTTAAGTTCAGCATCACATATAGGCCTGGCTCCAAGAATGGCCTGCCAGACGCCCTCTCCAGGCAATTTGCCTCGGAGGCCGCAGAAGACGTTGCTCACACCATCTTGCCCAGGTCGTGCGTCGTGGGGGCTGTTACATGGGACATAGAAGACAAGATCCGGAGGGCGCAGGAGTCGGAACCGGACCCTGGCGGCGGACCGGAGGGGAGGCTCTTCGTGCCATCTGCTGTCCAGGGTGACGTTATACACTGGCTCCATACCTCCAAGCTCACTTGCCATCCTGGAGCTTCGCGGATAATTGACCTTCTCCAGTGTTCCTTTTGGTGGCCAGGCCTGCAGAAGGATGCCGCCCGTTACGCCTGGGCCTGCCCCGTCTGTGCTGCCAATAAGTCAGGTAACGCTCCCCCTGCGGGTCTGCTCCAGCCCCTGCCCGTCCCTGGCAGGCCCTGGTCGCACATCGCTCTGGACTTCGTCACCGGGCTCCCTGTCTCCAACAACTTTGACACAGTTCTGACCATTGTAGACTGTTTTTCCAAGGCCGCCCACTTTGTGCCCCTACGTGGACTTCCCTCAGCCTTGGAGATGGCGGACCTCCTCATCCAGCACGTGGTCAGACTGCATGGAATCCCGGTCGACGTGGTCTCCGACCGCGGCCCCCAGTTTTCTTCGGACGTCTGGAGGTCATTTTGCAACGCCCTGGGAGCCAAGGTAAGCCTCTCCTCCGGCCATCACCCCCAGTCCAACGGGCAGTGTGAGCGGACTAACCAGGAGCTGGAGGCTACGCTCCGCTGCGTTACTTCATCCAAACCCAGGTCCTGGAGTTCTCACCTCGCCTGGGTGGAGTACGCCCACAACACCTCTCGCTCTATGGCCATCGGGATGTCGCCCTTTAAAGCATCCCTGGGCTATGATCCACACCTGTTCCCCGCGCAGGAGGGCGAGTTGGCTGTCCCCTCTGTCCAGGCACATCTGAGGCGGTGCCGTTCCCTTTGGTCCACAGCGCGTAATGCGCTTTTACGCACGGCGGAGCGCAATAAGTCTACGGCGGACCGACATAGGAGACCTGCACCTGCGTACCAAGTGGGACAGCAAGTTTGGGTATCCACACAGGACGTAAACTTAAAGGGTGAGAGGAGAAAGCTGGCCCAACGGTTCATCGGCCCTTATCCCATAACCAGAATCATCAACCCGGTGGCTGTGCGTGTGGCTATTCCCTCCTCCCTCCGCATCCATCCCACCTTCCACGTCTCCAAAATTAAACCGGTGGCCTCTAACCCCCTCTGCCCTCCACCTGCGGCGCACCCCGCTCCCCGGATTATTGGTGGCCATCTGGCCTGGACCGTCGCTGACATCTTGGACGCCCGACGCCGGGGTCGCGGATTGCAGTACCTGGTGGATTGGGAGGGCTATGGACCCGAGTGGAGACAGTGGGTGCCTTCCTCGCTGGTGTTGGACCGGTCACTCATTTCTGAGTTTCATCGAGTGCACCCGGAAAAACCATCGCCAGGAGGCGCTGCTAGAGGGGGGAGTATTGTTATGACTCGCCGCTCATCAGCGGCGCCAGCCGCGCGCATACCTGCTCCTCGTCAGCGGCGAGGTATTTAATCCACTCTGCCCTGGGCTTCGGCCTGAAGCCGTCTCTCTACTTCGGCCCCTTTGCTACTACGGATCTCAAACCGACTAGTGAAGATTTCCTGGGTAAGCTCCCCTTACCTCTCTCCTCTAGCCTTCCCCTGTGCACAGGTGGACATTCCCGGCGGCGGACTTCATCATCTCGCCGTTGGCTCTATGCTGCTGCCACAGGTACCGCAGGTCGCTGTCTCCTGGGCTTCGCCCTTGTCGACGTCAGCCACCTGTCATAACCAAGTAAGCCAGCTACCATCATTATTCCCTGTATTGGTGTGGTGCCCGTTACCCTTCTCCCTCTGCTCTCTCCCACAGGGTTGTCCGGCTGTACGGCCTCCTGCCCCCGTGCCTGACGCAGACGCCACCACCAATACATTCTTATTCCATAGACACGAAGCAATACACTTCCCTGTTGCTAATAAAGCTGTTAAATCTATCCTGAGCCTGCTTGTGTGTCTCCTGGGCCGTGCATTATGTCAGTACATGATTTGAATGACATTATAATCTACCAGATCTTTAAATTTAAGAGTATGTAATTGAATGAATATTGGATTTGTTGGTTCACGGTAAAGTTTCTTTGATACAATGCGTACGGCTTTTTTCTGTAGTAAAAAGATTAAGTTTGTGTTTGTTTTATGTGTTTCCCCAGATCTCCACACAGTATGTCATAAAAGGAACTATCAGTGAATTATATAAAATGCAAAGAGATTTCTGACACAGGAGATCCTTAACTTTATACAGTACGACAATGGATTTAGACATTTTAGTTTTGACATGTGTGATTTCCAGTTTAGTTCGTTATCAACAATGACCCCTAGGAACTTGGTTTCGAAAACTGTGTCACTTTCAAACATTGTTTATTTTAATTTTTCTGTGATTATATAATTTGCCATTTCCAAATATTATACATTTTGTTTTTCCAAGGTGAATAGATAATTTATTGGCAGTGAACTATTGATTGATTTGTTTAAGTTCATTTTCTACTGAATCCAGAAGCTGCTTAAGATTTTCTCCACTACAAAAAAAAGTTGTGTCATCTGCAAATAAAATAAACTTGAGCAATTTAGACACAGAACATAAATCATTAATATACAAAATAAACAGCAATGGACCAAGCACAGAACCCTGTGGTACCCCACACGTCATCTTCAGCAACTCAGAGTCTGTATTATTCACATGAACATATTGATATCTGTCTTCTAAATAGCTGTGTAACCAGTCAAAAGCAATTCCTCTGATGCCATACTTATGTAATTTACTGAGGAGTAATTTATGGTCAACTGTATCAAATGCCTTTTGTAAGTCCAAAAATATTCCAACTGTGTATTCTCTTCTATCTGTTGCATCCGTAATCTGTTCAGCAAAGTCCATGAGTGCCAGTCAGGTGGTCCGGTTCTTCCTGAATCCATACTGCTGTTCACAGAGTATATTGTGCTTATCAATGAAATTATTTAGTATTTTAACAAATATTTTTTCCAGTATTTTGGAAAACTGAGGTAACAAGGAGATGGGTCTGTAGTTTGACAATAAGTGTTTGTCACCAGTCTTATACAGAGGAACGACTCTTGCTATTTTCATTTTCTTTGGAAATTTACCAGCAGTAAGTGACATGTTGCATATGAAAGTGAAGTGTTTAACAATACAATCAATAATACATTTAACCAAGAACATACTGAAACCATTACAATCAGTTGATTTTTTGTCTTTGAATTTGTTAACAATGTCAAGAATTTCTTTTTTATCTGCTTCTTTCATAAACATTGAGTAAGCGTTTAAGCTGACGACATTGTCAGCACTACTTGTATTTGCTGATGATACAGTGGAGTTGGAGATCTTTTTTCCTATATTAACAAAATATTCATTAAACGTATTGGAGATCAAGCTATTTTCATTGATTATTCCATTATCTGAATTTAAATAAGAGGTATGGTTGGAATTTAGTTTTCCTCTCTTTGTTATATTATTTAACACCTTCCATATATTAAATGTATTAGTTTTGTTATTTTCCAATAATTTACTGTAATATGTTTTTTTTACTCAATCTTAAAATACTGAGTTTATTTTTATAAGTCTTGTGTTTCTTTTCTGCTTCCACAGTTCTTAATTTCAGGAACGTTTTGTATAACAAGTTTTTTTTCAAGTCTTTTTACAAGCATTTTGCAGGCCCTTGGTGATCCAAGACTTATCTCTGTATTTAACTTTAGTTTCCTTTACCACTAGAGGGCAATGTTTATTATATAGTTGTGATAAAATAGAGACAAATTCTCCATATGCTATATCAATGTCGTCAACATAAACACCGCTCCAGTCTTGTATTTTTAGATGATTTCTAAGATTGTTGATTGCGGTTTCTGTTACAAGACTTTTAACCTGTTGAATTCTGGTCAATTTCCCTAAAAACGCCTAAAAATAACATGTCCAAAGTAAATCAAAAGCTGTTCTTCAACCCTTTGCAGCATCTTCATGGGGTTGGTCTCATTTAAAAGAAAACACTCTGAATTTTTTGGCAAAACAGTCATAATCTCTCTAAGTGCTCCTACCACTGAGTAACAATCATCTAAACATACTGAATTTGAAGAAAATAAAGTTCGCCTGGGTGTTTTTTTTTAGATATAAATGCTTGCAAATAACATATAGCTGAGTGAAACTTGCTGGAAAACAACAGAAATGTAGAACCAAGTGTTTTCAAGCTCAGGTAAAAATTTTGTAACAATGCCACAAAAAATGAATATATTACACAGCCTTTTTCTCAGGTTGTAACAAGGCATTCTTGAACTGTGCCAAACTGTGCCATTTGGCACAGTTTGGAAAGCTATGTTCCAGAGTTCACTATCTCAGCAGTTTGCACAGTAAAACCAAGGGGTAACAACCCAGACATACACAGCACAGTTCCTGGTTTTTTTTTTTTTTTACAGGCAAAAATAGCCTACAGTGTAAGAAAAATTATGCGAAAAATTAATACATTTCACTAAAGTATACACAAAAACAACCCTCTCCCCCCTCCAATTTTTCCAGAGTTCACTATCTCACCAGTTTACACAGATACAGGTCAACTGGACCCCTGACCAAGTGCGGACCCCTGACCAAGTGCACACCCCAAGTGGACCACGGAATCCAGTCTGTACATGTACAGGTACATTCGCCATCCAGTGATTTATAAATGCTGCCCCAGATGAAAACCAGTCTGTGGGACTATAATGCTCTGAATGAGGCTTTAGAAAATTATGAATCACTTTGTAAATCACTGGATTGAAAATGTATAGATTTTGTATAGATAGATTACCGGAGTGGTGGCTCAGTTGGTAGAGCATCCGCCCCACACCCGGGAGGCAGGGGTTCAAATCCCGGCCGGGTCATGCCGAAGACCATATAAAAGTGGAACTTCCTGCCATCCAGCTTGGTGCTCAGCAATAAATGGAATGGAGGAGGGAACTCTGTGGCGGCGCCTTGCATGGCAGCGGCCCTCTGATTCTGCACTTGGGGTGTGTGTGATTTACACTGTAGATAGGTAAAGCACAATCTCGTTCTGCTGTACATGATTGGTTGTACGGTTGAATGACAATAAGGGTGATTTAATTTAATTTAGATTGAATACCGGTGTTCACCTGGGGTGCTCACAATAGTGTGCTCACATGGTCAGGGCTCCATTTCACCAGATCACGTTTACACAGTAAAACAAAGGCATAATAACCCAGACATACACAGCACAGTTCCTTTTTTTTACAGGAAAAAATAGCCTACAAAGAAGATGGATGGAATTATTAAATTTTTCTGCAATATACACAGTAACAAATAACCCCCCCACCACCACCGCGCACACAAAAACGTCGCCATGCGGGACCCTTGTAATTACCGTGATTGGTCAAAAGTTATTTTTATTACTAATTTTATCGATAAAGAATAAATTAGATTATAAGACTTACCTGTCCACAACCGCACTGTCGCTGGTATTGTCCACTGGCGTGTGACGATCGTCAGCTATTCCACTGATCAATGGAAACCTCCATTGTTTACTGATCCATTGTCTAGTCACCGGACCCGGTCAAAGCCATCTACAATTTCATGCAGGCCCTTTCGGTTTATTTTGTGAACCATTTTTCAAAACAAGTAAAATAATGGCTAATCTTACCCTGACCCTTCTGCACAGTATCACAAAGGACTGCGCGTCACACAGCGGCGAAGTCAAAAGACATTTTATGCACGAGAATGCATGGTATTTTATCGGAAATATAAACACTGAACTAGGCATGTAGGATGTCATTGAAGTCAGAAATTGATTGGCTAAACGACACGTCCATCATCAGATTACTTGGCTTCAACTGGCTCGTTGTATTTGCGGTCGTTGATGGGCAGATACTTCTTGCTAGGTTTACGATCATTGGTTATTCAAGGTGTAAAAACCCAAATCAAGGCTCTTGTTGGTCGAATGAGATGTCAGTCTCATTCTAAACCAATCAAACACTCCTTTGGCTTTCTGTTTAGGGCTGTGTCTGTACTGGAAGACCGGAAATACAGCTTTTTTTTTTCAGTGCGCACTGAGACGCACTAAGATGCACAGACGTGACCGCCCGCGGAATCTCCTGAGTTCAACCGGTTAAAAACCTTATCTATTTCAACGTTATGTGTTACACCAGTGTGTGAAGAAACAAAAACAGGCAAATGGTCTGTCACATTATTGATAATAACACCAGCAGTTACATTCCCCTCAGTGACATTTGTGAAAATGTTATCAATAAGCGTTGCTGAATGTGTTGCTATTCTAGTGGGGTATGTTATTGAAGGGTAGAAACCCAAACAAACATGGAATTTATGAATTCACTTATTTGGATATGGTCATTTGGATTTAATAAGTCAATATTGAAGTCTCCACAAATAAATACCAGCTTCTTATTACCTACTGCACTGAAAAGCCCAGACAATTTTTGTTTGAAAATGTCAATATCGGTACCCGGTGCTCTATAAATGCAACTGATTATGATGTTTTTTGTAGTTGTAATTAATTCCACAGTTACACACTCCATGATGTTTTCCATTTCAAAAGACATATTTTCTACAACTTGGCTTTTGTAGCAGGACCTGATACTGTATATAAAGCAACACCACCACCCCTTTTTTGGACCTGCTTGTGGTATATAAATCATAGCCTCTCATTTGCACTGTATGAAGTTGGTCATTTTTTAGCCAAGTCTCAGAAATTGCAACAGCAGAAAAAAATGCGTTATATTGCAACAAACTGTCCTGGATTTTGGAAAAATTCATGTTGAGACTTCTACTATTAAAGTGTATTATTGACAATGATTGGTAAGAAATTGTATTTTTTAGTTGGTCTGAGCTAAAGTATTTACACTGATGTTTTATACTGTTGAAAAAGTGATTTTCAGGATCAGTTTCATATTCAACACTGTGTGGCTTATGCTCAGTATATTCGTACCCTTTAAAAATGAGGTTGTTTCCTATAAAAGTTTGCATCTTAATTATTCCAGTCAATGGAAACAAATGCACAGTTTATATCTCTAAGTTGATAATGAAATGTCAATCATTTCTGGTTGATTTTTGGCTCCATTGATTTTGGTGTACTGTTACTAGGATGGCGTGGGTGAATAATGAGTCTGTCATACCTTAAGTAGGCTATGTCCCCCCTTGCTATTGCAGCTTTCAGCTCTGGCATTAATTCATTTCTTGTCCTTCTTACCAAATCAGTGAAGTCCTCATTGATGAAGATTTTTGTTCCTTTGAGGGACTTGGCTCTTTGAAGAATGGTCATCCTGTCCTTGTGCTGCAGGAACTTGACCACAATGGGCCTCGGTCTTTCTCCTCCAGGTTTCCCGGTGCGGTGGGCTCTCTCCATCTCAATCCCTGGTGGTAACTGTAGTTTCTCCATGAGAATATTTTTAATCTTCTCCTCCGTGTCGGCCAAGGTCTCTCCTGGTGCCTCCACAACACCATCAAAGACTAGATTATTTCTCCGGGATTGTCCTTCCAGATATTCAAATTTGTCGGTGATAGTCAACAGACTGTCACACACTTTAGAAACATCTGATTGCAGCACATTGTTGCGGTCTGCTTGTTTAGACAAATTGGTTTTTATGTCATCTACGTCTTTTTGAGTGAACTGTAGACAGGTTTTAATGTCCTGCAACTCTCTCGTCATCGTGTCCACGCTTGCATTAGCTGAGTCCATGATCACTTTGATGAGGCTTTTGAAAGTTTCCTGTTGTTGGTTTAACAATGCAGAAAACAGTTCTTTTTGCTGTTGCAGTAAGTCATTTACCTGTGCGAGGAACATATATTCCTCCTCGGATTTGGTCTCTGGTTTTGGCTTAGGTGGCATTTTGCTGCAGTTTTGCAATAATTCGCAGTGGACAAGGAGACAAGAGTCTGTTTCCAAGACTATTTCAGTGTTGATGAAAAATTCAAGCAGCAACAACAACAGGAATGTGTGTAAGGCCTGGTGCCAGGCCTGAAGCCCGATGGAGGTGGCTGTAGGGCCTGGTGGTGGGAACTGCCTGTGAAGCTTGGTGGTGGCGGCTGCCTGTGGAGCCTGATGGTTGTGGCTGCTGGCCTGGTGATGGTGGCTGCCTGTGGAGCCTGTTGTTGGTGGCTGCCTGTGAGGCCTAGTAGTAATGGCTGCCTGTCTTCTAAGGCAGAAAGGCCCAATTCTAAATCCACCAGAATCTTCCCCCAAGCAACCAATCCACTGCCAAGTGTCAATCAAATCACCTCCAAAAGTCCAGAACTAGCCACAGGTGAAGAATTGAAGTTCTATTACCTCTTGAACAGGTAGTATTTAATCCCGCTGCTCAGTGCTGCTGCTCAGTCCTGCTGCTTCCCCTTAACATTGCCGTGAACTTCAGTACTGGACTTTCCCCCTCCCGTGGCAACACGGTAATCCTCACCATAGTGGATCGCTTCTCTAAGGCTGTGCATCTGGTTGCTCTCCCGAAGCTCCCCTCAGCCTTGGAGACGGCGGTCCTCCTCACTGACCATGTCATCAGGATCCACAGCATCCCCATGGACATTGTGTCTGACCGGGGTCCACAGTTCATATCCCAGGTCTAGAGGCCCTTTTGCCGGACTCTGGGCACGACAGTGAATCTCTCCTCGGGTAGCCATGCCCAGAGCAATGGGCAGGCAGAGCACGCCAACCAGTCCTTGGAGGCCACCTTGTGATGCATAGAAGCTGACAACCCGTCTTCCTGGAGCTCATACCTGACGTGGGTAGAATACTCGATGAACTCGGCTGTCTCCACCGCCACCGGACTCACCCCGTTTGAGGCATCCCTGGGGTACACGCTGCCACTCCTTCCCATGGCCGAGAGGGAAATCAAGGTTCCATTCGTGGGGGTCCATGCCCATCGCTCCTGGTGCATTTGGAGGACCACCCGGGCCGCCCTCGCCCGCTCCACTGAATGCACCCGAGCTGCAGCAGATAGGAAGCAGGTGCCTGCCCCCAAGTACGTCGCGGGTCAGCAGGTCTGGCTAGCGGCGAGCCAGATCCTTCTCAAGGAGAAGTCCAAGAAGCTGTGCCCCCGCTTCCTGGGCCCTTTTTCCATTTCTCGTGTGATTAACGATGTGTCGGTTCAGCTTAAGTTGCCCACGACCCTGCGGGTGAACCCAACTTTGGTTTTGGGATTTTTCAGAGGCATCTCTGATGGTGTGCCTCAAGTGCCTTTAAGTGCCTGCTGTATGTAGTCCAGGCTTCTGATCCATACAGGAGAGTGGGGAGCACCACCGCTTTATAAAGCAGAATTTTGGTATTCACTTGGAGATCGTGGTTCTCAAAGACTCTCCTCCTTAGCCTTGAGAAAGCCCCACTGGCACTGCTGAGGCGGTAGTGTATTTCATCATTATGACGGCTTTTGATGAGAGGAGGCTGCCAAGATATAAGAAGTGGTCCACATTTTCCAGTCGGATGTTATCAATGGAGATGTTTGGGGGTATGACAAGTGTACGGCAGTTTGGTGATGGCTGGTGGAGTATTTGTGTCTTTTTTATATTGACGGCCAAACCAAGCTGTTTGTATGCTTTGGCAAAGGCAGACAAGATGCACTGAAGGTCCTCTTCTGAGAGGGCTACGAGAGCGTTGTTGTCAGCATACTGCAGCTCCATGATGGATATGGTGGTGGTTTGACTTTTAGCTCTAAATCGGTTGATGTTGAGAAGTTGACCGTCGATTCTGTACGTGATTTTGACTCCCGGGGGCAAATGTTAGTTCGTGAGATGGAGAGATGGAGTATAGCAGCAATATAGATGGAGAATAGTGTTGGAGCGATGACACATCCCTGTTTGACTCCTATGTCAACCCTGAAGGGTTCTGTTTTGTCTCCACTGCCACTGAGTACCGTGGCAGACATATTGTCATGCAGCAGTCTCAGTACCCGGATGTATTTTTCTGGGCAGCCAATCTTTGCCAGAACCAGTCAAAGGGCCTGACGGTTTACTGAGTCGAAGGCTTTGGTATGGTCTATGAAGGCCATGTATAATGGCAGATTTTGTTCCCGGCATTTTTCCTTGCAATTGGTGAGCAATGAAAATCATGTCTGTGGTGCCTCTGTTTGGGCGAAAACCACTCTGGGACTCGGGAAGAATGTTCTCTGACAGGGGGGTGAGTCTATTGGCCAAGACCCGGGCAAAGGCTTTCCCTATGGTGGACAGGAGAGAAATGCCACAGTAATTCCCACAAACTGCTCTGTCCCCCTTTTTAAAGATGGAGACAATCAAGGCATCCCTGAGCTGTGCAGGGATTTCCTCTACTTCCCATATTTTCAGGAGCAGGGCATGGATGTGCTTCAGAAGATCAGGACCGTCTTTCTTGAGGACTTCTGCTGGGATGCTGTCAGGTCCAGCAGCCTTGTTGTTTCTCATCTTCCTGATGGCGTCCTGTACCTCATCCAAGCTAGGTGGTTTTCCCATGCTTTCCTCTATGGGCTGTTGAGGGAGTTGATCAAGGGCCTCCATCTCAGGAGTGGTGTCCCTGTTTAAGAGGTCCTTATAATGCTCTTTCCACCTGTCTGCAATTGCCTCCTTGCCCTTCAGAAGCGAGAGCCCATCTTTGGAACGAAGGGGGGTTAGGCAGCGGTGGCTGGGGCCATATACCGCTCTTGTGGCATCAAAGAATCCTCTCGTGTCTCCAGAGTCGACAAGCTGCTGGATCTCCAGGGCCTTCTTTGTCCACCACTGGTTCTTCAATTTCCTAACAAGTGTTTGTACGGCTGCCTTCGCTTTGGCATGGGCTGCTCTTTTAACCTTGCAGTGAATGTTGTTTTGCCAGGTGATAAAAGTTTGCCGCTTGATGTCGATGAGCTGTTGGATCTCACTGTCATTCTTGTCAAACCAGTCTTGATGTCTCCACTTTTTATGACCGAGGATGCTTTTGCAGGAGTCCACGATGGCAGTGGAAAGTGTGCTCCAGTGTTTTTCAGTATCCTCTGGGTACTGTTTGGGCAAAGCTGCCCTAAGAGGGCAAAGCTGCCCTAAGAGTATCCTGCAGCTGTCGTTGGTAGATAATGTCATCCAGCAGCAGGATGTTAAGCTTTGGCCAGCTCTATCGTTTCTGCAACCTTCTTTTCTGCATTAAGCGGATAGACATGATGGAGCGAATGAGGCGGTGGTCAGTCCAGCAGTCATCTGCACTGGTCATTGCTCTGGTGTTAAGGACATCGCGGCGGTCTTTGGAGCGGACTATGATGTAGTCAATGAGATGCCATAATTTGGAGCGGGAATGCATCCATGATGTTTTGAACTTGGTTTTCTGACGAAAAAGTGTGTTGGTGATGACCAGGTTGTGCTCTGAGCACTTGGTTAGCAGTGGTATGCCATTGGAGTTTGTGTTTCCAATTCCTTCTCTCCCCAGCGTGCCGCTCCATAGATGATGGTTTCGTCCCACTCTGGCATTAAAGTCTCCAAGCAGGATTAACTTATTCTCCTTTGGGACTTC
Source organism: Pholidichthys leucotaenia (assembly GCA_020510985.1). NCBI lineage: Eukaryota > Metazoa > Chordata > Actinopteri > Cichliformes > Pholidichthyidae > Pholidichthys > Pholidichthys leucotaenia. The sequence continues at coordinate 362,762,715 of CM035836.1, read as the reverse complement.
AGATAGTATTTTGTCCAGGTCAGCATAGAAGGCCTCCTTTACTTCATCCTGTGCATCAAGCGTTGGAGCGTAGGCACTAATAACGGTGGCCATTTGACTGCAGGCAAGCATCAGACGAATGGTCATTTGGCGCTCGTTGATGCCCACAGGGAGTTCATGGAGGTGGTTGATGAGGCAGTTCTTAATAGCAAATCCCACACCATGGATTCGTGGCTCATTTGCAGGCTTTCCCTTTCAAAAGAAAGCATACCCGCCTTTTTCCTCCTTCAGCTGCCCTTCATCAGCCAGTCGGGTCTCGGATAGTGCTGCGATGTCGATCTGGAACTTCCTTAGCTCTCTGGAGATGATGGCAGCTCGCCTTTCAGGTCGATCACTGGCTTGGTTGTCCATAAGGGTTCGCACATTCCAGGCTCCAATATGTAGTTTTGTATGTTTCTGACCGCGTGGTGGTGATCCCTCTGGATGCGGTATTCCAGACAGGTTTTTGTGAGGCAGGCTATGTTTGGGGTACCTTTTCTAACCCCCTCCCCTACTGGGGTGAGCAGAGTGGATTCTGAATAGGGCTGCTCAGTTATGAGTGCAGCTGCAGAGAAGCTCTTTCTGCCTCAGTCCAAGAGCTTAACGACTGTATCAAGCACCCATCGCCTGTGTGCCAGGTCGTGACTAAGAACTCCCATACTTCACTGTCCTGTCCCCGTTACCACTTCCTGATTGCCACATGACTTTATTTTATCCAAAATGTAAAGTGGATGGGCTCCCTTCGGGAGGACGCCTGCGCGTGACATCTTTTATCGTGGGGAGACTGATGCGCCTGCAGCCACCACACGGTCCTTGGCAGAGAGGGGCCTGAATCCAGTGGCATGGATTGTGTCCTCTTAATGAATAAGAGGACACAACACAAGAATCTTAAGTAAAAACAAATAGTGAGTGAATTGTGTCATCATAAGGAATATACGACACAATACAAGAAACTTTAGTATCAACAAATAGTGAGTAATTGTGTCGGCCAGTTTGTTAAAATTAGATGGACTAATCTCCATAATAAGCTATTACTTGTTCTAACTAACCTGCACTTATATAGCGCTTTTCAGAATCAGAATCAGAATCAGCTTTATTTGCCAAGTATGCACAACACATACAAGGAATTTGACTTTGGCTAAAAACTTGCTCTCGTTGTTCAGGTGGAGGATTTAAATAAGATTTAAATAAGGATTCAATGACAACAGAGTATGTACAGTAAATTACAGTCTGTCCACGTTTCTATAAAAGGATGCAAATATACACAGGAATATATGCAGCTTATTTACTCAGACTATTTCTAGTCACAAAGACCACTCAAAGTGCTTTCACTAGTACTAATCCTCTATTCTAAGGGCCTATAGGAAACAGATATCTAGGGACAATTTAGAACAGCCAATTAACCTAACATGCATGTCTTTGGATTGTGGGAGGAAACCGGAGCCCCTGGAGTAAACCCACTCAGCACAGGGAGAACATGCAAACTCCACACAGAAAGGTTCCAACCCCTGCCAGCCTGGGGATTCAAACCAGGAACCTTCTAGCTGTAAGGCAACAGCGGTAACCACTGCACCACCGTGCTGCCCTGAATTCTGGATGCAGGTCGGGGAAAATAGCCTCTATATGGAGTTAAACTGGTTTTATTAAGCAGCAGGGAAAAAAAATACACACTCAAAATACACAATAACCTCTGTCTATATTGTCCATGTGCAAGCTGATTCTATGAATTTTGAGGGGATAAATGTGTGATTTAAGAAATAACGGCGGGGCTGTAAATATCTACTAACTTTTTCCCATAGTATATATATTTAGGTGATTTCACTAAAATGGTGCACTTTCCACCGTGCGGGAAACAAAGGCAAGTTTGTGTGTTTTTCCACAAAGGGGAGGGGGGTAATTCACCCCCACTTGCCTGAGTGGAGCTGAGAAATTAGGTTTAAAACATGAAAAAAGTTACTGAGTGGAGATTGTTTGAGCAACAGCGTTGAATTGAGTACAACTTAAAGTTGTAAGATTATTCTTTTCATATTTACAGATAAATTTAAGGAGACGGCGCTCCAGTTTCTTTAAAAAGAACAAGGTGTAGTTTGTGAACAATAGGCTTTGCAGCCATGTTGCGCGTGCCTGAAGCGGCCACATGGCATTCAGTGCAATGTGCGGGTAAACGCCATCTTGAAATGCCTTCAAGCGACGTCACCGTGTCTCCTCTTCCTTGAGTGCAGAAGGAACTGCCTCCATCTTGTGGTCAACTATAACAATTGCATTCTTTCATAAATTTACCTCCAAATCAAGCTTCAAATTTTCCTAATAATTTTGGGACCTTAGTATCTCTCTGGCTGAAAGGAAAGCTTTAAGACCGTGCACAGCAAATAATAAGACCTCCCCCACTTGTTCAATAACAAGTTTTGGGGAAGTGAGGTGAGAGAGGCTGCTCAGTCAGCTGGAGCGTGGAAAGGTTCAACTTTAATTTGGGCAGAGGAGAGAATAAGTAGATTTAGTCCTAATTATAAAAGGGAATGTGTTGTTTTGAAAATTCTAGGTGAAGAATATATAAAAATAAGGTAATTTAAAACACTACTGAAGAAAAAAGGAAAAAATAAGAAAAAATAAATTTTGTGGAAATGTGCATGTATGGTAAAATGAAGTTTATATGTTGAGAGTGGACAGAAATAGAGAAGGGAGTTTGGGTTTAGAGGAAAATTGAAAGCGATGAATGTGAAAATTTTGTGCAGGATATAAGAGAAAAGTATGGACAAAAATACAGTAGTGTTTTGGAAGAAGGAAAGAAAAAAACACAAGAATGAGAGACTGATGCTGCGACGTAAGATGAAAAAATAATAAACATAATAAAAAAAAGACAGATACTGTTTAATGGTTTGTTTGTTTGTCTGTTTCTCTGTTAATCAGAGACAATGGTGGTGGCTGTGGTTCTGGGTTAATCTGCCTCCCTACCCCAGCGACCGTGTGAGTTCCTCTTCAGACCCACTTGAATGGGCTGCGGTCGCCCCCCCCCCCCTCCACATCATCACCTAACAACCCCCTCCTCCCTCCGTGACTACAGTAAAAGAATGTAAAACAAAGGGACATCGAGAGATGGGTCAAAGATGATCAACTGACCACACTTAAGTAAAATACATTATATTGTTGTTTTCCATCTACTTTTCTGATAGCGTCTCAAATATTGGATCTTATTCAAGAACATTTAACCCTTTGAGTGTGTATGGTGCAGATCTGCGACATACCCCCTAGTGGTCAAGAGTGGTAAATATTTTTTGTCAATAAAATAGTTCAGATTTCCAAGGCTATAACTTGAAAGTGGTAAGAGATAATGGCTTACTGTCAATAAGAAAAAAGGTTAAATATGATCCAAAGTTTCAGATAGGAATACATTTATGCATCTAATTTGCATAATGTCATGGCACCTCTTTAAATTCCATAACTCAGTCAAAACTGGACTTTGGAAGTATTTACACAAAAAATGGTTCAGTCTTTAGACACCATTTTTTGTACAGAGGTACCTCATCATCTTATCTTCAAAGTATGTGAACAAGAAATCAGTACATCAAAAAAAAAACAAAACAGAAATTTCTCACTTTTGACAAAGTCATAATGAGAAGGCAGGTGCAGTGCCGCACTCTGCCACTAGAGGCACACATATTCTCATGCTCAAAGGGTTAAGTGTTAATCTGTGTAAATCATGCATATTTTGCCAAGAAGCTGTGTTAGTACTAACAAGCCACTCCAGATTCAACAAACTGCTCACAAGTTCTTCAAGCATGCGTAAACAGCATTTGTGAATCATCTGTAGTCAGCACATGCTCATGAGAATTGAAGATTGCATAATTGATGCTTTAACTTACCACTAAAATCACATTTCACAATAACTGACCAGGAGTTTCATTCACTAAAAGTCTAAGAGAGAGAAAGAAAAGAGGAAAAAAAACCCAGCAAATCTGGAATTTTTCTGTTTGTGTGAGAGGAAAAAATCAAATTAGTGGTGGCAGGAGGATTTTCTGACGTGAAGACACAGCATAAGCCTGAATGTAAGTTGTAAAACCATTTTTTACTGTCTTGGAACAACATTATTTTAAATAACTATGGCATAAAATATACCTGAAATTGGATTTCAGATGGGCACCATGATCTGCTTTCAAAACTGTACATATCCATGTTGCACTGAGCTGAGACTCCCCCACTTTGCAGAACATTATGACACATTTCAACAATTTGGGTTTAGAATGTGTGTGTGTAAAAAGCAATAGAATTACTCTAGCTAAAGCTCATAGTATAGTGTGGAAATAAAGATTACTTTTCCCTTATTTATCCAACTCTGCACCCTAACCCAGAAGCAACGTGCACACTTCATGTCAAAGCAATAAAAATCAAAATTATATCCATCTGATCCTATGTGAGTTGATCAATTAGCAGGACAAGACATTTCTCACTGCACTGTCCTTAAGAAAAATGGAGCAGTGTGTTCTTATGTTACTGGGAAAACAACGTTTAGAATCTTTTTGCATCTGATATGATTTGGACGTAGATGAAATGATGGTGTTTAAATCATCCCTAATTATTTTTTAAAACCTAAATCAAAGTATGAAATCTAGTTTATAGGGATTAAACTCTTAGACTTGAATTGGACAAATAAAACATAGTTATTTAGTGAAAACTAAGCTTAGAATAACAGCAAATTATTTACACAAACTCTCACCTGGTCTAGATCACTTGTAAACATTGTTTGAATGTTTACAAGAAAATGTTTGAAAGAAAAACCTGCACTTATTTATGTAATGGCTGACCCAAGGGAGCCTAAGGCTTCCCATGAATCTGTTTTTATTAAAGGTAGCCAAAAGGAGGAGGGGTAGGACAGCAGTGGAGGAGGAGGGGCCATGGCCGAGGAGGGAACGCACCCCACAATGGAAACTGAGTACTACAAAAAAAAAAAAAAGTTTAGTACTCCCCTACCTATGTTCAAGGTAGGGGAGTTCAGCGCATCTCTGTCCACTTCCAATTGAACGATTTACAGCATACAGGCAGATGACAATAGATTTGCAAGACTATTGCAAGACCAGCCGCTGGGAGGGGGAGGCGCCCATGAGCCACATGCATTGCAACAAAACTGGACTGCATGATTAAGACTAAAGCAGATTAGTGGACTCACTCCTACACATATACAGAAAATTAGTAGAAAATTAATTTATTAGAAAATTATTAGAAAACAGCAGACATCGTCCATTTACCTGAATTTGATCTAATGTTAACAATATAGTGTTTACCAGAAGTAATATTGGACGTTCAAGGTACTCCGATTAAATTTGTGGGGCACTAGTGCATGTAGATCAGTAATTTCAGGTAATGATATTCAGGGCTTTTCAAAGTCAGAAGGAAAAGTAACAGTTAGAATCTGCAAATGGCAAACTAACAGTGGAATACCTATCAAAATCTGTAAAAGTAAAAGGTCTTATTATCTGTGACATTATTGAAGGGTGGTTCATTTTGTCACATGCTGAGGAAGTAAACATAGTTCATGAGTCTTCAAAACTGAAATACTGATACCCACTCGACCCGGTCTCAGTCGAACCATGTTCAGCGATATCACAGCATTTTACAAACAGTCCCTACTGATTGACAATCTCCAAATCAATATCATTGTACCATGTACTATAGGCAATTGAACGGATCTGATCCAAATTATGAACAAACATTTTTTGCAAATCCATTCTCCACATTGGTCATAAAAGCTTGTACTGGTCACCAAGGGGATGTGTGGGAACATCAATTGTCATATCTGTTGAGGATAAGAGACATTTTAAACAATGGGGGTTCCACACATCTCACTGGTCAGACCCAACACATGAACTGGAAAAATGTTGGACATTTTGTCACCTTTGCTGAGGAATATAGCCATCCATGAAAAGCCAACATCTGACCTTAAGATAGTATATTCTCCTAAATTACAAACATACAGTATCAGGTTCAGGTTCAGGTTACTTTATTTGTACCCGTAGGTAGATTTGTTTTGCAGTCTGGTGACATCCATATTTACAAGCCACAATTACATTCAACATAGACACAAACACAGGCACACATGAAGCTGACTATAAACATGATAAAAATACTCAAGGCTCCATCAATCAGGGTATAAAGACAAAGAGATGAGAGAAAAACCAGAGGTAAGAGAGAAGGGTCATATTAAAAAGTTAAAAACTAGTCAAAGAGGTTAAAAACTCAAAGGTCTAAAACCCAATAAAATATTTAGAACCCAAATAACATCCTACAAAAATAAGTAAATATAAAATGGAGTTAATAAATAGGTACCTAAATTATGTGCAATATATTGCTACAACTTGTTCAACTCTTTGACAGCAGCAGGAACAAAGCTGTTTTTGTAGCGCTGCGTTTTACTTTTTGGGACAGCAAACCTCCGTCTTGAGGGAAGAAGCTGAAAGTTGCAGTGCAAAGGGTGGGAGTCATCATTTAAAATGGAGGTAGCCATCCTCTGTACTTGTCTGGTGTACAGGGATGTCAGGCTCAGCTGTGACTCACCAAGCAAACGACTGGACCATCTAACTACCTGATCCAAGGATTTCCTCTGTTTCAGTTTTATCCGACCAAACCATGACACTAAAGAAAAAGATAAAATAGATTCAATAAAAGTCCAATAAAACATTGTCATTATGGTTCGGTCAATTTGGAAGCGTGCAAGTTTTCTCAAGCAATGCAAATGTTGCTGACCCTTTTTGCACACCCTTTCACAGTTCTCTTCAAAGTTTAAATTACTATCAATAATCGTCCCAAGATATTTGTAGGATTGTACACATTCGGTGGTCTGGCCTTTTAGTACGGTGACTTTGTGCCTGGGAGTTTTCCTCCTAAAGTCAATAATCATGTCTTTAGTTTTTGTTGTATTCAGCTGCAGGTAGGAATCCTCACACCAGTGAACAAAATCATCAACTACTGGGCCGTGGCCACTCTCACCATCCTGGAGGAGACTGACAATAACTGCCGTAAAACGGGGCTATAAAGGCATTTTTCCACAAGTATCACCTTAGCTTTACTTACTTTTACTTTATTCACTTTCTCGCTCTTTCCACAGTACCCTACTTGCTTTAACCGATACGATTTCCGTGCCAGTTTAGGGGCAGGGGACAAGCGAGAAAAATCGAGGTGTGATTTGACGTCAATCGACTGCTAGCCGCTGATTGGTCAGCGCGTAACGTCACAAACGCGTCCGTTTTCTGTTTTCTGTTGAAGCTACACGACCGCCATTTGTAATTTCAGCGAGTAATCACGGTGAGCGGCTTCACAATTGTGTTAACGATGTCCAAAAGAAAAAAAATGAAGAGCGATTTTCGGGCCATAAAGGACCATAACAGACGCAGTGGTGCGAGTAGATAGGAGTGGAAATGGTACGAGCAGATGGACGCCATATCGGTCTGCTAGCAATGGCAGAGACAATGTGCTTGACACGGCCACGCAATTGGAAAACGTTGACGGTGAGTGTTGTTTTAATATTGTCTGTCTTTTTGCCAATTGGTCCTTTCGGTCAAAAGCTCACTTCTTTTAAGCAATAAAGACATTTTTTCGATTGTGGGCAATGGTTAGTGATGATGGTTAGCCGGCTAATATCCGGCTACCTCCGCAGCTTGCTGTGAGGTAGCAGCTTCACGCTTTTATTTCAGTATTCACTTAAACCAAACGCTGAAAGAAGCTTATTATTGTATTCTGGTTAAAAAGTTTTGTGTTTTCTGTACATGTTGCACTTTGTTGGTGAGCTGTATTGTGTGCATTTTCCTTCTAGAATCACTCCGGCGTCTGTCTGGGGGCCAGAATCGGTGTCGAGACCATTGTCCGCAATATCGGCAGCTCCATCAGTAACCGTCATGTCCCGGGCAAGTTCTGGTAAGGCACAACTGAAAATGACCACCCAGTTTTTTTAATGTGATTATTGTTATTTTCTTTAGATGCATAATAAGGAATTTAAAATGTCTTTGTACGTTTAAAAAAAAACACTAGATGCAGGAGTGTTTTCATAACAACCTGAGATGCTGGCCCATGATAGGATGCTCGAACAGCACGAACGGCTCCACGAACAGCGCGAAAGACACCATCAGGAGCTACGAATGCTTGCAGCAAACCTGCAGTCAGCCCAGGAGAAGGAAGAAGCATTCAGAAGGGATGAGTTTTCCTAAACCATTTTGGCAGTCTGGTCGAAGTACTGAAAAATCCCCGTTTTTAAACATGTTTTGGGAATATTTCTAATGTTATTAAATTGTTACTTTTTTGGATAAAAGTGTGGTTTGTCTGTTATAACTAAATGAGAAAGGCGAATAATTACATACACATTCCATTGCCTCATATTAGCCAAATGCCGCTGTTCATCCATAAAGGTGTCACGATTTTTAAAGGTAATGTAAATGTTATTGTTAAAGTTAATAAAAATTATCACGGCTGTATACATTTCTCTAAATTGTGTACAGTGTTCAAGTTAAATTGTAAGCAGAGGCACAGGTGTACTTTACATTCAGCAGTAGACACTGATGAAGGTAAAAGTCGAAGTAGGTAAAAGGTAAGTACATGTAAATTGAATGTTCTATCATCATTCCAAATTCAGAGAATTTCAATACATTATAAGGAGTCTAGTATAATATAAAGGGAAAATACCCATACATGTAAACCCAAATATAACAGTTTTGTAGTTGTAAACGTTGACATGAATAAGATAAACCTATGATTTTCTGATTCAATACATCCAAAGTGTCATAGGTTTGAAAAATAAAATTATAATTTGGTGTTGGCCAGTCTGACAATGTCACAGTATTTAATAGGAATAACAAAAGTTTCATCAGAAAATTTCGTGGTCCATTGACAATTCCATCAAACCCAAAGTGAGTTGTCTAGCTGCTGTTTTTTTTTTTTTTTTGCAGTGATTTTCTAAGGTGTTTTAATGTGTAATTACCCATCCCTGAACACATATCCCTTATAAATATCAATAGATTGGAAAATGGTACTCAAATGACACTCCACATAAAAAATGGTGCTACAGTTTGATTGACTTTGTTTAACATTTTTAAATTTATTTTGTAAGACAAAATGGGCTAGGATTAACTGCAAATAACAATTTTCCACATATAATTCCAAGGTCAATTTACAATTCCATCAAACCAAAAGTGAGTTGTCTAGCTGCTGCCTTTTTTGTTGTAGTCATTTTTCTAAGGTGTTTAAACGTGTAATTACCCATCCCTGAACACATATGCCTTATAAATATCAATAGATGGGAAAATGATACTCAAATGACACTCAAGATGCAAAATGGTGCTACAGTTGGATTGCCTTTCTTCAAAATTTTTAAAATTATTTTGTAAGTAAAAGTGGGCTAGGATTAACTGGAAATATAACAAGTGTCCACATATAATTCCAAGGTCAATTGGCAATTCAATCAAACCAAAAGGGAGTTGTTCAGCTGCTGCATTTTTCTGCAGTCATTTTCTACGGTGTTTTAGCGTGTAATTTCCCATCCCTGAACACATATCCCTTAAAAATAACTATCAATGGGAAAATGATATACAAAAACAAGAATTTTACTACAAGTTGAATTGGCTTTTTTTTTTAAAGTAATTTAAATTATTTTGTAAGTAAAATAGGGCTATGATTAATTGGAAATACAACTAGTATCCACATATAATTCCAAGGTCAATTACAAGGTTTTAGCATTTAATTAGTTGTCCCTTAACAGTTAACCGTTATGAACAACAGAGGAGACATAGACGAAAAGTGCACCAAATTTTATTTAAAAAACAAACGTTTGACATATGTATGCACATGAATGAGGCTCCATGCATGGACGCAATTTGTGGCACAAGTAGGTGAAAGTGTCCTCGGACATCCGGAAGTTCTGCAACCACTGTGTGCTTGAGAAGCTGGGGACATATTCTCCCACCACTGCGAGCTACGGTTTACTGCCCAGGTCCATGGTCTGCAGCGTTGATTTTGCAACAACGCAGCCAACTAGAACACACACACAGCATACATATTAATACTGATAACCTGGCGACATCAAAATGCTGTACACAACAATGACATGACAATAAAATGACAATAGAAAGCATTAAATTACCAAAAACTGTTTCCTCGTGTGCTTGATGTGCCTGATGTGCTGGGTAATTAAGCTCTCTGCTTCATATTCCGCTTCATATTCCACTGCTTGATATTCCCTAATGGCAACAACGAGTCTCTGGTACTGCTCCAACGTGTGTTCTCTCAATGCACATTGTCTTCTCCTGTAAAACTCTCTTCTCCGGTTAAAAACATTCATTTATTGTGTTCAAAAGCCAGAGAAGAAGCAACGTGGAAATCCTCCGCTCCTAATCTGCCATTTTCTTTGTTGTGAAGGATTAGGTCGCGTGATTGACGTCAGCAGAGTGTGGCGCCGCCTCAATCCCGCCCACTACCGAGTTTACGCGGCTTTACAGGGTTGTAATGGATCAACAGCCCAGGGAGAAAGAAGTAGTGGAGAATCGAAACAAGTAAAAAAGAACTGTGACTATGGAAAAGAGCCATAAGGGACGGCTGGGTAATAAGCGACACTTTTCTGGGAAATGTTTTAAATGTAATTCTGCTTTTTTTTTATTTTGAGCAGGACGCTGAGTTGTGTTGTTATTGTCAAATATCCATGAATCCTTAAACAAATCATGGTATGTTGCATATTTCTTTTTGCTTTCCTGTAGATAGATATTAGTTTTAAGAAATTTGTCGAATTTTCCTTAAATATAACGGCGTCCTATCTTCCTCATTTCCGGTCAGACCGTGGTACGGATGGGATGAAAAACCATTTTCCTGGATGGACAACGGTATCCTGTAAGTGTGTATAAGTATTATAGCTTTGGTATCATTGTCCAGTGCAATAAACACTTTTCTTGTCTTTTCCAGGTGAATTCTGAGAGAAAAGTGAAGCAATAAGGGACATAATGGTGCGCAAGTACAAACTGAAACCAGGCGTAAAATCTAGGCGGAAGCACAGCAAAGACGACATTAACTAAACAGAGGTGTCTTGGAAGTCAAGGAACTGAAACAAAAAGTTGCTTAGGTCGACCCTAATAGTGTGGAAGACCCACTACTGAACAAACAGTTCACAGATGTTAACTTGCTTAAACTGTTGTTAAATACTTTGTTCTTAATGAATGAATATAGCTTTCTATTTGCAAAGCTATAGTGGTTGATTTTGTCATGCTGGAGCCTAAGAAATTCTACATTTAATTTTTTTATTCGTATTTTGACAATAATGTGATGGGTGTGATAGATTTGCCCTGGTCATGGAAAAGATTGGCTGAAAAGTTAATTACCTTGTACTTTTGTTTCTTAAGGTAAATAAAGCTATTTTTAAAACACTTTAAAAGTCCCTAATAGCCTCTATTATGGGTGCATAAGAGACATAAACTTAAAGGAGTCAAGTGTCCCTTGAAGCCCCATCTATGGGGTTATAAGGGACAGCGATAAAAAAAAAAAAAAAAAAAAAAAAAAACCTGAGCTGTCACAGAGGATAAAACTAAGCAGTAAACATTTGGCCAAACTCATAGTCACAAAATGACATATGTTTCACTTTTCCATCGGTAAAACATATGGTGAAATTAAACGCTGATGTTCCCAAATCGTCCCTTATTACCCCATTTTACGGTGAGTCATCAGCATACTTTGGTTTACATACTTTTGGTTGTCCATACTTTGGTTCCAAGGTTGTCATAGCCAGGAGCGGCACTGGGGTTAAGCTCCCAGTGCTCATAAAATGCTCCTTACGGCGTGCGTCTCGAAAAGCCTCTGACAACTAAGTCCAACTCCTAGCCTGCCCGTGTGGTTTAGTCTCTAAGCCCGGCGGAACTGCTTTTACTAATAGGAGAAGGGGTGAGGGCGGATCTCTGGCGCCTTAAAACCAGATGCTTCGGGTAGATGGTGGCTCGTCAACCTGGGAAGGTAGCCCATCTAGGGGAAGGTAAACCCTGATTTCAAACCTCCGCTGCCTTGCGGCACACCCGGTCACGGGAAAGGCTTCGGGAGTCAACCCTGAGGAAAAATCTGGAGTCGGAGCCCCTAAGGCAGTTCTCTGTTGTGCTCAACATCGTTCTGGCAGCTCCTGCGACGGCGCTGGTGCCAAACTATAGCAGCCCTGCTGTTCCTTTGGATTCATCAGTGACGTGGAGAGGGGGGACATGCTGCATGGGTAACATCTTGTCCTCCATATCTTCCTGCCCAGGCTTGAATCCTACCAACGCCCAACGCTGGAAAGTAGAACACCGGTGCGCATCGGCCTGTTCAGCCACAGGCGGTGCTGTTCCAGCAGAGTAGGCGTTTAGGATTCTCTTCCATGGTCATCATAGACCGACGGAGGCCGACGACGACGACATCAGCATACTTTATAATGTGTCTGTTGTCATGTCTGCTAAATTACAAACATACAGTATCAGGTTCAGGTTCAGGTACTTTACTCATCAGCATACTTTATAATGTGTCTGTTGTCATGTCTGCTCCGACACATGTTTGTGTACAGGATGAAGAGTAGTGGTGACAACACACACCCCTGAGGAGAGCCAGTAGAAGAGCACTTTAGATCAGACAATGTACCATTGACCCTTACTCTCTGCTTCCTGTTGGTTAAGAAATCCAGAATCCAACCCACCAGATTATTGCTCAAATCAAATTGTTGCAGGAGCCTTTCAACTAAAATATGAGGTTGGATTGTATTAAAGGCGGAGGAAAATTCCACAAATAAAAGCCTGGCGTGTGTCCCATTAAAATCCAGATGTTTAAAAAGCATGTTAAACAGAGTGACAGTGGCGTCTTGCACTCCTCTGTGAGGCCTATAGGCAAACTGCAGAGGATCCAATGCATGCTCAGTCTGCTTTAGGACCTCAAATCTGACCAGTTTTTCAAAAATTTTCATTAAAATTGAAGTCAAAGCAACTGGTCTAAAGCCGTTTACCGTTTTAGGACAGCTGGATTTTGGAACGGGAACAACCACGGCATCTTTCCAGATCTTGGGCATATGTTGTGTCTGTAAGGACTTATTGAAAATGTAATGAAATATAGGACTCAGTTCATGTGCACAGGACTTTACCAATTGCCCACATATATTATCAGGGCCCGGACTTTTGTTCACTTTTACAGCGCAGAACTCCCTTTTAATATCCTGCACCTCAATATTAAAGTGCTGATTGTCTTTGAGTTTCTGTTTCAAATCTTGGGTTTCAGTGCTAAAATCAAAGGAGTCAAAACGACCATAAAAACAATTAAGAGCATTAGCCAGCTCTGTGTCTGAATTAAAACCATCTAAAAACACACAATTACTGCGTTCTGTGCTCTGAAGGCCTGCAATAGTTTTCATACTGGCCCAAGCTGAACCAAGTTTCTGTTGCCATCTTGCTTTCCAACTCTGATTATGCACAGCAAAAGGCTGTGCATAATTGACACCCAGCAATCTCCTACATGACCAATCTTAACATTAGCAGAAGAGAGGATGAACAAATTTGAAGTTCAAATTCCAAATTAATTATAGTAGAAAGATAAAACAGATTTTGGTCTAATAAAAGGGGGCAGAGTATGTCACTTAGACCATATGTCTAGAAGCCCAAAAAGGTGTTAAAAAGGTTGTAAAATAGCAAGCTAAAAGCAACAGATGTTATAGTGTCATTCTCAACCTCCCCACTCCTGTGGGAAACATCCTGATGATGCAAGACCTGCAGGAATTAAAGCTATAATACTTTGTGCTAATTGTGTACCAGGATCACACATCACTCTGTCACTATATAAATTCACAAAATCTCTGTGTGTCTGTCTGTGTGTCACAATCATAGGACATCATAGGACAGCCTATGATGCTTCTATGATGTTCCTATGATGTCTGCATCATAGGACATCATGCCTGCCTTGATGTCTTTATGATGTCATATACAGTGATGCCGGCCTTGATGTCTATATGAAGTCATATAGACCATGATGTCCTATGACTGCCTTGATGTCTTTATGATGCCATATAGACCATCAATGGTGGACACACTCTCTTGATTCCACGACACTCACACCATCTGACAACATGTTTCCATTCACCTTGCCATGTAAACAGTTTACATCTGTGATTGGTGTCAATGGTGGACGCACTCTCCTGATTCCACGAATCACACTCACACCATCTCACAACATGTCACCAGTCACCATGCGACGTAAACAGTTTCCAGTAAGACCCTGCTTTGCCACGACTGTGAATAAGTCACAGGGCCAGTCTTTTGCACAACAGATTTCTTCAGCCATGGCCAATTCTACATTGCCGTGAGCAGAGTTGGCAGATCAAACAGTCTCCGTATCGTATTCTTGCTCAAGCTGAAGAAACTAAGCAAAAGCATCACTTTCTGAGCAATGTTGTTTTTAAAGAGGTGCTAACATAGTAAAAATGTGTAACCTTGAAGAATGGCAGTCTACACTATCCATCCATCCATCTTCTTCCGCTTAATCCTTTTCGGGTCGCGGGGGGGCTGGAGCCTACAAATGTGTAAAATGCCAAGCAAAGCACTGATTTTTTTTCCGGGTGCTCCAGTTTCTTGGTTTCTATGGGCATGCATGGGTCTTCCTAAACAGGGTCGAAAGCCACATTTTTTTTTTCCACAATATTTTTTATTGAACCTTTTTTTTTTTTACAAACATGGCACAAACAGTCAAACACTGACACGAAAGTAATTTAAAAATAAAAATAAAACACTAACAACAACCAAAAAAATGTACTAAAAACAACAACAACCATTAACAAAAGCAAGTCAACAACAATGCTCCTCTGTTTAGTCTAGGTAATCTATTACATAAGAATACATAATATGCATTCACCAGTTTGGAATTTGTAAGGTCCACACATATCATTCACCTTCTTCTTCAGAAGTTATGTTTAATTTCTTTTCATAATCAATGAAAGGTCTCCATATATTCTCAAACACATTTTTGTTTAATTTCAGTATATATGTTATTCTTTCTAGTGGAAGGTTTGTTAACATCTGTCTTAACCACTGAGTCACATCTGGTCTATGAGTCTTTTTCCACAGTAGTGCAATACATTTTTTGGCATTAAGCAAACCGAGGACTATGAATGCTCTTTCACTCTTATTAAAGTTATGTTTTTCTGGATACAGACCCAACAAAAACAGTTTAGGGTTCAATGTGAATTGTTTTGAAATTATTTTTTCAATTGTTACCCTCACCTCTTCCTAAAACATTCTGATTTTTCTACATTCCCATAAACAGTGAAATAGGGTTCCTTTACTTTCCATACATTTTGTGCATGTATCTGGTATGTTTTTGTTATATCAATTTAACTCCACTGGTGTAACATACATCCGCATTAACCATTTAAAATGTATCAGTTTAAGACGTACATTTATTGATTTGGTTTAAGCTTCTGCACAAGCCATTTCCCATTGTTCCTCTGAAATTTCAATTTGCAGGTCTTCTTTCCAATAATTCAGTCTTTTCTGTGAGTTTTCACTTGAGAATAGTGTCAATGAGTTATAAAACTCTGAAATAATACCCTTTCTCTTACTATCTTTCGTCAAAATTTTTTCCAAGGATGAATAAGTAGGTCGGGTGAGAGCATTATTTTGATTTGATCGAATAAAATTTCTAAGCTGAAGATATTTAAAAAAATGTGTTCTATTAAGATTGAATTTAATCCTCAGTTCTTCAAAAGACATTATGTTATCTGAACGTGACAAATATAAGTCTTGAATCTTTTGAATCCCTTTAAAATTCCATACTTTAAATACAGCATCCGCTCTCCCTGGTGTAAAATATTGATTACCCCATATTGGGCTAAATTGTGACAGTAAGTGTGGTTCTTTTAAATGTTTTTTGGTTTCACACCATATTTTGATCATGTGCTTTACAATTGGATTTTTAACTTGTTTCTGTAATTTTTTAGCCGAGTCTGAGTATATGAATAAGGGAAGAGGTAAAGGTAAATTGTATGATTCCATTTCAGTCCAGTGAGGAGGATCATTTGATGAAAAATAATATGTCATAGACCTCAGTTGTGCTGACCAGTAATACAACATAAAGTTTGGACATTTCAGACCTCCACGATCAAATGGTAAATATAGTAAGGACAAACGTAATCTAGCCTTCCTATTGTTCCATATAAATTCCACTAACTTTTTTTTAATTCTTGAGAATAGATCTGAAGGTGGTGGTATAGGAATGTTTTGAAATAGATAAAGTATTTTTGGTAAGATACTACTTTTAAGTATATTAATTCTCCCGATCATCGACATTGGTAGTGACATCCATCTCTGAAGTAACTCATTAATATCTGTCATTAAGGTTTCATAGTTGGCACTGGCGACTGATTCTAGCTTAGGCAAAATTTGAATTCCTAAATATTTAAACTGATTTACAACATTGAATTGATTTACCTCAGGAGCTGGGTGATTTCTCTGGGTCTCATTTAGCATTAATATTGAAGATTTTGTTTTATTTATTTTATATCCTGATATTTCCCCAAAGTTCTTTATTAAATTTAACAAGGTCGGAATTGATTTTTTAAAATTCGACATAAACAAAATTATGTCATCGGCATACAGGGAGATTTTATGTTCTGTTGGTCATACTTTAATTCCATATATTTGTGGATGTAAACGTACTGCCATCGCTAAAGGTTCAGTTGCCATAGTAAATAGTAAAGGTGAAAGTGGACAGCCTTGTCAACATCCTCTATTGACTTTTATTGATTTTGAGATATTGCTGTTTGTTAGGATTTCTGCTGTAGCATTATTGTATATTATCTGGACCCATTTTATGAAATTATTTCCAAGTCCAAACCTTTGTAGGACTTCAAAAAGATAGGGCCATTCGACCCTATCAAAGGCCTTTTCGGCGTCCAATGATAGGAGAGCTGTATCCGGTGCTTCTTTATTGGAATAAATAATATTAAATAGTCTCCTTGTTATGGCGGCCGCTGGGCCGTCATTAACTTCAGCTGTGCACACACCTGCCATCGGTAATCAGCAGGCTTTAAGATAAGATAAGATAAGCCTTTATTAGTCCCACAACGGGGAAATTCCAGGATTGCAACAGCACAGGGATAGCAACACTCAGAGCAACAATCAGAAGGCAAGAAAAAAACAAGCAAGCAAGAGCATCTAATATACATATGTACATAATTATTACATATGTACATAATTAATACATATGTACATATTTAAAAGCCAGTGTCTCTGACTGCTCTGCACGGAGTTGTCTGTCGTCTTTGCCACGCATCGCGTCAAGGACACGACCTCAAGCCAGAGTTGGAATCAAGTCTTCTCACCAAGCCACGCCACATAAGCAACAGCAACACTCACCCTGTCAAAGTGTTTTCCCCTGTGCACAGGTGGACCTCCCTGGCGGCGGACTCACCTCCCCAGATAACGGGACGTCATCTCCTCCTCCTTGGATCTCCTCCTCACTTCCTCAGCACCGAACACCACGCGCACCATGCTACACCAGGACACGGAGCCTGCAGGACTCTCGCAGCGGCACCTGCAAGTAAGCAGCACAAGCCTCAGCTTTCCGTTCTCACGAACTGTAATAACATCCTGTGCTTGTGTGTTCCAGGGTTGCCAGGTCGCAGCAAGACCCGCTCAGCTCCAGTGGCCAGACTACTACGCACTCACTCACTCATCCTCACTCTCAACATCCTACACTGAGTTAATAAATAATTGTCAAATTAATCTACTCATGTCAGCGTCTGTCTCCTGGGTTCAACAATCATGTCAGTACGACTCCGTCAAGACGACCCAGCAGACAGCGCGTTAGTGCGCCGCATTAACACCCTTAGCGCTCGAGTAGACTTAATTGCTTATCAGCAGACAGTTATACTTAACCAACTAACTCAGGTTAACAGCCGGCTGGATCACCTGGAAGGACGCCAGGCGTCCCCCCCGGCTGCTGGGGCTTCATCAGCCCCTGTAGCCCCACCTGCTAGTCTAACACGTTTTTTTTTGCTACAATGCGAAACAGTGTTTCACCTCGTCCCGGGAGATTTTCCCATGGACCACAGCAAGATTGGGTATATCTCTAACCTGCTCGAAGGAAGGGCGTTAGCTTGGGCATACACTGTTATGGCTAAACCCAACTATTCCCTCTTAACTTACCAGCAGTTCGTGGCAGAATTTTTAGAGGTGTTTGACCATACTGACCGGTGCACGGTGCTAACTGACCGGTTGCTTAGCCTTCGGCAGGGCAGTAGATCTGCTGCCGATTACGCTGTAGACTTCCGGGTGCTAGCCGCAGAGGTTGGGTGGGGGGAGCCAGCGCTTTGCAGCATTTTCCTCCGCAGCCTTTGTTCGGAACTCAGGGATGAACTAGCGGCACGGGATAAGCCAGACAAGTTAGGTGAACTAATTTCCCTTACTATTAGTTTGGACAGTAGGCTGAAGGAACGAGCGGCCGAAAGGAGGGCCACTAGCCGTTTGAGTAAACCACGCCCCCGTTGCCCTAGGCCACCTCTCCTGGCTCTGCCCCCGTCAGAGGAACTTCTGGAGCAAGAGGAAATGGTTATCGGGCAATCGGGGGGTTTGGCGGCTGAGAGACAGCGCCGGAGGGATCTGGGCCTGTGTTTTTACTGTGGCAATGAGTCTCATGGGGTAGCTGAGTGTCCCAATTGGTTAAAAGGGGAGGTCCATGGATCACAGTAGGGGGATTCACGGATGTTAAGCAGAAAAAGCCCCTCACTAGCTGCCGTGTCCCCATTAGGCTAATTTATAAACACAGGGAACACACAACACATGCCCTTATTGATTCTGGAGCTGAGCAAAGTTTCATCTCCGGAGACCTGGCAACCCATCTGGGCCTCAACTGTCAACCCCTTTGCCCACCTGTCAATCTCGTCATGCTGTCAAAGGCGTCACTGACCTCTGTTTCCCACCAGACGGCCCCTGTTTCGGTGATAGTTTCTGGAAACCAACGGGAGGAGATCCGTTTCTTGGTGTTGCCCATCTCCTCTTCGCCTGTGATCCTGGGGTACCAGTGGCTACGTCTCCACAATCCCTCGTTCGATTGGCAAGCTGGAAGTATCACCGCGTGGAGCACCGTGGATTTCTTCTTTGTTGGAAAGAAGGATGGCTCGCTGCGTCCCTGTATCAACTTCCGGGGGCTTAATGAAATCACCATCAAGGATAAGTACACGCTGCCACTGATGAACTCGGCTTTTGACTCCCTCCAGGGGGCTTCTTGGTTCACGAAGCTGGACCTGCATAATGCGTACCACCTGGTGCGCATCAAGGAGGGCGATGAGTGGAAGACGGCGTTCCGGACCCCAAACGGCCATTTTGAATACCTGGTGATGCCGTTTGGGTTAACCAACGCTCCGGCCGTCTTCCAGCGCCTAATTAACGATGTCCTCCGGGATTTCCTGAACTCCTGCAGTGCCTCCTGGAGAACCAGCTGTTTGTCAAAGCCGAGAAGTGTGAGTTTCACACCGACAAAACCTCCTTTTTGGGCTTCATTATTGCTCGCAATCAGGTGCTTCCCGACCCGGCCAAGGTCAAGGCGGTGGTGGATTGGCCTACGCCCACGTCCAGGAAACAGTTGCAGGGTTTCTTGGGTTTTGCCAATTTCTATCACTGGTTTGTGCCAAACTTTGGGATCATCGCCCAGCCCCTGACCGACCTCACGTCCCCCAAGACCCCCTTTTGTTGGAGCGAGGAGGCTGCCACTGCGTTCGGGAGGTTGAAGGAGGAATTTGCTTCGGCCCGCATCCTGACCCAGGTGGATCCGGCTCTGCAGTGCCTAGTGGAGGTGGACGCCTCGGATTCTGGAGTTGGGGTGGTCCTCTCCCAACACTCTCCTGTGGATGGTAGGATCCGGCCGTGTGCCTTCTTCTCACACTGCCTGACGCCCGCGGAGAAGAACTACTGCATTGGTGATAGGGAGCTGCTGGCCGTGAAGCTCGCCCTGGAGAAATGGAGGCACTGGCTGGAGGGGGCTGCCCAGCCGTTCGTCGTCTGGATGGATCATAAAAACCTTGAGTATCTCTGGACGGCCAAACGGTTGAACGCTCGCCAGGCTCGCTGGTCTCTTTTTTTCGGGCGGTTTAATTTCACGATCACCTACCAGCCGGGGAGCAAGAACGGCAAGTCTGACGCCCTGTCAAGACAGTTCGAGGCGAAGATCACTGGGGATCAGGAGGAGACTATCCTGCCGTCATCCTGTGTGGTGGGCGCCCTCTCATGGGAGATCCAGGACAAGGTCAGGAGAGAGCAGGAGACTGAGCCCGATCCGGGTGGGGCCCCCCCAGACCAGTTATTCGTTCCCCCTTCTGTCAGGAGCGAGGTCATCCAATGGGGTCACGCGTCTAAGTTGGCGTGTCATCCGGGAATTGCCCGCACAATTGACCTGCTTCAGAGAGCCTTTTGGTGGCCAGAGTTGAAGAAGGACGCTACCAGCTATGTCCGGGCCTGCGCCCAGTGCCCCACCAGGAAATCGTCATCCCCCCCCCCCCCCCCGGCGGGTCTTCTTCATCCTCTACCGGTTCCTTCCCTCCCCTGGTCCCATGTGGCTTTGGACTTCGTGACCGGCCTGCTCCCCTCTGGTCACTTCACCTCGGTCCTGACGATAGTGGACTGCTTCTCCAAGGCGGCACATTTTGTGCCTCTCCGGGGGTTGCCTTCAGCGCGGGAGACGGCGGATCTTCTGGTGCAGCATGTGGTCCGTCTTCATGGTATCCCAGCTGATATCATCTCGGATCGAGGTCCACAATTTGTGTCCCAGGTTTGGAAGGTGTTCTGCACAGTGTTGGGGGCCACTGCAAGCCTCTTGTCTGGATACCACCCGCAGAGCAACGGCCAGTGTGAACGGGCCAATCAGGAGCTGGAGGCTGCGCTCCGCTGTGTCATCTCTTCCTGCTCCTCTTCCTGGAGTACGTTCCTGCCCTGGATCGAGTACGCGCACAGTACCACGGTGTCTCAGCTACAGGGATGTCCCCGTTTAAAGCCTCTCTGGGGTATGATCCACCACTGTTCCCGGAGGAGGAGAAGGAGGTGGCTGTCCCTTCAGTTCAGGCTCACGCTAAGCGTTGTCGGCGGATCTGGACCATCACCCGCAGAGCCCTCCTCAGGACCACGGAATGCAATATCCAGGTGGCCAACCGTCACAGGAGGCCTGCCCCGGACTATAAGGTGGGTCAAAAGGTTTGATTGTCCACCAAAAATATCAATGTGCCAGCCGAGAAGCGCAAGTTGACGAAGCGCTTCATCGGTCCCTTTGTGATTTCTCGCATTATTAACCCAGTGTCTGTGCACCTAGTTCTTCCCCCTTCTATGCGCATCTGCCCTACCTTTCATGTCTCCCAGGTCAAGCCCTACAGCTCCGATCCTCTGTGCCCGCCCCCTGCGGCTCCTTCCCCCCCGAGGATGATCGACGGCCACCCGGCTTGGGGGGTAACTGCCATCTTGGATGTCCGCTGGCGGGGCCAGGGTCTTCAGTATTTGGTGGACTGGGAGGGTTTTGGCCCTGAGCATCGCTCCTGGATTCGCCCAGCGTTGATCCTTGACAAGCAGCTGATCCGCGATTTCCATCGGGCGCATCCAGGTAGGATAGGGCAGGTGCCTGGAGGCACCTCTAGAGGGGGGAGTATTGTCATGGCGGCCGCAAGGCCGTCATTAACTTCAGCTGCGCACACACCTGCCATCGGTAATCAGCAGGCTTTAAAAGCCAGTGTCTCTCACTGCTCTGCACGGAGTCGTCTGTCGTCTTCGCCACGCATCGCATCAAGGACACGACCTCAAGCCAGAGTTGGAATCAAGTCTTCTCGCCAAGCCACGCCACGTAAGCAACAGCAACACTCACCCTGTCAAAGTGTTTTCCCCTGTGCACAGGTGGACCTCCCTGGCGACGGACTCACCTCCCCAGATAACGGGATGTCATCTCCTCCTCCTCGGATCTCCTCCTCACCTCCTCAGCACTGAACACCACGCGCACCACGCTACACCAGGACACAGAGCCAGCAGGACTCTCGCAGCGGCACCTGCAAGTAAGCAGCACAAGCCTCAGCTTTCCGTTCTCACGAACTGTAATAACATCCTGTGCTTGTGTGTTCCAGGGTTGTCAGGTCGCAGCAAGACCCGCTCAGCTCCAGTGGCCAGACTACTACGCACCCACTCACTCATCCTCACTCTCAACATCCTACACTGAGTTAATAAATAATTGTCAAATTAATCTACTCGTGTCAGCGTCTGTCTCTTGGGTTCAACAATCATGTCACTTCTTACATTATGGAAGCCTTGTCTTCCCATTATAAAGCCATTCTGATCTCGGTTAATAATATTTGGTAATATTTCTTGTAGTCGTTTTGCTAAAATTTTACAGATTATTTTAAGATCAGCATTTAATAGGCTTATTGGTCTTATGTTTTCACATTTATTAGGGGGTTTACCTGATTTTGGCAACAGTATAATTAAGGCATTATTCATGTATGGTGGTAAATTACCATTTTGAAATGCTTCTAAAACCATTTCCAAAAGTGGTTTTATTAATTTATTCTTAATTTTTTTTATAGAGGTCAACTGGAAGACCATCTGGTCCTGCTCTTTTTCCTGATTTCATATTATCAATGGCTTGCCCAACTTCTTCTTGACTAATTTTAGACTCCAGTATCTCCCTGTTTTCATTTGGAATACACGGTATAGATAATCCACCCAAAAACCCATTTAGTTTTGTTAAGTCAGTTTCATTTTTTGTATCATATAGTTTTTCATAATAATCTCTAAAGGTGTGGAGAATGTGATCAAGGATAAGGCTGAGTTTGTTCCTCAGATTCAGCTTTATTCGTAGAGCACATCTCCAACAAATCTCTAAGCAAATCAAGAGGAAGTTTTCATCTCACATCAGGGGTTTTATACCCCGGGCACGAAACAGCAGTCACATGGTGTTTAATCAAACATACAGTCACAAAGTAACCCCTTTTGATCTCATGCCATTGTCTTCTAGTCTCTGTGGCCCGGAAATCTTCCCCGGTCGTCTCCTGGAGACAAAGGGCGAATCTCACACTCCTCTGCTGAATCCCAGAGTCTCAGTCCTCTTTGTTCCATGAGACGTGAAGCACACAATACACATACATCAACACATTTGTGGGAAATATGTAACCAACATATGCGCTACAAGACCCCCCCCAAACGTCTAAGTGGGACAAACATAATCAGAGACACATGACACCATGACATCACTACACATCAATCCACCCGTTGCTTAGCTCTCAATCTCCTGCCGTATCTGCTGTAAGCTGGCTTTGCTGCTGTCTGCACCTGTGGATTAGAACTGTTAGTCAATCTCTGTGGGAGTCCTGTAGAATGCCCTCTAGGGGGTTTACCGCGACGGGGGCTCTCGCCAACTGCACCTCCTCATCCGCCAAAACAAAAGCGGGTTTGAGTCTGTTAATACCTATCAATTCTTTTCTGCCTCCCAAATCTAGCAAAAAATGCTTCTTTCCTGTTTCCAGCACCTTGAACGGCCCATCGTAAGGCGGGCGCAGGCTGGGGCGACAAGCATCATGTCTCACAAAAACAAACTCCGCATTTTTTAAAGCCTTCGGCACAAAAACGCGTGGGAAACTGTGATGAACCGGGCCAGGAAGTGTGTTTGATCCTGTGGCGCTCTGTAACAGCTGAGCGGGGGGGCAATTTAGGGCAGGATTATCGGGGAGAAATTCACCTGGCAAACGGAGAGGCTGTGCAAAAACTAATTCCTCTGGAGAGGCTTGCAAATCCTCCTTAGGTGCAGAACGCAACCCCAATAAGACCCATGGTAACTTGTCAACCCAATTTGTATCCATAAGTGACGCTCTTTGGGCCGCTTTCAATGACCTGTGAAAACGCTCGCATAAACCGTTAGCCTGGGGGTTGTACGCGGTGGTGCGGTGGATCTTTACCCCTAGGCTGCGGGCCATCGATGACCAGAGTTCGGAGACAAATTGAGGGCCCCTGTCTGACGTTTTGTCCGACGGGACTCCAAAACGCGCTACCCAAGCTGTTAAAAACGCGCGTGACACTTCTTCCGCTGTGGTTGACGCCAGAGGGACCGCTTCTGGCCAACGTGTGGTGCGATCCACCATCGTCAAAAGATGTGTGTGCCCCTGTGACGACGGGAGGGGGCCTACCAAATCGACATGCACATGATCAAAGCGCTTAGCAGGGATGTGAAAAGGCTCCAAAGGGGCTCTAGTGTGCTTGTGTATTTTGGCTCGCTGACACGCTACGCAGGCTGTCGCCCATTCCTTGACCTGTCTGCGCAACCTCGGCCATACAAATTTCTCCCCCACCATTTTGACCGATGCGCGCATCCCAGGGTGCAGCAGAGAATGGATCGAGTCAAAAACGCGGCGGCGCCATGCAGCTGGCACCACAGGGCACGTCTGTCCCATGGAGACATCGCAGATTGGGGGGGCATACCCATTTGCAGCACCCTGTGCTCCAGCCTTAACCCTGTTGGTCCAGACTGGAGCGCGCGCACGTCCGCATCGCTAACCTGCTCCTCGGCCATGGCTGCATAATCTAACCCTACACGGACCGGGGCCGCGCACGCTCCCGCGTCGCTACCCTGGCCCGCGGCCATGGCTGCAGAGTCTGCCCTCACGTGGTCTGGCGCTGGCACAGCACGCGAGAGGCAGTCTGCCACTACATTGTGTTTACCTGCGACATGCTGGATATCGGTGGTGAACTCTGATATCGCGGCCAGCTGTCTTTGCTGCCAGCCTGACCAAGGTTCAGAAATCTTGGCCATCGCAAAAGTCAGCAGTTTGTGGTCCACGAACGCGGTGAAACGGCGCCCTTCCAGCCAGAACTGGAAATGGTGGATGGCTGAGTGAAGGGCCAACAACTCCCTGTCGAACGCGCTGTATTTTCGCTCGCTATCGCGCAAGGTCTTGCTGAAAAATGCGAGCGGTTGCCAGGCCCCCGCTACCCACTGCTCAACGACTACCCCGACCGCTAAATCGGACACATCCGTGGTGAGGGCCATGCGGGCTGTTGGAACCGGGTGTGCCAACAAAACCGCATTTGTCAGCGCTGTTTTGACTTGAGAGAATGCACGTTCCCGCTCAGGAGACCATTCGATTTTATTTGAGGGCTTTTGTGTTTTCAGCCTCCGGAAAACTGCCGTGAGGTGGATTTCGTGTTCGTTTTCGGATGTGCTGGCTACTAAAATGTCATCTAAGTAGACAAACACGAACGGGAGGTTGCGCAGCACCGCGTCCATCATGCGTTGGAACGTCTGCGTGGCCCCCTTGAGTCCAAAAGGCATGCGCAAAAACTCAAAAAGCCCGAAAGGAGTTATTAACGCTGTTTTGGGAATGTCCTGGGCGTGCATTGGAACCTGATGGTAGCCGTGCACTAAATCTATTTTAGAAAAAATGTGTGCTCCCGCCAAGTGAACCAAAAAATCTTGAATGTGTGGGATCGGGTAGCGGTCGTGTGCGGTGGCGTTGTTCAACCTGCAGAAATCACCGCAAGGTCACCACGAGCCATCAGTCTTTGGGACCATGTGCAATGGTGAAGCCCAGGGGCTTTTCGAACGTCTGATGATGCCCAGTTTTTCCAGGTTGGCAAACTCCTTGCGCGCTATGGCCAGTTTAGCTGAGTCCAGGCGCTGAGCTTTTGCAAAAACGGGCGGCCCGGTGGTAGTGATATAATGCTCCACCCCATGCTTGGCCACTGTCGCCGAAAACGTTGGGACTGTTAGTGCTGGGAACTGAGTGAGGAGTGCGTGAAACTTACCACCCGCAGTTGTGACATTGGCTTGTGCAGTTGGCGGTGCCACTCGTGCTGTGCAGGGAATAGAGTGCATTAACCAGGTGTCTATTAGCAAGATCAACCAATAAACCATGAGAGCACAAAAAATCAGCCCCTAACATGTTGAAACTGACTGCAGCTACCACAAAAGTCCACTCAAATGAACGACCCTGCAAAGACAGAAGCAGAGTCTTCTCACCGAAGGTCTTAATAGCTGAGCCGTTCGCTGCTGACACTGACACCCGGGGAACTTGGGATGGCATCAGCCGGTCCGCGTAGGAAGGCATGATGAAGCTCATCTGGGAGCCTGTGTCCACGAGGAATCGTTTCCCCGAACGTGCATCCGTCAGGTAAAGCAGCTTGTTCTCTTCCCCGAGGGCCGCAGCCGCTACCGACCCTCGGACTTGGCATTTCCCGAACGCTTGAAGTGGCACGGCGGGAGGCACTTGTGTGCCCTCTCTGCAAAATGGTGATGATAGAAGCACAGGACGTCGCCCACTCCGTGTCGCTTGGTGCTGACTGCTGCTGTCGTCGGCGCGGCTGGTGCTGCAACCACTGGCCCCATGCCGTCTCCGGGCGTCGCTCCTAGCTCCGCTGCTGCAGCCGAAACTGCGCTCTGCTTGTGGGCGTCGACGAGTCGCTGCGCCTCCTTGCTCAGCCCGTGGTAGTCTCGCTTGGCCAACCGGGGTGAATCTGCCAGGGCAACTCTCACCGCTGGCGGCAGGGTCCGGAGGAAGAGGTGGGCGAAGACAAATTCGCAGTCCTCGGAGTCTTTCAGCCTCAGCATTTTGACCATCAGGTCTACGGGTCTGTCGTTCTCCGACTCCGTCAATGCCAGGAGCCCCTCTGCTCGCTGTTGCACGGAGGGGGTGAAATGACTGATAAGCGCAGCTTTCAAGGTGCCGTATTTGTCGCTGTCCGGTGGGTGGTTGACCAGATCTTCCACCCTCTGAACTGTGTGGCTGTCCAGCTTCGCCACAACATGGTAGAATCTCGTGTCGTCCTTCGAGATTCTCCGGAGGTTGAACTGGGCCTCGACCGCACTAAACCAGGAGCGCGTGCTATGCTGCCAGAAATTGAGCAGCCGGTGTGTGGAGGCAGCCATCAGGCTGGCTTCTGCCGAGCCTCGCTCGGGAGAATTATTTCTGCTCATTCCGAGTCGTGAGGTCACCAGTGTGGAGAATATGATCAAGGATGAGGCTGAGTTTGTTCCTCAGATTCAGCTTTATTCGTAGAGCACATCTCCAACAAATCTCTAAGCAAATCGAGAGGAAGTTTTCATCTCACATCAGGGGTTTTATACCCCGGGCACAAAACAGCAGTCACATGGTGTTTAATCAAACATACAGTGACAAAGTAACCCCTTTTGATCTCACGCCATTGTCTTCTAGTCTCTGTGGCCCGGAAATCTTCCCCGGTCGTCTCCTGGAGACAAAGGGCGAATCTCACACTCCTCTGCTGAATCCCAGAGTCTCAGTCCTCTTTGTTCCATGAAACGTGAAGCACACAATACACATACATCAACACATTTGTGGGAAATATGTAATCAACATATGCGCTACAAAGGCACTATTAATTTCTAAAGGATCTATAACTACCTGTCCGTTACTTATAATACTGGTAATTGGTGTTTTAAATTCTAATTGTTTAATCTGCCATGCCAATAATTTTCCTGATTTTTCACCTTGTTCATAAAAAGTTTGCTTCAATCTTAGAAGACTCGAGGCAGCTCTATTCACTGATTTTTTGTCATATTCAGCTCTCAGAATCAGTAATTCATTCTCTAACTGTGGGTTACTTCCTGCATACACCTTTTCTTGAAGAATTTTTATTTTACGTTCAAATTGGACTCTCTCCTCTCGAGTCTTCTTAGATTTTGAACCTGTATAACTAATAATATGCCCCCTAATAAAAGCTTTGAAAGCCTTCCACTTTATACATGCCGTTGTTTGTGTAGTATTAATATCAAAGAACTCATCTATCTGTTTTTCTATGTACTTAACAAATTCCTCATCCTGAAGCCATTTATGCTGAAAATGCCACCTACCTGGATCCTTTGTCAATTTCTTATCTACATATATTAATTAGACAGCAGGGTGCATGATCAGAGATCACAATGTTATCATAGAAACAGTTTTGAATCTTGGACCTTAATTCTGTAGAGATCAAAAAGTAGTCAATACGTGGGAATGTCTTATAGGTATTAGAATAACAAGAATAGGCTTTGACTTGTGGTTTCATTTCTCTCCATATATCTAGCAATCTCAATTTTTCATAAAATGATTAATAGTCATCCTACATCCATTGTGCGTACAGTCCAGTCCTGTTGATCTGTCTATACTGGGATTCAATGTACAATTAAAATCCCCTGCTATTATATGTTGCCCTGTAAGTGATGATAAAGTGAGGAATAAATTAACAAAGACATTTTGATCATCAATATTGGGGCTGTATAAGTTCACCAGATTTATATTTTCTAATAACAAAGATCCTTGGATGATTAGATATCTTCCAAATTTGTCTCCAATTACATTTATCACTTGAAATGGGACTGTTTTGTGCATGAGAATCGTAACTCCCCTAGCTCGGGATGAAAATGATGAGGTGAACACGTTACCTTGCCATCTTCTCCTAATTCTTTTTACATCCTCCTCTATTAGATGAGTTTCTTGTAAAAATACAATTTTTGAATCTATGTCTTTTATTTTATTCATAACTTGTTTAAGTTTTTTTTAGATTTTGTAGACCTCTGCAATTCCATGAAGTTAAATTAAGATTAACGCTTTGATCTATGATCAATAAGGAGTTTGAGATTACCTTGCAATATGAACATGCTCATACAGAGAAGCAAAAACATGGATGATAGAACATTCATCCTACAAACCAAACAAAAACAAAAACAAATTCCTCTTCCCCACATTCATGGTAATCCCCCCAAAATAAAAAAAAATCTGTCTCCCGTTATAGCTAGTGACTGTTCCACACCTGCGAGGATCAGTCAAACCACTCTCTCTTTCTCCTCTCAATCACCCTGACTTTACTATTTTTATGACATGACATTAACTCTCTTCTGTAGTTTTTTCAACATAACTTCAAAGTTTTATAGCAACTTTGTACATCATAGCTTTTTTTTTTAATACAGTCTGTATTTTGTAGACATGTTATATGTTTCAGATAATCAGATGCCTGTACAAATGCTTAAATGTTCTACCTTTGTCATGTTCATGCTTAGCTCCCACCAGTTTCCTTTTGGATCTGCTTAATGAGCTCCTGCGCCTCTTGAGGGGTCTTAAAGATGTGGGTTCTCCCTTTATATGTGACCAGCAGTCTTGCTGGATGAATCACTCCGTGACGAATCCCGAAGTTGCGCAGCTCTTTGCGGGCGGGGTCGAACTGCCTCCTTAATTGTTGAATTCCTGTGGCCAAATCTGGGTAGAACCGCACCTGTTGATCCTGGTATTTGATTTCCCCTTTAGCTTGTGCCACGTTGGTGACTGTCATCTTGTCTCTGTAGTTGAGGAACTTCATAATCAGCGTCCTCGGTGGTGTCTTATTATCTCTCGGTGGGCCGATTCGGTGAGCGCTCTCTAAGACGACCGATGACTACAGGTCCGCGTTGTTCAGCGCTTCTGGAATCCACTTTTCCAAAATGGAACATGAGTCCCGTCCCTCCGCTCCCTCTGGGAGGCCCACCAGCCTCAAATTATTCCGTCGTGAGCGGGATTCCAAGTCCAGGACGTTATCTTCCAGACGTTTCCATTTTAATTCCAATGTTTGCAACTTTGATTGTAGGCTGGTAACGTCATCTTCAACGCTTGAAATTCGGAGCTCCGCCTGCAATACTCGTTCAATACAGTCGCTTATTTCCTTTCTCATTCCTTCTATCGCTGCTATAATCCCATCAAATTTAGACGAAAACTCTGTTCTCATGGAGTTGATGGCAGTGAGCACTGCGTTTGTCCCCTCTTCAGCAGTTCCCGCTCCGCCGCTGGCTCCATCCTCCGCCATCATCTCTGGATTTTTTTTCTGTTTTTCCTCGAGCGTGGAAGTCTGTTAGCTTGGGTTGTTTTGTCGAATTACTTTTTCCTCCACCTAATTTCCCAGCCTTGGTCTTTACCATATCCGCCCCTAAACGCTGGGATGGGGTTTTGTTCCAATTAAGAGAGTTTTAGTACACTTTTTATTTTTAGGAGCAGAGCAGTGTGAAACACGTCTTCCTACATGGCCGCCATAACCGGAAGTCCCGAAAGCCACATTTTGCTTAGATCTATTTTCATGATCCTGTCCATGAGCTGCAATTATGATGCACCTTTCCAGGACTTGATGGACTTGATATGATGTACATCTCCAGGACCCGGAGGCATGCTGGCCGGATCATAGCCGATCCCTCACACCCTGGTCACGTACTGTTTGCCCCCCTCCCCTCTGGTAGAAGACTTCGGTCCATCCAGACTAAAACCTCCCGTCACATGAACAGCTTCTTCCCCTCTGCCATTAGACTGCTGAACACTAAGTGACTCTCGTGCACCATGTACAGCAGCTCAACCAGACTCATGTCAATCATCACTGTTTTCTTCCTGCATTACCGACTGCACTATATAGTTCTCCACAGTATCTGCTGCTGGCTAATATACTGTATATTTTAACTGTTGACCAGTATCACTTAATCTTATCCTACACTTTATTACATGTATAGTTTATTTCTCTTATCTTATCATGTTTAATGTTGCAGCATTGTACCGAGACAAATTCCTAGTTTGTGTACTACATGAACAATGGCAATAAACCTGATTCTGATTCTGATTCTGATTCCTTTCCCTCAACCAGTGGTCTGAACAAAGAAGAAGAAAAAGAAGAAGAAGAAGAAGAAGAAGAAGAAGAAGAAGAAGAAGAAGAAGAAGAAGAAGAAGAAGAAGAAGAAGAAGAAGAAGAAGAAGAAGAAGGCCCACCAGATGGAGGACAATACAGTGAGGACAACTGCTGCACGGTTCGAGCAGTACATCACAGGCATGACTGTGAGCAACTCAGCCATCTGAGACAAGAGGAGACCCTTCAGCAACGGGCATGCAGAAGTACTTTCTTGGTTTCTACAGGCATGGACTGGTATGCATGGGTATGTACTAGTATTGTTGAATGAACTAAAACTCCAAATGCAATTTTTCACAGTGGTAGTCATTAGCAATATACCAGTATACCCAGATCATCAATTCTGGTTTGCATTCATATCAGAAAACAAAAAGTACACACTCACCAGACTACCACAGGGGTACTGAGAGTCTCCTACAATTTTTCCTTGGTCAATGTCAGCAAATCTTGCACATTTTATACCTCCTAATAGAAACCAATTGCTCCTCTATGACATATTGCTGGCATCTCCTGATAAAGAAATATTCAAACAAAACATATCTCTGCAGACTGGACTCTAGAGATGATTAAATAAAGGTGTTGTGTTTAATCAAGGTTCCAAATTTATACCTGACCAAAGGGTAAACCCATCCTCCCACAAAAATTAATTTTCTATGTCGCTACTTGAACACATAGACTTTGTCATGTGTTCAAGGGAGGGATGGTGATATAGGTTATTAGTTCTCACAGCTTATGAAAAGTCTATGAAAATTTTGCTATAATGTATAATTTGTGCACAAAATAAAAATAACCATTTCAGAACATTTGCATGGACTTCATTGAGCTAACCAAATGTGAAGGGAAGAGATATTGTTTAGTTATAGTGGAAATAGTTACATATTAGTTCACATTTAGGGAAAGTGTTGAATAGTGATTTGAAACACCATGCAGCATATCACCCACAGTCTGCAGGATTTGTGGAATGACATAACTGGACATTATGGCGCCGGGACCGGACGGCATCAGCGCAAAGCTCCTCAAGTCCTGTGCAGACCAGCTGTGTGGGATTGTGACGTATATCTTCAACATGAGCCTGAAACTGGGGAGGGTACCACAGCTGTGGAAAACATCTTGTGTGGTACCTGTACCAAAAACTTCCCACCCCAAAGACCTGAACAGCTACAGACCGGTGGCCTTGACGTCCCACTTGATGAAGACCCTGGAGAGACTGCTCCTTGCTCACCTCCGCCCCCTGGTGGAACCAGCGATGGATCCACTCCAGTTCGCCTACCAGCATGGCATTGGGGTGGAGGATGCGGTGATCTTCCTCCTTCACCGTTCTCTGTCCCACCTGGAGAAGCCCGGGAATATGGTGAGGATCATGTTCTTTGACTTCTCCAGTGCTTTCAACACCATCCAACCGATGATCCTGAAGGACAAGCTGCTGCGCGCAGGGGTGGACCAGCACCTGTCATCATGGATCCTGGACTACCTCACGAACCGGCCTCAGTTTGTGAGAACCCGGGACTGTGTGTCCGACACGATCATCAGTAGCACGGGGGCCCCCCAGGGAACGGTGCTGGCTCCCTTCCTGTTCACTCTTTATACTGCGGACTTCTCACACAACACAACACACTGCCATCTACAGAAGTTCTCT
The DNA here is from genome assembly GCA_020510985.1 of Pholidichthys leucotaenia. Classification (NCBI taxonomy): domain Eukaryota; kingdom Metazoa; phylum Chordata; class Actinopteri; order Cichliformes; family Pholidichthyidae; genus Pholidichthys; species Pholidichthys leucotaenia. The sequence continues at coordinate 362,730,408 of CM035836.1, read as the reverse complement.
GATGACTCTGCGATCGTTGGCCTCATCTCCAATGGAGATGAAGCTGAGTACAGAGGGCTTATCCAGGACTTCGTGGACTGGTGCCATCGGAACTGCCTCCAGATCAACGCGAGGAAAACTAAGGAGCTGGTGGTGGACTGCCGCAGGCATGGGCAGCCCCTCACAGTACCAGTAAATATACAGGGAACAGACATCGAGATGGTGACATCCTATAAGTACCTGGGTATTCATCTGAACAATAAACTAGACTGGTCACACAATACTGATGCACTCTACAAGAAGGGACAGCGCAGGCTGTTCCTGCTGAGGAGACTCAGGTCTTTTGGTGTACAAGGGGCGCTGCTGAAGTCATTCTATGACACGGTGACGGCATCAGCCATCACTTTTGGAGTGGTCTGCTGGGGCAGTGGCATTACTGCAGCCGATAGGAAGAGACTGAACAAACTGATTAAGAAAGCTAGCTCTGTCCTGGGGCAGCGCCTTGATCCGATGGAGGAGATAGGAGAGAGAAGGATGGTGGCTAAACTGTCATCTCTGCTGGAGTCCGAGTTCCACCCTATGCAGGACATACTGGATGCACTGAGGAGCTCATTTAGCAGCAGACTACATCATCCCAGGTGCACAACCGAGAGGTTTCGTAGGTCCTTCCTACCAACGGCTGTCAGACTGTACAACCTAAGCAGGGCTGCTCGCAGAGATAGCAAAAAGTCGTAACAAACTAATAGTTTTTTGAATGCAAAAGATGCAATAGACTTACACAATGGTCCTCTCCGGCATACAACTAGGAACATACCGGTCGCTATGGAGGGTGAGAATATGTATGGGCACATAATCATACCATGTAGGATAACTAAGTAGACGGTTATGCTGTTTCATTCCATCTAGCAACAATGCTCTGCACTGTGTGTGTTTATATATTTGCATATTTATTCCATCTAGCTACAATGCTCCGTACTGTGGGTGTTTATATATTTATATATCTACATATTATTCCATCTAGCTACATTGCTCCGCACTGTGTGTGTTTATATACTTGCATATTTATTCCACCTAGCTGCAATGCTCCGTACTGTGGGTGTTTATATATTTACATATTTATTCCATCTAGCTACAATGCTCTGCACTGTGTGTTCATATATTCATATATTTATTCCATCCAGCTACAATGCTCTGCACTGTGTGTCTGTGTGTGTGTATATATATATATTTTATAGTAATACGTACATATGTTTATTAGCTGCTCTTGCTTGCTTGTTTTTTTTTTTCTTGCCTTCTGATTGTTGCTCTGAGTGTTGCTATCCCTGTGCTGTTGCAATCCTGGAATTTCCCCGTTGTGGGACTAATAAAGGCTTATCTTATCTTATCTTATCTTATCTTATCTTATAGAAAGATTAAGAAAACAATGACAGGACAGAATTGTATTTATTTTTTACCTTGATACTATTTTATATTAGAATAATGCCTAAAAAAGAAGGTTTATCTCCATTTGAAGTTTATATGAAAAACATTAATTAGTACCCCCTCTTAGACCATTCAACTCAGAAAATGAAGAGATTTGGTTTAGCAGATTGCATGTTAAAAATGTTGACTCAAAAAGATGTTCATGCTATTCTTCTTGGGAAGGAACACACAGGAGGAATCATCACCATAAACCCGGAGACCTAAGACTGCTGAAAAGCAGGGGCCATATAAGGTGTCAATTCCAACAGCTGTAAAAGTACAAAGCCGAGACACTTGGGTACACTTTACACACTGTAAATTATTATCAAAACAAACCATAGAAGCTAGCTATAGAGAGTGTTGCTGTTGTGGAGGAAGTCTGGGGATACAATAGGAGTCAGGTATTGTAGCTGACCTGATTGTCTCAAACCTTGGTGAAGAAATTAAGAGTCCACAGCAGGTAGAATACACTCAAAATGGCTAACAATGAAAGACCCCTCAGAGATTACTGACGTAGAGTCCAGTTTTTTGAATGGCTCACATGTGTGTTCTTTGTGCTTGTCCTTGTCGTAGTCCTCCTGATATGGTTGTTGTGTAGCTCAGTAGCTATTTTAAAAGGTAATTGACAAATCAATAAACACTGACATTAAGAATAAGGGGACACCACTCACCATAATGTGCACTGAAGATAAAGCTTGTGTAGTCTAGTTTAAATATTGTGATATATGTAATTGTGACCATTCCATGCACTATGAATCTGAGTCTGTGATGTATGAAAAGAGTCATAAGTACATGTGCACTTTAAAACACAAATATATTATATAGTCACCCAACCATGGGGCATGTGCTGCGAGCACGAGCTTCACATACTGTATAGCTGTAAGGAATGCACAATTTGTAACCCTATTAAAATAACTAAAACATCTCTGAAGTTGTCTTAATCTGGACAATATTATGTTGGAGTAAATGTATTTGGAAAAGACCCCTTAGAGAGCAAAGGCAGGGTCTACTGTTCATCCTAATCCTAATTGTGAAGCAGTAACACTATATTAAAACACATGCCAACATGTGTAAAACAGGTATTCACAACTAACTATTGGTGGGCATATGCAGAGTTCCTTGCTAGTAGGACAAATAAAACAAACTTCTCCTGCTCAGGACTTAGGAACATTTCAAACAGTTCCTCCAAGCCATCCTCTGCAGTCATAGTCTCAGCATCAATGGCGGCAGGGCAGAACAACACCTCTGAACTAAACAGAGGATGGTGGCTCTGTGGACATAGAGTCTACTCACACCTGCCCTCTAACTGGGAGGTGTCTGCACCCCTGTATGACTGACTGACCACACTATCATGATGGATCTGGATTAAGTTAGACGTTCAGGGTATTGAAAGAGGGACCTGGAATACAAACCACATGATGCAGTCTGAGCAATGAATATATCAGTTGAATTTAAACATTGGAGCATTAGTCAAAAGGTCACACTTACACTATTTCCTTGGACAGGGGTTGGAAAGAATATTCTTAGGACTGAATTTTGGCCAAGATACTTAGTATGAACCCGATGTCTTCACTGCCTGGCTACAATCCTTCTTTGGACGGTGGGCAGGAGTGAAAAAAAATATTATCCCTTATGATTGGAATTGCCATCCTTACGTGTGTAAGATGTTGCTGCAGTCCCTGCTGTAGAGGCCTTATTGAAAAAACAGTACATGATGTTGGTGCATACCAGTATCTCATATTAGCTTAGCAGGAGGAGAGATGACAAGGATTCAAGTGATGATGATAGTCAAGTTTAAATCATGTCTACCAGTGTCTCTGCAAGAAAAAATGTTGGTATTGGCAATATGCCTATAATGACTAAAGCATGATGTAACAGTTGAAAATTGTGTAAATACATTTATTGGAAGTTTTTATAAGTTTTTATTTTTGATATTGAAATTGTAATACTGAATGTTTGTAAATGATGACTCATTTCTATGATTGTCAAAAGGTAATAGAAAGAGGTGAGATTTTTTCATGTATAAATGCTCAAAGAATGAGGACAGAAAAGAAATTGCATTACAATAATTCACTCGTGAAAGTATATACTGCTTATAGGTTTTTCACTCATCACACATGAGAATAACAGTTGTCTGATGCCTATTTAATATAGTTATTGACTCCATAAAATGGAGTCAAGAGAGGAAAATTGTTATAATAAATAAATAGTGAAGATTAATTAGATATTACACAAAGTGCTTGCATGCACATATCTCTTACATTCACACACACACACACACACACACACACACACACACACACACACACACACACACACACACACACACACACAGATGTGAGTCAAATGCTTTCCCAACCATTCACACATAAACACCAGTTGCTTATACACATAATATACAGTACACACACACACACACACACACACACACCCCTCTATGAGGTCAGTGATTGTTTCATCATTCTCGTTGAACCAGTCTTGGTTTTTCTTGTGTTTGTGACCAATCGTTTCTTTGGCGGCAGCAGTCAATGCATCACGAAGAGTGGTCCATCGGTATTCAACTGAGGCATTGTCCGGAAGGCTCAGTTCATTCATGTTTCTACCAATGGCCTCTCTAAAGGACTGCAACATTTGGGGATTGCGGAGCTTGTCACAGTCAAAGCGATGGTGAGGAACGTTTGCCAAAATGCGCTTTGGTGGTCGCCGGATCGTAATACTGAGTTGGGAGATCAGGAAACGGTGATCTGTCCAGCAATCATCTGCTCCAGGCATGGATCGCGTGATGTGGACATCATTTCGGTCTCTTGTTTTTGTGAGGACATAGTCGAGAGTGTGCCACTTTTTGGAGCAAGGGTGTTTCCAGGCCGTCATGCACGTCTTGCGTTTGAAAATGATCCGTCTGCAAAGAATCAACAGAAACACCAGCAAGAAAAAGCGGCATGCCAGAGAGGGATCCGTAAAGCCCAAAACACTTGGTGGCAGCAAAAAGCAGAAGATTTGCAAAAATATGCCGACCAACGGGATATGCGCCGTTTGTATGCTGCAACGAAGGAGATCTTTGGCCCCACCAGATCATCTGTGGGCAGCCTAAAAGATGCAAATAGCTCCACCATTATCACAGACACCAAGGGGATCCTTGACCGTTGGAAGTCCCACTTTGAGAGTCTGTTAAATAGTCACTTTTGCACCCCTAGTGATCTCCTCTGCAAGACCCCACAACACTCCACTCGCGAGTGGATGTCTACACCACCTTCACTATATGAGCTAAATAAAGCTGTAAAGCACATGAAGACAGGCAAAGCACCAGGACCAGATAACATCCCGCTGGAGTTCTATCTTCATGGAGGTCCCGAGGTGAAAAACTATTTAATGAAGCTTCTACTTAAAATATGGGAAACCAAGACGTTACCAAGTGACTTTAAAAATGCAAATATAGTCACCATTTTCAAGAAGGGAGATAGAGAGAACTGCAGTAACTACCGCGGCATCTCACTACTGAGCATTGCAAGCAAGATCTTTGCTTGTATCCTTCTCAACCGTCTTCTTGTAGTAGCCGAGGATGTACTTCCTGAGTCCCAGTGTGGCTTAAGACCCTCTCGTGGTACAGTAGATATGATATTCTGTGCTCGACAACTCCAGAAAAAAAGTCTAGAACAACAACCACTTATGTTCATCTTCTGGGACCTCAAGAAGGCCTTTGATCGAGTTCCTCGGCCTGCTATGTGGGCTGTTCTTGCTTGTTTTGGATGTCCAGATTATTTCATCGCTCTCGTTCGCGCTCTCCACGATGGCATAGTTGGTAGGGTTTGCCACCAAAATACCCTCTCAGACCCTTTTCCCATTACTAGTGGTCTCAAGCAAGGATGTGTCCTTGCTCCAACCTGCTTTTCATTGTATATGGCTGCAATGCTAAATGAAATACCACCAACAACCCCTGGTATCAATCTGCGATACCGCTTGGATGGGGGGCTTTTTAATCTTGCTCGCTTTCGCGCGAAATCCAAAGCCTCAGTCACCAGTGTTCATGAATTGCAGTTTGCAGACGATAATGCCACACCAGCTCAGACTGTTGATGACCTCCAGAGGATAGCTACCATTTATAATGACTCTTATGAACATTTTGGAATGGAAGTTAACACTGACAAAACCAAAATCCTCAACCAACCAGCACCTGGTCAAACTTCCTCAAGGACCAACCTTAAGATTAAGGGAAATCCTGTTGATAAAGTGGAGAAATTCTCTTACTTCGGTAGCATCCTCTCAAAAATACCAACTTGTGCAAAGGACATCGAAAACCGCATAAAAGCTGCACACTCCGCATATGGACTCCTTTGTCATCGAGTCTTCAATAATCATGCGATAACCATCCGCACCAAAATCATGGTTTTTCGGGCCATTGTTCTTTCCACCCTTCGTTATGCCTATGAAGCCTGGACCTTGTATCGTCGCGATATCAAGTGCCTTGAGAACTTCCAACAGAGAAAGCTCAGACAAATACTTGGCATTCGTTGGGAGGATCAACTTTCAAACAATGAGATTCTCAAACGTGCTCTGCTGCCTAGTGTGGAAGCTACCATCTTGCAGCACCGCCTTTGATGGACAGGACATGTCGTACGGATGGACCCCACCAGACTACCACGAATCATGCTCCAGGGGGAGCTTGAGACAGGAAAAAGACCACATGGTAGGCCAAAACTGCGCTACAAGGACCAGCTAAAATGTTCCCTGAAGCAAGCCAACATAGACAAAAGATCTTGGGAACAACTTGCCACCGACAGATCAGCCTGGAGAAGAAGAACTTGGGAAGGCACAGACTCATTTGAGAGGCTCAGAAAACAACAAGATGATGATAAACACAAACGAAGACAAGAAAAACAAAACCAACCACGTTCCCCACCCACAATAAAATGTGACTTTTGCCTACAACAGTTCTATCATAGGCTGGGTCTTCAGAGCCACATTTGCCATCGACATCGATCACAGATGGCAACGTCCTGAAAACTAAGACGAAACCAATGCTCGGACACGAGCTGAAGCCGCTGCCGCCACACACACGCGTGCGCACACACACACACACACACACACACACATGCACACACACAGCTACACATCATTGTCAGGAGCTGAGCCAGCTTGGTTTCCCCAGCTCGGTCCTGCCCTCTCTGTGAGTCTAGGTGCCGCTGTATATGTGTATATTATGCATTTCAGTCTGCCTTCCCTACCCATAGCCACTGTCTGACCGGCAGCTGTTAGACAGCCGCTGTGACCTACTTTCTGTGAGTGCTGCTGACAGCTTGCCGGTCCGGCCACACCCCCTCTCTCATCTTCACCAGCTGCTCCCTTTCCCGTGTGCCATCTTCCCGCGCCTCGCCCAGGTGCTCCTCATTTCACCATCATCAACAATGTGTATATTTAAGCAGTTTCTTGCCAGTCACACATTGCTGGGTCATTGTATTGTCTTGTCAGTGTACGGTCTGTGTCAGGACCTCAACGACGTGTATCCACTCCACGCTCTTCGTGGTTCTCTGGCACCCACTCAGCAATACCGGCTGTGGGACGCCAGCATGGGTAAACGTTTCTCCTCATGCGTTCGCGGGGCGATGACGGCCTCCGAACGCCAACCATAAGTGTTTGTGTTTTTCTTGTAAATCTTCCCCTTGTTTGGGAACTGTTTGTCATCAGTTTTTTGTGTTTAATAAATGTGTGTGGTGTAACTCTAGCACGTAGATCCTCATTATTTCTCCCCTCTCCGTGTGCTGTGTAAAAGCGCACGGGGAGTTATGACAGAAAGACCAAGCCAGAACAAAGGATCTAGCGGGTTACACCCTTGCATCATTTTTTCTTTTTGAACTGTGTTGTTGGTTCACCTGGTTGGAGATGGCTTTGATGGGTTGGTGTTATCTGCTGAGCTTGGGCTGGGAATGCTACTTAACATTGAAGGAAATAGACGGGCTCATTTCTTCAGCAAGCACATATTCCAGCTCAAAGGACGTGCTGTGGTATGTGGGTGTGGCGGAGGCAGCAGTTCGCGGGTGCCCTCAACTCTCCAAACATGCTGAGGAAGTTGAGAGGATTTCCCTGGTGGCAGTGCTGCGGCGTGAGTACGACGAGAGGGAGAGGAAACCCCCTAAGAACACCGGGCTTGCACCGAAGGGGAGGTGCTCCTGGGTCCCCATTCTTCCTGCTTCCAGCCAGAGTGTGATGCCCACTCCCGATACGTCTCCAGCACCCAGCAATTGCTGTCGTCCTGCGGGGAAACTACAGGAGAAGCCCCCTTCGTCCTCAGCGGCCATCATTCCTCCAGCTGCCAGGAAGCCTGCCAGACCCGCTCCGTGAACGCCCACCTCCGTCGCCAGTGAGACGGCTCCTCCTCAGTCTTCAGAAGGGGCCAAGATCACCATGGACATGGAGAGAGATGACAACCAACCTGCTCCAGCTGTGAATATCACACACCTGGATTAATTCTGCTCAATTAAGCTATGATAAACCTTTTCTGTCTCCCGAGGGAGAGGCCCAGCCTCAGCAGTCTGCTGGGTCCTCTCCTCCGGCTGCAGTTAAAAACTCATCCCACTATTTCTTCTGTGTTTCCTCCATTTAGGAGGAAACCTTACTCAAAAAGCCAACGCTAGATCCAGGAGCTTTAGCTAACTATAGACCAATCTCTAATCTCCCTTTCATTTCAAAAATCTTAGAAAGAGTTGTTGCTACGCAATTATTTGACCACCTGCAGGGAAATGGTTTACTTGAAGAGTTTCAATCTGGGTTTAGAATCCATCATAGTACTGAAACAGCCTTAGCGAAGGTCACTAACGACCTCCTCATCGCATCTGATAATGGACTGGTTTCTGTACTTGTCCTTTTAGACCTTAGTGCAGCTTTTGATACTATTGATCATAATATTCTACTTGATAGATTAGAACACTATGTTGGACTTAATGGAACTTCGTTGCAGTAGTTTAGATCTTATTTATCTGATAGGTTCCAGTTTGTTCATGTAAATAATGAGTTTTTTGTCAACTCAAAGCTTAGTCATGGAGTTCCACAGGGATCTGTGCTAGGCCCTACTCTTTTTAGTTTATATATGCTTCCGTTAGGCAACATTATTAGAAAGCACTGTATACATTTTCATTGTTATGCAGATGACACACAATTATACCTGTCAATGAAGCCAGATGATAGTAATCAATTAGCCAAGTTAGAAGCCTGTCTTAAGGAAATCAAAGCTTGGATGACTTGTAATTTCCTGCTATTAAATTCAGATAAGACTGAAGTCATTCTTGTTGGTCCAAAAAACCTTAGAAATTCCTTTCCAAACCAAACTTTCAGTTTGGATGCGGTTACTCTTTCTCTTAATAGCTCTGTGAGGAACCTTGGAATTATTTTTGATCAAGATCTGTCCTTCAATTCACATATTAAATTTGTTTCTAAGACTGCCTTCTATCATTTGCGTAATATTGCCAAGATTAGGAGCATCTTGTCTCAGAGTGATGCTGAGAAACTGATCCACGCTTTTGTTAGCTCGAGATTAGATTATTGTAATTCTTTATTATCAGGCTGTCCTAAAACATCTTTAAAAAGTCTTCAGCTGATCCAAAATGCTGCAGCAAGAGTTTTAACAGGTGCTAGAAAGAGAGATCATATCTCTCCGGTTCTGGCCTCCCTTCATTGGCTTCCCATAGAGTTTAGAATTAAGTTTAAAATCCTTCTTCTTGCTTACAAAGCTCTAAACAATCAGGCTCCTTTTTATTTAAAAGATCTGATACTACCTTATTATCCTAACAGAGCACTACGCTCCCAAAATGCAGGATTACTTGTAATACCTAGAATCTCCAAAAGTACAATGGGAGGCAGAGCCTTCAGTTATCAAGCTCCTCTCCTGTGGAACCAACTGCCAATCTGGATTCGGGAGTCAGACTCGATCTCTGTTTTTAAGAATAGGGCTAAAACCTACCTTTTTGATATAGCCTACAATTAGGGAGGGATCATGTGTTTCTGAACCCTCCCTTAGTTATGCTGCTAATAGGTTTAGTCAGCCGGGGGACCTCCAGTAATGCACTGGGCCTCACTCCTTTCCTCACTCTCAATGAAATATTTTTTTTGCTGGTCATCAACATTTGTTTGTTCTCTCCCATAGATTGAGTCCCCATCATGCTGTTTGCTCTCTACATGTCTGTTCTTTTCATCTTCTCTATCCCCTCACCCCCCAGCCAGTCGCAGCAGATGACTGCCCCTCCCTGAGCCTGGTTCTGCTGGAGGTTTCTTCCTGTTAAAAGGAGGTTTTTCCTCTCCACCGTCGCCAAATGCTTGGTCACAGGGGATTGCCTGATTGCTGGGGTCTTTCTGCAACTGTGGGGGTTCCCCCTACAGTTGATAGTGCTATTAGATGACTGTTGTTGTGAAATGGCGCTATATAAATAAAGTTGAATTGAATTGAATTGAATTTATCCCTGTGTGTCCCTGCAGCCACGCTGTAGGAATACCCAGCTTTGGATCCACTGCAGGAAGACCATAGGACTTCAATGACCATCTTGCCTGCTGTGGAGGCTTCTGCAGTGGAGTGGGAGCCAGAGATGGACCTCCTCGCGGACGGACACGGGATGTCAATGCCAAGTTCGACGGAGTCCTGGATGGTGGTGGAGCTCCAGCTCAGGCAAGTTCTCTCTGTTATATTTCTCATGTCTGTTTTAGAGAGATCTTGCCTGGCTCTTGGGGAGGAGAGTCAGGTGCAGCCCTCGGCTACATCTGAACTCATTTCGCCGGGCTTTGCTGTTGCTGACGACCCTAACCACCTTTCTTCTCCTGCTTCCTCTGAGCCTTCATCTAGGGTCGCCGGAGGTGTAGGCCCCGGCATCCTTGAGCTGGACGGCCGATGACCTTGACCCGAGAGGGAGTAGCACCTGCGGTGGTCCCGACCTGGGGCCTCATAGCACTCGCAGTAGGGCCCGACTCAATCAGGGCTGCACCCGCGGTGGAACCCGGTTGAGTCCCTGCTACACCCGCGGTGGACTCCGGCCGGAGCCTTGCGGCACCCATGGCGGAGCACGGTTGGACCTCTGCTGCCCCCACGGTGAGCGGGCCCAGAGGAGCACCAGGCTGAGGAGGCAGTCGATGGGGGGAACCCTGACGACCTTGGCAGGAGGAGCTGGAGCAGCGGCATCCTCCTCCAACTGGACCGGACCCTTGGTGACCTCTGGCGATGACACACCCTCTCCGGCCGGCCAGCTCAAGGATGCCGGGGCCTACACCCCTCCGCTGGATGCCATCTTGGCCCTCTTTGCTCCTCTCTGGTCTTGGTGGCTTTATGACGTGGGCAGGCCACCGGAAGGACTGACTCCCCGGGTCAGGTGGCCCAAGTTTTCCAGCAGGCCACTGGACTACATCCACTTGACCTTCTGCTGGGCCTGGGACTCTGGGCGGCCTCCTGAGCCCCAGTGCCAGTGGACTTGGGGGGGTTAATTTTGGACCCTGGACGGGGTATTGTGTTCCCTCCTTCCTGTTTCCCCTACCTCCCACCCTGGGGTTATTTTTTTCTGTTGTTCCTGTTGGGAGGGGGGGGGGGGGGTCCTTGGGATGTTACCTTGGGTGTCTGGGAATCCACCCCTTGAGAGGAGGGCTGTGTCAGGAGCCGAGCCAGCTTGGTTTCCCCAGCTCGGTCCTGCCCTCTCTGTGAACTAGGTGCCGCTGTAGATGTGTATATTATGTATTTCAGTCTGCCTTTCCTACCTATAGCCACAGTCTGACTGGCAGCTGTTAGACAGCCGCTGTGACCTACTTTCTGTGAGCGCTGCTGACAGCTCGCCAGTCCGGCCACGCCTCCTCTCTCATCTTCACCAGCTGTTCCCTTTCCCATGTGTCATCTTCCTGCACCTCGCTCAGGTGCTCCTCATTTCACCATCACCAGCAATGTGTGTATCAAACAGCTTTTTGCCAGTCACACATTGCTGGGTCATTGTATTGTCTTGTCAGTGTACAGTCTGTGTCAGGACCTCAGCAACGTGTATCCACTCCACGCTCTTCGTGGTTCTCTGGCGCACACTCAGCGATACTGGCTGTGGGACGCCAGCATGGGTAAACGTTTCTCCTCATGCGTTCACGGGGCGATGGCGGCCCCCGAACGCCAACCATAAGTGTTTGTGTTTTTTCTTGTAAGTCTTCACCTTGTTTGGGAACTGTTTGTCATCAGTTTTTGTGTTTAATAAATGTGTGTGGTGTAACTCTAGCACATAGATCCTCATTATTTCTCCCCTCTCCGTGCACTGCGTAAAAGCGCACGGGGAGTTATGACAATCATAGCTACACAGGAAAAGTTTCTGTTCTTGTTTCCATATACGTGTAAAGCTTGAGCCGAAGAGAGGAAGGCAGACATCTGGACAAGAGGAAGTCATAAAGCCATAAAGTCAGTGTCATGTACATGGGCCTTTACACGGCGTACAGAGGGAAGGAGACGAGCCCACATGCAGGTGAAGAGTGTGTTTATTAAACAAAGCTGCAGCTGTACAAAGTGTCCAACACAAACAGTCTACAGGAGGCAAAGCAGCACGGGTCCACCACTAGGTAGTAGGAGGAAGTCCATGTCACGCTCCAGGGCCAGACTGGGCCACTGGAGGAAAATACAAGAAACATGAACTTCACGCAGGAAAAAGGAAACTTACTTTTGTGAGTGCCAGACCCAGGCTTTTCCTGGGGAAACAACACCAACATAGTCTAACAGGAGAAATGACTAGGAGCTCGGACTGCGAGCTCAACAATGAGTGAATAAACTGACAGAGTATAAATAGTGAGTGAACTAATGACACAGAGTGGAAGCATGTGAGTAGCTGCTACAGGTGTGCTGATTACGAGCTGCTCACTGCAGCAGCAGGCTGAGCAGCCCGTGGGGAGTGCCTGGAGAGAGAGAGAGGGGGGCAGAAACAAAACACAGAATAACCTAGACAAATAAGCAGACAAAAACAGAGATACAAAATACAACAATAAACTGTGTCTGCGGTCTGGGATGACATTGGACCTCAGACACATGACATGCAGGAACAAGAGGGGAGCCATCTGGATCCCAAGTGGACAGTTTGAAACAATGGACATGTATTGTGGGAAAGCCACGCTCACTAATGGCGAACCTTTATATAGCTATGACTTCCTGTGTTTGGGGTCCTTCCCAGGAATCAGAGCTGGGGGGGATCCATCATCATGTGACTCCTTGCATGTTCCAATTATGCTAAACTGAGAAATAATATTTCTTCTGTGATTATTTGATTGGTTAACTGAAAAGATTCTGTTAACTGTCCAGAAAAAAAATATTTTTATAATATTCAAGATAATAGTGTATCTCGCACTTTGGGCAATTGGAGTTGTTCAGTCACCAATATAATTATTTTAGTTTAGTTTATGTCACTGTTCAGTGATGGAGTTAAGTGTAATATTAAATTTCTTCTGTCTATCAGCAATAAACTCATGCAGTACTATAACAGGACACATTTACAAATATGTGACATCCATTGGTTGCTGCTTTATCCATGTGCCTGTGAAGGACTGCGATCCACAGGTTCAGCTGCTGCTTCCCCGCCAGCCCCCACCCTGCACCTTGTGTTCTTTATGCAGAATTATTCATTAGACATATGCAACCACGGCAACTTTATGATATAATTTTTTAAGCATTAAATCTTAAGTCTATCCTTTGTCGCTATTTGCACTACGGGTAGCATTACTGTACATAGACTGCTGTTGCTGTTTTTCCAGCCTTATTCCTTTTGTTTTTTACATTGCACACACTACTGAAGAGACAGAGAAACGCCATTTCAATTCTCCTGTATTTCCTTTACGTATATCAGCTGTTCTGATAGATATGCCAAAATGTCAAAACACCTGAGGAGGTAGATCCAATCAGCTGATCACTCAAACCACAGGGCTCAGCTGTTTTCCATGATAAATCAGCCTCAGGGCAAAAGCACACTCCATGCATTATCTTTTTTCACTTTATTGAAAATAACTTATTTTTATCGCCATCAGTTAGCGTGCCTGTCTTGCCGCTGCTTCTCCCAGCATGTTCTGTGTTTATTTGTCAGACCCGGTCCTGCTGATGCTCCGCCCAGTCTGCTCATGCACCTCATGTTCTGCACATATGCCAAATTATCCTTTAGACCTACGCAATCACGACAACTTCATGGTATAATTTTTTTTAAGCATTAAAGGTGCACAGGAAAGAATTTTCATGAAAACAAAGATTTAAAAAAAAAAATACATCAACAAAGTCTTTAGAAACGTGCACAATGAAAGTCTTAATGTTCTTCTAAAAGTTAGTATATTGATAAAAAAATTATTTCTTAATATTAAATTTTAAATAATATAAATATTTACATCCAGCAACTTGAGGAAGACAAACATGGAAGTCGAGTGAAGATGTCACTGCCACTAGCATAGCTAGCTTCATGTTACGTGCCACCGTCTTATTTTAGGTTGTTGGGTTGCCAGGTAGTGAATTATTCAGCTAAATGCCTCAGTCTAAAGTCAGACATCAGTTTCCCAACTGTTCTCAAGTATGGCATGATAAATACTGGTTCTGCTTTTGATGGCTGATGTCTGCTGAAGAGTCTCAAAGGGCTGAAAAGTCACGCAGAGGTCATCACTTTTCTTCTGACAGGAAACCAGTGCTAGCTATGATGCTAACTAGCTTATTCATCTTCTGCTGTTAATTTGGTGGTTAGGGTTGCTGGGGCAGCAGTCCAAACTCTGTAACCAATTAAATTTTATTTCTGACGTGTTCATATTATAATTATGAGTGTATGATAATATCAGCCAATATACTGTATGGCATGGATTAGACCCCACTAACTGCTCCTTACCAAGCTGACACGTACTGTATGTGGGGTGGATTTGTGGAGCAGTCTGGAGCTGGAACTGAAACTATGTACAAACAGAAATCAATTCAGAAATAGGTATAAACATTATTTGCTAAAAGGATATATGTTAGAGGTGTAGTATTAATATGTAAAATGCACTAAACTCACTCTGGGACACTATGGTATGGTAGGTGGGACGGTACTGTGTATATCTGTGTTTGGGGTTGGGTATAGATGTATGGACTGTATGTATGTAGAGATGGATGGGTGTCAGTGTTGATATGTATAAAATATAGTTAATTGTCTACTTGGGGTTCTTAATTGAGGTAATATGTACGTGTTTCACATGGGTTGTATTTAGGGAAAAGAGGAGTTGAAACAAGTGTTAACTTCTTCCTTCTCCCTTTCGAGCACTGTACACTGTCACTTTTATTGCACTTGTCATTTGTTTTGTTTTTGCTTTTTTTGTTCAAAATAAAGTATCTATCTATCTATCTATCTATCTATCTATCTATCTATCTATCTATCTATCTATCTAGCTATCTTTGATAGGTTCATATGATCAACATTTGCCTCTATGAATGTAACAGCACATACTAAATGTGCACCAGTCAAGTTTTACATAAAGTTTTTTTTTTAAATTATCAGCTTTGATGTGCAGCTGCACAGTCTTTTAATTTGGTGTACAGTGGAAAAAAAAGTTACAGTTTTTTGTTGTTATTACAGTTTGAGATAATAATGTAAAACTTTATTGATCACCATGGTGGAAATTGAGGTTAAAAATAGTTTAAGTGTGAACAGTAGAATAAACAGGTCTTAATTAATTTATTTACTAATGAATGTTAGTGCACAGCATTAGCCACAGGATTTCTTGAGTACCTGAAGTAGCTGTAATGATGTATGTAGAAATTTATGTCAGATTTTTTACAATCCAAGTAATAAATCATAACATTTTTTCACCCTCTGTAAGGACTTCCTCCATCATTAGTTCTTTCTACACCTTTCACTCTATATATATATCACGGACACACAGATCGCCCCAAAGGTCTCCCGAGTCGGCGGACGGAGCCACTCTTTACAGCAGGAGACGATACAGCAGGGAAGAGCTAGCTAGCACTCAACCGCCACCCGGTGCTAACGGAGAAACTCGACATACTGGGGAACTGAAGCGAAAACGACGCGGGTGCCGGGCTGGAGTTTAGGCGGCGTGCAAGAAATATAGGACAGAATAATAAAGAGCGATGGCAAGAACCAAGCAGACCACCCGTAAATCTACTGGAGGAAAAGCCCCCAGGAAGCAGCTAGCCACCAAGGCTGCTCGGAAAAGCGCTCCGGCCACCGGCGGAGTGAAGAAGCCTCACCGTTACAGGCCCGGTACCGTGGCTCTGAGAGAGATCCGTCGCTACCAGAAATCCACGGAGCTGCTCATCCGTAAGCTGCCCTTCCAGCGCCTGGTGAGGGAGATCGCTCAGGACTTCAAGACTGACCTGCGCTTCCAGAGCTCCGCCGTCATGGCTCTGCAGGAGACCAGCGAGGCCTACCTGGTGGGTCTCTTCGAGGACACCAATCTGTGCGCCATCCACACCAAGAGGGTCACCATCATGCCCAAAGACATCAAGCTGGCCCGCCGCATCCGCGGAGAGAGAGCTTAGACTTTCTGCTGCACATCCACCAACCACAATGCTCCGCACTGTGTCTATCTATCTATCTATCTATCTATCTATCTATCTATCTATCTATCTATCTATCTATCTATCTATCTATCTATATATATACAGTATATATATATATATTTATAGTAATATGTACATATGTATACTAGCTGCTCTTGTTTTTGTCTTGCCTTCTGATTATTGCTCTGAGTGTTGCTGTCCCTGTGCTGTTGCAATCCTGGAATTTCCCCATTGTGGGACTAATAAAGGCTTATCTTATCTTATCTTATAAGTACAGATGAGTGTTTGAACAATGCCATCATGATGCAACAGAGAAGAGCTCCACCGAACAGTGACTGAAGAGAGGGTCAACAGTTTCTGAAGCCCTCACTGATGTGATGGACCAGTGGGGGTTTAGGACAGAACATCAATATCTGACCTTTAGGTGAGTATGATTCAGTTTTACATGGAAAATGTCACAAGATGGACTATTAATATGATTGTGTTATCACAGATCAACATTTAAAAACCACATTCTGATGATGTCGGCAGAAGCTTCTCCTCCACCCCACCTGCGTATGAGGCCTGGACTCCATTAGCAGCTCAGGACAACAACCATCAGAGGAACCGTCCATTGAGGAAGACAGTTGGTGGCACACCAGAGAGATTGGTTATACTTTAACACACCCCTAATCTCATTTTGACAGGTACCATGCCCCCTTTGACCTGACCTGACCCTGACCCCGCCCCCATGATCTCACATAATGAGGTTGTCAATCAAGTGCATTGATCTTCTCATCAAACTGACAGCTTTGTTTCTAATCTATTGTTCATATGTCACTTTGCGTAATAAGGTTGTCAATCAAGTGCTTTGAAAACATGACCTTTGACCGGAACATACTGTTTGAAGTGACAGCTGTGTTTTTAATCTGTTGTCCATATGTGGGATAGCGTGAGAACGGAATGTTAACAATGTTTTTCATACACACACACACACACACACACACACACACACACACACACACACACACACACAGGCGTGCACTAAAAACGCTATTAAAAGCACAGACACTGCTGCGGACATCAGACCGCCATCGGTGAAAAACCCTACATCGCCATGAGCAACTCAAAGAGAAACTATGTCATCAGACATATCATGCTTACCTCTGCGAAGTCGGGTCCGGATCCTTCAAAGTTTCGGGGTCCTCAATTCAAAATTAAAACCTTGGCTGTCAAACCAGTGGGGGAACGGTTTTTTCCAATTTTGGAATCTCAGCAGCCCTTGCAGACCCCGGAGATCCTACAACCCGAGCAGACCCTAGAGGCCCCAGGACCTTTGCAACGTACAGAGACCCCAGAGCCTCCGGTGTCCGTGGAGATCCCAGAGAGCTGATACCCTCTACGACCCATAGATCTTCCAGACACCGATGATATAGACCATCCTAAAATCCCGAGTCCCACAGACATCGAGTGTGACTGTGTGGGGTGTCTGATTCCACACCCTTCACATACATTATCGGGCCACAATTCACCATCAACGCCAGTAACATTGCCAGAAGATCAACCTGACGGGTGGATGAGCGACGTGTTCTTCAGACTTGTAAAATCAGCCGTGCTTCATTTGCTCAGCAAAACTCTGGAGGAGTACCAGCATGGGAAATGTCTGGGATGTCATATTAACCACCCCAGTCAGAGGCAGCACCAATGCTTGGATGTGATCTCCAAGGTTTTCTACCAGGAAACTTTCACTGGTTGATGGGGAGACTCTACACACCAGGGTTTATTCCAGCCATCCAACACCTCTTACAACTCGACAACATTCAGGCTGATGATCAACGAATCAAAGCTACAGCGCAGACTCTTCTGCTGGAGCTACAATCGACCAGAGTCATCCACGACCCCATCAATGATATGTACGAGAAGCTGGTTGGAAAAAATAAGAGCAGTCTGATGCATCTTCAGAAAGCCATGGAGCTGTGGATGAATCCTTTGTTTTGGGACATCTATAAAGAACAAAAATGTTGAGAATGGGGAGTTTCATCAAGAAACTTTGGAGCAAGTTTTTAGACCCATCTTAATTCTTTTTAAGATAAGATAAGATAAGATAAGCCTTTATTAGTCCCACAACGGGGAAATTCCAGGATTGCAACAGCACAGGGATAGCAACACTCAGAGCAACAATCAGAAGGCAAGAAAAAAAAAAGCGAGCAAGCAAGAGCAGCTAATATACATATGTACATATTAATATATATATATATATATATATATATATATATATACACAGACACACAGTGCAGAGCATTGTAGCTGGATGGGATAAATATATGAGGTATATAAACACACAGTGCGGAGCATTGTAGCTAGATGGAATAAATATGTAGATATATAAACACCCACAGTACGGAGCATTGCAGCTAGGTGGAATAAATATGTAAATATATAAACACACACAGTGCGGAGCAATGTAGCTAGATGGAATAATATGTAGATATATAAACACACAGTGCGGAGCATTGTAGCTAGATGGAATAAATGTATAGATATATAAATATAAATATAAACATAAACACACCCAGTGCGGAGCATTGTAGCTAGATGGAATAAATATGTAAATATATAAACACACACAGTGCAGAGCATTGTTGCTAGATGGGATGAAACAGCACAACCGTCTACTTAGTTATCCTACATGGTATGACTATGTGCCCATACATATTTTCACCCTCCATAGCAACCGGTATTTTCCTAGTTGTATGCCGGAGGGGACCATTGTGTAAGTCTATTGCAGCTTTTGCATTCAAAAAAAACTATTAGGTTGTTACGTCTTTTTGCTATCTCTGCGAGCAGCCCTGCTTAGGTTGTACAGTCTGACAGCCGTTGGTAGGAAGGACCTGCGAAACCTCTCGGTTGTGCACCTGGGATGATGTAGTCTGCTGCTAAATGAGCTCCTCAGTGCATTCAGTATGTCCTGCATAGGGTGGAACTCGGACTCCAGCAGAGATCAGAATCAGAATCAGGTTTATTGCCATTGTTCATGTAGTACACAAACTAGGAATTTGTCTCGGTACAATGCTGCAACATTAAACATGATAAGATAAGAGAAATAAACTATACATGTAATAAAGTGTAGGATAAGATTAAGTGATACTGGTCAACAGTTAAAATATATATTAGCCAGCAGCAGATACTGTGGAGAACTATATAGTGCAGTCGGTAATGCAGGAAGAAAACAGTGATGATTGACATGAGTCTGGTTGAGCTGCTGTACATGGTGCACGAGAGTCAATAAGTCACTTAGTGTTCAGCAGTCTAATGGCAGAGGGGAAGAAGCTGTTCATGTGACGGGAGGTTTTAGTCTGGATGGACCGAAGTCTTCTACCAGAGGGGAGGGGGGCAAACAGTACGTGACCAGGGTGTGAGGGATCGGCTATGATCCGGCCAGCACGCCTCCGGGTCCTGGAGATGTACAGATCCTGGAGAGATGGGAGCTTGCAGCCGATCACCTTCTCAGCAGTGCGCACGACGCGCTGCAGCCTTAGTCTGTCCCTGGCAGTGGCTCCTGCGTACCACATGGTTATGGAGGTGGTGAGGATGGACTCGATGATGGCTGTGTAGAACTGCACTAACATCTTGGTGGGTAGCTTGAGCTTCCTCAGCTGCCGCAGGAAGAACATCCTCTGCTGGGCTTTTTTGATGAGTGAGCTGATGGTCAGCTCCCATTTGAGGTCCCTGGTGATGGTAGTGCCTAGGAAGCGGAAGGAATCAGCAGTGGTGATGGGAGAGCCTGAGAGGGTGAGGGGGGGCAGAGGAGTAGTGACTTTCCTGAAGTCTACAATCATCTCCACTGTCTTCAGAGATGACAGTTTAGCCACCGTCCTTCTCTCTCCTATCTCCTCCACCGGATCAAGGCGCTGCCCCAGGACAGAGCTAGGACAGAGCTAGCTTTCTTGATCAGTTTGTTCAGTCTCTTCCTATTGGCTGCAGTAATGCCACTGCCCCAGCAGACCACTCCAAAAGTGATGGCTGATGCCACCACCGTGTCAAAGAATGTCTTCAGCAGTGCCCCTTGTACACCAAAAGACCTGAGTCTCCTCAGTAGGAACAGCCTGCGCTGTCCCTTCTTGTAGAGTGCGTCAGTATTGTGTGACCAGTCTAGTTTATTGTTCAGATGAACACCCAGGTACTTGTAGGATGTCACCATCTCAATGTCTGTTCCCTGTATATTTACTGGTGCTGTGAGGGGTTGTCCATGCCTGCGGCAGTCCACCACCAGCTCCTTAGTTTTCCTCGCATTGATCTGGAGGCAGTTCCGATGGCACCAGTCCACGAAGTCCTGGAAAAGCCCTCTGTACTCAGCTTCATCTCCATTGGAGATGAGGCCAGCGATCGCAGAGTCATCAGAGAACTTCTGTAGATGGCAGTGTGTTGTGTTGTGAGAGAAGTCCGCAGTATAAAGAGTGAACAGGAAGGGAGCCAACACCGTTCCCTGGGGGGCCCCCGTGCTACCGATGATCGTGTCGGACACACAGTCCTGGGTTCTCACAAACTGAGGCCGGTTCGTGAGGTAGTCCAGGATCCATGATGACAGGTGCTGGTCCACCCCTGTGCGCAGCAGCTTGTCCTTCAGGATCATCGGTTGGATGGTGTTGAAAGCACTGGAGAAGTCAAAGAACATGATCCTCACCACATTCCCGGGCTTCTCCAGGTGGGCAGAGAACGGTGAAGGAGGAAGATCACCACATCCTCCACCCCAATGCCATGCTGGTAGGCGAACTGGAGTGGATCCATCGCTGGTCCCACCAGGG
The DNA here is from genome assembly GCA_020510985.1 of Pholidichthys leucotaenia. NCBI lineage: Eukaryota > Metazoa > Chordata > Actinopteri > Cichliformes > Pholidichthyidae > Pholidichthys > Pholidichthys leucotaenia. Next base: position 362,709,678 of record CM035836.1, on the reverse strand, counting down.
GGCGGAGGTGAGCAAGGAGCAGTCTCTCCAGGGTCTTCATCAAGTGGGACGTCAAGGCCACCGGTCTGTAGCTGTTCAGGTCTTTGGGGTGGGAAGTTTTTGGTACAGGTACCACACAAGATGTTTTCCACAGCTGTGGTACCCTCGCCAGCTTCAGGCTCAGGTTGAAGATGTACGTCACAATCCCACACAGCTGGTCTGCACAGGACTTGAGGAGCTTTGCGCTGATGCCGTCTTCTTCAGCTCCGTCCTCACCTGGGTCCTGGTCAGGGTCAGGATGGGGGGCTGTGTGTTGGGAGTGGGGGGGTGTTGGTGGAGTGGGCAGTGGGCAACAGGACTTGATGTCTTTAGAGGCAGCAGTGGTTGTTGTGCAGTCAGGGGGGAGGGCGGTTGGGCAAACCTATTGAAAAACAGATTCAGATTGTTTGCCCACTCCCTGCCCCCCGTGGCCTGGGGGAAGGTATTCTGGAGCCCAGAGATGGTTCTGAGGTTTCTCCAGACCCCGCTGATGTCGCTCTGTTGCAGCTTGTCCTCAATCTTCTTCCTGAAGCTGTCCTTGCCTTCTCTGATCTTTCTCCTCAGCTCCCTCTGTACGGACTTCAGCATCTCCCTATTCCCCGACCTGAAGATCCTCTTCTTCTCTTTCAGAAGTGTTTTTATCTCAGGGTTGATCCAGGGTTTGTTGTTTGAGCAACACCGTATGGTCTTGGTGGGAACGGATTTGTCCACACAGAAGCTGAGGTAGCCCGTGAAGGTGTGAGTGAGGCCATCAATGTCCTCACCATGTGGATCGCAGAGCTGCTTCCAGGCGGTGGCTTCAAAACAGCCCTTTAGAGTGTCCATTGCCTCCTCAGACCATAACATCACTGTGCGCATGGCTAGAAGTTATCTGTGCACTAGGGGTTTGTACACCGGCCGGAGATGAACCAAGTTGTGATCCGATCTCCCGAGTGGGGGGAGTTGTGATGAGGTGTACGCCTCCTTAGTGTTTGCGTAGAATAGGTCCAGTGTTTTATTGTCTCTAGTGTGGCATGTGACATACTGGGTAAATACTTAGCAAATCTCTTGTATCATGTTATCGATAGCAGAGTAAATAAAAATGTAGCGGGTGTAAGGGGCGACGTGGAGTGTGAGAGACTGGAGAACCTGCTAGAAAAAGTACAGACTTTATCTGTCCGTATACCGTGGAAAAGACTGGTATGAGTCTGTGTGACTGAGAGCAACTCCAACTTCTCCCACAGTTTTAGAGAGATCATTAAAGAAATGGGGGACGACCCTCTTGGGCCTAGTCATCTACTTGGATTCTATGCTTTGTTTGTCACTGTTACCAAAGAGCTTCTGCAAGCCAGACATCCTATCGACATCTTTGATGAACTCCTGAAAATACACAGTGTCATTCGTAATACTGTAGATCATTCTGTCCTAACTCATACTTTAGCTATTATAAAAGGCGGGCGCTAAGTTTCTGATACATTTTGGTAATTTCTTTTGTTTTTTACTTGTCACACATTTTATCCTGTGTAGATGTTAGTTTTAGGTTATTTTTAAGAAATTGTTTTTTAAATCTTTGATCAAAAGTGTTTTTCACACATCCGTCGCTACGTTGTAACGATGGTATAAAATGTTTAATTAAAAGAAGCTGAATAAAGATCCTCTGTCCTGTCTTTTTTTTCTCATTCTGATTTCATCATGGCAGAGACATGCTTCATGAAAACGGTGTTTTACAACCCCGCACACTCAGGTAGCTTCAGAGGTGTAGAACAACTCCGCAAGGGCTTGCAAGATGAAACAGGGGAGAAGGTCGGGGTCAAAAGGGTCAAAAAGTTTTTATCTGAACAGGATGCTTACACCTTACACAAATCTGCCAGTGTACATTTTCCTAGAAACAAAGTTTTTGTTCGACGACCATTAAACCAATTCCAAGCTGCTCTATACGATATGCAGGCTTTAGCTGAATATAACGACGGCTACAATTATTTATTAACGGTTATAGATGTATTTTCCAAGAAGGCGTATGTACGGGCTCTGAAGAGAAAGATGGCCACTGAGGTGGTACGGGCCCTTGAATCCGTTTTTGAAGAAAGCCAAACACCCGTCAAACTACAAACCGATGCAGGAAAATAATATTTCAACAAAAGTTTTGAGGCTTTAATGGAAAAACATGGTATAACACATTTTTCCACGGCCAGCAATCTCAAGGCCTCTGTGATCGAAAGGGTTAATCGCACGTTAAAAGGTAGAATGTGGAGGTATTTTACAGCCAACAACATACTGCGGTACCTTGACGTCTTACAAGACTTGGTGGTGGGGTACAATCGAGCTTATCACAGCAGTATCAAAATAACACCTACGCTGGTGACCACCAGGAACGAGAGCCAAGTGTTTCAAAACCTGTATAGCACACCCCGAGCTCAACAGAGCAAACGATTAAAGATGAATTTTAAAAAGGGGGACTCCATCAGGATATCAAAGTTGAGGGGAGTGTTTGATAAGAAATATGAACATGTGGTCTATATTAACTATATATTCCATAACCTACATATGTTAGAGCATGTGGAAATGTTTGGTGACTACATATGTAAGGAACTTCACACCTCTGAAAGGACAAAGGAATCTCACCCGCCGAGTGAAGAACAAAGACATTCCCGGACGTGGCGGGGGAAACCGGACGAGCCACCCTCACCCCCCAAGGCGAGGAGAAGGATTACCATCACCTCCCAAGATGAGGAGAGGAAATACCAAGACAATGGGGGGATTAAGATAATGAGGGATGTCAGCCTTTGTTATGCATGTCTTTTGTTGTGTGCTTGTATATAACCAGCGAGTCGGAGAGATTCTGTCTCTTTTTCCCTTCTGCAGCTCTCTGCACCAGATGAGACTTGATAGAAGAGCTGAACATTAAAACTTTGTTTATAAACCAAATCGCCTCTTCATTGCCCAGCTCCTCTACAAACAGAGTTTTACGGATGAAGTGTTTACAGTGTCCGAGTGCATCCCCTGCAACCCCCTGTCTACAAACTGAAAGATTATGATGGAGAACCGATTCAAGGTCCGTTTTATGAGGGGGAGCTGCAAAAAATAACGTTGGACCATGACAGAGTCTACCGTGTGGAGAAGATTCTAAAACATCATACCGTCAAAGGTGAAAAACAAGTGCTGGTTGGGTCAAAGCCCCCAATTTAAAAAACATATAGACATTCGCGCACACCCCTGAGCGCAGTGCTTACGGTCATTCCATCATGTACAGATCTAAAGATGAGGGTTTTTTCATCACCCTACCTTCCAACGTGTTTTTAAAGACAACACAAGTTCCAGTTTTTGCATGGATTTGGCGCAACATATCAATTTAGAAGGACCGTGGGAGGTTGCTTTGATGGAAATTTCATACCCACACACTTGGTTTAGCTTTCCTCAAAAAGATGCCTACTTTTATTGGAGAGCAAAACCGTGAGAACCAGAAACAGAGACTAAATATGAGCTGAGCTGGCTTGACTTTCCCCGGCTTGGCCTCTATCTCTCTATGGGTTTTGGTTTTACTGGTTCTGTGCATTTTTGTGTATTCCTGTACTGATTTCCATATCCATAGCCACTGCCTGACCGGCAGCTGTTAGTCAGCCTCTGTGACCTACTTTTTTCCACGCTGCTGACAGTCTGTCAGTCCTACCACGCCCCTTGCTCTCCTTAATTCCAACAGCTGTTCCCAGCCCTGGTAATTATCTTTCCTGCGCCTCGCTCAGGTGTGCCCAATTTGTGTGGCCAGCGGCGTTTGTATTTAAGCGGCTCTTCGTTAGACAAACGCCGCTCAGTCATTGTACGAGCCACTCCTGTTCTCCATGGTGTGACCGTCATGTCTGGAAGGACTACTGGATTATGCTCGCCGAGAGAAAGGAACTTTCTGGACTGTTCCTGCTCGTGAGTAAACTGTTGTGTTTCCATGTGCGGTTGCTGCTACGCCTTACCTGAAGCGTTTTCTCTTGCAGTGAGTCTGCTACACTTCAGGTGGTGTTTCTTCTCGTAGCGTAAACGCTACGCTTAGGCTGTGCCCAGTTTGCTTTCCTCCAAGTAAGTTGAGCTTCCCATAGCCTTCCCCACTCTCCCGAGCGCATGCATATTGTATTGTAACTTACTTGTTCGTCTTTATTAGTGAACAGTATATGTCAATAAATGTGTGTATGGTGAAACCCTGTGCTTAAATCCCTTCATCCTTCCCCTCCTCCGTGCACTATGATGAAGCGCACGGAGAGCTCTTGACAAAATGACCCAGCCCCAAAAGAGGATTTAGTGGGTTCACCCACACATCCCTGTTTCTTTTTTTGGTGTCATTTTCCGAAATGTTTTTTCACCCACCGGTTTTTTGCCCCACTATGCCTTCGGCGCGCCGCTCCCATGCCGGCCGACGGAATTTAGTGGCGAGGCATCCCACGGTGGAGGAAGAATGGGCGGCGACCTTCATCCAGTACTTTATGGAGGAGGCCCATAAAGCTCGCGGACCCAAGGCGAAGTGGAGCAGCCTGGATGCAGCGGAGGGAATTCTGGAAGTGCATCCTGCTCTCTGGGATTACCCTCACTACGCAGATCTGATCGCTTCGGTCTACGCGCTCCAGCGCATGTTTCCTGGTGTGGGGAGAGCGGCATTCCTCGCGGAGCCCAAGCGGGACCACGCTCCACAGTCTGCAGCCGTTCTCTCCCCCGCTTCACCATCAGGGTCGGCCGCCCATAGACAGTGTCATCCCGTGAGGAAACGCTGGGAGAAACCCTCCTCCTCAGCAGCGGCCATCGTCGTTTCAGCCACCGAGAAGTCTGCTGGATTCACCCTGGCCCCGTCTACCTCCGTCGTCAGGGAGACGGCTCCTCCAATAGTCTGCGGAGGGGTCCACATCATCGATGGCACGGAGATGGGTGAGTTTCTGCCCTTTGCAGCTGTGCAGGTCATCAACCAGGATGACAGGCAAGTATTTTTTCATTCTAAATTATTCATTAACACTGAACCTTGCCTGTCTCCCAAGGGAGAGGCCCAGTATCAGCAGTCCACTGGGTCCTCTCCTCCAGCTGCAGCTAATGATTGTTTCCTTCCCCTCTCCATGTCTCCTCCTTTAATTTCTGAGGGCCTGCCAGTCCAAGAACTGGTCCACCTGATGATGGAGTAGGTTGAGGCCCTGGATGATCCTGCCCAGGAGTCTGCACGGAGGTGTTTACCCGCAATCCCACCGGAGGACAAGGAGTGGGCGAATCTGCTCGCCTTCATCAACTGCCGTGTCGAGGAGGAGCGCAGTGGGAGGGAGGTCCGAGGACGCACTACTCCGGCTGTGAGGGTTCCACCCCCTATGCCTGCTCAGCCCACGGATTCACCTTCAGATGAGGAGTGGGCTAATCTGCTTGCCGTAGTCAACAGTTGGGTCGAGGAGGAGCGTCAGAGGACTAGGACTGCAACCACCATCACGCCTGCTGCAGGGACCGCTGCAGCAGAGTCATCCCCTGGACCAGACCCCCAGCTGACGGGATCCAGACCATTACCATCGACAGTGTCGGAGTCCTGGATGGCAGTAGAGCTCGAGCAAAGGCAAGTAATCTCTCCTGCAGATCAATTGCCTATGATTGAGAGATCTTGTCTGGCTCTTGGGAAGGAGAGTCGGGTGCGGCTCTTGGCTGCCCCTGGGCTCCCCTCGCCGGGCTCTGCCACTGCCGGCAACCCTAACCTCTCCTTCTCTCCCTTGCCTGCTGAGCCCCTCACAAGGGTCGCCAGAGAGGAGCTACCATCACCGGGGTTGCCTACTGACAATGACAGGATGTTGGTGGCCCCAGAGGAGGTCAACGGGGGCACAGCACCGGGCTCGATGATGGAGGCTACGCACCCCAAATTGCCAGAGTCCTGGATGACGGTGGACCCCGAGTTCAGGCAAGTGTGCTCCATTATGTCAAAACCTCATATGTTAATGTCACACTGCCTGACTCATGGCGAGAAGGGTCCGGGGCAGCTTGTAGTAGCCCTTGGGGCCGCCTCACCGGGCTCTGCCGCTGCTGGCAGCCCTGACCCGGTCTCTTTTTCTCGCCCTTCAGGGTCGGAGCCCCCTGCCAGGGTTGCCGGAGAGCAGCTGACTTCACTGGAGGCCGCGGAGGATCGGGATCCAGCCCAGGTGGTGTTAGGAGCACCACCTCCCTTGCTGGGGATGCCACCGTGGGAGCTATGAGGCCCCCAGTGGGGGTCACCGCTGGTGCAACGGTGCTCCAACCGGAGCCCATCATGGGTGCAGCCACGTCCCAGACCGAGACCACCGTGGGTGCTGCAGAGTCACAGCCAGAGGTCACCGAGGGTCTGGCCCTGCTGAGGGAGGACGTCGCTGCTTCAGCCCCTCCTGCCAAGGTCGTCATGGCTCCTCCCATCAATCGCCTCCTCTGCCTGGTGTCTCTATGGGTTGGCCCTCTCACCATGGGTGCAGCTTTGACCCAGTTGGGGTCCACCGCGGGTGCAGCTGAGCCTCGGCCGGAGGTCACTGCGGGTACAGCTGAGCCTCAGCCGGAGGCCATCGTGGATGCAGCGAGGCTCCCGCTGGAGTCTATTGTTGGTGCAGTGGAGCTGGCCCAGTTGGAGGCCATCATGGGGGCAGTGGAGCCAGCCCAGTCAGGGTCTGCCGCGGGTGCAGCGGAGCCGGCCCGGTTGGAGGCCATCATGGGGGCAGCGGAGCCGGCCCAGTCAGGGTCCACCGCGGGTGCAGCGGAGACGGCCTGGTTGGGGTCCACCGCGGGTGCAGGTGCAGACCACCCTGAGGACGCCGTGGTTCCCTTATCCCTGCTCTACGCCATAGAGGTCCCCTTTCTCCGGTCCTGTTATCCACCAGTGAGCCTTCCGGTGGGCAGGCCGCCTCCTGCTTCACCCCTTCGGTCCTGGTGGCTAATCAATGTGGGCTGGCTGCCAGAAGAATTGACTCCCCGGGTCAGGTGGCTTATGAAACCGCGGGATTCGGTTCACCGGACCTTCTGCTGGGCCTGGGACTCTGGGCGGCCTCCTGAGCCCCAACGCCCGTGGACTTGGGGGGATTCATTGTGGGCCCTAGGTGGGGCATTGTGTTCCCTCCTTCCTGTTCCCCCTACCGCCCACCTGGGTTCGTGTTGTTTGTTGTTGCTGCAGCTGTTGGGGGGGGGGGTCTTCTTGATGTTATCTTGGGTGTCTGGGATTCCAACGCTTAAAGGGGGGGGGGGTCTGTCACAAGCCGAGCCAGCTTGGCTTTCCCCGGCTGGGCCTCGATCTCTCTATGGGTTTTGGTTTTATTGGTTATGTGCATTTTTGTGTATTCCTGTACTGATTTCCATATCCATAGCCACTGCCTGACCGGCAGCTGTTAGTCAGCCTCGGTGACCTACTTTTTCCCACGCTGCTGACAGTCTGTCAGTCCTACCACGCCCCCTTGCTCTCCTTAATTCCACCAGCTGTTCCCAGCCCCAGTTATTATCTTTCCCACGCATCGCTCAGGTGTGCCCAATTTGTGTGGCCAGCGGCGTTTGTATTTAAGCAGCTCTTCGCTAGACAAACGCTGCTCGGCCAATGTGTGAGTCACTCCTGTTCTCCATGGTGTGACCATCACGTCTGGAAGGACTACTGGATTATGCTCGCCAAGAGAAAGGGACTTTCTGGACTGCTCCTGCTTGTGAGTAAACTGTTGCGTTTCTCTGTGGGGTCGCTGCTACTCCTTACCTGAAGCGTTTCCTCTTGCAGTGAGTCTGCTACACTTTAGGTGGCGTTTCTTCTCACAGCGTAACTGCTACGCTTAGGCTGTGCCCAGTTTGTGTTCCCCCGAGTCAGCTGAGCTTCCCGTAGTCTTTCCCGCTCTCCCGAGCGCATGCATTTTGTATTGTTACTTGTTCGTTTTTATTAGTGAACAGTATATGTCAATAAATGTGTGTATGGTGAAACCCTGCGCTAAAATCCTTTCATCCTTCCCCTCCTCCGTGCGCTATGGTGAAGCGTACAGAGAGCTTATGACACTAAAGTGCATTATCAAAGGATTACAGGCAGTTATTACAATGATATAAATCGGTTCAGGGCTGAGCTGGAGGGGTTCTTTTGAAAAATTAATTCTGATATTTATATGGTCTACAGCAACATTCAGAAAAGAATGGATTTCCAGAGTGGAGGTCAAACTCACGTATGCTTTGATGAGCCAGCGGCTTACATGTTGGGTGTTGAAGCGGGAGAATGGTTCAAGTTTGATCCGAAGTTGGCGCCCTATCAGGCTGATTTGAAGGCCGGATTTTATCACATGTACTGTAACAGCGACGTGGTACATCCGCAATTAGTGGGGGACTCTTATGAACCACTCCTGAGAACGATCAATATCAAAGGAATGTATGGTGACTTTATCACAAAGCATTTCAACCCACCTTATTATTTACCCGTAGCGAAACGGCACATTGAAACCATCCATGTGGAGATAAAAATGGATCAAAACAAGCTGGTGGAATTTATCTATGGGAAGACTATAGTGACGCACCACTTTAGACCTAAACCTTGAATAAACAACGTGTATAACACGTTCATTCACACATGCGCGCATCATTCGGTCTACGACAGCCATCGCGCAATGGGTATCGTTGTGTGATCATGCGTGCTTAGTTACAACGTCTCAACAAAACAAAATGACTCTTGCAGGTTTGAGGGAGGATCCCCATTGTTTTGTACATTATTATGAGAATCAAGTAGGGGGCACTTTACTGGGGTTTTACGGAGCACCCGTCATGCATGGACGAGGTATCAGCTCACTGTTTTCAAGACTGTTCCGTTTTGTACCCCCTCTGGTGAAGAAAGGTTTCACCATCGCAAAACCTCATCTTAAAACGGCAGCTAGTGGCATTGCATTGGACGTGTTTAACCAAGCGGTGGGAAAAATGATGAACAAAGACTTGGGACAAGAGGGCTCGGGGGGTATTATGATCTTGTCGCGCAGATTGAGGAAGCGACCCCCCGGCATGCATGTCTCAACGCTCTCCCATAAACGCGCCGGTCCTAAAAAGAGAAAACCAGTTGGGAAAAGTAAGCAGGTGATGAGGAAGTCTGGAACTCGGAGCTCAGATATAGTTTAAGCAAAAGTTTTTGAACAAACTAAACTGGAAAAAACATGGCGCTGTTACATCAAAAATCTCCCGAATGCACCCTATCTGAGTTGGATTTATTTTCAGCGCCTATGACGCAGCTCTCTGTGGAAGACAAAATTTACACGGAAATTTCCCCCGTGTCAGCCATCACCGACGGAAGTCCTATAGAGTTTTTCATCCCCGGAGATGGGGAGAAGTACCTTGATATGGACGACACCCTGCTGCACCTCCGTGTGAAAATTACCAACACTGACGGTACAAACTTGGCAGACAGTGTGGCGGTGGGTCTCATCAATTACCCTCTAAATACAATTTTCAGTCAATGCGACGTGATCCTGGGAGATAGATTGATTTCACAATCCAGTGCCACATACCCCTACCGAGCCTTAATTGAGACAATACTGAACTACTCCGAGGACATGCTCAAGAGCCAGTTTAGCGCAGGTCTTTTTTACAAAGATACGGCCGGAGCTGTAGATTCAATCGTGACCGTGGACGGCCCTAAAGTGGGTTTAAATAAAAGAGCCCGTTTTACTGCCAATTCTCGCGAAGTGCACCTGCTCGGTCCTCTTCATGGGGACATTTTTTTTGTGAAAGGCTCATGCTGAACTCTGTTGATTTGAGAATCAAACTAACCCGCGCCAATGACGCTTTCTGTCTCACAGGAACCGGCGATTCCACTTTCCGTTTCAAAATATTGGGGGCCTCTCTATTTGTTAAAAAAGTGTCCGTGCCCCCCACGGTCAGATTAGGCCACGCCGCAGCCCTAATGAAAGGCAATGCACTCTACCCCCTCTCACGCATCAATGTAAAAACATACTCCATCCCACAAAATTCTGGGATGTGCAACCAGGAGAATTTGTTTCTGGGGGCCATTCCCAAATACGTGGTTCTGGGTATGGTGCATCACAAGGCTTTCACGGGGAGAAGAGACCTATCGCCTTTCAGTTTTATTTACAACGATGTGGAATATCTGGCTCTCTGTCAGGACGGTCGACAGATCCCTGCCAAAGCTTTCCAACCTCAGTTTAATAACCAACTCTCTGTTAGGGAATTTTACAACATGTTCCTGGCGATGGGAAGACATTTTAAAGATTTATCTCTCAGTATCAGCAGAAAGGAATTAAACAATGGGTACACCCTGTTTGTGTTCAATCTCGCCCCGGGGGATGACAACGATGCCCTGTTCACCATGTCGAATGGTAATTTAAGACTGGAGATGAGATTTAGAACGGCCCTTCCCCACACCACAACGCTTATAGTCTACGCCTGTTACCCCCATTTCTATTCTGGAAATTAACTCAAAAAGAGAAGTGCTGGTGGACTATTACTAGGAACATGAATCCGGTTCCGCCGGACCGGCGGCGCCACACGAGTCGGCTGCCTGTTGCAACAGCCTTTTTTTTTAATCTTCCTTCTTCTTTCTACACCTTTCACTCTGTATATATATATCACGGACGCACGGATCGCCCCGGGGGTCTCCCGGGTCGGCGGACGGAGCCACGGTTTGCAGCGGGAGACGTTACAGCGGGGAGGAGCTAGTGCTAGCTAGCACTTGGCCGCCGCCCGGTGCTAATGGGAAACTCAACATACCGGGAGCTGTAGCGAAAAGGACGTGGGTGCCGGGCTGGAGTTTAGGCGGCGTGAAAGAAATATAAGACAGAATAATAAAGAGCGATGGCAAGAACCAAGCAGACCGCCCGTAAAATCTACTGGAGGAAGAAGCCCTCCAGGAGACAGCTAGCCACCAGGGCTGCTCGGAGAGGCGCTCTGGCCACCGGCAGAGTGAAGAGGCCTCGCCGTCACAGGCCCGTGGCTCTGAGAGAGATCCGTCGCTACCAGAAATCCACGGAGCTGCTCATCCGTAAGCTGCCCGTCCAGCGCCTGGTGAGGGAGATCGCTCAGGACTTCAAGACCGTCCTGCGTTTCCTGAGCTTCGCCGTCATGGCTCTGCAGGAGACCAGCGAGGCCCACCTGGTGGGTCTCTTCTTCGCTAAGGGGGTCACCATCATGCCCAAAGACTTCCAGCTGGCCCGCTGCATCCGCGGAGAGAGAGCTTAGACTTTCTGCTGCACATTCACCAGCCATAATGCTCTGCACTGTGTGTCTATATATATACATTTATAGTAATATGGACATATGTTTACTAGATGTTGTTTTTTCTTGCCTTCTGATTGTTGCTCTGAGTGTTGCTATCCCTATGCTGTTGCAATCCTGGAATTTCCCCATTGTGGGACTAATAAAGGCTTATCTTATCTTATCTTATCTTATCTTATCTTAATATTCAACTGGAGAGTCTTCTGCGTCGTCTGCTGGGAGATGTGTTTTGTGGTATGTGGCCCTCTGATCAGCTACCATCGTTGACCCCTGCCTTTGACCCCCCCGCCTACTTCGTCATCAACACACATCCCGCACACATGCCCGGAGAGCACTGATCACCATGGAAAAGGATGACAAAGCCACCTTTTTTGATTCTTACGGGTTTCCGCCCGATTCTTTTTACTATCCTGACAGCGTCTTAAAGTTCTTGGAGAAGCATTCACAAAACATCAGGTACCACAACGCCCAGTTACAGCATCAACTATCAATGACTTGCAGTCAGCACTGCATCTATTACCTGGCACATCAGACCTGTGGATTATCTTTTGAACATGTACTGTCATTGTACGACGAGGATGTGATGAAAAATGACCTGATGGTGTACAATTTTGTGAGAAAATATCAAGATTGTATCAAAAATAAAATCGGTGCACCCCCTAAACGGGGGTGTTGTTCTTTACAACTGTTTAAAAACTGTCTTGTGTAGAAACTTAGGATAAAGAGTGTATAATGTATACACTCTCTGATGATATAGAGTGTATGATTGACAACTGTGCTGCTAATACCGTGAATAATTACCCTTTTTGTGATTTTATATGAAAGAAAAAAAAGACTGTACGCCTGAAATGTATGATGAATAAATGTTTTATTGTTAAAAAAAAAAACAAACAGAAAAAGATGTATGGTTTACAATTGTTGTGGGGAGTCAGGTTATGTAGCATCTCAGGCAGAGACAGTGAATAAACATGGGAGAACAATGCCCAGGGGGTTCCTGGGGATATAGCAGGAAGGAGTCAGGGACATAGGGGGTTGAATGCAGTGTAATGTAAATATCATGCTGTGTGATGAGAAATGCCATGAAACGTGTGAAGAGTGAGTTGGGAAAAAGAGGAGAGCTTGCTGAAATGATTCAGTCTGTTCTGTGCTTGTGAGATGGGAAGTGTGTAATAAACCGTCTGTCCATGAATCTGCCTCTTTATTCACACACTCCACACTGGTGACCCTAGATGAATTATGGAACACGAGGCAAGAACCCCAGAGCCGGCCTGGTCAGGAAACCCCAGCGATGCAGCAGCCATCCCACAGACAGCCCGGACTGGAACCCCCAGCAGCGCGTGTGCGGTTTCAGTCAAGCTACCGGACTTGTGGCAGTAAACGGCTCGGAGATTAAGACGTTCGGTGAGAGAACACTGGCCTTATCTCTACATGACTGCTCATACGAGTGGACTTTTATCATAGCAGCATTGTGTTGCCCGATCCTGGGCGCTGATTTTCTGTGTGCACATGGTTTACTTGTGGATGTTGCTAACAGACGCCTGGTTAATGCACTGTCCTTTGAATCTCTCTCCTGTATAGCTCGAGGGACCTGGCCAACAGCACAAGCCAACGTCACAGCTCCAGGCGATAAGTTCCACGCACTGCTCACTCAGTTCCCAGCACTCATGGTCCTGACATTTTCAGCGGCCATCGCTAAGCACGGGGTGGAGCACTTTATCACCACCACCGGGCCGCCCATTTTCGCAAGATCTTGGCGCTTGGACGCAGCTAAACTGGCCATCGCACGTGAGGAGTTCGCCAACCTGGAAAGGCTGGGCATCATCAGGCGTTCGAACAGCCCATGGGCATCCCCGCTACACATGGTCCCTAAGGCTGAGGGGTCGTGGCGACCGTGCAGTGATTTCCGCAGGTTGAACAATGCCACAGCACACGACCGCTACCCGATTCCCCACATACAGGATTTTTCCATTCACCTCGCCGAAGCACGCATTTTTTCCAAAATAGACCTGGTCCGCGGTTACCACCAGGTCCCAGTGCGCGCGGAGGACGTACCCAAAACAGCGGTAATAACTCCGTTCGGCTTATTCGAGTTCCTGCACATGCTATTCAGGTTAAAAGGCGCGGCACAGATGTTCCAGCGCATGATGGATGCAGTGCTGCGCGATCTCCTGTTCATGTTCGTCTACCTGGACGATATCCTGGTAGCCAGTGCGTCCAAAGACGAAGACGAAACCCACCTCAGGACGGTTTTCCGGAGGTTGGTGGAACACGGGTTAATAATCAGCCTGGCGAAATGCCAGTTCTGTGTGACGGAGATTGATTTTTTGGGGCACCGCGTCTCTCCGGAAGGAGCGATCCCGGTGCCCGACAAAGTGCGCGTGTCGTGGCGGATTTTCCCCGGCCTCAGACAGTCAGGGCGCTGCAAGAATTTTTGGGGATGGTGAACTTTTATAACCGCTTCCTTGCCCGCGCGGCGCGGCTCATGCAACCATTGTACGCCGCGCTCAAGAGACAGAAACCCGTGGATGGGGTCGAATGGACCCCGGAGCGAGAGCGGGCGTTCTCGGAGGTTAAGGCAGCCCTGGCAAACGCCGCACTGCTGGCGCATCCGGACCCGGTGGCCCGGATAGCGCTCATCACCGACGCTTCAGACGTGGCCATAGGGGCTGTCGTGGAGCAGCGCGTCGCCGGGGCTTGGCTGCCGCTCGCCTTTTTCAGCAGAACTTCACACGACAGTGAACGTAAATACAACGCATTCAACAGGGAGTTGCTGGCCCTCCACCTGGCCATACGCCACTTCCAGTTCTGGCTGGAAGGGTGCAGCTTCACCGCGTTCGTGGACCACAAACCACTAACGTTCGTGATGGCCAAGGTTTCAGAACCGTGGTCGGGCCGGCAGCAGAGACAGCTGGCTGCGATCTCAGAGTTTACTACCGATATTCAGCATGTGTCGGGTAAACTGAATGTGGTGGCGGACTGCCTCTCACGCACCGTGGTGGCCCCGGTCTACGTGGGGATAGATTACGCAGACATTGCCGCGGAGCAGAAGTGCGCACGCTCCAGTCTGGACAAACAGGGTTAAGGCTGGAGAGCAGGGTGCTGCAAGACGGCATGCCCCCCCTAATCTGCGATGTCTCCACAGGACGCCCGCGTCCGGTGGTCCCGGTCGCGTGGCGCCGCCGCGTGTTTGAGTCGGTTCACACTCTGGCGCACCCAGGAGTGCGCGCGTCAGTCAAAATGGTGGGAGAGAAGTTCGTGTGGCCGAGCCTATGCAAACAAGTAAAAGAGTGGGCTGCAGCCTGCGTGGCATGCCAACAAGCCAAGGTACACAGACACACGAGGGCTCCCTTGGAGCCGTTTCGGGTACCGGCTAAGAGGTTCGACCATGTTCACGTGGACCTCGTGGGCCCCCTCCTGCCATCACAGGGGTGCACGCACCTCCTGACAGTGGTGGACCGCACCACGCGCTGGCCAGAAGCAGTCCCGCTTGTGGCAACCACCTCCGCGGACGTGGCACGTGCTTTTTTAACAGCATGGGTGGCGCGTTTTGGAGTCCCGTTGGACATTACATCCGACAGGGCCCTCAATTTGTTTCCGACGTCTGATCTGCGATGGCCCGCAGTCTGGGTGCTGCAATTCATCACACAACCGCGTACAACCCACAGGCCAGTGGGTTATGCAAGCGTTTTCATAGATCACTGAAAGCAGCACTCAGGGCTTCACTGATGGATGCAAATTAGGTAGACAGGTTGTCGTGGGTTTTATTGGGGTTGCGCTCCGCGCCAAAAGAGGATTTGGAAGCTTCCCCGGCAGAGCTTGTTTTTGCGCAGCCCCTACGGCTGCCCGGGGAATTCCTGCCAGATAATCCCGCGCCGGACAGCTGCCCATCTCAGCTTGTGCAGCGTAGTGCAAACACAGGCACGCTGCCGGGCCCGGCCCACCACTGTTTTCCGTGTGCTTTCATGCCTAAAACTTTGAAGAACGCGGAGTTCGTGTTCGTCAGACACGACGTCCACCGCCCTCCATTGCACCCACCCTATGATGGACCGTTCAGAGTGTTGGAAACAGGGGATAAGCATTTTTTGCTAGACTTGGGGGGTCGGCGGGAGAAAATTGGCATAGACAGACTCAAACCCACCTTTGTAGCGGCGGACGAGCAAGTGCTGTTGGCTAGGGCCCCTCGGCGTGGAAGACCCCCACGGAGAGCTCCCCAGGGAAATGATTCACCAGAGAAGACACACGGACAGAGCGAAGTCCCCCCCCCCCTCGCCACGGCCCACCCGCAGTCAGACACACTCCCAGCAGCCCCCCACCGGCACAGCAGCGCCACGGAGGCGGTAAACCCCAGTTACAGCAGATATGGGAGGAGGCTGAAGCCAAAAGAACGTGTGGACTGATGTTCTATCTAAGATGCTGGGGGGGCGGTGTGGGGAGTCAGGTTATGTAGCATCTCAGGCAGAGACAGTGAATAAACATGGGAGAACAATGCCCAGGGGGTTTCTGGGGATATAGCAGGAAGGAGTCAGGGACATAGGGGGTTGAAAGCAGTGTAATGTAAATGTCATGCTGTGTGATGAGAAATGCCATGAAACGTGTGAAGAGTGAGTTGGGAAAAAGAGGAGAGCTTGCTGAAATGATTCAGTCTGTTCTGTGCTTGTGAGATGTGATGTGTGTAATAAACCATCTGTCCATGAATCTGTCTCTTTATTCACACACTCCACATTATATCTAATCTCAAACTTCTCTTCTTAAGGAGTGGTCCATCGAGGGGGGAGTTTCTTTTGTCTTCTATTCATTCTACTATCAAATTCAGACTCTCCTTTTCTCACGGGGTGTGATCCAGGTTGGGGACAGCAGAAGTTTCTTTTTATTCTCTCTGGCACGGCGTACGTCTTGAGGTTTTTCAATCTCAAATTCGGACTCTTCCTTCTGACGGGGTGTGATCCAGGTTAGGGCTAGCAGAAGTTTCTTTTCTTCTCTCTCTGGCACGGCGTACGTCTCGAGGTTTTTCAAAACCCACATCGGCGATGTTGCCCACATTCGTCTTAAGGAGTCGATATCGATCCCGTGCTTGTGGGTTGCTCACAGCCAATAAAGGAATATTGAGTTCGGATAGAGTGTTTAAAAATTTCGACCACCCCGCAGGTGCAGGGGGTTGGTGTTTTTTATAAGGGAGTGAGAGGTGTTTGAATAAGTCAATCATATGAGACCCTTTCAAGGCTTCGCCCTTGTAAACAAACTCCCCCTTTGAATTCCACCCCCCATAACTCTGGGGCAATTTCCTCAGGATGTAGTCGACGTTCTTACGATCATGCGTGGGGAGGTTTTGCAGAACCTCCTCGACCATAACGTCAAAATCTAAACCGTCACGCATACTGCGGGGTGATGCGGGACCACCTGTGGCGGATAATGCGCGGGTATTGTCAGAAGATGAGTCATGAGCACATTTGCTCTCACCACCCCCACCGACACCTGATAGAGATAGGTGGTCAGGCTCCTGCTGCAGAGTCAGCGTTACCCGCCGTTGCTCGTTATGATCCTGTTTCATGAGCATGAGGTATCTCTGCAGTAGAGTGTCGTACTTTTTATTTTTCTCATAAGCACTCAAGCCTGGTTCGTTTAGTACGGCTCTCATTCTGGAGTCCAAATCATCCTCTGCATTTTCTCTGACGGTCGTCAGTCCGGTCATGCGGTTTATCTGTTGAGGTGTGAGCAGAAACATCTCCTGTGCCTTCTTCAAAGTCCTCTTTTTATTTTTAATTTCTTCTCACCAGTCCACCGATTAGATCCCTGATCACGGGCACCACAGTGGATAGCAGAGGCAATAGAAAACCACCCGACTGTTTTTTCAGAACCTGGTGTTTGCGTTTTAAACTAGTTTTCTTATCGGCCAACAGTCTGATAATTTTTTTTCCGCCTTTGTAGTTTCTTGAACTGACAGTCGGACAATGGAATGTTTCCTTTTAAAAAGATTCAGAGCGATCTCACACAATGTCTGAATAAAGTCCAGAGAGCTGTGGATGAGAATATCCCTGCACTTTTTGGGGGAGGCATGGTACAGCACCGTAAGTAAAATAATAATCACCCTTTATTGTCATTCTATCCATACAGCCAATCATGTACAGTAGAATGAAATTGTGTTTCTCCTATCTACAGTGTTAATCACACACACACCCATATATAGAATCAGAGGGCCGCTGCCATGCAAGGCGCTGCCACAGATTTCCCTCCTCCATTCCATTATTGCTGAGCACCAAGCTGGACTGCAGGAAGTTCCGCTTTTATATGGTCTTCGGCATGACCTGGCCGGGACTTGAACCCCTGCCTCCCGGGTGTGGGGTGGATGCTCTACCAACTGAGCCACCACTCCGGTATAAATAGCGTTCCTTTTCATACATGCAAACATGATAAACTAGACTATGTTTTGGGCACATAGACGGTCAGCCTTTCATGAGGAAGTATACCCGTCCTCAGCCTGTGTTGTTCTGGACAGGAGGGTGTGAGGTCTACTATTAAATAGCCGTGGGGATCTCTGGTGGCATCTTCAAAATTCTCTAGGAAGAAGGCCTTTTGTGATGAGAAGATTTGACGTGCTAATATATCTATTTGTAGTTTATCCCGTGGGTTTTTAAACATCATCAGATAATTGCTGTTCTGACTAATGGTGCGACTGTAATTACCCTTATGGAACACGTTTTGCGTCAGCGTCATGACGGTCATGTTTCTATGATGCCTGTACTGGGTAAAAATTCTTACTACTTCAGGATGGTCAGAGGCTTGAAAAATAGCATTGTCCAGAATAATCAAGTGTTTCTCATCGGGATGAAATAGGTTTTCATCTTCAAAAGAATTTGGGAGTCCTTCAACAAATTTTATTCTTTTATTCACCTTCTTCAGTTCACTGTACATAGGCTGATGACATGTATAGATCCATACAATGTTTTCAGGTACAATATTTACAACATGTTCACAGTCTTCCACTACCTTTGAAACAAAATAAGTCTTGCCACAGCCGCTCGGTCCCACCACCAAACATGAAAATGGAAAGATGAACCTAGGATCAAACTCAATCTCCTCTATATCTTGGGTAAGACGTGACATTTTTTTCCTCAACAAAATCTAATAACCAAAAGGCAGAGTGGTTCCATCCCTAAAGAGACGTCTTTTATCATACACAACTCTGAACTTTTTTCTGAAATGACAAGTTTCTCAATACAAACCCCCTTTTATCACGTCCTATGTTGTAATGTGGTGTCTCAATCACTCTCTCTCCTGAGTTTGTCATGTAATCCTCCACCAAATCTCTGACGCTGTCAAAACATGATTGGGTTTGCGTGATACCTTTGACCTTCATGACAACCTTCTTTTTGTTCCTTGTTTGGTAGGCGTAACTCTTGGGGCCTGCGTATACAAATTCCTGAACGGTATCCCCGTCCAACTCATCCGTCAAATCCCCCAGATAATTACCCAACTCCAGAGGTGACTCACCATTCTTTACCACGTAAATTAAACTATCCGTGTTGATGTAAAGAACCCTCTCTTGCAGTTTCTCCAGATAACCGTACAGCTTCAGACGCGTGTGGGCTGTGGTTAAGGTGGCTATAAAGATGTTATTAGTTTTACCGGGGGGTAGAATGCAACGATCATTATATTTCCACCTAAGCAGTGCTTTGTCATCATCCAGAACATGAAAGTATTCCACCTTGTATTTACCCAAAAACAAGTAGGTGAAAAACTCTTCAGGTTCTGAGATCACAATGGTCTGAATCAAATTATCTCTCTGTGCAAATTTCCCCCAAAGCGAGTTCAAAATCAGTTTTGAGACGCGGCGAGTGGATTCTCTTGTATTTTATCGGCGTCTAACAGAATGCCCTGATAACGGTGATAGTCCCTGATGTATCTGTCCTTGCTCTCCTGATCGGTGACACCTGGGGGGTAACCCGATGCTTCCTGTTTTTCTTTTAGAAATTTGTGTATGTAATCTACAAACACAGCGTTGCTACTTTGATCAAAATGCCACACTTCTGTGATTTCACCCACCCTGTACCCCAGCTCCAGGGCTTTGTTAAACTCCACAGTGACCCAGACCCCTGTCAATGCTCTTGCCTCGTCGCCGTGCGCACAAACACCATCTTGATGGTTGGTTTCTGCGCACATTCGACACAGTGGAAAGGTTAATTTACCTCCTGAACTTTTGTAGGGTAGAACGGGAAAAAAGAGGTCGCGGGGTGGGTAGTCCGTAGCTCTGATTAAGCCGAAATAGCTTCGAGGATCCCCAAAATCTTTGTAAATGATGGTGGGGTGGCCTAGAGGGTAAAAGCATGTGCTGTTAACATAGGGGTACAGAGAAGTGGCATCTACATAGTGCACTGTTTCATCCGACCCTGCGGTGTGTCTCAGTTTTAGAGCGCTCGTCCTGCCCCCGTAAAGGGCCCGGCACGGTAAGAGGGGCTCGGGTGGGTTAAACATTTTCAGAAACTGTTTCACCTCCTCACATGATTTTTTCATCTCATCCCACTCGTGCTCCCTCATCACCATAACGCAGACACCGTGCATAGAACGTAACGCCTGCAACCTCTTCTCACTTTTCAAATGCAGCTCTTCAAATGTAACGCCCCTCAGAGGGCAGATCTCCGTGCTTTTAAAACTGCAAACACAACCGTGGAAATAGCAGCCGTTGAACTCATAGATGTGCTTCAAACCATCGATATCCACGTAGCCGTCTACAAAAAAGGGCCCCATCTGTTTTCCCCCCCTGTTTAAAGCATGCTGGATGAATATTTTCTGACTGTACATAACCCATTCTATCCATTGGATCGAGGCATGAGAAAATCTTTTACACTGACGTCTGTAGTTGTTGGGGCACGGGATGGCAAGGATATTAGGGGCCAGGTAATTGGTGAGAAACATTTTCATACAGGCCGATGCTATCGTGACAGTGGAGAAAGGGTCCACACCCGTGTCGGTGAGGAACTGCTCTCTAAATTTAACACACCCCGTGGCTAGAATGTCCACGCTGTTTTTACAATAACGCAGAGCCTCCCGTTTAAAGTCAGACGACCCGTCTTTGACCCTGTCGTACCCCTCGTCGAACTCCGCCCGCTCAGCGACTGTCATACATTCTACGCCATAGTCGGACAGTGGTGGGTAAGGACCTACATAATGTAGACGCTCCGCGACAGAATATTCGTGGGGGAAGAGCCCCTTTCTCACCTCGCTAAAACCTAAAGCTTGAGGCATCGTGCTCAGACGCATAGGTAGGAAGGATACAGAGTCGATGAATTTAAGGTTATAATGAGGTTCCTGAAAACTTAGGATCTTACTGCCCGTCATGAGAATTTGTTGCGGTGTTATATTCTCTTTTATCATACTGTTCAAGATCAGGTAACCGTCTGCAAAGGGCTGCAGGATGCTTGACGTTGACCCCGGGGTGCTCCCGGTCCCTAAAGACCGCTGGATCATCCTCAGAACATTGGATTTCATCCAAAGCACCAGGTAGACAATCTTTATCATCATTGAATTGATGCGTAGTATCCTCTTTGAATTCTGTAAGTATATTTCTTTTTTCAACGACTGTTCATAATGTTTTATAGATGCAAAAAATCATAAAAACATAAAATCTTTTACCTACCTGAGAGATGTATTATCCATTCAAGTTGAGGTAGAATACCTTTTACAAAAGACAGAAAACATGATTTAAAAGCGGATTTGACTCTGAGACAGATGATGAGATAAATGCTTTATAACATAAAATAATAGCAGTTTTATATGTATAAGACTTTTCACAGACCAGTCAGAAAAAAATAACAAAAATAACAAACAGATAAAACAGTTGATCAAGTAATTAGAAAAATAACATGATTAAAACTTACCACTGTAGCTTGGTGGAGAGTACATTTTGGCATGCGTTATAATTTCTAAAAAATTAGTCAAGTTTTATTTACTGTAACAATATAGAGAAAAAAAAAGTTTTTTTTATAAAGTTTTGAAAGTCAAATGTCACCTCTCATCTTGCCTGTGTCACGTTCCTTCGGGTGTGAAGATGCGTTTCAGGGGGGCATTCATCCATACTTGTAGACAAAACAAAGACCCCCTATAGGTGACATATTATTCGGCCCAGGAAACATGCACGCAGGCTCAGACAGATATGAAGGCTTTATTGAACAACAGTGTTTGTGTGTGGATGCGTGTATGTAAGATATGAGTGTGATGTGGTGGAAGATGTAGTCAGGACAGAGCAGTTCGCCGTTCGGCCAGGCAACCCTAAAAGAGAGGAGAGCAGGGATTAGCTGGGCAACCACACGGGAGAGTGAGGATGTTACTGTGCTTACTTGTAGCGGCGCGGTGGCTGGCGTGGCAAGTCCCAAGCCTGGGAGACAGCGTCCTGCTGTGCGTCCGGGATGATACAGCAAGTGGAGGAGCAGCGTGACGAGGGAGAGTGAGTCCGCCGCCAAGGGATCCACCTGTGCACAGGGGAAGTCTGAACGGGAAAGGTAAGGCAATGATGACAGCTTACGTGTCAGACGAGTAGACAGCTGGCCCGATGAGAGGGGAGTTGCTGTGTAGATTACGCAGGGAGACAGACGGCTCCAGGGCGCAGCTCAGGGCAGGATGGAATAAATAGCTGAGCCTAACGAGGAGCAGGTGTGCGCGCAGCTGAGGTGGAAGCCTGTGAGCTGCGGGTGATGACAATAGGGGATTGGGGAAAAGCTTTTTAATGTGAATGGTCATTGTGACTGATGTGTGTTTGTTTGTTTGCATGTGTGTGTGTGTGTGTGTGTGGGAAGAGTTGGGGATGGGGAGATGTTGTTTAACACCCGTGGGGGGTGTCAGCCAGAGGAATGTTAAATTTGCTAGGTGATATCAAATACACATATAACCACGTGCTGGTTGTTTCAAATATTGAATAAAAATAATTTAACCGTTGGTAAATATCACATGCAAGTTGGTGGGAGTTTTACAGAATATCTTTTCTGAGTGACTACAATGTTTTTGTCATGTTCACTGTGTAACTTCGCGGCGAACAGAGAAATTAGCAGTGAGCCCAAAACGCAGAGTAAGTAACGTGTTTATTTACAATGGGTGAATGTGTAGAATGCCCAAATACAGTCACATTGACAAGGGGATGAGACACGCTGCTATAAACTCAATTGGTTCAAAGGATGCCTAACACGCTCCAAACAGGCAGGAGCGGAGAAAAAGGCACAAGGACTTACAATAGCGTTGGAGCGGAAAGGCTCTGGAGAAACAACACGATCAGTCCAAGGGTGAACCCACAGAAGCGAGCCTGGATGTTTGAAGTTGACATAGCTAAGCTGCCACGCCGGCTGGTCGTACTGCCCTGCTATTTGTACAAAGCCCTAATGAAAGCAAATAGACCAGCTGTGTGGCAACAGGTGCGTGACTGATAGGACTATGTGTGTGTGCGTGAGTGTGAATGTGAGTGTGTGTGTATGTGTGCGCGCGTGCATGAGTGTGTGTGTGTGTGCGTGCATGAGTGTATGAGTGTGTTTGTGGTGAACCATACAGCTGGTGGATGCCTGGTGAGGAGGAGACGTTGCTGTGGAACTGGCGGAGAGCAAGGCTCAATCCGCCAGCTGAAATTAATAAGCAATAATTAAACCCAACAGCCACGAGTCATGCTTGGGGTGGCGACCCCGAACACGACAGTTTTAACTGTTTGTTGTGTAATCTGTGTTTTTGACTTCTGCAAGCTGACACACTGTGAGAGACACCTGACTAATGTGCTCTGAAACTCTAATCGCCACAAGCATACAGATAAAAGTTTTTTTTTAAAGTTGTATGTTACACTGGGGGGAGATCCTTTTCCCCATTTGCATCTTGCAGGGCAGCCCTGTGCTTTATTGTAGAAATGGCATAATTTAAATAGTGAAGTGTATTGGCTTTTCTGCCAGATGTATCATTTTGTGTTAAGATCAAATAGACCTGTTTGCTCAGGTCAGTCTGCCTCTAAAAACCCTTTTTCTGAATGTGCAGAAGATGATGTTGCAGATTTGTGACTGGGTCAGTGTGTGTGTGTGTGTGTGTGTGTGTGCAGAGTTAACCCACATGATGACCAAAATGATGTCCGCATCACGCGATCCATGCCTGGAGCAGATGACTGCTGGACAGATCACTGCTTCCTGATCTCCCGACTCAATATTACGGTCCGGCGACCACCAAAGCGCATTTTGGCAAACGTTCCTCACCATCGCTTTGACTGTGACAAGCTCCGCGATCCCCAAATGTTGCAGTCCTTTAGAGAGGCCATTGGTAGAAACATGAATGAACTGAGCCTTCCGGACAATGCCTCAGTTGAAGACCGATGGACCACTCTCCGTGATGCATTGACTGCTGCCACCAAAGAAACGATTGGTCTCAAACACAAGAAAAACCAAGACTGGTTCAACGAGAATGATGAAACAATCACTGACCTCATAGAGGTGTGTGTGTGTGTATGTGTATATTATGTGTATAAGCAACTGGTGTTTATGTGTGAATGGTTGGGAAAGCATTTGACTCACGTCTGTGTGTGTGTGTATGTGTGAGTGAAAGAGAAAGGGGTGTTTCAGCCAGAGGAATGTTAAATTTGCTAAATATCACGTACAAGTTGTGGGGAGTTTTACAGAAATGTGCTCGTTAAGTTTGAAGTCTTTGAACCATACAAATTTGCCCCGTTTCTCCTACTGACTCAGCAAACAGTTAATCCTTAACTCATCTGTTTTGACTGAGAGAATGGCTGCGTCTGTGATTTTCTGACTAATGTGGGTGTGTGCTTTCGCCAGAATCTTATTCTTTTGGTCACTGCTAACTTTGTGGCTATAGGTTGATAAAAGATTGGCAAATTGGGAGCCAAAACTCCATGCTTAACTGTTTATTTACTAATATAGTCATTCTCAATTTGTGGTATTGTCACATAAAAGTCTGCCTTAAGTCCTACAGAGACACCCTGACTAATGTGGATGCGTGCTCTGGAATGCATGGAAGGTGTCAAATGGGGCTGACTGAAAGATGTGTTAATCCTTAACTCATCTGTTTTGACTGAGAGAATGGCTGCGTCTGTGATTTTTTGACTAATGTGGGTGCGTGCTTTTGCGTTAAGATCAAAGAGCCCACCTGTGTTGGCCGTTGTCAGTTTGACGAGAAGTTCAAAGCACTTGACTGACAACCTCATTACACAAAGTGACATATGGACAATAGATTAGAAACAATGCTGTCAGTTCGATGAGAAAATCAAAGCACTTGATTGACAACCTCATTACACGAGGTCAAAGGTAATGGTTTCAAAGCACTTTTGATTGACAACCTCATTACGCGAGGTCATGGGGGCAGGGTCACGGTCAGGTCAGGTCAAAGGGGGCGTGGTACCTGTCAAAATGAGATTAGGGGTGTGTTAAAGTATAACCCTTCTCTCTCAAACCAATGTAAGTTTAGTCTAATCAAAAAATTTTACACATGACATGATTTGAAGTTAAACCCAGGAGCAGACAACAGAATCGACTAGAAGTACAATGATCTTTATTGAACGTGAGTGTGTGAGTGTATGTGAGTGTGAGCAGAACGGGAGTAGTCTGGCAACCCTGCAAGGAAAAGAGAGAAGAAGATATGAGTAATCTTGCAACAAATGGCTGAATTAGCATAATCAATAATAGTCTTATGGCCCTTTTCCGTTAGTATCACTTTGGCCTTACTCACTTCTACTCGATTCGCTTTCTAGCCTTTTCCACTGTACCCAGCACGGTTTAACAGGCGCTATTTCCACGCCTGTTCGAGGGCAGGGTACAACCGTGCTGAAGCTAGCCGAAATGTGACGTCAACAGACTGCGAGCCGCTGATTGGTCAGGGCGTAACGTCACGAAAGCGTCCGTCTTCAGCGGAATCTTTACGACAGCCATTTGCAATATTTCACGAACTAACTCGGTCACGGAGTAAATATGATATTAATACAGACAGCGTTGTAGGTTTTGCGGAAATCTTCACCGTGGTCCAACGAAGAGGTGAGGGGTTTTCTCTGCTTGGTGGCAGATACACAGTGAGAGGAGCGACCCGGACCGATAAAGATGCAGCCCAGCATAGAACTGGACTACAGACAAGCTGAAGACGAACGTGAGAGAACCATCGATGGTGATTTGTAATAATGTGCATCTATTTGCTTATTTATCCTGTTGATGGTAAGCTCACTTTTTTTTTAGCGTGCTGGCTAATGAGTTTTAGCTAGTAGCTAGCTAGTACCAACTGCTGATTCGCGCTTGTTTTGTCCTAAGTATTCGCTTGTGAGAGCAAAACGATGAAATATGTTAATCCTGGTTAAAGTCCTGGTTTGTGTATGTGCTGCACTTTGGTGCTGCGCATTAAATTGTGTGCAATTTAATGCTAGAATGTGTTTCCACATGCCAGGGTTTAGCCTTCCTCAGTGTTTATATTGTGGATACTGGTGAAATGGACCACAGGAGCCGAAATCTCAACAATATAAAAGTGCTTTTTCAAACCAGTGATTTATAGTCATTCATATAATTTTCTAAAGCGTCAGAATAGACCCACACACCTATTCTGTGGATTTTCCATAAAAGGTGCTGGAACAGTATTGTGCTGTTCCACCATAAATCCCTGGATTGATAATGTACTTGTACCTGTACAGAGTGGATCCTGCGGTGCTTGTCAGGGAAATGAGGGGTTTTTGTCACATCCCACCACTGACTTTCACAACTGTATTTCCCTAATACAGGTACATCTCCAAAAATTAGAATGTCATGAAAAAATTCAATATTTTTTGACACTCATTTCAGAAGGAGAAATCCATATATTATATCAATTCATTACACAGACAGTGATATATTTCAAGCGTTTATTTATTTTAATTTGGATGATTATGGCTTACAGCCCCTGAAAACCCCAAATTCAATTTGGCAAAAAATTAGAATATTACATAAATAAACTTTAAAAAATAGTTTTTAAATAGAAATGTTGGCTGCTGAGGTGTTGGTTAATATGGGCTGTAGCCATAATCATCAATATTAAAATAAACACTTTCAATATATCACTGTCCCTGTGATATGTCCCAATCTATATGTTGGTTTCACTTTCTGAAATGAGTGACAAAAATATTGAACTTTTTCATGATATTCTAATTTTCGAGATGTGCCTGTATAAGTGTTGAACTTGCTTGAACCTAACCACCATCCATTTCTGTCGTTCATCTAGGCAAGAGGAAAGCAGCCGCTCCACAATGGACCTCGCCACTGTGGAACGTACTGAAATCCTTTGCTTTTATAGGTAAAGTATCAAAACCAAAGTAGCACAATTTCCACTTAATATAACAGGGACTGAACCGAGCTTTATTTGATTGTGTGAATATTAATTACAGAATAATTGAAAATGACTGGCACATCAACTGTAAAATAAACCGCTTGTTAATGTATTTATTTTTTTTGCCAGATCACTTGTGTGATCCTTTGTGAGTTATAAGATAAGATAAGATAAGATAAGCCGTTATTAGTCTCACAATGGGGAAATTCCAGGATTGCAACAGCACAGGGATAGCAACACTCAGAGCAACAATCAGAAGGCAAGAAAAAACAAGAGCAGCTAGTATACATATGTACATATTACTATAAATATATATATATATATATATATATATATATATATATATATATATATATATATATAGACACACAGTGCGGAGCATTGTGGCTGGTAGATGTGCAGCAGAAAGTCTAAGCTCTCTCTCCGCGGATGCGGCGGGCCAGCTGGATGTCTTTAGGCATGATGGTGACCCTCTTGGCGTGGATGGCGCACAGGTTGGTGTCCTCGAAGAGACCCACCAGGTAGGCCTCGCTGGTCTCCTGCAGAGCCATGACGGCGGAGCTCTGGAAGCGCAGGTTGGTCTTGAAGTCCTGAGTGATCTCCCTCACCAGGTGCTGGAAGGGCAGCTTACGGATGAGCAGCTCCGTGGATTTCTGGTAGTGACGGATCTCTCTCAGAGCTACGGTACCGGGCCTGTAACAGTGAGGCTCATGTTCATAACTGTATCTTTTGGGGAATGCCAGTTGTTCAGTCATCAATATAATTTAGTTTATATGTGTAGTTTATACTCTATCATCAAAAAACTCATGCAGTAACAGGACACATTACAAATATTTGAGACCCATTGTAGTGCATCCTTTTATATTTTAGCAATACAAGTACAAAACACCGCCCACACTTGAAGCCAGGGCAAGAAGAGACACTTTTACATTCAAGACAAACTTTTATTGATAAAAACTCCATATTTTGACTGAGCGACTCCATACTCGGTGATGCACACCGAGTATATAGTCGCTCACTATATTCCATTCAAGTGAATGTATTAATTCATTCTGATTGCTGAGGCCACAGTAAAAACAGATGATTTTAAATGTAACGCAGCCATTGTAAAATCGACTTCACATCAGTTCAGCTACATGAAAATTGTGGTTAAATACAAATACAAAGTACTTTATTGTCACATTGGAATTGGAATTGCTCCTGTTTTGTTTTTCTTTTGAATTCTTGGATGGAATATGGGTGGGCAATATAAGCTGCAGCTTCAGCCATCACCCATTTCAGATAACCTATGTTGAACTGTATAATCAGAGGAGTTATTGTTTAATTCGACCTTGTTAGATTTTTTTCCCCCTTTGTTATATTATTCTATTTTCTTTTAATCTATCCAAAATAAAGATTCATTCATTCACATTCCACCACTGGCTTTTAGCAACAAGTGTATTTCCCAAATATGTTTTAAACTTCCTTAATTTAACCACCATCCATTTCTGTCTTTTGTCTAGGCAAGAGGGAAACAATCCACCCCAAACTGGACCTTGCGTCACTATTTATAGAGATGCAGGCCTAAGATCTGCTGAACTGGGACCAGTGTGAGCTGCACATCCCAGCTGCTGAGTGACCCAGTCTTACAGTTTGAATTTTGCACATTCTGAATAATCTGGAATTTGCTGCTGATTATAATAGACAATTTAGTGACTTATGTGTTTGCATCATGATTTCTATTTTTGTCTGTTAACACACTGGTGGGAAAAGAGTCAATAGTACAAACCATTAATGGGTGATCTTGAAAATAATGGCTCATTTTTAAGAAAAGTAACCAAAACAATTATTTTATTAACTGAATACTGTATTGTTGGATGTGCCACCGCAGAAGACCCTGCATACTCTAGTGATAGTACTGTAGCGACATGGAATAATAAGCGGCGAACTGAGGAGTTTAAAGTGCCTTTATTAAATCACATCGCCAACACGAGCTCTCTCTTGTGCTGTGCAGAGCGGCCCAGAGCGAGCCCTGAGGACTCTCAGTAGCATGGAGACAAATGCAGTCAGTTGAGCAGTAGCAGAGAGAGAGTGAGTTACATGATACGTGCGGTATTTATACCGGTTACAGACAAAGCATGAAAGAGCATGGGCATTTGCATATGAGAGAGACATACATATCAAATAGGCAGATTGCCAGTCCCTGCTCCAGCTTGCAGGACAAAGAGGTGACAAGTCACACCTACATATTGATCTGTCTCTAGGTCAACAGTGAGGACAGGACGTGTGAATACAAAGCATGAATGGCACATTAACATCACACTAGCGCTGTGGAAAATAACCAGGAGTAGCGAGCTGTCTGTCCTTAGTCTGTGGGGGTTGTCCCACACTGCTCCCCCCCAGAGGGCTCGGCTGGGGGCCGAGACCTTGATAGTGCAGCATGGCAGCGAGCAGGGAAGGCTCTGTGCCGGTGAAGGTGGAGGGGGGTGGGGGTTGCCGGGGACGGTGAAATCGTCCAGGCCGCGCAAAAATTGCTTGTTGATCCGCGATGTCGAGGGGCTGTCCCGTTGAGCGTGCGGAGATAACAAGAAGAAAAATTAGTCTCTGGCTCCTCTCGTGGCCATGAAGAAAAGCAGGGGCGGCTGTGAGGGAAAAAACAAAAACAGAGGGACGTGGCGTGTTACTTTAGGTGCGGGCGCAGCCCTAAAGTCCTCGGGAATCGCAAAACAGCTGAATTCCCTATGTGTGCCGTGGCTGAGACCATTAACAAATCCTTCGAGCATGCTGCATGTGTGCCTCAGGTGAGCGAGCAACCCTGAAGGGCAGCGGCGAAGGAGGAAGGCAGTCTGTGGAGCCGTATGTGTCCCGTGTGTGGTGCGCCGTCCCTGTGACTCCCCGGTGCGTGTGCCGGGGTCCCGTGCGTGGGTGGGCCGCTGCAGAGGAGAACCAGGGTCAGGGAGCTTGCTGGAGATCATCCCTGTTGTCTGTTGCGTCGTTCGGTCGTGGTGCGTTGGAGCGGTGTGAGGAAGTAGACGATCTCTGTCCCTCGGGCTCGTGGAGATGCGTTGGAGCGGTGCGAGGCAATAGACGATCTTTGTGCCTCGGGCTCGTGGAGATGCGTTGGAGCGGTGCGAGGCAGTAGACGATCTTTGTGCCCCGGGCTCGTGCAGCTGCGTTGGAGTGGTGAGAGGGAGGAGACGATCGTTGTCGCTCGTGCGGCCATGGTGCGTTCAGGTCCACGCGCTGCGCTCTCCGTCGGCCCTGGAGGTTGCCGTCGTGGAGAGAGGACGTGGTGCGTGCGCTTTCGTGTGGAGGAGCTGTGAGAGCGGCCGGTCCAGCGTGGATGTGCAGATCTCAGGCGTGCAGATCTCACCGTGAAGCGTGAAGCGGTCACCAGTGTCGCGGTCCAGACCAGAAAGTTGCTTTGCACAAAGTGTGTGCTTTCAAGCGGGGTCACCAGTGTAGCGACATGGAATAATAAGCGGCGAACTGAGGAGTTTAAAGTGCCTTTATTAAATCACATCGCCAACACGAGCTCTCTCTGGTGCTGTGCAGAGTGGCCCAGAGCGAGCCCTGAGGGCTCTCAGTAGCGTGGAGACAAATGCAGTCAGTTGAGCAGTAGCAGAGAGAGAGTGAGTTACATGATACGTGCGGTATTTATACCGGTTACAGACAAAGCATGAAAGAGCATGGGCATTTGCATATGAGAGAGACATACATATCAAATAGGCAGATTGCCAGTCCCTGCTCCAGCTTGCAGGACAAAGAGGTGACAAGTCACACCTACATATTGATCTGTCTCTAGGTCAACAGTGAGGACAGGACGTGTGAACACAAAGCATGAATGGCACATTAACATCACACTAGCGCTGTGGAAAATAACCAGGAGTAGCGAACTGTCTGTCCTTAGTCTGTGGGGGTTGTCCCACAAGTACCAGTATATGGAGGAATTCTGGGTCATATTAGCATCTGCTCTTCATCATAATGGGTTTGGGCAGGGGTGTCCAATCATGTGCCATGGAGGGCCAAGACCCTGCAGGCTTTACCTCCAACCAGTGTCTTCAACAGCAGATTCCACTGAACTTCTTCCACTGACTGCACATCAGTGAAAACACCTGCTGAAGAGACTGGGTAGAAGAGAGAACCTGCAGGGTCTTGGCCCTCCATGACACATGATTGGACACCTGTGGGTTAAAGTTTAATGGGATTTAACATTTTAACACAAACTGCTTTATGGTTCATAATCCTGTTGACAGACTTACACCAAACCAAAAGTGATTTCTCAAACTGCTGGATTGTTCTTAAGACAGCTTTTCCAATCTGTCAGTATTAAATTTATGTCACATGGTGGTAACCTTCACATATAAAAAAAGAGACATCTGCAAAAACTTCACAGGTTTATTGTCAGTGCAATACTACATGAATGCATGTATAGTACATTGTTGATGCAGAGAATATGTATTTCTACAGTACACGTATCTAGTAAATCAAGCATTTTCCATGTAACCTTGTGACTGCATTATTTTAATTGCTTTTAATCCTAGATCAAGTTTGTTTTGGCCTAAAATGCATCATAACTGTCAAATATATCTTATTATACCTAACTCAGTACTGTTTACTTTTTGAATATATATTTTGTGGCTAATATAGTTATTAACCTGGCGATCAAGTTGTGTCAGCTTATCATTTTTTGCTATGACACCACCTCAGACTCAGTGCTGCTGGAGCAGGTATGTCCCATGATGTCTCAGTAGTCTCTCCATGATTTTCACACAGATCAGAGCAATTTGTTGCACAGGAAATAAACATTTCTACAGACATTCTTAAGCTCTATAACCACTTGTGAAGCTGTGTTGACATCAGTGACAGGCTGTGTTGAACGCCCAGACCGACCGTTTGAAGCGGTAATTTTCCCACAACAGAGCCATCTGAAACACACACAGTGAACATATTTTAGGACCTAACAGCGATAACTTGCAGACATTACAGTGTAGTACGACGTACTTATAGCAAACTAGCATTAGCAACCATTAGCTTTCCATCATATATGACCTAGTTTGTATCCTCACATCTTCGGCTCTCCCAGAAGCTGCAGAACTATTCCAGAGTGTTTCGTCTCGCTGCCTGTACCCTTGTCTGGCGGTCCTTTTTGGCATTTACAGTGAAAAAAGCCACAGACCGAGGAGTCGCCTTGTACAGCCGCCATGTTATGTTTTGCTTGGGTTGCGTGTTTTACGTCACAGGAGTGTGGCGCTGCCTTGCTGTAAAAAAAATCCCGCCCACCCCAGCTTAACTCCGCTTTACCCGGCTGCTATGGAGACAAAACCGAGGCCGAACCGAGTAGTAGCAAAACGAGGCGAGGCAAGGCGAGCTGTGCTAGTGGAAAAGCGGCTTATTTTTTTTTTTAATTTTTTAAATTTTTTTTTTTTTTTTTGTTACTTATTTGTACCCGTAGGTAGACTTGGTTTGCAGTCTGGTGACAAGCCACCGGCTGCTGGTCGCTGCGTGCGCGAGCGCCCTAAACCTACATGTTTTTGGTGTGCGGGAGGAAACCGGAGAAATCCCGGAGTAAACCCGCGCAACACGGGGAGAACATGCAAACTCCACACAGCTCACTGTTGGTCGGGGGCTGGGATCGAACCCACGATCTCATGATCCCCGCGATCCCCCGGCCGAGGGTAAAACTGTGCTGCCACAGTGCTAAACCACTGCGCCACCGTGCAGGCCGTGCAGGCCACCGTGCAGGCACATGTTTATGTGATATAAACATGCAGGGGATGATTGCAAATATGTGAGATGAACCATTTTCATATTATATGTTGATTACACTAATTAAGGCAAGCAGAAGAAGTTTCATACTGAAAAAATACTTTTAACTACTTTTCCTGGATGTTCAAACTTTAAAACGGGTCAATCTGACCCGTAACATAACGGGAGGGTTAAAACTGAAGTCTACCCCTGTTGCGGGACAAACAGAGGCTAGTTCAGAGATGACCCGTCCCAAACCAAAAGCTCCATTCAAGACACGTGCTAAACTGAAGTCACACTCCAAAACAGACCCCTTTAACTTTCCTAATGGTCTAATTGGTACAAAAAGTACAGCACAAGTGAAAGTGAATGGCTGTACTGTGAGCTGTTTGTTAGATACAGGCTCCCAGGTGACTACTGTCCCTGAGTCCTATTACAGACAGTACTTATCCAACCATGAGATAAAGCCACTTTTTGAGCTGTTAGAAGTGGAGGGAGCTAACGGTCAGAGTGTACCTTATTTAGGCTACATTGAAATGCATGTCACTTTCCCAAAAGACTTTCTCGGTATTGAAGCCGAAGTGCCAACGCTTGCCTTAGTGGTTCCCGATGTACGTGCAGCTGATCAGTCCTTAGTGTTAATAGGGACAAACACATTAGATGTACTTTACGAGCTGTACTCTGATGCATGTTCTGAACTGCAGCCAACCATGTCACTTGGTTATAAGGCAGTGTCAAAAGTCCTTGAGCTACGGCACAGACAGTCCAAAGACACTAGCCTTGGTTTAGTGACCATGCGCAGCAAAGAGCCACAGTTAGTCCCTGCAGGCCAAACAGTTGTTCTAGATGACGCTGTAGCTGTGTCAGCCGGCAACAATGAAAAATCTGTCTTGTTAGAACACCCGTTAATGTCAGCCTTACCTGGTGGTATCCTAGTAAAACCATGTCTCATAGACTTACCTGAAAGAGCACCTTACCTTGTTCCAGTTATACTCACCAATGAATCAGAACATGACGTAACAATCCCTCAGAAGTGTGTCACTGGAGAAATCTGTGCATATCAACGAGTCCTATCGCAAGAACACTCCGTGAAAGTTACAAAGTCCAAAACTGAACCAAAGTCCACTTTGAAGTTCAACTTTGACTCTTCCCCCATTAGTGCTGAATGGAAAGAGCGCTTAACAGAAAAACTCAGTCAAATGCCCGAAGTATTTGCACAAAATGATCTTGACTTTGGCAAAACAGACCAAGTGAAACACACAATCAAATTATCAGATGAAACACCGGTCAAACACAGAGCACGTCCCATACATCCAAATGACCTGGAAGCGGTCCATAAGCATCTCAAAGAACTCCAACAAGCAGGTGTGATAAGAGAGTCCACTTCCCCATTTTCTTTGCCTATTGTAAGATAAGATAAGATAAGATAAGCCTTTATTAGTCCCACAATGGGGAAATTCCAGGATTGCAACAGCACAGGGATAGCAACACTCAGAGCAACAATCAGAAGGCAAGAAAAAACAAGAGCAGCGAGTATACATATGTACATATAAACATAAATATATAGACACACGGTGTGGAGCATTGTAGCTAGATGGAATAAATATATAGATATATAAACAGTGCGGAGCATTGTAGCTAGATGGAATAAATATGTGAATATATAAACACACACACAGTGTGGAGCGTTGTAGCTAGATGGAATAAATATATGAATATATAAACACACACAGTGCGGAGCATTGTAGCTAGATGGAATAAATATGTAAATATATAAACACACACAGTGCGGAGCATTGTAGCTAGATGGAATAAATATGTAAATATATAAACACACACAGTGCGGAGCATTGTAGCTAGATGGAATAGATATGTAAATATATAAACACACAGTGTGGAGCATTGTAGCTAGATGGAATAAATATGTAAATTGTGGAAATGTGAAAATGACGAGGCAGAGTTTATCTCACGAGTCAGGTTTATTCACATCTTCCAACATCAGCAAAGCAGAAAGAGGAAAAACACAGACATTCGTCCTTTATATATCCAGGACCTTCAAAGCTCACAGTCACATTGCATTTAATCACAAGTAACAATGCATCTTTCCTTAAATCCTATAACATCCTCCTCATAGTCTCTGGCAGACCAGGAAATCCCCCAAGGCCGTCTCTTGCATACCAAAGACTAAATTTTCAC
Source organism: Pholidichthys leucotaenia (assembly GCA_020510985.1). Lineage (NCBI taxonomy): Eukaryota > Metazoa > Chordata > Actinopteri > Cichliformes > Pholidichthyidae > Pholidichthys > Pholidichthys leucotaenia. The sequence continues at coordinate 362,675,265 of CM035836.1, read as the reverse complement.
ATCCTCCTGTTATCTCACAGGAGGCCCAGTCCTTTGTTCTACTCTGAGATGTGAAGCTTAAAGTGATACATATGTGGCCCACAAAATATATAAACACACAGTGTGGAGCATTGTAGCTAGATGGAATAAATATGTAAATATATAAACACACAGTGTGGAGCATTGTCGCTAGATGGAATAAATATATAAATATATAAACACACACAGTGCGGAGCATTGTAGCTAGATGGAATGCAACAGCATAACCGTCTACTTAGTTAGCCTACATGGTATGATTATGTACCCATACATATTGTCACCCTCAGTAGCTACCGGTATTTTCCTAGTTGTATACCGGAGGGGACCATTGTGTAAGTCTATTGCGTCTTTTGCATTCAATACTATTAGGTTGTCACGTCTTTTTGCTACCTCTGCGAGCAGCCCTGCTTAGGTTATACATTCTGGCAGCCGTTGGTAGGAAGGACCTGCGAAACCTCTCGGTTGTGCACCTAGGATGATGTAGTCTGCTGCTAAATGAGCTCCTTAGTGCATTCAGTGTGTCCTGCATAGGGTGGAACTTGGACTCCAGCAGAGATGACAGTTTAGCCACCATCCTTCTCTCTCCCATCTCCTCCACTGGGTCAAGGCGCTGTCCCAGGACAGAGCTAGCTTTCTTGCTCAGTTTGTTCAGTCTCTTCCTATCGGCTGCTGTAATGCCACTGCCCCAGCAGACCACTCCAAAAGTGATGGCTGTGTCATACCGTGTCATAGAATGTCTTCAGCAGCACCCCTAGTACACCAAAAGACCTGAGTCTCCTCAGTAGGAACAACCTGCGCTGTCCCTTCTTGTAGAGTGTGTCAGTATTGTGTGACCAGTCTAGTTTATTGTTCAGATGAACACCCAGGTACTTGTAGGATTTCACCATCTCAATGTCTGTTCCCTGGATGTTTACTGGTGCTGTGAGGGGTTGTCCTTGCCTGCGGCAGTCCACCACCAGCTCCTTAGTTTTCCTCGCGTTGATCTGGAGGCAGTTCCGATGGCACCAGTCCACAAAGTCCTGGATAAGCCCTCTGTACTCAGCTTCATCTCCGTTGGAGATGAGGCCAACGATCGCAGAGTCGTCAGAGAACTTCTGTAGATGGCAGTGTGTTGTGTTGTGTGAGAAGTCCGCAGTATAAAGGGTGAACAGGAAGGGAGCCAAAACCGTTCCCTGAGGGGCCCCCATGCTACTGATGATCGTGTCGGACACACAGTCCTGGGTTCTCACAAACTGTGGCCGGTTTGTGAGGTAGTCCAGGATCCATGATGACAGGTGCTGGTCCACCCCTGTGCACAGCAGCTTGTCCTTCAGGCTCATCGGTTGGATGGTGTTGAAAGCACTGGAGAAGTCAAAGAACATGATCCTCACCACATTCCCGGGCTTCTCCAGGTGGAACAGAGAACGGTGAAGGAGGAAGATGACCACATCTTCCACCCCAATACCATGCTGGTAGGCGAAGTGGAGTGGATCCATTGCTGGTCCCACCAGGGGGAGAAGGTGAGCAAGGAGCAGTCTCTCCAGGGTCTTCATCATGTGGGATGTCAGGGCCACTGGTCTGTAGCTGTTCAGATCTTTGGGGTGGGAAGTGTTTGGTACAGGTACCACACAAGATGTTTTCCACAACTGTGGTACCCTCCCCAGCTTCAGGCTCAGGTTGAAGATGTACTCCACAATCCCACACAGCTGGTCTGCACAGGACTTGAGGAGCATTGCACTGATGCCGTCCGGTCCCGACGCCTTCCTCGCCTTGATCTTCCTCAGCTCCGTCCTCACCTGGGTCTTATTGAGGGTCAGGTTGGGGGGCTGTGTGTTGGGAGTGGGGGGGTGATGGTGGAGTGGGGAGTGGGCAGCAGGACTTGATGTCTTCAGAGGCAGCAGTGGTTGTTGTGCAGTCGGGGGGAGGGCGGTTGGTCAAACTTATTAAAAAACAGATTCAGATTGTTTGCCCACTCCCTGCCCCCCGTGGCCTGGGGGGAGGTATTCTGGAGCCCAGAGATGGTTTTAAGGTTTCTCCACACCCCGCTGATGTCGCTCTGTTGCAGCTTGTCCTCCATCTTCTTCCTGAAGCTGTCCTTGCCTTCTCTGATCTTTCTCCTCAGCTCCCTCTGTACGGACTTCAGCATCTCCCTGTTCCCCGACCTGAAGATCCTCTTCTTCTCTCTCAGAAGTGTTTTTATCTCAGGGTTGATCCAGGGTTTGTTGTTTGAGCAACACCGTATGGTCTTGGTGGGAACGGTGTTGTCCACACAGAAGCTGATGTAGTCCGTGATGGTGTGAGTGAGGCCATCAATGTCCTCACCATGTGGATCGCAGAGCTGCTCCCAGGCGGTGGTTTCAAAACAGCCCTTTAGAGCGTCCATTGCCTCCTCAGACCATAACTTCACTGTGCGCATGGCCGGAGGTTGTCTGTGCACTAGGGGTTTGTACACCGGCTGGAGATGAACCAAGTTGTGATCCGATCTCCCGAGTGGGGGGAGTTGTGATAAGGTGTACACCTTCTTAGTGTTTGCGTAGAATAAGTCCAGTGTTTTATTGTCTCTAGTGTGGCATGTGACATACTGGGTAAACGTGGGTAGAATGGGAGACAGTGAAACATGGTTGAAATCGCCTGAGATGAGGAGAAGAGCATCTGGGTGTTCTGTCTGCAGCCTTCCAGTTACTGAGTGGATGACGTCACATGCTGTCCCAGCGTTCGCCGTCGGATTTGCATAAATAACAATGCAGATCACGTGTGAGTATTCCCTCGGGAGATAGGTAGGCCGCATACTAACAGCTAGCAACTCTATGTCTTTGCTGCAGTGTTGTTGTTTAACAGTGATGTATCCCGGTCTGCACCAGTTGTTATTAACATAGATCAACACTCCACCGCCCCTTGCTTTGCCACTGTCTGGTGTTCGGTCTGCCTGTATCGCGTGGAAACCCTCCAGCTCAATGTTAGCATCTGCTACTAGTTCAGTTAGCCACGTCTCGGTAAACAAAAGGAGGGAGCACTCCCGGTATATGCTATCGTAGCGGGAGATAGCCGCTAGCTCATCCACCTTTCCCAATATAGATCGTACATTCCCCATAACAACGGATGGGAGGGTGGGTCTGTACCTTATATTCCTTGTCCGCCATCTAACACCAGCCCAACAACCATGTCGTTTTTGCCTTATTTCTCCTGGTATGTCGAGTTTTTCCGTTAGCACCGAGTGGCGATTAAGTGCAAGCAGCTGTTCCCTGCTGTACCATCTCCTGCTGTAAACAGTGGCTCCATCCGCCAGCTCGGGAGACATTTGGGGCGATCTGTGTGTCCGTGATGTATAAAGTGTGTAAGGTGTCGCCGGATCAGAAAGTTGTCACCGGATGTAATGGTGCGAAAGAAAAATGGCGATGTCCGCCTTTGTATTGATTACAGGAAGCTTAACATGCAGACTGTAAAAGATGCTTTTGCCCTCCCCAACTTGGAGGAAACGTTTTCCACCTTGACCGGTTTGCAGTGGTTCTCTGTCCTCGATTTAAAGTTGGGGTACTACCAAATTGAGGTAGAGGAGCTGGACAAACCAAAGACGGCGTTCTTATGTCCCATGGGCTTTTGGGAATTCAATAGAATGCCCCAAGGCATTACAAACGCCCCCAGCACGTTCCAGTACCTCATGGAGAAATGCATGGGTGACATGAATCTGCATAAGGTGATTGTGTTCCTCGATGACATCATTGTATTCTCCAAGACGCCCGAAGAACATGAGGCTCGCTTAATGAAAGTTCTTAATCACCTAAAAGAGTACGGGCTTAAACTCTCCCCTGAGAAATGCAGATTTTTTCAAACTTCTGTCAGATACCTCGGTCACATTGTGTCCAGTAAAGGAGTTGAGACCGACCCCGAAAAAGTGAAAGCCCTAACTACCTGGCCTGTGCCCCGTGATCTCAAACAACTCCGCTCATTCTTAGGCTTTTCAGGGTACTATAGGCAGTTCATTAAGAACTATTCCAGCATTGGTAAGCCCCTCACTGACTTGACATCAGGCTACCCTCCTTTGTGCAAAAGCACAAAGCCCAAAGCTAAGCCTGCCCAGTACCACGACCCAAAGACACTGTTTGGCGAGCGATGGACTTCTTCCTGTGATCTTGCATTCAAAACCATAATTGAAAAGCTCAGTACTGCGCCTGTCCTGGGTTTCGCTGACCCTCAGTTGCCATATACACTCCAAACTGACGCCAGCACTACAGGGCTTGGCGCTGCCCTCTATCAAGAGCAGGAGGGCCAGACTAGGGTCATAGCTTATGCAAGCTGGGGGTTGTCTAGAAGTGAGTCCCGTTACCTCGCCCATAAATTAGAATTTTTAGTTCTAAAGTGGGCAGTAACGGAGAAGTTTGCAGACTATTTATATGGCAATCATTTTACTGTCGTGACAGACAGTAACCCTCTGACGTACATTTTGACTACTGCTAAGATGGATGCCATGAGTTATAGGTGGCTAGCTGTGCTGTCAACGTTTAACTTTTAGCTCCAATACAGAGCAGGCAAGCTTAACTCAGATGCAGACGGCCTCTCTAGATGGCCACATGGCGAGTTACTTAATGACGCAGTGTCCCAAAAGGAGTTTGACCGCATACAGCAGTTCACTCAAACTCACTTGTCTCTTCCTGAAAGCAGTTTAAGTTCCGAGGTAGTGTCTGCTATATGTGAAAAACACCTTGTCTGTAGCTCTCCAGACAACACCTTCCCTTTGGTTCACTCATTAGCCCTCTCTGTAGCCGCCATTCCAGATGGCTACGCCAATGAAGATGGCTGTGGTGGTCTTCCAGTTGTACTCCATATGACGCCTGAACAGATCAAAAACGAACAAAGAACTGATCCCTGTTTAAGAGAAGTGATTGCACAAATTGAAACTGGGCTAAAAGTTCCACCAACTGTACGAACTGAACTTCCTGACATCAACTTGTTACTCCAAGAGCTCGGTCGACTTGAAATGTGCAATAGCATCCTCTACCGCACTCGTCAAGACGGAGGAAATGTTACTTACCAGCTCGTCTTACCTGAACAGCTCCATGATTCAGTCTTTCAAAGCCTCCACTGTGACATGGGCCATTTAGGCACAGAGCGTACTTTGGATCTCGCCAGAACAAGGTTCTATTGGCCTCGCATGGCAGCGGATATTGAAAAGAAGATCAAGACATGTAATCGCTGCGTAAGACATAAAACCGCTCCAGAACGAGCTGCTCCGCTTGTCAATATCAAGTCCACCCGACCGCTCGAACTTGTCTGTATGGATTTCCTGTCCATTGAGCCCGATCAAAGTAACACTAAGGATGTGCTCGTGTTAACTGATCATTTCACGAAATACGCTATAGCCATCCCTACCAGCAATCAGAAACCTCAGACCTTTGAAAAGGCACTTTGGGACAACTTTATAGTCCACTATGGGATACCCGAATGGTTACATAGTGATCAGGGTCCCGATTTTGAGTCCCATATTATAAAAGAACTTTGCAAAATCATGGGCATTTGCAAAATCCGGACGACACCCTATCACCCCAGAGGTAACCCGGTAGAACGTTTCAATAGAACGTTATTGAGCATGCTGGGCACTCTGGAGGAAAAGAACAAATCTCATTGGCACAACTATGTGAAACCACTTGTACATGCGTACAATTGTACGAAGAATGACACTACTGGTTTTGCACCGTATGAGTTAATGTTCGGTCGTCAGCCGAGATTGCCAATCGACCTTGCATTTGGGCTCCCGTTTCACAACAAAAGTTTCAAGTCACATTCCCAGTACATTGAAAAACTGAAGACAGCTCTACAAGAAAGCTACAAACTAGCAACAGAAAATGCTAACAAGATGGCTGAAAGAAACAAAACAAGATTTGATATGCGAGTGAAACCCTCAAAACTAGAACCAGGCGACAGAGTTTTGGTACGTGCAGTCCGCCGCAGAGGAAAGCACAAGCTAGCAGACAGGTGGGAAGCTGAAATCCACATTGTGGTGAGCCAAGCATGTGACTTGCCTGTTTACACTATAAAACCTGAGACAAAAGATGGTCCTGTTCGCACCGTTCACCGCGACCTCTTGCTTCCCTGTGGTTTTCTTGCCCCTGTTGAAGAAGAACCTGTCCAACCAAAACGTGTCCGCAAACCTAAGACAAGACAGTCACCTGAACAAAGTGAGGAATGTGAGAATTCAGAACCGGAAAATGAAGATGTCTATTGGTACAGAGAAGAACCAATCCAAACGCCCATAAAGCTCACTTGAGTTTATGAAATTCCCCATCCAAAGACATTCTTTAAAGGAGACATTCCTGCTAAAACTCACTTACCTGAGAATGACAACCAAATAGAAAATGTCACTTCACCTGGATGTGCCAACTTACCTGGAAATGACTATTCACCTGGATGTGACAACTTACCGAATGATGGAAACCTGGAGGAAACTGAAACAAATGTGGAACCATCAAACAATGAGAATGGAACTGAAAGTGAAACCAACTTATCTGATAAAAGTACCTGTGATGAACCTGTGGAAGAAAAAGAACCTGAAAAAGAGATCCCAAATACTGTGAGGTGTTCCGAGAGGACAACCTCCCAGCCAGAAAGGCTACAGTATAGTCAGTTGGGAAACCCACTCATAACTGTTGCCCAGTCCCTGTTTCAAGGACTAAACCTGGCTTTTACCAGAGCCTTAACAGAGACAGATCCTAAGATTATTCCCATGAACACTGGTTCCCTTGTCTTTAATATCTAGCTAATCCCATGCAAAGGGACTTGCATGATTCTAAGGGGGGATAGTGTAACCCAGTGTTAAAAACGTGAATTAAATCATAAATATTGATACCGCTTTTAAAAAGAAAAACACCCATTTCACAATGGAAATGAATGATTTGAATATTTAAATAAAATATGTTCATAAATAGTTAGGAGCATTTTCTGGAGAGTTTTGGTGAAGTTCCGGACGTTTTTGTTTGGCATTTTGAGCGACCAATGGCTGCGTCGTTAGTTTGGCAGTAACAGCCAATGGGGTCCCGCCAGCCAACGGGGTCACGCACTCTCTCCCTCAGTCTGTGTGTAATCCGCAGAGCGCTGTGTGTGGCAGCAGACATCGACCAAGAGAGCGCATTTCGTTACGGAGACGGTGAGCTAGCGTGCTGATAGCAGTCTTAGCCTTGGACAAAATTTGAGATTGATTGGGATACAAAGGCTGTTGACGCCGTTGAGCGCGGGAATCCCATTGACGCACGTGTCACTTAGCTTGGTTAGGTTTTTTGTTTGGACTGGTTGGACCAGAAAACCGTGAATCTCCAGATCTGGATGGCGAGCCGAGGCCCGAATCCTAGTGACTGGTAGAAGTGACCCAACTAGTCACCTGGACTGATACCACAAACTGTATATACTGTAAATATAATTTGGGGTATTTTATTTTTATTTTTCTTATTATTGAGACAAGTGTTGTGTGTTTTTTTGTTAAAATGTACATATCTGTAAATAATACATATCTGTAAAATAATATATATAGTTGCAAGTTCCTACATATTGGTGTAAGTGTCATCTGTTGTTACGCCCTCCAGGCTCCTACGAACCTGTAATCAGTCTGATCTGGCCCAATTATCCCTTTTTGTCCAAGTAGTAAAGTTAAAGTAACTACACTGCCATAACACAACACTACCAAAAGGGTACTACATCTAAAGTAAGTAGGTGTTAGTGGGTGTTACAGTGGTTACACTTTAGTTTTATTTGTGATTTTTTTTTAACAGTTCTGTTTAATCTGAAAAGGGGGACTTGTGTTTCTGTTAATTTTTGTGGTCTTAAACATTATTAAATATTTTTTTTGTTTCACTTGGGATGATTTTGTTTGCCTCATTGCAGTTTTTTAGGTGACAGTATTATTTTGTTTTTCTGAGAGGGGGAAATTCTGGCTGTGTGTTTTGGGCTAAAGTGTCACTACTTATAAAAGGATTTCATAACAGAGAGTGGTGTGATGGTGCCGGTTGGTGCCGTCATCACGCCGACACACTTAAGAGAGGAGCTGGCCATGTTATGGTCTCTTGTGCCGGCACTCTCACTCAAGCACCGTTAGGAGCCGAGGGCTTATGCACATGTATTGTATTAATGACATTCCTGTAATAAAGTTCAGTTCCAGCACAGCCTACTCGTCCATCTTCATTACCAAGTTTGTGGACTTAACATTTGGCGACGAGAATGAGCGAACCAAGGAAGCGTGCCTAAGACCACTGAGGCCTTTCCTCGAGCTCCCCGGTGAACTGCCCATCCCGTGGCCACATTGGCTGGATGCGTTCGAGACCTACATTGCAGCATTGGACTTGGGAAAGCTGGGTAAAGAAGGAAGCAGGTACTGCTTGTCCACAACCTGGGCATAGAAGGTCAGAGAATTTTTCATATGCTTGGACCAATGGACTCGTTTGATGAAGCTGTGGAACTGTTAGCTAGCTACTTTGCTACACCCGACAACGTGGTGGTGTGGCGCATGAAGTCTTGCCGACAGCGACAAAAAGCTAGGCTTGTCGACCCCACACCCTACGGAGATGGTGTCAACATTGTGGGCCCCGAAGGCTGTTATGATCGCAACGTGTGGTGAAGCTAGAGAGAGTCAGCGTGCCAATGTTGGTGGTCACCACTGCCTCACAGTCCCTGGTAAATGAGGCCACAGTTAGCAGGCTCACCCCCCGATGACCTGATGTGGTGGAACTGCTGGATGATGAATGACTGGCAGGGACATCACCTTCGTGGTGCAGTACGGCAAAAGGAAAATTTCAGCGTTCCAGTTTCAGGTGACACTCCAGGGTGAAAACGCTACAGGGTGGGATTTGTTCTGTGAACTGGGTTTCACCCTCACGGTCTCCGGGCAGACTGTTGATGGTCCAGGTCCATTATACCCAGACTTCATGAATGTGAGTGCAGCTGAAGAGCACAGCCCAGAAAGCGAATGTAGCGTAGAGAGTGGATACTCGCCGAGAGTAAAAATGACATGGAGAGAGAACAGCGACTGGACTCGCCTCCATTCCTTGCCCAGCATGAGCTGCAGGGAGCCACTGTGGAGCTGCAGAACAGGGAGCCCGCGTTTATTGGGAGTAACGCTGACGAGAAACCTTTCCGTCCCATGTGCACAGGAAGAGTGCTGCCCGGAGAGGGGGCAGCAACTGGTCTCGCCTCAGATCTTCACCCAGCAAGAGTTTACGGGAGCCGCTGCGGAGTTGCAGGAGAGGGAGCCCATGCACACAGAGAATAGTAACACATCACCCTGACCTAAACCAGCACAAGACGAAAGTGAGAAAGAACTGAACTGCTTCAGAATCCTCGCTCAGCACCAGTCTACTGGAGCCACGGCTGAGCTGACAGGTGAAGAGTCCGTGATCGTAAATGGCACAGGAGAGACACCGGATGCCTTCAGGATCCACGACCACCATTGGCCTCCAGGGACGGCCACTGTAGCATTGGGTGAAGAGTCCGTGACCCATCAGGATGTAGCAGAACCACCACAGCCTGGTGGACACCCTGCAGCAAATGTGAGTACCACACTGTTACAGCCACAAAGCAAAATGCAGCCACACAGAGTGCCACTCACGGTGATGAACTGGGTTCGGGCCAGCAGTTCCAAGTGACCAGGCTCACAGTCGGCTGTTACACTGTCACCACCATTGACACGCATGAAGATAGCGGCACAGCTGGAAATAGGATCGAGACGGCGGGACGGCCATCTGCCGGAGGTGAGAGCAGCTGCTGCAGATTGGGATGCCGGGACAGTGTTGACGAGTGTGCCATGGCTTCAGAGGGATGGCATCCAGGCCTGCTGAAATTGGCGCCTCCAGGGGCGCACCCACCACTAGCCCACTACAAGGCCCCTCCAGCAGAACCGCCTTCTCCATGGAAGACTGTAGGGAAAAAAAGTAACTGTTTAAGTAGGAACGTGGCTGACAAAGTAGCACAATAACCCACTCAGCCAGCGGTGGTCCACCCACTGACCTTAGTTCAGGAAGTTCTTGTGTATACCAAATTGGGAAGGGTCCAAATTAGAAGTGTTCTGTGTTTTTTCCAAGGGGAGGGTGAATGTTATTAAGGGATTTTATAACAGAGAGCGGTGTGATGACGTAGCTGGTTGGTGCCATCATCACGCCGACATACTTAAGGGAGGAGCCGGCCATGTTATGGTCTCTTCTGCTGGCACTCTTACTCAGGCACAGTTAGGAGCCGAGGGCTCATGCACATGCACTGTATTAATGACATTCCTGTAATAAAGTTCAGTGCCAGTACAGCCTACTTGTTCGTCTTCATTACCAGGTTTGTGAACATAACAGAGTCCACTACTGATACTGTGACTAAGGGTGACACCTGAGTTAAAATATTGAGAATCCTGATTATATTGATGCCACATTTTGTGGGGTCTGTCGGTGTTGTGTTTATGCCATTAAGAGGAAGGGTTCTTTTTAACGAACAGCCAACATTGTCCCACTTAAAGCTGTGGTATACAACCATCATCTGTGGAAGAAAGAGTTGCCCTGGGGTAGGGGGGCCCAGCTGTTTGCTAGAGCTAGAGGGAGAAAGCCACCATTGGTTAGCTCTGTTGTTGCTAAGTAGAGCACCTTAGCAAGTAATCTCCGGCTATTAATGAGAGTTTTGGGCCCTTGTAATTCACGTTCACTCCACCCTCCTCAAGCCAGAGAGTCCGGCCAAGCAGGTCACAACGCACCCACTGACATGGGTACAGGGGCTACTGACACTGGGGGTCTCAGACCTACAGTAGATCTGACTTCCTGGTAGTCACCAAGGGCAGGTGTTTAAGACTTTCACCCCTACATAGCGGGGCTGTTCCCCCGTTACATTTGCACAATAGAGATCATCCCCTCAAATACAAAACTAAGACAATTACAATTATTATTGAGGGTGGCAACAACACTGTTGATTCTAATGTGAAATATACTGTCTGGGTCCATATTCTTCTAGGTAATTTAACAAACTGTGATGCTGTTGATACCATCTAGCTGCAATGCTCCTGCACTGTGTGTCGCAGCCAGAACGAGTTGCCGGCGGCCGTAAATGGTTTGGACTTGTACCTTCCTGTCCGGGTGTTAGCGCCGTTAGCACGCCGTTTCCCAGGAGTCACCTCTGACGCCAGGGCGACGAGCTAAGGTCCATCCTGGGGGCTGTCGACAGGACACTCTTCACCCTGCATGACGCCTCCAATGCGAGACGCTGGCATCCGGGCCGTGCTGAGGATCTCCTGGACAGTTACACTCGCTCCTTATTCCATCTTGAGGTCAGTGCCAGGATTGACGCCATGGACACACAGCGAGAGAAGCTTCGCGGGTTGGATGGAAACCCCGGCAGAACGCCGAAGTGGATGACGTTGCCCCCCGCTTCGGGACCCCGTTCCTGCTGCCATTCCAGCCCGGGAGTTCGCGCCACCCAGAGGGCTTCCCCTGTTCTGCATCACGTCACTCGGGATTCCCCCCATGGAGCCGCAGCTGACAGCAGTTACGTTTGGGACTGAGCGGCTGACGCGATTCCCGCTGTGCATCCATTCACCATCTGCAGGCACGTGGCGGCGGCAGTGAGATTGGTGGAGAGGACTCCAGGGCAGCGAAGCTTTTCCGAGCTCAACGCCTTCCTCGCCTCGGTCTCTGATCAGGAGCGGCGATTCCTGGGTTCCCCCCTCGCTTCGTCCCCTGGGAATAGCCGTCATCACTTCGCCAAGTCACCTCAGCATGAACCCCATCCGGATCCAGTTCTGGGCTCCCACCAGGACCTCTCATCCCACGCAGCTGTCACCTTTTCGCCTCGTCAGTGTGGAGATTTTACAGCCTCGTTCCCTGAGCTTCATTCCCCCGCTGTCACTCCAGAGCATTCGGGCTGGCTCACCCCGGCTGATACCCCCTCCTCCTCGACGCGCTCCCCGACTGCTGTGTGTGCCTGGAATCCCGGCCTGGTGAGCCCTCTCCTGGAGACGATGCGAGCGGTCCCCAGACGATTTCCCAGGGGGTCCTCCGTTATCGCCTGGCGGGGAGAGGAGGAAGCAATGTTCACCGCAGCAGGCTCCACCCAACCTCCAGGAGGCAGGCAAGTCTCAGTTTATTTACATCAGTTTAATGATTTGCTCTGTCACACTCCTGGAGGTGGAGTTCGGGGTTTGCAGCTCCCTGAACTCCCACCACCTGCTGTAACCTGTTCCTTTAATCCTGCATCCTCTGTGTCTCTCTCCGCCGAGCGCTCCCCAGCTCCGGGTCAACGTGGTGGGACGAGGAGAGGGCCTGCGGTTCTGCAGCTACGTTGTGGGCGGAGGAGGAAGACCGAATGCTGTGTGGAGTCTGCGCCGACGACCAAGTGTCCCCGGGTCTCCACGGAGGTGCGGTTCGGTCCAGCAGGACGAGGTTCTCCTACCATCACGCCGCGTGGACTGTCGGCGTGGCTACTTGCGCTGGAGGAACCTCAAGCTGTGCTGACTATCGTTCTGGCTGCGGGGCCCGATACAGCCGAATGGGAGCCTGACAACAACCTCCGGACAACGGATCCTGGATCTTCGCAGTCCTGGACGGCGTCGGAACCCGAGATCAGGCGAGTGCTCCTCTCTCTTTTCTCCCTCTATTTCTCTGAGCACTTTAGCCTGTCTCTAGGGGGGATGAGCTGGGTGCAGCCGCCCGCTGCATCCGAGCTCGTTCCGCCGCGTTCTGGTGCTGCCGGTGATCCTGACCCTGGTTCTGTTTTCTCCTCTGAGCCTTCTTCCAGGGTCGCCGCCGAGGAGTTGCCGTTCCTCGTGGTGCTGTGGGGTCCAGGTTCAGTGTTGAAGGTCGGTTCTGGTGCGGTGCCGACCCAGTCGGGGTCCGTCGTGGGTGCTGCTCCAGCGGTGCTCGACGTGGATTCGCCCGAGACCCAATTGGGGTCCGACGCGGGTGCTGCTCCAGCGGCGTTCATCGTGGGTTCGCCTAAGACCCAATCGGGGTCCGACGCGGGTGCCACCCCAGTGTTGTCCAGGTCCGGTGGGGAGGTGGCTGTTCCCCTGCAGCCTGACGCTCGTCTACCTCATCATCGGCTCTCCCCTAAGCCTCTTCCTCCGGGGTCCGCTCTGACCCTTCGCCCGTCTCAACGGTCCTGGTGGTTGAGTGACGCGGGTCGACGGCTCGACCTGCAAGTCTTCTGGTTCGGCAAGCTGGTCCAATCTCCCGATGAACTGTATTGTTACTGGGTGGCCTGGCATGGCTACCGGTGGCCTAGTTTCTTGGAACTTGGGTTTGGACTTGGTCGCCCGAACATTGTCTCTTCCCCGGGTTGCCAACTGGACAATGGGCGGGGAGATTACCAGAACAATTCCGGCCGTTTTGGACTCTGCCTGCCGTCTCCTCGGGTGTCCTTTACTTCTTTTATTATTATTGAGGTCACTCGGGTGTAGTTTCTTTGTCCGTTAGGGGAATATATGTTTTTGTGCTGTGTGTTGTGTTTTTTTTATTAACCATACTCAGCATTTTTATCTTATCATTATCCTGTGCTCCTGTCACCATTATCCCTCTAGGTGACCCTTGTATTTAGTGCTGTGTATCGTGTTTTTTCCCCTTATAACCGTACTCAGCAATTTACCTTATTGTTACCCTGTTTCACCTGTCACCATTATCCCTCTAGGTGACCCTCCTTGTATTTAGTGCTGTGTATTGTGTTTTCTCCCTTATTAACCGTACTCAGCATTTTACCTTATTGTTATCCTATGATCCTGTCACCTTTATTCCTCTAGGTAATCCCCCGTTTTTTTTGGTGCTGTGTATTGCGTTCTCCCCCTTGTAAACCGTACTCAGCATTTTTCCCTCATATTCATCCTGTTCCTACCCTGTCACCGTTATTTCCCTGGGCTACACGTTGTGTTATCTGAGTAGAGCGTAACCTGTGTCCTACTCAGTTTTCTCCCCATCTGTGCCCTGGGTTAATTTTTCCCTGTTTTGTAACGTATTGTGTTTGGGTTCTTTCCTCTCTCTGCCCTGCGACCCTACATTGTCCATTGGGGTTTTTTTTGTTTTGTCCTTCCCTTTGCATCTTCCCCTCTGGTCCTGCCTCCCTTCCGCCCACCCTAGGTGGGGGGGGGGGGGGGCTGGGATGTTCCTGGTCGTTCGGGAGCCCAACCGTGAGGGGGAGGCTCTGTCACCATGGGGTGAGACGTCGGCTCGGCGCTCAGCCCATGCTCCTTTTATCCCTGCCTCTCATTGGGCAGCGCCTCAGCTGGCTCCCAGCTGTCAGTGTCACGGGACGGCTGGGGCCAATTAATCCTTATCAGCTGGGGCGCTGCTAATGAGTATAAAGAGGAGCAGCCAGCAGCCACGATCATTCGGCGCTGCGACATAAGCACTACCAGGCTGGAGCCCCTTCGTCCGGTGCCAGCCCTGGTCTCATCATCCAGCATCCCTCGTAAGTGTTTTCCCGTAAGAAGTATTTGTGCCTCTGTGCCCCCATGTCCAGCGCAAGCCCTCTACTAGTCTTAGCGAATCACTTGGGAGCGCCACCTTATTAACTGTTAACTCTGTTGCTGTACTGCCCATGAGTGTAACTATGTATGAGCATCTGTGCTTTCCTCATCCCTTACCCCTGTCACTATTAAACATCACAACTGACTGGCTCGCCCTTGGCTCTCTTATTGCGTGGCTCCCTAGAGCCACATGTGACACTGTGTATTTAACTGTGTACATATGTATATTTATCTACTGCTTTGGCTAACCAGTTTTTATCTTATTATCCTATTATCTAAGCTACTTTGCTGCTGCAATCCTGGAATTTCCCCATTGTGAGACTAATAAAGGTTTATCTTATCTTATTAAATGTCACCCACAGGTAGATCAACAGTTATTACAGAGTCAGGCTGTAGAAGTGGATGAACATGTTTAGCACTGCGGCAGCACAGTTTACCCTTGGCCGGGGGATTGTGGGGATCGTGGGATCGATCCCAGCCCCCGACCAACAGTGATCTGTGTGGAGTTTGCATGTTCTCCCCGTGTTGCGTGGGTTTACTCCGGGATTTCTCCGGTTTCCTCCCACATGCCAAAAACATGCATGTTAGGTTAATTGGCTGTTCTAAATTGTCCCTAGATATCTGTTTCCTATAGGCCCTTAGAATAGAGGGTTAGTATTAATGAAAGCGCTTTGAGTGGTCTTTGTGACTAGAAAAGCGCTATATAAGTGCAGGTTAGTTAGTTAGTTAGTAACTATCTGGTAGCTTGAGTTCTAACTGGGTATTTATTGAAAGAAAAAGATGAGACACTTTATATCCAATACATTTTCACACGTTTTTATTTTATCAAATAAGTGATTAACACTTATCTAACTCAAAAAAATGAACACTTGAACATCCGAGGAGAGAAGCCACCTCTTGAAAAGAAAATTTGGGGAGTAGTTTTAGTTGTGAGTTTGTCAAAGTAAAGCAAGCAATAATGGGAGAAGCGGGGCCTAATGTGTTAGTGCAGCCAGCAACCAGAGGGCAATCGAAATGCATGGACTTCACTTTTGGAGAGCACTAATGTCATTCTCTTGTATTTTGGTGCACTCACAGTGGAGCCAGTTGCTGTTTCATGCCAAAGCACAATTATTCCCCCTCCCCCACTGGCCAACACTCACACTATCATAGTCGCTCCCCACTGTGCCGACTTCCCTCCTCCCCTTTCACTACTGAAGCATGGTCACAAATTACTCTGCATTCTTGCAGATTTTATCCTCTTGACTCCATATATTTCTACCAACTTGCAGGGATGCAATGTGGACATTGGGAAAGCATGAAGTATTTGTGTTCACTCTCTGCCAGATTCCCTAATTCTCCCAGAGCATACTCGGCAAACAATCTGGACTGTGCGGTGAAAGGGTTATGAAAAGTTAGAGTGCCAAAATAATAATTCTGTAGGTAATCTCCCATTATGCTCTACACATAGTCTATACATATTCTGTTTGCGTTCTTATGAACAAATATGTGGTGCTAAACTCTGGTAAACAGGAATTAGGCTGAGCTATAGAGCCCTCTTTCTACTGTCTCTCTCTCCTTTCCTTTAGTCAGGTCTAATACTTAGTTACACACCCCAAAACCAACACCCACACACACCGTTGGTTGTACATTCTAGAAGACAGTGACGTGAACAGAGGATGGCCTGTTCACGTCAGAGTTAAAGTGGCCAATCAGACAGTCAAGTACAAGCCCATCCTATTGTACGGGGTTGGTCTAACCAACCCGAGAAGATTAATGTAAGTCACACCTGGAAGTCGCGGTCAGTCTGGCGATGCTCCAGAGGGAGCTGCGTCATGCTGCACCCAGCGCTGCTTGCTTTACATGTGACTTCTAAATAAATGTTACATCTTTGAATCGAAGAATTCTCCGGCTTGTTCTTGGATCTTTCAATCAAAGAATCAGGTTTTATTCTAACAGTGGGTAAAACGTTGGCCAGTACTATAGTACAAATGATAAAAGTGAGGGCAGCCTTAATATCTATAGTTACATCCAAAGTGTGCCGAGATTACACTATTAGATGATATTGTGGAAAAAGGAGGCAGGCAAGGCAGCGAGCTGGACGACACAGAAACTTTATTCTTTCTTCAAATTAAAATTAAATTAAATCACCTTTATTGTCATTCAACCGTACATGTACAGCAGAACGAGATTGTGCTTTACCTATCTACAGTGTAAATCACACACACCCCAAGTGCAGAATCAGAGGGCCGCTGCCATGCAAGGCGCCGCCACAGAGTTCCCTCCTCCATTCCATTTATTGCTGAGCACCAAGCTGGACGGCAGGAAGTTCCACTTTTATATGGTCTTCGGCATGACCTGGCCGGGATTTGAACCCCTGCCTCCCGGGTGTGGGGCGGATGCTCTACCAACTGAGCCACCACTCCAGTAACTGTTGTTCATTGCCATTATTGTGGCAAATGTTCAACATAACTTACAGCAAAAAAGGATCCCGGGTCTCTGTGCATTCCTCTTTTATATCTTTAATACCATACAGCGAGACCCGGAACTTCCGACCATCATACATTATGTTTAGAACAAAGCCTGTGTGGCAAATTAACATGACATAACATAACGCCGGCTCTGCTCTGACACCCTTCTTCTCCCAGCTGCTCTGGCATTTACTCCTCTCCCCGGGGGGTGCATAATCCTTTCTGTCCCATCTGATACCCCCCGGTGACACCTCCTCTTTCGGTCCATTGTTCCCTGGGTGGAGAAGTCCAACACCATGCCCCCACAATATCAGATATTAACTCTCCAGCTCTGTTACTTTCTTATATGTTCATGCATAAAAAAACTATGTTAAAATTGGAAATCATCTATAGAAGGTTTTGTTTTGTCCAATGGGCTAATTTGTCTTCTCTTTGTTTACTAGAGATCCCAGTAGGATTGTAACTTGATATAGTAAATAAAAAAACCTTTTTTTATTTTTCATTATCTCAATCTCAGTGATTCCTTCTCTCCCTTGTCAGTGATTTATTGAAGAACCCCTTTGAAACTTGACATAAAATTCTTAAATAAACACTTTGCTTGTAAACTCCCTACGGGGAAATCAGTTCAACCGAGAACTGTGATATAATTTTAACCAAAATAAGCTGGAGAAAATACATTCTGAAAACCTTTAATAACTCTAGCTTCATGACAGTGTCACATCACCAACCTGACACTTCTTGAAGCACAAACAGGCCTGTGCGAAGTTATCATTTAAGCACAGCCATCATTATCATCAGTTATCAGTTTTCTAATCCACCGTCCCACTGTTCCACTCCCCCACCTAAACTGCTCCATTTCCCATCGTTCATCCATCCATCTTCTTCCGCTTAATCCTTTTCGGGTCGCAGGGGGGCTGGAGCCTATCCCAGCGTCTTTTGGGCGAGAAGCAGGGTACACCCTGGACAGATCGCCAGTCCATCGCAGGGCCAACACAGAGAGACAGACAACCATTCACTCTCACAGTCATACCTAAGGACAATTTAGAATCCCCAGTTTGATGCCAATTAACCTAACTTGCATGTTTTTTGCATGTGGGAGAAAACCGGAGAAATCCCAGGGTAAACCCATGCAGACACGGGGAGAACATACAAACGGAATGAATGAATGAATGAATGAATTAATCTTTATTTCGGATAGTACAGGTTAAAAGAAACTGAATAATATAACAAAGGGGGAAAGAAAAACCAACAAGGTCAAATTAGACAATAACTTCTCTGATTATACAATTCAACGTAAGTTATCCAAAATGGGTGATGGCTGAAGCCGCAGCTTATATTGCCCACCCATATTCCATCCAAGAATTCAAAAGAAAAAAAAAACAAGACAAGAGTGATTACAATTCAAAAACAAAGCTAAGACAAAATGTGACAGAAAAAAAACTAAGCTGCAACACAACACAGGCTGGATATGACAATCCTTATGTGATTTTATATGTCATCTTGTATATATGTTTGGAGTATTTCTTCCTTTAGTTTTTGTTTAAATTGTCCAAGCGTTGTACATGATTTTAATTCAGGTCCAGAATCGTTCCATAATCTGACTCCTTGCACTGAAACACAGTGTTGCTTGGTGGTAGTTCTCACTGAAGGTTTTTGAAATATACATGTTCCTCTAAAATGATATTGTTTCTCCCTTATATGGAACAACTTTTGGATATTTGTGGGCAGTGATAGATTCTTCAGTTTGGGCTGCACGGTGGCGCAGTGGTTAGCACTGCGGCAGCACAGTTTGCCCTTGGCCGGGGGATTGTGGGGATCGTGGGATCGTGGGTTCGATCCCAGCCCCCGACCAACAGTGATCTGTGTGGAGTTTGCATGTTCTCCCTGTGTTGCGTGGGTTTCCTCCGGGATTTCTCCGGTTTCCTCCCACATGCCAAAAACATACATGTTAGGTTAATTGGCTGTTCTAAATTGTCCCTAGATATCTGTTTCCTATAGGCCCTTAGAATAGAGGGTTAGTATTAATGAAAGCGCTTTGAGTGGTCTTTGTGACTAGAAAAGCGCTATATAAGTGCAGGTTAGTTAGTTAGTTTAAACATTATTACTGCAGTTTTAAAGTCAACCAGATCTTTCAACTTGAGAGCTTTTAATTTAAGAAAAAGTGGGTTTGTTGGTTCCCTGTGAGCTGCTTTGTTTATTATTCTAATACTCTCTTCTGTAGCATAAAGAGTGGATATATGTTTGTTTTATATGTATTTCCCCATACTTCATTACAATATGTTATGTATGGGAGTATTAATGAATGATACAAGGTATATAGTGTGGGTTGATTCAGCAAATATTTCACTCTGTGTAATATTGAAATTGATTTGGATATTTTACCTTTAATATAATTAATATGTGACTTCCAACACAGTTTATTATCAATTATTACTCCAAGAAATTTAGTTTCAGATACCCTTTCAATCGCTACACCATTTACACTGAGTTTAGATACTAAGTTGTTGTGATGGTTGTTAAAGACTATAAATTTTGTCTTACTTAAATTGAGCGTTAATTAAACTCCACACAGATCACTGTTGGTCGGGGGCTGGGATCGAACCTAGGATCCCCTGGCCAAAGGTGAGTTGCTGTGCTGCCGCAGTGCTAACCACTGCGCCACCGTGCCACCCAACATTTTCCATCATCACTTCCATTAATTCTTTTCTGTAACTGCATTAGAAGCAACAAAGGAGAAATAGATGTTTCTAGAGTATGTTACCAAAAGAAAGTTATTCCTTGACATGTACATTTAGGCCCAGAAATATTTGGACAGTGACACAATCTTCATGATTTGGGCTCTGCATGCCACCACATTGGATTTGAAATGAAACAACTACAACAGAATTGAAGTGCAGACTTTAAGGTTTAATTCAAGAGGCTGAACAAAAATATATGATTAAACATGTAGGAATTGTAGCTATTTTTATACAAACGCTCCTCATTTCAGGGGCTCAAAAGTAATTGGACAAATAAACATAACCCTAAGTAAAATGTTACTTTTCAATATTTTGTTGAGAATCCTTTGCAGGCAATGACTGCCTGAAGTCTGGAACCCATGGACATCACCAAACGCTGGGTTTCCTCCTTTGTGATGCTTTGCCAGGCCTTTACTGCAGCTGTCTTCAGTTGTTGCTTGTTTGTGGGTCTTTCTGCCTTAAGTTTTGTCTTGAGTAAGTAAAATGCATGCTCGATTGGGTTGAGATCTGATGATTGACTCGGCCATTGCAGAATATTCCACTTATTTGCTTTAAAAAACTCCTGGGTTGCTTTTGCAGTATGTTTTGGATCATTGTCCATCTGTACTGTGAAGCGCCATCCAATCAACTTTGCTGCATTTGGCTGAATCTGAGCCGAAAATATATCCCTATACACTTCAGAATTCATCCGGCTGCTTCTGTCTTTTGTCACATCATCAATAAACACAAGTGACCCAGTGCCATTGGAAGCCATGCATGCCCATGCCATCACACTGCCTCCACCATGTTTTACAGAAGATGTGGTGTGCTTTGGATCATGAGCTGTTCCAATTCTTCTCCAAACTTTCTTCTTCCCATCATTCTGGTACAGGTTGATCTTAGTCTCATCTGTCCAAAGAATGCTGTTCCAGAACTGGGCTGGCTTCTTTAGGTGCTTTTTGGCAAAGTCAATTCTGGCCTTTCTATTTTTGAGGCTGATTAATGGTTTGCACCTTGTGGTGAATCCTTTGTATTTACTCTCATGAAGTCCTCTCTTTATGGTAGACTTAGATAGTGATACACCTACTTCCTGGAGAGTGTTCTTCACTTGAGTGGATGTTGTGAAGGGGTTGTTCTTCACCATGGAAAGAATTCTGCAATCATCCACCACTGTTGTCTTCCATGGACGTCCAGGCCTTTTTGAGTTCCCAAGCTCACCAGTGCACTCTTTTTTTCTCAGAATGTACCAAACTGTTGATTTGGCCACTCCTAACATTTCTGCTATCTCTCTGATGGATTTCTTCTTTTTTTTCAGCCTCAGGATGGTCTGTTTCACCTCCATTGAGAGCTCCTTTGACCGCATGTTGTGTGTTCACAGCAACAGCTTCCAAATGCAAACGCCACACCTGGAATCAACTCCAGACCTTTTAACTGCTTAATTGATGACAGGTTAACGAGGGAAGAGCCCATGCAGCCTTGTTATTTTTTTTTTTTGCAGCCTTCTGAGTCAATTGTCCAATTACTTTTGGTCCCTTGAAAAAGAGGCGGCTACATATTAAAGTGCTGTAATTCCTAAACCCTTGCTCCAATTTGGATGTGAATACTCTCAAATTACAGCTAAGAGTCTGCACTTTAAGCCCATATTGATTATATAATTGTATCCTGAATATGTTTTCGTAAACAGCTAAAATAACAAAACTTGTGTCACTGTCCAAATATTTTTGGGCCTAACTGTACAGGTAATTGAATTTTAAATTGTTATTCATAAAAGGTTTTTTTTCCAATTGAGTGGAAAAGAACAGCAGTGAGAAAAGCGTATTTAAACAGTATTTAAATTATTGTACAGCATTATACAACATATACAGTATCTCACAACCGTGAGTCCACCCCTCACATTTTTGTAAATATTTCATTATAACTTTTCATGCAACAACACTGAAGATATGACACTTTGATACAATGTAGTCAGTGTACAGCTTGTATACAGTGTAAATTTACTGTTCCCTCAAAATAACTCAACATACAGCAATTAATGTCTTAATCAATGGCAACAAAAGTGAGTACACCTCTAATGCCGCTTTTCCACTAGCACAGCTCGCCTCGCCTCGTTTCGCTACTACTCGGTTTGGCATCGGTTTTGTCTCCATAGCAGCCGGGTAAAGCGGGGTTAAGCTGGGATGGGCGGGATTTTTTTTACAGCAAGGCGGCGCCACACTCCCGTGACGTAAAACACGCGACCCAAGCAAAACATAACATGGCGGCTGTACAAGGCGACTCCTCGGTCTGTGGCTTTTTTCACTGTAAATGCCAAAAAGGACCGCCAGACAAGGGTACAGGCAGCGAGACGAAACACTCTGGAATAGTTCTGCAGCTTCTGGGAGAGCCAAAGACGTGAGGATACAAACTAGGTCATATATGACGGTAAGCTAATGGTTGCTAATGTTAGTTTGCTATAAGTACGTCGTACTACACTGTAATGTCTGCAAGTTATCGCTGTTAGGTACTAAAATATGTATGCTGTGTGTGTTTCAGATGGCTCTGTTGTGGGAAAATTACTGCTTCAAACAGTCGGTCTGGGCGTTCAACACAGCCTGTCACTGATGTCAACACAGCCCGTCACTGATGTCAATACAGCTTCACAAATGATCAGTGGTTATAGAGCTTAAGAATGTCTGTAGAAACGTTTATTTCCTGTGCAACAAATTGCCCTGATCCGCGTGAAAATCATGGAGAGACTGTTGAGACATCATTGATGTACCTGCTCCAGCAGCACTGAGTCTGAGGTGGTGTCATAGCAAAAAATGATCAGCTGACACAACTTCATCACCAGGTTAATAACTATATTAGCCACAAAATATATATTCAAAAAGTAAACAGTACTGAGTTAGGTATAATAAGATATATTTGACAGTTATGATGCATTTTAGGCCAAAACAAACTTGATCTAGGATTAAAAGCAATTAAAATAATGCAGTCACAAGGTTACATGGAAAATGCTTGATTTACTTGATACATGTACTGTAGAAATATATATTCTCTGCATCAACAATGTACTATACATGCATTCATGTAGTATTGCACTGACAATAAACCTGTGAAGTTTTTGCAGATGTCTCTTTTTTATATGTGAAGGTTACCACCATGTGACATAAATTTAATACTGACAGATTGGAAAAGCTGTCTTAAGAACAATCCAGCAGTTTGAGAAATCACTTTTGGTTTGGTGTATGTCTGTCAACAGGATTATGAACCATAAAGCAGTTTGTGTTGAAATGTTAAATCCCATTAAACTTTAACCCACAGGTGTCCAATCATGTGTCATGGAGGGCCAAGACCCTGCAGGTTCTCTCTTCTACCCAGTCTCTTCAGCAGGTGTTTTCACTGATCTACAGTCAGTGGAAGAAGTTCAGTGGAATCTGCTGTTGAAGACGCTGGTTGGAGGTAAAGCCTGCAGGGTCTTGGCCCTCCATGGCACATGATTGGACACCCCTGCCCAAACCCATTATGATGAAGAGCAGACGCTAATATGACCCAGAATTCCTCCATATACTGGTATTATCACTAAAGTATGCAGGGTCTTCTGCGGTGGCACATCCAGCAATACAGTCTTCAGTTAATAAAATAATTGTTTTGGTTACTTTTCTTAAAAATGAGCCATTATTTTCAAGATCACCCATTAATTGTTTGTACTATTGACTCTTTTCCCACCAGTGTGTTAACAGACAAAAATAGAAATCATGAAGCAAACACATAGTCACTAAATTGTTTATTACAATCAGCAGCAAATTCCAGATTATTCAGAATGTGCAAAATTCAAACTGTAAGACTGGGTCACTCAGCAGCTGGGATGTGCAGCTCACACTGATCCCAGTTCAGCAGATCTTAGGCCTGCATCTCTGTAAATAGTGATGCAAGGTCCAGTTTGGGGTGGATTGTTTCCCTCTTGCCTAGACAAAAGACAGAAATGGATGGTTGTTAAATTAAGGAAGTTTAAAACATATTTGGGAAATACACTTGTTGCTTAAAGCCAGTGGTGGAATGTGAATGAATGAATGAATCTTTATTTCGGATAGATTAAAAGTAAAGATTAAAAGAAAATAGAATAATATAACAAAGGGGAAAAAATCTAACAAGGTCAAATTAAACAATAACTCCTCTGATTATACAGTTCAACATAGGTTATCTGAAATGGGTGATGGCTGAAGCTGCAGCTTATATTGCCCATCCATATTCCATCCAAGAATTCAAAAGAAAAGCAAAACAGGAGCGATTCCAATTCCAATGTGAATATAAAGTACTTTGTTGTTGTATTTAACCACAATTTTCATGTAGCTGCGCTTCAGTTGAGTAGATTTTACAAGGGCTGTGTTACATTTAAAATCATCTGTTTTTACTGTGGCCTCAGCAATCAGAATGAATTAATACATTCACTTGAATGGAATCTAGTACTTTAACTGAGGGTGTGCATCACCGAGTATGGAGTCGCTCAGTCAAAATATTGAGTTTTTATCAATAAAAGTTTGTCTGGTCTGTAAAAGTGTCTCTTCTTGCCCTGGCTTCAAGTGTGGGTGGTGTTTTGTACTTGCATTGCTAAAATATAAAAGGATGCACTACAATGGGTCTCAAATATTTGTAATGTGTCCTGTTACTGCATGAGTTTATTGATGATAGACTATAAACTACACATATAAACTAAGTTATATTGATGACTGAACAATTCCCATTCCCCAAAAGATACAGCTATGAACATAACTCACAAAGGATCACACAAGTGATCTGACAAAAAAAATAAATACATTAACAAGCGGTTTATTTTACAGTTGATGTGCCATTCATTTTCAATTATTCTGTAATTAATATTCACACAATCAAATAAATCTCAGTTCAGTCCCTTTTATATTAAGTGGAAATTGTGCTACTTTGGTTGTACTACTTTGGTTTTGACACTTTACCTATAACAGCAAAGGATTTCAGTACTTTCCACAGTGGCGAGGCCCGTTGTGGGCTGGCTGCTTTTCCTTTCCTCCTGCCTAGATGAACGACAGAAATGGATGTTGATTAGTTAAAGCAAGTTCAACACTTATACAGGCACATCTCAAAAATTATAATATCATGAAAAAGTTCAATATTTTTGTGACTCATTTCAGAAAGTGAAACCCATATATAGATTCATTACACGGACAGTGATATATTGCAAGTGTTTATTTTAATTTTGATGATTATGGCTACAGCCCATATTAACCAACGCCTCAGCGGCCAACATTTCTATTTAAAAACTTAAATTCTAAGTCACATCCGGGCCAAGTTGGCAAAATGTATAGGCATACTGGGGAAGACAAGACACATCTTGGACTATAAATCATTGGTCTTACTGTACAATTCACTGTTTCTACCTTATCTTAACTACTGTGTAGAAGTCTGGGGAAACGCCTACAAGACCAACCTACAGTCAATATGCACATTACAAAAAAGAGCTATAAGGATAATAAATAATGTAGGATATAGAGACCATACCAAGTTGTTGTTTTTAAAGTCACATGTCATAAAGTTCATCGATTTAGTTAAATTTAAGCCAGCACAAGTAATGTACAGGGCAATTAATAATCAACTCCCAACTAATATACAAAAAATATTTAAAAAAAGAGACAATGATCATAATTTGAGAGGAGACTTAAACTTTACAAAACCCAAGATACGAACAACCAAGAAAAGTATGTGCATATCTGTCTGTGGGGTGGATTTGTGGAACAGTCTGGAGCCGGAACTGAAACTATGTACAAACAGAAATCAATTCAAAAAGAGGTATAAACATTATTTGCTGAAAGGATATATGTTAGAAGGGTAGTATTTATATGGGCGATTCTATAATTCGGGGTACATTTCACCATAAGAAAAAAAATTATATATATATTGTTTTTCAGTGAATCAACCACTCTTACAAGTTAGCATAATCCTTCAGGGTAACATATCCAGTTGTTGCAAAGCTTAATCATTAACCATTTTTTCTATTTTTAATTAAATAAAATGTGTTTCCTTCCCCATCTGTCAACTAAGTTACGGACAAACTGATATGATTTCAATCATTTGGCAGAATCTTACAGTTAAAGTAAAATTAGAGTTGGAGACATATTTAGTCTTTTCTGCCAGATCTACAATTATTTGTTTTAAATATATATTTTAACTATTAAAATTCCCCCCATGGGTAAGCAATTCGACTACAACTGTTATTAGGACCATGATGTTTTCATTTACAAAAATGTCATATCAGTCATTTTCAGAATTTAAACAAAAGGCTGCCAAAGTTCACAACTGGTCACATCTATACCAATCATGAAATTATGTTTTTGACCTCATTTTCATTCTTTAACTTGAAAAATGTAAGTGTAACTTAGTTGACAATGGAGGTAACACGGTTGACACAAGTAACTTAGTTGACAGGACACATTAAACAACTAGTACCATGTTATTTTAATGTAGTATGAAATTTAATGAAATATCATTTAAGTAGTCAAGGTGATGGATAAAACAGTGAAAAGAACATGAACAAAGCAAAGTAGCATGCAACTGTTACACAGTTACAGTAAGGTATCAGTAGTAGGCCTAATCATCAGTAGAACTCATTCACGTTTCCAAGCAGAATCAAATGAAACGACTTTGATTCACATACATATAAAAGCAGTAAAAGGGCAACAAATAACAATTGATGAACTGCCCTGTGCTGTATTCAGTTAATACAGTAGAACAGAATTACATTGAAATACAACTGTAGTATATGAAACATTCAACTGATCAATACATTCCATATAAACTTCACTAGGACTTTTTACAAACTTGACCATATTTCTTTGTCAATTTCAACATGGCGTGAAGTCACAGCCTTTGGAGGGGGAATCATTCTCAGCACATCCTCAAACAGGTACCATAGCACATCCTCTCTGAGTGGCCAGAAGAAGCGGTTTACGCCAATGTTACTCATGCACTTCACCTGTACATGGGTTTCCATGGTGTCCTGAATTATCCCAGGGTAAATGTCCCCTTCGTACCTTACAACACACCATTCTCCAATTAGCTCAGGACCCCAAGGAATTTCACCTCCTGCAAGGTGGCTGCCTGGACCTGGGCTGCCTGGACTCCCTGGTGGTGTACATAAGTTCTGAAGACTCATCTTTCTTTCCCTGCTTTCCTTCTGCGCCTTCCTCCAATAGGCCCTCTTGCTTCTCTTCTCTCTCTCACTCATCATTTCAACAGTTTTCACCTTTCTCTGTGCCCTTAGCCTGTGCCATGCCTGTCTTTGCTTCTCCAAATAAGCTGCCCTTCTTGCTGGATCAGCATCTCTTCGAGCCCTGTATCTGCGCTGTTTTTCAGCTGCTGACACCTATTTCAAATAGATTTTAAAATACTAAATTAACTTGAATAGTAAAAAAGTAAAATGCACTCTATTAACTACAGTATTCATTGAGATAGGCAGATTGATAATGACAACAATGTAGAGAAAATTACTGATGTCAGAGAGCACTGGAGTTGCATGTCAACTAAGTTACCCAGTCTATGTAACTTAGTTGACAGGTAACTTAGTTGACAATTTCCATGTTTTCTCTCATAACTTCCTTAGCTAATGTAGCATAGCTATGCACATGGCATTTTCTTAAAGAGGATAACAGGTTTTTTAATCAGGTAAGTTAATTTAAATATTGAAATCTCAAAACCCATGATTATATGAGTAACTTAGTTGATGCTTAATTAATATACTCTCAGACCACATGTAATTTTAGATCAAATATTGAATGAAGTGAGAGGAGACTCACCATAATGCATTCAAAATGCCCGCCAGAAAGGAAGACGTCACCACACAGGGCTGGTCACATGGTGTTGGACCAAACCATTTTTGGGTTCAGCGGGGGGAGTCTTGTTGGTAACTTAGTTGACATGAATTTTGCGGACAGCGGTAAAATTAATAATTTTAAGTATTAAGATGTTAAAATATAATGTGAAATTATTATTTTCTCCTAGTACTTAACACTCTTAAGAACATTGTAAAATAATATTATTGACTTTGATGTTTTTTAGTACTTTATTTTGATCACAACACAGTGAAACGGGAAATCGGACATGGAAAAAATGAAAACTCTAAGAATATCATTATAGATTTTAAATAATAATAATCAGAAAATATGTGAAATGTTTTACAGTTATATTGCATTATGTGTATACATGGTTAAAATGTGAAATTACAGAGAAAAAAAAGATGTTTAATAGTCAGTAACATCACTAAACATCAGCGGACATGGAATGTACCCCAAAATATAGAATCGCCCATGCTCACTCTGGGACACTATGGGACACTATGGAATGGTGGGTGGGACAGCACTGTGTATATCTGTGTTGTTTGAGGCTGGTTTTGATGTATGGACATCAATGTATTAAATTAATTAATTAATTTAATTAAATCACCCTTATTGTCATTCAACTGTACAACCAATCATGTACAGTAGAACGAGATTGTGTTTTACCTATCTACTGTGTTAATCACACACACCCCAAGTGCAGAATCAGAGGGCCGCTGCCATGCAAGGTGCCGCCACAAATTTCCCTCCTCCATTCCATTATTGCTGAGCACCAAGCTGGACGGCAGGAAGTTCCACTTTTATATGGTCTTCGGCATGACCCGGCCGGGATTTGAACCCCTGCCTCCCGGGTGTGGGGCGGATGCTCTACCAACTGAGCCACCACTCCGGTGGTATGTTAGAATGGATGGGTGTTAATGTTGATATGTACAAAATACAGTTAATTGTTTACTTGGGGTCTTAAATGTGGTAATTTGTATATAATTCACATGGGTGTATTTATGGAAAAGAGGAGATGGAATTAATAAGTGTTCACTTCTTCCTTCTCCCTTTCGAACACTGTATACCAGGGGTCACCAACCTTTTTGAAACCAAGAGCTACTTCATGGGTATCGAGTCATGTGAAGGGCACCAGCTTGACACACTCCTCTAAAATAACAAATTGTGTGTATGTATATATATATATACATATATATATATAATCATCAATAACTTAGAGTGGGTAACAGACAAGATCAATATTCAACACTTTATTTTTATTAATCTCAGCAATTGTTCAGATGATCACTTCTACATTAAAAAAATGTCCAGTTTTCACCAGTCCCTTTTAACCATAAAAAACTAAACCCTGTTAATTCATGAACTATGTTGAACCATGTTTGAAAAAGTTATGCAACATTTAAGAAAAATCAACTTTCATATTAAATAAATCTTATCACATTTTTAACTGAACAAATCTGCTGCAATTCTGCTCAAAATCTGTTACATTTAATAAACACACTTTTGTGTGTTCTTCTTCACTGGAATTATATCCATACAGTTCTTGCCAAGAATCATGCTTGAGAAGAAGCAAAACAGCACTGAGAGTGCTTATATGCACGGTGGCACCGCGGCAGCACAATTTACCCTCGGCCGGGGGATCGTGGGTTCGATCCCTGCCCCCGGCCAACAGTGATCTGTGTGGAGTTTGCATGTTCACCCCGTGTTTGCGTGGGTTTTCTCCGAGATTTCTCTGGTTTCCTTCCACATGCCAAACACATGCAGGTTAGGGAGTTAAGGGGCGCTTGCGCACACAGCAATCGGCAGCTAGTGGCTTGTCACCGGACTGCAGAAGAAATCTACCTTCCGTCAAAAAAAAAAAAAGAGTGGGCAGCAGTGGGCCACAGTCACCCCGCAAATGAAACACACGCAGCTTCCTTTCACGGTAGTAAAAAAGAACTCTTCCTTCCGCTCACTTTGAAAATGATAAATTTTCTGTCTTTTTTTTTTTGAAAAAGAACTGTGTAGGAAACTGCACTCCACTCACATCTTCACTGCCGCTAGCTTACGCTCCACAAGCGCGAAGGTTTTGTCATGTGCACAATACTGACCTTTGAACTAGGTCAGAGTTCACATTAACTTTACGTATAATAAACATATTTTCTTTTTTTTTATTTTTAAGACATTGTCATTTTAAAATCTATATAAATGCAAGTGTGATTTTAAAAAATAGCGGCAGAAAAAATTACATCTTAGACGCAGCTCACTTGCGAGTTGTGCTATTTTTAGAACAGGCCTGCGGGCGACTCATGTGGTCCCTGCGGGCGACATGGTGCCCGCGGGCACCGCGTTGGTGACCCCTGCTGTATACTGTTACTTTATTGCATTTGTCATTTGTTTTGTTTTGTTATACTTTTTTGTTCGAAATAAAGTATCTATCTATTTATCTATCTATCTATCTATCTATCTATCTATCTATCTAGCTATTAAAATAAATAAACGCTTGAAATATATCACTGTCTGTGTAATGAATGTATATAATATATGGATTTCTCTTTCTGAAATGAGTGACAAAAAATATTGAATTTTTTCATGACATTCTAATTTTTGGAGATGTGCCTGTGTTAGGGAAATACACTTAAAGTCAGTGATGGCATGTGACAAAAATGCTTCGTTTCCCTGACAAGCACCGCAGGATCCACTCTGTACATGTACAAGTACATTATCAATCCAGGGATTTATGGTGGAACAGCACAACAACACTTTCCAACACCTTTTATGGAAAATCCACAGAATCGGTGTGTGGGTCTACTCTGACGCTTTAGAAAATTATATGAATGACTTTATAAATCACTGGTTTGAAAAAGCACCTGTATATGTCGAGATTTCGGCTCCTGTGGTCCACTTGACCTGCATCCACAAACACTGAGGGAGGCTAAACCCTGGCATGTGGACACACATTCTAGGAAGAAATTACACACAATTTAATGCACAGCACCAAAGTGCAGCACGTACACAAACCAGGACTTTAACCAGGATTAACATATTTCAGCGTTTTGCTCTCACAAGCGAATACTTAGGACAAAACAAGCGCGAATCAGCAGTTGGTACTAGCCACCTACTAGCTAATACTCGTTAGCCAGCACAGGACGGCGCTGTATGGCTCAAAAAAAGTGAGCTTACCAACAACAGGATAAATAAGCGAACAGATGCACAATATTACAAATCACTCACCATCGATGGTTCTCTCACGTTCGTCTTCAGCTTGTCCGTAGTCCGGTTCTATGCTAGGCTGCATCTGTATCGGTGCGGGTCGCTCCTCACTGTGGATCTGGCACCAAACAGAGAAAACCCTGCACCTCTTTGTTGGACCACGGTGTAGATTTCCACAAAACCTACAATGCTGTCTGTATTAATATCGTATTTACTCCGTGACCGAGTTAGTCCGTGAAATATTGCAAATGGCGGTCGTGTAAATTCCACTGAAGACGGACGCTTTCGTGACGTTACGCACTGACCAATCAGTGGCTCGCAATCTGTTGATGTCACATCTCGGCACGGTTGTACCCTGCCCTCAATCAGGCACGAAAATAGCGCCTGTTAACCCATGCTGGGTACAGTGGAAAAAGCTAGAAAGCGAGTCGAGTAGAAGTGAGTAAGGCCAAAGCGATACTAGTGGAAAAGGGCCTTAAGTGAAAATGTCCAAATTGTGCCCAAAGTGTCAATATTTTGTATGGTCACCAATATTTTCCAGCACGGCCTTAACTCTCTTGGGCATGAAGTTCACTAGAGCTTCACAGGTTGCCACTGGAATCCTCTTCCACTCCTCCATGATGACATCATGGAGCTAGTGGATGTTAGAGACCTTGTGCTCCTCCACCTTCCATTTGAGGGTGCCCCACAGATACTCAGTAGTGTTTAGATCTGGAGACATGCTTTGCCAGTCCATCACCTTTACACTCAGTTTCTTTAGCAAAGCAGTGATCGTCTTGGAAGTGTGTTTGGGGTCGCTATCATGTTGGAATACTGCCCTGCGGCACAGTTTCCGAAGGGAGAGGCTCATGCTCTGCTTCAGTATGTCACAGTACATGTTGGCATTCATGGTTCCTTCAATGTCTGACTGCTCTAACTGCTTTAACTGCCCAAACCATGTGTGTGTGTTATTAGTACTCATTAGTTTTAGGATTTAGTATCAAGGTGGGCTTAAGGAGTCCCAACTGCCTAACTGTATGTTGGTGTGTGTGTTATTAGCATTCATTAGTAATAGGATTGAGTTACTGTGTTAGTGTGTCATGACCTATTAGAATTGTTGTTTCTGTACCTTTACCTTGGCATTCATTCGGAGAGCAAAGTGAGAATTTCATTGCTCAGGAAATGTAGCATTTCTTAACTGTGCACATGATAATAAAGCCTTTGAATCTTGAATCTTGAACTGTAGCTCCCCAGTGCCAGCAGCACTCATGCAGCCCCAAACCATGACACTCCCACCACCATGCTTGACTGTAGACAAGACACACTTGTCTTTGTACTCCTCACCTGGTTGCTGCCACACACGCTTGACACCATCTGAATCAAATAAGTTTATCTTGGTCTCATCAGGACCACAGAACATGGTTCCAATAATCCATGTCCTTAGTCTGCTTGTCTTCAGCAAACTGTTTGTGGACTTTCTTGTGCATCATTTTTAAAAGGGACTTCCTTCTGGGATGACAGCCATGCAGACCAATTTGATGCAGTGTGTGGCGTATGGTCTGAGCACTGACAGGCTGACCCCTCACCCCTTCAACCTCTGCAGCAATGCTGGCAGCACTCACATCTATTTTCAAAAGACAACTTCTGGATATGACGCTGAGCACGTGCACTCAACTTCTTTGGTCAACCATGGTGAGGCCTGTTCTGAGTGGAACCTGTCCTGTTGAACCGCTGTATGGTCTTGGCCACTGTGCTACAGCTCAGTTTCAGGGTGTTGGCAATCTTCTTATAGCCTATGCCATCTTTATGTTGAGCAACAATTCTTTTTTTCAGATCCTCAGAGAGTTCTTTGCCACGAGGTAGCATGTTTCTAGTAACCAGTATGAGAGAGTGTGAGAGTGATAACACCAAATTTAACACACCTGATCCCCATTCACACCTGAGACCTTGTAACACTACTGAGTTACATGACACCGGGGAGGGAAAATGGCTAACTGGGCACAATTTGGACATTTTCACTTATGCCACATTTCCACTATATAGTTCTGCGCTACTCTTTTCTTTTCTTTTCTTTTTTACTTGTTTCTCCCGCGGCTGCGCCTCCATCACAACCGCGGAAAGCCGAGAATTGCTGGGGTGGGCGGGATCGAGGTGGCGCTACACTGCTGACGTATAAAGGACGAGACTGACTCCTCAACAACACAGAAAAAAATAGCGGATTACGAGCGGAGGATTTCCACGGTTTTTAACACAATGAATGTCTTTAACGAGACAAGAGAATTTTACAGGAGAAGACGACGTGGATTGAGACAACACACGTTGGAGCAGGAGAGGAGAATAGCGGTTGCCCAGGAGGAATCTGAAGCAGCTGCATATGAAGCAGAGATCATTCAGAGATCATTTCATTTGTTCTGTGTTCATGTGCATACATATGTCAAACGTCTTTTTTTAAATAAAATGTTGTGCACTTTTAAACTACGTCGCCTCTGTTGTTCAAAACGGTTAAATGTTAACAGACGGTTAATTAAATGCTGAAACACCGGGGTAATTTAAAATTATGCAGAAGCTTAATCCTAAACCCCTTTAACTTACCAAATAATTTATATTATAAAAAAAGCCAATCCAAATCTAGACCCATTTTGTATATTGTGTAATAATGATACACTGATGATAAACTGACTTCCCAAAAAAAGCGGCAGCTATACAACGCACTTTTGGTTTGATGGAATTGCCAATTGACCTTGGAATTATATGTGGAAACTTGTTATACTTCCAGTTAACTTTAACTTACAAAATAATTAAAAATATTATAAAAAAGCCAATCCCAAATCTAGGCCCATTTTTTGTATTGGGTATCATTTGAGTATCATTGTACAATCTATTGTTATTTATAAGGGTTATCTGTTCAGTGGTGGCTAATTGCACACTAAAACAACGTAGAAAATGACTGCAAAGAAAATGCTGCAGCTAGCCAAGTCACTTTTGATTTGATGGAATTGCCAATTGACCTTGGAATTATATGTGGAAACTTGTTATACTTCCAGTTAACTTTAACTTACCAAATAATTGATATTATAAAAAAAGCCAATCCAAATCTAGGCCCATTGTGTATCATTTTTCCCATCTATTGTTATTTATAAGGGTTATCTGTTCAGTGGTGGCTAATTACACACTAAAACAACGTAGAAATGACTCAAAAAAAAAAAATATGCTGCAGCTAGACAACTCACTTTTGGTTTGATGGAATTGCCAATGAACCTAGAAATTTTATGATGAAACTTTTTTTAATCCTACTAAATACACTGACATTGTCACACTGCCAACACCAAATTATAATTTTCTTTTTCAAACCAAAGATCACTATGGATCTATTGAATCACAATTGCATAGGTTTATCATATACATGTCAACGTTTACAACATCGAAAATGTTATATTTGGGTTTACATGTATGGGTATTTTTGCTTTATATTATACTAGACTGCTTATAATTTATTGGAATTCTCTGAATTTGGAATGCCGATATAACATTCAATTCACAATGTACTTACCTTTTACCCAATTCGACTTTCACCTTTATCAGTGTCTACTGCTGAATGTAAATTACACCTGTGCAACTGCTTACAATTTTACTTAAAAACTGTACCCAATGTAGAGCAATGGATACAGCAGTGGTAATATTTATTAAATTTAACAATAACAATTACATTACCATTAAAAATCTTGACACCTTTATGGCTGAACAGCAGGATTAGGGTCATATGAGGCAATGGAATGTGTATGTAATTATTCGCCTTTATCATCCAGTGTTATAATATACAAACCACACTTTTATCCAAAAGACTAACATTTTATTACATTACAAATATTCCCAAAACATGTTAACAAATGGGGAGCTTTCAGTACTTCGAGCAGACTGCCAAAATGGTTTCGGAAGGCTCCGTGGAAGGAAGCCGTCTCTGTCAGCTCATCCCTTCTTAATGCGGCTAACTGCAGGTGTCTTTCGCGCTATTCGAGCATCCTTTCATGGATCCGCATCTCCTCAGCATGATTCTGGGCCATCAGTGATGCAAGGTCTGCAATGTTGATGGACCTCTTCAGCTTGCCTATATGAAAGACAGAAGTCATTGTATTTAGATAACACCGGATCAAAACATGTCAAAAAAATATTATGGAATTAAACTGTTGAAAGCCTGTGGTGGGATGCTTCGTTGCTGTATTTAAGCTCAACTGTCATGTTGTTGCCCCTCAGTAGAGTGGACTATAAGAAACTTCTGTGGTGATGTGGTTAGGCCCCCCTTCATTTCAAAAAGGATTAATTGTAAAAAGTATTTTGATTTAATGGGTTATTTTTAAAAGAATTTCTTTGTACTGTGGCCTCATACATCAGAATGGGTTAATAGTGTTAGCTGACTTGAAGAATTTCAATCAAGCATTTTGATTTGAAGTCTGTACATGTGCTCCTTTTTTTTGTGAAAATACAACAGTATTTCACCACCAACACACCTATAACACTGGGCCACTGTGGCTATGAACACCCCTGAATCTAGTATTTTTATAAACGTAGAAAGACATTTTAAATTCCTTGTTATGCGTCTATAGAAAACAATCACATATAAAAACAACCGGGTGGTAATTTTCAGTTTGTTGTGCCTTACCAGCACTTGACTGGGAGATGCCGGGGCAGTCCAGTGAGGCGGACCCAAGGGATTTGAAAACTGTGTATAGAAGGAAAAAAACACACAATAACGCTCACAAACAAAGTGCAACATGTACCGCAAACACAAAACTTTTTAACCAGAATACAATAAGCTTACGTCAGCGTTTTGTTCACGTGAATACTGAAATAAAAGCGCGATTCAGCAGCTTGATGCCAGGTAGCAGCAAGGTACAGAGGTAGCTAGCTATTAGCGGGCTAGCCATCACCACAATTGCCCACAATCAAACAACTTTCTTTATTGCTAAAATAAAGTGCGCTTTTGACCGAAAGGCAAGAAGACGGACAATAACAAAACAACACTCACCGTCACCGTTTTCCAATTCCGTCGCCGTGTCGAGTCCAAAATTCTCTGCCAATAATAGCAGGCCGGACACTTCCTGGTATATTTTTTCATTGCAAGTTGCCCCACCAACTCGCTCTGGATGTAGTCATCGGCTACGAGGGACAGAAAAGTCCGCACCTCCTCGTTTGTTCATGGAATAAACTTGCGCGTGGACATCGTTATATGAGAACACAATTTTGAATCCAGTCACCGCGGTTACTCGCTGAAATTACAAATGGCGGACGTGTAGCTTCAACAGAAAACAAACGGACGCGTTTGGTGACGTTACGCCCTGACCAATCAGCGTTTAGCAGTCGATTGACGTCAATTCACACCTCGCTTTTCGCTCACCTGTACCCTGCCTCTGAACAGGCCCGAAAATCGTAACGGTTAAACCGTGAGGACTTGGGTGGAAATGGCGAAAAACCGAAACAAGTAAAAAAAAGTAAAGCCCAGGCGATACTGGTGGAAATGGGGCTTTAGAGGTGTACTCATTTTTGTTGCTAGCGGTTTAGACATTAATGGCTGTGTGTTGAGTTATTTTGAGGTGACAGCAAATTTACACTGTTGTACAAGCTGTACACTGACTACTTTACATTGTGTCAAAGTGTCATAGCTTCAGTGTTGCCCCATGAAAAGATATAATAAAATATTTACAAAAATGCGAGGGGTGTACTCACTTTTATGAGATACTGTAAGGCAGCACAGTAAGATGCAATACACATATGTCTGTCCTACTGAATATACAACAATGCAGTATTTCATATTTGTAATTTCTCAACATGTTCCCCCTTGAAAGGACTCGGAGATCCCTTCAGGCCATCTTGCTCTGAAGGGAAATACACCTGCAAAATACATGAAACCTCCACTCAGGCCCCATTAAAGGAGACCAGGTAGACACTGGTAGGCTTTGGTTGTTTAACATTCTTTTGGGGGCGTGTATAGCTGTTACAATATTTGCATTAGTTGGGATCAGTTATTATTTCGTTATGGTGTATTTGGCACAGTTTTCAAACATGAAATGGGTGCAAAATGGATGACTGAATTATATATAGTTCAGTTCAGTTAAATACAGTTGCCAATCATTTATTGGTCATCTGAGACAGTGATCCCATCAGTGGGTTGCAGGCCACTTGGTAAGTGGGTTGCAGAGAGCCACAGAGAAAAAAAAAAATTCTGCCCCTCTGCAGTGACTATTGAAGTGTTTTATTCTGAAAAATATTCCCAGATGTTTTCTTCTTGAATGACCTGGACTGACTTCCAGCCTGTCATGTTGGTGCCGTCTTGACACATATCTATTTATTATTTTTTTATTTTATTTTATCATTATTTAATCAGGAAGGATCCCCTTGAGATCACAGATCTCTTTTGTAAGGGAGACCTGGCCAAGAGGCAAATTCACAACCCACATCACAAAGCAAAGAGACTATAGTTAAAACAGCTAAGAAAATTATAAAAACAAATGAAAAGAAATAGAATGAAAAATCTAAAAACCACGACAAGTCATCGATTGCATTTCCAGGTTCTTCAGAAAAAAATAGAAATGAGAAGAGAAACAAGATTTCTAAGTTTTAAAGTGCCTTGTAATTTGTTCCAGTCAGAAGGAGTACAATATACTGAAACACCATTTTCCCACCCTCTGTGCGAACACTGGGGACAGTCAGAATATAAAAGTCCCGTGATCATAATCCATAAGGTCCATCTGACTTCTGCTGAAGATAGGCACAGAGGTAGGGAGGAAGGAGGCAAAGTACACCTTTAAATATAAGTCTATACCTGTGCATTTGCCATCGAGATTCTAGAGCAGACCATCCAGCCCGAGAATATAACTCACAGTTGATTCCAGTAGTACTAGCAGTAAAAAACAGTCATCATTAGATAGTTTGAGCATTATTTTCCATCACAAAAGGTGAGTATGCGATTTGCTTTTATGCCACCTGGTTTGAGCCTCCCTTCCGCATGTTGGTGTGTGATCACCTATCTTTGCTTTCAAGAGAGTTTGAGAATGCCACCTAGGACATCAAATTATGGATGATCTGAAAGTGAACATGGGGCAGCAACTGCAACACCGACTCCTTGGACCAAAGTCAGAAGCCAGAACAGAGCATGCCGAGACTGCCATGGAAGCACCGGAGGCCCCCTGGAGGGGCTGGACTGGATACGGTGAACACACTTTGCCCCCAGAATGAGAGCATCCCCCACAGAGATGGATGCTTGGTGGTATCAAAAACTGCACAACAACCCCAAGTTCATACCCAGTTTCAGTCTGTCTTTACCTGCACTTTTCTCTCTTTTTTGGAATTCAGTACAAATTTTTACATTATTAAGGTTAGTGACATGGCTGGGATGAGGCACTCCTTACAGTGATGGTTAGGGTTAGGGTAGGGTGACAGGGTAACTTTAAAACATTTTTAAAACAGCTCTCACATCACTCCTCTCTATTGATGTTTCTACTTTCCTTGTCTCTGCCAACATGAAATTATATTACAGAGGGTGCATTTCACTTAAAAAGGCTTTATTTTCCATTTTTTTAAAAATATATTTACTCACCTTTGTTATAATTGTAGGTAAATGTGCTCTTTCTACACATTTGTAAGTCTTGGATGTAATATTACTGTCATTGCGGAAAATGGAACCAGCACTGCCTGTTTTGGGCAGGGGTCAAAATTAATGGTTGTTAGGCAGATGAAAAATGATAGATAGATAGATAGATAGATAGATAGATAGATAGATAGATAGATAGATAGATAGATAGATAGATAGATAGATAGATAGATAGATAGATAGATAGATAGATAGATAGATAGATAGATAGATAGATAGATAGATAGATAGATAGATAGATAGATAGATAGATAGATAGATAGATAGATAGATAGATAGATAGATCGATCGGCGGCGGCTCCAGCTCGTGTCCGAGCATTGGTTTTGTCTTAGTTTTCAGGACGTTGCCATCTGTGATCGATGTCAATGGCGGATGTGGCTCTGAAGGCCCAGCATATGATAGAACTGTCGTGGGCAGAAGTCACATTTTATTGTGGGTGGGGAACGTGGTTGGTTTTGTTTTTCTTGTCTTCGTTTGTGTTTATCATCATCATCCTGTTGTTTTCTGAGCCTCTCAAATGAGTCTGTGCCTTCCCAAGTTCTTCTTCTCCAGGCTGCTCTGTTGGTGGCAAGTTGTTCTCAAGATCTTTTGTCTATGTTTGCTTGCTTCAAGAAACATTTTAGCTGGTCCTTGTAGCGCAGTTTTGGCCTACCATGTGGTCTTTTTCCTGTCTCAAGCTCCCCCTGGAGCATGATTTGTGGTAGTCTGGTAGGGTCCATCTGTACGACATGTCCTGTCCATCGAAGGCGGTGCTGCAAGATGGTAGCTTCCACACTAGGCAGCAGAGCATGCTTGAGAATCTCATTGTTTGAAAGTCGATCCTCCCAACGAATGCCAAGTATTTGTCTGAGCTTTCTCTGTTGGAAGTTCTCAAGGCGCTTGATATCGCGATGATACAAGGTCCAGGCTTCACAGGCGTAAAGAAGGGTGGAAAGAACAATGGCCTGAAAAACCATGATTTTGGTGCAAATGGTTATCGCATGATTATTGAAGAGTCAATGACAAAGGCGTCCATATGCGGAGTGTGCAGATTTATGTGGTTTTCGATGTCCTTTGCACAAGTTGGTATTTTTGAGAGGATGCTACCAAAGTAAGAGAAATGCTCCACTTCATCGACAGGATTTCCGTTAATCTTAAGGTTGGTCCTTGAGGAAGTTTGACCAGGTGCTGGTTGGTTGAGGATTTTGGTTTTGTCAGTGTTAACTTCCATTCTAAAATACTCATAAGAGTCATTATAAATGGTAGCTATCCTCTGGAGGTCATCAACAGTCTGAGCTGGTGTGGCATTATCGTCTGCAAACTGCAATTCATGAACACTGGTGACCGAGGTTTTGGATTTTGCGCGAAAGCGAGCAAGATTAAAAAGCCCCCCATCCAAGCGGTATTGCAGATTGATACCAGGGGTTGTTGGTGGTATTTTATTTAGCATTGTAGCCATATACAATGAAAAGCAGGTTGGAGCAAGGACACATCCTTGCTTGAGACCACTAGTAATGGGAAAAGGGTCTGAGAGGGTATTTTGGTGGCAAACCCTACCAACCATGCCATCGTGGAGAGCGCAAACGAGAGCGATGAAATCATCTGGACATCCAAAACGAGCAAGAACAGCCCACATAGCAGGGCGAGGAACTCGATCAAAGACCTTCTTGAGGTCCCAGAAGATGAACATGAGTGGTTGTTGTTGTTCTTGGCTCTTTTCCTGGAGTTGTCGAGAACAGAATATCATATCTACTGTACCACGAGAGGGTCTAAAGCCACATTGGGACTCAGGAAGTGCATCCTCGGCTACTACAAGAAGATGGTTGAGAAAGATACGAGCAAAGATCTTGCTTGCAATGCTCAGTAGTGAGATGCCATGGTAGTTACTGCAGTTCTTTCTATCTCCCTTCTTGAAAATGGTGACTATATTTGCATTTTTAAAGTCACTTGGTAACTTCTTGGTTTCCCATATTTTAAGTAGAAGCTGCATTAAATAGTTTTTCACCTCGGGACCTCCATGAAGATAGAACTCCAGCGGGATGTTATCTGGTCCTGGTGCTTTGTCTGTCTTCATGTGCTTTATAGCTTTATTTAGCTCGTGTAGTGAAGGTGGTGTAGACATCCACTCGCGAGTGGGGTGTTGCGGGTTCTTGCAGAGGAGATCACTAGGGATGCAAAAGTGACTGTTTAACAGACTCTCAAAGTGGGACTTCCAACAGTCAAGGATCCCCTTGGTGTCTGTGATAATGGTGGAGCCATTTGCATCTTTTAGGCTGCCCACAGATGATCTGGTAGGGCCAAAGATCTCCTTCGTTGCACCATAAAAATGGCGCATATCCCGTTGGTCGGCATATTTTTGCAAATCTTCTGCTTTTTGCTGTGTTTTGGGCTTTACAAATCCCTCTCTGGCATGCCGCTTTTGCTTGCTGGTGTTTCTCTTGATTCTTTGCAGACGGATCAATTTCAAATGCAAGACGTGCATGGCATTTAGCCTCTATGAGGTCAGTGATTGTTTCATCATTCTCGTTGAACCAGTCTTGGTTTTTCTTGTGTTTGTGACCAATCGTTTCTTTGGCGGCAGCAGTCAATGCATCACGGAGAGTGGTCCATCGGTCTTCAACTGAGGCATTGCCTGGAAGGCTCAGTTCACCCGAATCCAGCTCACCCAAAAACGTTTCCTCACTCAGATCTCAGTGTATGCGCCTACACTTACATTTGAAGATGAAAGCTATGAACAGCTCACACATACCATTCTGACAGTCCCAGAATCTGACAAGCTTGCTATTCTGGGTGACTTCAATGCCAGAGTTGGCAGTGACCACCAGCTGTGGAAAGGCATCATAGGCCACCATGGTATGGAAAAATGCAATGCAAATGGGGAACTTTTACTGGGTCTTTGTGCCGAACACAAACTTATTGTAACAAACACCCTTTTTCCAACTCCCCCATCGCCAGAAGACGACCTGGAAACACCCTTGCTCCAAAAAGTGGCACACCCTCGACTATGTCCTCACAAAAGCAAGAGACCGAAATGATGTCTGCATCACGCGATCCATGCCTGGAGTAGATGACTGCTGGACAGATCACCGCCTCCTGATCTCCCGACTCAATATTACGATCCGGCTACCACCAAAGCGCATTTTGGCAAATGTTCCTCACCATCGCTTTGACTGTGACAAGCTCCGCGATCCCCAAATGTTGCAGTCCTTTAGAGAGGCCATTGGTAGAAACATGAAGATAGATAGATAGATAGATAGATAGATAGATTTGAAAAATGAAACTCCAAAGGTGGATAAAGATGGTTAGTTTCAAACTCAAGAGTTTAAAAGGTTGTCCACAATTTGGAGGACTTCACAGCCTCTACTTCCATCTTACACTGTCTTCTTACATGTTACTTTTAAAGCAAAACACATTACATCATGATGCTTACCGAACAGATTGTTGAATAGTTCCCAGTGTTGAATGCTGTAAAATATTTACACTTCCACTCCAAGTGAGGTTTGTTTTTATATTTTATTTACTTTCACTATCTACTATATGCATTTTTCATGAAGTGGCTGTGGTCCATGTACAGCTGCCATTCACATCAGAAGCCATGTTTTTTTTTCATTAAATAGTTCTTAAGAGGGATGCACCGACTGTGTAATTTTTTTGGCCAATGCTGATGTTGAAAATGACAAGTTGGTTGATGGCCAATGGCTCTTTTGTTTTTATTTTCATCTATTTCATTATGTTTTCTTAATTTGTAGCTGTAGTCTACTGCTGTCTGTTTCAGTGCAAAATCAATGCCACACAACTAGAACACAGCTGAAAAATACTGGCTACTACTGGTATCTTATTCGTTGATAGCCACAATCAGTCAATAGGGTGAATATTGGCTGACACGGACCTTAATCTGTGCCCTCTCAAAATCCAAACAGATACATGTTCTCAAGGTACGTATACAGTATGTAATCTAATTCATGTAATTCATCAAATATTGAATCTTCAATACAGTCACCTGCTTCAAATATTTCTCTATTTGCCTGCAGGCCTTGTTAACCACATGAAGAAAATATCTGCAATAAATTTAGATTTCAAACAGTTAGTCAGAGAAACATTTACTTGGTCTCAATATAAATTCTAATCAAATGATCTTCTATTATACAACATTCCCTACTATAGCACAAAAGCTTGGGGTTGTGGAGAAAGGTAACTTGTAACTTTTTTGATTGTTTCAACTGTCTTGTTTTTTTTTTTTACTCTACTTGTTTATTTTTTCTCTTGATGGACCTTGAGTCTGGAATAAAGTCTTTGATTGATTGATTGATTGATTGAAAGGAGGCAGGCAAGGCAACGAGCTAGATGACACAAACTTTATTCCTTCTCCAACATAATTTACAGCAAAAGAGTTAACCGGGTCTCTGTGCATTCTTCTTTTATTTCTTCATTCCCATGCATCGAGACCTGGGACTTCCAACCATAACACATTATTGTATGAACAAAGAATTGTGTGGCATAGTAACATAACATAATGCCGGCACCGCTATAACACCTTTCTTCTCTCCGCGGCTCCGGTATCTGTTACTCTCCCCGGGGAAGGGGGCGGGCATAGAACCAACAGTCCTATCTGATGCCCCCCGGTGACACCTCCTCCTTCGGTCCATTGTCCTCCTCTCCCCTTGCCCTCTGTGGGTGGAGAAACCCCCACCCCATGCCCCCACACAGTCCCCCCCGGACACCCAGAAGGGGCGCTAACCCCCCCCCCCCCCCCCCCGTCCTTTGGGCTTGAGCCGGCACCCATAGTGGCTGTAGCGGGGGGTTGCTGATCCAGTCGAACCACCCTGCTGGTGAGGTGTAAAGGAGGGCATGTCAGCCTGTGGAGGGAAAGAAGGAGGGGGGAAAACACATTAACTTCGTGAGCGCAGGTCCCTGCTGAGGGATCACCACTTTGCGAAGCCACCAATGGTGGTTGTGTGCACCGGGGAGCTTGGGCCAACACCACCTGCTCATCTGCAAACACAAAAGTGGGCTTCAGCCTGTCAATGCAGACGGTCTCCCTACGTCCCCCCAAGTCTAATACAAAATGCTTCTCCCCAGGTTCCAACACCCTGAACGGTCCGTCATACAGTGGGAACAGCGAGGTCCGGTGCACATTGTGCATGACAAAAACAAAACTGGCGTTCTGCAAGCTTTTTGGGATGAATGTGCGGGGAAAACAGTGGTGGGCCCATTACACTCACAGCCTCCATGATGTGAAAAATTGTGCGGGCGGATCAGCCTCGGGCACGGGGTTTTCCAGTAAAAACTCTCCGGGGATCCACAGCGGCTGAGAAAAAAACGAGTTCTGCCAGGGAGGCTGCTAAATCCTCCTTAGGTGCGGAGTGCAGCCCTAAAGGAACCCAGGGCAGGCAGTCGACCCAATTTGTGTCCGTGATCGAAGCTCTGAGCATTGCTTTAAGTGACCTATGAAAATGCTCGCATAACCCATTAGCTTGGGGGTTGTACATGGTAGTGCGGTGAATTTTGACCCCCAGGCTCTGGGCCATCATGGACCAGAGATCTGAAACGAATTGGGGACCCCTGTCATACGTGATGTCCGATGGAGATCTGAAACGTGCAATCCAAGCCAAAAAAAAAGTGCGCGCCACTTCTGCGGACGTGGTAGGAACCAGCAGGACCGCTTCAGGCCAGCGCGTGGTGCGGTCCACTACTGTCAAAAGGTGTGTGAAACC
The DNA here is from genome assembly GCA_020510985.1 of Pholidichthys leucotaenia. Lineage (NCBI taxonomy): Eukaryota > Metazoa > Chordata > Actinopteri > Cichliformes > Pholidichthyidae > Pholidichthys > Pholidichthys leucotaenia. Next base: position 362,631,286 of record CM035836.1, on the reverse strand, counting down.
TTGCGATGACCATTCCCAAAAACTCCTGTAGTGCCCTCACAGTCTGCGGGTGCGGATAGTCTGCCACAGCTCACACCTTACCCGATAATGGAATCGCGCCCTCCAGCGAAATGCAGGGGCCCAAAAAATCGATCTCTGGTACACCGAAATGGCACTTCGCCGGGTTAACTATCAGCCCGTGCGCTTCCAACCTCTGGAAAACCGTCTTGAGACGGGCGATGTGCTCCTCCTTGGACGTGCTAGCTACCAGGATATCGTCTAAGTAGACATAAATGAAAGACAAGTCGTGAAGCACTGCGTCCATCATCCTCTAGAAAGTCTGTGCTGCGCCTTTTAATCCAAACAGCATGCGTAAAAATTCGAAAAGGTCGAAGGGAGTTATTACCGCTGTTTTTGGAATGTCTTCTGCACACACTGGGACCTGATGGTATCCGCGGACCAGATCCACTTTCAAAAAAACAAGCGCCCCGGCCAGGTGGACGGAAAAATCCTTGATGTGAGGAATTGGATAACGATTGTGTTCCGTGGCGTTATTCACGCTCCAAAAATTGCTGCACGCCTCGTTCTTTTGTCTTCTGGTGTCCGTCCTGGCTACCACGAACAGCTCCTCGACTTCGCTAGAGTCCCTCATGGATGCCGGTGCCACTGTCTGCAGGCTGGGAGCTCTGGTCGCCAAGATGATGCGGTCCGCTTCCTGCGCCAGAACGCGGTTGTCTTGAGCAACCAGCCGCTGCAAGTTGGCCAGGATTGCCCTCGCTGTAGCCAGTAGGTTCCTGAGGAACAAGTGGGCAAACAGGAAAGATTCGTTGTCCTTCCCCCTCAGCGCCAATATGCTCTCCATAAGCTCCACTGCTGACTTGTCCCCTAACTCCGAACACGTTAGGAGTGTCTCTGGCCTCTCACTGTCAGAAAGGGTATAGCGCTGGAGAAGCATCCTCTTGAGTGCTTCATATTGTCCTTGGGCCGGCGGCTCCTGGAGCAGGCTCCTCACCTGTTGGCGTGGTGGGCGCATCCAGTGCAGTGACCCCGTAGTAATACCTGGTATCGTCCGTTGTTATCTTGCAGAGTGCGAACTGGGCTTCTATGTGCAAGAACCACGTGGTCAGGTTGTGAAGCCAGAAACCTGGGAGCTTGACTGAGACCATGCACGTGGTGCTGGTGCTCTCCCTCCAGGCAGTCTCCGGGGTTGTACTCAGCTCGCTTTCCATTGCATGTCTTTGGGTCACCATTGTGGAGAAAGGAGACAGGTGAGGCAACGAGCTGGATGACACAGAAACATTATTCCTTCTCCAACATAATTTACAGCAAAAGAGTTAACCGGGTCTCTGTGTATTCCTCTTTTATCTCTTTATTCCCATGCATCGAGACCTGGAGCTTCCGACCATAACACATTGTTGTCGGAACAAAGAATTGTGTGACACATTAACAAAATATAATGCCGGCGCCGCTACAACATCTATCTACTCTCCGTGGCCCTGGCATCTCTTACTCTCCCCGGGGGGCGCATGGAACCAACAGTCCCCTCTGATACCCCCTGGTGACATCTCCTCCTTCGGTTCATTGTCCTCCTTTCCCCTTGCCCTCTGAAACCCCCACCCCATACCCCCACAGGGTATTCAAAAGTGATCAACAGTGACTATACATTTGTAGTGATAAAAAGCTATTCATTAAATGGTTAAAATTTTCATAGAAGCTCTCACTGATGATTTAAAAATTATAAGGCTTGGATGTCAGGGCAATAATTCAGTCAGTGTGTTATGTCTATAGAGCATAGGCATAATAATAATAATAATAAAAAAACTTTACCAGATACAGTTGAAACCAGAAGGTTACATGCACTGTACAAAAAGCTATCCCACAGAAAATTTGTTTGCAGAGCTGAAAAGACATGTGTGAGCAAGGCGGCCTACAAACCTGACTCACTTAACACCAGTTCTGTCAGGAGGAATGGGCCAGAATACCAGCAAACTACTGTGAGAAGCTTGTGGAAGGATACCCAAAATGTCTGACCCAAGTCATACAGTTTAAAGGTAATGCTACCAAATACTAAGGAGATGTATGTAAACTTCTAACTTTGAAAAAAGTAATAAAAAATTCTCTTAAAACACCTATTTAGCAAATAGAAATAATTTTTGTAATCCTCACTGACGTAAAACAGGAAAAGTTTAGTCTGATTTAATGTCAGACAGTGACAAAAGAGGTTATGTGTCTTTTTATACTGTGTATGTAAATATCTGGGCTCAACTGTATGTCCATTACTTTCCTAAAGGGAAAATGCACTGTACCAGGCTATATTCAACTTTGGGAGACTGACTGGCATATGTGTACAACAATCGGTTTGTTATCATAAAGTCGTAACTGGAGAAATAGACTATCATGTTTTCGGGATGTCTACATGGTAAGAAGTGAGCACCAAGATCTGTGCTGTGCTGTATTGTTTGTAGTTTACAGCTGTAGCATTTTTCTCTCACAGTAAAATACAGTAGCACCAGGATGCTGCTTTATCTTGTTGTATGCTCAGCTTTTTGTCAGGTCAGGCATTGATTTGCTTGCTACCGGATAACCATGAAAACCAGTACTACCTGTCTCATGGGTTGGGCCGTCGGCGACTCAACCGGCATCCCCGCCCTTCTGAGGGCGTGGAGGGTGAAACAGGGCATCCTGGCAGAACTAAAAACAATATCTGTCACAGGTCTGTGGTGGACCACTCCCAGTTACACAGGGTGAGACTGGACATCCTGGCAGATAAACACATCTGTCACAAGGTCTGTGGTGGACTGTGCCAGTCGGTGCATTGTGACATGCACTACACAAAGAGCAGAGATAAACAAACCTATCATCTGGTCAGTCACTGCAACAGATACTGGAGTCAGTTTGTCTTGGCTTCTCCTTGCCACTGATATTACCTTTATCTGCCAAGAATGTGCTGCTAGTCCAGCAAAAGCTAGCAGTACTCAAATACTTTGCAAGCAGTTTCATGAAATGGTCAATCAGAAAGCAACTCACACCGGCTCGGACGCTGCCTGGGCTTACAAGGTCAGCGCTGATCTGTTCATACTCCGACAGGCAGCAAAAAGTAAGCTAGGAGCTGGAAGACAAAAGAAGAGGAAAACAGCAACCTTGTGTGTAGCAGAATGGAATGTACGCACTCTGTTGGACAGAACAACATCACAGCACCCAGAAAGACAGACCACGCTTGTGGCCCTGGAAATGAACAGGTACAATGTAGAGCTGCACTTAGCGAAACAAGATTGCCTGGATATGACAGCTTGGAAGACCATGGGTACATCTTCTTTCGGAGTGGGAGATCAACTCAAGAAAGGAGAGAAGCAGGAGTGGGCTTTGCAGGTAGAAAGGAGATAGCAACAATGCTTGATGAGGAACCGGTGCCAATCAACAACAGGATAATGACTATGAGACTCCCACTACAGCGGAAGATGTATGTCACACTCATCAGTGTATATGCCCCAACAATGACCAACACAGAGAAGGTGAAGGAAGAGTTCTACAGTGATTTACGTGGGACTATCAGGTGTGTACCGACTGATGACAGGCTGATACTCGTTGGAGATTTTAATGCCAGAGTTGGTTCAGACACCGAGAAATGGAAAGAAGTGCTAGGCAGTCATGAAGTAGGCAAGTGCAATGCTAATGGAGAACTTCTACTTTCACTATGTTCAGAGTACAACCTTGTGATAACCAACACTCTATTTAAGCACAAGGACACACACAAGAAGACATGGATGCACCCAAGATCCAAACACTGGCACTCATTAGACTACATCATAGTCAGGCAGAGAGACAGAAGGGATGTATTTGACACCAGAGCAATGAGAGGCGCGGACTGTGGCACTGATCATGTTATGCTGAGATCTAGATTAAGGATTTGCAGACGAAAACAGCACTGCAGGATGGGTGCGAAGCCACCACGGAAGCTAAACACTAGTGCACTGAAAGGCCAAAAGAAGCAGGAAGAACTTACACAAGAAATGGATGAAAACTTGAAAGACTGGGACAGCAACAACTCAGAGAATGACATAGAAGAGAAATGGGCAACACTGAAGGATACGGTGTATCAGACTGCAAGTGATGTATTAGGCTACCCTGAGAGGAAACATCAAGATTGATTTGATGAGCATGATGAACACCTGAAGAAACTACTAGAAGTGAGGAATACAGCTAGGCAGTGTCACGCCGCGCCATTCATCAGCGGCGCCACCTGCTCACGCACCTGACAATCATCAGCGGCGAGGGATAAAGGCTGTCTCGCCCGGAGGCTCGGCCTGAAGCCGTCAGACTTCGTCCCTCACCGTTGTGAGCATACTTCTCTTCAGCATCACCTTTTTGGTAAGAAGATCGCTTACCTCTCTTCTTCAGTCTTCTCCCCTGTGCACAGGTGGATTCCCCAGCGGCGGACATCTCCTCTCCATCGCCCAATCCTCGCTGCTGTACGGAGCTCTCCAGGTGGCTGTCTTCCGGGCTTCGCCCCCTTGTTGTGCCAGCTGTCCTGACCCACCAAGTAAGTCCTTCTCTCGCCATAAATCCCTCCTGTGTTGGTGTATGCCCGTCACCCTCTCCCTGTGCTCTCTCCATAGGGTTGCTCGGCTGTACGGTCACCTGCCTCTGTGCCTGGAGCAGACACCATCACCGACACATTTACATCCCGCAGACACGCACTCATTCACTCCTGCTGTTAATAAACTCTTTGAACTACTCTAAGCCTGTGTGTGTGCGTCTCCTGAGCCGTGCATTATGTCAGTACGGCTTCAGCAGAGCGGCTCGGCGGACGGCGGGCTCGCACACCGGTTTACCACTCTCGAGGCTAGAGTGGATCAGATTGCTTATCAACAGCAGGTTATCCTAAATCAATTATTAAACTTAACTAACCGGTTGGGCCGCTTAGATCCTCAACAGCCGTTCCCCCCGGCTCGTCAGGGTGGCGCGGCTCCTGCCGTTCCAGCGGCCGTCCAGCCGGCTCCAGTGGCACCGGTTCGGCTCACACCGATTCCGACCCCCGCCCGCTTTAGCGGTAAGCTCGGTGGAGCGCGGGGGTTCATTATGCAGTGTGAGTCCGTGTTCCACCGTGTGCCCGGAGATTTTCCCTCGGATCACAGTCGGATTGGTTACATAGGGAATCTTCTGGAGGGGCGTGCGTTGACTTGGACCTACGCCGTAATGGCGAGGCCCAGTTATGCCACCCTCACCTATGACCAGTTCGTGAGGCGCTTTCTGGAGGTCTTTGACCATTCTCAAACTGAGACGGTCCAGGTCGATCGGCTTCTCGCTCTCCAGCAGGGAGGCCGGTCGGCAGCGGACTACTCGGTCGACTTCCGGGTAGCGGCGGAGGAATTGGGCTGGGAGGAACGCTCCCTCTGTGGCCTGTTCCTCCGCAGCCTCAATAATGATCTGAGGGATGAACTGGCTGGACGGGATATCCCTGGGACGCTAGCAGAGCTGACATCCTTAGCGATAAGTTTGGATAACAGGCTGCGCGAGCGCTCCTCGGGGCGGAAGTCTTCTTCTTCTCGCCCTCGTGGAGTCTCGCCGCACCTGTTCCAGGCTCGCCCCCTGGCGGCGCCGCCGGCATCGTGCCCCGAGGAGTCGGAGCCGATGGTGACGGGCTGGACCAAGCTTTCCCCTGCGGAGAAACAACGCCGCCGTGAGTTGGGCCTCTGCATGTATTGCGGAGGTGACCAACACACTGTGGAGCGTTGCCCGCGGAAAGCCAGTCGGCGGGGTCCGCGAATTGCTGTAGGGAGCCTCGCGGATCCCAACCGGTTAGACACTCTCACTCAATTAAAGCTGCCCATCCGTTTTTGCCACAATCCCACTGGGCACCTCACCCACGCACTGGTGGATTTGGGCGCAGAGGGCAGCTTCATATCACAAGGCCTGGCAACCCGATTGGGCATCCGCTGTCAGGCATTAAAACACCCCATCTCCCTGGTCCATCTCTCCCGTGCCTCCCTTGGGAGAGTTTCTCACCAAACCATGCCTGTCCCAGTCATCATCTCAGGGAACCACCGGGAGGAGATGGTATTTTACGTCCTGCCCAACTCTGTGTCGCCCGTCATCCTGGGGTATCCCTGGCTACGCCTCCACAACCCTGTCCTGGACTGGAGGTCCGCTGGGGTATCGGCATGGAGTACCTTCTGTATGGGCACCTGCCTTCAGTCCACTGCCTGCTCCCCGTCCGCGGCTCCCCCTGTGGCGGATACAGCACCTCCGGACCTGTCACTGGTGCCTCCGGAATTTCACGACCTGGGTATGGTATTTAGTAAATCGAAAGCTATGTCTCTTCCCCCGCATCGACCATATGACTGTGCCATCAATCTCCGCCAGGGGGCTCCCCTGCCATCTGGTCAGCTCTACAGCCTGTCGGCGCCGGAGAGGGAGACAATGAATACGTACCTAAAGGAATCACTGAGCGCTGGGATTATTCGCCCATCGTCGTCACCCGTGGGGGCAGGGTTTTTCTTTGTCGGGAAAAAGGACGGTTCCCTCCGTCCCTGCATAGACTACCGAGCGCTTAATGACATCACTGAGAGGGACCGTTACACCCTGCCCCTCATGGACACTGCTTTCCACTCCCTCCAGGGGGCGACCTGGTTTACCAAGCTGGATCTACGCAGCGCTTACCACCTCGTCCGGATCCAGGAAGGAGATGAATGGAAAACAGCCTTCCGTACCCCGAACGGCCACTTTGAGTATCTCGTCATGCCGTTCGGGTTGACCAACGCTCCTGCCGTCTTTCAGCGCCTCATCAATGACGTCCTCCGGGATTTCATCGGCCTTTTCGTGTTCGTCTACCTGGACGACATTCTGATCTTCTCCAGGTCCAGAGATGAGCACCAGGTCCATGTGAGGCGGGTCCTCCAAAGACTGCTGGAGAATCGTCTGTACGTGAAGGCTGAGAAATGCGAGTTCTACGCTAGGACCACATCCTTCCTGGGATTCATCATCGCCCAGGACCAGGTGCTCCCAGACCCGGAGAAGGTGAAGGCAGTGGTGGAGTGGCCTACTCCCGCATCCCGGAAGCAGGTGCAACAGTTTGTTGGCTTCGCCAATTTTTACCGCCGCTTTGTCCCGAATTTCAGCTGGATCGTCGGACCGCTGACCCGCCTCACGTCCCCGAAGGTCCCGTTCCGGTGGACTGAAGAGGTCGATGCTGCCTTTAAGGTGCTGAAGGCGGAGTTCTCCTCCTCCCGGGTCCTTCGCCAGGTCGACCCCGCGCTGCAGTGCATTGTGGAGGTGGACGCATCGGACATGGGAGTGGGAGCAGTGTTATCCCAACGATCACCGGACGATGGCGCCAAGCGACCGTGCGCCTTCTTCTCCCGGCGCCTGTCCTCGGCGGAGAGGAACTACGATGTGGGGGACAGAGAGCTCCTGGCCATTAAACTCGCCTTACAGGAGTGGCGCCACTGGCTAGAGGGGGCGGACCTGCCGTTTGTGGTCCTGACGGACCACAAGAACTTAGAATACTTACGATCTGCCAAGCGCCTGAATGCCTGCCAAGCACCTGAATGCCCGCCAGGCGCGCTGGTCTTTGTTCTTCGCCAGGTTCCGCTTCTCGATCACCTTCAGGCCGGGCTCCAAAAACGGCCTGCCTGACGCCCTCTCTAGGCAGTTCACCCCCGTGGAGGCTGAGGAGACGCCCCACACTATCCTGCCCAGGTCGTGCGTTGTGGGAGCCATCTCTTGGGACATTGAAGACAAGATCCGGAAGGCGCAGGAGGTGGAACCTGATCCTGGCGGCGGACCGGAGGGAAGACTGTTCGTCCCATCTGCGGTCCGAGGAGAGGTCATCCACTGGCTCCACACCTCCCGGCTCACCTGTCATCCCGGCACCTCTCGGATGATCAGCCTCCTCCAACGGTCCTTTTGGTGGCCAGGCCTGCGGAGGGATGCAGCCCACTATGCCCGGGCTTGCCCAATCTGTGCCACCAGCAAGTCGGGAAATGCCCCCCCCAGCGGGTCTGCTCCAGCCTCTGCCCGTCCCCGGCAGGCCCTGGTCGCACATCGCACTGGATTTCGTCACCGGACTCCCCGTTTCCAACTCCTTTGACACCGTCCTGACCATCGTGGACCGTTTCTCCAAGGCGGCACACTTCGTCCCCCTGCGAGGTCTCCCTACTGCCCTGGAGACGGCGGGCCTCCTCGTCCAACACGTGGTCAGGCTGCACGGGATTCCGGTGGACGTGGTCTCGGACCGGGGCCCCCAATTTTCATCCGAGGTTTGGAGATCTTTTTGTAACGCCATCGGAGCCAAGGTGAGCCTCTCCTCCGGCCATCACCCCCAGTCTAACGGGCAGTGTGAGAGGACCAATCAGGAGCTGGAGGCTGCGCTCCGCTGTGTTACCAGATCCAAGCCGACGTCCTGGAGCAACCATCTCGCCTGGGTGGAGTATGCCCACAACACCGCCCGCTCTTCTGCAACGGGGATGTCCCCCTTCAAGGCGTCCCTGGGTTACGACCCCCCGCTGTTTCCGGCGCAGGAGAACGAGGTTGCTGTCCCCTCTGTTAGGGCGCACCTTAGGCAGTTCCGCTCCACCTGGGCTGCCGCGCGTCATGCGCTTTTACGCACAGCGGAGCGCAACAGGACCGTGGCGGACCGGCACAGACGACTTGTCCCGGCGTACAGAGTTGGGCAACTCGTGTATGTGTCTACCCAGGACGTCACATTAAAAGGCGAGAGGAGGAAGCTGGCACAGCGATTCATGGGTCCCTTTCCCATCACCCGGATCATCAACCCGGTGGCTGTGCGCGTGGCTATTCCCCCCTCCCTTTGCATCCATCCCACTTTCCACGTGTCGAAGGTGAAACTGGCAGTCACTGATCCCCTTTGCCCTCCTCCTGCAGCGCAACCCGCGCCCCGGATGATTGGTGGCCATCCGGCCTGGTCCGTCTCCTCCATCCTGGACTCCCGGCGCCGAGGTCGTGGGTTGCAATACTTGGTGGACTGGGAGGGCTATGGGCCCGAGCATCGACAATGGGTGCCCCCGTCGTTTGTGTTGGACCCATCGCTCATCGCGGACTTCCACTGAGCGCACCCGGATAAGCCATCGCCAGGAGGCGCTGCTAGAGGGGGGAGTACTGTCACGCCGCGCCATTCATCAGCGGCGCCACCTGCTCACGCACCTGACAATCATCAGCGGCGAGGGATAAAGGCCGTCTCGCCCGGAGGCTCGGCCTGAAGCCGTCAGACTTCGTCCCTCACCGTTGTGAGCATACTTCTCTTCAGCATCACCTTTTTGGTAAGAAGATCGCTTACCTCTCTTCTTCAGTCTTCTCCCCTGTGCACAGGTGGATTCCCCAGCGGCGGACATCTCCTCTCCATCGCCCAATCCTCGCTGCTGTACGGAGCTCTCCAGGTGGCTGTCTTCCGGGCTTCGCCCCCTTGTTGTGCCAGCTGTCCTGACCCACCAAGTAAGTCCTTCTCTCGCCATAAATCCCTCCTGTGTTGGTGTATGCCCGTCACCCTCTCCCTGTGCTCTCTCCATAGGGTTGCTCGGCTGTACGGTCACCTGCCTCTGTGCCTGGAGCAGACACCATCACCAACACATTTACATCCCGCAGACACGCACTCATTCACTCCTGCTGTTAATAAACTCTTTGAACTACTCTAAGCCTGTGTGTGTGCGTCTCCTGAGCCGTGCATTACGTCAGGCAGGAAAACCTACAGTGTAACACAAGGTCAAAGAAGGAGAAATACTCAAAGGCTCAGAGTGAGCTACAGAAGTACACCAGAGAGATGAAGTCCAACTGGTGGGATGAAAAAGCGGAGAAACTTCAAACTGCAGCAGACAAAAAGGGCATGAAAACATTCTTCACAGGTTTGAGAGAAATCTATGGCCCTAAACCAAGAGGATTGATCCAACTAAAGGCTATGGATGGTGAAACGGTTTTGCAGGAGAAAGACAAGATCCTGGACAGATTTGCAGACCACTTTGACCAACTACTAAACAACCCTGGAGATCTCATTGAAGAGGCTAAAGAAGCTCTAGTGCAGCAACCAGCTGTTTCAAGTCTGGATGAACCACTAAATTTTGATGAACAAATTTCAGCTATCAGGACAACACAGGATGGTAAAGCTCCAGGAAGGGATGGAATTCCAGCAGAAGTGTGGAAATTTGGTGGTGTTCAGCTGACCAACTGCCTGCACAAGCTCATCCAAGAGATATGGGATGCCCAGAAAGTACCTCAAGACTGGAAGGATGCAAGTATTGTGCCTTTGTTCAAGAAAGGTGACAGGGAGGATTGTGGAAATTACCGAGGTATATCACTACCAGCCACTGTTGGTAAGATTCTCTCACATGTACTACTTAACAGACTCAGTGAACACATCTCGCAGAATGTACTACCAGAAACCCAGTGCAGCTTTAGAAGTGGAAGAAGCACAATGGACATGATTTTCTGCTTGAAACAGGTTCAAGAAAAGTGTATCGGACAGAACATGCCACTTTATGTAGTCTTCATAGACTTCAGTAAAGCCTTCGATACTGTTTCGCGACAAGGATTTTGGCAGGTACTCAAGAAATATGGTTGTACAGAGAAGTTTGTCAGCCTGATCGAGGCACTCCATACAGGTATGCAAGCAAACGTGGCAATGAGTGGTTCAGTATCTAAAGACTTTTCAGTAAGCAACGGGGTGAAACAAGTGTGTGTGCTGGCACCTACACTCTTCTCGCTATATCTGGGAGCCATGCTTGAGGTGGCCTTCAAACACACTTCAGAAGGAGTATACATTAAAACAAGGAAAGAAGCAGAATTGTTCAATGTGGCACAGTTTAAAGCCAAGAGTAAGACATCGATAAAGATAGTAAGAGAAATGGTCTTTGCCGACGACAGTGCTCTAGTTGCACACAGCATGGAAAATATGCAATCTTTAGTGGAGAAATTTGCAAGAGCAGCTAGCCAATTCAGCCTCCAAATCAACATCAAGAAGAGAGAGTGTCTTTATCAACCACCAAAGTTCCAATTATCAACATCACTACCAGAAGAGATCAGCATTGGTACAGAGCCACTAGTCAAGTGCAAGACTTTCAAGTACCTAGGGAGTACTGTTTCAGAGAATGCTAGGCTGGAGGATGAACTATCTCTCAGAATGGGGAGAGCGAGCGCTGTGTTTGGAAACTTGAGGGAGAGACTGTGGAAGAATCAACTTGTGTGAATCCGTGTGAAATGCAAAGTGTACAGAGCGACAGTACTGGCTACTCTATTGTACGGTGCTGAAACTTGGACTGTCTACAGAGTACAGGTGAAGAAACTCCACGCGTACATGATGAGACACCTTCGAGCCATAATGAACATCTCATGGAAAGACAAGATAATCAACATAGAAGTGTTGAAACGAGCTGGTCTACCATCAATGGAGGACATGCTAATACAGATGAACCTGAGATGGCTCGGACATGTTGAGAGGATGGACCACCAGCGTCTCCCTCGGCAGTTACTCTACTCACAGTTATGCGAGGGCGAACGCAATCAGGGTAGACCAAGGCTCAGATTTAAAGACACTGTAAAAAGAAACTTGAAGAAGTTGGACATAGACAGGAGTTCCTGGCAGCAGAAGGCAAAGGACAGAGCTGTGTGGAGGAATCTGATCAGACCTAAATGAAACAGTCATTGTCGCCCACGACAGACTGCTATGATGATGATGATGATGATGATGATGATGATGCTCAGTAATCTTCAACTTAAGGTGCATTCACACCAAAAGCAAACAGGCAAATTTTTCATGCAGCACGATTACATTATAACTCAATGTAAACATGCCAACAGACATGAATAGTGAGATGCAGACTAGGCAAAGTTGTCTTTAAAACTTCTGCAGCTGGGTTCAACCTGCTGTGGAAATTCCCAAAATAACGTCATGCTTATGTTTACATTATCCGACTGAGGGCTCACCAGAAAATGATGTCTCAAGCCTCCAATACTTTACAGATGATCCCATGTTTATGTTGCTAGCTAGCTTGCTAGGACATCTGTGGCCGGAAACCGTGGGTAAATAACTCCAAAAACCCGATTCAGCTGAAGAGTTCCCAGTACTCCTGTCTCCTGGTGAGTGAGTTTCATTTTCTAACTAATTTACTCTGCAACGGTGATAATTTTACTACATCCGCTAGCTAAGCTAGCTAGCGGACATGAACGCTCGACGACAAAAATTCCGCGTACTTGCGTCTTCCCATCGATTTTCTATGGATTCGCACCGCCCATTCACGTTTGGTGTGAAAGCAGCTTTAGAAGTAGCTTCTAATGACCAGTGTTGGGCAAGTTACTAAAAAATAGTAACTAGTTACAGTAACTAGTTACTTCTTTTAAAAAGCAACTGAGTTACTTACCAGTTACTGCATGATTAAAGTAACTAGTTACTTTGTAACTCTGTAGTAATGTAATGTTACTGTAATGCTCTTTTCACACGTCTTAGTAAATCCTCTTTACACCGCCTACAGTTAGCCCAACACTCTGCTGCTAGATTACTAACTAGGTCCAGTAGATTCTGTCATATCACTCCCATTTTGGTCTCCTTGCATTGGCTTCCTGTAAATTATAGAGTTAATTTTAAAGTTCTTGTTCTTACTTACAAAGCCATTCCTGATGAGGCACCTTTTTATATCAGTGACCTGCTCCATCTACACCATCCCAGCAGGTCTCAGGTCTTCTAATCAGAATCTACTGGTAGTCCCTAGCACTAGGCTCAGAACCAAAGGCGATAGAGCCTTTGCTGCTGTTGCTCCCAGACTTTGGAACTCCTTACCTTTTGAACTTAGATCTGCACCTTCCATTGATGTTTTTAAGAAGCAACTAAAGACCCACCTTTTTAGCCTAGCTTTTTAATTAACCACAGTATGTGCTGACTGTATTTTTATGTGCTTTTACTGTCTACTTTGTTCTTTTACTGCTTTATGTTTGTATTTTTATTTGCTTTTTTTTTTTTTACCATGTTAAGCATGGTATGTAATGTGTTTGTATGTTTGTATTTTTATTTGCTTTTTTTTTTTTACCATGTTAAGCATTTTGTGACTCTGTGAAAAGTGCTCTATAAATAAACTTATTATTATTATTATTATTATTATTAATACTTGGAAAAGTCACTTTCACGTTACTTTTAAATGCATACTTAAATCATCTTGCACACATAACAGGATCAAGGGCCCCTTGTTTTCATCAGAAAAAGGAAAAAAAAAACAAGAAAACTGATGAGAAAAAAAAAGTCTTATCTCACAGAGAAAAAATGTCTCAGATTTACACAAACTATTGTAATCAGTAGAAAGTCAGAAATTTACTGGAAATAAAGCTGTAAATTCACAGAGAAAATTTTGGACCCCCTGGTGGGCCATTTGTGGTCCACAAGCCATATGTTTGACACCCCTGGGCCAGCCCATTAAAAGTGCACATTGAGAGGAATTACTTCCATGAAATAGTTGGATATCACAACAGCATGTAAATGAATAAGATAAAATAAACCAGAAAGCACAGATAAATGAAAGATCGCCTTAAGCTGTTCTCTACTGCAGCAAATCACAGTCACTTTTTCTCTGTGCGGTAAGAAAACATTTACACAACTACGGGCATTAAATGCAGCTTCTTGCTCTAAAAATACTCATTTTTAACCACAGAGATAGGAGCTGATGTTGGGGCTACTCACCGCTCAGACAACGGGTGATAAAGGCTCGATATGAGAAGTTGCCACACCACGGCATTTCTTCCCACTGGGTGCGGTGTGAACTAGGGCAGGACAGGAAACCGACTAGCAGAGGAGACTGACGGTTGCGTCAGTTATGTAGGATAAGTTTATATTTATTTGCACTAAAAATATCTATCCATATTAGTAAAACGAGTAACGCGAGTAACGCATCTGATTAAATTTCAGTAACTGTAACACATTACTGAATTTTTAAACAGTATTTTTGTTACACAGCACGTTACTGCAAAAGTAGTGGCATTACAGTAATGCGTTACTCCCAACACTGCTAGTTGCTAATAACACACACACACACACACACTCTCTCACACACACACACACACACACGCTCACACACACACACATATAAAACTAAGCTAAAATCAGTAATTCATGACTGACCTCAGTGGGCATGCAACCTTAATACTAGTACTTTTAAAATTAACATACAAGAATAAAATTCATTTACACATTTTTCAAACATGCACACCTTGAAAAAAAAATCAAAAATTATTGAAATTCTTCAAACCCATTATTGACTGTCCAACACAGAACGGTATGTCAGCGTCCCACTTGATTTTCCAGGGTGTCCTGAAAAAGAGAATAATCTGTGAATTGAGAGTTTTGTAAAAATGCAGTCATTTCATTCATTCAGTAGAGCTGTAGAGGCACAAGTAAACATATTCCAGAGTCGTCCACCGGGGGTACTGTTGAGCTGTGGATAATTCCTAGAATCTTATGAAATGCAGTCACAGAGTCTGGAAGATGTCAAAAGGGTTATTAATCAATAAAACAGTCTTGAGAGGAAGGAAGTTTCATTTATTTACGAGGTAGACTAATCCGTTAAAAGGGATCCTTATCGTACTTCTTGACAAAGGAATGTTGTTTCCACGGTGGCCCTGAGATGAAGGAAACAATTGTTGACCAGGCTTTTGGGTGAAACAGTTTCCCGGAGAGTAATTTTATTGATGAGCCAAGGGAATGATGCTACAGTATATTGGCCTGGATTTCTGGAAACATCAGAAAGCAGCAAAGAAGCTAGTGAGATTGTAGTCAGAGGCATTTTTACAAGTCTTGTACTGCTGCAGCTGTATCAAACTTAGCACAGGACAAACAGTACTCAAATGAAGATGGTACAGAGATGGATGGAATTTTAAGGAGACATATGTCATGATGCTATGATGGAAGAGACAATGATGCCTATTTTATTGCACATTCACCCGTTTGTGCTGTTAACATGTCCACTGATTGGAGGTGAGGTCATTAATAACCCATGCCCATTGTAGAATCAGTTTGACCAAGGACTGAATTCCTGTTCAATGCGAATTGCCACTATAGACACAATAGAGAGGATTTTTGTGTGTTGTTGGACCAGTGTGAAAGGGACTAATGTTAACTTCCCTTCACTATTCAAACAGTTTTTTTATGGTCTCTGGTATGACATGATGATTTCCTGAAGTCATAAACTCCTGGCTCCCGATCCTGTGACCACAAAATCCCACCACAACCAAAGTTTTCAAAACTTCCACTCAGTATCTTTAAACTTGTACTTCAGACTTGAACAAAAAGCCCTAAACAAGTCTGTCTGAAAAAAGTTATTAATGTAATTTAAAGGTCTTTCATTGTGTTCCTGAAAATCTCCAACCATCCATCTTCTACCGCTTTTCCGGAAGTCCGGGTAGGGGAATCAGCAGTTCAAGCACAGAAGCCCAGACTTCCCTCTCCCCAGCCACCTGCTTCAGCTCTTCAGAGAGGATACCAAGACATTCATTGGCCAGCTGGGAGATGTAGTCTCTCCAGCGAGTTCTGGGTCTGCTCCAGCCTCTCTTCCCAATTGAATGTGACCGAAACACCTCAAGTGGGAGGCATCCAGGAGGCATCCTGATCAGATGCCCGAACCACCTCAACTGGCTCCTTTCAATGTGGAGAAGCAGCGGTTCTACTCTGAGCCTCTCCCACATGACTGAGCTCCTCACCCTATCTATAGGGGTGAGTCCAGCAATCCTACGAAGAAAGCTCATTTCAGCCGCATGTATCCACAATCTCATTCTTTCGGTCATTACCCAAAGCTCATGACCATAGGTAAGGGTAGGAACGTAGATTGAAGGATAAATCGACAGCTTTGCCTTAGAGCTTAGCTCCTTCTTCACCACAACAGACTGGTACAATGTCCGCATCACTGCAATTGCTGCTCCAATCCATCTGTCAACCTCTCGCTCCATTCTCCCCTCACTCGTGAATAAGACCCCAAGATACTTAAACTCTTCCACTTGGGGAAGGAGCTTGTCCCTAATCTGGAGAGGACAATCCACCTTTTTCTGGCTGAGGACCATGGGCTCGGACTTGGAGGTGCTGATTCTCATCCCAGCCATTTCACACTCAGTGGCAAACTGTCCCAATAAGACCTGTAGGTCATTGCTGGATGAAGCCAACAGGACAACATCATCTGCAAACAACAGAGATGAGATCCTGTGGTCACCAAGCATGACACCCTCCATTCCCTGGCTGTGCCTAGAAATCCTGTCCATAAAAATTATGAGCAGGATCGGTGACAAAGGGCAGCCCTGGTGGAGTACAACTCTCACTGGGAATGAGTCCGACCGAGTACTGGCAATATGAACCAAACTCTCACAATGGTTGTATAGAGACCCTATAGCTCATAACAACAAGCCTGATATCCCATACTCCTGAAGTACCCCCACAAAAAAACCATGAGGGATGTAGTCGAATGCCTTTTCCAATTCCACAAAACACATGTAAACTGGTTGGGCAAACTCCCACAAACCCTCGAGGATTCTTGAGAGGGTAAAGAGTTGGTCCGATGTGCCACGTCCAGAACAAAAACCACATTGCTCCTCTTGAATCCGAGGTGCGACCAACGGCTGGACTGTCCTCTCCAGTTCCTTGGCATAGACCTTCCAAGAGAGGCTGACGAGTGTGAGCCCTCTGAAGTTGGAGCACACCCTCTGATCCCCTTTCTTGAAGAGAGGAGCCACCACCCTTGTTTGCCATGCCAAAGGCACTGTCCCCGACCTCCATGCAATGTTGCAGAGGTGTGTCAAATATGACAGCCCTACAATGTCCAGCGCCTTGAGATACTCAGGACGAATCTCATCCACCCCTGGGGCCTGGCCACAAAAGAGCTTTATAACCACCTTGGCAACCTCAGCCCTTGTGATGGGCAAGCCACCCCCCTCGTCCACAAGCCCTGCTTCCTCTGTGGAAGGCGTGTCAGTGGGATTGCGGAGATCCTCGAAGTATTCTTTCCACCGCCGACGATATCTCCAGTTGAAGTCAGCAGCGCCCCATCCCCACCATACACACTGTGGAGTGTGGAGCTGCTTCCTTTTCCTGAGCCACCAGACAGTTTGCCAGAATCCCTTGAAGGCTGACCGAAAGTCTTGTTCTATGGCCTCACCGAACTCCTCCCACATCTGAGTTTTTGCTTCAGCAACCACCCGAGCTGCAATCCGCTTGGCCTGCCAGTACACCTCAGCTGCTTCAGGAGTCCCACAATCCAACCAAGCTCGATAGGACTCCTTCAGCTTAACGGTCACCCTCACCACTGGTGTCCACTACTTGGTTCGGGGGCTGTCACCATGAGATGCACTGATGACCTTGTGGCCACAGCTCTGAGCAGACGCTTCAACAATGAAGGTGGAGAACATGGACTATTCAGACCCCATGTCTCAAGACTCCCTTGGAATGTGGTCAAAGTTCTTCAGGAGGTGGGAGTTGAAGACCTCCCGGACAGAGGCCTCAGCCAGACATTCCCAGCACACCCTCACTATACATTTTGGTCTATCAGGTCTGAATGACATCCTGCCCTGCCATCAGATCCAACTCACCACCAGATGGTGATCAGTTGACAGCTCTGTACCTCTCTTTACCTGTGTGTCCAAGACATACAGTCGCAGGTCTGATGACATGATAACAAAATCGATCATTGACCTGCGACCTAGGGTGTCCTGGTGCCAGGTGCACATATGGACACCCTTATGCTTGCTTGAACATGGTGTTCGTTATGGACAAACTGTGGTTAGCACAGAAGTCCAATAACTGAACACCACTCGGGTTCAGATCGGGCAGGCCGTTCCTCCCAATCACCCCCCTCCAGGTTTCACTGTCGTTGCCCATGTGCACATTGAAGTCCCCCAGTAGGACAATGCTGTCTCCAAGAGGAGCACCTTCCAGCACCCCAGTCAGATACTCCAAAAAGGATGGGTACTCTGAATCATCATTTGGTGCATAGGCACAAATGATGGTCAGGACTCGTTTCCCAACCCGAAGGCAAAGGGAAACAACCCATTCTTTCACCGGGGAAAACTCCAATATAGAGGCAGCAAGGTGGTGGGGATACAAGAATACCCACCCCTGCTTGTCGCCTCTCGGCCGTGCAACTCCAGACTAGGCCAAGCTCCAGCCCCTCTCCAGGAGACTGGTTCCAGAACCAGAGCTGTGTGTTGAGGTAAGGCCGACTATATCTAGCCGGTATCTCTCAACCTCATGCCCCAGCTCAAGCTTCTTCCCCACCAGAGAGGTGACATTCCACATCCCGAAAGCCAGTTTGGGAAGCCTAGCATCAGACTGCCAAGGTCTCTGCCTTCGACCGCCACCTGATCCACATAGTACCGGACCCCCATGGTCCCTCCTGCATGTGGTGAGCCCACTGGAGGGGGGACCCATGTAACTCCTTCGGCTGAGCCTTGCTGGGTCCCATGGGCAGAAACCCAGCCACCAGGCACTAGCCATCGAGCCCCTCCCCCAGGCCTGGCTCCAGGGTGGGGCCCCGGTAACCCCATACCAGGCAAGGTACACTGAATCCTTGGTTGAGCATTCATCATGAGAGTCTGTTGGATCGTTCTTAGTCTGGCCCTTCACCCAGGACCAATTTATCTTGGGTGACCCTACCAGAGGCAAATTGCCCCGGACAACATAGCTCCTGGGATCACTAGGGCACGCAAACCCCCACCACGATAAAGTGATGATCCATGAGGGGTCCTGAAAGTCTATTCTCAATTTTTTGGATTTCATTTTTGTCATTAAATTTATCTTATACTGATGGGACCAACCTTTAAAAAAATCTTAGCACGAAGAACTACTGAGTTACTACATGATTGACCCAAATCCTAAATAAGTTTGGAGACAGCCAATTATCTCACGTCACACTTGCTCTTTCACAGCACTTCCATCATCCAAAGTTGAGCTTTGATTATTTATGGATTGCTATTTATCTGGGAGTTTTTCTATTCTTTCTACACAAGATAAACTTACCTATTGGCACATGCACAAAATTATTCACATCATTTGTAATATAATTAATCACAAAAACACAAATCAAGGTCTGTGGGGATCAATATCATGCCCAAGGACATTTCACTAGCATGTCCAGGAGCCAGGGACCTCATGACTGACTCTGTCTGCTAAACTGTAGCCCCTGTGGCTACAATAGGCAATGGTATTACCTAGCTGGGGCTTGAACCCACAGCCTCCCAGTTGTGGGGCAGATGCTCTACCATTAGGGTACCACACTGGTTGCCAAGCATAGCAACATAATGGCCATAAGTTACAAGGTAACCTGATCTGTATTTTCCTTGTATTTTGAACAATTTCAAGGTTTGCTGAAGAAAAGTAAGCACTGAGTCCAGTACTTCATCATGAGTCCGGTTTTCTTATCAGCAGTAAAATGACCCAACGAGAATCCCTTCTTGGCGCTAGCAGTGACCACATATATCTTAAAACTCCAACTGGATTAGAGACATTGCGCTACTGGAATTGAAATAGCTGGAATAGAGCAGCTATAAAATGGGCTGTATTTCTGAGAAGGCATTAGTCCAGCCCACTGGGGCACGTAGTGTGGTGCTGGTATGTGAAAGAGATCAGAGAGAGGGGCATCCTCCTCTGCAGCTCCATTGTAGTCCAGGTAGCTTAGATCAAACAGAGCAATCCCCATGGAGCTCCCCAGAAAGTGCTTACCAGGAGGCAATCTTCGGCAGCCCCAAAAGAGAGGCATGGCATATGGCCTTTTGAAGATAGTGGCTTGAGATTAGAGCATATCCCAAATCAGGAAGTGTTAAGAGGGGGTGAGCTGGAACCATGCTGGCAAGAGATGGAATGGCAGATAAGGGAAAAAACAAAAATCTTAATGCAGCAATTTCAAAGTAGATAGAACAAAATGTTTTTAAACCTGTTTAGATATTGATCTGGACCATCAGGTCTTCAAGAACTGACTGGAATTCAATAAAGATGATGCTGTAAGTGTAACACCTTGTCTCACTCCTTCTACTCTCTGCAAATTAGACAGTTCTTGAAAGGATTATCACTTGTTTTTCACTTTGTGTGGACGCTAATTTTCTGTCTAGACCAATTTCCTGCTCTATTTTCATATCTGCGCTTCCCTACTCTATTGAAGAGAACAAAAGCCAATACAATACAGTGTATAATAGCACAATTTATGACTCACTGTAGTAGCAGTGTGTGTGTGTGTGTGTTCTCTCTCTATCTCATCGAACGTTGTTTCTGACAGCTGTTCCCCGCAGCAGCGTAGACAGTTGGCCAGTGCTGCGGTGCCATTTTATCTTCCAAACATCTGAGTAATAGAAAAACTGTTTCATTGCGTGCTAAGGGGGCTGATATAAAAGGCACCTCACTTGACCGAGACTTATTACCACTCTATTTGTGAAGCGATGTCTTGGTGATATTTTGTCTGATAAGATGGCAATTTCAATAAGAGGCTTCACTGCCTTTTGGCCCCTGGGGGCTTTGGCTCGAGTGGGAGGGATATATTTCACAGGGGAGAGCTTGATGAAATAAGGAGTGAGCATTTGCAAAAGTGAGATAAAACTCTCTCTCTCTCTCCTCAGACATTTTCACAGGGAGTCATAAGAAGTTTGCCCTGCGTTTATTAGGAGACAGAGCCACAGCCATGAAGAAGTAGAACAGTCTGTGGCGGGTGTCCCATCCATTTTCCACTCTGTTATTGGAAGTTATTGGTGGCGGTGGTGTGGCACAGGGACGTGTTCTGGGGACACGCCAAGCCCAAAATTAAGATGACAGCAATGACAAGGCTCAATGCCGAACAGATCTATCCCACTGATGCAAGCCACAGGCTTAACGACCCATGTAGGGCCTATTCGTGTGGACGCGTGCATGTGTCTGAGTCCATGCGTGCACGTGTGCTTGATGTAGCATGCCATATGTGTGCTTGTTGACAAGATCATGGAGACTCAGTGTCAAACTAGACAGCTGATTGCAGGCTGGAGTAAACAACTGACATTACACTTGTCTACCGCTGTGGTGAATCATTGCGCTGCTACGTCAAAGTGAAGGCATGGAGAACAATGTCTGTGTGGTAAACAGAGATAGACACAGTGTGTCTGTGACTTTGGCTGTTTGGTGTGAAGTCTAAAAGCTTAATTTAGCTCTTTAAAAGGGCAGCTCTTCTCCAGTGGTGTTCATATTTTCCTCACACAGAGGAGAAATAACACTGAAAACATGGTCACGTTGACGCAAATGATTTAATAATAACATAGGTATGCATGCCTGCTGTCACATGAAGGAGGGAGCACAGAAGAGAGGGTGAGCCTAATGTCAACAGTTAGCTCTTTGTTTTGGGATTTTCAGAATCTCTTTTATAGATACTGTAAGTTTGTGATGTGCCTTATATGAGTGACTTTGAATGAGAGCAGTTTTTTTTTTTTTTTTCAAATGAATGACTAATTTTAAGGGCACAGATATTTTTTAAAGGTTAAAGTCATGGGTGGATTTTCATATGAAAAACTGTAAGGAAATCAATTTAAATAGAACATTCATGGTGATAAAATAACTCTCATCAAAGACCTTTGTCTCAGCAGACGTTCACTGCTAAAATATAACTTCAGCATAAAAAGAAATCTATTTTTATGTTTTAAGCACCACGATGAGATACTGAATAAATGGATCAAGGACAGCATGAGACTACCGAGAAACTACACAACGGTGATGGTATGTAGCTCATGTTCAGGTTGCAAACTTTATATAATGGTACAGAAAAGTGCTAACATTAGCCACAGCAACGAGCATACGTCACATCTGATGCTCATAGGGAACTTAAAGCACATTGTAACATGGTTGTGGGCCTCATTCATAAAGTGTAAATGATAGGGAAGTGATAAGAGTTTATCAGTAGCAATAGCACTGTCAATTTTGCTTATCGATCCGATTCTTTCTCAATTCCCTTATCAATTATTGATCAATTTATTGTGCAAAATAAAACAGGACTTTACAGATTTTAGCATCAATGCAGGAGTTTTATTATCTGTATGACTTCAAACAATGCTTCTTCTCTTAAAACTATATAGTAAAATCAAATATACAATACTGTAAACATGCCTTCCTTAGAAAAATGGGCATTTTTAAATTCTGAAAAGCAATAAATGGAATGAAGTATAAATGGAATACTTCATGTGCAGCTGATTAGAAACAACTGCACAATTATTTTATTTTTGCAATCAGCAAAACATGCTGTACTTGAGTGTAACTTTTTATGTCTATTATACTCACACATACATAAAATACTTATAAGCTTATTGTATACATACACAGACTCTAGGGTTGCCAACTTTCTCACAGCCAAATAAGGAACAGAGTTAACTATTGCTCAGTGCCACAAAGTTATGGCAATTAGTATCTTCATAATACTGGGATTTTTTTTTACCTTGATAATACCTGGAAAAATACTGATCTTCAATGTCATGTTTAACACTGCAAGAAAAAAAAAATCACACTGTATCCCTAGAAATTTCAGTTTTTACAGAATGCAGGATCTCAGTTTAAAAAATGTGTAATAGCTATGTTTTTAATAATGGATTGCATTTATATAGCACTTTCCACAATACCCAAAGACACTTTACAATGAGTCCATTATTCATTCACTCCGCAGACAATGATAGTGGTAAGCTGCCTCTGTAGCCACAGCTGCCCTGGGGAAGACTGATGGAAATATGGCTGCCAATCAATGCCAACAGCCTCTCCGACCACTACTGAACATTTATTCATGTTCATACATCAGTGTCATGAACCATGACAGCAAGGTGGGGGGAGTGGGATTCGGACTGCCAACCCTTCGGTTATTGGGAGACCTGCTCTACCTCCTGAGCCACTACAGCCTCATTTTTGCTTCTCTTTGAGAAATAATGCAGCTTTGAGCTGGAAAACACAACTACACTGCAAAAAGTCAAATATAAGTAAAATGAAATAAATGAAGGGTGTTTATGGTTGTTTTTTTGTCTGACAAGATATTTATACTTGCTGTACAGTTTATGTGTAAGAAAATTTTACATGCTTTCCGATAGTTTTTACTTGTTTTACGCAATTTGATAAGTCAATTTTTCTTGCTTTGTTGGCAGATAAAATAAAGAAACAAAAAATTCTGGCAATTTATTTATTTATTTAGCGAATGCAAAGTCCTTAAGCCAAGCAGTTGCCTCCTGGTTTGCTGTATGGAGGGTGTGTAATCCTCCTTCCAGTCTTTGGAGCGGGCAAGCCTCTATGATGTGTTCCATTGTTTGCTCCTCTCCACATGCGCACAGTGGGCTAGGGCTACTGCCCCATCTGTAAAGGCTGGCCAAGCAGGGGCCATGTCCAGTCCTGAAGCGATTGAGTGTAGACCACTGTCTCCTTGGGAGGTTGGTGCCCGGGACCTGTTGGTTGGGGTTTATCACCAGCTGTTTGTTTGGGACCTCCTTGGTCTCCCATTCCTCTTGCCAAGCTGTCTGGATGGTAAAGTCAGCTGGGGGAGGGTTTTTCCAAATCGGCCGTCTGGATGAAAGTCGGGCAGTGGGTGGAGTGTAGATATCTGCATGGATTGGTAAGTGAGGAGAATCTTTAACTTTTTGGAGCATCCTTTGAGTTAATGCTGCTCGCCGGATGTGTGGAGGGGCTATGTTTGACAGTACAGAGAGCCAGGGGAGTGGTGTTGAGCGGATTGTTCCAGTTATAGTTCTCATGGTTGTGTTGAGCTGGGTGTCTACATGGTGTGTGTAAGATGACCTGGACCAGACAGGGGCACAATATTCTGCTACAGAGTATGAAAGGGCCAGTGCTGAGGTGCACAGGGTGGAGACTGCCGCCCCCCATTTTGCACCAGCGAGCTTGCAGAGCAGACAATTCTAATAACAATTAGAAAAAAAAATATCTGCCAACAAAGTAGGATTTAATTGCTTAAAACAAGTAAAGACTTTTGTAAAGCAAGTAAAATCTTACAGAAAACTGCACAACAAAAAGTAGTTCTTGCCTTGTCAAAATTATCTTGTGAGAGAAAAACAAGCATAAAGCCTCGATTTAGGATATTTTATCTTAGTGAAATTTTCCTTTTTAAAGTGTGACAGATACTGCCTTCGGCATAAAATTACATGAGTGAAGCATTCCTGATTCAAACAATAAACTACAGCAGTAATGGAAAATCTGCACAGGTGGCTGGAAGGCTGCAAATAGCATGTCTTACCTTTTTAGAGTTTTTTTCCCCTTTAAAGAAAAATCCTTCATTATGTCCTTTAAGTCCAGGTCATGAATATTGTCACACTCTATGGATGCATGCTTGATCCAGTCTGCTTTTCACCAAGTTTGGAGTTCACTGTCCCACACACAGCTGTCTGATGTAAGCAATCATGGGCTTTCTTCTTCCTTCTCCTCCAGGTGAGAGCTTTAATGGCCCACCTGCTTCCTCCATGCATAATTAGCAGCCTCCTCCACTCAATGCTCCAGCTGAGAAAAATCCTTTACACTTCAGAATTTTTTGAGTAATCTGTTTTCCCTAAGCTCTTTTCCTCTCAGTTTTATGAGCGCCACTTTCAAACTTTTTTTCTGGGCATTTTGACCAAGCTAATTACTTCTTACCTTGGCTGTCAGTCACATGTCAAAACAATTCCACTGATAGGCTATTGTTACGTTGTACCCACGTGAGGCACTTGTAAATGAGACCAATCAGCAGCCACACATGAATATCAAGTGATGGACATAGAATTTGACCAATTAACAACAATGTGATCTTTTTCATTGGCTCATGATAGGCCGCTGATATTTGTAGGCCGTTGGGCTTCAGCCCAGCCTAGCCCATTCATTAAGGCGGCCTTAAATAACACGTGAGCCACCGGAGTGGTGGCTCAGTTGGTAGAGCATCCGCCCCACACCGGGGAGGCAGGGGTTCAAATCCCGGCCGGGTCATACCAAAGACCATATAAAAAAATGGTGCTTTCTGCCTTCTAGCGTGGTGCTCCGCATAATGGAATGGGGAAAGTAAAGTTACACACGGAGCTACCAGAGGACTGACCCCCCGCTGTAGCTTTCACTACTTACAGTAGCTGTGTGGCCTAGGGTCAGAGAAACGGAGATAGGCGCCGTCCATATACACCTTCAGGTGTGAAGGGATTAACTAACTAACTAAATAACACGTGACAATGCACGTCCCGTTCAGGACAATCATATTTAGCCCAGTAAACTGAATGCACCCAGCCACAGGGGGTGCACAAGCCAGTGTACACCTAATGCTGCTTTCAAGCCCGGGTAAATGGGGAGGGTTCTGTCAGGAAAGGCATACGATGGGGCAAACATATTTAGCCCAATAAACGGGATGCACTCAGCCACAAGGGGTGCACAAGCCAGTGTACTCCTTGTGCCAGTCCCAAGCCCGGGTAAATGGGGAGGATTGTGTCAAGAAGGGCATCCGACATAAATCCTATGCCAAATGTATGATCCTATGCGGATCATGACAAATAAGACTTTCATACCGGATCGATCAAGGCCGACAGGGTGCCGGTGGAAATTGGGCTACTGTTGGTCGAAGATCAAGGAGGAGGAGAGGGGAGAGGCATGTTAGGAGGGAGAGAGAGAAAATGAAACATAGAAGTGTGGCGGTGAGAGTGGGGATGTTAAATGTAGGGACTATGACTGGTAAAGGCAGAGAGTGGGCTGATTTGATGGAGAGAAGAAAGGTAGATATACAGTGTGTTCAAGAAACCAGATGGAAGGGAAGCAAGGCTAGAAGTATTGGAGGGGGATTTAAACTGCTCTACTATGGTGTAGATAGGAAGAGAAATGGAGAAGGAGTAATTTTGAAGGAAGAACATGTGAAGAATGTTCAGGAGGTATAGAGGGAGTCAGACAGAATCATGAGTTTGAAGCTAGAAGTCAAAGGTGTGATGTTGAATGTTGTCAGCGCGTATGCCCCACAAGTTGGATGTCAGGTAGAAGAGAAAGAGGAATTCTGGAGTAAGTTGGATGAAGTGGTATTTTTTTTTTTTTTGGACTTATTTTGTACCCGTAGGTAGATTTGTTCTGCAGTCCGGTGACAAGCCACCAGCTGCCGGTCGCTGCATGCGCAAGCGCCCCTTAACTCCCTAACCTGCATGTTTTTGGCATATGGGAGGAAACCGGAGAAATCCCGGAGTAAACCCACGCAAACACGGGGAGAACATGCAAACTCCACACAGATCACTGTTGGCCGGGGGCAGGGATCGAACCCACGATCCCCGCGATCCCCCAGCCGAGGGTAAACTGTGCTGCCGCGGTGCTAACCACTGCGCCACCGTGCAGCCCATATATAGAGTATAGAGTGTTCCCAAGGGGGAGAGAGTGGTGATTGGAGCAGACTTTAATAGACATGCAGGTGAAGGAAACACAGGTGATGAGGAGATCCTGGGTAGGTATGGTTTTAAGAAGAGAAATATAGAAGGACAGATGGTTGTGGATTTTCCTAAAAGGATGGAATGGCTGTGGTGAACACATACTTCAAGAAGAGAGAGGAACTCAGGGTGACTTACAAGAGTGGAGGAAGGTGCACACAGGTGGACTACATCTTATGCACAAGGAGGAATCTGAAAGAGATAGGAGACTGCAAGGTGGTGGCAGGGGAGAATATAGCTAGACAGCATCGGCTGGTAGTCTGTAGGATGACTGCAAAACAAGAAGAGGAAAACATTGAAGGCAGAGCCAAAGATTAAGTGGGGGAAGTTGTAGAAGGGAGAAGGTTGCACAGAGTTCAGGAAGGAGTTGATACAGGCTCTGGGTGGTAGGGAAGAATTACCAGATGACTTGGAAAGTACAGCAAAAGTATTGAGGGAAACAGGTAGAAAGGTATGTGGTGCATCTGGTGAACAGAGGAAGGGAGACAAGGAGACTTGGTGGTGGAATGAGGAGGTACAGGAAAGTATCCAAAGGAAGAGGTTAGCAAAGAAAAAGTGGGATAGTCAGGGAGATGTAGAAAGAAGACAGGAGTATTTGGAATCTAGGTATATGGCAAAGAGAGAGGTGGCAAAGGCAAAGGAAAAGGCATACAGTGAGTAGCTGGACACTAAGGGGCAGATTTACTAAGGAGTGCAAATTAGCGAGTGCGCAAATTACACAGAGCGCCTCAGGGAGTGGCCAGTTTTTGCCAGTGATCTACTATCACCATCTAACCACTAACACCATCCGCCCCGCTCTGCTCCGGGACAAGCTGTCCCTGCTCAACGTGCCTGACTCCCTCTGCAGGTGGATCATCGACTTCCTGACGGACCGGAGGCAGCATGTGCGGCTGGGAAAGACTGTCTCAGACTATACTAGCATCAGCACCGGATCACCCCAGGGCTGTGTACTTTCCCCCCTACTCTTCTCCCTTTACACCAACTCCTGCACCTCCAGCCACCAGTCTGTCAAGTTGATCAAGTTTGCGGACGACACCACCCTCATCGGGCTCATCTCCAACGGCGACGAGTCCGCCTACAGGAGAGAGGTGGCCCAGCTGGCGTCCTGGTGCAGCAATAACAACCTGCAGCTGAACGCTCTGAAGACAGTGGAGATGATTGTAGACTTCAGGAAAGTCACTACTCCTCTGCCCCCCCTCACCCTCTCAGGCTCTCCCATCACCACTGCTGATTCCTTCCGCTTCCTAGGCACTACCATCACCAGGGACCTCAAATGGGAGCTGACCATCAGCTCACTCATCAAAAAAGCCCAGCAGAGGATGTTCTTCCTGCGGCAGCTGAGGAAGCTCAAGCTACCCACCAAGATGTTAGTGCAGTTCTACACAGCCATCATCGAGTCCATCCTCACCACCTCCATAACCGTGTGGTACGCAGGAGCCACTGCCAGGGACAGACTAAGGCTGCAGCGCGTCGTGCGCACTGCTGAGAAGGTGATCGGCTGCAAGCTCCCATCTCTGCAGGATCTGTACATCTCCAGGACCCGGAGGCGTGCTGGCCGGATCATAGCCGATCCCTCACACCCTGGTCATGTACTGTTTGCCCCCCTCCCCTCTGGTAGAAGACTTCGGTCCATCCAGACTAAAACCTCCCGTCACATGAACAGCTTCTTCCCCTCTGCCATTAGACTGCTGAACACTAAGTGACTCTCGTGCACCATGTACAGCAGCTCAACCAGACTCATGTCAATCATCACTGTTTTCTTCCTGCATTACCGACTGCACTATATAGTTCTCCACAGTATCTGCTGCTGGCTAATATATATTTTAACTGTTGACCAGTATCACTTAATCTTATCCTACACTTTATTACATGTATAGTTTATTTCTCTTATCTTATCATGTTTAATGTTGCAGCATTGTACCGAGACAAATTCCTAGTTTGTGTACTACATGAACAATGGCAATAAACCTGATTCTGATTCTGATTCTGATTCTACTATCAACACACAAAATTATGAACACAGACACTGTCACTTCATTTCAATAATGCCCACCCATCCACCCAGAGCACTGCAAAATTGCACACAGGCACACCTGAGGGAGCAGGCCATCAACACAGGCACAGCCAGTTTGGTGGAGCATCATATAGTTTTTTTAAACTTTTTTTTTTAAAGCTTTTGTTTAAATGCAAACCCCAGTAAACTAGTTTATATTTGTTCGTCATATATCAAAGTTTTGATTTTCATTCCATCATGGCAGATTCCTTTGTTTAATATGTATAAATTAAGGACTACTCATGAATAAATTGATTATTGACCAACATGTTTATTTTATTAACACAAGAACTGTCAAGATGGTCTGATGGAGATTCTGGGCTTGTATTATGTGAATAACTTTGTTTTAACAAAATCTACAGGTCTCCCAGTCCATGACTTTTCATAAATACTGTATGTGCATTTTATCTTTACTGAAGTCTGGGACATAATAAAATTAAACACAAATGATTACACTTATTCCTTGGACAGCCACAGCAGAGACTGCTATCACTGACTTACTACGCTGTTGCAATGTTGGGGACATTTATGGATCTGTGCTTCTTTTGTACACTCCATGTAGGAAGGGCTGTACTAGTTTAAGGATACAAATTCACTGAATAGGAAAGCTTTTTCATTTTATTTATTTGACCTTTATTTTACCAAGTAAAATATGTGAGAGCAATTCTCACCAGGGATGTCCTGGTGTTTCATCATATGTACTTAATGTTCGCGTTTATTCTTGCACTTAATTCTATATGTGGAGAGATTTTGCCCCGAGATGTAAAGTGCATTATACAGTGGGGTAAAAAAGTATTTAGTCAGCCACCAATTGTGCAAGTTCTCCCACTTAAAAGATGAGAGAGGTCTCCAATTTTCATCATAGGTATACCTCAACTATGAGAGACAAAATAAGAAAAAAACAAAATCCAGAAAATCACATTGAAAGATTTTTAATGAATTAATTGGTAAATTCCTCGGTAAAATAAGTATTTGGTCAATAACAAACGTTCATTTCAATACTTTGTTATATACCCTTTGTTGGCAATGACAGAGGTCAAACGTTTTCTGTAAGTTTTCACAAGGTTTTCACACACTGTTGCTGGTATTTTGGTCCATTCCTCCATGCAGATCTCCTCTAGAGCAGTGATGTTTTGGGGCTGTCGCTGGGCAACACGGACTTTCAACTCCCTCCAAAGATTTTCTATGGGGTTGAGATCTGGAGACTGGCTAGGCCGCTCCAGGACCTTGAAATGCTTCTTACGAAGCCACTCCTTCGTTGCCCGGGCGGTGTGTTTGGGATCATTGTCATGCTGAAAGACCCAGCCACGTTTCATCTTCAATGCCCTTGCTGGTGGAAGGAGGTTTTCACTCAAAATCTCATGATACATGGGCCCATTCATTCTTTCCTTTACACGGATCAGTCGTCCTGGTCCCTTTGCAGAAAAACAGCCCCAAAGTATGATGTTTCCACCCCCATGCTTCACAGTAGGTATGGTGTTCTTTCTCCTCCAAACACGACAAGTTGAGTTTTTACCAAAAAGTTCTATTTTGGTTTCATCTGACCATATGACATTCTCCCAATCCTCTTCTGGATCATCCAAATGCTCTCTAGCAAACTTCAGACGGGCCTGCACATGTACTGGTTTAAGCAGGGGGACACGTCTGGCACTGCAGGATTTGAGTCCCTGGTGGCGTAGTGTGTTTCTGATGTAGCCTTTGTTACTTTGGTCCCAGCTCTCTGCAGGTCATTCACTAGGTCCCCCTACGTGGTTCTGGGATTTTTGCTCACCGTTCTCGTGATCATTTTGACCCCACGGGGTGAGATCTTGCGTGGAGCCCCAGATCGAGGGAGATTATCAGTGGTCTTGTATGTCTTCCATTTTCTAATAATTGCTCCCACAGTTGATTTCTTCACACCAAGCTGCTTACCTATTGCAGATTCAGTCTTCCCAGCCTGGTGCAGGTCTACAATTTTGTTTCTGGTGTCCTTTGACAGCTCTTTGGTCTTGGCCATAGTGGAGTTTGGAGTCTGACTGTTTGAGGTTGTGGACAGGTGTCTTTTATACTGATAACGAGTTCAAACAGGTGCCATTAATACAGGTAACGAGTGGAGGACAGAGGAGCCTCTTAAAGAAGAAGTTACAGGTCTGTGAGAGCCAGAAATCTTGCTTGTTTGTAGGTGACCAAATACTTATTTTACCGAGGAATTTACCAATTAATTCATTAAAAATCCTTCAATGTGATTTTCTGGATTTTTTTTTCTCATTTTGTCTCTCATAGTTGAGGTATACCTATGATGAAAATTGGAGACCCCTCTCATCTTTTAAGTGGGAGAACTTGCACAATTGGTGGCTGACTAAATACTTTTTTGCCCCACTGTAAATGAAATAAATCATTACTAATATTATTAGGCCATATATAAACAAATGAAATTTAAAAAAAAATCCTCTGCTGGCTGATGTCCAGTGCAGCACAACACTGATCTCTGTGAGATCATTTCTGTTCATATTAATCTGATCTGTCATGCCAACTCAAGTCACACACAGGGAGAAGCTTCTGTCTGTCTGGCCACGCACCCTTGATTCTTGCCAGTCTCTCGGCACTGGCGATCGCTGTCATCAGGCGCAGATGAATTAGGGCAAGCTTTTTTTTTTTTAACCTTCAATCCTGGCACATTTAGCAGGAGACTGACATCCACAAACCTTAGCAAATCACCTTGCGCCAGCCATTTAAATACTCTCCTCCCTCAAATTTGCAAGTTGACATAACAACTCCCACAAATGCATATGTTGTGGAGAAAGGAATAGGTGAGGCAACGAGCTGAACAACACAAGGCTTTATTCTTTCTCCAGTAACATAACAGCAAAACAGCGATCAGCGATCAGCGATCCTGGGTCTCTGTGCATTCTCCTTTTATATCTTTAATGCCATGCATCGAGACCTGGGCTTCCAACCATCATACACTGTTGTTTAACAAAGGAGTGTGTGGCACATTAACATAACAAAACGCCGGCACCGCTACTACACCCTCATTCTCTCAGCAGCATCAGCGGCTCTTACTCTCCCCGGGGGGTGCATAGACCTACAGCCTTGTCTGATACCCTCCAGTGACACCTCCTCCTTTGGTCCATTGTTCTCCCCTTCTCTGGGTAGAGAAAACCCCCACACCATGCCCCCACGCAGCCCCCTCGAACAACCAGAAGGGGCACTGACCGTCCCCATCATTGCAAAATAATTTAGTTTGAAAATGAGACTCACTCACCTGGAGACAGGAGGACCGGGAGCTCTTCAGCTGAATTGGGATTTCGGAGTTATTTACCCACGGTTTCCTGCCACAGACGTGCTGATGAGGCTAGCAAGCTAAGAACAGAAACACTCATCATCTTATAAAGTTTTGGAGATGGGGACTACTTTTTCAGGTGAACCCTCGTTCGGATAATGTAAACCTAAAGCTTGATGTTATTTCGGGGATTTCCACAGTAGGCTGAACACTGCTGCAGAAGTTAAAAAGGCAACTTCGGCTGTTTACATCTTACTCAGATGCTGAATTCATGTTTATTTGTGCATTTACATTGAGTTATAACATAATCACACAGCCTGAGAAATTTGCCCATTCGCGTTTGGTGTGAACGCATCTTAAGAATGTTGATGGAGAAGTATAGAGACAGTCAGAAGGAGTTGCACTGTGTCTTTGTGGATCTAGAGAAAGCATATGATAAGGTGCCAAGAGAGAAAGTGTGGTACTGTATGAGAAAGTCAGGAGTGGCAGAGAAGTATGTGAGGGTGGTGCAGGACATGTATAAGGACAGTGAGACGGTGGTGAAGTGCACTGTAGGAGTGACGGATGAATTCAAGGATGGGGTGTGGTTACATCAGGGGTTGGCTCTGAGCCCCTTCTTGTTTGCAGTGGTGATGGACAGGCTGAGAGACGAGGTCAGGCAGGAGTCTCTGTTGACCATGATGTTTGCAGACGACATTATGATCTGTAGTGAGAATAGGGAGCAGGTGGGAGAGAACCTGGAGAGGTGGCGGTATGCACTGGAGAGAAGAGGAATGAAAGTCAGTAGAAACAAGACAGAATATATGAGTGTGAAAGAGAGGGAGGCAGGTGTAACTGTGAAGGTGGAAGGAGCAGAGGTAGTGAAAGTATAGATGAGTTTAAATACTTGGAGTCAACCATCCAAAGCAATGGAAATGCACAACAGAGGTGAAGAAGAGAGTGCAGGCAGGGTGCAGTGGGTGGAGATGAGTGTTAGGGGTGATTTGTGACAGAAAGGTAGCAGCAAGTGTGAAAGGGAAGATTTATAAGACGGTAGTGAGACCTGCTATGATATATGGCTTGGAGACGGTGGCGCTGACAAAAAGACAGGAGGTGGCACTGGAGGTGGCAAAGTTTAAGATGCTAAGATTTTCAATGGGAGTGACTAGGAGGGACAAGATTAGAAATGAGTATATCAGAGGGACAGCTCAGGTTGAGCGGTTTGCAGACAAAGTAAGAGAGGCAAGACTGAGATGGTTTGGACATGTGCAGAGGAGGGATAGTGGAGATATTGGACAAAGGATGTTGAAGATGGAGTTGCCAGGCAGGAGTAAAAGAGGAAGACCACAGAGAAGATTCATGAATGTAGTGAAGGAGGACATGGACAGGGTTGGTGTTACAGAGAAAGATGCAAGGGATAGGGTGAGATGGAGACAGATGATTTGCTGTGGCGACCCCTAAAGGGAGGAGCCGAAAGAAGAAGAAGAAATGGGATGTCCCGGCTAAAATGGGACAGTTGGCAACCCTAACAGACACAGAAGCTAGAACCTACCACCTACCCAAACTCCAGCTGCTCTATGGTCATGAAATCAAAGATTTCTTTATAGCCCATTAACCCTCTCTTCATTCATTTTCGCTCCCTGTGCAGCTGGCATCAATGGGTTTTCCTGGCTAGGAGTGCAGGCTGAGCAGCTTGGTAAAACCTCAAAGCTACCTGTTGCTGTCATTGTCTAAAAAATGAGATCATAGTTGAATATCACACAATGTTAGCTGGGTTTTCTTAGTTAAAAAAACTGATTAAACTAAGCCTGCAAGTCTACTCACAATGTGCTAATATATCACTACTAATATTAATAAGCCAATATTACCATCACAAATTGATATCCTTGATATAGATCAAGGATCTCTATATCAAGGATTCAGTGTACCCCGCCCGGTATGGGGTTACCGGGGCCCCACCCTGGAGCCAGGCCTGGGGGAGGGGCTCGAAGGCTAGCGTCTGGTGGCCGGGTTTCCACCCATGGGACCCGGCCGGGCTCAGCCCGAAGGAGTTACATGGGTCCGCCCTCCAGTGGGCTCACCACCTGCAGGAGGGATCATGGGGGTCCGGTGCTATGTGGATTAGGTGCCGGTCAAAGGCGGATACCTTGGCGGACTGATCCCAAGCTTTCTAAACTGGCTTTTGGTACATGGAATGTCACCTCTGTGGTGGGGAAGAAGCCTGAGCTGGTGTATGAGGTTGAGAGATACCGGCTAGATATAGTCGGCCTCACCTCAACACACAGCTCCGGTTCCGGAACCAGTCTTCTGGAGAGGGGCTGGAGCTTGGCCTTTTCTGGAGTTGCCCCGGGCGAGAGGCGACGAGCAGGGGTGGGTATTCTTGTATCCCCCTACCTTGCTGCCTCTATATTGGAGTTTTCCCCGGTGGATGAAAGGGTTGCTTCCCTGTGCCTTCGGGTTGGGAAATGGGTCCTGATCATCATTTGTGCCTATGCACCAAATGATGTTTCAGAGTACCCACCCTTTTTGGAGTCTGTGACTGGGGTGCTGGAGGGTGCTCCTCTTGGAGACTCCATTGTCCTACTGGGGGACTTCAATGCGCACGTGGGCAACGGCAGTGAAACCTGGAGGGGGGTGATTGGGAGGAACGGCCTGCCCAATCTGAACCCGAGTGGTGTTCAGTTATTGGACTTCTGTGCTAACCACAGTTTGTCCATAACGAACACCATGTTCAAGCATAAGGGTGTCCATATGTGCATCTGGCACCAGGACACCCTAGGTCGCAGGTCGATGATCGATTTTGTTATTGTGTCATCAGACCTGCGACCGTATGTCTTGGACACCAGGGTAAAGAGAGGTACAGAGCTGTCAACTGATCACCACCTGGTGGTGAGTTGGATCCGATGGCAGGGGAGGAAGCCATTCAGACCTGGTAGACCCAAACGTATAGTGAGGGTGTGCTGGGAACGTCTGGCTGAGGCCCCTGTCCGGGAGGTCTTCAACTCCCACCTCTGGAAGAACTTCAACCACATTCCGAGGGAGTCTTGAGACATGGAGTCTGAATGGGCCATGTTCTCCACCTCTGTTGTTGAAGCGGCTGCCCAGAGCTGCGGCCGCAAGGTGGTCAGTGCATCTCATGGTGGCAGCCCCCGAACCAAGTAGTGGACACCAGTGGTGAGGGGGACCATTAAGCTGAAGAAGGAGTCCTATCAAGCTTGGTTGGCTTGTGGGACTCCCGAAGCAGCTGAGGTGAACCGGCAGGCCAAGCGGATTGCAGCTCGGGTGGTTGCTGAAGCAAAAACCTGGGTATGGGAGGAGTTCGGTGAGGCCATGGAACAAGACTTTCGTTCAGCCTCAAAGAGATTCTGGCAAACTGTCCGGTGGCTCAGGAGGGGAAAGCAGCTCCATGTCCACACTGTGTATGGTGCAGATGGGACACTGTTGACTTCGACTGGGGATATCGTCGGGCGGTGGAAGGAATACTTTGAGGATCTCCTCAATCCCACTGATACGCCTTCCACAGGGGAAGCAAGGTTTGGGGATGAGGGGGATGACTTGCATATCACAGGGGCTGAGGTCGCCAAGGTGGTTAAAAATCTCCTTGGTGGCCGGGCCCCGGGGGTGGACGAGATTCGCCCTGAGTACCTCAAGGCCCTGGATGTTGTTGGGCTGTCATGGTTGACACGCCTCTGCAACATTGCGTGGAGGTCGGGGGCAGAGCCTTTGGCATGGCAAACCGGGGTGATGGTTCCTCTCTTCAAAAAAGGGGACCGGAGGGTGTGCTCCAACTTTAGAGGGATCACACTCCTCAGCCTCCCTGGGAAGGTCTATTCCAAGGTACTGGAGAGGAGAGTCCGGCCATTGGTCGAACCTCAGATTCAGGAGGAGCAATGTGGTTTTCGTCCTGGCCGTGGCACATCGGACCAGCTCTTTACCCTCTCGAGAATTCTTGAGGGTTCGTGGGAGTTTGCCCAACCAGTTTACATGTGTTTTGTGGACTTGGAGAAGGCATTTGACCGCGTCCCTTGTGGTTTTTTGTGGGGGGTGCTTCGGGAGTATGGGGTATCTGGCTTGTTGTTATGAGCTATTCGGTCTCTGTACGACCATCGTGAGAGTTTGGTTCGTATTGCCAACACTCGGTCGGAGTCATTCCCAGTGAGAGTTGGACTCCGCCAGGGCTGCCCTTTGTCACCGATCCTGTTCATAATTTTTATGGACAGGATTTCTAGGAGCAGCCAGGGAATGGAGGGTGTCATGCTTGGTGACCACAGGATCTCATCTCTGTTGTTTGCAGATGATGTTGTCCTGTTGGCTTCATCCAGCAATGACCTACAGCTCTTGCTGGGATGGTTTGTCGCTGAGTGTGAAGCAGCTGGGATGAGAATCAGCACCTTCAAGTCCGAGTCCATGGTCATCAGCCGGAAAAAGGTGGATTGTCCTCTCTGGGTTGGGGACAGGCTCCTGCCCCAAGTGGAGGAGTTTAAGTATCATGGGGTCTTGTTCACGAGTGAGGGGAAAATGGAGTGAGAGATTGACAGACGGATTGGAGCAGCATCTGCAGTGATGCGGACGTTGTACCGGTCTGTTGTGGTGAAGAGGGAGCTTAGTTCTAAGGCAAAGCTGTCGATTTACCAGTCAATCTACGTTCCTACTCTCACCTATGGTCACAAGCTTTGGGTAATGACCGAAAGAACAAGATCGCGGATACAAGTGGCTGAAATGAGCTTTCTCCGTAGGATTGCTGGACTCACCCTCAGAGATAGGGTGAGGAGCTCAGTCATCCAGGAGAGGCTCAGAGTAGAACCGCTGCTCCTCCACATTGAAAGGAGTCAGCTGAGGTGGTATGGGCATCTGATTAGGATGCCTCCTGGACGCCTCCCACTTGAGGTGTTTCAGGCACGTCCCACTGGGAGGAGACCCTGGGGTAGACCCAGGACTCGGTGGAGAGACTATGTCTACCAGCTCGTCTGGGAACGCCTTGGTATCCTCTCTGAAGAGCTGGAGCAGGTGGCTGGGGAGAGGGAAGTCTGGGCTTCTCTGCTTGAACTGCTGCCTCCGCGACCCGGACCTTCGGAAAAGCGGTAGAAGATGGATGGATGGATGGACCATCACAAATTGAGGTCCTGTTGTTTGGGAAGCAAGTATGGGTGCAATTCGTAGACTGTCGAACACATTGCAGTTTTGTAATTTTATCCCATGCGTTGGGAGATGTTTCAACATGTTGGTCATGTCTAAACATCTGCAGTGGTAACTATTGCAATGGCGCATGGTAGGTTGTGTGCCTTTTTTTTAAATGCAAAAGTGTTCAAACTGACATCATCGATAAGAGAAATTGATAATGTCATTGATGTACGATTCTGGGGGAATAAAATATTTTGAACTTGTTCCCAGCAGGAACTGGTTTTCAGTTCCCATCCCTAGTAAATGAGATATATTTGCTGGCATGCCCAAACTGCTAAACTTTCAGCCAAAAAAACTGCCTGAAGTGACAAAGCTTAAAGGGAATACTCATTGAGAATCCTAAAATAAGCATATTATTACCTCTACCAAAAGCTGAGACCATAATAAACATGAATATAATACTTTTGTAGCCTTAATTTCGTCTAGAAAGAATGTCATGACGTCATGACATCATGCATTTCAGGCCAACATTCCCAGCGAATTTCGGTCATCTGAAAACATCACTTTTGCTGACTTTTTTCTGGATCACAATTTATTCCAAAAAATGGTGATATTTGAGGAAATTATATAATTACCTGCGTAAACATACTAAATTTGGCCTAATTAAAAATCAGTAAATTTCTCTTTTAATGAAAATGGAACTCTGTATGCTGGAATTGGTGTGAATAGTTCACATTAAAAAAAATCACAGGCATAATTTTTGCACTGCTGGACCACCTTTTAGCAATACAACAGGGAGAAACAGATTAATCCTTATTAATTTCTCAAGTTTACATATCTTCCTTTTTTCAGTTGTTTAACCTTATAAGTTTTCTACAGGAGTAGTCACTGTCACTATACTGTCTTTTTCCATTCTGTTTTACCAAGATCCCACAAGAATGTATTAATTTGTCCCATAATCATGAGAAAACAATCCATGCTCCTGCAATTATTATCACTGATTTGCTCAATGATCACTAGAAAACAAGCCTTCGTCCCTTAATGACTGACAATTTATCTCTTGATGTTGAAAAACCAGAACAGAAAAGATACAAGAGAGCATGGCCCTGTTTGGCTACCATACTTTTACATTTTTATTCTGGATTTTGCCAGTAATTCTTTACTGTTGTTAACAAATTTAATCATCAGTTGATATTTTTCTTATTTCTTCATTATTAATTACCTTTAGCTAACTATTTCAGAGAACACAATTTTTTAGGAGTTACATCTGGCTACAATTACTGTACATATCCTTCTTTTTAGGTCATCTCAGAACTCATTTTTCTCCTCTTAATTGGTAGAGCTGTTCTCATTTTTTCAGTACCCAAAAGCATAAGCAGAAGTACTCCAAACTCAAAAGTTGCTGCCCTGAAGACTTAATAATTTACAGCCTTAGAATTCAAAAAAGATTTCTACATTGACTTTACAACCATTTCTCCTACAGTATGAATCATATTTGAAATGCCCCTTCAAAGTTCTCTTTCACTTTGGCAGACATGTTCATGCTGAATGCATTCTGAAAATTGAACTGTATAAGTTAACAGTGCTGTTCATCTTCCCATAGAAATGTTGTGTTTTTCAGAAATAATTTGTCTCAATGAATAAATTAAAGTGAAAGTGGAAGCATTGCTCCCTCACTGACCTCTTGCTTCCTTTTAAACAAAATTTGTCAAACTGCTCTAGTTAGAGTCTTTCATGGTGCTCTTAGCTAATGGACATTAATTATGTGAAGTTACAATATAGGAAGAATTATTGAAAAATGGCTCCTCCACTCACACTATTCAGCTATCGTCTTGGTGACAAGGAAAAAGGCCACTTATTATTTTTACTGGGAGCAAAGACTGGTCTCAAGTATGTGCTTAAAATGGATGTGGCTTTCTGCTGATAAGTTTTTCCCCAACTGTGAACCAAAAGCAGTGTCTTAAAATAACCCAGCTTGAATTTATGGTCAGTACTTTTGCTCTGCAGTAACCAGAATGTAGAAAGTGGTATGACAGTTTTTGGAACTGCTAATTAAAAGTCAGTTTCTCCACTCTCAGTATGTTATATAAAGCAGCTGAAAATGTGATAACGATTGTCATATAAAGAGAAGCTGCATGGGATCAAGGTTCAGAGGACACAGCAGAGGACTTCTCTCTTGTTCTCCAGAAGTACAGATGGAACAATTACGACCAATAATGCATTTAAGTAATGCTTGTCCAAGTATTCCCCAAAGTCTTCTTTTATTTTGGGGGTAAGTCAAGTATCAGTAGTATTTTATCTTAGCTATTAAAAATCCTAAGTTCCCTGTGTTTACCAAATAACACACTATCATAAAATTATTTTTTTACAAATATATTTAGAATAGATTTATTTAAAAAAACAATACAGTATCTATTTTAGAATAAGCCAGAACAATTAAAAATTAGAGGGGATATAATATGTGATGACACCCTTCCCCTAGGTCTTAATGTAATCTCTGTGGCATTCTTTGGTGAAAAATACCTCAGGGTTTAAATACCACACAGCACCATTTTTAACCCAGATTAAGCACCCTTCTTCACAGTGACATTGAACCGGAGATAGGCACTGCCCCATACACCACATGGTGTCCCACATGCTGTGGAAGGGATTAACGAACTAACTTCACAGAGACATATTTCAGTGGATGTTACTTTAAACACTTGCGAGCTCCAGTTCACCCACCCTCCCTCTACTATCACTTTTAAGTTCAGAGGTCAAGGGTAATATTAGCTGGCTAGCTCCAGTTGTTAGACACTGCCTGATGACAAATGTAAAATTGGTTGTATGAGAGAGGGTAAAATAAAACGTAACTGGGGACTGGAGTGTGTGGTTTCAGTGGCTGATATAAGAGGATAAGTTTCTAGTGTATAATGAATACAGAAACAAGCTGCTAGCTGTGTCTAACTGCTGTTGGTGGAGAAGATGCCCTGGCAAATGTATAATAATGTATATTAAAATAAGCTAAAACAAAATGTAGGGATGAAATATGTGTTCAAATGTAAATGATCTGCCTAGGATCATGGATGTTGGATGGGGTAGGTGAGTTATGTCAAGGGGAGCCACAAGTCCGGCTAACTTGGCTAGCATGTTTGCCGATATTATTATAGGGCCATCATGGTCACCATATAACAAAATAAGCCAGAATAACACCTGGAAGTGAGATATAGACTGGGCGAGGATCAATGAACCAAGGGAACACAAATGTCTGGTTGGGTGGGCATAATAGAGTAGCCTTAACAACCATGGCTGTACTGCTTGTCTGTGATTTGGAAGCTCACAGAGATACATCTATCTGTAAAGATGGTGAGTGGTACCATTCCAGGTTGTTACGCCACAGCCAGAGGCAGATCTAAAATGCTGACTGAATGAGGCCTAGTGAGACCAAGGTGGACCCTAACAAAGTGGCAGTTTTTGTTTGTTTGTTTTGCATTGGTAGCCAGTCCAGATATGCAAATTCATGTGCAAAAGGTACTTTTAAAGTGAAGTTTTCATATATACCAACTCAGTATAAAACTACAATTTCTTTAAGCAATTTGCAACATAAGAAATGCATTTTAGTAACAGATTTTGGTGATTCATGTTGGCAGTTTGAGCAAATTGTTTATATTTTTGAAGGCATTTCTGCATATTGGGTGAGTGATTGATGTATACTTTACTCTTCCACATGTACTGTTTGTCATGACCCGAGCGCCGATCTCATCCGCGCTTGGGTCATACATCATCTTTTTCTGGCTTTGACAGCAGTGTGTTCATTCTGGCTCCCTGGGCTCTTATTGTGACAGCGCCCGGTGGAGCTTCCTGCTGTCAAGGCCAACACAGTTGTGCTGCATTCGGGGTCATTAGTTTCCGGCGTTAAAAGTGGACGCCGAATGCACCCCGATGCAGCAGTCTCTGTTCATCTTCCTGTTTATCTCCACTGAAGCTCCGTGAAGACTCCTCGCTGTCTGTAGCATTGGGCATCCCCCGGCTCAGACGCCGTCTTCTCATTGTAAGTTATCCTGTTGTTTTTCCATCCTCGTTGTAGTGTGTTTTAGCCCACCGTGGCTCTTTCCTTTATTAGTGTGTGTTTTCCCCTGTTCCCTCACCTTTAATAATAATCACTTTGGCAAACTCACCGGTGACTGCTGGCGTCTTATGGTGGCTCGCGAGGGCCACCGTGACAGTAGACTGCTGCCAGGACGTCTAGAGAGAGGCGCCACACCGAGACGCCATTCACCGTGAGTTTTTGCATAAATTGGACTTTGTTCTTCCCTGTCTGGGTGCCCACTCTGGGAGAATGCCGTCTCCCAGGAGCCGTGTTCGGTGCCTGGGTAATGAGCTAGCAAGCGCCCTGGAGTATGTTGATGGGATGCTCCTTGCTGCTACCTTGGACGACAACCCCAACGACATGCGCTGGCACCTAGACTACACTGAGGTTCTCCTGGACAATCTTCCTCGCTACGCCGACCACCCTGAAGTCAGTGCGAGGAGACATGACATCGCTGCACAGTGCGAGATACTCTGTGGGCTGGAGGGAAATCCCGGCAGGAAGCCGAAGAGGAGGAATCGTCGCCCCTCGCTTCGGGATCCCACTCCTGCCTCTGTTCCGGCCCGAGAGTTTGCACCATCCAGAGGTCTTTCCCCATCGGGCATGACGTCACTCGGGATTCCCCCAGAGGAGCTGCAGCTGACAGCAATCAAGATCTGGGACCGAGTGGCTGCTGCTCGCTCCGCTGTGCATCCTTCTGTAATTATGAAGCATGTGGCGGCGGCAGTCAGACTGGTGGAGAAGAATCCCGGGTTAAGAGACTTTCCTGAGTTCGCCTACCTCCTTGCCTCTGTCTCCGCACAGGAGCGGCGATTCCCGGACCTCACCTTCGCCTCGCCCTCTGCCAGAAACCGTCGTCACCTCCACAACCCTCCTTAGTGTGAACCACGTCGGGATCCAGTTCCGGGTTGCCGCAAGGGCTCCCGGGCCATCTTCGCCTGATGTCCCGTCAGCGCTCCATGCCCGGCTCGTCTCGGCTGTCACCCCCTCCTCCTCGTCACCTATCCCGGCTGCTGTGTGTCTCTGGAGTCCTGTTTCGGCAAGTCCCATCCCGGAACCTTCTCGAGTGGCTCTCCGTCATCCTCCCAGGGGGCACTCTGTCACCGTCCGGCGGGGAAGGGAGGAGCAACGTCCGCCGCAGCAGGGACCATCCAGCCTCCAGGAGACAGGCAAGTCCAAGTTTATCCATATTCTCATTATTGTGATTTGCCTTGTCAGACTCCTGGGGGTGGAGTTCGGGGTTCGCAGTCCCCCGAGCTCCCACCACCTGCTATGGCTTTAATTATTAATCCCGCATCCTCTGTGTCTCCCTCTGATGAGCGGTCCTCGACGCCAGGCCAACGTCGCCGGATGAGGAGGGGGCCTGCAGTTCTGGAGAGCCTGGTTCCGGTCCCGCAGCCACGTCGTAGGCGGAGGAGGAGAGTGGACTGCATTGTGGAACCTGCGCCGACGAGGAAGTGTCCCCGGGTCTCCACGGATCAGCGGTCCGGTCCAGCGGGTCGAGGGTCCCCTGCCACCACGCCGTGCGGGCATCGGTGCCGGAGGATCCAGAGGCTGGAGACACCATCATGCCAGCTGCAGAGCCCAACGTAGCTGAGTGGGAGCCTGGCGATGACATCCTGCCATCTGAACCCGGATCATCGGAGTCCTGGACGGCGTCAGAACCTGAGATCAGGTAAGTGCTCTGTATTGTCTTTCTCCTTTCCTTTCTTGAGCATTTTTGCCTGTCTCTTGGGGAGACGAGCCGGGTGCAGCCGCCCGCTGCGTCCGAGCTTGTCTTGCCGGGTTCTGGCACTGCCGGTGATCCTGATCCCAGTTCTGTTCTCTCTCCCGAGGCTTCTCCCAGGGTTGCCGGCGAGGAGCTGCTTTCGCCCGCTGTGCCAGAGGTTCCGGGTTCGGGGTTGGTGGTCGGTTCTGGTGTGGCGCCGACCCAGTCGGGGTCCGACGCGGGTGCAACCGTGACCCAATCGGGGTCCATCGCGGGTGCAACTGTGACCCAATCAGGGTCCGATGAGGGTGCAGCACCAGCAGGATCCAAGTTCAGTGAGGGAGCTGCAGATCCCCTGCCACTGGACACTGGACCGGCTCACCTTCTTCCCCATCTTCATCACCGTCCTCTTCTTCACCCTCATCATCCCCCCAAGTCTTCTCCACCGGGCACCGTATGGACCCCTCACTTTCGGCCTGGCTCGCCCTCGTTATTCCCCTCTACAGGGCAGCCGTTGCCTTTCTCTCCCCTGCGGCTCTGGTGGCTCAGTGATGCGGGTCGGCCGCCAGAAGGACTGCCGAGCCCATTCGGCTCTCTGGGCTGGCCACCTGACCCGCTGGACTCTCTATTCGGCGGCCTGGTCCGGCAGCCTGAGGCACTGTTTTTTCTGGCCTGGGATTCGGGTAGGCCGCCTGAATTCTTCCCGTTACCCCTGTTGGCGGTTTGGACGCTGGGTGCGGGGAGACCCCCTGAACTGTGTAATTGTGCCCGTCATCCCTGTGTTTTTCTCCTCTGTTCCTCTGTAATTTTGTGAATGTACGGGTGTATTATGATTTCATGTAACCTCATCTCTGTTAGTATGCCCTTGTGTTCTTTCTAGGCCCCCTCCTGTTGCATTCCTTTTTCTTTAGGGTTTGGCCTAGATATTGTCTGCTTTTATGGAGTATTGTATTGTGCTTTTTTTTCCTCTTCC
The DNA here is from genome assembly GCA_020510985.1 of Pholidichthys leucotaenia. NCBI lineage: Eukaryota > Metazoa > Chordata > Actinopteri > Cichliformes > Pholidichthyidae > Pholidichthys > Pholidichthys leucotaenia. The sequence continues at coordinate 362,587,775 of CM035836.1, read as the reverse complement.
CCACCGTACTCTGTGATTGCTTCGTTTGTTCCCTGTCAGCGTCTTGGTCTTTTTCTTCTCCTTTTTTGACCCCCTCCCTCCTGGCCTGCGCCCCATCTGCCCACCCTGAGGGGGGGGGAGGGGGGCTTGGTGTTATTGGCCGTTCTGAGCCCGGCCTCGAGGGGGAGGTAGTGTCATGACCCGAGTGCCGATCTCGTCCGTGCTTGGGTCATACATCATCTTTTTCTGGCTTTGACAGCAGTGTGCTCCTTCTGGCTCCCCGGGCTCTTATTGTGACAGCGCCCGGTGGAGCTTCCTGCTGTCAAGGCCAACACAGCTGTGCTGCATTCGGGGCCATTAGTTAGGATGGATTTAAATGTAGACCCAAGAGGCAGACTTTAGGGAGATACAACAAAATACTTTTAATGAAACTAAAAATAATAAACAACGTGTGCAACCAGCATCAGTTTTTTCTTCTCCTGGATCCACCACTTGTTCTGAATCTGCTTCTAAATCAAGTGAGTTCTTCCATGGCCTGAGCATGACCCTTCAGCCAAATTTTAGTCATTTTTTTGCAGCCCATAGTGGACAAGGAAGAAACTGAACAAGCAGGCAAAACAATATATGATTCACTTTTTCCACATGTTGATACAATTCCCAGAGGTCTTAATGACATGTCTGTGACATGCTTTGGTCAAAATTCATCAGGCTTTAATTATTTCATTACCATTTTCCAACCATTTCAGGCTCCATCAAAATGATTGATTTCAGTGATCGTTTCTTTAAATGCTCACAAGCTTCAGTTCACCCCAATCTCCCTCTTCAGTGACCTCAAGAAGTTTGGTTGATGCAGAGCAGGCACTATTTTGAGGCTAATGTTAGCTGCTCAGTGCTGAACACTGAATGGTGAAGACAGACTGATCTGACTAATGTAACCCTAACGGCTGTTTGTTAATATGTAAAAGAACAAATAAAGCATTACTGGGGACAAGGGTGTGGTGTGCATAGTCAAAAGGATATGACTGATTCATGGGGTTAAAAAAGCACTAAAACATCTCTACATGAGTGAGTGGTTCACTCTGTTAATGGTAGGTGGGCTAATGTATCACTGTCTCCACACTAAGGCAGTAAACAGACCAAACTTGGTCAGCTAGCCAAGGTGCTAACGGGACGATGGGCTGGCCTATTACTGCTAAAATATTACAAAATAAACCAGAGTCATAAGAGAAATATTATGAACATGAATACTGAAGCAGGTGTGAATATGAATGAGATTCAGCGCAAAAGCACTAAAGAATTTAAATTTTTTATAAATTTGCCCCATGTAAGTCTACATTTGGCAGTAGGTAAGGTGACTGCATAATTTCATTACTTTCAACAATAAAGTTAAAAAAAATAGGGATGTACAATGTTATATTTATTTTGCCGATAAATGATATGCCAATATTTTGGAAAAAAATTTCCACTTATTCACATCTGCTTTGTCTTACAGTAATGATTAACTGGCATATAGTGACACATTCCTGAAGGAAAATAAGACAACTACCTCAATTTAATATGAAAATAAACGTTTTTTTGGCAACATGTTCAACAGAACTGTAAATTTCCTGTGTTTAAAAGGCTTGGAGAACACTGTTCCTGTGCCAACTGATGTAAAAAATAAGAAGTTTGCCTATGGCTAGCTTATTTTTGATTGTTTCAGTATTGGTATTAGCTAAGAAATATGCATTGTAAAAACAAACTGAACTGAAATATTCTAAAATGGTTCAGTCCTGGATGTTTTCTGAATTTGCCGCTGTAGCCTATGTTGCATGATTCAGGGGACAATCAATGCCACACAACTGGGACATGAGAAAAATAGTTGCATTGTCGATATCTTATTTGGTGATTGCTGATATCAGTCAATTAAGTAAATATCTGCTGATACCAATGTTAGACCTATGGATTCAATGATTTATATATTGGTCGATCCCTAGTTTAAATATTAAAACCTAGCATGTGTTTCAACAGAATATGCCAGATTTACACTTTGGCATTACGTGGTCAGTAAGCATCTTCTAGTGGTTAATTGGCAGAGGGATATACATAGCTAGGGCTGGGTGATTAACCGAAATAAAACCAATGTGCGTCAGCTGAACCATTTTACAGTGGAAAATTAACAACAAAATGGACAAACTGTGGTTGGATTTGAGAACCCAGTCAGACACTCGGAATCCCTTTGTGGTGATAACATAATCATGGCTGCGTAAAGGACTCCCAATGCAGCCAACAAGCTAATTAGCCACTGCTGCGAGTCCTGTGACCCACAAACCCTAAAGAGTTATGTATTATAAACACTGACTTTTGAATGAACAACATTGTGTGTGAAATTATTATATTATGCTCATTTATCATTTATATTATGCTCATTTACTACAGAATTACCGCAGTGACTGCACTTGTGTAATATTGCTTAATTATGAGCATTGTCAACTATAAGGGAGAAGAAACGAGGGGGAAAAAAAAAACAGATGTGATTTAAGGTCAAATTTCCCAGCCCCTAGTTACAGCCAGTAGCGGCTCGTGGGTCATCCCACCGAGGAGGCAAATTACTCATGAACAGACACACAACTATAGTTGCGAGGACCCTGAGTCTTTAGCTCCATAGATATTAAATGCCTGCAATGGACTGGCGATCTGTCCAGGGTGTACCTTGCCTCTCGCCCAAAGATGCTGGGATAGGCTCCAGTGCCCCCGCGACCCAAAAAGGAATAAGCGGAAGAAGATGGATGGATGGATATTAAATGCAACTCTTGCAAAGCCCCAAGAAAACATCACTATGAAGACCAACATGCTATTCAAGGCACTACACCAGCCTCATTTTAACTCACCGGTTACCGTGTCTTTACATGGCTCTAGATAAATCTTCCTGTCATCAAATCCAGTTTTAATTTAGGCTAGCGGAGTGTTGCTAAGCGGGCTAGCTCCATTCATCCAAATATCCTGAGCGCCATCCAGCTGCATCCTGACTTCTTCATAATGTCCAGTTTAGGGGAAGGCCTTGGACTGTTTTTATCCGAAGCTGGTGTTCAAATTGTAGTTTCCTAAACTTGTAATACTGCTTGATATGAAGACCTGTTGTATTCAGCGTGTTGAAATGTGTCATACGGGGATGCTGTCTAAAGACGGACCGTGATTGGTCAGAGGTTCGCCTCCTTTGTTTTATTTTTTCAATGCAAGGAGATGGTGAATTTTCCAAAGCAACAAATATGAACCGATTTCTGATTTGCTAAATAACTGCAGAAAATATTCTCACCTCCTTAGTTACAAAATGAACTAATTTCTGATTGGCTGATTGATGTTCCCGCAGTGGCAAGCCCGTTTTTAACTCCTGCGGACTTGTGACAGGATTCTGACTACATACTGTATTACACAATAATATACATATAATATCAAATACATCTGTTATCAAGTTTGAATCATTTCTTGTCCTTTTCTTCTCAAATTTCTGAGGAAGCACCATCTCCTTTGCCTCCTCCCACGAGCCGCCACTGGTTACAGCTGTATTTGTCTGAATTAGTCCATAATATTTTCCCAACCACAACCCTGCACTGAACCTATAAAAATGAGGGCTTAACCATCCCCATTAAAGCTAGTATCTCTTGCTGATGAACATTGCAATTTTTGGGTTTCATCAGGATTCGTAAAAGGTTGCAAAACAGTTCACAGTAAATAGTTTTTTAGATCACAGTTTTATTTTTCCAAAAGCACTTGTAAATATTAAACATTACGTAGACACTTCCACTAACATTCACACAAATGTTGATAATTGTGACTAAATGCCACTAAATGTCACCAGTGAAATTTGAACTTTGATTTTCTCAAACATTTGTCAGAAAAGTTGGCAAATCCAAAAAGTCAGAACTTTAATCAGTATTCACCCCTCCGTGAGGAACTAACTTGACTGCAAAAATATCTATTCATTGTATAAAGTAGATGAAGTAATTTGGCAACCTGGAAGTGAAAATAAACTCGTGAAAACCAAAACAGGAAAGCAAACTCGTGCCTCGGGATGGAAGCACAAATTTTGGTGCCTTCCCACACCCCAATCTGAGGATTTAAGTCGTTGTGAAATGGGGAAAAGGTGAATGTGGCCGTCTTTGAGATGGAAAAAATTACATGTATTCTGAGGTGAGGAACTTATGATACTCTTTATGTGTTTGAGGACTTGGGCTAAAAAATTACTTTTGCTGCTACATGCTGGCTCGAAGGTAGCGACATAAAGGAGTCCAAACCCGGTAGCACAGCTTTAACATAGTTTTTTGGCAACAAACAAGGGTGGTGGTCAGCAGGTCTGCAGTCATGGCTTCCATGCTGAGGAGAAAGCCTGGGGTGGAGACTAGCCAGACATTTATTAGCAGCCAGGGGCCAGCATATGGTCCCATAAGTGTCCTCAGATTGCCTGAAAAACTCAGAAAACAATACATAATACATAACACCCTCACCCATTAAGAGGTTGCTTTAAAGCAACCTTCAAAACTATGAAATATACCACAAAGTTTAAAGCAGCTACAGCTGCACTTACAGCCTTGAGAGGGTGTGTCAGCCATTAGGTTATCTTTCCCCCGATGTACTGAAGGCCCAAGATAAATCTCTGTTGGACTCCAGTGCATGAAACTTTAAAGTTGTCATCCTCAAAGTGCTCCAAGGCCAGAATAAGAGATACAGCCTCTTTCTCAATTAATACCGATGTACATCAAACTTTCTTGAAAAGTAAAAAGGCAGTATGGCCTCCTGAAGCAATGGCCAAACCAAAATCCATGGCTTTATACTGACTTGATATGGCACAATCAAGTTTTCTGCTTACATTATGGAGTATTAATCAGGTAATCACATTCTTGATAATCACACGGGACCCACTATATTGAGCCTGCAAAGTAAGTACTGACAGTGTGAGAAGTGCCAATACCTTAACGTCTGTAGAGCGCACACTGTGTTTTGCCTTTTGTCATACCATTGTTTCATTTTTCTTTTAGCCTTTCCAAGTTTTCTTTTGCAAGTTATGCTCTGTGAAGAACATGGCACATGGCAAGTCTCACAGTAATGTGCAACATCCGCTCTTATGCCAGGCCAATAAAAATGTCTCATCACCCTGTTTAAAGTCTTTCTCACTCCCCTGTGGCCTGCCAAGCCATTGTTATGTGTCAGTTGTAAAATACCATCCTGACAAACATCAGGCACAACTTGAAACACACTATTGCAGTCATTAGACATTTTGGGAGGGGTCTACTTCCTCATAAGTACACCACTGGACACAAAATATCCAGAAGCAATGTTTTTCATCTCATTCTCTAAAAAAACCATTGTCAAACAACAAGGACGAGGAGTCATCATTTCTCTGTGTCACTTTAAGGCCTCCGATGGAAGGAAACTTTGCACCAAACCCCAAACTATCAACTCTTGCAAAGAAAGTAACAGCAAATGTAACTCCAGCACTATTTTTGTCAGAACTTCCTTTTGCCATAGAATGGGTTGTAACAGACAGGAAATGTGTCTGGATGTTTCTGCACAAGATCACCAGGGCCTTTAGCTGCAATAGGGGTATCTACTATAGGAGCGACAACTGTTCTATCACCAGCCAAGTCATTTCCAAGAATTAAGGACACACCCTGTATTGGAACAGAGGAACATACTGCCACTGCAACCTCTAAAGAAAGCAAAGCAAAGCAAAGCAAAACAAAGAAAAGAAAGCAAAGATGTCTGCAAATTAAGAGTATGAAGGGGTAGAGTAAAATAATCACTCCCAAAACTATTAACAATGGTGCAAAAGTCTACTGTAGAAGCATCATTAAATGAAAAAACATCCTGGTGGATTACAGATTGAAAAGCTCAAAAGGAAGAGAGACAAAAACCATCCATCAAAAAAGATGACGAGCAGGTTATCGCTAGCTTTGGAAAAATTAGCGATGTTGGTAGGGGCACAGAGATGTCACTAGCAGCTTTTATTAAAAATATAGGCTTAGGCTTCACTGCAGAGGAGCCTTGTTTTCTGCTCAGAATGGGACACTCTGCATGCACCACCAGCACACTTTGTAAATGGCGTTCACTTACACTACTGTTCAAAAGTTTGGGGTCACTTAGAAATTTCCTTATTTTTGAAAGAAAAGCACTTTTTTTCAATGAAGATAACTTTAAACTAATCAGAAATACACTCTATACATTGCTAATGTGGTAAATGACTATTCTAGCTGCAAATGTCTGGTTTTTGGTGCAATATCTAGATAGGTGTATAGAGGCCCATTTCCAGCAACTATCACTCCAGTGTTCTAATGGTACAATGTGTTTGCTCATTGCGTCAGAAGGCTAATGGATGATTAGAAAACCCTTGTGCAATCATGTTAGGTCTGCAATGCTGTAATTGCTGCAAATGGAGGATTCTTTGACGAAAGCAAAGTTTGAAGGAAAAAAATTATTATTTCAAATACAAATCATTATTTCTAACATTGTCAATGTCTTGACTATATTTTCTATTCATTTTACAACTCATGGTGGTAAATAAGTGTGACTTTTCATGGAAAACACAAAATAATTGTCTGGGTGACCCCAAACTTTTGAACGGTAGTGTATATAATGCTTTTTCTCATCTTTGGATGACCAAAACACTTTACAGATCCTGCTATCCACCCATTCACTCACACATTCACACACTGATGGCAGCAGAGCTACCATACACACAGGCGCTTGCCTGGCCACCAGGAGCAACTGGGGGTTCAGTGTCTTGCTCAAGGACACTTCAATATGCAGACTGCAGACAGAGTGGGAATCGAACACATGACCCTCCGATCAGTAGTCGGTCACACTACACCTGCGCCACAGTCACCCACTTCTTTGTAGAAGAAGCAGCCAAACCTTTTTGAGGCCACTTAAAAGTTGTTGCTACCAGGACTGGAGGGCGACCAATTTTCAGCCAGGGAGTTTCATGTCCAAGACCGGCCAATTTTTTTTTTTTTGGGGGGGGGGCTGATAAATAAAAACAAAGTTCAATTTCTCTCCTGTAGTTTATAATAATAATAATAATAATAATAATAATAATAATAATAATAATAATAATAATAATTATTATTATTATTATTATTATACTTATTATTAATATTAATTATTATTAATAATAATATTTTCAAGACATGTTTAATATAGAACTTAAATATTTCTCTTCAATAAACCATAACGCAACTAGAAAAGCACTCAGAGAGTGCATACCTCGGCCAAGGCTCCTTCTGTCCCTCATGGATCACCTCCAAAATGTAATGGGTTCATGTGTAGGCCATGAGCCAATTCTGGTGAAAACTGCATCAAAGTCTATCCCTAGTTTTGGAGGGTTCTTGTGAAGACACTGTGAGAAGAGCCTTGGTGAAGGTATGCATTCTCGGATCATCACCAAAATGTAAAGGGTTCCCCTCTAGGCCAAGGACCACCTCTGGTAAAAATTTCATCCAAATCTATCCAGTAGGTCTGGCGTATTCTTGCTAACACATTGTGAGAAGATAAGAACCTTGATGGAGGTACAGACGTGGACAAAATTGTTGGTACCCCTCTGTTAATGAAAGAAAAACCCACAATGGTCACAGAAATAACTTGAATCTGACAAAAGTGGTAATAAATAAAAATTCTATGAAAATTAACCACTGAAAATTAGACAATGCTTTTGAATTGTGGTTCAACAGAATTATTTTGAAAAACAAACTAATGAAACAGGCCTGGACAAAAATGATGGTACCCTTAATTTAATATTTTGTTGCACAACCTTTTGAGGCAATCACTGCAATCAAATGATTTCTGTAACTGTCAATGAGACTTCTGCACCTCTCAGCAGGTATTTTGGCCCACTCCTCATGAGCAAACTGCTCCAGTTGTCTCAGGTTTCAAGGGTGCCTTCTCCAGATGGCATGTTTGAGCTCCTTCCACAGATGTTCAATAGGATTTAGATCAGGGCTCATAGAAGGCCACTTTAGAATAGTCCAATGTTTCGCTCTTAGCCATTCTTGGTGCTTTTAGCCGTGTGTTTTGGGTCATTATCCTGTTGCAAGACCCATGACCTGCGACTGAGACCAAGCTGTCTGACACTGGGCAGCACATTTCTCTCCAGAATACCTTGATAGTCTTGAGATTTCATTGTACCCTGCACAAATTCAAGACACCCTGTGCCAGATGCAGCAAAGCAACCCCAGAACATAACAGAACCTCCTCCATGTTTCACAGTAGGGTCAGTGTTCTTTTCTTGGTATACTTCATTTTTGCGTCTGTGAACATAGAGCTGATGTGCCTTGCCAAAAAGTTCCAGTTTTGTCTCGTCTGTCCATAGGACATTCTCCCAGAAGCTTTGTGGCTTGTCAACATGCAGTTTGGCAAATTCCAGTCTGGCTTTTTTAAATTTGTTTTCAACAGTGGTGTCCTCCTTGGTCATCTCCCATGAAGTCCACTTTGGCTCAAACAACGACAGATGGTGCGATCTGACACTGATGTACCTTGACCTTGGAGTTCACCATGAATGTGTTTAGAGGTTGTTCTAGGCTCTTTTGTTACCATTTGTATTATCCATCTCCTCCTGCAGCCATATCCAGGGAATCTTAAATTTCTGAATAATATGTGCAACTGTAGTCACAGGAACATCAAGCTGCTTGGAGATGGTCTTATAGCCTCCACCTTTAACATGCTTGTCTATAATTTTTTTTCTAATCTCCTGAGACAACTCTCTCCTTTGCTTCCTCTGGTCCATGTTTAGTGTGGTACACACCATGTCAACAAACAGCACAGTGACTACTTGTCACCATTTAAATAGGCCGACTGACTGATTACAAGTTTGTAGACACCTGTGATGTTAATTAGAGGACACATCTTGGTTGAACATGTCCCTATGGTCACATTATTTTCAGTCTTTTCTAGGGGTACCATCATTTTTGTCCAGGTCTGTTTCATGAGTTTCTTTTTTAAAATAATTCTGTTGAACCATAATTCAAAAGCATTGTCTGATTTTCATTGGTTAATTTTCATAGAATTTTTATTTATTACCACTTTGGTCAGATTCAGGTTATTTCTGTGACCACTGTGGGTTTTTCTTTCATTAACAGAGGGGTACCAACAATTTTGTCCACATCTGTATGTGTTCTGGGATCATCACCAAAATGTTATGGATTCGTCTCTAGCCCAAAATTATTTTGATGGTGCATCGACTTTTGATTGGGTGAATGTGACTTCCCCATAGCCTGAGTGGGTCCACAATGCTTGTAACAGCTCTGCTCTTAGTAGGAACACTGAAAAGACTGCAACTATGGCAACGATTATCTCAGTCATAATAACCAATCACAGGGTGCTTTGTTACCTCCGCCAAGGAGGTAATATAATCGGGGTGGTTTGTCTGTCTGTTGGTCTCTGTTTGTTGTTAGCAGGATTGCACAAAAACTACTGGACAGATTTTGATGAAATTTTCACCAGAGGTAGCCCTTGGGCCAAGGATGAACCCATTAAATTTTGGTGATGATCTGCGACTGCATACCTCCACCAAGGACCTTGCAGGAGCCTTGGCAGAGGTATGCGGTCTCTGAGTGCTTTTCTAGTTGTTACACTATTTAGGTGCTACTGTAAGGCCTACAGCGTCAGCAGTCACCTAAGCAGTGAACAGTTTCTGCTACTTTGTTGTTCACTGTCTCATTGTCTATAGACATGAGAATTTCTTTTTCACTGAAGCAAGAAAGCTTCTAAATGCTCCTGAGTCTGTGAGCTTCTCAGCCTATTCTTCACAAACTTCAGAGTAGAAAATCTTTGCTCACATGCAACTTCTTATATATTTACATATGCAACTCTTCCTTGTAAATTTAGTTTTTTTTTTAAAATTTTGGTGTATTTCTGGTACACTTTATGATTTTTTTTTCTCAAATTTGTAATGTCTTGGGTAGCTTTTATCTTTTTTCATACATTGCAAATTCAGTCATATAAGTTTGTGACTGTTTAGGTAAAATTTGGACTTTATCATCAAGTTGCTATTTTTTCCCTTGTAGATTTGTTAAGGGGATAAGGACCTGCACTTATATAGCGACAGACAGATATCTAGGTACAATTTAGAACAACCAATTAACCTAACATGTATGTCTTTGGATTGTGGGAGGAAACTGGAGCCCCAGGAGTAAACCCACGCAGCACAGGGAGAACATGCAAACTCCACACAGAAAGGTTCCTACCCCTGCCAGCCTGGGGACTCGAACCTGGAACGTTCTAGCTGTTAGGGAACAGTACTAACCACTGCACCACCGTGCTGCCCACGCTGCCTAAGCTTTTCTCCTAAATTAATTTGGTATTAAAATCAGAAATGGGGGGTGGGGGTGGGGGGTACATATTTGAAAACAGCATTTGAAACCTAAATACCAGTTTAATGAAGGAATATTCAGATAATCAGATACTTGGTACAGCTCTAACTGTTAGACCTTTATTTTCATATTAATCCACAATATAAACAATATTCTACTGTATTTCAAAACACGAGAATATCATGATTCATAAATTAATTCAAAGAACTAAGTCATAATAATCACACTTTAAAATGAATGCTTCAGATAGCTCTATTTGCATGATAAACATAGGAAATTATAAAGTTTAACTTTTTAAACAAAGGTATTAAAATATAACTGTTTCACAGTATCCTATTTTTTAAGACGCACTAGAATAGAGGGTATGCACATGATGTCACTGAACAGAACTCATGATAGTTACAAAACACTGAGTGGCAGCAATAGGGTTTATACAGTAAAACACAAAAAGCACACACGGTTGCAGGAGTATACAGAGTACCTGCTTGCATTGTGGAGAGCTAATCTCATCATTCCACCTTCTATTAATTGACAAAAAATAGATAAATAAATAATTACAGGCCCAGAGCCAGTTCTTCACTAATGTGTGCTCTTACCCACACATCATTACAGTCAAGTAAACAGTGTGGTACTTGTAGTGTTATGGGATTTATGAATAGGAACTGTGTAGAGCACTACCCCGACCTGTATTGATGTAATACGAGTGTGCGTGTTTGCATGTTCTCCTCGTGTCTGCGTGGGTTTACTCTGGGATTTCTCCGGTTTCCTCCCACATGCCAAAAACATGCACGTTAGGTTAATTGGCATCAAACTGGGGATTCTAAAATTGTCCTTAGGTATGACTGTGAGAGTGAATGGTTGTCTGTCTCTCTGTGTTGCCCCTGTGATGGACTGGCGATCTATCCAAGGTGTGCCCTGCCTCTCGCCCAAAGATGCTGGGATAGGCTCCAGCCCCCCTGCGACCCGAAAAGGATTAAGCGGAAGAAGATGGATGGATGGATGGATGAGTGTGCGTCTGTAAAATGTGTTCCCAACTGCAAGTAGTAGATTACAATTTAGTTCAACTATAAAATAAGCTCTCCTCATTGAATTCACACTGCATCAGAAAACACTTCACGGTGGCAACGGTAATGGAAAGCCTGTGAAAAGTGACGATAGCGAACAAGATTGTCTGAGGATAATCGTCATTGTCATTCGAGTAGGTACATACAGAACAGCACTAGCAGCGGCTAAGCTAACCAACACTACCAGACGGCAGTTGGCGCTGGGAGACAGCAGGTGGACGTCATGGCAATGCATCTACCAACAATGGACTGGTTCAACCCGGATCTGAGTGAGGTTATCTCATTGTTTAAACAAAAAATGTCCCTGTGTCTAGAAGCTGAAGAAATAACAGATGCAGCTAAGCAAGCAAGGAAGATATGTCGTGGGAGTGGAGATGAAGGCCTCAGAAGGCTAAATGCTAGCGGTTTCAATGAGGATGATAAGAAAGTGCCTGGCAATCTATGGAATTACTCTGAAGGCCAGCTAAAGCTAAATGTGAACTTTAGAATCTACAGACTACACCTAATGCAATACAGACATAAAACAGATGAGAGCATAGATGACTTTGTAACTAGAGCCAGAACACTAGCACTAAAATGTCAGTTTATTGATGAAGAGCTTAATGAGCATCTTATTGAGCTTATTATTGCCAGCACACCCCATGATGCCTTGAAAAATTATCTTTATAGCAAACCAAAGGGCTACTCCTTAGCTGAAGTACTTGTAGAAGGATGGAAGTATGAAGCCCTGTCAGCAGGCAATGAACAGTTACACAAAATGGGCATGTCACACACTGAGGAAATTCATGTTATAGAGAGAAGGTGCACATGCCAGAACTGTGGCACCAATCACAAACCATGTCAGTGTCCTGCATATAATGATGAATGCTCTGCTTGTGGTATTAAAGGTCACTGATCAAAATGCTGCAAAAAGACCAAGTGACAGAGACACGCAGTTGACGCAGGACACCGCAGTCGACGCATGACACCGCAGTCGAGGACAGAGGAGTAAGTCTTACCTGCCACAACACAAACAGCACAGACAGACTTCCAAAAACTACTGCAGACGATGAGATGAGTCACATGTCGATGCCATATAGACAGCAATGACACTGAAGAAGAAGGCACATACCAAAAACAATTTCATTCCATCACTGTAAGTGACATGTGCATGCACAGCATTGACAGCAAGCCACCCAGAGAGGAGGCATACACAATCTTGAATGTGAAACCACCTGACCTACCAGACTGGGGTTACACATTACGTCTCAAGACTGATACAGGCGCATCAGGTAACACACTCACACTACGTACCTTCAAACAGATGTATGGCAGAGATGCGCATACCCACAGAAGGTTGCGAAGAAACTACAAAAGGCTGTCTGCATACAGTGGACACACAATCCGATGTCTAGGTACCATTGACATTCCATGCCAGTTTAAAGACTCAGAATAGATAAATGCCAGATTCTATGTCGTGGATGTGCCAGGTCCAGCTGTACTAGGGCTACCAACAAGTGAATTGGTAAAACTGATAACCATCAATGTGGATACAGTAGCCATGAATAAAAAAGCCAGCCAGGAAAAAGTACAGACAACAAAAGCAGAAACTCTAAAAGCCATTTCAACAGTCACAGACCTTAAAAAGGCATACCCAGACCAGTTTGACAAAATTGGCAACTTCAGTGGGACAGCCAAGCTCATGCTGAAAGATGATGCTGAACCATTCATTGACCCACCATGTAAGTGCAGCATTCACATTAAAGACAAGCTACAGGCTGAACTGAATAAACTAGTTGAACAAGATGTGATAAGAAAGGTGGAAGAGCACACGGACTGGTGCTCCAGCCTTGCATACGGCACAAAAAAGGACGGATCCTTGTGTATATGCTTAGACCCTCAGAAGCTAAATGCCAGTCTTGAGAGATGCCCAGAAGCTAAATGCCAGTCTTGAGAGATGCCCACACAAAGTTCCAACAGTGGAGGAACTGAATCCAATGTTTGCAAATGCAAAGATATTCGGCAAACTTGACGCAAAAGCTGGGTATTGGTCAATAAACCTTGATGAAGACTCACAACTGCTAACAACATTTCAAACTCTGTTTGGCAGATACTGCTGGAAACACTTGCCATTCGGACTAAGTATCTCTCAAGATCTCTTCCTGGCCAAGATGGACCTGATCCTCAAGGGGCTTAGAGGTGTTGTCAGCATAGCCGACGACATAGTAGTCTTTGGGGAAAATAAGAAGGAGCATGACAAGAACCTGATTAACCTGATGGAATGAGCAGCTGAAGCAGGTATAGTATTCAACAGTGACAAATGCACAATAAAACAGAAAAGCATCTCATTCTTTGGCAACTTGTATACAGACCAAGGCATCAGGCCAGATCCAGCTAAGATCAGGGATATCAAAAAAATGCCAACATCCCAGGACAAAGACAAATGGCACAGGCTCATGGGAATACTAACCTACCTATCACCTTACATACCAAAGTTTGTAGACACAGCACACACACTGAGAGGGTTGTTAAAAGTGATGTACCATGGACATGGGACACTGATCACCAAAAATGCTTTGAGGATCTGAAATCAACAATTACCAAAAATGACTGCCTGAAATACTATGACCCAAACACACTGTTAAACCCTTGAGGTAGACACGTCACAGAAAAGACTAGGCATAGCCTTGGTGCAGAACAACAGACCAATTGCTTTTGGATCAAAAACACTTACTGACTGTCAATCCAGATACAGCAACATAGAATGAGAAATGCTTGCAATTGTGTATGGAATGCAATGTTACCACACCTACTTCTATGGGAAGTCATTCCTTGTGATAACAGACCACAAACCACTTGTCACTATATGTGCAAAACCACTGCATGCTGCACCACCACAACTACAGCGCATGCTGATAAAGACACAAAGCTACAACTACAAGGTCATGTACAGCCAGGAACCCAGATGGTCCTGGCAGATACTCTAAGTCGACTACCAAACTCTGAAAACCATGGCGGCATTGAGTTAGATGAGTGCATAGACAGAGTAGATACAGAGATCAAGGATCCAGAGCTTCACACTGTCTCGATAATAAATTTCAGTGCTGAAAGGCAAGATATTTTCCAAAAAGAAACTGCCAAAAATTTCAGGCTCAACGCATTAAAAGAGGTAATTCGCCAAGGATGGCCAGACAACATCAGAGACCTGTCAAAAGACCGTCATGCTTATTGGTCCTTCAGAGATGAGCTCGTGATCGAAGCAGGAGTCATCTTCAAAGGCAGACAGGTATTCATTCCAGACTCCATGACTAACGACATACTGACACAGCTACATGTAGGTCATCAAGGCATTGAGAAAACACGTCGTCTGGCAAGAGAAAGTGTGTACTGGACACACATGAACCATGACATAGAGAAAGTGTGTAGATCTTGCAGTGTGTGTGTGTAGAACATCAGGACGCAAACCCCAAAGAACCTCTCATTCCACACAAAATACCACCAAAACCCTGGCAATCTCTAGCTTCCGACCTGTTCAAGATTAATGGGCGTCAGTTTTTACTGACAGTGGACAGATATTCCAAATTCCCAGTTGTGGATGAAATGACTGAACCCGTGTCTAGCCATGCAGCTGCATGAAAAATGCAAATGTGTATGTCTCTATTTGGACGCCCGGATGAGATACTGACATATAACGGACCACAGCACACAGGACACACATTCAAAAAATTCATGACAGACTGGGGAATCGAACACATCACAAGTTCACTCCGTTACCCAAAGAGCAATGGATTTATTGAGAGGCATGTGAGACACATCAAATCAATTGCCCAAAAGACGCTGAAAACAGGTGGAGATCTACAGGTAGCTTTACTGTAGGTCAGGGCAACACCCATAGACAGTAAACTACCATCACCTGCTGAACTAATGTTTGGCAGAACAGGCACAACTGTTTTGCCGAGTGGGGGAGACCCAGGCAAGGAAGAACATAGACTTCAATTACAACAGAGAGCTGCAGACATGAAAGAACATCACGACCACAGCATTCGCAAGGAGCTACCCCCACTCTGTCCTGGACAACATGTAACAGTGCTGAACAAAGACAGAGGGACATGGCATCCAGCAGTTGTTTAAAAAAAGTTTGCATGAACTATATAACCCACATGTGCAGAAATGCATAAAAAAGGTTCACTTTGCTGAGCCACAAAGTCAAGAGAAAACTCATGAACATCACAGGGAGCCAACAGAAGCATCTCCTACACCACCCTGTAAGACGAACATCAACACAGAGAAACCAAGAAGTCCAAAGAAAATGCAGTATGCACAAGATATGGAAGGGCTATAAACAGGCCAGCTCACGATAAGAACTATGTTTGCAGGGCGGCGCGGTGGAGCAGTGGTTAGCACTGTGGCAGCACAGCAACTCACCCTTGGCCATGGGATCCCTGGTTTGATCCCAGCCCCTGACCAACAGTGATCTGTGTGGAGTTTGCATGTTCGCCCCGTGTCTGCGTGGGTTTACTCCGGGAGTTCTCCGATTTCCTCCCACATGCCAAAAAGCATGCAGGTTAGGTTAATTGGAGACTCTAAAAGTGGCCCTATGTGTGAATATGTGTGCGAATGGTAAAAGGGATAGCGCCGTACCGTGGCTGCTTCATCCATCCAGGTGGATGCCCTCAATTTCCCCTCTGGGGATCAATAAAGTATACAAAATCAAAAAAAAAAAGTTTAAAGTCAGTGTGATATCACATCTCTACATGTGCAACATACTCTAGCAACTCTAGTCATTGTGTTATGTTTAACAGTTTTCATTTGCACAAAATGAGTACTACGTTAAAAAAATGTGTGTGTTTGTAATGTAATACATAACTGTTGCACTGTTGATGTTTCACCTTGCTGTTATGCAGATAAATGTTTTGTTCTCTATACTTAACACCAGTGGGGCACTCTAGCTAAACAGGGGGGATGTAGTGTTATGGGATTTATGAATAGGAACTGTGTAGAGCACTACCTGGAAGTGAAGAAGAGGTAAGAGTGAATAAGGGGAATTTTTTCACACGAAGACGCCGAGAAGAGCACAAAGACCAGTTGGACCATTGGGGCGGTGGGCAGACTTTGACAGGTGGAAGGTTGAGACAGCATTTATATCTGTGTTTGGTTGGCGGTAGGAGTGATTTGTTTGTGGCAGATAGCATAAGCTATACTCTGACTCTAACATTATGGCATCTAGCTCTGACGGGCTCGATAAAAATGAGATGGAGTGGATAGTACCCAGGTCTGGGAGGCAGAAAAGAGCAGCTAGGGGGCACCAAGAGCAACAAGTGGGTCAGATGAGAGTGACGTGGGAGGAAGTAACAACGCGAAAAAAACACGAACTAGCCAACATGGATGGCAGTTTGATGATGTAGGGAATGAGTGGAAGGTTGTCATTGAGTTCAATCAGGGTGAGGGGCACTATCACCCTGTTAAGCTAACAAAAGCAACTGAGAAAGAAATTGGGAGAGGTAAGTTTGCAAAGTTCTTGAATAATAACCGGCTGTTAATTCATGCATCAAGTAAACAACAGCAAGAGAAAATACTGGCATGACATACATGTCTAAATGGGGAACAAATGAAGGTGCATGTTCCTGGCGCATGTTCCTGGCGCAACAGCAAACTTGAGGGGAGTTATATCAGGTGTCCCTTTGAGCATGTCTATGGAAGAAGTGAAAAACGAGATCCAAGGAAGAAAGATCAGGGATATGAAAAGGCTAAAGAGTAAAAGAGAAGGTTCACTGAAGGATGCGCTGTCTGAAATGATTCAGTCTGAGGAAGCACTTCCTAAATCAGTCCAAATAGGATACCTGTATTACAGTGTCAGAGAATACGTCCCAAAGCCACTCAGGTGCTACAAATGTCAAAGGATGGGCAACACTGCTCGTGTGTTGTGCAGAGGAAAGCTAAACAAGCCCAGGAAATCAGAATAAGTAAGACAATCTCGTATGCGAAAGCTCTAAAGACAGTTAGAGAGGCAGGAATGGTCAGAAACACAACAGGCCTTCCTCAGAGAAATTCAGTTCAAAGCACAGCCATCAACAACTCCCACACAAGCACAAGATCATGCTGCTGCAAGGAATTTTTGTGTTCACAAATGCAAAATGGATGATGACACATTGATAGTTAAGAGGACAAACTTTGGACAAACTTTGTAGCTTTTATCTGCCACACCATTAATGTTGCAGCACAGCTAAAGAAGAAAAGTGACAGAATCAAAACCATTGTGGAAGCAGCAGGAAGACTCCTAGAGATGAAAGATATCAAAGCTGACCACATTCATGTTTTATTGACAGCTGAAACTGGGGAGCATGCACATGCTGAAACTTAATACCTGAATTATGGTACTACACATACTACAGTGGAATGTGAGGAGTCTTGTAGCAAACGGACAAGAACTCAGGAAGTATCTTTACGAACTACAAGTTGTTCCAGAGGTGGTGTGTGTACAGGAGACATGGCTTCAACCTCACTTAGATTTTGTTATTCAAATCAAATCAAAATCAAAATCAAATCAAACTTTATTGTCATATTGCTGTACATACAACTGTAGTGCAGGCAAGATGAAATTGCGTTTCTCTCGGCATCCATATAAGAAGCAGCATGATTAAGACACACTCCCACATAGCTCCACCCCCCCCATCCATTCACACATCCCTGAGACATACTTGGGGAAAAAGAATAACTAACTATAATATACAAAATGTCCATAGGTGCAGTAGTGTGTATGTGAGATTCCGGGTCAGCTGTTCAGCATCCTGATAGCTTGTGGGAGGAAGCTGTTGATCAGTCTGGTGGTTCTGCCTCTGATGCTCCGGAATCGTTTACCAGATGGAAGAAGTTCAAAGTGTTTATGCAGAGGGTGAGAACGGTCCTTGACAATGTTCAGTGCCCTGCTCCTACAACGGTTCTGAAAAAGTTCTTGGACAGAGGGGAGGGAGACTCCAATTACCCTCTCCGCCCCCTTGACTATCCTCTGCAGGGCTTTTTTGTCTGACATACTGCAGCTGGAGTACCATGTAGCAATGCAGTACGTCAGAACACTCTCCACCACACCTCTGTAGAAGGTCCTGAGGATGCAGATGGGGAGAGAGGCCTGTTTGAGTTTCCTCAAGAAGTGTAGTCGCTGCTGAGCTCGCTTCCTGATCTCCAAGGAATTCTTGCTCCAGGTCAGGTCCTGCGAGATCTGCACTCCGAGGAACTTGATGTTCTCTACTCTCTCCACTAAACGGCCGCCGATGCTGAGGGGGACGTGCTCAGGCTGTGACCGCCGGAAGTCGATAATCATCTCCTTCGTTTTGTCCACGTTGAGCACCAGATTGTTCTCCCTGCACCAGCTCTCCAGGTCTCTCACTTCTTCCCTGTACATTGATTCCTCATCCCTCTGAATAAGTCCCACCACCGTGGTGTCATCTGCAAACTTAATAATCTGGTTCCCCTCGTGTTTGGATACACAGTCATGTGTTAGAAGTGTAAACAACAGTGGACTGAGTACACAGCCTTGAGGGGTTCCGGTACTCAGCTTGACAGAGTTGGAGATGTTGTTTCCAACCCGGACAGACTGAGGTCTCTCAGTCAGGAAATCCAGGATCCAGAGACATGTGGCAGTGTTCAGACCGAGAAGGAGTAATTTCTCTATCAGTCTCTGGGGAATAATGGTGTTGAATGCTGAACTGAAATCAATGTACAGGAGTCTGGCGTAGGTGTCTTTCTGGTCCAGGTGGGTGATGACAGAGTGTAGGGTGGTGACTATAGCATCCTCCATGGAGCGGTTTGAACGATATGCAAACTGGAGTGATGATGCAGGGAGGCTGGCTGTGATGTGTGGTTTGACAAGCCGTTCAAAACACTTCATCACAATTGGTGTAAGTGCAACAGGACGATAGTCATTCAAACAGGACACCACTGGTTTCTTTGCCACCGGTACAATGATAGAGGTCTTGAAGCATCTGGGAACGATGGCCTGACTCAGGGAGATGTTATAAATGTCAGTCAGGACATCCGCCAACTCGCTCGCGCAGTCTCGGAGCACACGTCCCGGAATGTTGTCTGGACCTGCAGCTTTGCGTGGGTTGACTCTGGATAGTGTCCTCCGTGTGTCCGCTGTGTTAATGGTAAAAGCTGGTCCGACCGATGGTGGGATTGGGCCGGCCCTCCCTCTGATTGTCGAGTTTGATGCTTCAAAACGTGCAAAGAAGTCGTTAAGCCTGTCTGGAAGCGAAGCGTCGTCATCATCGACCCCCTGCCTAGACTTAAAGCCCGTCAGTGTCCGAACTCCCTGCCACATCTGCTTGGTGTTCCTAGTGTCACAGAGGTGTCCCTGCATTTTCTCCGCATAGGCACGCTTTGCCGCCTTAATTCCCTTTGAAAGCGCAGACCTGGCTGAGCGGAGGGCAATCCTGTCCTTCGCTCTGAACGCTGCATCTCTGGCTGTAAGCATCGAGCGCACCTCTGCAGTCATCCAGGGCTTATGATTGCCCCGCATAGGGATGGTCGTCACTGTAGTGAAATCCTCTGTGCACTTCGCGATGTAGCTGGTGACCGAATCAGCATACTCCTCCACATCTGTCCCGTCTTCCTGGGAGGCTGCTATTTTGAAGATCTTCCAGTCTGTGTGCTGAAAACAGTCTTGCAGTGCAGAGGTTGCACTCTCTGGCAAAATCCTGATTTGTTTCACTGCTGGCCTGCTGCGCTTCAATAAAGGTTTGTAGGCAGGCAGCAGCATCACGGACATGTGATCAGAACCGCCGAGATGGGGGCGGGGTATCGCTTTATATGCATCTGTGCTTGTGTACACTAAGTCCAACATATTCTCTCCTCTGGTCTTAAAGTCTACACATTGTTTAAACTTGGGGAGCACAGTCTTTAAGCTGGTGTGGTTAAAATCCCCCGCAACCACCACAAAACTGTCCGGGTGTGACGTTTGGATTTCACTGATCGCATTGTGCAGTACCCCGAGTGCCTTCTTAGCATTAGCTTTAGCGTTAGCCCTCGGTGCTATGTAAACACCAACTACAAACACGTTGCTGAATTCCCTCGGCAGATAAAAAGGCCGACAATTAACAATAAGGAACTCCGCCAACGGAGAGCAGTGTTTTGACACTAACGTGGCATTAACGCACCAGTTCTTGTTAACATAGATGCATAGCCCAGATATAGTTCAGTCAGACAGGATAGAATTAACAGTGTAAATGGAGGAAGATGTGCCACTTTCATTAAAGATGGCCTGGTGTATAGGGTGATTCCCTCCCCTGAGGAAAGAGTGTATTATTATTGAAATATGTAGGCCAAATGGACAAGGCGATATTAAGCTGATTAATGATTACAACCCATGTAGGAAGTTAACAGCAGATACTTTCAGTGTTATGGCAGGGGAAGGGCCTATGAAAGAGGTATGGTGTGGAGACTTTAATGCCCATGATAGCTTGTGGCGAAGCACACATACAGAAAACAATGGAAATGTTGTGGAAGAAATATTAGATGAAAGATCATTAATTTGTCTCAACAGTGGTGAAGGTACCAGGGTGAATGTGCATAGGGGCACATCATCATGTATTGACCTGACTCTTGTATCTGATTCTTTAGTGAGCACCTGTGAATGGACGGTTATGAACAGTACAGCTATGGGAAGTGATCACTTGTCAATACTTACAGTCATTAAAATTGAAGTATGTATACAAGAGGGAAGATGTTTTACACGATGGTGTTTTGACAAGGCAGATTGGGGAAAATTTAGGCAAATCTGTGTAGAATCATGTCATTTGGTAACATTAGAAGGTGGCATAGAAGAATGTTCAAGTCAGGTAACCAATCATATTCTGAATGCTGCAATAGCAAGTATACCTACGAAAACAACACAGGGTAGGAAGAAGGTTGTACCCTGGTGGAATGAAGAATGTAGTATTGCAGTTAAAGAGCGAAACAAGGCATTCAGAGAGCTAAGGAAGAATATGAATAGTGAAAATTTAATAGACTATAAAAAGAAAAAGGCAGTAGCTCAAATGATTATTAAAAACAGGAAAAGGTCATCATGGAGAGAATCTTGTTCCACCCTTGGTAGGAAAACAGAACTAGGTGATGTCTGGGGTATGTTTAATAAAATGAGTGGGAAAAGGGTATCAGTTAAAGTCCCAGCTCTAGTGGATGGGGACAAGATGGCTGTATCAGACAAAGAAAAGGCAAAAGTCCTAGGTAGAGCATTTGCAGCAGTACATAGAGGAGAACATCTTGGTGAGAGTCACAGACAGCAAAGAGAGCATAAACTCAGAGAAAATGCAAACTTAAAAAAGGAGGTGAAAGAAGATATGACTGTGTTAGACCTGGAGCTCACAATGTCAGAGCTTAAGAGAGCTTTGCAAAATAGTGGCTACACAGCTCCAAGATATGATCAGTTAAGCTATGCTATGTTCCAGCAGTTGCCTATGCAATCAAAGGAACTGGTGCTGAAATTTTTTAACAGAATATGGAAAGAGGGGGTTATCCCAAGTGGGTGGAAAAAGGCTGTAATTTTACCATTTAATAAGCCAGGGAAAGATCCAGCTCATCTCGGCAAGTACAGGCCAATAGCATTAACGTCACACTTAGGGAAATCGTTGGAGAAGGTGTTAGTTTACAGACTCTCATATGTACTAGAGCAAATATCTAGGATTGTGGTTTGATAGTGCATACACATGGAGAGTTCATGTTGAAAATCTGGAGACAAAGTGCAAAAAAGTCACTAATCTCATAAAAGCTGTAGCTGGACACGAATGGGGTGCAGATAAACAGACATTAATTGACATTTACAGAGCACTAATGAGATCGACAATAGACTATGGATGCATGATTTATGGAGCAGCAGCAAAGATGACTCTGGAAAAAATAGACAGAATGCAGCAAAGAGAGCTTCGCCTGTTCATTGGAGCTGTCAAAACAACACCAAACAATGCAGTTTTAATAGAAGCAGGAGAAATGCCAATGGATTTGAGAAGAGATAAACTTTCATTATCATACTAGTTCAAGCTGAAAGGAAGTGAGGAAGCGAATATTTCAAAAACAACACTACAAGACTTCTGGGACTATTCTACTTCCAGGGACACGGGTTTGGGTGGACAATTGAAAGAAAAGCCAGAATGTATGGACTAGACACTACTGATATAGCTAACACCAGTCCAGTAAGTAATGTTCCCCTTGGCTGTTTCCGGGAAAAGAAGTAGACATTAGTCTGCTAATGAAGAAAAAGGATTGGTATATGAGTGAAGTTGGTGTTAAAACAAGCATTTACGTCAGGAACAATTACTATAACTACTTACAGCTCTATACTGACGGTTCAAAGAACAAAGAGGGCTCTGTTGGAGTTGAAGTATACATTCCAGAGTTTAAAGTGACCATCTCAAAAAGACTCTCCAACAATACATCTGTGTTTACAGCAGAGATGAGTGGCAATAATTAATGGTTTGCAGTGGGTGCAGGAGGTAAGACCGGACCGGGTGGTGGTGTCCACAGATTCACTTGCAGCTTTAAAAACCATACAGACACCAAAATCTACAAGGGAAGACTTGGTGATTGAGCTATAATCACAGTTTATTTAGGGTGCACAGGGGTGGTGGAGAAGTTCAGTTTTGTTGGGTTCCTGCACACGAAGGGTTAAAAGGGAATGACTGTGCAGACAAATTAGCAAAAAGTGCACTTGGGAAAGAAATAACTATACCATTGTCTCTTGGAAAAGGTGAGGGGAAAGCAGTAATCAAGAAAAAAGGAATTGAGCAATGGCAAAAAAAATTGGGATGATCATAAAGGTAGATCGTATTACAAAATATAAACATCTATTAAAGAATTATAAAACAACAAATAGGAGGGAAGACATCATTATTGCAAGAATCAGACTGGATCATACAGGTTTAAACAGCACTTTTCACCATGGGGAAAAGTGAAAGTGACAAATGTAGAGAATATTGAGTAAAAGAAAATGTCATGCACATCTTATTACACTGTTACAAGTATGGAAATGAAAGAGAGAGAATGAAAAATGAAGAGGCCGGTAGGGAATGGGATTTAACTGGGATTCTGGGAGCAGATGGAGATGGAGAGGCACTAAGAATCACAAAAAGGTCTCTTTTCTCTTTTTTAAATAACACAGGATTAAGTCATAGAATTTAGGGGTCGGGCTCAGATGACATAATGTTACACACTCTGATACAGTAGGTGGTGGTATGCACCTTTCAGTTGTTTGCTATCCGCCAGTAACTGAGAGAAGAAGAAGAAGAAGAAGAAGAAGAAGAAGAAGAAGAAGAAGAAGAAGAAGAAGAAGAAGAAGAAGAAGAAGAAGAAGAAGAAGAAGAAGAAGAAGAAGAAGAAGAAGAAGAAGAAGAAGAAGAAGAAGAAGAAGAAGAAGAAGAAGAAGAAGAAGAAGAAGAAGAAGAAGAAGAAGAAGAAGAAGAAGAAGAAGAAGAAGAAGCAGCACTACGCAGACCTGTATTGATGCAACACGAATGTGTGTCTGTAAAATGTGTTCCCAACTGCAAGTAGTATTACAAAATACAAAAATCTATTGCAATAAAGAATTACATAACAACCAAAAGGAGGGAAGACATCATTATGGCAAGACTCAGACTGGATCATACAGGTTTAAACGGCACTTTATTCACCATGGGGAGCAAATGTAACAAATGTAGAGAATGTGGAGTAAAAGAAAGTGTCGAGCACATCGAGAGAAGCCGAGAGAAGAAGAAGAAGCAGTAGATAAAGATTTGGTTCAACTATAAAATAAGCTCTACTCATTGAATTCACACCGTATCAGAAAACACTTCAGTACTGTCTTCTAAAGTAAAAAAGGCACATTTTGTGCTGCTGTGACTAAATATTTTGTGTAATTTTTATATTTTGCTGCATACAAACTAAAGCTGCAACATGTGTTTGCCACTCAAAACACATGTGGCAGCTTGTGTCTATGGTAACTGTCCTGTAACTGCTAAGAGTTCTGTTCCAGTGCATTCCCTCTATAGTTCAGAACATCTGGTTTTTATGTACAGTAGAACATCTATCACTTTGTGTCTGTTTTCTACTGCAATACTACTTTAATTAAAGAGATATTACTGTAAACTACTTTGCTTTAATTAACAAAGTCTATATAATAAAACGGCACAGGTGTTCAGAAACACTGGTTTGATGCAAGATTTGTTTGGCCATAGTCACGTGACCAATGACTTAGTTTTAAGAAAGTGTAGTATTGGCTGGATTTGTGGCGTGCTTTGGTGGAGATTTTGCATGAGAGACATGGAACCAGCAAGGAATAGAGGACTTTGTGCTTTGTGGCAATATTTTGAATTGATTTCTGTCAACCAGGTAGGTTTGGTAGCTCTGTGCCAAGAATGAATGAAGTGACGTAGCACAGGAGCGATGAGAAACTATGGAGAGTGACCAGCATTTTTACAAGTATTAATTTTGTTGCCCAGTGTCAAATTCAGCGCAGATCAGTGGTCATCATCATCATCATCATAGCAGTCTGTCGTGGGCGACTGTTTCATTTAGGTCTGATCAGATTCCTCCACACAGCTCTGTCCTTAGCCTTCCGCTGCCAGCAGTTCAGTGGTTGCTACTCTTTGTCTTCCGTTACAATGGACAGAACTGCAAAATGCACCTGACATTCTTTTTCATACTTTTTCTTTCATTTTTTCTTTCATTTATTTCAAATATTGTTGGTCATATGGTATTTTATGCTTTATGATGAACTCTTCTAACCTATCAGTGCTGAACAGCTTTCATATTTACAAAAAACAGACATTGTGTTTGTGTGTGCAGGCTGCACTTTTGAGTGTTGCATTTGGCACCACAAAAAGCAGGATATGTTTTATTTTGGAGGGGACTGTCATGAAAAAAAGAGCAGACGTGAGATGAACCGGGATGCATTGATTATTCCTCGCCGACAGGACAGATGGCTCTCTTCTCCACTACTACAGGCTCTGGGAGTGACTGAAACATGCTCTTATAAAAGAAACGTTTTTTCGGTTTCTTCCGTTTTTGCTGAGTTTACATGTTCTCCCTGTGCTGTGTGGGTTTAGTCCAGATATTCTGATTTCTTCCCACAATCCAGAGATACACACGTTAGGCTCACTGGTGATTCTAAGTGGTCCCTATGTATCTGTCTCTGATAGGTTCTTAGAATAGAAGGTTAGTACTGGTGAAGCACTTTGAGCGGTCTTTAAGACTAGAAAAGTGCTAGATAAGTACAGGTCCTTATCCTTGCAGTCATTTTTAAAGAAGTAACAGATGTTGTTATTGTGCTACAAGATTTTGTTTTGTGCTATATGACTTTGAACCTCTATGCTATGAGCAAAAAAGTTAACCATAATAAATAAATAATATAAACAACCACATCTGCATTATGTGTTCATGTTATTAGTTCATAAGCATTTACACTGTCCAAATCATAAGCACTTTCCCAGTTCACAAGCACTTCTACCCCAGGTAAACAAACAAACAAACAAACAAACAAACAAACAAACAAACAGACAGACAGACAGACAAACAAACAAACCACTCTACCTATAAGTTAATGTATATAAAAATGTACCTGTCCACTAATTACATAAGCATGTGGGAAGCAAGGACCTTACAGCACAAGCATACTCCAAAGCTATTCTAAGATTGTGTTGTACATTAATATATATGTTTTTATAATGTTTACAAACATCAAATGGAGCTCACACCATGGCACATGTTTATCCAAGGAAAGTTTATTCATCAAAATTATTTACCATTATTTCTAAACCAAAAAAAAAAAGAAAACATGTTCAAAGCACCACGGCAATAGCCCAATATCAGACAGAATTGTCACATGATAATAAACAGAAGTTCTCAACTCTAGAGTGGGAAACCATAAAGCAGTTCACGTTTGGCCACCAGATGGCACCAAAGAGGACTGTGTTGAAAATCTTCAAGTAATGAACCTTTTTCAGATACAACCTTCAGTGCTTCAGAAAGCTTCATTTGTCCATCACTAACTGTGGGTTAATTCAGTTGTCCTGCTCACCTCTGTTCTCAAAGAAACTGGTGAGAAGCTGCATCCCTTCCCATAATTTTCTCTCCTTCACTTTTGTTTCTTTTTTTTTTTGATATCCTGATTTAAATTTCTTGAGGAAAGGCATGACTTTTTTTATCTTCTCCTGCTCCTCTGCCTGACCGGGACCAGTCTAAAGTAACTAAATTGAACCAGCCGGTGCAACTGTGCAGGAGTGGACTAAATAAACCATTTTACACCTTTTTTAAAGGGGTGATGGGGCCTCAGAGAATATCCATAATTATTGTTAACGCAAAATTCAGTCTCTCAACCACTTCTTTCAGTCAGGGTGAATTTCATTATGACATTATTAATTAGAAATTTAAAAATGCAACACAAAAAAACTTTTTCAGTCCAGGCTTTTTGAGGGCCCCCTCCCTGCAGTGGGCACTGGGTACACAGTACCCTTTACCCCCTAGTCCAACACCACTGCTCCAGACTCTCAATTTTGACAACTAGTGGATTGGTTGTCTGATATTTTTCATTATTTTGGAATAAAACAAAAACAATTCTAATCAACTTTCTAAATGATATAACTTTAAAAAATCATTTGGTGCTAATTAAGCCAACTAGAAATAATTACAACAGAGTGGAAAATCGTTTAAAAAATATATTCTTCCACTGAGCTAAATGTTGGTTAGAATAAAAAAAAAGTGTGGCACAAATAAACAATCTGCACATATAACTCACTGTCCAAAACCCCACAGATCACAAACTAGCAGTTATCCTACAGATAAAAAGCTGAAAATATCCTTAAAAGAAAAGGCTCACTGCTACATCACTGTCACAGAATCTTCTCTCCTTTCTTTTTTCTTTACAAATTGAGAGGAAAAACTGTTGGCTGTGATTACAGACAAGTATAGCCGATTGGTGGCCCTTCATAATAAAAGCACATAACAGACACAACCATTCTGAAAACTGAATCGCTGTAGAGGACTTGTATTTTTACATCACTCAGGAAGTATTGAGCTGTGAAAGTGAAAATAAATTTACACCAATTCAGACTTCGGTCATGTCTGGTGAATCCAGCATTTATAGCGCAGGTGACTATAAGGTTATTGAGCAAGAATTCAAAGATTGTTTCTAATTTTTAAGGATAATTAAGGTGTTGATTTTAGATAATCACATTTAAGACTTTTTATGGACCTGTAGACATTAATAAGGCGACTGTTTTTCTCTTTCTTTGTGTTCTTGCGGAGAAATTCTCTCCACAACAACTATACATGAACCCAAATTAATCTGTCTACACAGAATTAAACTCTCTATTTTCCTCTGTGATTTTACTTTCTCTTGATCTGTTCATGTCTTACATGGCAGGAAGTGGCTGCTGTCCGTGCTTCTCCACATGCACTGATGGAGGACGGAGAGGCGGAGCAGCTCTCTGTGCAGCCGCCATCAGATGTGACACAGTCACGCATGGTTGACAACATAATAGATAATTTGAAAAATATATATTTTACGTTCATAAAACTATGCAATTCCATTGAGAAATGTATCCAATTGCAATAAACAATAATTTAAAAAATAAAATAATTAAAATGAGCTTCATTAATTTCCATGTGTTTGAGATATAACTGCAGGGAGCCACAGCATGGGGGCTGAAAGGCCACATGCAGCCCCGGGGCTGCAGGTTGCCGACCCCTGGTCTATACTCACTAAATGAAGAAATGGAGACAAGCATGGCAGCAATCACATCAAACTACATGGTCCACCAACAAACTCAATTAAAGTCCCCCAAGTCTTATGGACAAGCCCTATTACACTCAACACCATCTGCTCGACACAGATTTGAGCAATATGATGCAGAAGTGTCATGAAGCAGTGCATCGCTCGCTGTTTCAGCACACCCACAGTCACGTGACTGAAGCAAGCGAGGCCTTGTGGCGTGACTCAAGGCCTCCTTTGAGTTTGAGAGGGTTGGGCATTTCAGTATGTCAAAGATATAAAAGGGGTCGATTCACTGCTCAAACTGGGGCTTTTTTGAGAGGAGCAGATTTGCTGTCATTATTGCATTTGCCATTTGAATAGAAGTCAGGGAGATTATTATACAAGTTAGAATTAGTTTTAGGTTCAGTAACATAACCCCCCCCCCCCATTACATTCACTAAATATTACACAGATACATACACATACTGTAGGCTGATACATAACACAACACACACTCATTCACACAAACACACTAGACATACAGTATAAGACACTTCACAGTTGCAAAGGCACCAGCATGTTCCCTAATGTTCCACAACACTGATTTTCCCATCTCCCTCTACATACAACATATCAGAGGTTTCTTTAACTGAAAATTGTTCTTCATTGACAGATTTTTTTCAGCAATGATTGAAAATTCTGAACGCTGTCTTTCATTTGACAGATTTTTATTTCTATTTTATTGTGCCTCTACCTTCTCTTTAAATTTTATTTTGCTATACAGTGCTTTGTGAATATATTTATGAAAAACATTTGCATTAAGTGAGCTTGCTTTAAATGAGTTAAATGGGCTTACATCACCGAAGTGGTGGCCTCATGGTAGAGTACCCGTCCCTCAGCTGGGAGGTCATGGGTTCAAGCCCTGGCTGGGTCATACCAAAGACCATATACAGTAAAAATGGTGCTTCCCACCCTCTAGCTTGGTGCTCAGCATAATAGAATGGGGGAAGGAAAAATTGTAAACCACAGACAACAGATGGAAATTAGCCACTGGATACAATCTGGCAAGTTTACAATATCAATGGTCATCAACTTGCACAGCTCTTAAAAACAACAATTTACTTTGGAATATATATAACTCAGTCCACACAATAATTCAGTGTTTTTCCTTTCATAATAAATGAAAATAAATGCTGAAATCTAAAAAACAAAAAAACAAAAGCAGAAAAATGAAGATGCAACATAAGCCACTTTTCCACTAGCACCTACTAAGCTCAACTCGCCCCGACTCTACTCGGCCTGACACTGTTTATGTCATTTTCCATTACAACTGAGTACCACCTCAAGGTGGGTGGGTTCATTACAGGAAGGCGGCCAGTTATCCCGTTATGTTGACATGCTGACGTTTTGCTGTCAGAAGTGAATACTTATTACAGCAAGCGCAAAATACAAGCAAAGCACGGAGTTAGCGTTAATGGCTAGCTTGCTCATTGTCTCCATACAGGAGACAATGGCGATGTCCTTGTTTGTTTAAAGTGAGCTTGCCACCAATGGGATAAATAACGTAAAAAAAGCTTAAAATCACAAAACACTCACCATTTTCCCCGTGAGCGGACATCAGTTCGGAGACTTCCAGGTATTTCATGTCCTTGTTGCTCTGCCGGCGACGGGGCTGAAAAGTTCATAGACTGAAAAGTTCATAGTGGTCAAATTTGACCAGATGTAGTTTATTTTTCAAGCGCAGGGATCCAAGCACTGCAACACCAATGGAAGAAGTGTATGGACCAAAGGGGAGACTGTTGAAAAATAGCCATATGTGGTCAAATTTGACCACTATATGAACTTTTCAACCCCGTAGCTCCCTCTGGATTCTCTCGTCAGCTAGCAAGCACAGAAAAGTCCGCACCTTGTTACCTCCGCCAAGGAGGTTATGTTTTCATCGGCGTTGCTTTGTCTGTCTGTTTGTTTGTTTGTTTGTTAGCAAGATAACTCAAAAAGTTATGGACGGATTTTCATGAAATTTTCACAGATTGTCAGAAATGGGGTATCCTACAAATGATTACATTTTGGTGGTGATCCGGATCACCGTCTGGAAGAAAACCGCCATTATGCGAAATGCAATTTTCCTGAATAATTACTGAACCACTAATCCTATCCATGTCAATCCAATTGCTACTCATATGTTTTCATGGTCAAGGAATCTGAAAACGTACACACAATAAATGTAAGATTAATATTTATGATGTAAAACACTGTATGGGGGGAACTGTGGTGCTTGGCGGAGGTCTGCGCTCTCCGAGTGCTTTTTTAGTCATTGGACCATGTTGTTGATTTGTGTGTAGCCATTTATCTCGTTGATTATTAGATAAATAATAAAAACTCACAGCTGAATTTACAAATGGTGGTTTTGAATCTCGTGAGGACGTCTCTCGCATCACAGCAAAAAGTCCAGTGTTAAATTGACTCTGTCAGAGTCAATTTTAACACTTTTCCAAACACTATATAGCTCCACACTCACCAGAGTCAAAGTGACCCTTATAAAAGGGTTAAAAAATTTAATACTGTGCCAGGGTTACTTTTTTGACTGGTTAAGGCACGGGTGTCAAACTCATTCCATGGAGGGCCAAGACCCTGCAGGTTTTACCTCCACCCAGTGTCTTCAACAGGTGATTTCACTGAACTTCTTCCTACTAATTGCTGATCGGTGAAAACACCTGCTGAAGACAGTGGGTGGAAGTAAAACATGCAGGGGCTTGGCCATCCATGGAATGAGTTTGACACCCCTGGCTAAGGAGAGTTAAAGAACACTTAACCGAATTGACAAGTAACCCTGCTGAGAGTCATTTTTACATCCCAGTAAGTGTTAGTTTGACTAAATTGAGTGTTAGATATTCACACTTAGACAGGGTTAAAGTTAGTCCGTAACACTGGTGAGAGTCACCTTTTACATCCTGCCTAGTGTTAATTTGACTAAATTAAGTGTAAGATATTCACACAAACAAAGGGTTAAAATTAATTCTAGATTAAATAATTATTGTAAAAATAAATTCCAACAAAATCAATTTGCATGACTCATTTTATTTTTTCACAAATTAAAACATTGTGAATGCTGGTATAATATACAAACTTTCATCAGAAACACGGTATGTGTGGTGAGCCGCTCTGCCTGCCTGTTGCCTAACTCCTCCACAGCTGTGCGCACACCTGCTCTCCTCATCAGCCTGCCTACTTAAGCCGTGCAGGCCAGAGGGCAGCACAGAGTCGTCTAGCTCCCTGGTCTGGCAAAGACCTCTGCACTGCTTTGTCACCTACGTTCCAGAGTTCCAGCTCCTGAGATTCCTTCTTTACCTCGTCGTTCTTCTGGGAGTCCCAGCTCCCCAGCACCAAGTAAGCCAACCTCAATCCTTGTTACCACTCTACACTCTGCTCCCCTGTGCACAGGTGGAAATCTGTGGCTGCGGTCCTCCTCCTTCTGGCGGCGGACCGAGCGCACCCTGCACTGCACCACATCCACCTCTCATCTCCTCTGCAACCGGGGCCGAAGACACTGTCTCTCTGGCCGGAGTCTTCGGGACCTCGCCTGTGTGACTCACCAACTCGCCTACAATAAGACTGGAATATAACTGTACCACCTCTCCTGAGTGTTGTCACTAATCCCCCTTGTCTCTGCTCTTCCATAGGGCTGCCAGTCTGTATGGTGCTCTGCTCGCCCCGGCTGTTACATTCATGCACACACGCACACATTTACACATACATTGCACAATAAAAGATAATTGAGTTTATTTGTGAGTCTGTGTCTGCTTTCTGGGTCTCGAATCATGTCAGTATGAACTTTGAATGTTGAATGGTTTCTGAAACTTCAATTCAGACATTCTTAAAATACACTTTGTCTGTGTTTAGAATTCTGAATGCATGATAATGCTTATCAAAAATGTTTGTAACAAACATTGTTTTCGACCAAAAGAATATCACATATTTGACAAAAAACTGGCATGTCTTCCATCACTGTACTGCAAACAAGTCCAGCCCTGTATTCTATACCATTAACCTTAATCCAACTAGATGAGAAAACTTCTTTTGACGAGATCATTTCAAACAAGTCATTGTTGACCACATTCTCATTTCTGCATACAAAGGACCTAATTGGCCCATATTCATGATGATTGAATGAGAGTGTCTCCCAGTGATAAGCAATAGCCATCTGGTGCTTTTAAGCAAGTGATTTGGTTATGTTTTTGAAATTTTTGAAAGAATCTTTGAACAACTTGTGTTTGGCTTCAAACCTCATTGACCACATAAATAACAAGGGGCCAATTTTCCTTATAGAAGATGGATAATGGATCATAAAATGATGCTTAGGTTTTTAGGTTTAGGTTTTTTAAGTTTTTATGTGAACACAAGTGCTTAAATAATGTTTGGTGGTCAACAATGAAATGCTTTAAATAAACTGTCATAGCAGTGAGAGAAGGTGAGAAAATTATGTTTATTATTTGAAGTAACATGAGTAACAAGTTCCAGTTTTGGTTGCCTGGAGGAATAATGTCACCAAACAATAGTGGGATATTTCTGATAAGACACAGTGTTTGAATAGAATTCAAGCCAATGCCATTACCAGCACCCTCCAAAATAATCTTTGTTGGACGATTTTTTCGCTCTAAAAACCCACAATCAAAACCATTAATCCTGGAAAGCAAATCTTGTTCTGAGATAAAGTGTTGTGTAAGATAGCCAAACAACAATTTCATCTCATACTGAACTACACCCTCAAGAAGGTCATGCATGATATCAAATGAGTAGTTATTACAAACATGAAAATACTTCAATGAATTTAGTGCTGAATTATTTTTTTTTTCAAACTGTACAATGACTTCAGTTGTGGATTTTCCAGGAGTGACTGGCAATGCATTTCAAACAGATCTTCACGAGGAATCACCTTAGGATCATCCTCACTGAACACTGTTTGAGAATCATTCTTACCAATCAAACATAGTCGGCAGAAATAACGACTGCTAAATGACTCATTAAGCCCAGAATTGTGTGCATCCCTAGATTATTTCCGGTTATCTGTGAGATTGTACCATAGACTGGTTCAGTAGAAAATGGAAGGCTAAGTCCTTGTGTTTCAAGACCTTTTATATCATTTATTAGTGGTTCCAGTATAGCATCAAAACCATACTTCTGCACATCTTGCGTGTGAAAAAGTGCTACCAAATGTATGTTCATTAACATTGAATTAAATTTTAGGGGCAAGTTTCGTTTAATGAAATACAGACATCCAGTTTTGTGAATTCCATGTTTGGAGCCTAATGGGTTGACTGTTTCAAAATCATCATAATAAATTTGAATCTGTAATGCATATCTTTCTGCTGAAAACAAAGGATGGTTCTTAAAGTAACTTCAATCAAAAAATCATTGTATGTGTCAGAATCTGATCTACATTTTGTCTTAAATAAATCACTAATTTTAGGATTTCTACACATGCATTTCAAAGTCTCTAAAATTGGCACATACACAAAAGTATCCTTCACAGGTACTTGTTCATGCATTCCAGAGATTTTAGTTCTCCTACTGTCATATCTCATTTCCAGTGGTATTTCTACTGGTTCAACAACTCCCCATTTAAAGTTAAAATATTTATGTTGGGGTCACTTAGCGGTAAAGCAGAAACAGCAGCACACTTTGCTTGCGAATGAAGCTCACTAGTTTGTTTCGCCAAGTCTACAATTGAAGATACTAAACTGTTGCTAATCCCACTTCCCTGTAATTTGGCCACAATGGATGCACACATTTCTTTGGTTGGATCTTTACATTGTACTGAAACACTGATCTCAGGAGAAACACTGGAAGAACTACATTCGTTTAGAGGATTAAAGTGGTCCTCACATGTTTGTGCTTGTGATGAACTTGCAACTGGCTCACTAGTGGAACATTGAACAGTAGACGTTTGAGCAGTTTGCTGATCATTGCTATGCACACTATTAAGGTGCTTCCGGAAGCCTGCATATGTTAAAAATTGATGCCTACAGCCTTGCTGAGAACAAAACAACTTAAATGTGGGTCCAGGATGATAACTATATTCAACTCTTAAATGTGAAATCAACTTTTGACTTCTGGCAAATAGTTTTTACAGATGAAATACATCAGCATAGTTTTAACCCCTTACTCACAGAATGAGAGTGGCATGGACTGGTTAAGCAGACTGGCATGCAAGTCTCTCACTCTGGGTGACTCCTTCATTTTCCCTACATCAATGTTATAAACTGCTGTCTGCAAGAATGTGTAGAAATTCACTGATGCAGCCTCATAACACAAATTAAACACAAAATGTGCTTTGAAAAGTTCATCAAATGCCCCAAGGGAGCGGTTTGCCTGGCATGGGATGAGATGCTTATCAATGCTGATGTAGAAGCTGTTGATCTTGCTCTTCTGTCACCCCACAGCAAGAAGGTACGGGTTCCCACCCGGATGATTGCAGAGATGCTCCTCCAAACAACAGCATGACTGGAATTAAGATAAGAAAACCAAAGTTTATGCATGAGAATGAAAGGAAAAATGTAATTTCTCACTGGCTAGTGCAAAATAAGAAGACTTATCTTCACCATTTACTTTCCATGTTATTCTCTTTAAACAACTCATATTTTCATATGTAGTTAAGGCGAAGTGAAAATTATTACAACCACCTTAAAAATGCTCATTTGCACACTGTACATAAGTCTATGCCATCTCAGGTTACATCAGGTTGCACAATGCTCATTTGCACACTGTACATAGGTTCATGCCATCTCAGGTTCACATCATCTCTGATATCAATATACCACTATCACTTTAGTCATCCGGTGACTTCATTTTCATTCCTCTACTGCCTAACTATGTGTTGGTGTATGTGTCTTAGCATCCATCACTACTAGGATTGAGTTACTGTGTTAGTGTGTCATGACCTATTAGAATTGTTGTTTCTGTACCTTTAACTTGGCATTTGTTCGGAGAGCAAAGTAAGAATTTCATTGCTCAGGAAATGTAGCATTTCTTAACTGTGCACATGATAATAAAGCCTTTGAATCTTGAATCTTGAAATTACCTTATGAAAGACTACAAGTCTTTCCATCCCATCACATGCGCTGATTTTTGGAGACTTGGGTCCGCCTGATGTTGGTGGAAGGAGATGAACCAACAGCAACAGAGAAGCCATTTCTTCATGATAGGCTGAGGACAAGACGTAGCAAAAATTAACCCAGGTTTCACAATTTGCAGTTTGAATAAACACAGAAAGACCTCATGAGATTTTTTTAAACCATTTACACTCCCCTGTTTGCAGTTATTTCAAAAAGCTGATAATCTTTTAAAAACAAATTAAAACAAACAAATGGATGGATGGGAACAACTGTCACATAAGTATACCAAATGCATAAAAAAGAAAAAAACAAAAAACAAAAGTAACTTGCTGCCTAGGGGTCACTCCCTGGGGGGCTTTCTGTTGACTGCAACAAGTGACACACCTCTGGTGTTGAAGTAAGACATTTAGCTTCTTTTATGACATTTGGCTTGAAGAACACATCCCATTTCTGAAGCAGCCTGGAGGATGTTTCATCATCAAATAGGAAGTGAAGTCTTGGTCCACCTAAAGAAAGAATATGAGAAACTAACAGGACATGTTTTAAAATTTTATACTACTCAAAACAATTCATTTAAAACTCACCAGTCCTTTAGTGTCCAGGAATCTTGGGAAGGTGGAGAAGATGTCAACACTTTTGCCGGGATCATTAACCTCTTGCACTCCGGGAAACCGCGGGCGGTCACGTCTCTGTGTCCTCGTGCGTCCTCATGCGTCCTAGTGCGCACTGCGTCTCAGAGTGCACTGAAAAAAAAAAAGCTGCATTTCTGTTCTTCCACAACAGAAAGCCAAAGGAGTGCTTTGATTGGTTTAGATTTGATTGACCTCTCATTCAACTAATAAGAGCCTTGAATTGGGTTTCTGAAACCTTGAAGAACCAATGACTGAAAACCTAGCAAGAAGGACCCGCCTACCAACGGCTGCGAATACAGCGAGCCAATTGAAGCAGAGAAGTTTGACTATTGAAAGCGTGCGTCAAATCTGTTTTGTGTAAGCCGCTGGGTGACACACACGCGTTTGCCAGTCTTTTTTTCTTACTACTGTTCTTATTTGTTTTGAAAAATCGTTCGCCAAAACCGCAATCGTGGAAGCGCAAAACCGCAATAATGGAATCATGGATTGACCGGGTCGCATGACCAGAACCACGAGTGGTAACAAGCGGACCAGCGTCATGTTCGTCTGACAATGAGGAAGAGAAGTTCGCCAGCGACACTGCTGTTGTGGACAGGTAAGTGTTATAAGCTAAATTATTCTTTATCCCTGAAAATTGTAATCAAAATGACTTTTGACCGATCGGTAAATTACAACTGTACGTCATCGCCACATGACGGACCGGTCCGTGCGCCGCGTCCGGACCGTGAACGCCCCCCCCCCACTCTTCTGTAGCGGATTGCAGATATATTGCAGATATTTTAGTACAACAGTGCATAGTAGACCGCGGTGCACCGTCCCAGCTGTCCGTCATGTGGCGATGGACGATGTCCGTCCTCTGTAGCGGGGGTGGGGTGGGAGTTGTTATCCTCTACATTAGATATTTTAGTATAATTTTTAGTGCACTGTAGGTTATTTTTTCTTGTAAAAAAAAGCCACACAATTTTTACGTGGCATGCTTCTTTGTGTGTGGGGGCTTGTTTGTTCATTCATTCATTCATGAATGAATAAACAAACCCCACCCCACACACACACCCGGCCCTGAGTGTCACCTTTCATTAGAGCCCAAGATCAAGCTTCTATATTGAATCATTCAAAAGTTACAGACGTTTTTCCAAACTGTGCCATTTGGCACAATTTGACACAGTTCAAAAACACCTGGGAACAACCTGAGAAAAAAGCTGTGTAATATATTCATTTTTTGTGGTATTGTTACAAAATTTTGACCTCAGCTGGATAACACTTGGTTCTACATTTCTGTTGCATTTTCGAGCCTGGATCCGGCAGCTGTGTGTTATTTGCAAGCATTTGTATCCAAAAAAACACCCAGGCGAACTTTATTTTCTTCAAGTTCAGTATGTTTAGATGACTGTTACTCAGTGGCAGGAGCACTTAGAGAGATTATGACTGTTTTGCCAAAAAATTCAAAGTGTTTTTGTCACCATGGGTTGAGATGCCGTCTCGGCACTCAGCCCATGTTTTCCCTCATCCCTGCTTCCCATTGAGCAGCGTCTCAGCAGGCTCCCAGCTGGCAGCATTATGGACGGCTGGGGCCAATTAGTCTTCATCAGCTGGGGCGCTGCCAATGAGGATAAATAGGAGCAGCCTCGATGACTCGGGGCTGCGACATAAACACATTGCTAAGCTGAAGCCCCTTCGTCTGGTGTCAGCTTATACTCCTCTTGCAGCATTCCTGTGTTTGTATCCCGCTGTGAGTATGTACGTCTTGTTACCCCCACGTCCGGTACGAGCTGCTTACCTCTGCGCTGTGCAACCTGTGAGTGTACCTCTGCATGAGTATCTGTGCTCTCCTCATCCCTTATCCCTTACCCAAAATAAACCATCACGACTCACTGGCTTGTCCCTGGCTCTGATTGCCCGGCTCCCTAGAGCCGGATATGACAGTATGTCGCAGCCAGAAGAGTTGCCGGCGGCCGTGAGTCGCTGTGGAAATGTACCTTTCTGTCCGGGTGTCAGCGCTGCTAGCATGCCGTTTCCCAGGAGTCACTTCCGGCGCCAGGGCGACGAGCTGAGGTCCATCTCGGAGGCTGTCGACGGGACATTCTTCACCCTGCATGACGCCTCCAACGCGAGACGCTGGCATCCGGGCCGTGCTGAGGAACTCCTGGACTGTCACCCTCACTCTCTGTACCATCTGGAGGACAGTGCCAGGATAGACGCTGCAGGTACACAGCGAGAGAAGCTCCACGGGGTGGATGGAAA
Source organism: Pholidichthys leucotaenia (assembly GCA_020510985.1). Taxonomy (NCBI): domain Eukaryota; kingdom Metazoa; phylum Chordata; class Actinopteri; order Cichliformes; family Pholidichthyidae; genus Pholidichthys; species Pholidichthys leucotaenia. The sequence goes on along the minus strand of CM035836.1, from coordinate 362,549,714 downwards.
TCCCGGCAGGGAGTCGAAGTGGGCGACGTCTTTCCCCGCTTCGGAGTCCCGTTCCTGCCGCTATTCCAGTCCAGGAGTTCGCGCCATCCAGAGGACTTCCCCCGACCTGCGCCACGTCACTCGGGATTCCCTTCAAGGAGCCGCAGCTGACAGCAGTTATGTCTTGGGTCGAGTGGCTGTCGCGAGCTCCACTGTGTTTCCTGTCACCACCTTCAGGCATGGGGCGGCGGCAGTGAGGTTGATGGAGAGGACTTCAGGGCTACGAAGCTTTCCCGTGCTCGGCGCCTTCCTCGCCTCGATCTCCAATCTGGAGCGGCGAATCCTGGGTTTCCCCCTCGCTTCGTTCCCCGGGAATAGCCGCCATCACATCGCCGAGTCACCTCTGCACGAACCTCGTCCGGATCCAGTTCTGGGCCATCGTCAGGACAGTTCCTCCCACGCAGCTGTCACCTCTTCGCCTCGTCTGTGTGGAGATTCTACAGCCCCGTTCCCTGAGCCTCATTTCCCCGCTGTCATTCCTGGACATTCGGGCTGGCTCACCCCGGCTGTTTCCCCCTCCTCCTCGACGCGCTTCCTGACCGCTGTGTGTGCCTGGAATTCCGGTCTGGTGAGCTCTCTGCTGGAGACAACGCGAGCGATCCTCAGACGAATTCCCGGGGGGTCCTCCGTTATCGCCGGGCGGGGAGAGGAAGAAGCAGAATCCACTACAGCAGGCGATACTCAACCTCCAGGGGGCAGGCAAGTCATTGTTTTTTCACACCTGCTTAATGATTTGCTCTGTCACATCCCTGGAGGAGAAGTTCAGGGTTCGCAGCTCCCTGAACTCTCCCCACCTGCTGTAACCTGTATTCCTAATCCCGCATCCTCTGTGTCTCTCTCCGGCGAGCGGTCCCCGGCTCCGGGTCAACGTGGTGGGATATGGAGAGGGCCTGTGGTTCCGCAGCTACATTGCGGACGGAGGAGGGGGACTGACTGCTGCGTGGAGTCTACGCCGACGATTGAGCGTCCCCGGGTCTCCACGGAGGAGCGGTTCGGTCCAGCGGGACGAGATTCTTCTGGCTTCACGTCGAGTGGATCGTCGGCGGGGTCACCGGAGCCGGAGGAATCTCAAGCTGCGCTGACCATCGTGCTGGCTGCGGGGCCCGACGCGGCTAGATGGGAGCCTGACAACGACCCGACGACGGATCCTGGATCTTCGCAGTCCTGGACGGCGTCAGAACCCGAGATCAGGCGAGTGCTCTCCTTTCTTTTCTCTCTTATCTTTGAGCACTTCAGCCTATCTCCAGGGGAGACGAGCTGGGTGCAGCCGCCCGCTGCGTCTGAGCTCGTCTCGCCGGGTTCTGGCGCTGCCGGTGATCCTGATCCCGGTTCTGTTTTCTCTTCTGAGCCTTCTTCCAGGGTCACCGGCGAGGAGTTGCTGTTCCTCGTGGTGCTGGAGGGTCCGGGTTCAACGTTGGAGGTCGGTTCTGGTGCAGTGTCCAACGTGGGTTCGCCCGAGACCCAATCGGGGTCCAATGTGGGTTCGCCCGAGACCCAATCGGGGTCCAACGTGGGTTCGCCTGAGGCCCGATCGGGGTCCGACGTGGGTGCTGCCCCAGTATTGTCCAGGTCCGGTGAGGAGGTGGCCGTTTCCCTGCGGCCTGACGCCCACCGCCCTCGTCATCGGCTCTCCCCAGAGCCTCTTCCACCGGGATCCGCTCTGATCCTTCGCCCGTCTCAACGGTCCTGGTGGTTGAGTGATGCGGGTCGACGACCCGACCCACAGAACTTTCGGTTCGGTGATCTGGTTCCCCCCACTGGTCTGTGTTTCCCTCTGGGCAGCCTGGTTCGGCTGCCGGTGGACTGGATTCCTGGGATCTGGGTCCGGAGTTCGCCGTCCGAACATTTCTCTTCCCCTGATTCGCCAGCTGGACAATGGGCGGGGAGATCTCCGGAGCCATCTCGGCCATTTTTGGACTCTGCCTGCCATTCACCTCGGGTGTCACTTTCTTTTGTTATTAAGGTCACTCAGGTGTAATGTTTTGTCCTGTTGGTGGATTTGTTTTTATAGTGCTGTGTTTTCCATCGCTCATGCTCAGCATTTTACTTTTTGTGCCATGTTTTTAGCCTCGTTTTTTCATTGTAGAGTTATGTTTTGTTTCCTTTCAGACCATGCTCTGCAGTTATCCATTTATTCCAGTCACTTTCATTTCTTTAGGTGACTGTGGGTATTTATATATTCGTGTGTGTGGGTTTTTCTTTGCCTGCACTCAGTATTTCTTTTTTATGTCCGGTTTGTTCATTATAGAGTCATGTGCCTTGTTTTCCGTAACACCATGCTCTGTAATTGTCAATTTGTCCCAGTCACCTTCACTTTTCTTGGTGACTGTGTGTATGTACTTATATTGGTGCTGTGTATTGTTTCCCCTTTTTTTTGACCATACTCAGCATTTTTGCCCTGTACCTTTTTGGTGTTTTTTTTTCCTTGCTCTGGGTCACGCATTGTTGGTACTCTCTGAGTAGTGTGTAACCGGCGTGCTGACCCAGTTCTTCTCCCCATCTGTACTTGGGTTAATTATTCCCTGTTTTGTCAGTGTTGTATTTGGGTTTTTTTTTTCCCGCTACCCTACATTGCCCCATTGGTGTTGTCCTTCCCTTGGCTTCTTCCCCTCCGGTCCTGCCTCCCTTCCTCCCACCCTAGGTGGTGGTGGGGGGGGGGGGGGAGCTGGGATGTTCCTGGTCGTTCAGGAGCCCGACCTTGAAGCCCTTGAATTTTGACCTCAGCTGGATAACACTTGGTTCTACATTTCTGTTGCATTTTCGAGCCTGGATCCGACAGCTGTGTGTTATTTGCAAGCATTTGTATCCAAAAAAACACCCAGGCGAACTTTATTTTCTTCAAGTTCAGTATGTTTAGATGACTGTTACTCAGTGGCAGGAGCACTTAGAGAGATTATGACTGTTTTGCCAAAAAATTCAAAGTGTTTTTGTCACCATGGGTTGAGATGCCGTCTCGGCACTCAGCCCATGTTTTCCCTCATCCCTGCTTCCCATTGAGCAGCGTCTCAGCAGGCTCCCAGCTGGCAGCATTATGGACGGCTGGGGCCAATTAGTCTTCATCAGCTGGGGCGCTGCTAATGAGGATAAATGGGAGCAGCCTCGATGACTCGGGGCTGCGACATAAACACATTGCTAAGCTGAAGCCCCTTCGTCTGGTGTCAGCTTATACTCCTCTTGCAGCATTCCTGTGTTTGTATCCCGCTGTGAGTATGTACGTCTTGTTACCCCCACGTCCGGTACGAGCTGCTTACCTCTGCGCTGTGCAACCTGTGAGTGTACCTCTGCATGAGTATCTGTGCTCTCCTCATCCCTTATCCCTTACCCAAAATAAACCATCACGACTCACTGGCTTGTCCCTGGCTCTGATTGCCCGGCTCCCTAGAGCCGGATATGACAGTTTTCTTTTAAATGAGACCAACCCCATGAAGATGCTGCAAAGGTTGAAGAACAGCTTTTGATTTACTTTGGGTACGCTATTTTTAGGCGTTTTTAGGGAAATTGACCAGAGTGCAAGGGGTTAATAAGCTTCTGTCGATGCTGAAAGGTCTGTCTCATCTTCTGGAAAATCACAGACCTATCTGTGGAATGATTGAGCAAAGACATCGCCTCTTGGCAAGCATCCCCATCAAGCTGATTCTCAGTCTGAATAGAGCGCTGGGAATTTGGGCCTCTTGGAGAAACATCTATGGGACTACTTGAATGCAGTGGAGATCCTCGACAAATCTTCTTTTGGACAGTTTTCATGACCCCAAGAAATGTATCCGGTGCTGCTTGCAGCATCATAGAAGTGTTCCTAATAAAAAATAATACTTGCGCTGTCATACTCAACATAAACATTACAGAGAATTTAAAGTTGCCATCATGTGCATTTAAAGTAATCTATAAATGTGTCTGAAAATAAGAATGAACATTACATACATAGCCTTTGTCAGCACATAAAGCCTACAGTGAGAACAACTACCAAGCAACACTGTATTTCAGTGCAAGGTGTCAGATTATGGAACGATTTTGGACCTGAATTAAAATCATGTACAAAGCTTGGACAATTTAAACAAAAACTAAAGGAAGAAATACTCCAAACATATTTACAAGACGACATGTAAACTCACATAAGGATTGACATTTCCAGCCTGTGTTGTGTTATAGCTTAGTTTTTCTTTTTTCTCTGTGACACTATGTCTTAGATTTGTTTTTGAATAGTAACCGCTTAACTTAGACTAGTTCAGTTTTCTTTTTCTCTCAGTCATATTTTGTCTTAGCCTTGTTTTAAATTGTAATCGCTCTTGTCTTGTTTTCTCTTTTTTCTCCTTTGAATTCTTGGATGGAATATGGGTGGGCAATATAAGCTGCGGCTTCAGCCATCACCCATTTCGGATAACTCACGTGGAATTGTATAGTAGAAGGAGTCTTTGTCTAATTTGACCTTGTTGTTATATTATACAGTTTCTTTTAACCTGTAATGTACTATCCGAAATAAAATAAATAAATGTAAATGTAAACATGGATCCTTGAGGGAAGGGAAGAGTGTCACTATCCCAAGAGCATAGTCCTCTCTTACTGCTTTGGTGGGAAGGTGCCTGGGGAGAAAAACGATGAAGAAATATTAATTTATGTAAGCACTAGGGGTGGGTTCAAAAGATCGATTCAATGATCTGGATTGATCCACAAAATCCGCAGATCAGTCTTTTAATATAATGCTTTTACATCTGTGAATGTCTGCTGATTCTGATTGAGTCGAAACCAGGTCAGTGAGCCAGGAATAGCGGCGAAGAACCAGAAACACTCTGAGTGCTAACGGAGCTAAACGCTAACAAGCAAATGGAGATGCTGGTTCTTCTTCTGTGGTGTTAAAATGGTTCTCATCTGGCAAGAGTTCCCTGTGGCGCATGCGCATGCCTGTACTTCCGTGTTTATATGAGTGGAGTTGCTGACGTGCATGTCTCTTAAGTTATCAATAAAAATTATCATAAAGACTGTCCTCAACATTTTTCAAATATTTTTCATAAAGCGGGGATAAACGATTTTGTACTACGTGCAGTGCTGAGTTGTAACATAAATTCGACGAGTGATAAACACTTCAAACGGAGAGTGCACAGAGACTGGCTGAAACTTGTAATCAGAGAGGGAGACTTGGAGCTGCTGAGATTGTAAGTAAAATATCATTTGTTTGTTGTAACATTTTTGTTGTAAATTAATAACTTATCCGGCATGATGGTGTTTTCTCTTATGGATACAGTAGTTAATTGTTGGTTAAGCACTCTGAATAAATGCAGAATAAAGGTATATTTTACGACATTATGGACTTCTAGCACTTAAGTGAGAGATTTGAAGATAATAAATCACAATAAAATGAAAATGGCAGAATTAATAAAGGCTGCAGAACGAGCTAGTTTCACTCAGTTGAATTAAACTGAAATGAACAAATCTTCCCAGGAAATGAATTGAAACCCTTTTCAATAATTGAAAGTTAATTTGTAATTAAAATATAAACAACAAAAAATAAAAGAAACTAAATTATTAAACCCTACTGTGGAGTGGGGATTTAAAAATATGATTAATTTTACTTTGAAATATCTTCTCCTTTTCATCTCCCCTTCAGATGTGTGAAGACTGGGTTTCCACTCCAAGGTCCATCCTGCACTGAGACGTTCTGAAGGGAAGAGGTTGTCAGTGGAGGAGCTATGCCTGCTTCATGTGGATTTCACCACAGAAGAAGACCTCAAATTTTTCAGGGGTCTTAGTTTTCAAATTCAAGATTAGAGAAGGTGCTGCTATAATTTTCTCCATATTCTAACATGCATTCAATGCAATTTAGTTGTTGTAATGGCTAATTCTTTTATTTCTTCTTTAAATTTAAGTTATCAGCAAGAATACAATGTTGGTCATTTTTTAAAACTTTACTGAGCATTTAATTCTACATAAATGACCGCTTAACTGGAAATTTTTGGCAATCCTGTGCTTTTCTTGTGGTGTTACATACAGTGCATTCAGAAAGTATTCACATTGCTTCACTTTTTCCACATTTTATGTTACAGCCTTATTCCAAAATGGATTAAATTCAATTTTTTTTCCTAAAAATTTGCACATAATACCCCATAATGACAACATTAAAAAAGTTTTGAGATTTTTGCAAATTTATTAAAAATAAAAAACTAGGAACTCACATGTACATAAATATTCACAGCCTTTGCCATGAAGCTCAAAATTGAGCTCAGGTGCATCCTGTTTCCACTGATCATCCTTCAGATGTTTCTACAGCTTAGAAACAGCTGTAGACACAGCCAAGATATCAATGGAGTGGCTTCAGGACAACTGTGTGAATGTCCTTGACTGGCCCAGCCAGAGCCCAGACTTGCATCCAATTGAACATCTCTGGAGAGATCTGAAAATGACCTGATGGAGCTTGACAGGTGCTGCAAAGAGGAATGGACAAAACTGCCCAAAGATAGGTGTGCCAAGCTTTTGGCATCATATTCAAAAAGACCTGAGGCTGTAACTGCTGCCAAAGGTGCATCAACAAAGTATTGAGAAAAGGCTGTGAATACTTATGTACATGTGAGTTCTTAGTTTTTTTTTTTGTTTTTAATACATTTGCAAAAATCTCAAAACTTCTTTCATGTTGTCATTATGGGGTGTTGTTTGTGGAATTTTGAAGAAAAAAAATGAATTTCATCCATTTTGGAATAAGGTTATAACATAACAAAATGTGGAAAAAGTGAAGCACTGTGGACACTTTCTGGATGCACTGTAGAATAGTGTCACTGTAAACGATGGAAAAAGCAGCTACTTTAAAATCTGTACATCCTCACACAACTTTCAGTGCAAAAAACCTTTAAAAATGTCACAACTTTTTGGAAAAACTGACACAAATTCAGGCTTTTTGGGCTATAACAATCATAAAAACAGCCGAAATCCTGGAGGGACTGAAATACAGTGAGATAATGTCTACATGCTTCATGCACTGAATTTGTTTACTGACTCTGGGTTGTTAACATGACACTAAACTTGACCCTTTGCACTGAAGAAGGCATTTGTGAGCACTTTGTGAAATCCTAAATAATAAAAAGTGCTTTATTGTAACTGATTTTGGGTCAATTCTTTAAGTGATAATTTACGTATGTATTAACAAAGTCAGAGTATTCTTGGTACAATTTGCAGCATTAGGTCTTGAAGATTTTTTTTTTTCTTGGGAAGTAAAATAACTATTAAAATAACAATTTCCCAAATTGAATTTGGATCAGAACTGAATCAATCGATTCTGGAAATTAGGGATCGTTCCCAGCCCTAGTAAGCACCATTTTGTTGTTTTATTGTTAGTGTTATTATTTATGTCACTTTTATTTGTATATTACTTAAGTCTGTCTGCATTTTGTCACAAGTCTGCTACTGAAGCCAATACAATGACATTTTGTTCAGTAAAGGTATATGAATTACAATCAGTCGTTGCGCAATCACTATTTGACAAAAATAAAAAAGGATGAAGCACACATACCCATGGTTGTCATCGGTTAGGGTCCCTGTTGTTTGGTACTCCTGCAGCACGGTTTCACCCCCAGATTTACTTCTTAGCACAGTATCAATTAACTAATAAAGAAAAAAACATGATAAGCACAGTTTCTAGAGAGTTAGCATATCTAGAGAAATGTAAAGAAACCCAAGATTTTACAACCTGTTCAGTAGCCGCTGCCTCTATCCTCCATCTGTATTCTTCCTCATTTCGTTGTCTCTAGCTTGGGACCTCATCAACAACTATAGCTGATGTGCTTGCACTGGAGCTTGTGTCAGATGCTTCAGAAGCAGAAGACCAGTTAGAGAACTCTAAAAGATGAAACGTGTGTTAGCTTTATTCTGCAGTGTGCCGTGCATTTTTCCATACCAGTCTCACCATCATCAGTGAAGGCTGTCAGCACCACATCATGTTGTCTAATAAGGTCATTGAAGATTTCTGCATCAACTTCTATCCATGTTGCATCCTTGTATATAACTTTTGCATCAGTGGGTAAGCAAAATTTCTCAATCACTGGAAAAGATAAGAAAACATCACAAAACCCATTTCATCTGAAATCCCAATTTGAAAATGAATGGCATTATTAATGGCCTGTTTGGGAGTTTGTTCGCTTTTCTTGAGAAGGCACAAATTGCAGTTTATAGTTTACCAATTAACTCTGATTTATAAAAATGTGCATGATATTTAATCAACGCAACATTACAGAGCTTACACAATAAGGTTTAAATTGGTAAGAGTGTAGTTTTAAACTTAACCCTAATCTAAAAGCAAATTCACTTACACACCTTGTTCATGAAGTTACATAAAGGTGAACTGTCCATCAACCTCATTCAACTTTGTATACTTCTGCTGCTGCTTAAACTTCACAGGAACCAGCATTTTTTCTTAAGACATACAAGACAATGATATAAAATGACATTAAAAACGAATAAAGAACCAAGCAAAACAAACAAACAAACAACAGTGTTATAATACCAAAAATCATGATTAACCTGTTGCACTTCTGTAGTAGTAGTAGTAGATTAGTTTATTTGACAGTGTACCGCGGGTGGACACGTCTCTGCGTCCTAGGACGCACGAGGGCATCCGAGTACGCACACTGTGTGTCCTAGGAGGCACTGAAAAAAAACCCCCACCTGCATTTCCGTTCTTCCACTACAGACACAGCCGCGAACAGAAAGCCAAAGGAGTGCTTTGATTGGTTTAGATGTGATTGACCTCTCATTCGACTAATAAGAGCCTTGAATTGGGTTTCTGAAACCTTGAAGAACCAATGACTGAAAACCTAGCAAGAAGGACCCGCCTACCAACGGCTGTGAATACAGCCAGCCAATTGAAGCACAGAAGTTCGAAAGCTGTTTTGTGTAAGGTGTTGCTCCCCTGGGTAGTGGCCCAGGAGGAGGCAATGTGCATGTGGAAGTTAACTCTCCAACCTGTGATAGAGAATAGGCAGAACACGTTTCGTTCCGTTATTTTCACACAAAGGAGTTTATTCTTCGTTTGAGTCATTCACATGACCAACATCAACTGACTAGTATTTACTATCAAAGTCCATAGTTTCTCTCTTATTATCTGATCACATCACCATTAAACAAAACACAATCATGTCCATTTATCACAATTTTCGATGTGACATTAACTGTATACTTAACATTCTTAACAAATTACCCTAACATGAAATGAATTATTGGTTTTATCTCCTTCCCATGTATATAGCTTTTAACTTGTTCAAATATTTATATTTTAAACAATAACCCATGAATTTACATTTACATTAATCATTTTAAGCACTGTCATAAATGTACAGCATGTGGTGTTATTCTTAACAATTCACTGACCTGGCCGCTGTACCTAACACACTTACAATAGTATTCCTGGTATTCGGTAATACACCCGAAATATGCACACTTGGTGACAAATCAAACCAGTAAACGTCGTACTGTATGAAAACCGTTTCATAACTGTCTTTAAATAAAGTAAGCAAATGGTTCCTAACATGTGGGCGGATTTCACTGTTGTGGCACGTCCCATACACTCGATCATTAACATTAGCAGGTTAGCTTATACAACAACACATCAACTTTAACAGAAATACCCTTACAAACCCGCTTTTCACCTCACACTTCCATCCATCCATCCATCCATCTTCTACCGCTTTTCCGGAGGTCCGGGTCGCGGAGGCAGCAGTTCAAGCAGAGAAGCCCAGACTTCCCTCTCCCCAGCCACCTGCTCCAGCTCTTCAGAGGGGATACCAAGGCGTTCCCAGACTAGCTGGGAGACATAGTCTCTCCACCGAGTCCTGGGTCTGCCCCGGGGTCTCCTCCCAGTGGGACGTGCCTGAAACACCTCAAGTGGGAGGCGTCCAGGAGGCATCCTAATCAGATGCCCATACCACCTCAACTGACTCCTTTCAATGTGGAGGAGCAGCGGTTCTACTCTGAGCCTCTCCCGGATGACTGAGCTCCTCACCCTATCTCTGAGGGTGAGTCCAGCAATCCTACGGAGAAAGCTCATTTCAGCCGCTTGTATCCGCGATCTCGTTCTTTCGGTCATTACCCAAAGCTCGTGACCATAGGTGAGAGTAGGAACGTAGATTGACTGGTAAATCGACAGCTTTGCCTTAGAACTAAGCTCCCTCTTCACCACAACAGACCGGTACAACGTCCGCATCACTGCAGATGCTGCTCCAATCCGTCTGTCGATCTCTCGCTCCATTTTCCCCTCACTCGTGAACAAGACCCCAAGATACTTAAACTCCTCCACTTGGGGCAGGAGCCTGTCCCCAACCCGGAGAGGACAATCCACCTTTTTCCGGCTGAGGACCATGGACTCGGACTTGGAGGTGCTGATTCTCATCCCAGCCGCTTCACACTCAGCGGCAAACCGTCCCAGCAAGAGCTGTAGGTCATTGCTGGATGAAGCCAACAGGACAACATCATCTGCAAACAACAGAGATGAGATCCTGTGGTCACCAAGCATGACACCCTCCATTCCCTGGCTGCGCCTAGAAATCCTGTCCATAAAAATTATGAACAGGACCGGTGACAAAGGGCAGCCCTGGCGGAGTCCAACTCTCACTGGGAATGACTCCGACCGAGTGTTGGCAATGCGAACTAAACTCTCACAACGGTCGTACAGAGACCGAATAGCTCGTAACAACAAGCCCGATACCCCATACTCCCGAAGCACCCCCCACAAAAATCCACGAGGGACGCGGTCAAATGCCTTCTCCAAGTCCACAAAACACATGTAAACTGGTTGGGCAAACTCCCACGAACCCTCAAGAATTCTCGAGAGGGTAAAGAGCTGGTCCGATGTGCCACGGCCAGGACGAAAACCACATTGCTCCTCCTGAATCCGAGGTTCGACCAACGGCCGGACTCTCCTCTCCAGTACCTTGGCATAGACCTTCCCAGGGAGGCTGAGGAGTGTGATCCCTCTAAAGTTGGAGCACACCCTCCGGTCCCCTTTTTTGAAGAGAGGAACCACCACCCCGGTTTGCCATGCCAAAGGCACTGCCCCCGACCTCCACGCAATGTTGCAGAGGCGTGTCAACCATGACAACCCAACAACATCCAGGGCCTTGAGGTACTCGGGGCGAATCTCGTCCACCCCCGGGGCCCGGCCACCAAGGAGATTTTTAACCACCTTGGCGACCTCAGCCCCTGTGATAGGCGAGTCATCCCCCTCGTCCCCAAACCCTGCTTCCTCTGTGGAAGGCGTATCAGTGGGATTGAGGAGATCCTCGAAGTATTCCTTCCACCGCCCGACGATATCCCCAGTTGAAGTCAACAGTGTCCCATCCGCACCATACACAGTGTGGACGGGGAGCTGCTTTCCCCTCCTGAGCCGCCGAACAGTTTGCCAGAATCTCTTTGAAGCCGACCGAAAGTCTTGTTCCATGGCCTCACCGAACTCCTCCCATACCCGGGTTTTTGCTTCAGCAACCACCCGAGCTGCACTCCGCTTGGCCTGCCGGTACACCTCAGCTGCTTCGGGAGTCCCACAAGCCAACCAAGCTTGATAGGACTCCTTCTTCAGCTTAATGGCCCCCCTCACCACTGGTGTCCACCACTTGGTTCGGGGGTTGCCACCACGAGATGCACCGACCACCTTGCGGCCGCAGCTCTGGGCTGCCGCTTCAACAACAGAGGTGGAGAACATGGCCCATTCAGACTCCATGTCTCCAGACTCCCTCGGAATGTGGTTGAAGTTCTTCCGGAGGTGGGAGTTGAAGACCTCCCGGACAGGGGCCTCAGCCAGACGCTCCCAGCACACCCTCACTATACGTTTGGGTCTACCAGGTCTGAATGGCTTCCTCCCCTGCCATCGGATCCAACTCACCACCAGGTGGTGATCAGTTGACAGCTCTGCACCTCTCTTTACTCGGGTGTCCAAGACATACGGTCGCAGGTCTGATGATACGATAACAAAATCGATCATCGACCTGCGGCCTAGGGTGTCCTGGTGCCAGGTGCACATATGGACACCCTTATGCTTGAACATGGTGTTCGTTATAGACAGACTGTGGTTAGCACAGAAGTCCAATAACTGAACACCACTCGGGTTCAGATCGGGCAGGCCGTTCCTCCCAATCACCCCCCTCCAGGTTTCACTGTCGTTGCCCACGTGCGCATTGAAGTCCCCCAGTAGGACAATGGAGTCTCCAGGAGGAGCACCCTCCAGCACCCCAGTCACAGACTCCAAAAAGGGTGGGTACTCTGAAACATCATTTGGAGCATAGGCACAAATGATGGTCAGGACCCGTTTCCCAACCCGAAGGCGCAGGGAAGCAACCCTTTCGTCCACCGGGGAAAACTCCAATATAGAGGCAGCAAGGTGGGGCGATACAAGAATACCTACCCCTGCTCGTCGCCTCTCGCCCGGGGCAACTCCAGAAAAGGCCAAGCTCCAGCCCCTCTCCAGGAGACTGGTTCCGGAACCGGAGCTGTGTGTTGAGGTGAGGCCGACTATATCTAGCCGGTATCGCTCAATCTCGTACACCAGCTCAGGCTCCTTCCCCACCAGAGAGGTGACATTCCACGTACCAAAAGCCAGTTTAGAAAGCTTGGGATCAGTCCGCCAAGGTCTCCGCCTTTGACTGCCACCTAATCCACATAGCACCGGACTTCCATGATCCCTCCTGCAGGTGGTGAACCTACTGGAGGGCGGACCCATGTAACTCCTTCGGGCTGAGCCCGGCCGGGTCCCATGGGTGGAAACCCGGCCACCAGACGCTAGCCTTCGAGCCCCTCCCCCAGGCCTGGCTCCAGGGTGGGGCCCCGGTAACCCCATACCGGGCGGGGTACACTGAATCCTTGATATACAATTTATCATGAGAGTCTGTTGGATCGTTCTTCGTCTGGCCCTTCACCCAGGACCAGTTTGTCTTGGGAGACCCTATCAGAGGCAAATTGCCCCGGACAACATAGCTCCTGGGATCACTGGGGCACGCAAACCCCCCCACCACGATAAGGTGACGATCCATGAGGGGGACCTCACACTTATCACAATATAATCTCGGACATCTTAGGACTCTTACAGTTTATATTGCACTCTTGAATTATTAGTATTTACCAACCTGTGATAGAGAATAGGCAGAACACGTTTCATTCCGTTATTTTCACACAAAGGAGTTTATTCTTCGTCCTCCGGTGCATGAGTCTACTCTCTATCACTGTGCGACATGTGCCATCTATTGGTCGGCGTACGGAACTGCACTCAACTCACATGAGTTATAATGGAACCAGGTGGATTACAAATGCATTGTAGAAAAATAAAACAATTAAAGAATAAAATAAAATTGTAGGGGTGCCTGTTTTTTTTTAAATTTTCTTATCCAAATGTCTTTTTAGCACCTCTTACATAACTATTAACTATTTCCAACCCTCTACACTCTCCCCCACTTCAAATAAATGTCTCCCGACATTTCATGTTCTAGGGTGACTTAATGCATGAGAGTGTACCTATTATAACCATGGGACTGAGGTTGGGTGGGGTAGTGGAATGGCATATAGTTTTGAGTTAGCGGCACAGAGGTAGGGAGTAAGACAGGTCTTACGTCTGCAGTCCAAGGCTGGTACAATGGCTGTCCCAGGACGTCGTAGGTCAGTCTCTCTACTGGCCTTGCTCTCCGCTGTGACCTTCTCAGTTCCTCCCGTTCTCCATCCATCACCTCCACTTGTCCTTGATGTTCTTCCTGCAGCAAAGCTGGTCCATCCATTTGCTCCTCAGCATCCCGCTGAACGGGGACCGGTTCCTGCCTTACTGGTGGGCAGAACTCTCTAGCTGTCGCACGAAGCCTTTGCTGATTTTGAGGATTTTGCTCTGGCATGACAGGTACTGGTTGCTGAGTGTTTTGGTCTGGGAGATTTGAGGCATTTTGCTGAGGATTTACGAGTCTATAACATGGGATTTGGCTACGGAGGTTGTAGCGGTAAGTATTTTCCTCTTCTTCCTCCGAGCTGTCATTGTCTGTGTTGTCACTGTTAGGATTTGTCTCTGTCCTCTTCTTCCGTTTCTGTTTTGTCTTTTCTTTTGCAGGCAGTTCTTCTTCTAAAGGCAAGTCATTTACAGGCAACAGCAGGTTTCTGTGTAACACTCGCATCACTTTGCTGCCTCTCTCTGCTTGTACTTTATAGACTGGTCCATCTCCCACTCTCTCAACTACGCTATGTACTGCTGACTCCGAGTAAGCGCGCAGTTTCCCTGGGCCTCCTCTTTCAGAGAGGTTTCTGACCAACACCCTGTCGCCTGGTTGGAGTGTGACACCTTTTAAGCGTTTGTCGTACTGCTTTTTGCCTTTATCTGAAGACTTTTGACTGTTTTCTGCAGCAATTTTGTAAGCAACACGCATCCTATCAGCCCATTTTTTAGCGTAGGTTTGATGGTTGTGTGTGTCAGTGTCTTTTGTCTGGTTCAATAGTAGATCTACAGGCAACCTTGGGACTCTGCCATATAAAAGGAAAAATGGAGAATAACCTGTTGACTTGTGTCTTGTACAATTGTAAGCATGTACAATTTGGTGTAGGTGATCCTTCCATTCACTTTTTTTCTCCTCCTGTAGGGTACGAAGCATTTGGAGTAGTGTACGATTCAGGCGCTCCACGGGGTTGCCCTGCGGATGGTATGGAGTGGTTCGTGAGTGAGAAAGTCCAGACAGTTGTTGTAATCTGTGGAAGAGACTGTTTTCAAACTCACGTCCCTGATCGTGATGCAACTTCTCAGGGTACCCGAAACGAGGAATAAAATCCTGAAATATCTTTTCTGCAGCTGTTTTGCCTGATTTATTCCTTGTAGGGTATGCCTGTGCGAAACGAGTGAAATGGTCCATTAGTACGAGGATGTACTCATACCCTCCTTTACTTGGCTCAAGGTGTAAGTAGTCGATGGAGATTAACTCAAAGGGAGCACTGGTTGTGATAGATCCCATTGGAGCTCTCTGGGGAACATTTGGGCGTTTTTGTTTGATGCACGGACATTTTTTTGTTGCATAATCTTCAACATCTTGTTGCATATGCTTATAATGCTGATTATAAGCTATCTCTGATTATAAGCCCAGCAACTCCATACCTATAGCCATGACTGTGCCCTTTCTCAATGAGCTAAATAACTTCTATGCTCGTTTTGACAAGGACAACAATGAAAAGAACATCAATTTCCCACCCTCTGATGACCTCCACCACCTCACACTCACCCACACCGACGTCCGTAATGCACTGAGTCATGTCAACGTATGTAAGGCTGCTGGCCCTGATGACATTCCTGGGCGTGTGCTGAGGGCATGCGCTGAGCAGCTGGCAGGGGTCTTCACAGACATCTTCAATCTGTCCCTGGCCCAGGCCGTGGTACCAGCGTGCTTCAAGACCACTTCAATAGTACCAGTGCCGAAACATTCAACACCATCGTGCCTAAATGACTATCGCCCTGTGGCACTGACGCCCATAGTCATGAAGTGCTTTGAGCGACTGGTCTTGGCACAGCTCAAAAAAGGCCTGCCCCCTACACTGGACCCTCATCAGTTCGCCTACCGGAGCAACAGGAGTACAGAGGATGCGGTTTCTACAGCGCTGCACTATGTACTCTCACACCTGGATGACAAGAACACCTACGCAAGAATGCTGTTTATTGACTTCAGCTCAGCATTCAACACAGTTATCCCCTCCAAGTTGCTCACCAAACTTGGGGACCTGGGAATCAGTACCTCCACCTGCAACTGGATCATGGATTTTCTGACCAACAGACCCCAGCATGTTAGGTCAGGCCCCAACCGTTCTTCCGTCATCACACTCAACACTGGTGTACCACAGGGCTGTGTGCTCAGCCCATTCCTCTACTCCCTCTACACCCATGACTGCAGGCCTATGTATGGATCCAATTCCATCATAAAGTTTGCAGATGACACCACGGTGATTGGACTCATCAGGGACAACGACGAGTCAGATTACAGGGCAGAGGTTGAGCACTTGGCTACTTGGTGTGCTGACAATAACCTGCTCCTTAACACCAGCAAAACCAAGGAGCTCATAGTGGACTACAGGAAGGAGAGGGAAGAGACACATGACCCCATCCATATCAATGGCATAGCTGTTGAACGTGTCCCCAGCTTCAAATTCCTGGGGACCCACATCTCGGAGGACCTGTCCTGGTCAGTTAACACCACCAGCCTGATCAAGAAGGCCCATCAGTGCCTCTTCTTCTTGAGGACATTGAAGAAGAACCATCTGTCAACTGACATCCTGGGCAACTTCTACCGCTGCGTGATAGAGAGCACCCTGACCAACTGTATCACACTCTGGTATGGGAGCTGCTCTGTAGCTGACCGCAAGGCGCTGCAGCAGGTGGTGAAAACCGCCCAACGCATCACAGGGACTCCACTTCCAGCTATAGAGGACGTCTACAGGAAAAGATGTCTGCGCCGGGCACGCAACATTCTTAGGGACTCCAACCATCCTGCTCATGGACTGTTCCAGCTTCTCCCCTCCAGAAGACGTTTCAGAAGCCTTCGGACTAGAACCAGCAGGTTTAGGAACAGTTTCTTTCCAACAGCTGTCACGTTATTGAACTTAGTTCCCCGCTGACTCTCTTACAATCATCTTTTACCATCCTCACCTGTACATAACTGCATAACTACATAACTACATCTAACTTATTGCACATTATTTGCACATAACAGTACTTTTAACTTTCTGCACTGCTGCATATATTTGCTTAAATTGCACATACAGTTAATTACCGTATATACTGCACTGCTGTCCTTTGCACTTCTGATTGGATGCTAAACTGTGTTTCGTTACCTTGTATTCATACATGTGTAATGACAATAAAGTTGAATCTAATCTAATCTAATCATATATGGCCAATAGAAACGCTCACGGGCCAGATGTATCACCTTATCACACCCTATGTGACCCATGTCATTGTGTAAACTCTTTAACACCATTGGCTTTAGCTGTTCAGGTAGGACAAGTTGTTTGCTGTGCTCTGTCTTTCTGTACAATAATCCATTGTCAACTTCCAACTTGTTCCACTCATACAGTAGTCTCCGTGTCCGTTTACTCATTTTTCCGTTTATCTTTATCGTTTTGTGTCCATCCTTTGAGTTTGAGTGAGATTACTTCTCTAATTGACTCATCGTCTTGTTGAGCAGCATTGATGTCTTTAGGTGTCATGCTCAAAACACTGTCAGTTGGCACATTGTTGTCATTAGAACTCAGTTGTAACGCAGCTATCCATGGCACATCACTGTTTTGTGCTGCCTTGCTCCCTTGCCACACTGCGGACACTACTTCCAGTAAAACTGTCTCTGTGAACTCATTCATTTGCTCTTGCAGATCTAATGGGTGTCTGGACAACATATCTGCATCTGCATTCCTTTTCCCTGGCCTATACTTGATATCAAAATGGAAGTCAGCCAACTCCCCAACCCACCTATGACCCATTGCATTCAACCTGGCTGAACTGAGGACATAGGTTAAAGGATTGTTATCTGTATAGACAGTAAAAGTCGGTGCATAATATAGATAGTCCCGGAATTTGTCGCAGATGGCCCACTTGAGAGCTAGAAACTCTAGTTTACCAGAATGTAAGTGATAATTCTTCTCGGCCGGTGTGAGAGTTCTGGATCCATAGCCAATCACCTTAAGTTTGTTTTCTTGTTTTTGATACAAGACGGCTCCCAGGCCTTTGTTTGACGCATCTGTATGCAATACAAATGGAAGGTTCAAATTGGGATAGGCTAGAATGGGAGGATTAGTCAGAATGTCCACAAATCTTGACACAACTTCCTGATGTTCACTGGTCCATATTATTGGTGTGAGAGAAGGAAGCTGGTTTTTGTCTCCCTTCTTTGTTTGTCCTTTACTCCTTTTTGGTGCTGGTTTATTGTCATTGCTTGTTTCATTAGTGCTCTGGAGGAGTTCGAACAAGGGTCTCGCCAGATGTGAAAAATCTTGAATAAATGATCGGTAATAACTGAGAAAACCCAGTAACGTTCTGAGTTCTCCGACTGTGCGAGGTTTCTTGTCTTTCAGAGCAAACACAGCAGCCAAGTCTTTTGGGTCAATCTGGACTCCTTCTCCCGACACTAGCCTACCCAGGTAGCGTACTTGGTTTTTGAACAGTTCACATTTGGCTGGCCGAAGTTTTATGCCGTGTTGTCGCATTTTGCACAAAACCTGTTTAAGGTGTTCTACGTGTTCATCGAAGGTTTTAGAGTAACACAGTACATCGTCCAAGTAAGGCACACAACACTCGTCTCTGATCCCTTCTAACACCCCCTCCATACACCTTTGGAATGCGGCCGGTGCGTTTGACAACCCGAATGGAACCCGCACCCACTTGTATAGTCCCCAGGGTGTGCTAAAAGCAGTTAAATGTCTTGACTCCTCACTTACAAAACCCTGATGGTAGGCACTTCCCTGATCCAATATGGAAAACCAGGAGTTACCCCCAAGACTGTCCAGTAGATCTTGTATGCATGGTAATGGATGCCTGTCAGGTATGGTTTTTCGGTTCAGCTCACAAAAATCAACACACAAGCGCAAAGTATTGTCCTTTTTACGCACACACACTACTGGCGACGAGTTGTTTGACACTGATTTCCTGATCCAGCCCCTGCTTAAAAGGTTTTGAACATACTCCTTCACCTCTTTATACAGTGGTCTTGGAATGGAGTTGTAACTTTTCTGCACGGGTGTGTTGTCAGTAGTGTTGATTTTTAGCTGTAGTCCAGGAATACATCCAATGTCTCCTTCATCATGAGCAAACACATCAGACTGTTCATAGAGCATCTGCTGAACCACCTCCCGATCACCCTCTGAGAGATGGTCTAAACTGACATTAGGGTGCCATCTCAGGTGTGAGGGAGCAGTGCTTAATGTTTCTTCACCCTCACCTTGACTGTCACATGTCACTTGAGCAGAGTGACAAAATGGCTTGTCTGTAGTTTTGGTTGCATTTTCAGCACTGGAACAAACACTTAGAGGTTTGTATTCAGTGATCTCTGAAATAAGTCCTAAAACAGTCTTTGGATTTAGAAAAATGTTGTGCTTTGTTGAGTTTTGGATTGGGATTTTGACAGTTTTTGAAGCACCAGCGGGTACATCAATAAGAGCTGGGAATAACTCCAATCCATCCGGTAAGTTACATTTCACAGCTGGCTCGAACAACATTTCTCCTACTCCAGGAAATGCTCTGATGTAACATTTTACCATACAGATTTGGCTACTGTGAACAGTGAGTCCCTTTTTTCCAACTCTCACCACTGGAGTTTCTGGTTCATTCTCAGTTGACTTGGTGTGGACAACAGAGATGAATGACTCAACATTACCTTTCTGGACCTTTAAAGTCTCCGACAGTAAGCCCCCTAAGCTAATGTCGTCACTTTGTTCACCGTTTGCCATTATTATCTCTTGGATCACGTTAAAGCCCAGCAGCGGAGTGCTTAAACGCTGCTGACTGACAAGCATTGGAACATACAAGGATACAGAACCATACTGTGAACTTGTGATCTCGAGCAGGACATCTATCCACCCCTCGAACGGAACATCTGTTCCATTGGCTGCGGTGATTTCGAGTGGATGGCCTGGGAGTAGGCTCTCGAGTGGCTGTATTTCCACATTTGGTTAGGCTGCTTGTACCCATGACTTTTCAACAATGCTTACTTGTGCCCCACTGTCCAATAACATCTGTAGGTTTACGCCATTTAACTGGCAACTGATCATACACCTACCGCCAATGAGCTGTGCCACATGCTTTGTGTTGGGTAACTTTTGGGACTTGGCAGTAGTCTGTTCGGAGTTCAGTCTTTTAGTGTTGTGGGACTCTGCTGGTGGTTCAGTCACTGGTGGTCCCTCCCCAGCGACCTCCTCCAGTTTCCCGACACATTGCTTTTCTGAAGGCAACCTATAGCTCTGTGCCCCTCCTTTCCACATTGAAAACAGTGTGTGCAGCGCTCAGTCTCTTGGGCGATACACTTTTGGCGCTTTGCTTTCACTGCAGGTTTCAGTGCTGGCTGTTTAGGGACAGGTGCTGTGGGACTGGTGTTTACTGTATTTACCATTGGGGTTAGGGCCTTTTCTAAACTCTTGATTAGGGAGGAGACCTGTGCCGTCAGCTCCTGGATAGCTACACGATTAGCTTGGACTTCAGTGTGCATTTTAATAGAGCTTTGATCTGTCTCTATCTGTGCCACATTGACACTGGTGACTTTCTGTTTGTGACTTTGTCCCAGCCTACTTAATCTCTCTGTCTTTTCACTAACAGAATTTGCTATGAGCTCCAGGATGGAGTCATCTGTGACACCGGTGTTGGAGATGTGAGGTTTAAGGTCTCTCCTGACATAAGAGTATTTTTCATTCAAACCCTGATACAGTGAATGGATAAACACACCTTGTACCAACTTGTTGTCATAATGAAGCCCACTACTGTTTTTAGATGCAATCAACACACGCTGTTTTAGCCCCGTTTTAGCTGCTCATCCGTAAGCTGCCCGTCCAGCGCCTGGTGAGGGAGATCGCTCAGGACTTCAAGACCGTCCTGCGTTTCCTGAGCTTCGCCGTCATGGCTCTGCAGGAGACCAGCGAGGCCCAACTGGTGGTCTCTTCTTCGCTAAGGGGGTCACCATCATGCCCAAAGACTTTCAGCTGGCCCGCCGCATCCGCGGAGAGAGAGCTTAGACTTTCTGCTGCACATTCACCAACCAACCATAATGCTCTGCACTGTGTGTCTATATATATACATTTATAGTAATATGGACATATGTTTACTAGATGTTGTTTTTTCTTGCCTTCTGATTGTTGCTCTGAGTGTTGCTATCCCTGTGCTGTTGCAATCCTGGAATTTCCCCATTGTGGGACTAATAAAGGCTTATCTTATCTTATCTTATCTTATCTTATTAGTCTATACATAAACTGTTGTGCTGTTTCTTTGTCATTTTGCTTAGCATTACTCAGCTCCTGAAATAATTCAGTGCTGCTTTTCTCACGTAGATGTGTCCTTAAAAAATGTTTTAACTCAGCTACAGTAAGGCTACATTTGGTTACAAGCATATCTTTAAAGGTACCAGGCTTAATTATCTTAAACACCGTTCTGATAATCTCAGCCTCTGTGAACCCTTCATTTAGCCCTTCATCAAGCTGTTTGCACAAGTTATTGTAACTCAAATCAGAATTAAAATCAGAGATTTGACCACCATGAATCTTGTACTCCCTACGTGGCAACAGTGACGTAAGTTCAGTCAGTCTGACTAACCCTGGGTCCGGAACTACAGATGGTGATGTTGGATGGTTCTTCCCTGATGGTGCTGCAGCTCCAGTGGTCACAGGAACTACTATGACCGGATCATCGTCGGGTGGCACCTCTGCATCCACTTCTCCAGCTGCTGTGGGCGACTGCAGTTCAATGATGAGACCACGGAAAGCAAGCAGGCGAGAAATCCCCTGGTCCTCAAGGCTCTTCAGTTGTGGACTTCTCAGCGAGTCAACAATGAAGTTGAAGAGTTCCACTTCGGTCGATTCTGCACCTGGCAAATCTTCTCCCGCCTCATCCTTGAACCACCCGGCCAGCTTGTAAAGAACGTTTCTGCAGCGGGCAATGGTCAGCTGGTGAAGCTCTTGCTGGATTTCCCATCTCAGGTCATGTAGAGCAGACATGGCTGTGGTTTCCTGTAGTCAGTCACTTAGGTCGATGGCTCAGGAACAGATGGTCAGCATCCCTTGGTTCTTCAATGATTAGTGCCAGACCAGTAGGTGGCGTTAATCCAGGACGAGCCCCCAAAATTGTTGCTCCCCTGGGTAGCGGCCCAGGAGGAGGCAACGTGCATGTGGAAGTTAACTCTCCAACCTGTGATAGAGAATAGGCAGAACACGTTTCGTTCCGTTATTTTCACACAAAGGAGTTTATTCTTTGTTTGAGTCATTCACATGACCAACATCAACTGACTAGTATTTACTATCAAAGTCCATAGTTTCTCTCTTATTATCTGATCACATCACCATTAAACAAAACACAATCATGTCCATTTATCACAATTTTCGATGTGACATTAACTGTATACTTAACATTCTTAACAAATTACCCTAACATGAAATGAATTATTGGTTTTATCTCCTTCCCATGTATATAGCTTTTAACTTGTTCAAATATTTATATTTTAAACAATAACCCATGAATTTACATTTACATTAATCATTTTAAGCACTGTCATAAATGTACAGCATGTGGTGTTATTCTTAACAATTCACTGACCTGGCCACTGTGTACCTAACACACTTACAATAGTATTCCTGGTATTCGGTAATACACCCGAAATATGCACACTTGGTGACAAATCAAACCAGTAAATGTCGTACTGTATGAAAACTGTTTCATAACTGTCTTTAAATAAAGTAAGCAAATGGTTCCTAACATGTGGGCGGATTTCACTGTTGTGGCACGTCCCATACACTCGATCATTAACATTAGCAGGTTAGCTTATACAACAACACATCAACTTTAACAGAAATACCCTTACAAACCCGCTTTTCACCTCACACTTATCACAATATAATCTCGGACATCTTAGGACTCTTACAGTTTATATTGCACTCTTGAATTATTAGTATTTACCAACCTGTGATAGAGAATAGGCAGAACACGTTTCGTTCCGTTATTTTCACACAAAGGAGTTTATTCTTCGTCCTCCGGTGCGTGAGTCTACTCTCTATCACTGTGCGACATGTGCCATCTATTGGTCGGCGTACGGAACTGCACTCAACTCACGAGTTATAATGGAACCAGGTGGATTACAAATGCATTGTAGAAAAATAAAACAATTAAAAAATAAAATAAAATTGTAGGGGTGCCTGTTTTTTTTTAATTTTCTTATCCAAATGTCTTTTTAGCACCTCTTACATAACTATTAACTATTTCCAACCCTCTACAAAGGCTGGGTGACACACAGGCATTCGCCAGTCTTTTTTTCTAACTACTGTTCTTATTTGTTTTGAAAAATCGTTTGCCAAAACCACAATCATGGAAGTGCAAAACCGCAATAATGGAATTATGGTTTGACCGGGTCACGAGACCAGAACCACGAGTCCGTAACAAGTGGACCTACGTCACGTTCGTCTGACAATGAGGAAGAGAAGTTCGCCAGCTACACTGCTGTTGTGAACAGGTAAGTGTTATAAGCTAAATTATTCTTTATCCCTGAAAATTGTAATCAAAAATGACTTTTGACCGATCGGTAAATTACAACTGTACGTCATCGTCACATGACGGACCGTGGCGCATGAACGATGTCCGTCCTCTGTAGCGGTGGCGGGGGACAACCCCCCCCCCCCCACACACACACACACAGCCCTGAGTGTCACCTTTCATTAGAGCCCAAGATCAAGCTTCTATATTGAATCATTCAAAAGTTACAGACGTTTTTCCAAACTGTGCCATTTGGCACAATTTGGCACAGTTCAAAAACAGCTGGGAAAAACCTGAGAACAAAGCTGTGTAATATATTCATTTTTTGTGGTATTGTTACAAAATTTTGACCTCAGCTGGATAACACTTGGTTCTACATTTCTGTTGCATTTTCCAGCCCGGATCTGAAGCTGTGTGTTATTTGCAAGCATTTGTATCCAAAAAAATACCCAGGCAAAATTTAGTTTCTTCAAGTTCACTATGTTTAGATGACTGTTGCTCAGTGGCCGGAGCACTTAGAGAGGCTATGACTGTTTTGCCAAAAAATTCAAAGTGTTTTCTTTTAAATGAGACCAACCCCATGAAGATGCTGCAAAGGGTTGAAGAACAGCTTTTGATTTACTTTGGGCATGTTATTTTTTTGGCGTTTTTAGGGAAATTGACCAGAGTCCAAGGGGTTAAAACAATACCTCCTCTCTGCAAAAATTTGTTTGCAATATTGGCATATCCGATGTATGCAAAAATTCAATACCACGCATATGTGCAAGTGACGTCGGTGCTAAGCACTCAGGCAAGGCAATAGTTTAAAGCATTAATTTCTCAAAGACTCAGTAAGTTTTCCTAAAATGTACCTACCTTAGGCACCTTAATGATGAACATGCAGCCAACTTGTCTCACTCTCTGCTCATCTAACAGTCACATAGGCAACACGCAACTCACTCAAATTGAACTCTGTCAAATAACCCCAACATTGGACATCATTTAAATAAGGAGAGAGTGAAAAGTACACTTTGAGAGTCAGTATCAACTCTGAAATGTTTGACCCCCAAATTTTAACTCTCCAATTTTTGCTGTGATCCACTGATATTATGCCCTGGTCAATCAGTGGCCTGCAGTCTGTTGACGTCACATTTTCAGCTCGACTCACCACAGTTGGAACCCGACTGGAGCAGATAGCAAAATAGTGCTAGGTACTATTGGAAAACCCTACAATCTGAGTAGAGTCGAGGTGAGTAGGGCTGAGTTGGTGCCAGTGGAAAAGGGCCAATAGAGATAGATATAGATATACATCAAGATGCATTGTGAATTGCTTTGCCTGAATCGTAATCGAATTGCAAGACCGATGAAGATCCCCACCTCTAGAACCTGGAGGAACTGAGGGTCAGCACTCATGTGGACAGAACTGGTCTGGAGCCAAAATTAATAAAACTGATATCTGACAGTAAAAATGAGCTCATGAATTGCTTTTGATTGTGGTGTATTAACAGTTTACTTTGCAAGCTATAACAAGCTAAATAGGAATATTGCTGTTATGTCTGGAAACCCAGAGAGACTCACAGAGAGTGGTGTTGACTTAGAACACAAACTTTATTATACACAGTAATATCATATACCATACAAGTTGACTGAGCACTGAGCTCCTATGTTGTTACCGGTGGAGAGAGTGCTAAGATGGCTGGCTCTCTCCCTATATAGGCTGGCGTGATGATGTCACCAGCCGGCTGCGTCATCACGCCGCTACCTGTTATAATTTCCTTTATAACATCCCCCCCCCCACCCTTGGAAAAACATAGAACACATCAATTAACTGTTACCCTCCCCAATTTAGCATCAAACCAACAACAGCATTGTGTGACTTCCTGACAGACCGGAGGCAGCATGTGCGGCTGGGAAAGACTGTCTCAGACTCTGTTAGCATCAGCATCGGATCACCCCAGGGCTGTGTACTTCCCCCCCTGCTCTTCTCCCTGTACACCAACTCCTGCACCTCCAGCCACCAGTCTGTCAAGCTGATCAAGTTTGCAGACGACACCACCCTCATCGGGCTCATCTCCAACGGCGACGAGTCCGTCTACAGGAGAAAGGTGGCCCAGCTGGCGTCCTGGTGCAGCCACAACAACCTGCAGCTGAACGCTCTGAAGACAGTGGAGATGATCGTGGACTTCAGAAAAGTCACAGCCCCTCTGCCCCCCCTTACCCTCACAGACTCTCCCATCACCACTGCGGATTCCTTCCGCTTCCTGGGCACCACCATCACCCGGGACCTCAAGTGGGAGCTGACCATCAGCTCCCTCATCAAAAAGGAACAGCAAAGGATGTTCTTCCTGTGGCAGCTGAGGAAGCTCAAGCTACCCACCAAGATGTTGGTGCAGTTCTACACGGCCATCATTGAGTCCATCCTCACCACCTCCATCACCATGTGGTACGCAGGAGCCACCGCCAGGGACAGACTAAGACTGCAGCGCGTTGTGCACACTGCTGAGAAGGTGATCGGCTGCAAGCTCCCATCCCTCCAGGACCTGTACATCTCCAGGACCTGGAGGCGTGCAGGTCGGATTATAGCCGACCCTTCACACCCTGGACACGCATTGTTTGCCCCCCTCCCCTCAGGCAGAAGACTTCGGTCCATTCAGACTAAAACCTCCCGCTACATGAACAGCTTCTTCCCCTCTGCCATCAGACTGCTGAACACTAAGTGACTTATTAGACTCTCGTGCACTACGTACAGCAGCTCAACCGGACTCATGACAATTATCACTGTTTTCTTTTTGCACTACCGACTGCACTATGTGGAACTCCACAATATCTGTTGCTTGTTAATATATTTCAAAATTGCGTAGATTAGTATTACTTATTCATATTCTACCTTTTATTGCATGCATAGTTTTTTATTTTTATCTTTAGTGCTACTCCATGTTTAATGTTGCAGCATTGCACCGAGAGAAATTCCTAGTTTGTGTACTACATGAACAATGGCAATAAATCTCATTCTGATTCTGATTCTGATTCTGAACTAGGGTTAGCGGGTGGACCGCCACCTAACCCAACGTGGCTGAGTGGATTATTCTGCCACTCATCTTGGCAGCCAGGCTCCTAGCCGAACAATTCTTTTTATTTTACAGTCTTCCATGGGGAAGGCAGTTCTGCTGGTGGGGCCTTATAGTGAGCCCGCGGTGGACACTCCCCTGGCAGCGCCAATTTCAGCAGGCCCGGGTGCCATCCCTCTGGAGCTATGGCATGCTCGTCAACAATGTCCCAGCCTGGATTCCATACCAGCTGGATTGGCTCCAATGCCACATCCCGATCTGCGGCAGCTGCCCTCACCTCCCGTGGATGGCTGGCCTGCCGTGTTGATGGCAGGCCAACATACAGCAACTTGGTACTTCAGTTGCAGTATGTCAGACAAAAAAGCCCTGCAGAGTATAGTCAAGGGAGCTGAGAGGGTAATTGGAGTTTCCCTCCCCTCTGTCCAAGAACTTTTGCAGAGCCGTTGTAGGAGCAGGGCACTGAACATTGTCAAGGACCACTCTCACTCTCTGTATAAACACTTTGAACTGCTGCCTTCTGGCAAACAATTCCGGAGCATCAGAGGCAGAACCACCAGACTGATTAACAGCTTCCTTCCACAAGCTGTCAGGATGCTGAACAACTGATCCGGAATCTTTCATACATACTACTGCACCTTATGGACATTAATTATATTTATGTATATTATAGTTCTAGTTAGTTTCAAGTAGCCACTTTGACTCACTCAGCCACTTTAATTGGTATTTTATACATAGGTAGTTATCACTTTAAACTGCAACTGTAATAAGTTAATATTACTGTAATAACTAAATGTGTCTTAGGGAAGTGTGAATGGCTGTGCTGGGGTGGGGGGTGAGTGAGTGTGTTTTAAATTCTGTTCTTTTTACATATATGGATATACATGCCTAGAGAAACGTGATTTCATTTTGCCTGCACTACAGTTGTATGTACAGCAACATGACAATAAAAGGTTGATTTGATTTGATCCATCCGCCATCTGAACGGCGGCTGGTCTCAGCATTGCCACTATCTTCATATGTGTCAGTGGTGGTGATGATGTAAAGGCCGACTGTGAGCCCAGTCGCTTTGTTCCACGGACCCAGACCCAGTTCATCACTGTGTGTGGCACTCTGTACGATTGCATATGACGTTGTGGTTGTAGCGGTGTGGTACTCACATTTGCTGCATGGCGTCCAGGCTGTGGCGGTTCTGCTACATCCTGTTGGGTCACGGACTCTTCACCCAATGCTACAGCGGCAGTCCCTGGAGGCAAATGCTGGTTGTGGATGCTGAAGCTGTCCGGCATCTCTCCTGTGTCATGTACGGTCATGGACTCTTCAACGTTGGCTTAGCCATGGTGCTGAGTGAGGATTCTTAAGCAGTCCGGTTCTTTCTCACTTTTGTCCGGTGCTAGTTTAGGTCGGGGTGATGTGTTGCTGTTGTTGGTAACGGGACGCATACCAGGCCGTCTTCAGTCACTGGGTTCCCCTTTCTGTCTGAAGCTCATCCCTAGCGAGGATTGGAGGTGAGTCCAGTCGCTGTACCCCCCTCCTGGCAGCGTTCCTCCTGTGCGTGTGGGACGGCTGTACTCTTGTTGTTGCCATTCCTGATAGATGCGGGCTCCCTCTCTTGCAGCTCCGCAGCGGCTCTCTGAAGCTCATGCTGGATGAGGAACGGAGGCGAAACCGGTCACTACTCACGCTCTGTGTTGTGTTTGCACTCTGAGTCATGTTCACCCCCTGTGCTGTGGTCACTTTCTGTGCTGTGCTCTTCAGTTAGCTTGTCACGGATTAGGTCTATGGTGCCCTGCTGTCCTGCGGTGTCTAACTCGGGGCCCTCCTGAAATGGTGTGGAGTCAGTGGGCTCAGCAACCGAGGCAACCGTCTGCACCAGCGAAACTAACTGCAGGGAATATGGGTACGGTTCTGCCAGTTTTGTTGCTACCTGAGCTGACATTTCCAGCTGAAGTGCCAATTTCATCACCTCCGACACCGATAAGAAGTACTCCACCACCGGCAGGTCTTCCTGCAGTTTCTTCACCGTGCCTGCCACTGTCTGGTAGTCAGGCTGGTCCCTCAGTATGGCCCGCATCACCAAATTCGTTGTGAAGCACTTCAACTGCAACCTTATCAGTCTGTCCTCCACGTGTCCAAACTCGCACGTGCTAGCCAAACAGCGAAGGGTGTCCACGCACTGTATGAGCGGCTCACCCTCTCGTTGTTGGCGCTGGTAGAACACGGACCTCTGGGCCACCACATTCTCTGGAATATTGATGAGTTTGGTTAACAAAGAAACACACTCATTGTAGTCACTGTAGAGTGAAGCATGGTGGCTAGCTAGTCGTTTGACTGCTTTGGCACATGTTACTGTTGGTCCTATTGTGTCGTAAATACGTCTGCCTTCTGTGCCATGATAGTAAAGCAGTAGGTCTGTCTTCCGTACCTCGTTTATCTTGTCCGGGCCAAACACCAATATCTAGGTGGTGAAAGCATCAAACCAGTGCGGCCAAGGGGCAGATGGCTCACCGGGGTCTTCCAGAAACAGTCTCAGTGGCCTCAGGCACATCTCCATGGTTTAACTCTCGTCGCCAAATGTTATGTCTGGAAACCTGGAGAGACTCACAGAGAGTGGTGTTGACTTGGATCACGAACTTTATTGCACACAGTAATATGATATACTATACAGGTTGACTGAGCACTGAGCTGCTTTTTCGACACTGGTGGAGAGAGCGCTAAAATGGCCGTCTCTCTCCCTATATAGGCTGGTGTGATGACATCACCAGCCAGCTGTGTCATCACACTGCTACCTGTTATGAATCCCTTTATAACAATTGCATGTTTACTGTGAATAGAAAATTTCAATAAAGTAGTTTTTTGAAGAAGTTAATGACTTTCTTCAAGATAATTTAATGTTTTCTCAGTATTTATGACTGGCAGAGTGAAACATTTCAAACCATTCTGATTTA
This sequence comes from Pholidichthys leucotaenia, assembly GCA_020510985.1. Lineage (NCBI taxonomy): Eukaryota > Metazoa > Chordata > Actinopteri > Cichliformes > Pholidichthyidae > Pholidichthys > Pholidichthys leucotaenia. Next base: position 362,520,498 of record CM035836.1, on the reverse strand, counting down.
ATATTTATGATTATGATTATAGTTTTCAAATTTAAATTATAAATCATGGTATTGATTGATGAAGAAACGCTTTACTGGTCTTGCAGTCATCAGTATTAACCACACCATTGCTGAGCAACTTTCATATGACGATGTCACTGATGAATTTGCATCAAGGAAAACAAGAAAGGTCATACAAGCCAGGGCCACCACTGACTATATGTTACACCCTGGCTCAAAGGGAGAAGCAGCTTTAACATAGTTTATTGACAACAAATACTGAAAGTGTGGTGGACAGCAGGTCTGCAGTCATGACTTCCATGCTGAGGAGCGAGACCAGGGGAGGAGCCTAGCCAGACATTTATAAGCAGCAAGGGATCACATGGTCCCATAGGTGTCCTCAGGTTGCCTGAAAAATTCAAAAAGAACACTTAACACATAACATTGACCTTGCTGAATTGATTTCACGTATCGATAGAGTTCATACCAATTCTACTGGACTATGCATGCACTCTGAATATATAATGAGCCGTCATAGGAAAGCATAGATAGCTTGCTACTTTTAAGATTATTTCACTTGTCATGTACTGTACATGCATTGTAAACATTTCTTATGGAATTTCATGCCTCTTTTCAATATTGCAGGGGTTGGTGATGTCACTGGTCACATCACTACATGTTTTTGGATGCTCATTTTAGAGAAAAGCTATGGTTAGGGTTCCACAACGAAAAGGCTTCAATTTATATACAGACCTTGAAATGGTTGCCAGCTTACCTGGGGTCCCCATTCATGCACGTGACAATCTTTTGAAAACATTTCCATGACACCAAGCTAGATGGAAAAGCATTTTGATAGGCCATTGTTTTGGGTTGCGGTCATGACCCTGTCTCAAAACACGAGATAAAGGAGAGCAGCTGCCTTATTTGCAATATATCGCAACAAACAGAAAGCACTGTGTTTGGTTGCTGTAAATATGCACGCCAAATCAAAGCCTTTTTTTTTTTTTTTTTTGCTTCTAAATCCAGCAGACAGACAGCAGAGGAAGCCACTGTGACACATCTGAGAGTTAATTATCCCCTGCTTCTAAAACAGCAGTTTTAATGGTGGGGTGAGGTTTTACTTGGCTTAACAGCAATTATCTGCTAAAATACCAGTTGTGAAATGCTTGGTTTATCATGCTGCTTGGACTTTTAAATGAAGGCGTTTGCAGAGAAAATTAAAAAGAAATTTATGCTTGGTATTTTTTTTTAACTAAAGAGATTTCAGATTCCCCTGACAAGTTTCAAACCAGTACACATCTTAAACATAATGATGCTCCGGTGCTTTCATTTGGTGCTTGTTTAATTGCCCTGCTTTTGCTTCTTTGCAATTTGACAACAAGTGCATCAAACAAAGGCTAATTTGCCCGTCTCATATTGATAAAGCACACTCTGGTTTTCCTAATTCTCACCTTGAAGAAGGTATATCCCCAGGCTCAAACTTACAATCCACAAGGGAATTTTTAGGTTATGTAGCCGCATAATTAAGAATAACAGAAAGTCAAGAATGCAAAGAAATCAAGTGCAGTGGAAGCTTGCGATATAAGTGTGGAGAAGGTCAACATGGAGGGCGGGCAGTGCCTCACAGGAGATTGGGAGTTTAGAGACAATGAAAATAAACCCAGTAGATCTTATCGCCTATGCATTGTCTTGTCTTCCATTGTGATAGGGTAAAATCACGTCAGGGATAAACACAGTATGAATTTTTAAGAGGCCCATCTCCTTATTTTTATTCTTATTTTGCCTCTGCTCCAAATGACCTCTGGTAATCTTCAGAGGAGAATATTGCCATTTTCCCAAAACCTGAATATGAAAGAAGATTGTGAGACCTACCAGGGGAGTTAGAACGCGGGTGTTGAATATTACAATATATGTATTTCATTAATGTCTGGCAGTTTGAATGATGTGGTTGGAAATATTAAAAGCAGCATAGGTCCCTGCGCACTGATCTGAATAGTAAAGGCCACCTTGGCTGTGAACACAATGCAACAGAGGAATATAGATGTAACACATGAAAAGACTGTGAAACTTATCAATAAATATTTTCTCATCTTTGTGAGACATTTTCAGCTGAGATCAGCGGTTTCATTCAAGCATGGAAAAAGTGAAGAAACAGCTTGTGGCACAGTGAGTACAATGTATGAAATGTATGAAGGTCTGTTATGTCCAGATTATGTTTACGAGTCCAATACTGTATCATCTAGACAGTAGCTTCTCTAGAAGCATATCTAGGATACAACTCCAGCATTCAAATGAAATCCAAACCTGTCGCAGATTTGTGGAAGTGGTGAAATAAGGCCCTGCCAAGGCTTCATGTGTCCATAAACATTGTTATGGATCCGTTTTAACATGTACTTCACAAAGCTCTGATGAGTGTGTTCTCCTGTTTTCAGTGCCTGCCCTCACCTTCTCCCATTGTGGGAACAATGTAAGACAGACTGTAATAAATGCCAGCACAATTTCCTCGCCACATCCTTTTCTCTAGGAATTCCGACCTGGACTCTTACCCGAGGCGGAATCAGGGAACGTTGGTGGACCATACTACCTGTGGAGGATCTCCATACCTACCAATCCTCAACTCCAACAAGCTCTAAGTCTTGAGCAATCTATAGACTCTTTCGGACAGAGAAGTTCTAAGAACTCAGCTCTAAGAACTGTTGCCCTCAGATTTGGTTCTAGGAACTACCCTCCCCAGGGGAACATTTTCGTTTTGCATTGGTACAGGCAGTGAGGGGCATGATGGGTACCGGTTTGATGCAAGCATCTGCGACAGTGATGTGTACTTAAGCGCCACATTCAACAACAAGAAAGCCAGCATGGAGAGTGAGGAAACGACAGTGTTCGTGTTCTTTATCGTGGTAATATTTTGGACTGCCAAATGGGGTGTCTAATGTCGAGGATGGAGGAGTTCACAAAAGGCACTTTTCCACTAGCCCAGCTCACCCTCCACGTCTCGGTTCGCAACAACATGGTTCGGCCTCGGTTGTGTCTCCATAGCAGCCGGGTAAAGCAGGGTTAAGCTGGGGTGGGCAGGATTTTTTTTACAGCAAGGCGGCGTCACACTCCCGTGACGTAAAACACGCGACCCAAGCAAAACATAACACATGCATCATGGCGGCTGTACAAGGCGACTCCTCGGTCTGTGGCTTTTTTCACTGTAAATGCCAAAAAGGACCGCCAGACAAGGGTACAGGCAGCGAGACGAAACACTCTGGAATAGTACTGCAGCTTCTGGGAGAGCCAAAGACGTGAGGATACAAACTAGGTCATATATGACGGTAAGCTAATGGTTGCTAATGCTAGTTTGCTATAAGTACGTCATACTACACTGTAATGTCTGCAAGTTAGCGCTGTTAGGTACTAAAATATGTACGCTGTGTGTGTGTGTTTCAGATGGCTGTGTGTGTTTCAGATGGCTGCTTCAAACGGTCGGTCTGGGCGTTCAACACAGCCTGTCACTGATGTCAATACAGCCTGTCACTGATGTCACCCCAGCTTCACCAACAATCAGTGGTTGTAGAGCTTAAGAATGTCTGTAGAAATGTTTATTTCCTGTGCAAAAAATTGCTCTGATCTGCGTGAAAATCATGGAGAGACTGAGACATCATGGGACGGACCTGCTCCTGCAGCACTGAGTCTGAGGTGGTGTCATAGCAAAAAATGATCAGCTGACACAACTTCATCGCCATGTTAATAACTATATTAGCCACAAAATATATATTCAAAAAGCAAACAGTACTGAGTTACGTATAATAAGGTATATTTGACAGTTATGATGCATTTTAGGCCAAACCAAACTTGATCTAGGATTAAAAGCAATTAATATAATGCAGTCACAAGGTTACATGGAAAATACTTGATTTACTAGATTACTAACTAACTAACTAACCTGCACTTATATAGCGCTTTTCTAGTCACAAAGACCACTCAAAGCGCTTTCATTAATACTAACCCTCTATTCTAAGGGCCTATAGGAAACAAATATCTAGGGACAATTTAGAACAGCCAATTAACCTAACATGCATGTTTTTGGCATGTGGGAGGAAACCGGAGAAATCCCGGAGTAAACCCACGCAACACGGGGAGAACATGCAAACTCCACACAGATCACTGTTGGTCGGGGGCTGGGATCGAACCCACGATCCCACGATCCCCACAATCCCCCGGCCAAGGGTAAACTGTGCTGCCGCAGTGCTAACCACTGCGCCACCGTGCAGCCCAAATATATATTTCAAAATAAATATATTTCTACAGTATTTCTACAGTACATTTCTACATGTACTGTAGAAATATATATTCTCTGCATCAACAATGTACTATACATGCATTCATGTAGTATTACACTGGGAATTGCACTGACAATAAACCTCTGAAGTTTTTGGAGATGTCTCTTTTTTTATATGTGAAGGTTACCACCATGTGGCACAAATTAAATACTAAAAGATTGGAAAAGCTGTCTAAGAACAATCCAGCAGTTTGAGAAATCACTTTTGGTTTGGTGTAAGTCTGTCAACAGAATTATGAACCATAAAGCAGTTTGTATTAAAATGTTAAATCCCATTAAACCCTAATCTGGGGGCTTCCAATCATGTGTCATGGGGGGCCAAGACCCTGCAGGTTCTCTCTTCTACCCAGTCTCTTCAGCAGGTGTTCTCACTGATCAGCAGTCAGTGGAAGAAGTTCAGTGGAATCTGCTGTTGAAGACACTGGTTGGAGGTAAAGCCTGCAGGGTCTTGGCCCTCCATGGCACATGATTAGACACCCCCGCCCAAACCCATTATGATGAAGAGCAGATGCTAATATGACCCAGAATTCTTCCATATACTGGTACTGTCACTAAAGTATGCAGGGGCTTCTGCGGTGGCACATCCAACAATACAGTCTTCAGTTAATAAAATAATTGTTTTGGTTACTTTTTTCTTAAAAATGAGCCATTATGTTCAAGGTCACCGATAAATCCTTTGTACAGTTTACTCTTTTCCCACCAGTGTCTTAACAGACAAAATAGAAAATCATGATGCAAACACATAAGTCACTAAATTGTTTATTACAATCAGCAGCAAATTCCAGATTATTCAGAATGTGCAAAATTCAAACTGTAAAAAAAAAAGAAAAAAGAAACTGGAATGGGTCACACACGCCAGCCACGCTGCCTCACTGAGAAGCAACTGGATTGGCCCCTCGTACTGGTCCTGGTTCAGCAGATCTTCAGCCTGCATCTCTGTAAATAGTGAGGCAAGGTCCAGTTGGGGTGGACAGTTTCCCTCTTGCCTAGACAAAAGACAAATGGGCGGTGGTTAATTAAAGCAAGTTTAAAACATATTTGGGAAATACACTTGTTGCTAAAAGCCAGTGGTGGAATGTGAATGAATGAAGGAATCTTTATTTCGGATAGATTAAAAGTAAAGATTAAAAGAAAATAGAATAATATAACAAAGGGGAAAAAATCTAACAAGGTCAAATTAAACAATAACTCCTCTGATTATACAGTTCAACATAGGTTATCTGAAATGGGTGATGGCTGAAGCTGCGGCTTATATTGCCCACCCATATTCCATCCAAGAATTCAAAAGAAAAACAAAACAGGAGCAATTACAATTTGAATGTGACAATAAAGTACTTCATTGTTGTATTTAACCACAATTTTCATGTAGCTGTGCTTCAGTAGATTTTACAAGGGCTGCGTTACATTTAAAATCACCTGTTTTTACTGTGGCCTCAGCAATCAGAATGAATTAATACATTCACTTGAATGAAATCTAGTACTTTAACTGAAGGTGTGCATCACCGAGTATGGAGTCGCTCAGTCAAAATATGGAGTTTTTATCAGTAAAAGTTTGTCTTGTCTGTAAAAGTGTCTCTTCTTGCCCTGGCTTCAAGTGTGGGCGGCGTTTTGTACTTGTATTGATAAAATATAAAAGGAAGCATTACAATGGCTCTCAAATATTTGTAATGTGTCCTGTTACTGCATGAGTTTATTAATGATAGACTATAAACTACACATATAAAGTAAATTATATTGACAACTGAACAACTCACATTCGCCAAAACATACAGTTATGAACATAACTCACAAAGGATCACACAAGTGATCTGACAAAAAAATAAATACATTAACAAGCGGTTTATTTTACAGTTGATGTGCCATTCATTTTCAATTATTCTGTAATTCATATTCACACAATCAAATCAATCTCAGTTCAGTCCCTTTTATATTAAGTGGAAATTGTGCTACTTTGGTTTTGACACTTTACCTATAAAAGCAAAGGATTTCAGTACGTTCCACAGTGGCAAGGTCCGTTGTGGGCTGGCTGCTTTTCCTTTCCTCTTGCCTACATGAACGACAGAAATGGATGGTGGTTAGGTTCAAGCAAGTTCAACACTTAAACAGGCACATCTCAAAAATTAGAATATCATGAAAAAATTCAATATTTTTGTCACTCATTTCAGAAAGTGAAACCCGTATATAGATTCATTACAGGGACAGTGATATATTGAAAGTGTTTATTTTAATATTGATGATTACGGCTACAGCCCACATTAACCAACACCTCAGTGGCCAACATTTACATTTAAAAACTATTTTTTAAAGTTAATTTTATGTAATATTCTAATTTTTTGCCAAATTGAATTTGGGGTTTTCTCGGGCTGTAAGCCATAATCATCCAAATTAAAATAAATAAACGCTTGAAATATAGCACTGTCTGTGTAATGAATCTATATAATATATGGATTTCTCTTTCTGAAATGAGTGACAAAAAATACTGAATTTTTTCATGACATTCTAATTTTTGGAGATGTACCTGTGTTAGGAAAATACACTTGTGAAAGTCAGTGGTGGGATGTGACAAAAATGCTTCGTTTCCCTGACAAGCATCGCAGGATCCACTCTGTACAGGTAGAAGTACATTATCAAGCCAGGTATGTATGGTGGAACAGCACAACAACACAGATGTTCCAACACCTTTTATGGAAAATCCACAGAATAGGTGTGTGGGTCTATTCTGACGCTTTAGAAAACTATATGAATGACTTTATAAATCACTGGTTTGAAAGAGCACTTTTAATATGTCGAGATTTCGGCTCCTGTGGTCCATGTCACCAGTATCCACAATATAAACACTGAGGGAGGCTAAACCCTGGCATGTGGAAACACATTCTAGCATTAAATTGCACACAATTTAATGCGCAGCACCAAAGTGCAATACGTACACAAACCAGGACTTTAACCAGGATTAACATATTTCATAGTTTTGCTCTCACAAGCGAATACTTAGGAGAAAACAAGCGCGAATCAGCAGTTGGCTACTAGCTAGCTAGCTAGCTACTAGCTAACACTCGTTAGCCAGCACAGGATGGCGCTGCATGGCTCAAAAAAAGTGAGCTTACCACCAACAGGATAAATAAGCGAACAGATGCACATTACTACAAATCACTCACCATCAATGGTTCTCTCACGTTCATCTTCAGCTTGTCCGTAGTCCAGTTCTATGCTGGGCTGCATCTAACTAACTAACTACTAACTAACCTGCACTTATATAGCGCTTTTCTAGTCACAAAGACCACTCAAAGCGCTTTCATTAATACTAACCCTCTATTCTAAGGGCCTATAGGAAACAGACATCTAGGGACAATTTAGAACAGCCAATTAACCTAACATGCATGTTTTTGGCATGTGGGAAGAAACCGGAGAAATCCCGGAGTAAACCCACGCAACACGGGGAGAACATGCAAACTCCACACAGATCACTGTTGGCCGGGGGCTGGGATCGAACCCACGATCCCCACAATCCCCCGGCCAAGGGTAAACTGTGCTGCCGCAGTGCTAACCACTGCGCCACCGTGCAGCCCAATCTGTAACGGGGCAGGTCGCTCCTCTCACTGTGGATCTGCCACCAAGCAGAGAAAACTCCGCACCTCTTTGTTGGACCACGGTGTGTCCGCAAAACCTACAACGCTGTCTGTATTAATATCGTATTTACTCCGTGACCAAGTTAGTCCGTGAAATATTGCAAATGGCGGTCATGTAGATTCATTAGAAGACGGTCGCTTTCGTGACGTTACGACCTGACCAGTCAGTGGCGACCAGTCTGTTGACATCACATCTCGGCACGACTCAGCACGGTTGTACCCTGCCCTCGATCATGCACGAAAATAGCGCCTGCTAACCGGTGCTGGGGCTAGTGGAAAAAGCTACAAATGCAGGCTGAGTCGTGACGTGTTGGGCTAAGCGGGGCTAGTGGAAAAGGGCCTAAAGAGAGTCCAGTAACGATACAAAGAAGTCAACGGCAGGCGACCCTTCTTTGTTCCATGGAGGAAGAAAGAGCAGTGCTGCAGACAAATGTGTATGTCTCGCACATCAGAGCATGTTTAATATAACATGCACTGATTAAACATCTGCTGATTGTATGTGTGTTACATGGGTAAATATTTCCGATGGTATTTTACTCTTGTTGTTGAGCTAATTATAATTGAATTTTTCAGACGGTATTGTAATGCTACGTGTTCACTGGTTCGGTCGTTTTTTTCACTTCCCATTCATTGTGTATTGGAAACACAACGGAAAGCATTTGGGTCCGGAATAGTGAAAACTGGACTGCGGTGTGCTGAGTAGCCTGTGGGTTTCCCTACAGCTCATTTGCATAAACACTACGATTGGACATGATTTCTTTCCGTACAGTCATGCACCGGAGGCTCTGATCCTGAACTTTTAAACCAGCAGCTTTTGATGTCAAATAATGACAGATTCATTAACTGAACCTACTATTTTCCCCACGAAGTTTTGTTAGAAACACTTTTCGCTGGTTTGTTTTAAATGTATGGAGACCAACAACGCCATATTGTCTGGTAGCAGCTGGGAGCTGAAAACTGCCCATGGACGGATCCGTCGACCAATCCAGTGAACCAGCCAGCTGCAGGAGAAGATTGGGAAGGGGGGGTAAGAGTTAACTGTTGTTTCAGGCTACCAAATACTATATGACTAGTCTTTGCCGTCATATAGAAATAACATAGGAATGAGGCGTGGAGAGCAGTGGAACATGGGTTCATCCAGCCAAAGCTCAAGAACCAGGTGATGAAATTCACCATGCATCTTTCAGGTCTGCAGTATTGGGTGAACCCAAAACCAGTGGTGACGACGACAAAGTGATCACCTTTTGTAGCGCAAATATACCGGCACTTTCAAAAACAGCCTTATCAATCTGCTCATGGTTAATAATGACTATATTGTGGATAAAGGAGGCAGGCGAGGCAACGAGCTGAACGACACAGAAACTTTATTCTTTTTCCAACATGAAGTACAGCAAACAGCGATCCCAGGTCTTTGTGCATTCCACTTTTATCTCTTTATTTCCATGCATCGAGACCTGGAACTTCCGACCATAACACATTGTTGTTTGAACAAAGGAATGTGTGGCACAAAAATCTGAACTGCTTTAAATTAATTAGATATTACATACCATACCAAGCAGCTGTACTGTATATGCATTCTATGTTTTTTTCTCATATATCATACTGTTTGACAGTCTGAGCTCAAGCAGCCCCTTCCACAATAAAACATATAGGTTTATTATATAATCAAACTCTAAAAATCTTGGATAAAAAGCCCATTAGGTGGCATCACTGTTATATTTAAAAAAAATACAATCTATTGAGTTTTGAGAGTTTCATTGACCTGTTTTCTGAAATTAATTTCCAAATGTTTCCATAAATCAGCGCCTGAGCCACTTACAGGACAGCAGCAGAGCCACCAGGAGTTCTGTTAACAATAACTAAAATATTCCACCGCAGAACCACATTTGGACAAACAGACAAAATGACAAAATGACAAAGGGCAGTCATATCTGGAACACAATGCCAAATGAAATTAAAGTAATAACGGACTTTAAAACATTCACTACAAAGGTTAAAAACTGGCTGAAAAATAAACAAGAATGTACCCATGTATGAAATGATTGTCTGCAGGGTGAGAGTGAATGAAGGGAAGGAATGAATGTGTTTGTTTATAGTGAGTGACGAAGGGAGGGAGGCCTGAAATAGGCAAATGTGAATCAGGTTTTTATATTGTGTATTTATAATCTTTTTTGCATTGATGTATGTGGTTATTGTTTATTCTGTTTTCATTTTTTCTTTTCCTTATCCTTCTTTCTTTTTACTTGTTTCTTCTTTCTAAAGCCCATCCAGGGACAAGAGTTGCAAATTAGCTAATAGCTATACACTCTTTGTGCAACACATTAGATTGATTGTCATTTGATTAATTGTCTATGTTTATTGCACTGTCCCTGTCAAATAAACAAATAAAATAAAAATAAATTAACATGACATTACAGCGGGGCTGCTCTTACACCCTTCTACCCTCAGTGGCTCCAACAGCTCTCACTCTCCCCGGGGGGCGCATAGACCCAAGTATCCAGTCTGATACCCCCAGTGACACCACCTCCTTCGGTCCATTGTTTCCCCTTCCCCCTGCCCTCTTTGGGTGGAGAAACCCCCACCCTGCCGCCACAATATCCAGTATTTCCTCCCGCATTGCTCTGACTCCACCTATCCAAGATCTATACTGGCCCCATGCCCATGCCCCCTGCCTGCACCTCACCGGTTCCGGTGACCGATTCCTTCCGGAAAAAAAATGGACCAGTGGACATGTAGCATTACATGTACTGTTTGCATTTCAGACATCGCTGCAGCTCACTGTGCAAGGCTCCTCACCATCTGAGTCTGGAGCAGAGTAGAAAAAAGATTGAACTGGTACCATCCAAGATGGCGCCCACAGCGGTCGACATGGTGCTTCGCTGCGCTCTTTGTTTGTTTTTGTTTGTCAATTGTGTGTCTGCTTGCACTTATACCCGTGAAGAACTTTTAAATATCAGGACTTTGACCCCCACGGACCTCCTCCCAGTTTTTCTAGCCCCTGCCGCCGATCTGGTTTATTGTTTGGCTCGGAAAGTGAGACGGCGGAAGAGAGGAAGACGAGCGGGCGCTCTCGTACGACTTCGCAGGAGAGGCTCGCGAACGGCGCTGCCTGGCATATTTCTGTCCAATACCAACTCTCTCTCTAACAAGGTGGATGAACTGAGACTGCTGATGCGTTTTAAGGACCTTGCCTCCTCAGCTGTCCTCTGCTTTACTGAGACCTGGCTCCGGGAAAATATACCGGACAGCGCGCTGCGCCTCGACGGCTTCCAGCTCTTCCGTGCTGATCGTGACACAGAGCTTTCCGGCAAGACCACAGGAGGCGGTGTCTGCTTCTACATCAACTGTAGCTGGTGCTCTGATGTAACGGAAATTTCCAAACACTGTTCTCCTGCCTTGGAATTTCTTGTTATCAACTGCAAGCCTTTTTATTCCCCACGGGAGTTTGCTTCTTTTATACTGATCGCTGTGTACGCCCCTCCCGACGCGGACACGCGCGAAGCTCAGCGCGTGCTCGCGGATCACATTCAACACACAGAGCGGAGTTTTCCAGACTCGCTGATTATTGTGGCTGGCGACTTTAATCAGTGCAATCTGAGCCACGATCTCCCCCGCTACAAACAGTTTATTAAATGCCCCACCAGAGGATTAAACACACTGGATCACTGTTACACCACAGTGAAAGACGCATATCGCGCTGTCCCTCGAGCTGCGCTGGGATTATCTGATCACGTGATGGTTCACCTCATTCCCACATACAGACAGAGATTGAAGCTCACTAAACCTGTTGTGAGCACTACAAAGATACGGACCAGTGATGCTGAGGAGAAGCTGGAAACGTGCATGGAAATATCTGACTGGGGCATGCTTAAAGGAGCCACGCATGATCTGGATGAGTACACGGACACTGTGAACTCATATATCCACTTTTGTGAAGAGAACATTCTTCCATCACGCACCAGGGTGAGTTACTCTAATGACAAACCCTGGTTCACAGCTAAGCTCAGACAGATCAGGAAGGAGAAGGAAGCAGCGCTGAAAAGTGGAGACAGGGACTGCTACAGGGAGGTTAAATACCGGTTTAACAGAGAGCTGAAGAGAGCTAAATCTGTGTACTCAGAGAGACTCCAGCAGCAGTTCACTGCTAATGATTCGGCTTCCGTGTGGAGAGGACTGAGGCAAATCACCAACTATCGGCCTCAGGCTCCTAAAGGTCAGGATGACAAAGCCCTTTGTCAGAGACTGTCCCAACACTATGCCCGTTTTGACACCTCGTCATCTGTGTCCAACTCCCCCCCTCCCTCCAGCTCCACAGCCTCCACATTCCCTACTTCATTTAAGGCACCCCCCCCACCTCCCCCCCTCCCCTTATCATCAGTGAGCAGGATGTGCTCAAACAGTTCTCCAGACTGAACCCGCGCAAGGCCCCCGGCCCAGACGGCGTGTCTCCCTCCACCCTGAGACTCTGTGCGAAACAGCTGGCTCCTGTATTCACAGACATTTTTAACACCTCCCTTAAGTTATGCCACGTGCCGTCCTGCCTCAAATCCTCCACCATCATCCCTGTCCCCAAGAAGCCACGGATCACTGGACTTAATGACTACAGACCTGTAGCGCTCACCTCTGTAGTCATGAAGTCCTTTGAGCGCCTGGTCCTGTCCCACCTCAAGTCCATCACCACCCCTCTCCTGGACCCGCTGCAGTTTGCCTACCGAGCCAACAGGTCTGTAGACGATGCAGTCAACCTGGCCCTCCACTCCATCCTGCAGCACCTGGACTCCCCGGGAACCTACGCCAGGATCATGTTTGTGGACTTCAGCTCCGCATTCAACACCATCCGCCCCGCTCTGCTCCGGGACAAGCTGTCCCTGCTCAACGTGCCTGACTCCCTCTGCAGGTGGATCATCGACTTCCTGACGGACCGGAGGCAGCATGTGCGGCTGGGAAAGACTGTCTCAGACTATACTAGCATCAGCACCGGATCACCCCAGGGCTGTGTACTTTCCCCCCTACTCTTCTCCCTTTACACCAACTCCTGCACCTCCAGCCACCAGTCTGTCAAGTTGATCAAGTTTGCGGACGACACCACCCTCATCGGGCTCATCTCCAACGGCGACGAGTCCGCCTACAGGAGAGAGGTGGCCCAGCTGGCGTCCTGGTGCAGCAATAACAACCTGCAGCTGAACGCTCTGAAGACAGTGGAGATGATTGTAGACTTCAGGAAAGTCACTACTCCTCTGCCCCCCCTCACCCTCTCAGGCTCTCCCATCACCACTGCTGATTCCTTCCGCTTCCTAGGCACTACCATCACCAGGGACCTCAAATGGGAGCTGACCATCAGCTCACTCATCAAAAAAGCCCAGCAGAGGATGTTCTTCCTGCGGCAGCTGAGGAAGCTCAAGCTACCCACCAAGATGTTAGTGCAGTTCTACACAGCCATCATCGAGTCCATCCTCACCACCTCCATAACCGTGTGGTACGCAGGAGCCACTGCCAGGGACAGACTAAGGCTGCAGCGCGTCGTGCGCACTGCTGAGAAGGTGATCGGCTGCAAGCTCCCATCTCTCCAGGATCTGTACATCTCCAGGACCCGGAGGCGTGCTGGCCGGATCATAGCCGATCCCTCACACCCTGGTCATGTACTGTTTGCCCCCCTCCCCTCTGGTAGAAGACTTCGGTCCATCCAGACTAAAACCTCCCGTCACATGAACAGCTTCTTCCCCTCTGCCATTAGACTGCTGAACACTAAGTGACTCTCGTGCACCATGTACAGCAGCTCAACCAGACTCATGTCAATCATCACTGTTTTCTTCCTGCATTACCGACTGCACTATATAGTTCTCCACAGTATCTGCTGCTGGCTAATATATATTTTAACTGTTGACCAGTATCACTTAATCTTATCCTACACTTTATTACATGTATAGTTTATTTCTCTTATCTTATCATGTTTAATGTTGCAGCATTGTACCGAGACAAATTCCTAGTTTGTGTACTACATGAACAATGGCAATAAACCTGATTCTGATTCTGATTCTGAAAAAAGGTTGAACAGTGGACAAAGAATTTCTGTATGCCCAGAGGGACATTTCAATATGTGTGTCGCTGCCTGAAGCCTGCACTGGCGAGAATGGACACAATTTCTCATCTGGCTGTACAGCCACCTGCTGTAGATAGGAGATGGAGTGTGTGCAGTCTGGATGTGTTAACTTGTGCCTTCCAACTAATCACAACACACATTTTCATAATAAGCGTTGTGATCACTTTTTTATGTTGTGTGAAATAAAGATTTCCTGCCTTTAAGCTCTGTAGTACATCAGTAGTAGACTTTAAAGGTTACAAATTAATCAATGACTGAAGGGGTTATGTTTAAAAATGTTTAATTATGAGGCGATACTGTCACAATATATGATCAGTATGTGAGGGTTAAGATGTGGAAGGAATGTGGTGAAATGTTTGCTTTACTTTTACAAGTAGCCACAAGTGCATCATGTGACAAAATCAGTTCACCCTATAAAAGCCTGTGTGTTTAAACATATTTAGACAAATGGATATTTAATATTAATGTCAATACTGGGAGATTCACGTTATATAATTGAACAAAACTGAAGCCTTTAAAATTTTCTTAAAAATTTCATTAAAGAAACTGAGGGATAAATTAGGATATCCCCACCTTTATTCCCACTTTAAATGGCTAAAATAAAAAAAAAAAATAGTGCATTGGACTTCGATATGTGAATAGAATATTTAATAGGGTGTCCAAATTGTATCACATGACTGTGGGAATGCCAGACCTTCGTTAAACATGATAAATTTGGTATATTTTGAAAAAGAAGCTTATAACTGTAGTTCAATGCACCTGAGGATCAGAAAGGCTTAAGATGCAGTGAGCAAAGATGGATGATTTAATATTTCATAGCTCTAACCCAATCACATCTAACATCACTGTTGTTAACAACAAAAACTAAGCAAAGTTCTGACTCTTCAAATGTTGATTTATTTATTTTCTAGTAAAATACTTCAAAAATTTCAAACATACAACAAATACACCTGAAAATTAATTTACTTTGGTCTTTCTTCTCGCTTCGGCATCTGACTCCAGCATGTTGTGCACAGCAGCCAGAAGAGTTTTAGCCCACTTTCTCTTTCCTGGAAAAAAATACACAGGGAGGATGGAGACAAATATTAACAGACAACAATAATCCTGTGAGACTCAACATGTATGGGCATTGTGTTATGTCTGTAATCAATGAGACAAGAGTCGTCTTGTACCGAACATCCAAATGCACTTTATTGTTTTATGTTATAAACATTCAATTTTTTGTTTTTCAATTAAACTCATGGATGGTATTGTGTCTCAGGGCTGTTTGGATCACTGATATCAATCTCAGACACCTGTCATAATTAGTTTGCCAGGTGAGCCCAATAAAAAGGAAAACTGCTTAAGAAGGATGTTTTACGTTATTAAGCATGCCACAGGTTTCAAGCAATATGGGAAAGAAAAAAGATCTCTTTGCTGCCAAAAAGCATCAAATACTGCAATTCCTTGATCAAGGTATGAAAACATTAGCTATTTCATGAAAACTTAAGCATGATCATTGTACTGTGAAGAAATCTGTGGCTGATTAAGAGCACAGATGGGTTTGTGCAGATAAAGGCATAATGAGGAAGGTTTCTGCCAGAGAAATTCATTGGAGCAGCTGCAAAAAAGCCATTACAAAGCAGCAAACAGATATTTGAAGTTTCTGGTGCCTCTGGAGTCCTATGAACCTCAAGGTGCAGGATCCTCCAGAGGCTTGCAGTTGTGCATAAACCTATTAAATAATAACTAATAAACTATTCGACCACCCCTAACCAATGCTCACAAGCAGAAACGGTTGGAGTGGGCCAAGAAATACATGAATACTAATTTTCAAACAGTCTTGTTTACTGATGAGTGCCATGAAACCCTGGATGGTCCAGATAGATGGAGTTGTGGATGGTTGGTGGATGGCCACCATGTCCCAACAAGGCTGCAACATCAGCAAGGGGGTGGCAGAGTTATGTTTTGGGCTGGAAACATGAGGAGAGAGCTGATTGGCACCTTTAGGGTCCCTGAGGTGTGAAAATGACCTCAGCAAAGTATATAGAGTTTCTGACTGACCACTTTCTTCCATGGTACAAAAAGAAGAACCATGCCTTCCATAGCAAAATTATCTTCATCTAAGACTTTCAAGTATCTAGGGAGTACAGTTTCAGAGAATGCTAGGCTGGAGGATGAACTATCTCTCAGAATGGGAAGAGCGAGCGCTGTGTTTGGAAACTTGAGGGAGAGACTGTGGAACAATCGACATGTCTATCTGTGTGAAATACAAAGTGTACAGAGCAACAGTACTGGCTACTCTATTGTATGGTGCTGAAACTTGGGCTGTCTACAGAGTGCAGGTGAAGAAACTCCACTCATACACGATGAGACACCTTCGAGCCGTAATGAACATCGCATGGAAAGAAAAGATAACCAACATAGAAGTGTTGAAATGAGCTGGTCTACCATCAATGGAGGACATGCTAATACAGATGAACCTGAGATGGCTCTGACATGTTGAGAGGATGGACCACCAGCGTCTCCCTCGGCAGTTACTCTACTCACAGTGATGTGAGGGCAAATGCAATCAGGGTAGACCAAGGCTCAGATTTAAAGACACTGTAAAAAGAAACTTGAAGAAGTTGGATATAGACAGGATTTCCTGGCAGCGGAAGGCTAAGGACAGAGCGGTGTGGAGGAATCTGATCAGACCTAAATGAAACAGTCATTGTTGCCCACGACAGACTGCTATGATGATGATGATGATGATGATGATGACAATGCACCATCTCATACTGCAAAGAATACCTCTGTGTCATTGGCTGCTATGGGCATAAAAGAAGAGCAACTCATGGTGTGGCCCCCATCCTCCCCTGACCTCAGCCCTACTGAGAACCTTTGGAACATCTTCAAGCAAAAGATCTATGAGGGTGGGAGGCAGTTCACATCAAAACAGCAACTGTGGGAGGCTATTCTGACATGTTGCAAAGAAATTCAAGTAGAAACTCCCCAAAAACTCACAAGTTTAATGGATGCAAGAATTGTGAAAGTTATATCAAAGAAGGGGTCCTATGTTAAAGAGTTTGTGACATAATTCGACCAAGACATCATTAGAAAGAAGAACTACTGTGTTTTTATTTTGTGTAGACAAAAAAAAATCAATAAAATTTTGTTTCCATATACTACCATAAATTACATTGTGAGGCAGATGATTGCGATGTTCGTTTGTCGAAATTGGGTCAAACGCTGCCGCCAGTTTGTGACGTATTGAGGTGAACCAAAGATGTAAACAAGCATGGTTGAGTACACTGAAGCGGAGGAAGTTGTGAGGGCTTTCAACGAAGATTTGAGCGATTTGTAGATAGTTTTTGAGGAAGAAGCAGGATCGAGTGATGAAGAAGAGGGAGTTGGTTCTAACGAAGGACTGCAACCCTATTTATTTGAATTATATCGCTCAGGAAGTGATGATGACTCGCACGTTTCAGAGGATGAAGGGTCCGACGGTGAAGGGTTAGAGATGGACATCAGTCGCCTCCAAAACACTGAATGGTAATATACAGATAGATCTAAATTTCTCCGATCAGGTGGTCAGGGAAATTAAAAAAAAAAAAAAGCTCAGATATTCAGATGCGGTAGGCAATGAGATTTATAATAATGAAAACTGAAAAAAGTAATATAACATTTTTTTTTAACACAAAGTCGTTCCATTTGGAGTTAAGTGAACACTCGGCTTCAAAATTCACAGGGGAGGATTTTACTTTTGGCGGAAAAATATAATAAAATCACAGATCGCCTTATGGGGAAAAAAAAAATCAATTACACAAACTCTTTTCCAGGCGAGTTTTGACACTGTTGCTTCTCTGCGCTGTTTTGATATGAGCGATCGTCCGTATCTCTGCGCAACAATCGCCTGTATCTCTGTGCTGTTTTGATACGGGCGATCATCCGTATCTTTGCAAAACAATCATCTGTATCTCTACACTGTTTTGATATGGGTGATCGCCCAAACCGTAGGTATGGCAGTCGGTTTTAGAAACCGTTTGTAACGAACTTTCAAGCCTAAAGATTCCTGTATAGCAGTCGCCTCCTCAAAACTGTCTGCAATGAAATGATCGCTACAGAGTACAGAAGATGATGTTGGCTGCCATTTGTCCCTTGTTCTCATCAATTCATTGGAAGGTTTGTTCAATAAAATTTGAATTATGCTTAAATAGTTGATGATTTGAAAATTATACTGACTGTCATTTGCATCAACTCTTTAGGAAAATCAGAGATTAATATCATTTGTATAATAATTTGGAATGCTGTGTACACTGGCTGCAGCCCGCATGACATCACTCAGCAGGGCGGCTACGGCAAGCCTCTAGGGCCAAACTCATATACAATATCCCCCCCCCCCTTTACAAAAGTCCAAAACCACACACACCATTAAGACCCTCCCCAATTTAGTACCCAAATCCCACACTACGTCTAAATCACAATAACTAAAGGCATATCACATCCAAACAACAAACTAAAACTAGGAGGGACGGGTAGACTACTGTCCAACCCCCACACGGCAAGGCGGGGTATTCTGCCGCCTGTACTAAATAAAAGTCCATTAATAAACTAAAATATTGCTGTGTTCCTAAATAATAATAATAATAATAATAATAATAATAATAATAATAATAATAATAATCTCCAAATAATAACAGTTTAGTAATAATGATTTTTAAACACATGGACCCACATGAACATCTGAACTATTTAATATTTTTCAAGTTACACCACTGTCCTCTTACAGTAAAGGGTAGAACCGGCTTGGAGGTCCAGGGTAGTCCCTTGGTCGGCGGGCCCCTGGAAACAACCTGCCCCCGGGGTCGTAACTGAGCTCACAGAAGGGAGTTCTCCTCACCATCGACTGCCGCTCTCATCTGGACCCGCCATCCGAAGCCTTCTCCCGAACACACCACACCTTGGTGGCGTGCCTCCTCAAGCCACCCGACAGCTGAAAATAAGCTGCGCCCAGCTTAGCCACAGTTTGCAGTCACTCCTGGTGTTCCTCCTGCTGTCATCCGGCCCACATCCACCATGGACATTCTTCCCCTCGAGCCCAAACTTAGTCCATAACTCTGTATGGGGCCTTGCTCAGCTTGCAGTGTTGCTGCTTGGCACGCGGTTTCTCTGTGCCTGTTGGTCTGCCCCCGACCGTTTTTCAAAACGGCTGCAGCTGTTGACGTTGTAGTCCCAGATTCACCAGCCCCCTGTGGCTGAGCTCCGGGCAAAACTGGAGCTAGCTTGCCGGCCTTGTCCGATGACGCAGGCATCTCACCGTCATGCCCAGTACCCTCATCCAGGGTGTCTTGGGTTCCGGCACTGAGGTCTTTCTGTGCCCACCCTGAGCGAGGCTGGTCCTGCTCGACCTCCATGGTGCCTGGCAAATATTCGTACTGCTCGTTCCCAGTGTCCATCTCTGTGCCCGGCTGTCGCTGCTGTTTCTTGGGGTTCTCAGCATGCCCCCCCCCCCCCCGCTGCTCAAACCCTAGCTGCAGGGAAAACTGTCTGGTCGCTGCTCTCCCCCATGCATCTTCGCTCACCGTGCCTTGTTCACCTCCAGTGCTGCGGTCACTCACCATGCTGTGCTTTTCGGCTGGCTTGTCATCTTCAGTGGACGCAATCTTCCTCTCCCATGGCGCCGACTCCACCGTGAAAACTAGCTTATAGCTTTTAGCTAGTGTTTGCCGCCCACCTAGCTCCGTGGCTAACTTTGCTGTTGCCACTGGCTGAGCTGTTAGCTTCTCCGAGCTTGTTAGCTTAGCTACTTTTGGCGCCAATAGCCTTTCCACCCACAGCTTCGTGCTCCTTGTGTGTTCGATAAAGTATTCAGCCATCCGTCTGACAGCATCTGTATAAGACTTTGTCTCCCCCAACGTGTGGAAAATTTTCCGGCCTTCTACGCCGAGATGGTGGACCAGAAATGCTCGTCTCCACATTCCGTCGAGTCTACTCAGGCCCAACGCCGCGATGTACCCCTCAAACATGGCCAACCAGTTAGGTCACAGGATCGCTGGCTCTCCCGGATACTGTAGAAACAGTGGTGGAGGTGGCCCATATGGCTTCATAGTTTCTCCTCGTCGCCAAAATGTTACGTCTGTAATCAATGAGACGGGAGTCGTCTTGTACTGAACATCCAACTGCACTTTATTGAGAATACACACAACTATATACACTTGCCGCAGCCCATCTGACGTCACTCCGCAGGGCGGCTACGGCAAGTCTCTAGGGCCAAACTCATATACAATACAATGCAACAGTAATATTTCCTTTACCTGGTCTAAGGTGGCAGAGGGTGCTGGCAGCAGCAGATGTCAGGCAGGTGGCAGTCTCTGAATTAAGACACATTTCTGGATCAGAACCATATTATAAAAAGAGATGGCAAAACTGGCAAGGTAGATCAGCTAGACCAGAGGTCTGAAACCTGTGGCTCTTCTGCTGATATTCAGTGGACAGAAAAACCGTCACATGTATGACAGAATAAATTCACTGATAATGATGAGCAAACAGGCTGACATACTGCATCACTCCTGCTACAACCAGTTGAGTCCTCAGCTAGGAGCCCCCAATGGTTTCGGCCCATTATTCCTAGTACCACTATGAAAAGGGAGTGGGTCCACATCACCCACATCTGGGGACGGGTGCAACTGTTTGGCTACACCACAAGCGCTGCTTCTTACTTCTTACACCAAATACAGGTGGATCCTGCTTCAGCTGTTTCCTCCAGGTTCTTACACACAGCTCTCTTCTTCTGGCCTTCTATTCCTAGGCATCGTAAGAATGCCATCATGGAATGAGTCACAAACCCTTGACAACTAACCTCGAAGGGATAGCAATGTGGATTCCACCCTCTTTCTAAGCACTGTAACACCAACTCTTCATATTTCTTCTTCTTCCTTTCACAGGCTTCTTCAATGTTATCTTCTGTGACGATGGGATGTCACCACTATTATGACTTATTGTTTGTGTGATTATGTTATATGTGTAATGGTAAATGTTATTATTTGTTAAAGTACACACATTTATTTGGGATCTGTCTTTGTTTAATTTGAATGCCTTGGGAGATAACTGTATGGATAGGTATTTGGGTAAAATAATGGATGATAAGTTATTGCACATACCTTTGCCAATATGCTTCCTGTGGGTGTCCAGGCAAAAGACTCCTTCAGGGAGTTGAAGGCCTTTTATAGGACACCAGCAGGAAGGAAACATCTATGATTAGTTAGAGGGGTGGTTTAGTTTTGTAAATAAGGTTTTGAACTATTTATTGGACTATTTATATTATTATTGTTGTCACTGATTGTTATTTATTATATATTATTTATATTGTATAGTGGGGAAAATATTTATGTATTTTAGAATTAGTGGGTATGTGTAAATGATGGAAGATTTGTTGTTTTACCTGGGATTATGGTAGGGGCTCATTATTGCTGTTAGTATAAAACAGGTGTGATGATTGTGAGAGAGGAGTTGTAGTTGAGTTCACTGAGACATATCAAAGAGATCGTCGATCATTGCTGTAAAGCAGAGTTTTGAAGAATTGTGTCGGACGTCTGGACTATTTACATGTGAGTTATAAATAAAATGGACTAATTGACAAATTGAAGCTCTGGCCTCGCTTTCGCTCCTGCACCAAATTTTCACATTTGGTGGCAGTGGTGGTCCGGCCTGTGGACGCCATGGCGTTCGGTGGATGGAAGGACCCATGGCGAGAAGAAAGGTGAGGCAAGAGGAGCAGTCTGACCTGGACACAGGTATGGCGGCTGAGGACCCGGGAGTCAGCGGACTGGGTGATCTCGAGGAGCTCACGTGCCTGGTGAAATCTTTGGTGCATTCGCTGACTCTCAGGGATCGCCAGATGGAGGAAGAAGCCGCTCGTCAGGAGCAAAAGTGGCAGGCGGTAGAGAATCATATTCATCGGATGGAGTCGCAGGTGGAGGAATTGAGAGAGGACTATGGGAGCCAGGCTGAGCGTAGTGGTGACGAGGGCACTTCGAGAGAGGATCCTAGGGTAACGGCCAGTCGGGTCGGCCCGCGATTTGCTGCTGCAGGTGCAGCCAAGGAGGCCACGAACGCATCACGAGCCCAGGCTGAACCCTCTCTCTCCCGAGGATGACATCGAGCACTACCTAGTGTCATTCGAGAGGATTGCTACAGTCTGCCACTGGCGCAAAGAGGAGTGGGCTATTCATCTGGCTCCTCTACTCACAGGTAAAGCGCGGAGCGCATATGTTCTGATGGACATCATAGACACAGACAATTACGGGAAAGTGAAAGAAGCTATCTTAAATAAATATGAAATCACATCTGACACATATAGGAGGCGGTTTCGGTCTCTGGACATTCATAAGGACGAAACCCCTCGGGAACTATATGTACGTTTGAAAGACTTGTTTTATAAATGGGTGAAACCAGAGACTTTATCAGTAAAAGACATTTCTGAATTATTGATTTTGGAACAATTTCTAAGGATAGTGAATCCGGAACTGGGAGTCTGGATACAAGAGCGGGACCCGAAGACTGCAGAGGACGCTACTCGTCTGGCGGAGGTTTTTCTGTCAGCCAGGTCTGGGAGCAGGAGAACTACTCTTGGCTGTGACAGATCTTTCACCACACGGAATGAGTGTAATGAGGGTGAAAGGGGTGGTCCAGCTCGAAATAAGTTGTATTCCAGGCCCAGTCAGATCACGAATAGCAGATTTGATGATAGCAAAAAGTCACGTGCTGCAAGTAAAGATATACGCTGCTATCAGTGCAATAAAATCGGTCACACCCAATATTCATGCCCTGCCATAAAGAATGAGAAACCGTCATTGTTGTGCTCAGTTCCTAGACCCACTTTTTCAGCCTCAGTGCATAATGGAGTTTATAAAACAAAAGTGTTGCTTAATGGTCAGTGTGAAGAGGCCCTGTTAGATTCTGGTTGTTTTCAAACAGTTGTGCTACCTAGTTTGGTCCCTAGGGATTTGTGGAATGATTCAGGAATAAATATCAGTTGTGTCCATGGGGATAAGAAATTGTACCCGACCGCTGAGGTTTATTTAACAGTAGGGGGTCAAACTTATCTCCTTCCTGTAGCTCTTGTGCCTGATTTGCCGTATCCTGTTATTCTTGGCAACGATGTTCCAACTTTGTTGGACATCATACAACAGGTTAGAGAGGAACAAACGGAGGAGAGACAGGCAGGTGGCGCTGTTGAGCAGAGAGTAAACACAGCTGTGGTAAAAAATTGTAGTATAGTGACAACCAGGGCACAGAGAGCACAGAGGGCTGCCAATACTCTTCAGGAGTTACCATTCTATGATTCTGAGATAGAGGCAGGCCCTATTAAGCAACCCAAATCCAAGGCTCAGAAGAGAAGAGATAAGGTGTTAGCTTCTGTAAAGAACCTGGGTGAAGAAACACCACAATTAAGCCAGTCAGTAGAGTTTGACATCCCTCCTGACATAGCTACATTGCAGAAGGCTGACCCAACACTTAAACCTTGGCTTGATAAAGTCTCGGCGATTGAGGGTGTGAAACAGGGTAGAATGGATTGTTTGGCTGAGGCCATGTATGTCATAAAAAAGAGCATTTTGTACCAGCAACAAGGTGAAGTTATGGCCATAGCTTTGCCACAGGACCTCACACCAAAAATTATGGAACTGGGACATGCTATTCCTTGGGCAGGTCATGTAGCATTTCAAAAAACTCTGCAGAGAATTGCTAGAAGGTTTGTGTGGCCGGGAATGTATACCCAGGTAAAGGACTTCTGCACGACACGCTCAGTATGTCAGATTACATCATCTAGGGGAGTAGCCCGTGCCCAACTGCAACCATTACCAATCATTGGAACACCTTTTGATAGAATAGGGATGGATGTAGTTGGCCCCCTAGAGAGAAGCTCCTCTGGTAATAAATACATTCTAGTAATTTGTGACTACGCTACTCGGTACCCAGAAGCCTTTCCCCTGAAATCTATCAAGGCTAGGCAGGTTGCCAACTGCCTTATCCAGTTGTTTTCAAGGGTAGGCATACCCAGAGAAGTTCTAACAGACTGTGGAACAATTTTTTTGTCAAAACTGTTGCAGCTGTTGGGGATTAAGGGCATTAAGACTACCCCTTATCACCCTCAGACTGATGGACTAGTGGAGCGATTCAATCAGACTCTTAAAAATATGCTGCGGAAATTTGTTTCTGAAACGGGCTCAGATTGGGATCAATGGGTACCCTATTTACTGTTTGCTTACCGGGAGGTGCCCCAGGCTTCAACAGGGTTCTCACTTTTTGAACTGCTTTATGGCCGTCAGGTGAGGGGCCCACTGGACTTATTAAAGGAGCACTGGGAGAGTCCACCGAGTGATCAGGACAATGTGGTCTCTTATGTGATTAAAATGAGAGAAAAACTGGATCGAATGACTGCTTTGGCTCAGGAACACATGAGGACGGCGCAGGCCAAACAAAAAACTTGGTATGACAAGAAGGCCAGAAAAAGGGTTTTTCACCCAGGACAACAAGTTTTGTTATTGCTGCCCTTGTGTGATAGTAAGCTGGTGGCTCGATGGCAGGGGCCATATGAAATTACTAAAAAACTAAGTTCAGTGACATATGAACAATATATGCCTGACAGGAAGGTGAAATATCAGACCTTCCATATTAACTTATTGAAAGAGTTTCAGCAGCCTGGCCATCAGCAGCAGCAACCTGCTCTTCAGGAGACACAGCATCTCTTGATCTGTGCGACGGAAGTGGATGAGGAGAAGGAACAATCCTTTCCCACAAATGTGTCAGAGCCTTGTTCATTTCAACTGTCTCATTTGCAGGTGGATCAGCGGAGAGAGTTAGAGACATTGTTGGATCCAGATTTGTTTCAAGAGAGACCGGGTTTCACCACATTGGTATATCATAAGGCTCATTTGAAAGAGGAAGCTGTTCCATGTAGAAAATCATATAGGATCCCGGAACGATTGGTACCAAAAATGAAGCATGAAATTGATTTGATGTTGCAGCTGGGAGTGATTGAGGAGTCAGCCAGTGAGTGGTGTAGCCCGATTGTGCTGGTACCCAAAAAGGACGGCTCTTTGAGATTCTGTATTGACTTTAGATATCTCAATTCAGTGTCTAAGTTTGAGTCATACCCCATGTCCCGGAATGATGAACTGTGGGCAGGGCTAGGTTTATTTCTACTTTGGACCTATGAAAGGGGTATTGGCAGGTGGCATTGGCACCAGAAACAAGGGAACTTACAGCCTTTAAAACACCTTATGGCAGTTTCCATTTTAGGGTCATGCCATTTGGCCTTCAGGGGGCACCTGCAACTTTTCAGCGGCTTATGGACCAAGTTTTAAGAAGGGTATCAAATTTTGCGGCTGCCTATTTGGATGACGTGGTCATCTATAGTCAGACCTGGGAAGAACATTTGGTACACCTTAGGCAGGTCCTTCAGTTGATTAAGAAGGCAGGACTGACAATCAACCCACGCAAATGTGCATTCGGACAGCAGCAGGTGGAGTACCTGGGACATGTGGTTGGTCAGGGGGTCATTAGACCACGAGTAGGTAAAGTGGATGCCATTCGGACCTACCCTGTACCCACCACTAAGAAGAGAGTGCGATCATTCTTGGAAATGGTGGGATGGTATAGCAAGTTCATCCCCCACTTTGCTGAAAGAGCAGCAGTGTTAACTGACCTCACTAAGGCTTCAGCGCCAAATAAGGTAAAATGGACAGAGGAGTGTGACAGAGCATTTGAGGATCTGAAGAGGGCTATTTCTGGGGAGAAGGTTCTCTACAGTCAAGACTTTACTCGCCCGTTCATTTTACAGACTGATGCTTCAGGGGTTGGCATTGGAGCAGTACTTCTCCAGGAGGAGAAGGGAGAGAGACACCCAGTACTGTTCTTGAGCCGTAAGTTGTTGGACCGGGAGACAAGATATTCTACGGTAGAAAAGGAATGTCTTGCCATGAAATGGGCAATAGGGTCCCTTAAGTATTATTTACTAGGGCGCCATTTTGTATTAGAGACAGATCATTGAGCCCTACAGTGGTTGGACAGAATGAAGGATGTAATTAGTCCTCTCACAGGGTGGTATGTGTCCCTCCAACCTTATAATTTTACTGTTCGGTATGTGGCAGGGAAAACCAACCTTGTGGCTGATAGCCTCTCATGAGTACATGACTCCTAGAGTACTGTACTCTCGGGAAAGGGGGGAGGAAATGTGACGATGGGATGTCACCACTATTATGACTTATTGTTTGTGTGATTATGTTATATGTGTAATGGTAAATGTTATTATTTGTTAAAGTACACACATTTATTTGGCATCTGTCTTTGTTTAATTTGAATGCCTTGGGAGATAATTGTATGGATAAGTATTTGGGTAAAATAATGGATGATAAGTTATTGCACATACCTTTGCCAATATGCTTCCTGTGGGTGTCCAGGCAAAAGACTCCTTCAGGGAGTTGAAGGCCTTTTATAGGACACCAGCAGGAAGGAAACATCTATGATAAGTTAGAGGGGTGGTTTAGTTTTGTAAATAAGGTTTTGAACTATTTATTGGACTATTTATATTATTATTGTTGTCATTGATTGTTATTTATTATATGTTATTTATATTGTATAGTGGGGAAAATATTTATGTATTTTAGAATTAGTGGGTATGTGTAAATGATGGAAGATTTGTTGTTTTACCTGGGATTATGGTAGGGGCTAATTATTGCTGTTAGTATAAAACAGGTGTGATGATTGTGAGAGAGGAGTTGTAGTTGAGTTCACTGAGACATATCAAAGAGATCGTCGATCATTGCTGTAAAGCAGAGTTTTGAAGAATTGTGTCGGACGTCTGGACTATTTACTTGTGAGTTATAAATAAAATGGACTAATTGACAAATTGAAGCTCTGGCCTCGCTTCGCTACGCACCGTATTATCACATCTTCCCACGGGACTGTTAGCTCTCCAATGATCACTGTCCTTGTCATTCTAGATGTTATCACCACATCAGGCTCAGCCTTGTGAGAACAGTTTCTACTGGGAACTGAAGTGTCTTGTCCTGGTCTACTTGCCAAAACTAATCATTTGCTCCTTGTTGGGCTTGAGATACCGCTCTAGTCATCCGAGTCTGCTCCTCTGACCTCCGAACCTCAGCCACAACAAGGTCCCGCTTTTGTCTAACACTTGCCTGTGACCACCAGACCATTCTGCCATGTCCCAAGCCCCTCCAGTCAAGCTGGGTTTCCCCAACTATCTCCCGGATCCTTAGACTGGACTCAGCCTCTGCAACTTCAACACTTGCCTGCCACTTCCTGCCTGTGGCTCATATTCAGTGGACAGAAAAAAACTGTCACATGTACTGTATGACAGAATAAATTCACTGATATACAAGAAAAATATGTCAATCAAAGAGCGAAAAACTCTGCAATATGAAAGAATAGTAAGTATAATATACAAGAATATGTTGTTTATTTATAAGACCATAATTGTGTATTTACTAGAAAAACTTTCTAAATTAAAAAGAAAAATATGCAAATTTATGTGTTGCACATTTTAGAAAGTGCAAAATTAAGAAAAAAGCTGTGCATTTACAAGAAGCCCCGGATAAGTGATAAAAGTTTAAAATAAAAAAATGCCTTACATTTATGTGGAAAATGTGGCAAATTTACAGTAAAAACTATAAATTAAAGAGGACAAGGATGCAAATTTGAGAAAGTTAGTGTGCTATTCAGAAGAAAAAATCTGCATATTAGAGAGAAAAACATTGGAAATTTCTGTGCAGTGGCAGACTCGGATATGTGCCATGTGGGCAGGCACCCAGGGGACCATTCTTTTGCGGGCGCTATGAGAATCAGAAGAATTAAAATAATAATAAATGATTCATAGTTATGTGTGCTGAGTGTATTTTTTGTGGCAAATGGGTGCCCTGTACAGGCGGGATGCTGGCACCCTTTGGCTGCGGCTGGTAGACTTCAGTATGGTGGATATTCAAAGCACAGCAAAGGAGGGAAAATATGTTAAAAGTAAGGTTTTTTCTTAAATTATGCAGCAGTTTGAATTTTAAAACATTTAGCCCTAAAACGGCAACATTTAGTTATCACAGCTTTTTTTATGTAACATAATTTTTCTCCAATGTATCATAGTTGGCTCATTTTACTGGCCACATGAATTAATTTCAGGGCTGTGCAAACACCATTTGAGAGGCAGGGGCAAAAATTAATTAAAAAAGGACACATGGAATGAGATTTGTTAAAAATATATGTCAGCTTTATATGTTACTTACTTAATATCTATTTTACTTTATTAGCTACACACTCATGCACATATTTAATACCCCACAGATTTTTACAAATTATTAAATGTCACAGAGATCATGGTCTTCATCATTAATTATGTAAAGGTCAACAAAAAAAAGAAAAAAAACTAAATAAAAAATGGGCAACTTCCATTGAAATGGAAGTTGGAAAACATCCATCTTCTACCACTTAATCCTTTTTTGGGTCACGGTGGTTGTGGTGGTGGTGGTGGTGTGGTGGTACTGCAGCCTATCCCAGCATCTTTGGGTGAGAGGCAGGGTACACCCTGGACAGATTGCCAGTCCGTCGCAGGGCCAACACAGAGAAACAGACAACCATTCACTCTAACATTCATACCTAAGGACAATTTAGAATCCACAGTTAATGCCAATTAACCTAACACGCATGTTTTTGGCCGTCTTTGCAAAAGTCCAAAAAAAAAAAATCTTTTCTTTCAATAAATAAAAAATTAAAACTTTATTCAAATGACTAAATCACTGCAAAAAATTTAAAAAGGCCATTTGCCGAGTCAGCACAATGAGCCAAAACCATCCCCTCTGTTAAACTGCCTGTCACGTTCTGAGCATGGGGGATTTCACTGTGCTCCGTCTCTTTGCATTTTGGTTTTTCCTTATTGGTATAATTTTGTATTTTGGAGTTCTATGCCTGTTTTGTTTTCTAGTTTGTTTTCACATATTCGGTATTGTTTCATTGCATGATTTATTTTCCTGTTTACGTTCAATGTAGTTTTGTTCGTATTTGTTTCCACTTTATTTTTGCTCGTGTCTTTTCTTTCTCTCTTAGGAGTTGCAGTTGTTAGGAGTACTTCCCGGTTTTTCCCTGGTGGTGGGCGGTGTTCCTGTCAAACTGTCAGCTCCGTCTCCTCTCCTCATGACTCACAGCTGATTGTCATTTCACCCCAGTCTGCTCATGTGATTCGCACCTGTCATTTGTTTCATTTGTGTTTAGCCGTATTAAGGGCTGTTATGTTCATTCCTCCTTGCCGGAGTCTTAAGTTCTCAACCTTCATCTCCACCAGAACCCAGCCTTTCTTCTGGTGTAAATTGTAAGTTTTCTTTGCTTGTCATTTGGATTTAGTGTTGAGCACAGTTTTTGGATGTTGTGTTTTGTTTTTCTTAATAAATTCACACGTCTCATGACACTGCCACCCTCCATCCCCACAAAGACTGCAAGGATAGTTTATACATAACAATGTAATATAAGTGCATCTCAATAAATTAGAATGTCATTGAAAAGTTGATATAGTTCAGTAATTCAGTTAAAAAAAATAAACTCACATATTACGTATATAGATTCATTACACATAGAGGGATATATTTCAAGTATTTATTTCTTTTAATGTTGATGGTTATAGCTTAAAGCTCATGAAAACCCTAAACTCAGTTTTTCAAAAAATTAGATTACATATAATTAATTTTAAAAAATGGAATTTTAATGGAAATGTTGGCCAACTGAGAAGTATGTCCAGTGTATACACTCAATAATTGGTTGGGGCTTCTTTTGCATGAATTACTGCATCATTGCTGTGTGTCATGGTGGGGATCTACAGTGGGGCAAAAAAGTATTTAGTCAGCCACCAATTGTGCAAGTTCTCCCACTTAAAAGATGAGAGAGATGAGAGATGAGAGAGGTCTCCAATTTTCATCATAGGTATACCTCAACTATGAGAGACAAAATGAGAAAAAAAAAATCCAGAAAATCACATTGTCTGATTTTTAAAGAATTTATTTGCAAATTATGGTGGAAAATAAGTATTTGGTCAATAACAAAAGTTCATCTCAATACTTTGTTATATACCCTTTGTTGGCAATGACAGAGGTCAAACGCTTTCTGTAAGTCTTCACAAGGTTTTCACACACTGTTGCTGGTATTTTGGCCCATTCCTCCACGCAGATCTCCTCTAGAGCAGTGATGTTTTGGGGCTGTCACTGGGCAACACGGACTTTCAACTCCCTCCAAAGATTTTCTATGGGGTTGAGATCTGGAGACTGGCTAGGCCACTCCAGGACCTTGAAATGCTTCTTACGAAGCCACTCCTTCTTTGCCCGGGCGGTGTGTTTGGGATCATTGTCATGCTGAAAGACCCAGCCACGTTTCATCTTCAATAACCTTGCTGATGGAAGGAGGTTTTCACTCAAAATCTCACAATACATGGCCCCATTCATTCTTTCCTTTACACGGATCAGTCGTCCTGGTCCCTTTGCAGAAAAACAGCCAAAAGGCATGATGTTTCCACCCCCATGCTTCACAGTAGGTATGGTGTTCTTTGGATGCAACTCAGCATTCTTTCTCCTCCAAGCATGACAAGTTGAGTTTTTACCAAAAAGTTCTATTTTGGTTTCATCTGACCATATGACATTCTCCCAGTCCTCTTCTGGATCATCCAAATGCTCTCTAGCAAACTTCAGACAGGCCTGGACATGTACTGGCTTAAGCAGGGGGACACGTCTGGCACTGCAGGATTTGAGTCCCTGGCGGCGTAGTGTGTTACTGATGGTAGCCTTTGTTACTTTGGTCCCAGCTCTCTGCAGGTCATTCACTAGGTCCCCCTGTGTGGTTCTGGGATTTCTGCTCACCGTTCTCGTGATCATCTTGACCCCACGGGGTGAGATCTTGCGTGGAGCCCCAGATTGAGGGAGATTATCAGTGGTCTTGTATGTCTTCCATTTTCTAATAATTGCTCCCACAGTTGATTTCTTCACACCAAGCTGCTTACCTATTGTAGATTCAGTCTTCCCAGCCTGGTGCAGGTCTACAATTTTGTTTCTGGTGTCCTTTGACAGCTCTTTGTTCTTGGCCATAGTGGAGTTTGGAGTCTGACTGTTTGAGGCTGTGGACAGGTGTCTTTTATACTGATAACGAGTTCAAACAGGTGCCATTAATACAGGTAACCAGTGGAGGACAGAGGAGCCTCTTAAAAGAAGAAGTTACAGGTCTGTGAGAGCCAGAAATCTTGCTTGTTTGTAGGTGACCAAATACTTATTTTCCACCATAATTTGCAAATAAATTCTTTAAAAATCAGACAATGTGATTTTCTGGATTTTTTTTTTCTCATTTTGTCTTTCATAGTTGAGATATACCTATGATGAAAATTGGAGACCTCTCTCATCTTTTAAGTGGGAGAACTTGCACAACTGGTGGCTGACTAAATACTTTTTTATCCCACTGTACCTGTGTTACTGCTGAGGTGTAATGGAGGCCCAGGTTGCTTTGATAGCGGCCTTCAGCTCATCTGCATTGTTGGGTCTGGTGTCTCTCATCTTCCTCTTGACAATACTCCATAGATTCTTTATGGGGTCAGGAGGGTTTGCTGGCCAATCAAGCACAGTGATACCATGGTCATTAAACCAGGTTTTAATACTTTTGGCAGTGTGGGCAGATGCCAAGTTCTGCTGGAAAATGAAGTCAGCATCTCCATAAAGCTTGTCAGTAGAGGGAAGCATGAAGTGCTCTAAAATTTCCGGGTAAATGGCTGTGCTGACTTTGAATTTTTAAAAAAAAATCAATTTTTTAAAATTAATTTTATGTAATATTCTATTTTTTTTTTTGAGAAATTGAATTTGGGGTTTTCATTAGCTGTAAGTCAAAACCATCAAAATTAAGAAAAATAAACACTTGAAATATATCACTGTGTATAATGAATCTATATAATATAGGAGTTTTATTTTTTAAATTGAATTACTGAAATAAGTCAACTTTTTGATGACATTCTAATTTATTGAGATGCACCTATCAGAGAGAGGATAGGTGCAGTTGTACAAGAAAATCATGAAAATATGAAAAAAAAAAGGTAAAACATGGCAGAAGTTAAAAAGTAATAAGCTTGTCAGGAAAAAGTTGCAAGAAAGACCTCAATAATTGTTGAGAAAATTGAACATTTGGACATTTCATTTAAGAGAGAAATAAAAAGTAACAAAAAATGTTAAAAAATGTGTGTATGTGTGCGCGCGTGTGTGTGTGTGTGGGGGGGAGGGGCAGTCCGCCCAGGGTGTCATCCAAGCCAGGACCACTGCTGCTGCCACCAGGACTGCCCCTGTAACAAAGCACAAATTTCAGAAGAAAAAAGACCACAAATTAAAAAGAAAAAGTTACAAATTTAAGAGAAAAATGTTACAGATTTACATGACAAAAAGTGCCAAAAGGAGTTACAAATTTAATTGATATTCGGGAGAAACAAATTGGAAATTAAGAGGGTGAAAAAAGCTTCAAATTTATGAGATAAGTTGCACATTTATGGAAAAAAAATACAATTTATGTTTAAAATTTTGTAAATTAATGAAAAGCGTGTGAGGTCGTAACTCCTTTTAGCCTATTTACCAACCTTCAGTTCCTCCGAGGATGCCGACTGCACACTGAAGACTGTGTTATCTTTGGCATACGTTACAGGGATTTGATGCCCCGTGTAGGCAGATCGATGCAAGATTGCGTCTAAAGTGTCAAAAAATTTCCTGTTCTTCTGGTTCTCCCTATTCTGACTATTGTGGTCCTTAATTGTTGCTATAGTCCTGTCTGAGTTTTGTAATTTTCTTCCTTACTGCTTCGCGTTGTGGAAAATCCTCGCTAACTGCAAGCTTATGTTGCTTCCCTGGGTAGCGGCCCAGGAGGAGGCAACGTGCATGTGGAAGTTAACTCTCCAACCTGTGATAGAGAATAGGCAGAACACGTTTCTTGCCGTTATTTCACACAAGGAGTTTATTCTTCGTCCAAGTCATTCACATGACCAACATCAACTGACTAGTATTTACTATTAAAGTCCATAGTTTCTCTCTTATTTTCTGATCACATCACCATTAAACAAAACACAATCATGTCCATTTATCACAATTTTCGATGTGACATTAACTGTATACTTAACATTCTTAACAAATTACCCTAACATGAAATGAATTATTGGTTTTATCTCCTTCCCATGTATATAGCTTTTAGCTTGTTCAAATATTTATATTTTAAACAATAACCCATGAATTTACATTTACATTAATCATTTTAAGCACTGTCATAAATGTACAGCATGTGGTGTTATTCTTAACAATTCACTGACCTGGCCACTGTGTACCTAACACACTTACAATAGTATTCCTGGTATTCGGTAATACACCCAAAATATGCACACTTGGTGACAAATCAAACCAGTAAATGTCGTACTGTATGAAAACCGTTTCATAACTGTCTTTAAATAAAGTAAGCAAATGGTTCCTAACATGTGGGCAGATTTCACTGTTGTGGCACGTCCCATACACTCAATCATTAACATTAGCAGGTTAGCTTATACAACAACACATCAACTTTAACAGAAATACCCTTACAAACCCGCTTTTCGCCTCACACTTATCACAATATAATCTCGGACATCTTAGGACTCTTACAGTTTATATTGCACTCTTGAATTTTTAGTATTTACCAACCTGTGATAGAGAATAGGCAGAACACGTTTCTTGCCGTTATTTCATGCAAGGAGTTTATTCTTCGTCCTCCGGTGCATGAGTCTACTCTCTATCACTGCGCGACATGTGCCATCTATTGGTCGGCGTATGGAACTGCACTCAACTCACATGAGTTATAATGGAACCAGGTGGATTACAAATGCATTGTAGAAAAATAAAACAATTAAAGAATAAAATAAAATTGTAGGGGTGCCTGTTTTTTTTTAAATTTTCTTATCTCAATGTCTTTTTAGCACCTCTTACATAACTATTAACTGTTTCCAAGCCTCTACACTTATCTTCCGAAAATTATTGTGCTCCGCTGCAAGCCCTCAAATTCTCGTGGATCCTCCTCTGTGGCATACAAGGCCAGAGGAGCTCTGACCTCCTCATCGGTCCATTTGTCAGTGTTTTGTTCATATTAAAACTTCTCTGTCCATTAGCGATTACAGGAAAAAACACCACACCAAAGTTTCTTTTTAAACATGGCAGCACCGCTAGAAGCAGAAATCTCTGGCAGTGGGTGCAGCTTACAAGCTCTACCAATCAGCAAACACCTATGTCATATGGGTTCCTATGGAAAAATCAAAAGACCCTGCCTTGGTGTAGGAGCTAAAATGGTTCTAGGAACTGAGGTCCATGGTTCCTAGTTCCTGTGCTGTCTGAACACAAGAAAAATGGCCTCAGTACTGAAATGGTTATAGGAACTGCAAAAGGTTCCTACATTGCAAAAGGGCCTTAAATTTATACTCACCTCAGTCCTTGGGTCCGAGGCAACTGTCCTTCCCTCTGCAGACAACTCACTCCCTTCTACATCAGAAGACACTGGATCATGCAAGATCCAGTCACTGTTGGAACTGGTGCAGGCAGAAGTCAAAGGTTAAATTCATCTGGCCAAACTGAAAAATTTAACGGCAGAGATTTGACATAGATGAGTGTGAAAATGGCATTATGTTGTAGATGAAGCACCTGCACACTGAAAGATGTTAACTTTTTTAAATATGGCACATATGAGCTAGACTAGAATCATATGCCTGATACAGTTACGCTACTTGATTGAAGAACTTTTTTCTTTGTGTTTTATTTTAACCTGTTTCTAAATCCATTATTACTGACTAAATTGCAGTTATATGATAATGATTTGAAGGTTCATTACCATTAATTTTCACTTTTTAAAACTTTTATATCTGAGCGAGTGATAAACTTATGCACTGATGCACAAAGCAAATCTTTTCCATGGAAACTCTCTCTCCAACTTTGAAGCTGCATCACTTTTTTAAAAATGAAATATGTTCACATTCAGCATACATCTACATTCAGCATACATCTACATAAGGACTTCAAATTCTCTTTGGAAAAGTAGGCTTTTTTTGGCAGTTGATGTGGCTGTCATTGCGAATTGTTGTATCAGTGCCCCATTGATGATGGCATTTTATAACTAACTAACTACTAACTAACCTGCACTTATATAGCGCTTTTCTAGTCACAAAGACCACTCAAAGCGCTTTCACTAATACTAACCCTCTATTCTAAGGGCCCATAGGAAACAGATATCTAGGGACAATTTAGAACAGCCAATTAACCTAACATGCATGTCTTTGGATTGTGGGAGGAAACCGGAGCCCCCGGAGTAAACCCACGCAGCACAGGGAGAACATGCAAACTCCACACAGAAAGGTTCCAACCCCTGCCAACCTGGGGATTCGAACCAGGAACCTTCTAGCTGTAAGGCAACAGTGCTAACCACTGCACCACCGTGCTGCCCATTTTATAGTCATGGTGCATGCGCTTAACCTGAAGTCATCCTGCAGAGTTATTTGAACTACTACCCAAGTTCTAAACTCAGAGTAGACAAATTCAAAGTTCACATTTTTACTTCAAGTTGACGCTCCTTACTGAAACTGGGGCCAGTTGACAAGATTGCAAACAAAATCTGACAGAAGGAAACATTTCTAAAACTTGAGGGCACATACTCCCACAAAGACTCCCTCCCTTCCTCCCTCCTTCCCATCGTCCTTCCATTTGCACCTCTGTCCGTCTGTACATTGCAACATAGGGCCTTGGAGCTGTGCACTAATTGGTCCCCTCCAAACTCTAATGGATTAATCTGTAACCCAAGAGCCACCTCTGATGAAAGTTCTATCTAAATCTTTCCAGCAGTTTTTGCACAATCCTGCTAACACTTTGCAAGAAGATAGGGCCTTGGTGGAAGTATGAACTCTTCAATCTCCTCTAAAATCTAATGGGTTCATCCTTAGGCCAAGGGCCACGTCTGGTGAAACTGTCGTCAAAATCCATCCAGAAGGTTTTGTTTAATCATGCTAAAAGACAAGCAAACAGAGACAAACAAGAATGTTGTTTATTGTTTGAATGTTCTTTTCTAACAAGAATGTTGGATGTATGTGCTATGAAGATTGTAAAATTTGTTATTGCACTGGCAAATTTAATAACCTTTAGGTAGCAGAGGCTGAAAAATATTGTCATGAATCTGGGTTTGGAGGGCAAACTCAGTTCTGACTCATTGTTATGTTTTACCCTAGTTTTCCTCTAACAGCTCGGGCACGCCCCCTCCTCCTGTCTAGTGCCATCAGCTGCACGGTCACGGGTGTTCACACATATACTCACACCACACGCATACACACATGCACACGCTTCATTCATTCCCATTCACACGCTCTTACATGCCCTCTCACACACTTGGTGCCAATCAATTCTGCCCACGCATTCTCACACTGGCAGTCTCTTTCCTCGTTAGCTTCAGGAGTATTTGTTTGCCGCTCCAGAGGGAAGAGATTGTCGGGGCATTCACCCTCATTCATGGCAGCTAGCTCTCCATGAATGATGTATCACTCCCTTCAAGTACTCAGCCCGACATCTTCAGACGATCAGTCCCTGGGTGTTCGCGGCTGCCTCAGCTTCCTATCCTCATCCACCAGACTTCTCGGACAGCTCCGAATTGTTCCAGCCGTAAATGTTCATTTGCCTTTCCTTTTGTGCTATCGCTGCGTCGGCACTAGGCTGTCGCCTTTCCCTGTTGTGTGTTTAGCAGTTCGGTAGCACTAGGCATTCCCCTCCTCAGCTGTAGAACATCCGAGTAGCCCCCTTTTTGTCTGGTGGCCCTAATCTCTGCATATTCATCTCTCTGTATTGTGGACATTATTGGACTTGTTATTTTCTTTGTGTTTGTTAATAAAAGTGCACCATCTACTGTACTCTCGTTTTTGGGTTTCATTCTCTCTCTCGTGCGCCGAGCCATGGCGCATGGAGGTTTATGACAAATATTATTTCAGATTTACAGTGCTTCTGTCCTCATCTTTGTGCATTGGTGCTGTGTATATTAAGTGAATGTTAAGTGTCTAAAGCTAGGAATGTAAAGTTAGGGAGATTTTATACTATTATCAGTTCAGGTATTTTCAGAAACTGGCAGATAATCCATGGCAAACATCAATATGTGTAAATTGTCCTTAAAATTTGCCTTGAGTGCTTAATAATAATGGATTAGATTTATATGGCGCTTTACATCTCAAGTGACATCTCAAAGCGCTTACAGTGAGTCCTTTATTCATTTACTCCAGACAGACATTGACAGTGGTAAGCTGCTTCTGTAGCCACAGTTGCCCTGGGGCAGACTGACAGAAACATGACTGCCAATCCGTTCCAGCGGCCTCTCCGACCACTAACTAACTAACTAACCTATACTTATATATATATATATATATATATATATATATATATATATACTTATATAGCGCTTTTCTAGTCACAAAGACCACTCAAAGCGCTTTCACTAGTACCAACCCGCTATTCTAAGGGCCTATAGGAAACAGATATCTAGGGACAATTTAGAACAGCCAATTAACCTAACATGCATGTCTTTGGATTGTGGGAGGAAACCGGAGCCCCCAGAGTAAACCCACGCAGCACAGGGAGAACATGCAAACTCCACACAGAAAGGTTCCAACTCCTGCCAGCCTGGGGATTTGAACCAGGAGCCTTCTAGCTGTAAGTCAACAGTGATAACCACTGCACCACCGTGCTGCCCAAACCTTAATACAGATTCATGTCCGATGTAATGGAAACTGGAGGCAAGGTGGGTAAAGTGTCTTGCCCAGGGACACAATCGCAGGATGGCTGGGGAGAGCGGGACTCAAACCACCAACTCTCTGGTTATTGGATGACCCACTCTACCTCCTGAGCCACTACCGCCCACATTTCCCTCCTCCATTCCATTTTTGATGAGCACCAAACTGAATGGCAGGAAGTTCCATTTTTTTATATGGTCTTTAGCATGACCTGGCTGGGACTTGAACCTCGACCTCCCGGTTGTGGGGTGGATGCTCTACTTCTAGGCCACCACTCTGGTTTCTTAAGTGCTTAGGGTCACATATCTTCTTAACATGCAGTCATAATGAAGTTTAGTTTGATTGTGCCTTGCAGCTCATAGCATAGTAGGTAGAGAGAAACTGAGCAATAAAGGTCTGACATTCTGTATGGTCAAAAAAGACTTCACAAAGGACCAATGCCTTGTGTCTGGTGAATCAATGAACACAACAGAGCGATCGATTAGAACAGGAACCCCTCATCATCCCACAGGCCAGAATGTACAAAGAGTGTCATAGAAAGCTGCACAGGAATAAATGCATTTTGTGAGCCACTCCATTTTTTTTTTTTTTGAAGAACCTCAAAAAACCTCCAAAGGTTGATCCTCTCTGACAAGCCAGCATATTTAAGAATAGCATAGCTTTAAAGTGACATCAGCTCCGTGGAGTACCGCCCACCTGCCAGGCAAAACATTACTACTTCCTTCTGCCCGCCAGCTACCTTGATAACTTTTGCGAGGTTGAAGCAACCTGGCTCA
Source organism: Pholidichthys leucotaenia (assembly GCA_020510985.1). Lineage (NCBI taxonomy): Eukaryota > Metazoa > Chordata > Actinopteri > Cichliformes > Pholidichthyidae > Pholidichthys > Pholidichthys leucotaenia. Next base: position 362,481,899 of record CM035836.1, on the reverse strand, counting down.
ATCAAAATGGTGGATCGTTGTGATATCAAATGCACTAACTGACGTGGGGAAAAGCCTGGTTTGTGTTTCTACAGGACACCATCCGAAAACAAAAATCCAAAGAGGAGATTGTGGATTAGACATGCCTCCACCCCTGTGGAGGGCAAAGAATGTCAACCATCACAGTATACATGTCTTTGCAGCAAACATTTCATCAGTGGTAAGCCACTGTGAATATTGTAATTTTTAGATGTATCTGTTTAGTTTGTGAATGTCTTCTGGAAAGGTTATATACACAGTACATTATGGAGGGTAACTTATAAGATATTACTATTGTGAACTTAGCATATTGCTAATGCTAGCTGAAAAAGTATATTGCCAACCTGTGCAAAAAGCAGTGCAGTTAACAACCACAGTTTGAAGGAGAAGATGGTTACATCAGTCTCTGTGATTGCTGTCACTGATGTTACCAACACTGTATGATTAGGGGTAATGGCAGAACAAACTAACTCGGATGGAAGGGAGCTATCTAAAACCTTGATTGTAAATTTTCAGACAGAAAAATTGCATAGAGCCACAAAACACATTTGAGTCCTATGTTCTTACATATAGGCCACCTTTGAGGCCTATATGTAAGAATAAACTGCCCTATAATAGTTGATTTTTTTATATGAAGTCTTGACTTTTGCTTTGGAAAATTGCAACACATTTTTTTTTTCTAATTTTGAGAACTTTTTGATGTAAATGTGCATAATTTTCTTATCTTTTTTTTTTTAAATCTTATAGACTTTCGTCATAAATTTGCAAGTATTTTGTGTCCATTTATAACTTATTTTAGTAATTTTTAAAGCCTCATTGAAGGATGGTGTGCTTGTCTTTCTGGATATACATGGTAAAGAAAAAGGGGAGTGGGTGACTACATAAACTGTTTTATTTGTTGTCCAATATTCTGTTAGATGCCTGAACACTTCTGTTAATATTTAGACATATATCAAACATAAACCAATGTTTCTTGTTACAGGTACTAAATCTGATGATCTGTTGTTGCCTGACTGGGCTCCATCTATCTTCTCACACACGCCTGTGACCAAGAAGAGAAAGAGGGAGAGAGACATGCAGTGTTACGAACAGCACAGCAGGATGCAGAAGAAGAGGGTGGAAGAGAAGAAGAAGCAAGATGCAGTGGATGTGCACCTTAAATTATCATGTACATGTATGTCAGAATTCATGCCACCCAGTGAGAATGAGCAACTGTGTGATAACTAAAAATGTCAGGACACAGCTGACAGTTTACAAAATGAATGCAAACAACTGAGGGAGGAAAACTATAAGTATAAATGGGTACTTCTCCAAATCAAAGACATACAGCCTGTCCATTGTCAAGATAAAGTATCTTCACAAACACAAAACAGCTTAACTAGATGCAATTTAACACATCTGCAAACTCATAAATGCTACTAAGAACAAGAGCAGAGTCAAAACATCATCTACATTCACCCAAAGTCTGACCCCCTATTTTCACTGACTGGTTGCAATCTTTTACAGCTGTGATCTGTTCTCCACGGCAAATAGTTCCCATTCTATTCAATGTTCTACTCACCACCTGTTTTTTTTTTCATTGCGGAATGAATCCAGAAAGCTGGATCCAGGTTGCTAAAAATATGCAACAAGTCTATTTTTGATGGATGCCGTTTCCAATCTGCAAGGAAATGCCCCAGTGTCTGCTGTACTTAATAACTGTTTTGACATTTAAAAGCTATTTTGCCGGCTATTTTCTGAGGTCTACTCCTCCACCACTGTGTCAGAGGAGGTAAAAACTTAGAAATAATAAACAAACACTTACCAGAATAAAAATTGGCAGGCTAATTACACATTATGAGAGTACATGAATCCAGCTGGAGAGCCGAAACGTCATGCTTCCTTGTTGTTATCACATGATTGAGACTGGTCCTCCTTAAACTGTCTTGGGCTCTCTTGAGCTCTCACCTTTTTTCATGTAATTCTTGTCATGCCAACGTTGTTCTGATCTGTGCTGCTCCAAGACTATGTTCAAAACACAAATACAGTTGGTGGGGAGGGCTGCAAAACTGGGACCAGACTGCATCCACAACTGAACATAGCCACAATCAGTTGAAATCCGGGGTAAGACTAGACAGAATAAGCTATGTGCTTGTTGTGTTGGGTTCTTTTATAAATAAAGACTGCTGCTTTGGGTGAACACGGAGCCTCCTTTATTGACTGGCTGCAACACATTAACACACGAACTCCGCCATATTATTCTCTATCATGCTGTACACCTGACAACATCCGGTCTGTGTCGCCCCCTAGTGGCTCCACATATGTAATACTTAGATTACACCACATCCCCCTTACTGAAGCCAAGTTGACCCCTTTTAGCTGAAAACACAAAATACATTTTTATTTCCGTTCCCTTTTGTCAACTAACTATGACAGCATAAATTTAACACATCACCCCCTTTTACAAATCTATAACATTTCTTTTTTTTTTTTTTCCAACACTGTTGCCATGTAAGAACATATTATGCAAAGGCCTCTTATTTTCTATTTAAAGAAGGCATTTTCAGAACTCAGCTCTGTTTTCACAAATATTAACATGTAACTTCTACAGATCCAGTCTCTTTGGTTTAATCACTTCTCTACCAGACCTGGTTGTAACAACACCTGGTGTTCCCTGTGCATTGGGCTCAGAAGCAGTTTCTGTAGGAGTGTCTTTTCCATTTGACTGGGTCCGTTGTGGTTCCATCTCAGTCTTTGGTATCGACATAGGCACAAGATGAGTGCAATTCCTCCTGATTGTCCCTTGTGGTCCACTGATGACATAGGACCGTGGAGTTTTGTGGACAGATGTCACTGTGCCCTGTGCTTTTGCATCTGTAATCCAAACAGAGTTTCCGGGTAACAGTTTATCCAAATCTCTCGTTCTGTGTCCTTTGTTGAAACATTCTGTTTGCCTCATCCGTCTCTCCTTTTCCACATGACGAATTTGTTGCAGATTCGGCACGCATGGCTGCAAGGCCTCTGGAAGCATTGGCAGAGTGGTACGAAGCCTACGCCCCATGAGAAGCTGTACTGGGCTGTAGCCATTTGCCAACGCTGTGGTTCTGTAGGCTAACAGTGCTCGGTATGGATCACTGGCTTTTTTGATTAGGTTTTTGACTGTTCTGACAGCTCTTTCTGCCTCACCGTTACTTTGGGGGTACCTGGGACTACTGGTCACGTGCTCAAAACAGTACTCCTTTGCAAAGTCTTCCATTTCCTGACTTGCGAGCTGCGGGCCGTTATCCGTGATCAGTATCTCTGGTATTCCGTGACGTGCAAACATTGATTTTAAATGCACAATGACATTGGCAGAGCGAGTTGGGCTGAGCTGGGCAATCTCTATATACCTAGAGAAGTAGTCCACTAATAACAGGTAGTTTTTGTCTTGTAGCGTGAACAAATCAGCTCCCAACTTCTGCCATGGCCTTTCTGGTAAATCTGTGGGCATTAAAGGCTCTCTCACATTAACTCTTTCCTGTATGCACTGTCTACATTTGAGTACAACTTCACTGATCTGGTTGCTTAAACCTGGCCACCATACAGCCTGACGGGCGCGCTCTCTGCATTTAACCACCCCCTGGTGGCCCTCATGTATCTTATCCAAAACTGCTTTTCTCATGTTAGCAGGGATAACTAACCTCGTGCCTCTCAGTAGTAGTCCATTATGCACACTCAAAACGGCTCTCTCAGACCAGTAGTGCTTCACCGCTCCCTGTAGCTGGTTACGATCCGGCCAGCCTTCTGTGCAGTATTTCATGACTTGTGAACAGACGCTGTCGGACTGCAGTTGCTCTTGGAGATCTGCAAGATATTTGCTGCTTGTAGGGAGTCCCTCTAGCACAGAGTCAACATAAATGTTAGTGTCCTCCATAAGATCTGTGTCTGTGTGAGTAACACTGTTTGTGAGCGGTAAGCGTGAGAGCGTGTCGGCAGTGGTGAGACTTTTGCCCGGGATGTGCTTTATAGTGTATGAGTACCTCATTAGGCGCATACGAAATCTCTGTATACGCGGTGGAAGCGCATCCAAAGCTTGTCCTCCCAGTAGACTCACTAGTGGCTTATGATCAGTTTCTAGTTCAAAGTGCAGACCCAGGATAAAGTCATTGAATCTTTCGCAGGCCCATGTGAGAGCCAGCGCTTCTTTTTCCAGCTGTGTGTAGCGCTGCTCTGTAGGTGTCAATGATCGGGAAGCGTAAGCAACTGGTGACCACACGGCTCTCTCTTTCTGTAGCATGACTGCCCCCAATCCGTATGAAGAGGCATCTGCAGATATTTTCTGTGGTTTGTTTGGGTCATAGAGCTGCAATACAGGAGCAGAGGACAGTTCTTGTTTGAGATTACAAAACGCATTTTGTTGTTCATGCCCCCAGTACCACATGTTCTTTGTTGAAAGCAAGTCTCTCAATGGTTTGTCCTTTTCAGAAAGGTTCGGAATGAACTTCCCCAGCTGGTTCACCATTCCGAGAAAGCTCCTGAGCTCACTCACGTTGCTTGGCTCTTTCATGTCCTGAACAGCTTGGGTTTTGTCTGGATCTGGCCTCATTCCTTCTGCTGAAACAATAAACCCAAGAAATTTAACCTCTCTTTTGCCAAACTCACATTTTGACATATTCAACGTAACGCCGGCTTTCTCCGTGCGCTTCAAGACAGCGTGCAATCTTGCGTCGTGCTGCTCCTTGGTGGATCCCCAGACCAGGATATCGTCCATGTGACAGACGACTCCGTCGAGACCCGCTGTAACCTCTGTCACCATCATGTTTTGGAAATGTTCAGGTGCACTGGAAATACCAAATGGCAAATGGTTGAAGTGGTATCTGCCAAATGGTGTAATGAATGTGGTGAGAAAGGCCGACTCTTTAGACAGTGGTATTTGCCAAAATCCCATATTTGCATCAAGCTTTGAAAAATACTGAGCACCTGTGAGCATGCCTAGCGTTTGGTCCACAGACGGGAGGATGTATCTTTCGCGACACACTGACTCGTTTAAAGGTGTCATGTCCACACAGATACGCACCTTTTCTTTGTCCTTTTTGGGAGCTACAACCATGCCACAGCACCAATCTGTTGGCTGCTCCACACGACTGATGACTCCCAACTTTTCCATCCTCTCGAGCTCTTCTTTCACTTTACCCATGAGCGGCAGTGGCACACGCCTTGGCACCTTGAGCGAAAAGGGCTTAGCATCAGGTTTCAGTTTAATTGTGTATGGCTTTTGAACAAGCCCAAGTCCATCGCATAACTTGGGGTACGCTTTTCTCACTGTCTCTTGGTCTATAACAGGGGTAGGCAGTGAGGGCCATTCCACTGCAGGTTTTCTGTTCCACTCAGTCTCTTCAGCAGGTGTTTGCTCTGATCAGCTTCAATGATTGCTAATCACTGACAACACCTGCTGAAGAGACTGGGTGGAACAGAAAACCTGCAGTAGAATGGCCCTCCATGGCACATGATTGCCCACCCCTGGTCTATAGTGTCAACTCTGGCAATTAGTTTCAGTCTCACGGAAGCTGTTCTACTCAGTAGTGCCATGCACAGATTTTTGACAATATAGATTTTCTCAGTAGCGCTCTTGTCACCATATGTAATAGTCTCTGTCATAGACCCCAACACGGTTAGTGCAGTTCCACCCGGTCCGTAGAGTGGTTTTTGTGCCTTTTCCAACTGTTCATTTTTCTTCTTGAAGATTTCAAATGTTTGGTCAGAAACCGCTGTGACGTCCGCTCCGGAATCTAACTTAAAAGTCACTTTATTTCCTCTCACGTTTATGTCTGCCAGCCATGGATCCTCCCCTAGATCCACTTCACCCAGAAAAAGTCCATCTGCATTGTCAGTGACCTCATTCACAGTTGGGTTGGACCTACAGACTCTAATATAGTGTCCACGTTTTTTACAGTTATGGCATTCCGCGTTTTTAGCTGGGCACTGTACTGCTGCATGTGCTGGTGCTTTGCCACATTTGGAACAAACTTTACTGTCTTGTTTTGTCTGCTGAGGCCTTGAGGACTTAATCTGTTTTTGTTCCTTGATTATGAACTTGTTTGGCTTGGCTTTTCTGATGTGTACCACATCCACGGCTGTTCTGTTAACGCTAGTTTCACCTCTTAGGTCAGTTTGTTGTCGTTTTATTTCTTCAGATTGTCTTGCCATTGTTATAGCTTTAGCTAGGGTAAGATCTTTGTCAAGCTGCATTCTTTCTGACAGCGACAAATCTTTTAGACCCACTACAAGCCTGTCTCTCAAGAGGTCATCATGAAGTGCACCGTACTCACAGTTTTCTGCCAGCGCATAGAGTGCTGTTATGAACGAGTCTACTGGTTCTGCCGGCTGTTGCACTCGCTTGTTGAATTTTGCTCGTTCATAAATCACGTTCTTTCTGGGAACGAAATGTCTATCAAAGGCTGTTTTAACGGCATCGTACTGCTGGCGCTGCACACTCGTTAGCTCGAGCCCTCTTAGCACGTCGTCAGCCTCATCTCCCATGCAATAAACCAGCGTATTTACTTGGTTAGCCTCAGATGAGTTATTCAGGTTACTTGCCAGTCTAAAACGCTCAAAACGTCTTATCCACTTTTCCCACTCTTGGGGTTTCGCAAAGTCGAAGGGCTCCGGTGGTTTAATGGTGAAGGTTGCCGCTGGAGTAGCCGCCGCCATTACAGGATCAATTGGCGCAGCTGCAGCCCTTTGAACTTCGTCTGGCATAGCCGCTAGCCAGTTGCAAAGCTGACTTTTCTCACCTCAAAGCGCACCAACTTCTGACACCATGTTGTGTTGGGTTCTTTTATAAATAAAGACTGCTGCTTTGGGTGAACACGGAGCCTCCTTTATTGACTGGCTGCAACACATTAACACACGAACTCCGCCATATTATTCTCTATCATGCTGTACACCTGACAACATCCGGTCTGTGTCGCCCCCTAGTGGCTCCACATATGTAATACTTAGATTACACCACAGTGCTGTCCGCATTAAGACTAAAATACCATTGGCTAGCCCTTCATAATATAGGCTGTGCTGGCCTCATACTTACTCCATAGTGATGCTGTACTTGAAGCCTGAGAGCACTGTGAGGATCATGTTCTTTGATTTCTCCAGTGCTTTCAACACCATCCAACCAGTGATCCTGAAGGACAAGCTGCTGTGTGCAGGAGTGGACCAGCAGCTGTCATCGTGGATCCTGGACTACCTCACAAACCGACCACAGTTTGTGAGAACCCAGGACTGTGTGTCTGACACCATCATCTGCAATACAGGGGCCCCCCAGGAAACAGTTCTGACTTTTCACACAACACACCACCCTGCCATCTAGAGAAGTTCTTTGACGACTCTGCGATTGTTGGCCTCATCTCTGATGGGGATGATATGGAGTACAGAGGACTTATCCAGGACTTCATGGACTGGTGCCTGCGTAACTGCCTCCAGATCAATGCAAGGAAAACCAAGGAACTGGTGGTGGACTGCTGCAGGCAAGGACAACCCCCCACAGCACCAGTACCCACTGTACAATAACTCACTCTAATGTTGAATTTTGGCCATAACTATGCTGCCATAGTGCACCTTGCAGTCTAATTGGTGCCTCACATTTCACCCTGCACCTGAGTGTCCTGCATTGTACAATGGGTACGATTCATGCATCTATACGTGTCACCATCTGTTCATCTATGATGTATGTAAGCTATTTAGCCAGTTTTACTATCCATGGGCAAATTCCTTTGTCTCTTATGCTGTATGTGTTTCTCTTGTTTTGGTCGTCTACTGTCATGCTGCTGTTACACTGTAATTTCCCAGTTTGTGATCAATCAAGTACATCCATCTATCTATCTATCTATCTATCTATCTATCTATCTATCTATCTATCTATCTATCTATCTATCTATCTATCTATCTATCTATCTATCTATCTATCTATCTAAACATCCAGGAAACAGACATTGAGATGGCGATATCTTACAAGTACCTGGGTGTTCACCTGAACAACAAACTGGACTGGTCACACAACACCAACGCACTCTGCAAGAAGGAGCAGCACAGGCTGTACCTCCTGAGGAGACTCAGGTCTTTTGGAGTGCAAAAAGAACTCCTGAAGACCTTCTACAATTTGGTATTGGCATCAGCCATCACATTTGAGTAGTCTGCTGGGGCAGTGGCATCATGGCAGCCGACATGAAGAGACTGAACAGGCTATCAAAAAAGCCAGCTCTGTTCTGTGACGACGCCTTGACCCAGTGGAGGAGATAGGAAAGAGGGGGATGGTGGCTAAGCTGTCATCTCTGCTGGAGTCCGAATCCCACCCCATGCAGGACACACTGAACGCACTGAGAAGCTCACTTAGCGGTAGGCTGTGCCATCTTAGATGCATGACGGAGAGGTTCCGCAGGTCCTTCCTACCTATGGCTGTCAGACTTTATAACCTAACCGGGGCTGCTCATAGAGATTGTGTTAAATGTACTAAACATAACAACTTTGCACAGTATAGATCGTCCGCTCCAATACACAACTACGACAATAACGATCATTACTGAGGGTGGCAACAACACTGTTGATTCAAACGCGAAATATACTGTCTGGGTACATATTCATATTCTGCAGGGTAATTTAACAAACCGTAATGCTGTTTTTACCATCTAGCTGCAATGCTCCTACACTGTGTATATAACTGTGTACATACTGTATGTATATTCATCTACTGCTTTGGCTAACCAGTTCTTATCTTATAATCTTATTTACTATTGCTCTGAGTGCTGCTATTCCTTTGCTGCTGCAATCCTGGACTAATAAAGCCTTATCTCATCTTACTTGGACAATATAAATATCCAGTCACAGTTGAGAAATGTGGTACAAAACCCTGTACTTACTGTGCTTATTCAATACTTACAATGGACTTAATGTGCTCTTTCCTTGTACTTACCTCGTACTTACCACATTTTTACAATGTACTTACATTGTATTTATTTCATTTTGGCATTGTTTTTTCTTTGCGTGTTCAATCGCGCATTCAATTGTGTGTTCTGCACTCAGCACTTTTATGTACATTGTTCCATCCATGAAGCCACTACCATACCTATGTATATTTCTATAATTCTGGGCTATTTTTATTTCAGTCGTTTATTGAATCGTGTATTCGGAAGCCGTGTTGTATCAAATCCTTCTGTCATACTAAATTGTGCAGTAGCCTGGTGGAACCCCCACAATTTCGTTGTACTGCACAACTGTCCAGTGACAATAAAGCCTATTCTATTCTATTCTATTCTATTCTATTCTATTCTATTCTATTCTGTTCTATTCTATTCCTACTTACCTTCTACTTTCCCTATGTTTAATCATACTTACTCCATACTTACCCATACTTACCTTGTCCTTGTGCTGTACTTATCCATACTTTTGCTATACTTACACCATGTTTGCTACAATGTATAATACTATAAAGTGTCACCAATAACTTTGTAAACAAGGCCAAGAACTCTTCTTATGTACAGTAGAGCCTGAACTCTGTCAGATGTCGAGATTGATACTTATGTGTAAAATCAGCAGTTCACCAAGATGCAGTAGGCACTAATTAAGATGACAGTCTGGCTCTACAGTACATTGGCTTGCTGTCTTCAGGTGAATCACTGATGAGATGACCTCTCCTCACACACAGTGGAAATGTAATTTCATGGCCTGTTAGACAGTGAACTCCAGGAGTAAACAGAGAGGTGTTAGCACTCAAGTCTGGAGGCGCACACACTGTCCGTAACAACACTGGCGGTGGCACTTCAAGTCCTCCATGGTGAATCCTCTCTGGCTCAGTGGCTTTCCTCCTCAACTTCAAGGGAGTAAACAGTGGCAGAGAGGACTGAACTTCTCCTGATAAGTACACTTACAAACAATTATAACCATGAAGCCTGTGCTAATGAAGTTTTTTTTTAGGGGGAGGGGGTGGTGTGGAATGGAGCACCATAAAAGCATCATTTACAAAAACAATTAATGACTGTATTTAGTGCAACAGCTAGGACTTCACGTTAAGTACCAGCCCTCTAGCCAAAGGCCAGGAGAATTCAGTAGCCACTGTAGCAGGTGGAAAATTATGTTATATCATTTATGCTTTTGACAGCTCTTAATAAACCCATTCCATTTATTAGAAAAAAAGTTAACATTTACGGTAAAGTCACCAATTTTATATAGACAATTATAAATTTACCATTACCAAGAGTGTTGAGAAGGTGGAAGGAATACTTTGAAGAGCTGATGAATGAAGAAAATGAGAGAGAGGAGGATGGATAAAGGAAAGATGGTGAACAAGGAAGTCCCAAGGATTAGCAAGGCAGAAGTAAGGGCCGCTTTGAAAAGGATAAAAAATAGAAAGGTGATTGGTCCAGATGACATACCTTTGGAGGTATGGAGATGTTTAGGAGAGGTGGCAGTTGACTTTTTAACCAGATTTTTTAACACAATCTTGAAGAGTGAGATGATGCCTCAGGAGTGGAAAAGAAGCATAGCGGTACCAATTTTCAAGAACAGGGGTGATGCTCAGAGCTGTAGTAACTACAGAGGCATAAAGTTGATCAGCCACACTATGAAGATGGTCATGTTTTGCTCCTTCTGAGCAAGACCTGGGCTGGGCCAACGTTGCACCCTCAGTGGGCCCAGTGCTGGGGCACAGTTCCCATGGTAGACCCAAACTGGAGCGCAGCACCCACGTCAGACTGATACTGGGGCGCAGCATCCATGAGGGTCCCTGGCAGGGACGCAGCACCCACAGAGACTCAGACCAAGGAGGAACTCACATGACGGCCTCGGGCAGAGGGGGCGCTGCACCCACGGAGGTCCCTTGCTGGGACTGAGCACCTGCGACAACCTCCACTGAAGGAGCTGGGCCCTGGATAACCTTGGGCAGTGAACCTGGACCCACGGAGACCTCTGGCACTGCTGGAACATTCCTCGTGACCCTGATAGAAAGCTTAGACAGAACACACAGAGAGGGGGGATCAGGGTCACTGGCAGCGGCGGATCCCGGCGAGGCAATCTCAGGCGCAGCGGGCAGCTGCACCCGGCTCTCCTAACCAAGAGCCAGGCAAGACTTCTCCAAGACAGTAATGAGAAAAACAACGGAGCACACTTGCCTGAGCTTGAGCTTCACCGCTGTCCAGGACTCCGACGATCCAGGTGACGGTGTTACATCAGGCTTGGCCCTCAGGTGGTCCAGTTTGGCACCAAACTCTGCTATGGAGGCCTCCGCAGCAGGCTTGATGGTGGTTGCAATCCTGGTCACCTCCAGCGAGGTAACCCATACAGGTGGTTCACTCGGCGTGGATTCTGGAGGTGATTTCTCTGGTTGCGCTGGATTCTGAGAAGCTGAAGCCTGGGGATGCTCTCTTGTTGGTGCAAGCTTCAGTTCAGTTTCAGCACTGTCCCTCTGTCCACCCCATGGCTGCGGAACTGGGACCAGGACCTCCAGAGCCACAGGCTCCTCCATCGTCCGGCGGCTGAGTTTCGGGACCGGCGGACACTCAGGGATGATAGGAGGAGACACTGAGAGGAATTCATTGCTACAGCAGGAGGTGAGGGCTCAGAGGACTACGTGAGCCAAACCTCACCACCGGGAATCAGGCAAGCCATAACATCAAAAAATGAAGGGGAATGAAATGGTACTTGCCTGAATTCCAGGGGCACAATGTTTTTTGATGCAACAGGTGTTGGGTTGATCCTCTTTATGGTTTCCATTGAAGAGGGTGCCCAAGGGGAACCTTGTGGAGCCACCCCTGCCCCCACAGCTACGGGTGGAGCCAAAGAGGAGACAACTGGCCTCTCACCAGCGAAGAAGCACGGTGAGGTGAAGCGGAAAGCAGCAGCTGTGGGAAAAGGAGAAGCTGGCGAAACAGCTGAAGAGAAAACACTAGGATGACACACTGCTGCGGGATTCTTCTATCTCGACGGGGGGAAAAGTGGCTGGCTGAGAGGCGGGAGTAACCCTCCGGTGGTCCGAAGCTGGGTTTTGGTGCCATGGAGTGGACGGAGCTAGTAGAGCAGGAACTGGCGCACTGGAGATGAAGCAGGGCATCTTACGCGGAGCGCGCTTCTGTGTGGCCGTTGGGTTCGCTGGAGGCAGCGAGGAGGAGGCTGAAGGCAGAGGCGGTAGCAGAGGAAGGGAGAGAGCGATCACCCAGGGATGAAAGTGCATGCTGGGTCTAGTCTTCACCAGGTTTGCAACTCCACCCCAACAATCCATCTCGTCTTCCAGGGAGGAGCAGCTCCACGCGCCGGCTGCCATGACCTCGATCATGGCTGCAACCTCCCACTCATCCTGACTCCACTTTTTCCTCCTCCTGACTGCTTCACCTGCTGCAGGCATGACTGCTCCTCGAAACAGGTGAGTGAAACGTCAAGCAATAAAGGCTAAACTCACTAACGCAACAGCTGGGTCTTAACTTGGTCGCTGCTTTCTGTCATGTCTTGCTCCTTTGGAGCAGAGAAAAATGATCCAGCCACTGGATTACCGTTAGTGAGATGTATTAAAATAAAGAAGTGACACGAAATGCTCTAACAAACAAACTGGTGAGCGAGAAAAGGATTAAGAATTAACGCAAAGTGCTCCAACAAGCAAACTGGCGAGCGAGAAGAGGATCACTTACAGAATGACTCACCAGAACGGACCGAGCTCTGGTGGAGATGAAGGCAGACAATACAAAGCAACGACAATGCAAATGGAAACAATCTCCTTTAAACAGGGATCAAACTTATTACGAAATGAGTAACTGGTGTGGGTGCACATGAGTGGGGGAAAAGGAGAGAATAATAGTAATTGGAATCAGCTGAGTGGTTTTTGTCCTGGCCGCGGCACATCGGACATGCTCTTTACCCTCTCGAGAATTCTCGAGGGTTCGTGGGAGTTTGCCCAACCAGTTTACATGTGTTTTGTGGACTTGGAGAAGGCATTTGACCGCGTCTCTCGTGGTTTTTTGTGGGGGGTGCTTCGGGAGTGTGGGGTATCGGGCTTGCTGTTACGAGCTATTCGGTCTCTGTATGACCGTTGTGAGAGTTTGGTTCGTATTGCCAACACTCGGTTGGACTCATTCCCAGTAAGAGTTGGACTCCGCCAGGGCTGCCCTTTGTCACCAATCTTGTTCAAAATTTTTATGGACAGGATTTTTAGGCGCAGCCAAGGAATGGAGGGTGTTATGCTTGGTGACCACAGGATCTCATCTCTGTTGTTTGCAGATGATGTTGTCCTGTTGGCTTCATCCAGCAATGACCTACAGCTCTTGCTGGGACAGTTTGCCGCTGAGTGTGAAGCGGCTAGGATGAGAATCAGCACCTCCAAGTCTGAGTCTATGGTCCTCAGCCGGAAAAAAGGTGGATTGCCCTCTCTGGGTTGGGGACAGGCTCCTGCCCCAAGTGGAGGAGTTTAAGTATGTTGGGGTCTTATTCACGAGTGAGGGGAAAATGGAGCGAGAGGTTGACAGACGGATTGGAGCAGCATCTGCAGTGATGCGGACATTGTACTGGTCTGTTGTGGTGAAGAGGGAGCTTAGTTCTAATGCAAAGCTGTCCATTTACCAGTCAATCTATGTTCCTACTCTCACCTATGGTCACGAGCTTTGGGTAATGACCGAAAGAACGAGATCGCGGATACAAGCAGCTGAAATCAGCTTTCTCCGTAGGATTGCTGGACTCACCCTCAGAGATAGGGTGAGGAGCTCAGTCATCCGGGAGAGGCTCAGAGTAGAACTGCTGCTCCTCCACATTGAAAGGAGCCAGTTGAGGTGGTATGGGCATCTGATTAGGATGCCTCCTGGATGCCTCCCACTTGAGGTGTTTCGGGCACGTCCCACTGGGAGGAGACCCCGGGGCAGACCCAGGACTCGGTGGAGAGACTACGTCTCCCAGCTGGTCTGGGAACTCCTTGGTATCCTCCCTGAAGAGCTGGAGCAGGTGGCTGGGGATAAGATAAGATAAGCCTTTATTAGTCCCACAACGGGGAAATTCCAGGATTGCAACAGCACAGGGATAGCAACACTCAGAGCAACAATCAGAAGGCAAGAAAAAAAAACAAGAGCAGCGAGTATACATATGTACATATAAACATAAATATATAGACACACGATGCGGAGCATTGCAGCTAGATGGAATAAATATATAGATATATAAACACACAGTGCGGAGCATTGTAGCTAGATGGAATAAATATGTGAATACATAAACACACACACAGTGTGGAGCGTTGTAGCAAGATGGAATAAATATATGAATATATAAACACACACAGTGTGGAGCATTGCAGCTAGATGGAACAAACATGCAAATATATAAACACACAGTGCGGAACATTGTAGCTAGATGGAACAAATATGCAAACACATAAACACACACACAGTGCGGAGCACCGTAGCTAGATGGAATAAATATGTAAATATATAAACACACACAGTGTGGAGCACTGTAGCTAGATGGAATAAATATGTAAATATATAAACACACAGTGTGGAGCATTGTCGTTAGATGGAATAAATATATAAATATACAAACAAACACACGCAGTGCAGAGCATTGCAGCTAGATGGAATGAAACAGCATAACCGTCTACTTAGTTATCCTACATGGTATGATTATGTACCCATACATATTGTCACCCTCCGTAGCTACCGGTATTTTCCTAGTTGTATACCGGAGGGGACCATTGTGTAAGTCTATTGCGTCTTTTGCATTCAATACTATTAGGTTGTCACGTCTTTTTGCTATCTCTGCGAGCAGCCCTGCTTAGGTTATACAGTCTGACAGCCGTTGGTAGGAAGGACCTGCGAAACCTCTCGGTTGTGCACCTAGGATGATGTAGTCTGCTGCTAAATGAGCTCCTTAGTGCATTCAGTGTGTCCTGCATAGGGTGGAACTCGGACTCCAGCAGAGATGACAGTTTAGCCACCATCCTTCTCTCTCCCATCTCCTCCACTGGGTCAAGGCGCTGCCCCAGGACAGAGCTAGCTTTCTTGATCAGTTTGTTCAGTTTCTTCCTATCGGCTGCTGTAATGCCACTGCCCCAGCAGACCACTCCAAAAGTGATGGCTGATGCCACCACCGTGTCATAGAATGTCTTCAGCAGCGCCCCTTGTACACCAAAAGACCTGAGTCTCCTCAGTAGGAACAACCTGCGCTGTCCCTTCTTGTAGAGTGCATCAGTATTGTGTGACCAGTCTAGTTTATTGTTCAGATGAACACCCAGGTACTTGTAGGATGTCACCATCTCAATGTCTGTTCCCTGTATATTTACTGGTGCTGTGAGGGGTTGTCCTTGCCTGCGGCAGTCCACCACCAGCTCCTTAGTTTTCCTCGCGTTGATCTGGAGGCAGTTCCGATGGCACCAGTCCACAAAGTCCTGGATAAGCCCTCTGTACTCAGCTTCATCTCCGTTGGAGATGAGGCCAACGATCGCAGAGTCGTCAGAGAACTTCTGTAGATGGCAGTGTGTTGTGTTGTGTGAGAAGTCCACAGTATAAAGGGTGAACAGGGAGGGAGCCAAAACCGTTCCCTGTGGGGCCCCCGTGCTACCGATGATCGTGTCGGACACACAGTTCCGGGTTCTCACAAACTGTGGCCGGTTTGTGAGGTAGTCCAGGATCCATGATGACAGGTGCTGGTCCACCCCTGCGCACAGCAGCTTGTCCTTCAGGATCATCGGAGGGAAGTCTGGGCTTCTCTGCTTGAACTGCTGCCCCCGTGACCCGGACCTCCGGAAAAGCGGTAGAAGATGGATGGATGGATAGATGGAATCAGCTGATGATGATAAGAGAGGAGTAGTTAGACTGGCAGCCTGACAGGCAATGCCCACACAAAGTGCAGACCCGGGAATGCTGCATGACAGCTGTCAGCCAAAGAACCAAACAAACTCAGATCCAGACTAGAAAATAATTACAAATGAAACAAGACATAGCTGAAACAGACTGAAACATAAACAAGGAAAATAAAAGGCAGAATAACAATTCAAAAGGCATAACAAAATACAACAAATAATTATGCAATACAGAAAAGGCGCCACGAGACTGGGTCAGGCAGAAATCCCAGCCCCAGCTCATGACAGAAGATATGGGAAAGAGTTGTTGAAGCCAGGTTAAGAGGAGAGGTGACAATCAATGAGCAGCAGTATGGTTTCATACCAAGAAAGAGCACTACAGATGCAGTGTTTGCTCTAAGAGTGCTGATGGAGAAGTATCGAGAAGGTCAGAAGGAGTTGTGTCTTTGTGAATCTAGAGAAGCATATGATAGTGTCAAGAGAGGAAGTGTGGTACTGTATGAAAATGTAAGAAATGGCAGGTAAGTATGTGAGGGTGGTGCAGGACATGTATGGGGACAGTAAGACGGTGGTGAGGTGTGCTGTAGAAATCAGAGGATCAGCTCTGAGCCCTTTCTTGTTTGCCATGGTGATTGATAGGCTGACAGATGAGGTCAGGCAGGAGTCTTCGTGGACCATGATGTTTGCAGATGACATTGTGATCTGTAGTGAGAGTGGGGAGCTGGTGGAAGAGAACCTGGAAAGGTGAAGGTATGCTCTGGAGAGAATAGGAATGAAAGTCAGTTGATGCAAGACAGAATACACGAGTGTGAATGAGAGGGAGGCAGGTGTAACGGTGAAGATGCAAGGAGTAGAGGTAGTGAAGGTAGATGAGTTTAAATACCTGGGGTCAACCAACCAAAACAATGGAAAATGCACAAGAAAGATGAAGAAGAGAGTTCACATAGGGTGGAGTGGGAGGAGACAAGTGTTAGGGATGATTTGTGACAGAAAGCAGCTAGAGTGAAAGGGAAAATTTACAAGACAGTAGTGAGACCTGCTATGATCAGAGGTGGACTTACCATTTGGCAAAGGTGGGCAACTGCCTTAGGCCTAGATCTGCTAAGGGCCCCGATCTACCCCATATATTTGTTTTAAATGTTTAGCATATTTAACATGATGTCTGACAAAATAAAGAAACACCAGTATTTACATAAACTGCTCATCAAATCATCAACGTAACATCCTCCCCCCTTCTCCTCAGACTGTTGGATACTTCCATGTATCTGAGACATGCCCATGCCCCTATCGTTGGTTACACTGTAAACAAACAGTACAGCATGTAGGCAAAATGAAACAAAGTTATCCAAGTGGTGCAGAGAAATAGAGAAAAAGGGAAGAGCAAAAAAGTTGTTTTTTTTTTTTAATAAAAACAGCCTTTTTCACTTCAACTTGGGAGGAAACTTACCCTCCCAAGGAACAGAGAGCAACGCTGCTTGTACGAGCACACATGATGCTAATGACGAGCACGTGTTGCTAATGAGGAGGCAGCAGTGACACCAGTTGCTGAAAGCACAGGAAAAGAACAACTTTTTTAAACTATTTTTTCTAACTGCAAGATTTGCAGAGGCCAAGGCTCACAAGGTTAAATTATAATATGACCAACTGTGCTCCCCAGGCATGCAAAGATATCTGCAGCCTCAGCAGTTGACATTACATGAGATCAAATGTACAGTAGTGTGAAAAAGTGTTTGCCCCTTTTCTGATTTCTCATTTTTTGTATGTTTGTCACACTCAAATATATCAGATCATCAAACAAATTTAAATATTAGATAAAGATAACACAAGTAAACAAAAAATGCATTTTTTAAATGAAGGTGTTTATTATTAAGGGGGAAAAAAAAATCCAAAACTACGTGGCCCTGTGTGAAAAAGTAATTGCCCCCTAAACCTAATAACTAGTTGGGCCACCCATAACAGCAACAACTGCAATCAAGCATTTGTGATAAATGGCAATGAGTCTTTTACAGCACTGTGGAGGAATTTTGGCGCACTCATCTTGGCAGAATTGTTGTAATTCAGCCACACTGGATGGTTTTCAAGCATGAACCTCCTTTTTAACCCCTTAACGCCTGAATTTATTTCCAATTATGAAAAAAAATAACGTGTTTTTGCTTTCAAGTAGATGCTAAATTAAGTTGAGAAAGTTAATTTGACTATAGCAAATAAAATAGAAATAATTTTAGGTATGATGCAAATTAGCGACAACAGGCATCTATGGTAAAAAAATGGTAAAAAAAAACACCTGTTCTCATCTCAAGTATGAAGAGTCTTTTATTTATGCAACAAAGTTATTTTCAGTATTTTCAACTCTCATGACTGCCAAACTATAACCCTAACCCTAACCCTAGCCCTAGCAATCAGGAAATGGATGGTGCTCCGTCTCTGACCGTTCCTACGAGAAACTAATACTTGCAAAAGGTTCCTAGTTATGTGTTGGAAGTGCTCCAACTGGAAGTGGAGGAATACAGACGGTATTTTGGTTGCATTTGGAGAGGAAGCTGTTTGATGCGAATTCGCGACAACAGGCGTCAAGGGGTTAAGGTCATGCCACAGCATCTCAATTGGATTCAGGTCAGGACTTTGACTAGGCCACTCCAAAGTCTTCATTTAGTTTTTGTTAAGCCATTCAGAGGTGGACTTGCTGGTGTGTTTTGGATCATTGTCCTGCTGCAGAACCCAAGTGCACATCAGCTTGAGATTACAAACAGATAGCCGGACATTCTCCTTCAGGATTTTTTGGTAGACAGCAGAATTCATGGTTCCATTTACCACAGCAAGTCTTCCAGGTCCTGAAGAAGCAAAACATCCCCAGACCATCATACTACCACCACCATATTTTACTGTTTGTATGATGTTCCTTTTCTGAAATGCTGTGTTACTTTTACACCAGATGTAATGGGACACACACCTTCCAAAAAGTTCAACTTTTGTCTCGTCAGTCCACAGAGCATTTTCCCAAAAGTCTTGGGGATCATCAAGATGTTTTCTGGCAAAACTGAGACGAGCCTTTATGTTCTTTTTGCTCAGCAGTGGTTTTCATCTTGGAACTCTGCTATGTAGGCCATTTTTGCCCAGTCTTTCTTGTGGTGCAGTCATGAACACTGACCTTAACTGAGGCAAATGAGGCCTGCAGTTCTTTGGATGTTGTTGTGGGGTCTTTTTTGACCTCTTGGATGAGTCGTCACTGCGCTCTTGGGGTAATTTTGGGCAGCCTCCCACTCTTGGGAAGGTTCACCACTGTTCCATGTTTTGGACATTTCTGGATAATGGCTCTCACTGTACTTTGCTGGAGTTCCAAAGCTTTGGAGATGGCTTTATAACCTTTTCCAGACTGATAGATCTCAATTACTTTGTTTCTCATTTGTTCCTGAATTTCTTCTGATCACAGCATGATGTCTAGCTGTTGAGGATCTTTGGTCTTCTTCACTTTGTCAGGCATATCCTGTTTAAGTGTTTTCTTGATTGAGAACAGGTGTGGCAGTAATCAGGCCTGGGTGTGGCTTGAGAAATTGAACTCAGCTTTCCAAAGATGGGATAAACCACAGTTAATTTATGTTTAAACGGGGGGATGGGGGGGGTCACTTTTTCACACGGGGCCATGTAGGTTTGGATTTTTTTTATCCTTAAAAATAAAAACCTTCATTTAAAAACTGCATTTTGTGTTTACTTGTCTTTGTCTAATATTTAAATTTGTTGTCATGAGTGCAGCCCTCAGACTCCTAATTTATTTCTGTGTATGTTAAGTCTATTATGATCATTTTGTCAGCTTTTGTAGTGTGGTATTTTCCTGTGTTTTGATTTCTAATGATTTATTGTTTTGTCTGTTATTTATGTTTCAGTATTGTTATTATGTTGTCTATTTATGTAGTTTAAGATTGTGTTTCTTTTTCGTGTGACAGGGTCATTATTCCTCCCCTTCCAGACATCCCCACCTTGTTAACTGCTCACAGTCTGCTCCTGGTCATCTCAGCTGTGAGCAGTTGGCCCAATTAGGTCACCTGCTCGCTCAGCGGCTCACACCTGCAACTCATTTATCCCCTCATAGCATGCCAACTCATTGTGTCTTTGCGGCAATATTGGTTCTTCTTTGGACATCCTGTGAACGCTTCTTCCCCGATCATTACTCTGATCATCCTCTCATCTCCTCCAGAGATAGGCCGGCTCTGGAGAGCTCATTTCTGTAAGTTTTTTTTTTTCTTGTTTTGCATTTTTGTATTGTCTGCACTATTTTTGGACTTTATGTTATTTTTGTTAATAAATGTCACAAATACAATTCAGTGCCTGGGTCATTTCCCTCTGCCCCAAGGGGCGTACATGACATGTGTTTGATGATCTGAAACATTTATGTGTGACAAACATACAAAAAATGAGACATCAGGAAGGGGGCAAACACTTTGTCACACCACTGTAGTTTGCTTGTTTTATTAAGATCCCCATTAGCACTTTTATAAAACACTGGCTATTCTTCCTAGGAACTAACATATATATTCTCTCTTGTGCATACGTTGTACAGACGAGGGAGCACAAAAGATACCTCTGCAAAATGGACCAGTCAGCAGACGATGAACAGGACCCTGCTGGCAAATGTAGGTAAGTCACTCCCTCTAGGATGTCACGGGATGTTTTTGTGATTGTTGCGGCCCAAAAAGCCAGAATTTCTGGGAGCTTTTTTTTTTTTTTTTTAAAGTTGCGATAAAAGATGTGATGTTTTGAGAGGTTTTTTGCACTAAAAGTTGTGGGAAGAATTCCATATTTTAAAGCAGATGGGTTTTTTTTCAGTTTACTGCAATGATATTCTGTATAACACCACAAGAAAAGCACAGGATTGTCAAAAATTTCCTATTAAACTGTTATTTGTAAATTAAGCAGAAACTTCTGCTATACAGAACTATTTTTTGCAACAGTAAATACAGACTTTAACACAATTAAGTGAGAATGAAGTAGCTACTCACAGACAGTGTTGGGCAAGTTACTAAAAAACAGTAACTAATTACTAGTTACTTCTTTTCAAAAGTAACTGAGTTACTATACCAATTACTGCAATGATTAAAGTAACTAGTTTCTTGGAAAAGTAACTTTCACTTTACTTTTAAATGCATAGTTAAATCATCTTGCACATATAGCAAGATAATTTAATTAATGGATTACATTAAATGGATTAATGGACTGCTGTCCTACTGCTAGTTATTAATGTTGTATTGTGTCATTTGTGTTGTCATTGTTGTATTGTTTATTGTTGTTGTATTGTGTTACCTGTTTTATGTGGCTGGCATTGGCTTGTCAGGGGACACAAGATGGA
Organism: Pholidichthys leucotaenia; assembly: GCA_020510985.1. Lineage (NCBI taxonomy): Eukaryota > Metazoa > Chordata > Actinopteri > Cichliformes > Pholidichthyidae > Pholidichthys > Pholidichthys leucotaenia. The sequence continues at coordinate 362,460,762 of CM035836.1, read as the reverse complement.
AAATAGCTTCAGCTATAATCTTGCATGCTGCATATTTACATGTCTTATGTTCATTAATAGGCACTGTCCTTTTTATAAATAAATAAAGTTAAAAACTTACATTTCAGACTTATTAATGTCAGGCTGAAAAAGACTGTTTCAGACAGAGCATTTAGAACATGTTCAATCTACTGTATCCTGCCTTGAGAGCTCTTACTGTTGGGAAATCTGAAGGAAATCAACATGATATTGCCAGTAATTTCCTCATTTTTGAGTGAGAGTTGGCAACACTGCATAAAGCTGTCCATGTTTATATTGCCTTTATGATATGGATTTAACCCGATGTGCAGTGATCCAAAGAAAATGTCCATTATCCACATCCAAATGTCTGCTGTGACAGAGACATGAGCCAGTCCCTCAAGTTACTGTTGGAGATCGAAATCCATTTTTAAATAATCTTTATCCAGGTAGCAATAAATGTGTTTTAACTTCCATGGATCATAGTCCAGCTGTCTGATGGAAAGTGACTATTATCACATCTTCTGTTTGTAACGACATATCTGGCAATCAGGTTTAATTCTTGCTGGGTCACAAACTGACCAGATAAATACCTGTGCTTGAAATCCACCCATGGCTGTTGAGACAAGAGTATTTCCACTATATATCCAGCTGTGGCTGTTCAGATAATGTAGATCCACTTTTGTTAGCATAGCTAGCCCTTACTTAGTACTAGCTTTGTCAGAGCTTGTTGCTGTTTTCAGGCTTCTGAAGAGGACTCCATCAGCACTTAGTTTGCAACCTACCAATGTGATTTTGTCCTTAACCGCAACAAAGGAAAACTAATTTGTGTATGTCCACAAAAACAAAGTAGCTTCATCTCTTCCTCCACTCAGTAATAAAGACTCAGCTCTCTGCAACAGGTCACAAAAACTGATGGGTGCATCAGCGACAGTAGGGTCAGTTTGTGTATTTATTTATTTGTACTAAAAATATATAGATATACAGTTAGGCCCAGAAATATTTGGACAGTGACACAATCTTCATGATTTGGGCTCTGCATGCCACCACAATGGATTTGAAATGAAACTACAATGGAATTGAAGTGCAGACTTTAAGGTTTGATTCAAGGGGTTGAACAAAAATATATGATTAAACATGTAGGAATTGTAGCTATTTTTATACAAACGCTCCTCATTTCAGGGGCTCAAAAGTAATTGGACAAATAAACATAACCCTAAGTAAAATGTTACTTTTCAATATTTTGTTGAGAATCCTTTGCAGGCAATGACTGCCTGAAGTCTGGAACCCATGGACATCACCAAACGCTGGGTTTCCTCCTTTGTGATGCTTTGCCAGGCCTTTACTGCAGCTGTCTTCAGTTGTTGCTTGTTTGTGGGTCTTTTTGCCTTAAGTTTTGTCTTGAGCAAGTGAAATGCATGCTCGATTGGGTTGAGATCTGGTGATTGACTCGGCCATTGCAGAATATTCCACTTCTTTGCTTTAAAAAAAACTCCTGGGTTGGACTTCCAGTCTGGACGCCATGGTGATAGCAACTTAACGCTGAAGCTCCCAGACCCAATCCAGGAAAACACCTTCAAAATCAGACTTAACGGATTTTTGGAAGAATAAAAATCAAAAGACAAAAACACTATGCCTAACCAAAAACAGAAGAAACTGACATTCCCCAGGCCAGGACGCGCAGCGGCCACAGAATCTGAACCGGAGGACCTCCGTTCAGAAGACGAGGAGCTGAACGTAGCTAACAAGAAGGTTAGCTTGAAATCGCTATTTGATGAATTACGACGATTTCGGGCCGAATTTCATGAATTCAGAGAAGAATTAAAAAGGACAAACAGCAGAGTGGAACAGGCCGAGAACCGAATCTTGGAAGCTGAAGAAAGAATTAAAGTGCTTGAAGATTCTATGCTGGATTTACACAAAAAACAGTCAAAGCTGGAGGCTAAGCTAACCGACCAAGAAGGAAGACAGAGACGAGACAACATTAGAATTCACGGTCTGAAAGAAGGAGCTGAAGATAGTTTCAACACAATGGCGGAATGCGTGGAATCCTTACTGAGAGAGAAGTTGGATATTCCACAAACCACTGATTTGAAGATAGAAAAGGCCCATCGTACATTAGCTGCAAAGCCAGCGGCAGAAGCGCCCCCACGTTCGATGGTGGTAAGATTCTCCGATTTCAAAATAAAACAAGAGGTTGCAAGACGGGCTTGGCAGAAAAAAGGATTTATGCATCAAGAGAGAAAAGTCTTCGTGGAGCACGATTACGCCCCGGAGGTACTTAAAAAGCGACGGGAATATAACGACGCCAAAAAGGTACTACGGGAACAGAATCTACGCTTTCAGACGCCATTTCCTGCGAAGTTAAGGGTCTTTTACGGTGAAGAGTCATGTCTCTATAATTCGGCGGAAGAAGCAACAATTGACATGGCGAGAAGAGGGCTATCGGGTATCGGTGTTTAAACCCGCAGCAGACCTGAGCGAGAGGATCAGAGCTCAAACGTGGTCCACTCAGAGACCTTCAAAATCCACGGGCCAGCAGCAGGAAACCCAGCCCCAGAGCTACAAAGATAAGCTTTCCAGTTCCAGGAAGGAATAGCGACCTTTTTGTTTTTTTTTTCTTTTCAGTCATTCTGCACTTCCATCCCCCCTCCTACAAGGTAACAAACATTAAAGGAGATGCAGAATCAGCATGTGGTAAAACCTTTCATGGAGCAGTTACAGCATTAGAAACATGTCTTCTTAATTTAAAGGAAAAAAAATCTTGTTAAAATAGAAATGTGACAATGACCCACATGTTCTCCCCACACTAACAAATACCGTATTAGAGTGAATGTTTGCTATGATGGGGGTGGGAGGGTGCACACAATCTCATAGGGTATAGGCATAAAAAAAAAAAAAATCATTACAAATTCGGATTGGGATCTGAAATTCACGTTAAAAACATGGGACAACTTACAGGGGTAAGAGAGGGCCCTCAGCACGTAACAGAGTTTGAGGAATTTCCCTCAGAGCCTACACTCCATCAGGGCTCTTACAGGGTCTTTAAAGAGACCCCAGTTCAGGAAGTTTTTTTGACAGTTTTTTGTTTTAAAGTTTCGTACACTATGTTCTTAATGTTTTTTATGTTCTTAATGTTCTTTCAGTTTCTGAGTAGCAAAAAAGAGGGCCACCACACTGTTATACTAAATAAGAAAATACAATGGAGGAACAGGGTGTAACCAAAATAGCCTCATATAATGTAAAAGGGATCCTGAATCCAGTTAAAAGATCCAAGATTCTACGCAAAATGAAAAAAAAGACAAAGCAGAAATAATATTTTTACAAGAAACCCACCTAACAGACGTGGAACACACTAAACTCAATAGACAAGGGTTTAAAATGATCTCTTCATCTTCATATAAGTCAGGGAGGAGGAGGGGAGTAGCGACATTGATATCAACCAAAATTACATTTGAAAAAAAATCAGAACACAAAGATAAAGAAGGGAGGTACAGTTTGGTACTTGGGCGGCTAGAGGGAGAAGATATCACCCTGCTGAAAGTATATGCACCACCAGGGGCTAAATGGAAAATCTATAAAAATATATTCGACCTAATGATAACTAAAGCCCAAGGTTTAGTGATATGTGGTGAAGACTTCAATCTAAGACTGACATAACGTTCGGCTCAGGAGACGCACACACACAGGCTCAGAGTAGTTCAAACTGTTTATTAACAACAGGGATGTATGGGTGTGTGTCAGCGGAATGTAAATGTATTGGTGGTGGCGTCTGCTTCGGGCACAGAGGCAGGAGACCGTTCAGCCGGCAACCCTATGGGAAAGAACAGACACAGGGTGACGGGCACACACCAACACAGGAGGAGAATAGGCGAGGGAGAGAAGCTTACTTGTATTTGACTGATGGCAGGCACTTCAAGGACGGAACCCCGGGAGACAGTCACCTGCAGGACTCGGTGCAGCAGCGAGGAAGGACGAGGGACGGAGTTGTCCGCCGCCGAGGAATCCACCTGTGCACAGGGGAGCAGACTGGAAAAGGCAAGGTAAGGAATCTTCTTACCGCTTAGCGTGATGCTGAAGAAAGAGTTGATGCTTCGCATGGAAGGGCGATGAAGTCTACGGCTTCAGGCCGAAGCTTAGGGCGAGGCGGCTTTTATCCCTCGCCGCTGATGATTAGCAGGTGTGTGAGCAGGTGGCGCCGTTGATGAGCGGCGCGGCGTGACAGTACTCCCCCCTCTAGCAGCGCCTCCTGGCGATGGCTTATCCGGGTGCGCTCGGTGGAAGTCCGCGATGAGCGATGGGTCCAACACAAACGACGGGGGCACCCACTGTCGATGCTCGGGCCCATAGCCCTCCCAGTCCACCAAGTATTGCAACCCACGACCCCGGCGCCGGGAGTCCAGGATGGAGGAGACGGACCAGGCCGGATGGCCACCAATCATCCGGGGCTCGGGTTGCGCTGCAGGAGGAGGGCAAAGGGGGTCGGTGACTGCCAGCTTCACCTTCGACACGTGGAAAGTGGGATGAATGCGGAGGGAGGGGGGAATAGCCACGCACACAGCCACCGGGTTGATGATCCGGGTGATGGGATAGGGACCCATGAAGCGCTGTGCCAGCTTTCTCCTCTCGCCTTTTAAAGTGACGTCCTGGGTGGAAACGTAAACAAGTTGCCCAACTCTGTACGCCGGGGCAGGTCTTCTATGCCAGTCCGCCACAGTCCCGTTGCGCTCCGCTGTGCGTAAGAGCGCATTGCGCGTGGCAGTCCAGGTGGAGCGGAACTGCCTGACATGGGCCCTAACTGACGGGACAGTTACCTCACTCTCCTGCTCCGGAAACAGCGGGGGGTCGTAACCCAGGGACGCTTTGAAGGGGGACATCCCTGTAGCAGAAGAGCGAGCGGTGTTGTGGGCATATTCAACCCAGGCAAGATGGTTGCTCCAGGACGTGGGTTTGGATCTGGACACACAGCGGAGCGCAGCCTCCAGCTCCTGGTTAGTCCTCTCACACTGCCCGTTGGACTGGGGGTGATGGCCGGAGGAGAGGCTCACCTTGGCTCCGATGGCGTTGCAGAAAGACTTCCAAACCTCAGATGAAAACTGGGGGCCCCGGTCCGAGACCACGTCCACCGGAATCCCGTGCAGCCTGACCACGTGTTGGACGAGGAGGTCCGCCATCTCCAGGGCAGTAGGGAGGCCTCGCAGGGGGACGAAGTGCACGGCCTTGGAGAAGCGGTCCACGATGGTCAGGATGGTGTCATAGGAGTTGGAGGCAGGGAGTCCGGTGACGAAATCCAACGCGATGTGCGACCAGGGCCCGCCAGGGACGGGCAGGGGCTGGAGCAGACCCGCTGGAGGGGCATTTCCCGACTTGCAGGTGGCACAGATTGGGCAAGCCCGGGCGTAGCGGGCTGCATCCCTCCGCAGGCCTGGCCACCAAAAGGACCGTTGGAGGAGATCTATCATCCGGGAGGTGCCAGGGTGACAGGTGAGCTTGGAGGTGTGTAGCCAGTGGATGACCTCTCCTCGGACCGCGGATGGCACGAACAGCCTCCTCTCCGGTCCGCCGCCAGGATCAGGTTCCACCTCCTGTGCCTTCCGGATCTTGCTCTTGATGTCCCACGAGATGGCTCCCACGACGCACGACCTGGGCAGGATGGAGTGGGGCGTCTCCTCCGACTCCACGGGAGTGAACTGCCTGGGGAGGGCGTCAGGCAGGCCGTTCTTAGAGCCAGGCCTGAAGGTGATTGAAAATTGGAACCTGGTGAAGAACAAAGACCAACGCGCCTGGCGGGCGTTCAGGCGCTTGGCAGATCGTAGATACTCTAAGTTCTTGTGGTCCGTAAGGACCACAAACGGCAGGTTCGCCCCCTCCAGCCAGTGACGCCACTCCTGCAGGGTGAGTTTGATGGCCAGGAGCTCTCTGTCCCCCACATCGTAGTTCCTCTCCGCCGGGGACAAGCGCCGGGAGAAGAAGGCGCAGGGTCATTTGGCGCCATCGTCCGGCGACCGCTGGGACAGCACTGCCCCCACTCCCGTGTCCGAGGCGTCTACCTCTACGATGCACTGCAGCGCGGGGTCGACCTGGCGAAGGACCCAGGAGGAGGAGAATTCCGCCTTCAGCACCTCAAAGGCGGCAGCGACCTCTTCGGTCCACCGGAACGGGACCTTCGGGGACGTGAGGCGGGTCAGTGGTCCAACGATGGTACTGAAGTTGGGGACAAAGCGGCGGTAGAAATTGGCGAAGCCAACAAACTGTTGCACCTGCTTCCGGGATGCAGATGTAGGCCATTCCACCACCGCCTTTACCTTCTCTGGGTCTGGGAGCACCTTGTCGTGGGCGATGATAAACCCCAGGAAGGACGTAGTCCTGGCGTAAAATTCACACTTTTCTGCCTTTACGTACAGACGATTCTCCAGCAGCCTTTGGAGGACCCGCCTCACGTGGACCTGGTGCTCGTCCCTGGACTTGGAGAAGATGAGGATATCGTCCAGGTAGACGAACACGAAAAGGCCGATGAAGTCCCGGAGGACGTCATTAATGAGGCGCTGGAAGACTGCAGGAGCGTTGGTCAACCCAAACGGCATCACCAGGTATTCAAAGTGGCCGTTCGGGGTACGGAAGGCTGTTTTCCACTCATCTCCCTCCCGGATCCGGACGAGGTGGTAAGCGCTGCGTAGATCCAGCTTGGTGAACCAGGTCGCCCCCTGGAGGAAGTGGAAAGCAGTGTCCATGAGAGGCAGGGTGTAACGGTCCTTCTCCGTGATATCGTTGAGGGCCCGGTAGTCAATACAAGGGCGGAGGGACCCATCCTTTTTTCCCACAAAGAAGAACCCTGCCCCCATGGGTGACGATGATGGGCGGATTATCCCAGCACTTAATGACTCTTTCAGGTAGGCGTTCATCGTCTCCTTCTCCGGCGCTGACAGGCTATAGAGCCGACCAGAAGATAAGGGAGCCCCCTGGCGGAGGTTGATGGCACAGTCATAGGGTCGATGAGGGGGGAGAGACATAGCTTTCGTCCTGCTGAACACCATACCCAGGTCGTGAAATTCCGGAGGCACCAGAGACAGGTCCAGGGGTGCAACGTCCGTCGCAGGGGGAGGAGCGGACGGAGAGCAGGCAGCGGACTGAAGGCAGGTGCCCATGCAGAATGTACTCCATGCCGATATCCCAGCTGAGTTCCAATCCAGGACCGGGTTGTGAAGGCGAAGCCAGGGATACCCCAGGATGACGGGCGACACAGAGTTGGGGAGGACATAGAAGGTCATCTCCTCCCGGTGGTTTCCCGAGATGATGACCGGAACGGGGATGGTTTGGTGTGACACTCTCCCAAGGGAGGCACGGGAGAGGTTGACAAGGGAGATGGGATTTTTCAGTGCCTGACAGCGGATGCCCAAACGGGTTGCCAGGCTCTGTGAAATGAAGCTGCCTTCTGCACCCGAATCCACCAGTGCGTGGGTGAGATGCCCAGTGGGGTTGTGGCAGAAACGGATGGGCAGCTTTAATTGAGTGAGTGGACCTAACCGATTGACGTCCGCGAGGCCCCCTACAGTGACTCGCGGACCCCGCCGTTTGGCTTTTTGTGGACAAAGCTCCACCGTGTGTTGACTGTCTCCGCAATACATGCAGAGATTCAACTCACGGCGGCGTTGTCTCTCTGCCGGAGAGAGCTTTGTCCAGCCCGTCACCATCGGCTCCGACTCCTCGGGGCACGATGGTGGCGGCGCCACCAGGGGGCGAGCTTGGGGCAGGCGCAGCGAGACTCCCCGAGGGCGCGAAGTAGACGACTTCCGTCCTGAGGAGCGCTCGCGCAGCCTGTTGTCCAAGCTGATGGCTAAAGAAGTTAGCTCCGCTAGCGTTTCAGGGATATCCCGTCCAGCCAGTTCATCCCTCAGATCATCATTGAGGCTGCGGAGGAACAGGCCACAGAGGGAGCGTTCCTCCCAGCCCAATTCCTCCGCCGCTACCCGGAAGTCGACCGCGTAGTCCGCTGCCGACCGGCTTCCCTGCTGGAGCGCGAGAAGCCGATCGGTCTGGACTGTCTCGGTTTGAGAATGGTCAAAGACCTCCAGAAAGCGCCTCACGAATTGGTCATAGGTGAGGGTGGCATAACTGGGCCTCGTCATTACGGCGTAGGTCCAAGTTAACGCACGCCCCTCCAGAAGATCCCCTAAGTAACCAATTCGGCTGTGATCCGAGGGAAAATCTCCGGGCACACGGTGGAACACAGACTCACATTGCATAATGAACCCCCGCACTCCACCGAGCTTACCGCTAAAGCGGGCGGGGGTCGGAATCGGTGTGAGCCGAACCGGTGCCACTGGAGCCGGCTGGACGGCCGCTGGAACAGCAGGAGCCGCGCCACCCTGGTGAGCCGGGGGGCACGGCTGTTGGGGGTCCAGGCGGTTCAATCGGTTAGTTAAATTTACTAATTGATTTAGGATCACCTGTTGCTGATAAACAACCTGATCCACTCGAGCCTCGAGTAAACCGGTGTGCGAGCCCGCCGTCTGCCGAGCCGCTCTGCTGAAGCCGTACTGACATAACGTTCGGCTCAGGAGACGCACACACACAGGCTCAGAGTAGTTCAAACTGTTTATTAACAACAGGGATGTATGGGTGTGTGTCAGCGGAATGTAAATGTATTGGTGGTGGCGTCTGCTTCGGGCACAGAGGCAGGAGACCGTTCAGCCGGCAACCCTATGGGAAAGAACAGACACAGGGTGACGGGCACACACCAACACAGGAGGAGAATAGGCGAGGGAGAGAAGCTTACTTGTATTTGATTGATGGCAGGCACTTCAAGGACGGAACCCCGGGAGACAGTCACCTGCAGGACTCGGTGCAGCAGCAAGGAAGGACGAGGGACGGAGTTGTCCGCCGCCGAGGAATCCACCTGTGCACAGGGGAGCAGACTGGAAAAGGCAAGGTAAGGAATCTTCTTACCGCTTAGCGTGATGCTGAAGAAAGAGTTGATGCTTCGCATGGAAGGGCGACGAAGTCTACGGCTTCAGGCCGAAGCTTAGGGCGAGGCGGCTTTTATCCCTCGCCGCTGATGATTAGCAGGTGTGTGAGCAGGTGACGCCGTTGATGAGCGGCGCGGCGTGACAAAGACTGAATCCATACTGGGATGCAACAGGTAATTCTTCACATCAAAATAACACTCAAAGTAGGAAAACTCGAATGCTATTAAAAGAAATGGGAATCTGTGACGTGTGGAGGGAACTCAACCCCAATGTAAAAGATTATACTTTTTATTCAACGCCACATTCATCTTACTCAAGGATTGATTACTTTTTTATGTTTAATAGAGACACTGGAAGAGTAAAAACATGTAAAATAGGACTGATGGATCTCTCTGACCACAGTCCGATCTATATGGACTTAAACATCCAAAAATACACAAATAATACATTTTCCTGGAGGTTGAATTCAAATGTCCTGAAAGGACCACTGAAAGATTAATTGGAATCAGATATTCTCAGATATTTGGAAGAAAACAATAATGGAGAAGTATCCCCTTTAATACTGTGGGATGCGTGCAAAGCTGTAATAAGGGGAAAAATTATTGCAAAACTGGCATCCCAAAAGAAACTGAGACAAGAAAAACTATAGACATAGCACATTAGAGTCAGAACTCAAGAACCTAGAAAAAGAACACAAAGGCAACACTCATTCTAATGACTCGCTCAAGATTAAAGAAATTAAAAACCAAATAAATGAGATCTACACAATAGAAATCCAGAAGAAACTTACATTTCTGAAACAAAAACACTATGAAGCAGGCAGTAAATCGGCAAAATTACTAGCCAATAAATTGAGGAAACAACAAACAGAAAGAGCAATCTACAAAATCAGAGACCCAGTATCAAAGGAAACAAAATTCAGAATTCAGGATATTCTTAAAAGCTTCGAGAATTACTATAAGAACTTATACTCCCACAAAAAAACATAAAAACGCATCCAAGACATTCCTAAACACATTAAACCTTCCCCAACTTACGGAGTCACAAAATAAAACACTACTGTCAGAAATACAACCTAAAGAATTGGAAAAAGCAATTATGAATCTTAAAGCTAACAAATCCCCAGGAGCAGATGGCTATACAGCAGAGTGGTACAAAACCTTTAAACAGCAACTATCTCCTCTCCTCCTGAAAACATTTAACTATGTCCTCCAAACAGGGGAAATCCCCCCCTCCTGGAGAGAAGGGGTCATTGCAGTTATACCTAAACCTGAAAAGGATAAACTAGAATGCTCCAACTACAGACCAATCAGTGTATTAAATCAGGACTATAAGCTTTTTACCATTATCCTTGCCAAAAGGTTAGAAAACATACTGACAGATTTAATTCACTTAGACCAAACAGGTTTTATAAGACAAAGACAGACACAAGACAACATTAGACGCACTTTACACATAATTCATCATATAAAAAAATATAACTTAAATGCAGTCATATTGGGATTAGATGCTGAAAAAGCATTCGATTTGGTTGACTGGTCTTTCCTATATAGAATCTTATCCAGTTTCAACTTTCATAACAACTTCATTAGAACTATACAGGCATTATATAAAAAACCAACAGCTAAAATAAGGATTAACGGTAATTTATCAGCATCTTTTGAGCTGGAAAGAGGATGTCGTCAGGGCTGCCCCCTGTCTCCACTGCTCTTTGCAATCTTCATAGAACCTCTGAGCCAATGGATAAGACAAAATCAAGAAATTCAAGGTATTACACTTGGTCAGAAGGAACATAAAATAGCACTCTTTGCTGATGACATTTTAATATACCTAGGGCAGCCGGACACTTCTTTAGATTAGATTAGATTAGATTCAACTTTATTGTCATTACACATGTATGAATACAAGGTAACGAAACACAGTTTAGCATCCAATCAGAAGTGCAAAGGACAGCAGTGCAGTATATACGGTAATTAACAGTATGTGCAATTTAAGCAAATATATGCAAATATATTCAGCAGTGCAGAAAGTTAAGAGTACTGTTATGTGCAAATAATGTGCAATAAGTTAGATGTAGTTATGTAGTTATGCAGTTATGTACAGGTGAGGATGGTAAGAGATGATGGTAAGAGAGTCAGCGGGGAACTAAGTTCAATAACATGACAGCTGTTGGAAAAAAACTGTTCCTAAACCTGCTGGTTCTAGTCCGAAGGCTTCTGAAACGTCTTCTGGAGGGGAGAAGCTGGAACAGTCCATGAGCAGGATGGTTGGAGTCCCTAAGAATGCTGCGTGCCCGGCGCAGACATCTTTTCCTGTAGACGTCCTCTATAACTGGAAGTGGAGTCCCTGTGATGCGTTGGGCGGTTTTCACCACCCGCTGCAGCGCCTTGCGGTCAGCGACAGAGCAGCTCCCATACCAGACTGTGATACAGTTGGTCAGGGTGCTCTCTATCACGCAGCGGTAGAAGTTGCCCAGGATGTCAGTTGACAGATGGTTCTTCTTCAGTGTCCTCAAGAAGAAGAGGCGCTGATGGGCCTTCTTGATCAGGCTGGTGGTGTTAACTGACCAGGACAGGTCCTCCGAGATGTGGGTCCCCAGGAATTTGAAGCTGGGGACACGTTCAACAGCTATGCCATTGATATGGATGGGGTCATGTGTCTCTCCCCTCTCCTTCCTGTAGTACACTATGAGCTCCTTGGTTTTGCTGGTGTTAAGGAGCAGGTTATTGTCAGCGCATCAAGTAGCCAAGTGCTCAACCTCTGCCCTGTAATCTGACTTGTCGTTGTCCCTGATGAGTCCAATCACCGTGGTGTCATCTGCGAACTTTATGATGGAATTGGATCCATACATAGGCCTGCAGTCATGGGTGTAGAGGGAGTAGAGGAATGGGCTGAGCACACAGCCCTGTGGTACACCAGTGTTGAGTGTGATGACGGAAGAACGGTTGGGGCCTGACCTAACATGCTGGGGTCTGTTGGTCAGAAAATCCATGATCCAGTTGCAGGTGGAGGTACTGATTCCCAGGTCCCCAAGTTTAGTGAGCAACTTGGAGGGGATAACTGTGTTGAATGCTGAGCTGAAGTCAACAAACAGCATTCTTGCGTAGGTGTTCTTATCATCCAGGTGTGAGAGTACATAGTGCAGCGCTGTAGAAACCACATCCTCTGTACTCCTGTTGCTCCGGTAGGCGAACTGATGAGGGTCCAGTGTAGGGGGCAGGCCTTTTTTGAGCTGTGCCAAGACCAGTCGCTCAAAGCACTTCATGACTATGGGCGTCAGTGCAACAGGGCGATAGTCATTTAGGCACAGTGGTGTTGAATGTTTCGGCACTGGTACTATTGAAGTGGTCTTGAAGCACGCTGGTACCACGGCCTGGGCCAGGGACAGATTGAAGATGTCTGTGAAGACCCCTGCCAGCTGCTCAGCGCATGCCCTCAGCACACGCCCAGGAATGCCATCAGGGCCAGCAGCCTTACGTACGTTGACATGACTCAGTGCGTTACGGACGTCGGTGTGGGTGAGTGTGAGGTGGTGGAGGTCATCAGAGGGTGGGAAATTGATGTTCTTTTCGTTGTTGTCCTTGTCAAAACAAGCATAGAAGTCATTTAGCTCATTGAGAAAGGGCACAGTCATGGCTATAGGTATGGAGTTGCTGGGCTTATAATCAGAGATAGCTTGAATGCCCTGCCACATGCATCGGGGGTCAGAGTCACCAAAATGTTCCTCCACCTTCAGCTTGTAGCTGTGCTTGGCCTTCTTGATGCCCCTCTTCAGATCTGCCCTGGATGAACTGTAGGCCTGTGCATCACCAGATCTAAAGGCATTGTTACATGCTTTTAGCAGAAGCCGCACTTCTCTGTTCATCCACGGCTTCTGATTTGGGTACATGGTGATCTGTCTTTCCGTGGTGACACTGTCAATAGTGGTGTTGATATGGTCCAGGACTGAGTGGGTGTAAGAGTTGACGTTTATATGGGAGCCACAGGTAGCCTGAGAGGTGAACATACTCCAGTCTGTGTTCCTAAACTTCTCCTGGAGTACAGAGTCAACCCCCTCTGGCCACACTTTGATGGTCCTCACTGATGGCTTCACCCGGTTGATGAGCGGTACATACTTGGGGGCAAGGAACAAGGATAAGTGATCAGACTGACCTAGGTGGGGGAGGGGAGTTGCTGTGTAGGCTCCCACAATATTGGTGTAGACATGGTCCAATGTTTTGTCCCCTCTTGTGTGACAGGAGACATGCTGGTAGAATTTAGGAGGCACTGTCTTGAGGTTAGAGTGGTTAAAATCACCCGCCACAATAAATGCTGCCTCTGGGTGTGCAGTTTGTTGTTTGCTAATAGCTGCATGCAGTTCTTTCATAGCAAGCTTAGCATTAGCATCCGGAGAAATGTAAGCGGCTGTTATGATGGTACAAGTGAACTCGCGTGGCAGATAGAAAGGTCTACATTTAACCATGAGAAACTCCAGGTTAGCTGAGCAGTGTCTCTCAACAGTGACAGAGTTCGTGCACCAAGCCTTGTTAATATAAATGCACACTCCCCCCCCCCCTCTTGTCTTACCGGAGTCAACTGCTGCTCTGTCTGCCCGGAGTGTGTGTAGGCCGGCTAGCTCGATAGCATTGTCGGGTATTCCACTGTGAAGCCATGTTTCCGTAAAAATCATGATATTGCAGTTCATAAGTCTCTTATTGTTGGTGATCCGAAGCCATAGTTCACTCATTTTGCTCGCCAGAGACCGTACATTAGCAAGGAAAATACTGGGTAGCGATAGCCGATGCGGTGTTAGCTTTAGCTTAGCTCTTAGCCCACCGCGCTTACCCCTCCTTTGTTTACGATCTTTACGCTGCCTGCGAGCACTTCCGGTCGGCCGGGAAGCCTACCGAGCATCGGGAGTTCTCCAGAGCTCCGGGATGAGACGTAGATTCAGATGTAGGTTGCTGATAAAAAGGTCGTTATCGTTGCCTTGTAATCCAATATCCAAAAGCTCATCTCGGGTGTAAGATGTAAAAGCAGAGCTGTTCTGAATAAACATACCCAAAATGAGCTGAAATAACACTGCTAGTCCCCAGAATCTGATAGGACGCAGAGCCTCGCGTTGTGCACACGCCGCCATCTTGCGTCAGAACTAATCTCAGTTTTTTCAGACTATGGAGATTTATCGGGGTACAAATTAAACATGCATAAAACCCAAGTTTTAACATTCAACTATGACCCAAATCATTATTCACTAAGTGAACTCAAGACTATGGGAGATGGAATCTATGAAATATCTGGGGGTCAATATCCCGAAACAACTCAACAAAATTATAACACTAAACTATGATCCACTGGTGACAAAAATAAAATCTGACCTAGCAAGATGGAATATGATACCATTCTTAGGTACTGCACAAAGAATTGAAGCAGTCAAAATGAATATACTTCCACGTCTTCTATACCTTTTCCAAACAATACCGGTAGAACCTCCCAAAAAAACATGGCAGGAGCTGGACAGAAGGATCTCAAGATTCATTTGGCAGGGCAAGAGACCTAGAATCAGATATAGAACCTTACAGCTAAACAAAGACAAAGGTGGGCTCGCGCTGCCAAATATCAGGGACTATTTTAAAGCCGCACAAATTAAAACTTTAATAGAGATATGTAACCCAGTCTACACTGCACAATGGAAGGAGATGGAATGCCAAATAACAAGTGACATCCCCCTACAGGCGATAATAGGGAACAATGCCTTACCTAAACTCTTGAATAACACTAACCCGTGGATAGAGACCCCACTAAAAATTTGGTTTAAGATAGTCAGAGAGAATCAAGCTAAAGAGCCCTATCGACTTCTGCAATGGATTGCCTATGATCAAGACTTTACCCCCAATAAAACAGACACTAGATTTAAAGAGTGGAAAGAGAAGGGGCTGATAAAATATTGCGATTTTTTTAAGGAGCAAACTTTAAGAAGTTTTGAAGATTTGAAAAAACAAGGTCTAATAAATCAAGATCTTTACAGGTTCTTTCAGCTTAGACACCACATAAACAATATACTTAAAAAGGAGGATTTGGAAAGGGCCCAGTCAGGTGTTCTGAAGGTCTTCTTAATGGCATATAAAGGGATCCCAGGGATCAGATACATTTCTAAAATATACCAAGGTCTTCAAGACTTAAAAGGAGACAACACATCATATATAAAAGAGAGATCGGAAAAAGAGGGGAATTTCACTTTACAACTGGAAATATGGGAAAAGCTAAATAAACAGCAATGGAAAAGTACCTCATCTCTGCAGTGGAGAGAATTTGGATGGAAAAATTTGGTAAGATTTTTCAGAACACCTGCACAAAACAAATTTACTCATAAGGGGTTGAACTGTTGGCGCTTGTGTGGTGAAAAGACTGCAAATCATTTTCATGTGTTTTGGTCATGCCCAGTTATCCACCAATATTGGACCAATGTACAGACAATATTGGGGAAAATATTCAAAATAACAGTTCCCTTTTTTTTTGTAACTTTGTATTTGGGTTTACTACCGGACTCACTGGAAAGACGAGGAGATAAATACTTATTCAATGTTTTAATATTGGCAAGTAAAAAAGCCCTAACTAAAAAATGGATGCTGAAGGACTGTCCTACACCTGAAGATTGGATTAACGTGATTCAAGACATTTACTCGATGGAAAAGTTGACATTCGCACTGAGACAGGACATGGATGGGTTCTTGAACTCTTGGCAACCCTGGATCGCATATGTGTCTTCCATTAGATCTAATCCTTGACAAATACCATTTCAATAATGGCACCGCTCTTTGTTCCAACTCTACTCAGATGCTCTTTTACTTTTAATTACTTAATTTTCTATTTGTTAGTTTTTTGCTGTTCTGTTTGTTTGTTTGTTTGTTTGTTTATTTTATTCTCTTTATTTTCACTTTTTCTTTCACTTTAAAAAAAAGGGGGGTGTTGTAACAATTATCCTACCAACGTTGTCAAATAGCAAAAAATAAGGGAACATGTGATGAAAATGTAAACAATGCAATGCTGTAATGACCTGTATACCCTTTACAAAAACTTAAAAAAAAACAAAAAAAACAAAAACTCCTGGGTTGCTTTTGCAGTATGTTTTGGATCATTGTCCGTCTGTACTGTGAAGTGCCGTCCAATCAACTTTGCTGCATTTGGCTGAATCTGAGCAGAAAGTATATCCCTATACACTTCAGAATTCATCCGGCTGCTTCTGTCTTTTGTCAAATCATCAATAAACACAAGTGACCCAGTGCCATTGGAAGCCATGCATGCCCATGCCATCACACTGCCTCCACCATGTTTTACAGAAGATGTGGTGTGCTTTGGATCATGAGCTGTTCCAATTCTTCTCCAAACTTTCTTCTTCCCATCATTCTGGTACAGGTTGATCTTAGTCTCATCTGTTCAAAGAATGCTGTTCCAGAACTGGGCTGGCTTCTTCAGGTGTTTTTTTGGCAAAGTCAATTCTGGTCT
The DNA here is from genome assembly GCA_020510985.1 of Pholidichthys leucotaenia. NCBI lineage: Eukaryota > Metazoa > Chordata > Actinopteri > Cichliformes > Pholidichthyidae > Pholidichthys > Pholidichthys leucotaenia. The sequence continues at coordinate 362,444,314 of CM035836.1, read as the reverse complement.
TTCTATTTTTGAGGCTGATTATTGGTTTGCACCTTGTGGTGAATCCTTTATATTTACTCTCATGAAGTCTTCTCTTTATGGTAGACTTAGATACTGATACACCTACTTCCTGGAGAGTGTTCTTCACTTGAGTGGATGTTGTGACGGGGTTGTTCTTCACCATGGAAAGGATTCTGCGATCATCCACCACTGTTGTCTTCCATGGACGTCCAGGCCTTTTTGAGTTCCCAAGCTCACCAGTGCACTCTATTTTTCTCAGAATGTACCAAACTGTTGATTTGGCCACTCCTAACATTTCTGCTATCTCTCTGATGGATTTCTTCTTTTTTTTCAAGCCTCAGGATGGTCTGTTTCACCTCCATTGAGAGCTCCTTTGACCGCATGTTGTGTGTTCACAGCAACAGCTTCCAAATGCAAACGCCACACCTGGAATCAACTCCAGACCTTTTAACTGCTTAATTGATGACAGGTTAACGAGGGAAGAGCCCATGCAGCCTTTTTTTTTTTTTTTTTGCAGCCTTCTGAGTCAATTGTCCAATTACTTTTGGTCCCTTGAAAAAAAGAGGCTGCTACATATTAAAGAGCTGTAATTCCTAAACCCTTGCTCCAATTTGGATGTGAATACTCTCAAATTACAGCTGAGAGTCTGCACTTTAAGCCCATATTGATTATATAATTGTATCCTGAATATGTTTTCGTAAACAGCTAAAATAACAAAACTTGTGTCACTGTCCAAATATTTCTGAGCCTAACTGTATATTAATAAAATGAGTAACAAGTAACACATCTGATCAAATTTCAGTAACTGTAATGCATAACTGAATTTTTAAACAGTAATTTCTTTATAGAGCACATTACTGCAAAAGTCGTGGCTTTACAGTAATGCGTTACTTTGTAACACATTACTTCCAACACTGCTCATGAATTTGTCAAAAAAATGACCACCACTGTATGCTACACTTACTGAGAACATGAATAAAAAGGATGAAAAATAATTATCCATTACAACAGCTAAATTGCATTGAATGCTTGTTAAAGAGTATAGATTTGGAAATTATGGCAGCATCTTCATTTGAAAACTCCCTAACCTCAGTGGTCCCCAACAAAATGGTACCAAGTGCAGAGAAAAAAGAAATAATTTATTCTGTTGCTCTGTATTGTCTATCAATGTATGTGTTTTTCTGAAAAAATTACTGAATATTCTCTCTCTTTCTATGCCTGACTCCCACCTGTCTGTATATCTGCTGCACGTCTTGACACACACCTGCCTTATCAGATACTCAGCTTTCCTTTACCGGGAGTTTTATCAGGAGGAGGGGCTCTCCTTGGGGGATTGCTATGGGCGTGCATTGGTTCATGTCCAGACTGGAGATTCACAGCTTTAGAGCTCATTGACGTATGTAATAATCATTTTACCTCTCAAGATTTATAAAATGTTCAAACATTGGCTGTATTGTTAATTTCCTAGTTTGTTTGTGGTTTTACAATGTCTTTCCTCAGGAGCGCTTCCGCACCTGGGTGCTTTTCAGGTAGGAGGACTTTTTTCAACACAAACCCGGCACTTCATACATGCAGTCAAGACAGAGACGTGGGGAGACGTCCACTGGCAGGCCGGGGGAGACAGAAGAAGGGACGGTGTGGGAAAACTCGTGAGTGAGTGTTTTTTTTTTTTTTTTTTAAATCACACACTCTGTTTTTTGCTGACGTGTTCCATTAATACTCACTGTAAACACGGAAGTGAGGGTGGTGCGGTGACACATTTGATTGGTTAGGCTGAGTGTTTGAGCGCTACTCTGGGATAAATTTTATCGGTGAAATTGGTGGAAGTTGACAAGGATTGGTCAAAATTGCTAGAAAGTTCCGGTGATTTGACAAAGTTGCAAGGTCACTCAAAAGATGCAGCAATGGCCTGATTTAGTGTGATCGCAATATCACGAAATCCTGGAGAGGCTGAGAAGTGTGAACAAACAACAGATCTTCCACATGAATTGTTGTTGTTTTTTTTAATAATAGACAAGAGCCTACATTCAATTTGATAAACTTCTTTGTTTTTCTACAGATGTAATTCCTGATGCCTGCATGATGTCATCATTTGAAGACTTCTGAGGACAATAAGTTTCAGGTAGGATTTCAATAAGGCCTGAAAAGAAAGTGTCGAACAAAGAAAAAGTAAGGCCCCATTTCTGTCTTTGCCTTGGTCCCCAAATGGGCTAAGTCCGCCCCTGGCTATGATGTATGGTTTGGAGACGGCGGCGCTGACAAAAAGACAGGAGGTTGAGTTGGAGTTGGCAGATTTGAAGATGCTAAGATTCTCATTGAAAGTAACCAGGAGGGACAGGCTTAGAAATGAGTATATCAGAGGGACAGCTCAGGATGAGCAGTTTGGTGACAAAATAAGAGAGGCAAGGCTGAGATGGTTTGAACACGTGCAGAGAAGAGATAGTGGATATATTGGACAAAGGATGTTGAAGACAGCTGCCAGGCAGGAGGAAAAGAGGAAGGCCACAGAGAAGATTCATGATTTTTGTAAGAATAACGTAATAAATTCACAAGAATAAGGACAAATGCTTATTTAAAAAAGTAGGCAATTTAAAAATAAAATTTGCACATTCACACCCCCCCCCAAAAAAAAAAAAAAAAACTGATGCAAATTTAAGAGGAAAATACAACATGCATAAGACAGAAGTGCTTGACTGTGGGGGCACGGTGGGGGTTTCTCATCCCAGAGAGGGCAGGGGGAAAGGGGAACAATGGACCGAGGGAGGAGGTGTCATCGGGGGGTATCAGGTGGAACTGTTGGGTCTATGCGCCCCCCCAGGGAGAGTGAGAGCTGCGGGAGACCCTGAGGGTATAAGGGTGTAAAAGCAACCCCAGTGTAATATCATGTTAATGTGCCACACATTGTTTAAACAACAATGTGTTATGGTCGGATGTTCGGGGTCTCGATGCATGGAAATAAAGAGATAAAAGTGGAACGCACAGAGACCCGGGCACGTTGTTTGCTGTACTTCATGTTGGAGAAACAGTAACGTTTCTGTGTCATCCAGCTTGTTGCCTCGCCTGCCTCCTTTTTCCACATTGGTGACCCTAAGACGTGTCATGGAAAGTGAGCCGAGCGTTGCCCCGGAGACTATCTTGAGGGAGCGTACTGGCGCCGTGTGCACCGGCTCAGTTAAGCTCCAAGACTTCTGGCTTCACAACCCGACTGCGTGGTTTCTGCATATAGAAGCCCAGTTCGCACTCCGCGGGATAACAACGGAGACACAAGATATTACCATGTGGTTGCTGCACTGGATGTGCGCGCCACGCAACAGGTGACAAGCCTGCTACAGGAGCCACCGGCCCAAGGAAAATTTGAAGAGCTCAAGAGGATGCTTCTCCAGTGTTACACCCTTTCTGACAGTGAAAGGGCAGAGAAACTCCTAACACTTTCAGAGTTAGGGTACAGATCAGCAGTGAAGCTGATGGAGAGCTTGCTTGCGCTGAGGGGGAAGGACGACAAATTTTTCCTGTTTGCCCACTTGTTCCTCAGGAACCTACCAGCTACAGCGAGGGCGATCTTGGCCAACTTGCCCCGACTGGCTGCTAGGGATTACCGTGCCTTGGCGCAGGAAGCGGACCACATCATTTTGGTGACCAGAACTCTCAGTGTGCAGGCAGTGGCATCAGCATCCATGACGGACTCTAGTGAGGTCGAGGAGCCATGGATGGTAGCCAGGAGGGACACCAGGAGACGAAGGAATGGGGTGATCTGTTTTTATCATCACCGTTTCAGCTTGACTGCCCAACACTGCCTAGTGCCATGCCAATTCAAGAAGCTGGGAAGACGGCACGTTTGGAATTCGGTTGCAGCTGCAACCAATGGCGACAGGAACAGAGTGCTTTATGTCACAGACACACATTCGGGGAGATGATTTTTGGTGGACTCCGGCTCTCTGAAGAGCCTCATCCTACCGGTCAACGCAGACAGGGTGGCAGGAGGCAGCGGTCTCAAGCTCACGGCTGCTAACGGATCCGCCATCAGGACATTTGGTGAGCGGACACTGATGATATGCTTACACCAATGCAACTTTCAGTGGGACTTTGTGATAGCTGCATGTTCTGGCCCCATTCTAGGCACAGATTTTTTTATGTGCGTATGCGTTGTTAGTTGATGTTACTAATAGGAGATTAGTGGATGCTGTCTCTTTCGCCTCACTGCCTTGTACAGTTCGGGGAGCTGGGTCAACAACACTGGCTAATGTTATAGCTCCAGGGAGTAAGTACCAATAATTGCTCACACAGGTCCCGGCACTCACGGTCCTGACTTTTTTGCCTAGGGTAGCAAAATGCGATGTTGAACACTTCATAACGACAAAAGGTCTGCCGGTGTTCGCGCAACTTCGGTGCTTCAACGCAGCTAAACTGGCCAGCATGCGAGAGGAGTTTGCCAACTTAGAGCGGTTGGGCATCATCAGGCGCTCCAACAGCCCATGTGAATCCCGACTACACATGGCACCTAAAGCCGATGGGTCATGGTGACCATGCAGCGATTTCTAGCGCTTGAATAATGCCATGGAACACGATCGTTATCCAATTCTGCACATCCAGGATTTTTCCGTGCACCTGGTTGGGGTGCACGTTTTTTCGAAAGTGGATCTGGACCGCAGATATCATCAGGTCCTTGTGCGTGCAGAAGATGTCCCAAAAAAGGCAGTAATAACTCCTTTCAGCCTTTTTGAGTTTTTACGCATACCGTTCGGATTAAAAGGCGCGGTGCAGACTTTCCAGAGGATGATGGACGTGGTGCTTCGTGGCTTGTCCTTCGCTTTTGTCTATTTAGATGACATTTTGGCAGTCAGCGAGTCCAAAGAGGAGCACACCGCCCATCTCAAGACAGTTTTCCAGAGGCTGGAAGCACACGGGCTGATAGTTAACTTGTCGAAGTGCCAGTTTGGTGTGCCAGTGATTGATTTTTTTGGGCCATCACATTTCGCTGGAGGGGGCGAGCCCATTACTGGATAAGATACGCGCTGTGTCAGATTTTCTGTGTCTGCAGACCATGAGAGCACTACAGGAGCTTTTGGGAATGGTTAATTTTTATAACTATTTCCTTCCTCAGGCAGCCCAGCTGATGCAGCCATTGTATGCCGCACTTAAAAAAAAGAAGCCTGCGGAAACCGTCGACTGGACCCCCGAGCGAGACCAGTCTTTTACAAATGCCAAAACAGTGCTGGCAGATGTCGCGTTACTAGCCCACCCGGATCTGTCTGCACTGAGAGCACTCACGACGGCTGCGTCTGTGCATCTGATGTTGCCATAGGGACAGTGGTGGAGCAGTGTGTCTCAGGTTCGTGGCAGCCGCCGCATTTTTTTAGTCCAATTTTGCACAACGAGTGCAAATACAGAGTGTTTGGCAGAGAATTGCTGGCTCTCCACCTGGCAACGTGCCATTTTCAGCTCTGGCTGGAGGACAGCGAGTTCACCGCATTCATGGACCCTAAGCCGCTGACGTACGCCATGTCTAAGGTCTCAGAACTGCGGTGGGCCCGGCAGCAATGGCATTTGGCCGTAATTTCAGAGTTTATGACCGACATTCAACACATTGCCGGTAAGCTCCACGTCGTGGCTGATTGCCTGTCGCACGGGTTAATCGCCCCGGTCTACATGGGAATAGATTTCCCTGCCGTGGCCGATGAGCAAGCTGGAGATGTGGACATTTGTGCGCTCCAGTCTGCGCCAACTGGGTTCAGGCTGGAGAGAGGGTGGTGCAAGAAGAGTTCCCTCCCTTGCTCTGCGACGTCTCCATCGGCCGCCCACGCCCAGTGGTTCCGAGCTGTTGGCGCCGTTGCGTTTTCGAGTCGGTCCGGGAGGGCACACTTCGGTGAAGCTAGTGGGGGACGACGTTCATCTGGCCGCGCTTGCGCAAAGACATGAAAGACTGGGCTGCAGCTTGTGTTGCATGCCAGCAGGCCAAAGTGCACAAGCACACCAGAGCCCTCCTTGAGCTATCCCAAATCCCAGCTAGGAGGTTCGACCACATCTATGTGGATTTGGTGGGACCCCTCCCCTCACCCCCTCATCCACCAGACTACACGGATAGCCCCGGATCATTCCAGCCGTAAGTAAATGTTTGCCTTTCCCTTCGTGCCCACGGTGATAGCGGTTATGGCGTTATGGGTTTTTCATTTCTTCCTCTGTGCGCTGCCTAGTAGCGCATGGGGAATCATAACAGAATGCTCTGACCAGTCAGAAAAAAAAACAGTGGAGTAGACGTGCTTTTTTTCTTTTTCTTTTCAGCCTCTTTTTTGTCCCTGGAGCTACAACATGGTGGTCTGGATGGACAAAGAACAGGAGGCACTGGACCTGTTGGAACAGGCGCTCTTCTCTGCCCTGTGGCCGAAGTTCCCTGAGGACGCTCAGTGGGTGCGGCTCATTGCTGAAAATATCGAGCGGTGCTATCTCCATCTACGGGCAATTCCAAGGGCGAATGACATCTTCTCCTTCCTCCTTCCCTCGCCAAACACGGAGCCGGAGGGGGCCTCTCCGTCATCGGAGCCACCCTCCCATAAGAAGAAGCGCTCCCGGCAGAAGAAGACATCCATCTCCCGCTGCATCGCTCCCCAGGCCGGTGCCTGCCTGGTCCTGGGACGTTATGACGGAGGAGGAGAGACTGGGCCTGCTTGCTCTGATAAACCGTCGGATCGAGGAGGAGGAGCAGAGACTGGCCCTGCCTGCCCAGCTCGACTGCCGGGTGAAGGAGGAGCAGAGACTTACCGGAGTGGTGGCTTACAGGAGTGGTGGCTCAGTTGGTAGAGCATCCGCCCCACACCCGGGAGGCAGGGGTTCAAATCCTGGCCGGGTCATGCCGAAGACCATATAAAAGTGGAACTTCCTGTCATCCAGCTTGGTGCTCAGCAATAATGGAATGGAGGAGGGAAATCTGTGGCGGTGCCTTGCATGGCAGCGACCCTCTGATTCTGCACTTGGGGTGTGTGTGATTGACACTGTAGATAGGTGAAGCACAATCTCGTTCTACTGTACATGATTGGTTGTACGGTTGAATGACAATAAGGATGATTCAATTTTAATTTTTTTTAAATTTTTACTCTGCTCGACAGCCGGATGGAGGAGGAGTGCCGTGAGGAGCAGTCGGATAAGGATCTCCCAGTGCTTGAGCTCATTGTGGCCACTCCGCTTCCTTTTCCGGAGAATACGGAGCTTCTCAGCAAGGGTGACTTGCTGTCCAGCGTGGCACTTCGTATCCCGGATTATCTGGTTCATGAGCTGTCCGGGAGGAAGAAGAGGAGGAACTTCCACCGGAGAAAGCCTCTGCCCTCAAGGACACAGCTCGAGGAGGAATGCCAGGAAAGGAGAGAAGACACCACTGGAGACGTCCAGCGCCAGGAGAACAGGCAAGTTTTTCCTCATTTAACTTTCTCTTTTGATGAACAATTTATCTTGCCTCCTGGCAAGGAGACTCGGGGTGTGCAGTCCCCTGAGTGCTCTGCTTCAGCAGCATATAGTGTTCCCTCACCTGACCTCACCAAGTTTTTCTTGTGCGCCCCTACGAGCCTGCCTGCTCTGGAACCAGGTCACTCGAGGGGAGAGGAACCGGAGGCCCAGGAAGGTCCAACTCATGGGCCAGCAGTGAGGCTGTCCTTGGTCGCCATGCCAGAGGAGCCATTGGCGTGGAAGACGGCGCACGGGAGCACCAAGACTGCAACCACCATCACGCCTGCTGTGGGGGCCACCGTGGCAGAGTCATCCCCCAGACCAGACTTCCAGCCAATGGGACCCCGTACATCATCGTCTACATCACCTGAGTCCTGGGTGGCAGTAGAGATCGAGTCACAGGCAAGTAATCTCTCCTGCAGTTCACTTGTCAATTATTGAGAGATCTTGTCTGGCTCTTAGGGAGGAGAGTTAGGTGCAGCCCCCAGCTGCATCTGGACTCCCCGAGCTGGGCTCTGCCGCTGCCGGCGACACTAACCGTTCCTCCTCTTCTATCTCCTTCGAGCTCCTTCCTAGGGTCACCGGAGAGGAGCTGCCACAACCTGGTTTGCCCACGGACGACAACTCGGGGCTAGCTGTCCCAGAGGAGGTCAATGGGGGTACAGCGTCTAGCGAACCTATGGTCCCCACGCACCCCAAGTTGTCAGAGTCTTGGACGGCGGTGGAACCCGAGTGCAGGCAATTGTGCTCCAGAATGGCTGTCATGTCTATGTCAATGTCACACTGCCTGACTCATGGTGAGGGGGGCCCGAGGCTGCTCGCAAAGTTGGCGACTCTGACTCGGTCTCTTTTTCTCTCCCTCTGGGTTCGGAGCCCCCTGCCAGGGTCACCGGATAGCAGCTGATCCCGCCAGAGGCCACCGAAGATCTAGGTCCAACACCAGGAGTCGTGGAGAGCCCTACCGCCCTCGCTGGGGAGGCTACCGCGGGAGCAATGAGGCCACCGATTCCCTCTTCCAGGCTGTGGAACACCTGGGTGGCATCCCTGTATGTCTGGTGGCCTTAAACTCATCATTCCAATCTATAATTAGCGTGATCATTACTAGACTTGTTATTTTTGTGGTTTATGTTAATAAAGTGCACGCTCTACTCCAGCGATTGGGATTTTCATTTCTTCCTCCGTGCGCTACTATGAAGCGCACGGGGAATCATAACACTTAATCCCACTTCTATCCAATGAAGGCAGACTCACTCCTCTGGATCATTGTTTAATCACTTTTTTTAACCTCAGTATAAATTATTGTGATTACCAATATAACGCAAATGCACAATTAAATCATGGCTGTACAGATTAAGATTATAACCCTCAGCTGGAGATCAGCTGTTCAAACTAATGGTGTGCACAACACTGATCTCCACCACAATTGTTTTTTTGTTTTTTTTTGCATTTAATGCCACTTTTCAGGTTGCCACACAATACTGCTTTATTTTCTTTTACTTCTGTTATTATAATTTCAATTTCTACTGTGGAGACATTTCTCTTTTTTCCGTCTTACATTCTGCTGTGCCCCGGGCCAGGTAGGGGTGTGGTATTCAAATGACTATCAGTTCCAGTCGCCAGATTTATCAATTAACCACTGATCATACGATGAGATTGACCTCATACAGAGGGAAAAAAAGTCTACACACCCCTGGTCAAATGCCAGGTTTTTGTGATGTAAAAAAATGAGACCAAGATAAATCATTTCAAAACTTTTTTCCACCATTAATGTGACCTAAAACCTGTACAACTCAAATGAAAAACAAACTGAAATCTTTTAAGGGAAACAATAAAACATAAAAACTTACAATAACCTGGTTGTGTAAATATGCACACCTTTAAACTAATACTTTGTTGCAGCACCTTTGGCTTTTATTACAGCACTCAGTCTTTTTGGGTAAGAGTCTGTCAGTGTGATACATCTTGATGTGGCAATATTTGCAAACATTCTTCTTTGCAAAAACACTCCAAATCTGTCAATTTGCGAGGGCATCTCCTGTGGACAGCCCTCTTCAAATCATGCCACAGATGTTCGATAGGATTCAGGTCTGGATTCTAGCTGGGCCATTCCAAAACCTGAATCTTCTTCTGGTGAAGCCATTCTTTTGTTGATTTGGATGTGTGCTTTGGGTCATTGTTGTGCAGAAAGATGAAGTTCCTCTTCATCTTCAGCTTTCTAGCAGAAACATAAAGGTTTTGTTCCAACACTAACTGGTATTTGGAAGTGTTCATAATTCCCTCCACCTTTACTTAGGCCCCAGTTCCAGCTGAACAAAAACAGCCCCAAAGCATGATGCTGCCACTACTTCACTGTGAGTATGGTGTTCTTTTGGTGATGAGCAGTGTTGTGGTTGCACCAAATATATCTTTTGAAATTATGGCCAAAAAGTTCAGTCTTGGTTTCATCGGACCATAACACATTTTCTCACATGTGTTTGGGAGATTTCAAATGTGTTTTTTGCAAAATGTAGCCAGGCTTGGATGTTTTTCTTCATAAGATAAGGCTTCCGTCTTGCCGCCCTACCCCATAGGCCAGACATATGCAGAAAACGGGAGATTGTTGTCACATGTACTAAAGAGCTAGTACTTGCCAGAAATTCCTGCAGCTCCTTCAGTGTTGCGGAGGGACATACAGTTCTTGGTAATGTCACTGTTGCACCATATTTTCTCCACTTGATAATGACTGTCTTCACTGAGTTCCATGGTATACGTATTTAATGCCTTGGAAATTCTTTAGTACCCTTCTCTTGACTGATACCTTTGAACACTGAGATCCCTCTGATGCTTTGGAAGCTCTCTGCGGACCATGACTTGTCCTGTAAGATGCAACTACAAAAATGTCAGGAAAAGCCTACTAGAACAGCTGAACTTTATTTGGGGTTAATCAGAGGCACTTTAAATAGAGGCAGGCCTGTGCTGACTCAAATTTAACATGAGTTTGGATGTGACTTGTTAATTCTGAACACACCCGCATCCCCAGTTATATCAGGGTGTGCATATTTCTACAAACAGGTTATTGTAAGTTTTTTTATTTTTTATTTTTCCCCTTAAAAGATTTCAATTTGTTTTTCAATTGGGTTGTACAGGTTATAGGTCACATTAATGGTGGAAAAGGTTTTGAAATGATTTATCTTGGTCTCATTTTTTTACATCACAAAAACCTGGCATTTGAACAGGGGTGTGTAGACTTTTTTAAATCCACTGTACGCACAGTTTCATAAATGCCACATGGACCTTTTCGTATGATCATTTCTACACTCGAATATGTGTCGATTTCCCTGCACTTTTGATAAATGAGGGCCAGTGGCTGGTGGACACAAAAGTTAATGTCAAGCCCTGACAACAGTGTAAAATACTGTATATGAAGAAAGAGCATGATAAAAGTACAGAAAATGAAAAAGAAACAGTAAAGGTTCTGCTATTTGAAAATGAATGACAGCTCGATACTTGAGAACAGTATTTTCATCTCTGCAGATGCTATAAAGGCCTTTTAGCTGTGATGAGTTTACTCACTGTGCTGCAGCGTACAGCATATGTCATTCTCAGTCCCATTCTATTTATTATGTATAGATATACCAGAGATACAGACCAATGCATACTCAGTAGATTTAAAGATTGGGGTACCACCTGAAGGTTTGCTGGTCTAGTAAAAAATTCATTGAGGCTGTGAAAGCAGAATTGCTGCAAAGAGCAATTCTCAGTCTATAATGAGTCTCTGAAGACATGAAAGGGGAGCAAAAACATGGAAAGACATATAAAACAATTGATTCAAGTTTCATCATGCGGGCTTTCCATCAAAATTCACAAATTAATCAACTAGGTTGCACAACCCTCATCTCTCAAATAATAAACTTTGTTATCAAGTCAAGATAAAAGACTGAATAATTTACAGAATCAACCTTTGTTGAACTGTGTACTTATTCTCATAGGAAGGGCCCACTTCTTTTTTATCTATTCACCCATTCAAGACAATATCTTTTGGAGCAAAGAGACAAGCCTGTCATAATCAAATAGTTCTAGCAATCAAACTCAGAATGTGATGCACTATCTCTGAACTAGGATGGAAAAATCATAGAGATATGGATTATTGCATTGATTCCTATTCTCTTTTTAAATAGAAAACAAGAAAGGAAGATTAAAATTGATTTAGTGAAAAAAAGACAAATAAGTCACCACTCTTCCGAAACCAACTTTCCTCAACAGTCCCTCTCCTACTTAAAAATGAAAAAGGGACAACAAACATGTTACAGCATGCTCATGCTTCCTTTAGTTTTTTGAGGTAAAACACAACATCCTGAACACGCTTGAGAAAACAAGGACAAAGAATGAGGAAAAAGTCACTTGGTTCAGACAGGTAGCCTCCTTTTTGTCAAGAAAAATAATATTAACACTGCATGAATGGAAACTCGAGCATGCATAAATGACTAGTACAACCACTACTACACTGCAGGTGAAATTACAGTTGTTGTCTCATCATGTCTGTATTTTGTTCAAATAAAAATTTATGATTAATGAGAGTTGTGTTTTTTAACTAATTCTTAAGCATTTCTGCTGTTTTTTTTATTTATTAGAAAACGTACAAATCAGTTTCATCAGTGAAGTGCAAATTTTCAATGACACCTTTTCCATCTTTTATTATGAAGTGGAGAAGGAGAGCATGCAAGTGCTGAAGACATTAGAGAGTCCTTCACATCTTGTATTATCACACAGTCCTCTACTATTCTGATGAAGCTCAAGATCTGGAGGGTCTCATATAAATACAGCATTCTCTCTCTTTATTCTTCTGTTTTACAACATATTGAGAAATGCTTGCAGTAGTTAAATATCTTCTTTGCGTACTATGTTGAGTAAGTATGTAGTCCAACAGTGAAGCAGTTTTTAAATGGGTGCCAATTACAGTTTACTAATTTAATTGTACAACAGCAGTTCTCTTTCACAGTTTTCCCAAGTGGCTTTGAAGTGTCTGGTAACACACACACACACACACACACACACACACACACACACACACACACACACACGAATGATCCCCCACTGAAAAAACAAAACAAAACAGTTGACACAAAGCACCGAGGAACAAAATATCACAATCATCTTTGGAATTAGAAAGCCATTTATGCTATAATGTCATGATATATTTGATGCAACACTCTTTGGATGAAGGATAAATTTTTCCATGACAGAGTTCCTTTACCTCAACTTCATCCTGGGCAGGAGGCAAAAACCTCCCAAATCCTGGATGAATAGCATTGAAGAACTTGGAGTGCTTTACTTACAGTTAGGACCATAACTGTTTGGACACTGACATACGTTTCATCATTTTAGGTGTTTACCAAAACATATTCAAAATACAGTTATATTATCAATACGGCCTTAAAGCGCAGGCTCTCACTGGAGCACCGGAGTGGTGGCCTAGAGGTAGAGCATCTGCCCCATATCTGGGAGGTCAGGGTTCAAGTCCCAGCCGGGTCATATCAAGAACCAGATAAAAATGAAACTTCCTGCCGTCCAGCTTGGTGCTCAACAAAAATGGAAAGGAGGAAGGAAATGCGGATGGCAGCGGCTCAGGAGGTAGAGTGGAGCATTCAATAACCAGAAGGTTGGCAGTTCGAATCCCACTCTCCCCAGCCATCCTGTCGTTGTGTCTCTGGGCAAGACACTTAACCCACTTTGCCTACAGTGTTTATGACACTAGATATGAAAGTGTATAAATGCTTGGTGGTGGTTGGAGAGGCCTTTGGTGTGGATTGGCAGGCACGTTTCCATCAGTCTACCCAAGGGCAGCTGTGTCTACAGTAGTAGCTTACCACTACCAATGTCTGTCTAGAGTGAATAAATAATGGGCTCACTTTAAGCGCTTTGAGATGTCACTTAACATGTAAAGTGCCATATAAATCTAATCCATTATTATATTATTATTACTCTCAGCTTCAATGTGAGGGTGTCCACATCCAAACTGGAGGTACGGTTTAGGAATTACAACCATTCAAAAATAATCTAATTTTTGGGGGCTCCAAAGTAATTGGACAAATAAACATTACCATAAATAAAATGTTCATTTTCAATATTTGTTGAGAATTCCTTGCAGGCAATGACTGCCTGAAGACTGGAACCTATGGACATTACCAAATGCTGGGTTTTGTCCTTTGTGATGCTTTGACAGGCCTTTACTGCAGCTGTCTTCAGTTGCTGCTTGTTTGTGGGCCTTTCTGCCTGAAGTTTTGTCTTAAGCAAGAGAAATGCATGCTTGATCAGGCTGAGATCTGGTGACTGACTTGACTATTGAAGAACATTCCACTTCTTTGAATTAAAAAAGTCCTGTGTGGCTTTTGCAGTATGTTTTAGGTTATTGTCCATCTGTACTGTGAAGCGCCGTCCAATCAACTTTGCGGCATTTGGCTGAATCTGAGAAGACAGCATTTCCCTTGTAGTGATATTTAATAAAATATAGTGCAATAAGCTACAGGAATTATTTATTTTATTTAATAGTGGGTGTGCGAGGGGACAGAATTAAACAGTCACCCCAACACTCACTAAATAAGACAGCTTCTGAGGTGAAAAAAAAAAGGATTTGAGAGTTTAACTCTCTTTAAAGGCGATCTCATAGGAAAAAGGATGGTTTCTCCTTAGTTAACCAGAAAGGCAAAAGCTTTTCAAAAGACAATTTAAGAAAGCTAGCGCAGGACTTGACAAGTTTCAGACAAACAGAACACGAGCTTACAGAACACCTTAGACAAAAACAACTTAAAGACAATGACAAACAACAGAAAAACAACTCAAAGATTCAAAAGACTCAAAAGACTGCCTAGGGTGGCTTCATCTCTGTTTTTAAAGGGTCACACTTCTGATATCATAAAAGTGTGACTGGCAGCAAGATGGACCAATTATCTTCCATAAAGAGGAGTTTGAATGGGCTTTTATCTAATGAGGGAACAATTCTTTGTCTGTGAACAGCCAATTAAATGCAAGGGTATTATCCAACAGAGAAGCAGCCTGGGGGATTGGTCAGAAATAGCTGTCTCACAAGTTTCAGAAAACGTTCATTCAGTTCCTATGAAATTAATTACATACTCAGTATAAAATTTAACTAAATTAAGTGACTCAAGGGTAATATTCAGTGACCATGCATTTATACTATTACTAATAATTTTTAACGTTCATTTGAATAACATTCATGAAAAAGACATTCCTAAGACATGCACTCACATTGAAATCAAGGATTAATGAATTATTGCAAACCCTTATTGGCGATTAAAGGGGCGATGACCTTCACAGTTTCCAGAGTTATCCTGTGGGATGTAGGCTATAAAAAATGTTAATGTTCAGTCAGAAATAGCAGTTCCAAGTTGCACAAGTAATGAAACGTATTCTGTAGATGTCCACTAGGAGGTACTGTTGAGCTGTAGATAATTTTGTCTTGGAATGTGAACAAGGGGGCAGCCTAGAGGGTTCTGCTATATGTCCAAAAGAAGGAGGCAACCATATATCTGTCAGTTTAAGGAGTTTATGACTCTTTCAGAGTATCAGTTCCTGGTTTGAAGCCTTCTTATCTGCTTAGGGAGGAAGCTTGAGAATTTTATGATGTACCTTTTAAATCATTTAAAAGCAAGTCCTTATCAGGTTTCTCTACAAACGGGAAATTGTTTACACTGGGGTCAATGAATGATGAAGAGACACAGCAATTCTTGACCAGAGTTGAGTGAGAGTTTCTTTAAGATGAAGAAGAGTGATTTCCTGAATTAGCCTGAGGAGAAGCTGATGCTATACCCTATACACTTTAGAATTCATCTGGCTCCTTCTGTCTTTTGTCACATCAGTAAACACTAGTGACTCAGCAAAATTGCAAGATATGCATGTCCATGCATCACACTGCATCCACCATGTTTTACAGAAGATGTGGTGTGCTTTGGATCGTGAGCCATTCCAAGCCTTCTCCATACTTTATTCTCTCCATTATTCTCGTGCAGGTGGAACTTGGTTTCATCTGTCCAAAGAAAGCTGTTTCAGAACTGGACAGGTTTCTTTAGATGTTTTTTGCAAATTCTAATCTGGCCTTTCTATTTTTGAGGCTGATTACTGGTTTGCACCTTGTTGTGAACCCTCTATATTTGTCCTCATATGCATTTGTCCTTCTCTTTACAGTAGACTTAGCTACTGATACACCAACTTCTTGGAGAGTTCTTCACTTGGGTGGATGTTGTAAAGGCATTTTTCTTCACCATGGATAGGATCCTATGATCATCCACCACTTTTATCTTCCATGGACCTCCAGGCCTCTTGAGTTCCCGAGTTCACCAGTGCACTCATTTTTTTCAGAATGTACCAAACTGTTGATTTGGACACTCCTAACATTTCCACCATCTTTCTGATAGATTTCTTCTTTTTTTCAGCCTAAGGATGGTATGTTTCACTTCCATTGAGTGCTCCTTTGACTACATGCTGTGGATTCACAGTAACAGCTTCCAAATACAAATGCCACACCTGGAATCAACTCTAGACCTTTTACCTGCTTGGCCGATGATGTTATAATGAGGGAATAGCCCATGCAGCCCAAGAAATAGCTTATGAGTCAGTTGTCCAATTGGCCAAACCTAGCTTGCATCTATACAGACTGTGAAGGAATCTTCTTGTTTCAGTCCCAGGAGCAAGTGGCTTTGGCCCCTGGTTATATCTGGTTTGGGTTGACAGCCCACTTCATTTTGTTGACCCATTTCAAATCAAGAATGCCTCAAAATGGACTGATTACTCAATGCTGAACACTGGAATGAATGAACAAATTTGGGACTTATCTGTGTGTTGTCTGTCTGTTATGATTTTCTTGTCTATGTGCAGTGACATCAAGCCAAACCCTGAACCACTTCAAAATAAATTCACTGCATGTTTCACAAATACAGTATAAGGGATCTTTGCACTAACTGGGAATTTTTTGATCATTTTCTTCAAACATCCCACCCCCACAGTTTTTGCATATCTGAAACTTTTCTGAATAGCAAGATCGATGAAGATATGTTTGCCATGCCCTGCTACTCTTTATTTAGACGTGACTGGCCTGATGACTCCAGCTGGGGAGGGATTATGATCTACTACTGTGATGCCTTCACCAATACAAGAGTGCCTGAATATGAATATCCACAGCATGAAATGATCTGTATAAGACTCCTCCTTCCTAGCCATAGGGTATTCATATTCTGTATTTGCAGACCTCCATCTGCTGCTGATGCAGTCTATGGTGCTATATCAGATTACATTGATACTATCACAGTTCTCCATCCCAAATATGAAATGATTGTTCTTGGGGATTTGAATGTCCACCGTGAAGAATGGATTGGAAGGAAAAAAAAAAAAACTTCCATGGTGAATTTGTATATAACTTTGCCACAGTCAACAACCTCCAAAAACTTGTCAATGATCCCATTAGAGTTGGGAAGGATGGAATGTGCTCCAAGTGGGATCTCTTCCTCACCACCTCTCCTGACAGCCATGTTGTATCAGTTGGTACTCACCGTGGCTTATCTGGCCATTCTGTTACCACTGTGGCTAACTACAAGATCCCAACACCTAATAAGTCTGGTAAACACAAGGTTTAGCTCTATCACAAGGCTGACTGGGATGGTATGCATTCGTATTTATTTGGTGCCTTGCGTCAAAAGGTCAAAGTGTTGACACTGTGTGAAAGACAACATATGTGATGCCATGGGACTGTTTATGCCATCTAGGCATAATGGAATAAAATGAAACAGACAGCCACAAAGACAAATATATTGATAAATAAAAATACTTTGATAAATATTGATAAATATAAAATACCACCAATCAGCACCATTGGGAGGCAATCCAGCCTTATTAAACAGGTAAAGACATTAAAAAAAAAAAAAAACCTTCCTTGTTTGGTTTATGTTTGGCATTTTAATTGTCATCATGCTACTATGAATGCCTCAGAATTCCAGGTATAGAAGCACAGGCATGAGGCACAAAACAAAAGAAAAAAATAAACCTGAAAATGGGGTGAAGGGACAGAGAAAACTGAAGACGGTAGATGGTAGCACCAGAGACACAAGAAACCATATTAATTAATTATTTATACGCTGATAAAATTTTGCCAAAGACCTTCAGCTTACCGTGTCCATTCTTATTAGAAGCAGCAGTTGTTACAAGTGAGTTCTTTAATTATTAATATCTTGAACTTTGATTTTTTTAGATAGGAGCAAAACTGCCTTCTAAAGTATCACATGATTTGCCTATTTTTAGGATTGTTGCCTTAAACTTTACTTGCCATTACTTGTCTTTTCATTTTCTTCATGCTATGTTTGTGCAGCTGTCTCACAATTCTATTCCCCTTTTCTCTACTGCAGTGACCTTCACATAGCTCCTTTGAACACCCGGGCATGCGGGCACCCATGACCCCCTGTGTGGGAAGTGATTGAAGTGATCAGGGTACATAAAAGACTGGCTGCTATTAATTTTGCCTGGTAAACCTTCACAATAATCTAATGAGACAGCCTTTTAATTGTGCCAACTCTGAGCCCGTGGCGAGTTTGTCTATCGCCAGCATTCTCCATTCTCAGTGAATACCAAGAGACTATCTCACTTCAGCTTCATCAAAGGGGCAGAAAGAGCATGTTGAACTTCACTGTGAATCAGAACAGCCTGTTCTTTATTTTCTTTACTTGCTGTAATTTTTTTTTAGCATTGTTTTCTCAATCATTGTCCATACAAGCATCAAAGTGTATGTCAAGGATAGTGTATCATTAGATATAACACTGCAACACACAGTGAAAGCAGCTAGGACGATCATTGGTGCTCCTCTACCCCCCCTCTCGGACATCTACCACACCCACCTCACCCGCAGAGCCATCAGCATTGTAGGCAACACCTCCCACCCCTTATACTCCCTCTTCAGCCCCCTGCCCTCGGGGAAAAGGTACCAGAGCCTCTGGGCCCGCTCCACAAGACTACTAAACAGCTTTGTTCATCAGGCCATCAGGACCCTGAACTCTACCCCCCCACCCCCACCCACCCCTGGGCCGTAACACACTCACCCACACAATAACTACTTCAGCTGTATGCACAGAAAGACTTGGCACACCAACAGTAATACATCTGCAGCTGTATGTCTCTGCACCTTATTGCCACCATTTGCACAAATGCCATATCTGCTGCTGTCTGTCTGTTACTGAAATATTGATCATGTGCAGTCCAATCTGTCACTGTCTTCACCTACACTACTGCATTGAACTTGCAATTATGGGTTTTACGGCTCCACTTTCTTTGTATATAGGATTGCTGGGTTTTATCTTTTATCTTCATTTGCACTACGGGTAGCATTATTGTATATAGACTGCTGTTGTTGTTTTGAATTTTCTATATTTTTTCTATTTTCTATATTTTCTTTGAATTTTCTATGTAAAGTAAATCAATGACAACTACAATAGTTATTCATCTGCATGGTACTTTTATCTAAAGTCAACATTATAATGGTCTGACAAAGACTCGTTGCACTGTTTTCATGCAACATCATGCACTGTCTGCACAGATTAATGCTTGTTAGCACCAGTGTTGAGCAAGTTACTAAAAATTTGTAACTAATTACAGTTACTGTAGTGTTCTGGACAGGGCTGCAGCCCCCGTCCATGCTTTGTGTTCCATTTTGAGTCATTTATCATGTTTGATGTGTATCCCCTCTGTGTTTGTACAGTCCCGCTCGTCCTGTGCCGCTTTATTACCCTTGATGGTGCTCACCTGTCCTGTGTCTGTTTCATTTGTGGCGTCCTTGTGTTAACGTCATGTTTGTTTCATCACGTTGTCTGGACTATTTGTTATTGTTCATCACTCCATGCTGTCTGGTTATTATTGCTTTTATTTTTACGTGCAGCACTTATTTTCCATTTTCTGTAATAAATCATGGTTTACCAGATTCATCTGGTGAGTGGGTCCTCTTCTTCTTTGACCCGGAGAGGCACACATGACAGATATTAGTAGCTTCTTTTCAAAAGTAATTGAGTTACTTTACCAATTACTGCATGATTAAAGTAATTAGTTACTTGGAAAACTAAATTCCATGTTACTTTTTAATGCATACTTAAATCATCTTGCATACATAGCAAGATAATTTAATTAATGGAATACATTATGGGCTTATTAATGGTAGGCCGAAAACAGACTGTTTCAGATAGAGCTTGACAGACAGTTTTTTATGTTGGTGTTGTTGCATAAGTGTCAGTATGTGTGGCATGAAAACTGTCCATGTTTATCTTACCTTTATTATTCTGGATTAATCCAATGTGCAGTGATCCAAAAAACATGTTCATTATCCACAGTCCAAATGTCTGCTGTGACAGAGATGCGATCCAGTCCGTCAAAATCCTTTTGGAGATCAAAATCCATTTTTGAGTAATCTTTATCCAGGTAGCAAGTAAATGCGTTTTAACTTCAGTGGATCACAGTCTCAGCTGTCTGATGGAAAGTCTCTAACAACTTATCTGGCAATTGTCACGCCTCGCCGCCCATCTGCGGCGCCAGCTGCACGCATACCTGCACCTCATCAGCAGCGAGGGATTTAAGCCGCCTCGCCCTGGGCTTCGGCCTGAAGCCGTCAGTCTTCACTCGCTACGATTGCTGTAAGGAATCTCAACCACTCAGCAAACATTCTGGTAAGAAGCTCTTACCTCATTCTTCTCCCAGTTCTGCTCCCCTGTGCACAGGTGGATTCCCCGGCGGCGGACCACTCCTCTCCGCTTCCATTCCCTCGCTGCTGCACCGGGTGCTCCAGGTCGCTGTCTACCGGACCTCATCCTTGCTGTGCCAGCCACCTGCTATTCCAAGTAAGCCAGTCACCATTTTCATATCTCCTGTGTTGGTGTGGTGCCGTCACCCTTCTCCCTTTGCTTCTCCCATAGGGTTGTCCGGCTGTACGGTCTCCTGCCTCCGTGCCCGACGCAGACGCCACCACCAATACATTCACATCTCGCAGACACACATTCATACACACTTGTTGTTAATAAAGCTATTAGATCTACCCTGAGCCTGCGTGTGTGTCTCCTGAGCCGTGCACTATGTCAGTACGGCTTCAGCAGAGCGGCTCGGCAGACGGCGGGCTCACACGCCGACTTTCCACCCTCGAGGCTCGAGTGGACCTAATAGCCCACCAGCAACAGGTGATTCTCAATCAATTAACCATCATCACTAACCGATTGGACCGCTTGGACCCCCAACAGCCGTTCCCCCCGGCTCGTCTGGGCGGCGCGGCTCCTGCTGCTCCAGCGGCCGTCCAGCCTGTTCCGGTAGCACCGGTTCGGCTCACACCCATTCCGACCCCCGCCCGCTTTAGCGGTAAGCTTGGCGGAGCGCGGGGGTTTATAATGCAGTGTGAGTCCGTGTTCCACCGTGTGCCCGGAGATTTTCCCTCAGACCATAGCCGAATTGGCTACATAGGGAATCTCCTGGAGGGGCGAGCGCTAACTTGGGCTTATGTCGTAATGGCGAGGCCCAGTTACGCCACCCTCACCTATGGCCAATTTGTGAGACAATTCCTGGAAGTCTTTGATCATTCTCGTACCGAGAGCGTTCAGGTCGATCGGCTTCTCAGCCTCCAGCAGGGAAGCCGGTCGGCAGCTGACTACGCGATCGACTTCCGGGTAGCGGTGGAGGAGTTAGGCTGGGATGAACGTTCATTCTGCGGCCTCTTCCTCCGCAGTCTCAATGATGATCTGAGGGACGAACTGGCTGGGCGGGACATCCCGGAGACTTTAGCGGAGCTAACGTCCCTAGCCATCAGCCTGGATAACAGGCTGCACGAGCGCACCTCGGAGCGGAAGTCGTCTTCTTCTCGCTCTCGTGGTGCCTCGTCGCGCCTGTCCCAAGCTCGCCCCCTGGCATCGCCGCCACCATCGCCCCCCGAGGAGTCGGAGCTGATGGTGACTGGCTGGACAAAGCTCCCTCCTGCGGAGAAACAACACCGCCGTGAGTTGGGTCTCTGCATGTATTGCGGAGACAGCCAACACACGGTGGAGCTTTGCCCACAGAAGCCAAACGGCGGGGTCCGCGAGTCACTATAGGGGGCCTCGCGGACATCAACTGGTTAAATCCCCTCTCCCAATTGAAGCTGCCCGTCCGATTTTGTCACAACTCCACTGGGCACCTCACTCACGCACTGGTGGATTCGGGCGTGGAAGGCAGCTTTATTTCACAAAGCCTGGCAACCCGATAGGGCATCCGTTGCCAAGCCCTCAAATCTCCTCTCGCCCTGGTCAACCTCTCCCATGTCTCCCTGGGGAGAGTAACACATCAGACCGTCCCTGTTCCTGTGATCATCTCTGGGAACCACAGGGAGGAAATCACCTTCTACATCCTCCCCAACTCTGTGTCGCCCGTCATCCTGGGGTACCCCTGGCTTCGCCTCCATAACCCCGTCCTGGATTGGAAGTCTGCCAGGGTATCGGCATGGAGTACCTTCTGCATGAGCACCTGCCTGCAATCTGCTGCCTGCTCTCCGTCCTCTTCTCCAACTCCTATGGACGCTGCGCCCCCGGATCTCTCCCTGGTGCCATCAGAATTTCACGACCTGGGTATGGTTTTCAGCAAATCTAAGGCAATGTCTCTTCCCCCACACAGGCCCTACGACTGTGCGATCAACATCCGCCAGGGGGCGCCCTTACCCTCTGGGCGACTCTACAGCCTATCGACGCCGGAGAAGGAGACCATGAATTTCTACCTCAAGGAATTGCTGAGTGCTGGAACTATCCGTCCCTCATCTTCTCCATTAGGCGCAGGATTCTTCTTCGTGGGCAAGAAGGACGGTTCCCTCCGTCCTTGTTTCGACTACCGCACCCTGAATGATATCACAGAGAAGGATCGCTACACCCTCCCACTTATGGACACCGCCTTCCACTCCCTCCAGGGGGCGACTTGGTTCACCAAGCTGGATCTACGCAGCGCATACCACCTCGTCCGGATCCGGGAGGGAGATGAGTGGAAGACAGCCTTCCGTACCCCGAACGGCCACTTCGAGTACCTGGTGATGCCGTTCGGGTTGACCAACGCTACAGCCGTCTTTCAGCGCCTAATAAATGACGTCCTCCGGGATTTCATTGGCCTATTTGTGTTCGTCTACCTGGATGACATCCTCATCTTCTCCAAATCCAGGGACGAGCACCGGGTCCATGTGAGGCGGGTCCTCCAAAGGCTGCTGGAGAACCGGCTGTATGTGAAGGCTGAAAAATGTGAATTCTACGCTAAGACAACGTCCTTCGTCGGGTTCGTCATCTCCCACGATGAGGTGCTTCCGGACCCAGTGAAGGTGAAGGCGGTGGTGGAATGGCCTACACCTACATCGAGAAAACAGGTGCAACAATTCATTGGGTTTGCAAACTTCTACTGCCGCTTTGTCCCAAATTTTGGCACTGTCGTCGGCCCTCTGACCCGCCTCACGTCCCTTAAGGTCCCGTTCCGGTGGACCGAAGAGGCCGCGGCTGCTTTCCAGGCGCTGAAGGCGGAGTTCTCCTCCTCCCAGGTCCTTAGCCAAGTCGACCCGTCGCTGCAATGCATCGTGGAAGTGGATGCTTCGGACACGGGAGTGGGGGCGGTTCTATCTCAGCGGTCGCCAGATGACGGAGTCAAACAGCCCTGCGCCTTCTTCTCTCGGCGCTTGTCCCCGGCGGAACGGAACTATGACGTGGGGGACAGAGAGCTCCTCGCCATCAAGCTCGCGCTGCAGGAGTGGCGTCACTGACTAGAGGGGGCGGACCTGCCATTCGTGGTCCTAACGGACCACAAGAGCTTGGAATACTTGAGATCTGCCAAGCGCCTGAACGCCCGCCAGGCGCGTTGGTCCTTGTTCTTTGCCAGGTTCCGTTTTAACATCACCTTCAGGCCTGGCTCCAAGAACGGCCTGCCCGACGCCCTCTCTAGGCAATTTGCCCCTGAGGCGTCTGAGGACACGGTCCACACCATCCTGCCCAGGTCGTGCATCGTGGGAGCCGTCACTTGGGACATTGAAAGCAAGATCCGGAAGGCGCAGGAAGTGGAACCTGACCCTGGCGGCGGACCGGAGGGGAGGCTTTTCGTGCCATCCACGGTTCGGGGGGAGGTCATCAACTGGCTACATACATCTAAGCTCACCTGCCACCCTGGTTCCTCCCGGATGATCGACCTCCTTCAACGGTCCTTCTGGTGGCCGGGCCTACGGAAGGACGCTGCCCGCTACGCCCGGGCCTGCCCTGTATGTGCCACCAGTAAGTCAGGTAATGCCCCTCCAGCAGGTTTGCTCCAGCCTCTGCCTGTACCTGGCAGGCCCTGGTCGCATATTGCCCTGGATTTCGTCACCGGACTCCCACTCTCTAACACCTTCGACACCGTCCTGACCATCGTAGACCGTTTCTCCAAGGCGGCGCACTTCATCCCGCTACGAGGTCTTCCATCTGCCCTGGAGACGGCGGACCTCCTAGTCCAACACGTGGTCAGGCTTCACGGGATTCCGGTGGACGTGGTCTCGGACCGGGGGCCCCAATTTTCCTCAGAGGTTTGGAGGTCATTTTGCAACGCCCTGGGAGCCAAGGTAAGCCTCTCCTCTGGCCATCACCCCCAAACCAACGGGCAGTGTGAGCGGACCAACCAGGAGCTGGAGGCTGTGCTCCACTGTGTCACTGCGTCCAAGCCTGCATCCTGGAGTAACCATCTCGCCTGGGTTGAGTACGCCCACAACACCGCCCGCTCTTCTGCCACAGGGATGTCTCCCTTTAAGGCGTCCCTGGGCTACGACCCCCCTCTTTTCCCAGCGCAGGAGAGTGAGGTAACTGTTCCCTCAGTTCGGGCACACCTCAGGCAGTTCCGCTCCATCTGGGCGTCAGCGCGCAATGCGCTTTTACCCACGGCGGAGCGCAACAGAACCACGGCGGACCGGCACAGAAGACCTGCCCCAGCGTACCAGGTGGGTCAGCGTGTCTATGTGTCAACCCAGGACGTCATTTTAAAGGGTGAGAGGAGGAAGCTGGCACAGCGTTTTATGGGCCCATACCCCATCACCAGGATTATCAACCCGGTGGCTGTGCGTGTAGCTATTCCCCCCTCCCTCCGCATCCATTCCACCTTCCACGTTTCCAAGGTGAAGCCGGCAGTCTCCGATCCCCTTTGCCCTCCTCCTGCTGCGCAGCCCGCGCCCCGGATGATTGATGGCCACCCGGCCTGGCCTGTCTCCTCCATCCTGGACTCCCAGCGCCGGGGTCGTGGGTTGCATTACTTGGTGGACTGGGAGGGTTATGGCCCTGAACATCGGCAATGGGTAACCTCGTCATTTGTGTTGGACCCGTCCCTCCTTACTGAGTTCCACCGAGCGCACCCAGAGAAACCAT
The DNA here is from genome assembly GCA_020510985.1 of Pholidichthys leucotaenia. NCBI lineage: Eukaryota > Metazoa > Chordata > Actinopteri > Cichliformes > Pholidichthyidae > Pholidichthys > Pholidichthys leucotaenia. Next base: position 362,419,496 of record CM035836.1, on the reverse strand, counting down.
CGCCAGGAGGCGCTGCTAGAGGGGGGAGTACTGTCACGCCTCGCCGCCCATCTGCGGCGCCAGCTGCACGCATACCTGCACCTCATCAGCGGCGAGGGATTTAAGCCGCCTCGCCCTGGGCTTCGGCCTGAAGCCGTCAGTCTTCACTCGCTACGATTGCTGTAAGGAATCTCAACCACTCAGCAAACATTCTGGTAAGAAGCTCTTACCTCATTCTTCTCCCAGTTCTGCTCCCCTGTGCACAGGTGGATTCCCCGGCGGCGGACCACTCCTCTCCGCTTCCATTCCCTCGCTGCTGCACCGGGCGCTCCAGGTCGCTGTCTACCAGACCTCATCCTTGCTGTGCCAGCCACCTGCTATTCCAAGTAAGCCAGTCACCATTTTCATATCTCCTGTGTTGGTGTGGTGCCGTCACCCTTCTCCCTTTGCTTCTCCCATAGGGTTGTCCGGCTGTACGGTCTCCTGCCTCCGTGCCCGACGCAGACGCCACCACCAATACATTCACATCTCGCAGACACACATTCATACACACTTGTTGTTAATAAAGCTATTAGATCTACCCTGAGCCTGCGTGTGTGTCTCCTGAGCCGTGCACTATGTCAGCAATCAGTTGGTTTAATTTGTGCTGGGTCACAAAATGTCCAGATGCATACCTGTGCATACAAGCTGTGGGTGTTCAGATAAGAATATTTCCACTTTACATCCTGCCATGGGTGTTCAGAAACAGTCGATCCATGTCATAGTGTTAGTTGTTAGCGTAGCTAGCTGTTACTTAGCAATAGCTTTGTCGGAGCTTGTTGCTGTTTTCAAGCACTTTTTAAAATTGCAGTAGGACTTGATTGGCACTTAACTTGCAACTCACCAATATGCTTTTGTCCTTAACTGCAACAAAGGAAAACTAATCGGTGTATTTCTACAAAAACAAAGTAGCTTCATCTCTTCCTCTGCTCAAAGTGATTGAGATTCAGGCTCTTTGCAACAGGTCACATTGACTGACGCCGACGTCTCAGCTTTGGTTGTGTCAGTTTGTGTATTCATTTATTTGCACTAAAAATATCTATCCATATTAGTAAAATGAGTAATGAGTAATGAGTAACACATCTAATCAAATTTCAGTAACAGTAGCACATTACTGAATTTTTAAACAGTAATTTTGTTACACAACAAGCTACTGCAAAAGTAGTGGTGTGTTACTACCAAGACTGGTTTGTACAGACAAATAAAGATATGTTATGAGAAATTTTTTGTCAGTCTCTCGTATTGCTTTGAGTAGTAAACCATATTTCACTTCAGGACTTCAAGACCGACCTGCGCTTCCTGAGCTTCGCCGTCATGGCTCTGCAGGAGGCCAGCGAGGCCCACCTGGTGGGTCTCTTCTTCGCTAAGAGGGTCACCATCATGCCCAAAGACTTCCAGCTGGCCCGCCGCATCCGCGGAGAGAGAGCTTAGACTTTCTGCTGCACATTCACCAACCATAATGCTCCGCACTGTGTGTCTATATATATATATATATATATATATATATTTATAGTAATATGTACATATGTTTACTAGCTGTTCTTGTTTTTTTCTTGCCTTCTGATTGTTGTTCTGAGTGTTGCTATCCCTGTGCTGTTGCAATCCTGGAATTTCCCCATTGTGGGACTAATAAAGGCTTATCTTATCTTATCTTATCTTATCTTATTTGTTTATTGCAAAATAATGATAGGCATACTCCAGTGATAATAAAATACAAAACAATAAATGAATGAATTAAACAGGGACCCAATGTATTTGTCATAACCATATTTCATATATACAGAAGTCATGGAGCCAGTTTCACCAACTCCCACCCCAATACCAGTGAAGTTGGGAAGTTGTGTAAAATGTAAATTAAAAAAAAATACAATGATTTAAAAATCCTTTGAAACCTATATTCAGTTGAAAACACTACAGAGTGTCACTAGCTGAGCACTGGAAGTTTCCACCATGCTCAGTCTGGTGGCTTTTTTCTCTGTATTTATGCCCCAGATTATCAATCAGCATTTTCTCCTGCCTGCACTGATATCCACACCTGTGGCATATTGTGTTATGCCATATTTAAGACCGCTGCGCTTTCCTGTCCTCGTCTTGACTCAGCTGACTTTTGTGACTCTTGGAACTTCTGTGATTCTTTCTGTGTAAGTTTAAACATACTTTGTCTTCGTTTCTTTACTGTGTTGTCCCCTCGTGTTTTTGTATTGTTTTTTGGACTTTATGTTTTTCAATAAACCTCACAACTTCACAGTCCGGTCTTCCTCTCTGCCCCAAGGGGCAAACTATGACAGAAGACCATGGCCAGTATTAGACCCAGCTGCTGTAAGTTGTGGGTTTTTGTTTTTCCTTTTTATTTTTTTATTTTCACTCACCTGGAGCTCATTATGTCCCCAGTGCTCCGGCCTCCTCCAACTAAAGGGAGATTGGCAACGGGCTCCCCGAGCCTGGAGGAGGAGTGGGCTGCCGACTTCATCCAGAGTTTTGTGGATGAAGATCTCGCCACCTGCGGACCCAAAAAGACCTAGGAAAGCATGAATGGAGTGGTGGTGATCCTGGATGCACACCCTGGTCTGTGGAAATATTCCCAATACGTGGAACTGTTGTCCACGGTTTCCGCGCTTCAGTGGTCGTTTCCCGGGCTGACGATGGGGCCCACTTCAGTGGAGCCAAAGCCGACGTGGAGGCGCTCTCCACAGCAGACGTCCTTCTCCCCTCCCTGTTCGCCAGCTTCGCCTCCAGCTTCCACGTCGCCAGCTCCAAGACGCCATCATCCAGCTCCGGGCAGCTGGAAGAACGTCTATGCCTCCCTGTCAGCAGCTCCCCCCTTCGCCGAGGGAGAAGACCTCAGCAGCAGTGCCCTCTGTGCCATTTTCCCCTCCAGCTGCCTTGCCAGCATCAACTTTTTCTGCTGTTGCTGCCTCCCCCTTCTCCTCGGCATCCTTTCCAGTTGTTGAGGGCTTGGCTGTTTCTCCCCCGGCTCTACCCATCTCTGTGCCTGCAGGGGTGGCTTCTCCACAATCCTCTGAGGGGCCCATGTCCACCGTAGCCACAGAGAGGGATGACTGCAAACCAGCTGCAGCAGAAAGCATCATGCCCCGGGAACACAGGCAAGTGTTTTTTTTTTTCCATTCTCTCTCATTTAAACATGAATTACCTTGTCTGATTCCAAGAGGGGAGGCTCAGGCTGTGCAGTCCCCTGAGTCCTCACTGTCTGCTGCAGCCACACACCCTTTACCTGCTGTCTCTGTGTCTTCCCTATCACCCCTGAGTGTCCGCCGGCCCCGGAACTGAACCACTGGATGATGGAGGAGCCTATGGCTCTGGAGGACCTTGTTCTAGCCCTGCAGCTGCACAATGGATGGAAGGAAAGTGGTGAACCCAAGCTGCGCCGACTACAGAGAATCCCAGGGCTTCAGCTAAAAAGGAAGCAGTGCCAGCAGGGAGCCAACCCCCTGTTGCCACGCAGGGCAAGCCACCTGCGTGGACCACATCACTGAGAGGTCCCAGAACTGCACCGACTACCATGTCTGCTGCAGGGGCCGCCACAGCAGAGTTGGAGCTGGATCTCCAGAGGGCCAGGCCCAAGGCACCATCGTCTTGATCGACGGAGTTTTGGACGGCGGTGGAGCTTGAGCTCAGGCAAGTGCTCTCCCTCGTTTTTCTTGTGTCTGTGTTGGAGAAATCTTGTCTGGCTCTTTGTGAGGAGAGCCAGGTGCAGCCATCAGCTGCACCTGAGGTCACCTCGCTGGACTCCGGTGCTGCTGGTGACCCTGACCCTGTTTCCCTGCCTGTTTTCTCTGAGTCTTTCCCCAGGGTCACCAAGGATATTCCACCCTTGCCAGATGTTTCTGTGGGTCCAGGCTCGCCGCTCGAGATCGCCGTGGGTCCAGCTCCCCCTGCTGAGGTCCTCGAGGGTGCTGCTTCCTTCTCTGTGGAGGGTGTCATGGATGCTTTGCTCCAGCCTGGAACCACCGAGGGTGCAGTTCCACTCCAGCCCGGAGCCACCAAGGGTGCAGCTCCTTCTCAGTCCAGGTCTCCGTGGGTGCCGTGTCCCAGTTGGGGACCGTTGTGGGTGCTAGGCCCCAGGCTAAGACCTACTTGGGTGCTGCGCTCCAGTGTTGGCCCGTCATGGGTGTTACACTCCAGCCCAGGGGCCACCGTGGGTGCAGCCTTAGCCCAGTCCGGGCACACCAAGGATGCCGCCTTGGCCCAGTCCTGACCCACTGTGGGTGCAGCCTTGGCCCACTCCGGACCCACCGCGGGTGCAGCCTTGGTCCAGTCCGGACCCATTGTGAGTGCTGCCTCGCTCCAGTTCGGAGCCTCCAAGGGTGCTGCAGTGTCCCATTCCGAGACCGTCGAGGGTGCTGGTGGCTGGTCCAACACCATCGTGGTTCACCCTCCTCTGCCGGACGCTGTCGTGGTTCCCCCTCCTCTGCCAGATGTTGTTGTGGTTCCCCCTCCTCAGCCTGAGGTCGTTGTGGTTCCTTCAACTCCCCTTTCCTGCTTGCTGTTTGCCCTTCCCTTCGGGCGGCCGCCTCCTGGACCACATTTCCTGTTCAGTTGGCTGAAGAACTCTGGCAGGCCACCCGACAGACTGTGCTGCAGAGTTGGTTGGCCCATGTTCTCTGGGAGGCCACCCGACTTGTTTTGTCATACTATCTGGTGGACCTGGGACTCTGGTTGCCCGCCTGAACTGTTCAGCTCCTTGGTCCAGGGGACTTAGAGGGGTTGAGGGTTTGCCTGGTGTGGGTCCTGAGCGGGGTTTTGTTTCATTCCCTCCTAGCCTTCCCCCCCACCCACCCTGGGTGGGTTATTGTTGTGCTCCTGTTGGGGGGGGGGGGCTCTTTCTTTTTCTTTTGATGTTACCCTAGGGTGTCTGGGGCCCACCCCTTGAGAAGGGAGCTCTGTCATGAGCTGACCACTGGAGGTTTCCACCATGTTCAGTCTTGTGGCTTTTTTCTCTGTATTTATATTTATTTGTTGTATTATTTTGTGTCTTTTTCAGTTTCAGTATTCCCGTACTGTTTTCTACTTTTCTATTATGTTTCAGTTTTGTTATGCTCATGCTTTGTACCATTTGCAATTATTTATCAATCTGTATTTAGTGATGTTTTCCTTTATACTCTTACTGTGGTGTTCTTTCCCGGGGTTGACAGCTGTCAGGTGGCGTTTCTGGGTTGGTGCGCTGTGTGGGCATCACCCTGTCAGCTGTCAAGTCCAATCGCCTCTCTCTCATTTCTCCCAGCTGCCCCAGATTACACTGGTCAACACTAAATTTATTATCTAAGTTTTTTTTTAGCTGATTTAGAACAATTTTGATGTGCTGAATCCAAAAATCACATTGGTTTTGTTCAATCAGGTCAACTTTTTGAACTATGGCCACATGTTTTTTAGGCTTTTGTTTACATGTACGGGTATTTTCACATTATATGATGCAAAATTCTTTTTTATTTCTTGAAATTCTCTGAACTTTGAACAATGATGATGTAACATTCAATTTACGTGTACTTCAATTCAACTTTATTTATATAGCGCCATTTCACAACAACAGTCATCTCATAGCACTATCAACTGTAGGGAGGACCCCCACAGTTGCAGAAAGACCCCAGCAATCAGGCGATCCCCTGTGAGCAAGCACTTGGCGACGGTGGAGAGGAAAAACTCCCTTTTAACAGGAAGAAACCTCCAGCAGAACCAGGCTCAGGGAGGGGCAGTCATCTGCTGCGACTGGCTGGGGGGTGAGGGGATAGAGAAGAAGAAAAGAACAGACATGTAGAGAGCAAACAGCACGATGGGGACTCAATCTATGGGAGAGAACAAACAAATGTTAATGACCAGCAAAAAAAAAAATATTTCATAGAGAGTGAGGAAAGGAGTGAGGCCCAGTGCATTACTGGAGGTCCCCCGGCTGACTAAACCTATTAGCAGCATAACTAAGGGAGGGTTCAGAAAACACATGATCCCTCCCTAATTGTAGGCTATATCAAAAAGGTAGGTTTTAGCCCTATTCTTAAAAACAGAGATCGAGTCTGACTCCCGAATCCAGATTGGCAGCTGATTCCACAGGAGAGGAGCTTGATAACTGAAGGCTCTGCCTCCCATTGTACTTTTGGAGATTCTAGGTATTACAAGTAAACCTGCATTTTGGGAGCGTAGTGCTCTGTTAGGATGATACGGTAGTATCAGATCTTTTAAATAAAAAGGAGCCTGATTGTTTAGAGCTTTGTAAGTAAGAAGAAGGATTTTAAACTTAATTCTAAACTCTATGGGAAGCCAATGAAGGGAGGCCAGAACCGGAGAGATATGATCTCTCTTTCTAGTACCTGTTAAAACTCTTGCTGCAGCATTTTGGATCAGCTGAAGACTTTTTAAAGATGTTTTAGGACAACCTGATAATAAAGAATTACAATAATCTAATCTCGAGCTAACAAAAGCGTGGATCAGCTTCTCAGCATCACTCTGAGACAAGATGCTCCTAATCTTGGCAATATTACGCAAATGATAGAAGGCAGTCTTAGAAACAAATTTAATATGTGAATTGAAGGACAAATCCTGATCAAAAATAACTCCAAGGTTCCTCACAGAGCTATTAAGAGAAAGAGTAACTGCATCCAAACTGAAAGTTTGATTTGGAAAGGAATTTCTAAGGTTTTTTGGACCAACAAGAATGACTTCAGTCTTATCTGAATTTAATAGCAGGAAATTACAAGTCATCCAAACTTTGATTTCCTTAAGACAGGCTTCTAACTTGGCTAATTGATTAGTATCATCTGGCTTCATTGACAGGTATAATTGTGTGTCATCTGCATAACAGTGAAAATGTATACAGTGCTTTCTAATAATGTTGCCTAACGGAAGCATATATAAACTAAAAAGAGTAGGGCCAAGCACAGATCCCTGTGGAACTCCATGACTAAGCTTTGAGCTGAGAGAAAACTCATCATTTACATGAACAAACTGGAACCTATCAGATAAATAAGATCTAAACCACTGCAACGAAGTTCCATTAAGTCCAACATAGTGTTCTAATCTATCAAGTAGAATATTATGATCAATAGTATCAAAAGCTGCACTAAGATCTAAAAGGACAAGTACAGAAACTAGTCCATTATCAGATGCAATGAGGAGGTCGTTAGTGACCTTCGCTAAGGCTGTTTCAGTGCTATGATGGATTCTAAACCCAGATTGAAACTCCTCAAATAAACCATTTCCCTGCAGGTGGTCAAATAATTGCGTAGCAACAACTCTTTCTAAGATTTTTGAAATGAAAGGGAGATTAGAGATTGGTCTATAGTTAGCTAAAGCTCCTGGATCTAGCGTTGGCTTTTTGAGTAAGGGTTTAATTACAGCCGTTTTAAAAGCCTGCGGTACATGGCCTGAAGTTAATGAAGAATTGATTATATGAAGAATAAAGCTACCAATAAGTGGGAAGACTTCTTTAAATAACCTGGTAGGAATAGGGTCTAAAAGACAAGTTGAAGGTTTGGATGAGGAAACTATTTTGTCTAACTCACAAAGGTCGATTGGAGTAAACTCATCAAGACAGAGATCAATAGAAGGAGTTGTAGTAGTTACAGTATTTAAGTTAACTGTGGGAAGAATCTGATTGATTTTATCTCTGATGGATGAAATTTTATTATTGAAAAAGTTCATAAAGTCCTGACTAGTAAGCTCTAAGGGGATGCTAGGATTGACAGAGTCCTGACTCTTTGTCAACCTGGCTACAGTACTGAAAAGAAACCTGGGATTATTCTTGTTCTCTTCTATTACTTACCTTTATCAATGTCTACTATTCAATTAACAGTACAACTGTACAACTGCTGTACAACTGCTACAAACCTGACCTGATCGAAAGAAACGTATGTCATTTTCGAATTCAGTGGTGCAAAATTGTCTTAAATCAGTTGAAAAAACACAGACAACTTACAAAAAATCATTTTTATGTTGTGTTATCAATCAGTATTTACTCCTGCCTTCTCTAATATCCATACCTGTGACATATTATGTAATGCCTTATTTAAGACCGCTGTGCTTTCCTATCCTCGCTGCAGTCTTAACCCCTTGCACTCCGGTCAATTTCCCTAAAAATGCCAAAAAATAACGTGCCCAAAGTAAATCAAAAGCTGTTCTTCAACCCTTTGCAGCATCTTCATGGGGTTGGTCTCATTTAAAAGAAAACACTTTGAATTTTTTGGCAAAACAGTCATAATCTCTCTAAGTGCTCCAGCCACTGAGTAACAGTCATCTAAACATACTGAACTTGAAGAAAATAAATTTCGCCTGGGTGTTTTTTTGGATACAAATGCTTGCAAATAACACAAAGCTTCAGATCCGGGCTGGAAAATGCAACAGAAATGTAGAACTAAGTGTTATCCAGCTGAGGTCAAAATTTTGTAACAATACCACAAAAAATGAATATATTACACAGCTTTGTTCTCAGGTAGTTCCCAGGCGTTTTTGAACAGTGCCAAATTGTGCCAAATGGCACAGTTTGGAAAAACGTCTGTAACTTTTGAATGATTCAATATAGAAGCTTGATCTTAGGCTCTAATGAAAGGTGACACTCAGGGCTCTGTGTGTGTGTGTGGGGGGGGGTTATTTATTAATTCATTCATGAATGAAAGAACAAACAAGCCCCCACACACAAAGAAGCATGCCATGTAAAAAATGTGTGGCTTTTTTTTTACAAGAAAAAATAACGTACAGTACATTAAAAATTATTCTAAAATATTTGTAATGTAGAAGATAACAACTCCCACCCCCCGCTACAGAGGACGGCCATCGGCCATCGCTACATGACGGAATAGTTATGTGGCGATGTGGCGACTGCGGCGCAGTCACCGCGGTCACCGCGGCTCCCCCCCCTCGCTACAGAAGAGTAGCGGGGGGGGGCATTGTACCGCATCGCACGAACCGTGTACCGCGGCGCACGGACTTCGGACTTCGTGCGCCGCACAGTTGTAATTTACCGATCGGTCAAAAGCCATTTTTGATTACAATTTTCAGGGATAAAGAATAATTTAGCTTATAACACTTACCTGTTCACAGCAGCAGCGTAGCTGGTGAACTTCTCTTCCTCATTGTCAGACGAACGCGACGCTGGTCCGCTTGTTACGGACTCGTGGTTCTGGTTTCGCGACCCGGTCAAAACATAATTCCATTATTGCGGTTTTGCACTTCCATGATTGCGGTTTTGGTGAACGATTTTTCAAAACAAATAACAGTAGTAATTCAAAAAGACTGGCCTTCATCGTCGGCCTCCGTCGGTCTATGATGACCATGGAAGAGAATCCTAAACGTCTATTCTGTTGGAATAAAAAAAAAAAAGCACCGCCTGTGGCTGAACAGGCCGATGCGCAAATGGCAGTCCCTGTCACACAGGTCGCACTTGTGGGTGGTCTCCGTGCTGCTGGGTCTGTGGCGGTTCTTCCTGCGGGTCCTTTTTTCATCTGCTGCAGCAGTCAGTCTCTCTTCACCCGCCTTGAGCTGTCTGGTCAGGGTGCCTCTCCATTTGGAGCGGTCCGTTGCAAGGTCCTCCCAGCGCTCTGTGTTGATATACAGGGCCTTCATGTCTCTCTTGCAGACGTCTCTAAAGCGCAGCTGTGGGCGGCCAACGTCTCTCCTGCCAGTTGCCAGTTCTCCGTAGAGGATGTCTTTTGGGATTCTGCCATCTTCCATACGGTGAACGTGGCCTAGCCAGCGGAGCCTGCGCTGCCTGAGTAGAGTGAACATGGAGGGAAGGCCGGCGCGGGACAGAACTTCTGTGTTGGACACTTTGTCCTGCCAGGATATGTCCAGGATGTGGCGAATGCAGCGCAAGTGGAAGGAGTTCAGTCTCTTTTCCTGCCGGGCGTATGTTGTCCATGTCTCACTCCCATAGAGCAGTGTGCTGATGACGCAGGCGTTGTACACTGCCATCTTCGTCTTGACAGAGAGTTTGGGATTCTCCCACACTCGTGTGGTGAGGCGAGCGAGTGTGAAGGCTGATTTTCCAATCCTCTTGTTGATCTCTGTATCAAGGGAGAGGTTGTTGCTGATCGTGGACCCCAGGTACGTGAACTGATTCACAACCTCCAGCTCGTAGTCGTCGATGGTGATGGTTGGTGGTGCTTCCATGCCTTGAGCCAAGACGTTAGTCTTCTTCAGGCTGATGGTAAGCCCGAAGTCCTTGCATACCTGGGAGAAGCGGTCCATCAGGGTCTGAAGCTCCTGCTGTGTGTGGGTTGCGACTGCAGCGTCGTCTGCGAACAGCATGTCTCTGATTAGAGCCTCGCGTACTTTGGTTTTGGCTTTCAGGCGGGCGAAGTTGAAAAGCCTGCCGTCAGACCTTGTGTGCAGGTAGATTCCCTCTGTTGCTGTGCTGAAGGCATGCCTCAGGAGCATAGCAAAGAAAATCCCAAAGAGGGTTGGCGCAAGTACACAGCCCTGTTTCACTCCGCTGCGTATGTTGAATGGCTCTGAGACGTTGCCATCGTGCTGCACTATCCCCTGCATGTTGGTGTGAAACGATTCGATGAGGCTTTGCAACTTTGGTGGGCATCCTATCTTTGGCAGGATCTTGAGAAGGCCCTCTCTGCTGACCAGATCGAACGCTTTGGTGAGGTCGATAAAGGCGACGTACAGGTGCATGTTCTGTTCTCTGCATTTCTCCTGGAGTTGGCGGATGGAGAATATCATGTCTACCGCCGATCGCGCAGCGCGGAAGCCACACTGAGACTCGGGGTAGACACGTTCGGCAAGCTTCTGTAGACGAACGAGAACAACTCGTGCGTAGACTTTGCCAACAACGCTGAGGAGGGAGATGCCCCTGTAGTTGTTGCAGTCGCTTCTCTCCCCTTTGTTTTTGTAGAGGGTGATGATCTTGGCATCCCTCATGTCCTGTGGTATGGCACCTTCTTTCCAACACTGGCAGAGGACGTCATGCAATGGCAGCAGTAGGGCGGTCTTGCAGTGCTTGATCAGGTCAGGGGGTATGCCGTCGTTGCCGGGTGCCTTGCCAGCGGCCAAGCTATCAATGGCCTTGCTGAGTTCGTCGATGGTTGGCTCGGCGTCAAGTTCGTCCATGGATGGCAGGCAGTCGATGGCATCAAGGGCTGACGGTGTCACGGTGTTCTCTCTGGAGTAGAGGTCGGAGTAGTGTTCCACCCATCTCTCCATCTGCTTGTTCTTTTCTGTGATCATCTCCCCAGTGGAGGATTTGAGGGGGGCCGTCTTGCTCTGAGCCGGACCAAATGCTTTCTTGATCCCATCGTACATACCACGGATGTTCCCTGTTATGGCAGCGGTTTGAATGTCTTGGCTGAGCTGAGTCCAGTACTCGTTGGCACAGCGCCGAGCAGTCTGCTGAACTTTGCTTCTCGCAGCCCTGAGAATCTGGAGATTCTTCTCGTTTGGGTACTTCTTGTACTCAGCAAGTGCTGAGCGCTTGGCTTCAATGACGGGGGTCATCTCGGTCAACTTGGCATCAAACCAGTCCTGTGACTTCGAGGTCTTCCTCCCAAAGGTAGCCAAGGCTGTGCGGTGGATGGTGTTTTGCAGCACTTCCCACTTCTGCTTTGCAGATTCTCCTTCTTGTGGTACACCAAGTTCCTTCTCAAAGGTGGAGGCAAACTGCTCAACAAGTTCTGGTTGAGCCATCTTGCTGGTGTCAATCCGTGCCTTTCCAGGCTGTCTAGCACGATGGAATTTCTTCAGCTGCAGCTTGACCTTGCAACACACCAATGAATGGTCTGTGTCGCAATCTGCACTCTGGAACGAACGGGTGATTAGCACGTTCTTCAGTGAGGTGCGCCTGGTCAGGATCAAGTCCAGCTGGTGCCAGTGCTTTGAGCGTGGATGTTGCCAGGAAGCCTTGTGTTGGGGCTTGGTCTTGAAGAACGAGTTTGTGATGCACAGATCATGATATGTGCAGAACTCGAGCAGCCGCTGTCCGTTGTCGTTTATTCTGCCCACGCCAAAAGGTCCAAGACAGGAGGGCCAGGAGTCGTGGTCAGCACCCACTCTGGCATTGAAGTCTCCAAGGAGAATGAGTTGTTCAGAGTTGGGGATGGTCCTGACAGTTGTTGCGAGATTCTCGTAGAACTCGTCTTTTGCCTCTGGTGTGGCTGTCAGTGTTGGGGCATACACACTGACGAGGGTGACTGGGCCTTGAGTGGTGTTCAGGCGGAGGGTGAGGAGTCATGCAGAGCCAGTGCTGCCCAGTTCCACCATCTTCAGCAAGGTGTTCTTCACTGCGAAGCCCACTCCGTGTTCCCTGTGTTCGTTGCTGCCCTTTCCCTGCCAGTAGAATGTGTAGTCCTTCTCTCTCAGTGTGCCTGCGTCAGCCAACCGTGTTTCCTGGAGAGTGACAATATCCACTCCCAGTCTCTTCAGCTCATTATTGATGATGGCAGTCTTCCTGGTGTCGTTGATGTCCTTGAGGTTAGCAGCGAGTCCTGTCATCATAGTGTGGACGTTCCAAGTTCCCAGTTTTAGAGTTGGTCTCTTTTGTTTTATTGTCTTGCCTGGTGCAAAGGTTCTCAGCCTGCTGTTCGGACTTCTCCTCATCCCCATGCACCCAATGAGGAAAGCAAGCTGTGGCGGAACAACACCTTATTGGCTGGGGGCTGCCCAGCTTGAGGCGGGCAGTAGCTGTCCAGTGAGATCCGATGATCCCTCCCACCGTCGGGAACAACCCCTGGCGCCGCGCTCTACGCCAATTGAGCGGTGGCTTATAACCGGTAACTGTCATTCCCCGTGTTTTTTCTACGCCAAAGGCAAAGCTGGAGTGTCCTCTCCAGTGATCCGGTGTTCTACCTTCCAGCGTTGGCGTTGGTAGGATTCAAGCCTGGGCAGGAAGATATGGAGGACAAGATGTTGCCCATGCAGCATGTCCCCCCTCTCCACGTCACTGATGAATCCAAAGGAACAGCAGGGCTGCTACAGTTTGGCACCAGTGCCGTTGCAGGAGCTGCCAGAACGATGTTGAGCACAACATAGAACTGCCTTAGGGGCTCCGACTCCGGATTTTTCCTCAGGGTTGACTCCTGAAGCCTTTCCCGTGACCGGGTATGCTGCAAGGCAGCGGAGGTTTGAAATCAGGGTTTACCTTCCCCTAGATGGGCTACCTTCCCAGGTTGACGAGCCACCATCTACCCGAAGCATCTGGTTTTAAGGTGCCAGAGATCCGCCCTCGCCCCTTCTCCTATTAGTAAAAGCAGTTCCGCCGGGCTTAGAGACTAAACCACACGGGCAGGCTAGGAGTTGGACTTAGTTGTCAGAGGCTTTTCGAGACGCATGCCATAAGGAGCATTTTATGAGCACTGGGAGCTTAACCCCAGTGCCGCTCCTGGCTATGACAACCTTGGAACCTTTATGTATACCTATACCTCTAGGTATACCTTTATGTAAACAATAAAACAGTAAAAAAAAAATATGGTAATGCGTTGGACTGAAGATTAAAATTGTAATACAATTAACTGACAATTGGTCATTTTTGACCCCAGAGGACAAAAGGTGCATTGCAATTGGGAGGACATTATGAGGGTTAAGAACAATGCTTCTCCACGTACAGCTACAAGGAATTTAGGTTTTTTTTTTTATCTACAGTCCACAATATCTTTAAAAGATTCAGAGAATCTGAAGAAATTTCTGGACATAAGCAACAAGACTGAAAATCAACACTGAATGCGCCTGACCTTCGATCGCTCAGGCAGCACTGCTTTTAAAACCACCATCACACTCTAAAGGATATTACCATGTGGGCTTAGGAACACTTTGGAAAACCATTGTCAGTTAAGACAGTTCATCGCTACATCTAGAAGTGCCCGTTAAAACTCATCAACGCAAAACAAAAGCCATATATCAACAACACACAGAAATTCCACTGGTTGCTTTGGACCCAAGCTCATGTGAGATGGATTGATGCAAAATGGAAAAGTGTTCTGTGATCTGATGAGTGCACATGTTAAAATGTTTTTGGAAATTATGGATGTTCATGAAATTATGTGTTGTTTGGGCTAAAGAGGAAAACGACCATTAATGTGAAACAAAATGTGTGACACTTTATGAAGCGCAAAATACAACAACAGAGATCCCAGACTGCTGAGCAACTGAAGTCGTACATCAAGCAAGAATGAGAAAGAATTCTACCTACAAAGCTTCAAAAATTTGTGTCCTTAGTCCCTAAACACTTATTGAACATTGTTAAAAGGAAAGGTGATTACACAGTGGTAAGCATGCCCCTTTCCCAGCCTTTTGGGAAAGTGTTGCAGGAATCAACTTGAAAATGAGTGAATATTTGCAGCAAAACAATACAGTTTAAAGTTTATCAGACTGCACATTAAATATTTTGTCTTTGTCGTGTGTTCAGTTGAACATAGGTTGACAAGAATTTTTATATCATTGTATTTTGTTTATAATTAACGCTTTACACAACATCCCAACATCACTGGACTGGAGGTTGTAGCTTTTGTTAAGACTGGTCAAGTGAGTCTCAGTAAAGGCCAGTCTTTAGAACAGACTTTAATTAGTTTGCCTCAGCTGTAACTGATAATATGACAACAGGCGACAACCAGGCAACAACCAGGCAACAGGAATAGTTGCTTAGTGGTACAGTACCTGCCCTACAGCTAGTAGGTTGTGAGTTCCAACCACAGGTGGGTCATACCAAAGACCATAAAAATACTACTTTCTGCCTAGCTTAGCATAACAGAATGGGGAAAGGAGAGTTGGTTAACCAGCCACGGGGGAGCAAGGGCAGTCCTAAGCCTGGGTAAATGGTAAGAATTGCATCAGGAACGGCATCCTGCATAAAATCATTGCCAAATCAAATATGTGGACCTGTTGTGGTGACCCCTAATATGGAGGAGCCAAAAGAAGTTTGTTGTTGAATGTGATGCTTTGCCAATTTACTGCTCCTGATATGCTAAAATTTCCAAGTGCCAAAGCAACTTATTTGAAGAAAAAAGTAGGCAGGTCATGTTCCAACACGTCCAATGATAGCTATCTTGTTTAAAATAAACAGAGCTCTCATTTAGCTCCTTATTATTCACGTCTAGTGTCATGACCCGAGCACCGATCTCGTCCGCACTTGGGCTATGCATCATCTCTGCCGGCCTTGACAGCTGTAGATTACATTCTGGCTCCACCGGGCTCTTATTGTGACAGTGCTCAGTGGGGTTTCCGGCTGTCAAGGTCGATCATCTGTTCTGCATCACCGCTTGTTAATCGCCGGCTTTATTAGCGGGTGCTGACAGCTGGTTGATGCTGGAGTATCGTTGAAACATCCTGAGAGATTCCTGGTGTGTCAGCACGCTCATGTCAGGTTCGTGTCTTGTTCATGTCATAGTTAAGGTCGTAGTGGCTGGGGTTAGCCTTACGATCCCTTGTATTCTTTAGCCTGGGTTCATGTCATAGTAAAGGTCGTAGTGGCTGGGGTTGGCCCTACGATCCCTTGTATCCTGTGTAGTGTATTTTTGCCCACAGTGGCTTATAGCTTTATGTTTTCGTCTTGTCTTTTTATAATTAAACATCAAATGCAAAACTCACTGGTGACTTCTGGTGTCTTATGGTGGCCCGCGAGGGTCACCGCATGACAGTATACTCCAGCCAGGACGTCTAAACGGAGACGCCACACCGAGACGCCTTTTCACCGGTGAGTTTTTGCTTAATGTACACAGTGCTTAAAAGCACTGTATACATTTTCACTGTTATGCAGATGACACACAATTATACCTGTCAATGAAGCCAGATGATACTAATCAATTAGCCAAGTTAGAAGCCTGTCTTAAGGAAATCAAAGTTTGGATGACTTGTAATTTCCTGCTATTAAATTCAGATAAGACTGAAGTCATTCTTGTTGGTCCAAAAAACCTTAGAAATTCCTTTCCAAATCAAACTTTCAGTTTGGATGCAGTTACTCTTTCTCTTAATAGCTCTGTGAGGAACCTTGGAGTTATTTTTGATCAGGATTTGTCCTTCAATTCACATATTAAATTTGTTTCTAAGACTGCCTTCTATCATTTGCGTAATATTGCCAAGATTAGGAGCATCTTGTCTCAGAGTGATGCTGAGAAGCTGATCCACGCTTTTGTTAGCTCGAGATTAGATTATTGTAATTCTTTATTATCAGGCTGTCCTAAAACATCTTTAAAAAGTCTTCAGCTGATCCAAAATGCTGCAACTAGAGTTTTAACAGGTACTAGAAAGAGAGATCATATCTCTCCGGTTCTGGCCTCCCTTCATTGGCTTCCCATAGAGTTTAGAATTAAGTTTAAAATCCTTCTTCTTACTTACAAAGCTCTAAACAATCAGGCTCCTTTTTATTTAAAAGATCTGATACTACCGCATCATCCTAACAGAGCACTACGCTCCCAAAATGCAGGTTTACTTGTAATACCTAGAATCTCCAAAAGTACAATGGGAGGCAGAGCCTTCAGTTATCAAGCTCCTCTCCTGTGGAATCAGCTGCCAATCTGGATTCGGGAGTCAGACTCGATCTCTGTTTTTAAGAATAGGGCTAAAACCTACCTTTTTGATATAGCCTACAATTAGGGAGGGATCATGTGTTTCTGAACCCTCCCTTAGTTATGCTGCTAATAGGTTTAGTCAGCCGGGGGACCTCCAGTAATGCACTGGGCCTCACTCCTTTCCTCACTCTCTATGAAATATTTTTTTTTTGCTGGTCATTAACATTTGTTTGTTCTCTCCCATAGATTGAGTCCCCATCGTGCTGTTTGCTCTCTACATGTCTGTTCTTTTCTTCTTCTCTGTCCCCTCACCCCCCAGCCAGTCGCAGCAGATGACTGCCCCTCCCTGAGCCTGGTTCTGCTGGAGGTTTCTTCCTGTTAAAAGGGAGTTTTTCCTCTCCACCGTCGCCAAGTGCTTGCTCACAGGGGATCGCCTGATTGCTGGGGTCTTTCTGCAACTGTGGGGGTCCTCCCTACAGTTGATAGTGCTATGAGATGACTGTTGTTGTGAAATGGCGCTATATAAATAAAGTTGAATTGAATTGAATTGAATTGAATTGAATTAATTGGACGATTGCTCTTTCCTGTCTGGGTACTGCGTGCTGGGAGAATGCCGTCGCGGAGGGGCCACGCTTGGAGTCGGGACTACGAGCTGGCGGAGGCTTTATACTGTGTGGACGAAACGCTCATCGCTGCCTCCCTCCTCGACTACCACAGCGACGTACGCTGGTACCTGGACTGCGCTGAGGATGTCCTAAATCATCTCCCTCACTACGCCGACCACCCTGAAGTCGGCGCGAGGAGGGATGACATCGCCGCACAGAGCGAGATACTCCGTATGGTGGAGGAGGACTACGGCCGGAAGCAGAGGAGGAGGCATCCTCGCTCCCTGCTTTGGGATCCCGTTCCCGTCTTCGATCCAGTCCAGGAGTTTGTGCCATCTGGGGGCCGTTGAAGATGTCGGCGCCGCGGCCAAGGTGAACCTCAGCAGAATCCCCGGCTGGACCCGCTGCCGGCGAAGCCCGTCAGCGGGCCTCTTAGAGCAGCTCCTCCTCGTCCTTCCAGGGGGCCCTCTGTCGCCATCTAGCGGGGAGAAGGAGGAACTACATCCCCTACAGCAGGCACCATCCTCCCTCGGGGAGAAAGGCAAGTGCAAGTTCGTTCTTTACACCATAATTGTAACCTGCCTTGTCTGACTCCTGGGGGCGGAGTTCGGGGTTCGCAGCTCCCCGAGCCCCCGCCACCTGCTGTAGTTATAATAACCAAACCTGCTGCCTCTGTGTCTCCCTCTGCTGAGCGGTCCGCGATGCCAGGCCTACGTTGCGGGGTGAGGAGGGGGCCTGCAGTGCTGGAAAGCCTGGATCCGGCCCTGCAGCCACGTCGTGGACAGAGGAGAAGAGCGGACTGCGGCCCGGAACCTGTGCCGACGATGAAACGTCCCTGGGTCTCCTCGCTGGAGCAGTCCGAGCCAGTGGGTTGAGGCAACCCCTGCCTCCACGCCACATGGGTCATCAGCGTGGGCATCAGCGCGAGAGGAACCTCAGGCTGCGAAACCCATCTTGTTAGTTGCGGAGCCCAACGCAGCTGAGTTGGAGCCTGCGCACGAACTTCTTCGACCTGAGCCCGGATCGACGGAGTCCTGGACGGCAACAGAACCCGAGTGCAGGCAAGTGCTCCCTCTTGTGTCTCTGTCCCCTGCGTTGGAGCATTTTTGCCTGCCTCTCGGGGAGGCGAGCAAGGGGCAGCCGCCTGTTGCGCCCAAACTCGTCTTGCTGGGTTCTGTTGCTGCCGGTGACACTGATCCTGGTTTTTCTCTGTGCTCTGAGCCTCCTTGCAGTGTCACCGGCACGGAGCCAGTCGGGGCCGCCGAGTTGGAGGTTCCAGGTTCGGGGGTGGAGGTCATCAGCGGAGCTGCACCGACTCAGTCGGGGTCCGTTGTGGAGGCTGCTGTGGCCCAGTCGGGGTCCGACGTGGGTGCGCCTGAGACCCAATTGGCGTCATTCGCGGGAGCTGTTGTGGCCCAGTCGGGGTCTGACGTGGATGCGCCCGAGACCCAATCGGGGTCCATCGCGGGAGCTGCTTTGGCCCAATCGGGGTCCGACATGGGTGCGCCCGAGGCCCAATCGGGGTCCATCACAGGTACTGTTCTGGCCCAATCGGGGTCCGACATGGGTGCAGCCGGGACCCAATCGGGGTCCAGCGGAGGTGTAGCGCCGGTGTGGTCCACGGACGGTGGCGGAGCTGCAGACCCTTCGCCGCCTGACCCAGTTCGGGCTCATCCTTGCTTTCTGTCCCCTCTACAGAGTCATCGCCCCTGCGCATCATCGCTGGGGGCCCCTTTTCGCTCGCCCCGGCTCTCCCGTGTTTTGTCCTCGCCAGGGAGGCTGCCGCGGGCTGTTTTCCCCTGGTACTGGTGGCTGAGGGACGCGGGTTGGCCGCCTGAGGAACTGTTTCGCCGGTTTGGCGCCTTGGGTTGGCCACCCAATTTCTTGTGTGTTTCTCTGGGCAATCTGGTTCAACCACCAGAGGAGTGGCTTTCCGGGCCTGGGACTGTGGTAAGCTGCCTGGTCATGTTCCGCCCCCTATGACCACCCGTCGGCCGTTGGACGCAGGGAGACCACCTGAACTGTTCCTGTGGTGCTTGGTCTCCGCCGCTCGCCATGAACTGTCCGGGGGGGGCGGGGGATAGAGGTCATTCCTTTGTGGTCGTCTAGCCCTGAAATTGTTCTGTTTTTTTTTTTTTTCTCTGTCCTGTTTTGTATCCGCTTTTTGACTTGAGAGCATGGTATTTTTGTTTTCGTGCCTGGGCAATTGTGTTCATGTATTTTGGAGGGTAGTCTAGCCCTGAAATTGTTCTGTGTTTTTTTTTTTTTTCCTGACCTGTGTTGTTTTTGCTTCTTGACCTGAGACTTTGGTATCTTTGTTTTTGTGCCGGGGTAATTGGGTTTCACGTATTTTGGAATATAGTCTGGTCCTGTAATTGTTCTGTTTTTTTTTTCTCTGTCCTGTGTCGTATTTGCCTTTTGACCTGAGAATTTAGTATCTTTGTTTTCATGCCAGTATAATTGTGTTTCATGTATTTTGGGAGTATAGTCTGACCCTGTAATTGTTCTTTTTTTTTTCTCTGTCCTGTGCTGTATTTGCTTTTTGACCTGAGAGTGTGGTATTTTTTTTGTTGTTGTTGTTTTCGTGCCTGGATAATGGCATTTCATGTATTTTGGAGTATAGTCTGGTCTTGTAACTGTTTCATGTATTTTGAGTCATTTTTTTTCCTGTCTGTGCTCTGGTTCTCTATCTGTGTTTTGATCCTCTCCTGCCCCATCCGCCAACCCTGGAGGGGGTGGGGGGTGGGATTGGATGTCTATGGGCGATCAGGAGCCCGCCCTCAGAGGGAGGGTACTGTCATGACCCGAGTGCCGATCTCATCCGCGCTCGGGCTATGCATCATCTCTGCCGGCCTTGACAGCTGTGGATTACATTCTGGCTCCACCGGGCTCTTATTATGACAGTGCTCAGTGGGGTTTCCGGCTGTCAAGGTCGATAAGCTGTTCTGCATCACCGCTTGTTAGTCGCCGGCTTTATTAGCGGGTGCTGACAGCTGGTTGATGCTGGAGTATCGTTGAAACATCCTGAGAGATTCCTGGTGTGTCAGCACGCTCATGTCAGGTTCGTGTCTTGTTCATGTCATAGTTAAGGTCGTAGTAGCTGAGGTTAGCCCTACGATCCCTTGTATTCTTTAGCGTGGGTTCATGTCATAGTAAAGGTCGTAGTGGCTGGGGTTGGCCCTACGATCCCTTGTATCCTGTGTAGTGTATTTTTGCCCACAGTGGCTCATAGCTTTATGTTCTCGTCTTATCTTGTTAAATAAACATCTATGCAAAGCTCACCGGCGACTTTTGGCATCTTATGGTGGCCCGCGAGGGTCACCTCATGACATCTAGGACCTTGTTTCTGGTAATTTCTTCTAACAGTCTGGCTGATGTAAAATTACTGTGTATTTGACTTACTGTAAAGTTTTTACAAACTGCACAAAAACTATGTATGCTTGACTTTTCAGACAAGGCCTTATAGTATTACAGAGGTGTGAAAAAGTGTTTGCCCCCTTCCGAATTTCTCATTTTTTTTGTATGTTTGTAACACTTAAATGTTTTATATTCATCCATCCATCCATCCATCTTCTACCGCTTTTCCGGAGGTCCGGGTCGCGGAGGCAGCAGTTCAAGCAGAGAAGCCCAGACTTCCCTCTCCCCAGCCACCTGCTCCAGCTCTTCAGAGGGGATACCAAGGTGTTCCCAGACCAGCTGGGAGACATAGTCTCTCCACCAAGTCCTGGGTCTGCCCCGAGGTGTCCTCCCAGTAGGACGTGCCTGAAACACCTCAAGTGGGAGGCGTCCAGGAGGCATCCTAATCAGATGCCCATACCACCTCAACTGACTCCTTTCAATGTGGAGGAGCAGCGGTTCTACTCTGAGCCTCTCCCGGATGACTGAGCTCCTCACCCTATCTCTGAGGGTGAGTCCAGCAATCCTACGGAGAAAGCTCATTTCAGCCGCTTGTATCCGCGATCTCGTTCTTTCGGTCATTACCCAAAGCTCGTGACCATAGGTGAGAGTAGGAACGTAGATTGACTGGTAAATCGACAGCTTTGCCTTAGAACTAAGCTCCCTCTTCACCACAACAGACTGGTACAACGTCCGCATCACTGCTGCACTGCAACTTTTGGCGATCATCAAGATGATTTCTGGCAAGCTTTCTAAACTGGCTTTTGGTACGTGGAATGTTTTATATTATCAAACAAAATTCAACCCAGCTTTCCAAAGATGTGATAAACCACAGTTAATTTAAGTTTTAACAGGGGGTGGAGGGGATCACTTTTTCACAGGTTTGGATTTTTTTTTACCCTTAATAATAAACACCTTCATTTAAAAACTACATTTCATGTTTACTTGTGTTATCTTAGTCTAATATTTAAATTTGATTGATCTGAAACATTTAAATGTGACAAAATTACAAAAAAAAAAAGAGAAATCAGGACGGGTGCAAACACTTTTTCACAAACTGTAGTTTTATGGTCTAATGGTGCAACTGGCACATCTGTAATTTTAACCAAATTAGCTTAAGACCAATCGTAAGACCTGTTGGTGCAACTCCATCCTGAACCTTTCAAAGACTTTGCATAGAAAGATGCAGGTAGTGAACACAACTTTCTGAATTTCTAGTAGGAAATCAGTGCTATGTTTGATTAGGCAGACTCTCACTGGATTCCCACCACAGCAGCACAACTATTGCAACCGTTTTACTAGAGGCTGAAGTCAGTCAAAAGTTTAGCATTTTATTTATTGCTTCTGATATGATATTACCAAGCTTTTAGAGTGAAATACTGTATTTAGTGTGCATGTAGATAGACTCTGAAGTTAAAACTTTCAGGAATGTCAGTACTTTAGAGGTGATCTTCTTTGAAAAGAATTTATAATGGTCACAAAATTAGCCTCAAATGGTTGTTTGTTTGGGTTATTATATGAGTAATCTCTAAAGTGATCAAACCAACATCAGACACCATACAGTGGTGTGAAAAAGTGTTGGCCCTCTTCCTGATTTCTCTTTTTTTTTTGTATTTTTGTGACACTTAAATGTTTCAGATCATCAAACAAATTTAAATATTAGACAAAGATAACACATGTAAACATAAAATGCAGTTTTTAAATGAAGGTGTTTATTATTAAGGGGGAAAAAAATCCAAAACTACATGGCCCTGTGTGAAAAAGTAATTGCCCCTTAAACCTAACAAATGGTTGGGCCACCCTTAGCAGCAACAACTGCAATCAAGCATTTGCGATAACTGGCAATGAGTCTTTTACAGCACTGTGGAGGAATTTTGGTCCACTCATCTTTGCAGAATTGTTGTAATTCCGCCACATTGGAGGGTTTTCGAGCATGAACCACCTTTTTAAGGTCATGCCACAGCATCTTAATCGGATTCAGGTCAGGACTTTGACTAGGCCACTCCAAAGTCTTCATTTTGGTTTTCTTAAGCCATTCAGAGGTGGACTTGCTGGTGTGTTTTGGATCATTGTCCTGCTGCAGAACCCAAGTGCGCTTCAGCTTGAGGTCACAAACAGATGGCCGGACATTCTCCTTCAGGAATTTTTGGTAGACAGCAGAATTCATGGTTCCATTTACAACAGCAAGTCTTCCAGATCCCGAAGCAGCAAAACAGCCCCAGACCATCACACGACCACCACCATATTTTACTGTTGGTGTGATGTTCCTTTTCTGAAATGCTGTGTTACTTTTATGCAGGACGTAATGGGACACACACCTTCCAAAAAGTTCAGGATTTTCCGAAAAGTTTTGGGGATCATCAAGATGTTTTCTGGCAAAACCGAGACGAGTCTTCATGTTCTTTTTGCTCAGCAGTGGTTATTGTCTTGGAACTCTGCCATGCAGGCCATTTTTGCCCAGTCTCTTTCTTATGGTGGAGTCACGAACACTGACCTTAACTGAGGCAAGTGAGGCCCGCAGTTCTTTGGATGTTGTTGTGGGGTCTTTTGTGACCTCTTGGATGAGTCGTCACTGCACTCTTGGGCTAATTTTGGTCGGCCAGCCACTCCTGGGAAGGTTCACCACTGTTCCATGTTTTTTCCATTTGTTGATAATGGCTCTCAATGTAGTTCGCTGGAGTCCCAAAGTCTTAGAAATGGCTTTATAACCTTTTCCAGGCTGATAAATTTCATTTACTTTGTTTCTCATTTGTTCCTGAATTTCTTTGGATTGCAGCATGATGTCTACCTTTTAAGGATCTTGAGGTCTACTTCACTTTGCCAGGCATGTCCTATTTAAGTGATTTCTTGATTGAGAACAGGTGTGGCAGTAATCACTCCTGGGTATGGCTAGTGAAATTCAACTCAGCTTTCCAA
This sequence comes from Pholidichthys leucotaenia, assembly GCA_020510985.1. Taxonomy (NCBI): domain Eukaryota; kingdom Metazoa; phylum Chordata; class Actinopteri; order Cichliformes; family Pholidichthyidae; genus Pholidichthys; species Pholidichthys leucotaenia. The sequence continues at coordinate 362,396,116 of CM035836.1, read as the reverse complement.
AGATGTGATAAACCACAGTTAATTTATGTTTTAACCTGGAAGGGGGGGGGGGGTATCACTTTTTCACACAGGGCCATACAAGTTTGAATGTTTTTTACCCTTGATAATAAACACCTTCATTTAAAAACTGTGTTTTGTGTTTACTTGTGTTATCTTAGTCTAATATGTAAATTTGTTTGATGATCTGAAACATTTAAGTGTGACAGAATTACAAAAAAAAAGAGAAATCAGGAAGGGGGAGACTTAACATACACAGAAATAAATTAGGAGTATGAGCACTGCACTCATAAGATAAGATAAGATAAGCCTTTATTAGTCCCACAACGGGGAAATTCCAGGATTGCAACAGCACAGGTATAGCAACATTCAGAGCAATAATTTAGAAGATAAGAACATAAGAGCAGTGAATATACGTACATATGCACACATAAATATATAAATATACAGTATATACACACAGTGCGGAGCATTGTAGCTAGATGGAATAAACAGCATAACCGTCTATTTAGTTACCCTACATGGTATGAATATGTACCCATACATATTGTCACCCTCCATAGCGACTGATACTGTCCTAGTTGTATACTGGAGGGGACCATTTGTGTAAGTCTGTTGCGTCTTTTGCATTTAATACTATTAGGTCATCACGTTTTTTTGCTATCTCTTCGAGCAGCCCTGCTTAGGTTATACAGTCTGACAGCCGTAGGTAGGAAGGACCTGCGAAACCTCTCGGTCACGCACCTAGGATGATGTAGTCTACTTCTAAATGAGCTCCTCAGTGCATTCAGTATGTCCTGCATGGGGTGGGACTCAAACTCCAGCAGAGATGACAGTTTAGCCACCATCCTTCTCTCTCCTATCTCCTCCACTGGGTCAAGGTGCTGCCCCATGACAGATCTAGATTTCTTGATTAGTTTGTTCAGTCTCTTCCTATCGGCTGCTGTAATGCCGTTGCCCCAGCAGACCACTCCAAAAGTGATGGCTGATGCCACCACCGTGTCATAGAATGTCTTCAAGAGCACCCCTTGTACACCAAAAGACCTGAGTCTCCTCAGTAGGAACAGCCTGCGCTGTCCCTTCTTGTAGAGTGCGTCAGTATTGTGTGACCAGTCTAGTTTATTGTTCAGATGAACACCCAGGTACTTGTAGGATGTCACCATCTCAATGTCTGTTCCCTGGATGTTTACGGGTGCTGTGAGGGGTAGTCCTTGCCTGCGGCAGTCCACCACCAGCTCCTTAGTTTTCCTTTCATTGATCCGGAGGCAGTTCAGATGGCACCAGTCCACAAAGTTCTGAATAAGTCCTCTGTACTCAGCTTCATCTCCGTTGGAGATGAGGCCGATGGTCGCAGAGTCATCAGAGAACTTCTGTAGATGGCAGTGTGTTGTGTTGTGTGAGAAGTCCGCAGTATAAACAGTGAACAGGAAGGGAGCCAAAACCGTTCCCTGGGGGGCCCCCGTGCTACTGATGATCGTGTCGGACACACAATCACGGATTCTCACAAACTGTGGCCGGTTAGTGAGGTAGTCCAGGGTCCATGATGACAGGTGCTGATCCACCCCTTCACACAGCAGCTTGTCCTTCAGGATCATCGGTTGGATGTTGTTTAAAGCACTGGAGAAGTCAAAGAACATGATCCTCACCGAGTTCCCGGGCTTCTCCAGGTGGGACAGGGAACGGTGAAGGAGGAAGATCACTGCATCCTCCACCCCAATGTCATGCTGGTAGGCGAACTGGAGTGGATCCATCGTTGGTCCCACCAGGGGGCGGAGGTGAGCAAAGAGCAGTCTCTCCAGGGTCTTCACTATGTGAGACGTCAGGGCCACTGGTCTGTAGCTGTTCAGGTCTTTGGGGTGGGAAGTCTTTTGTACAGGTACCGCACAAGATGTTTTCCACAACTGTGGTACCCTCCCCAGCTTCAGGCTCACGTTGAAGATGTGCTCCACAATCCCACACAGCTGGGCTGCGCAGGACTTGAGGAGCTTCGCGCTGATGCCGTTCGGTCCCGAGGCCTTCCTCGTCTTGATCTTCCTCAGCTCCGTCCTCACCTGGGTCTTAGTGAGGGTCAGGTTGGGGGGCTGTGTGCTGGGAGTGGGGGGGTGTTGGTGGAGTGGGATGTGGACAGCAGGCCTTGATGACTTTAGAGGCAGCAGTGGTTGGTGTGCAGTCGGGGGGGATGGCGGTTGGTCAAACCTATCAAAAAACAGGTTCAGATTGTTCGCCCACTCCCTGCCCCCCCGTGACCTGGGAGGAGGTATTCCCAGAGCCCAGAGATGGTTTTAAAGTTTCTCCAGACCCCGCCAATGTCGCTCTGTTGCAGCTTGTCCTCCATCTTCTTCATGAAGCTGTCCTTGCCTTCTCTGATCTTCCTCCTCAGCTCCCTCTGTACGGATTTCAGCGTCTCCCTGTTCCCCGACCTGAAGATCCTCTTCTTCTCTCTCAGAAGTGTTTTAATCTCAGGGTTGATCCAGGGTTTGTTGTTCGAGCAACACCGTATGGTCTTGGTGGGTACGGTGTTGTCCACACAGACGCTGATGTAGTCTGTGATGGTGTGAGTAAGGCCATTGATGTCCTCACCATGTGGATCGCAGAGCTGCTCCCAGTCAGTGGTTTCAAAACAGTCCTTTAGAGCGTCCATTGCCTCCTCAGACCATAACTTCACCGTACACATAACTGGAGGTTGTTGTACTAGGGGTTTGTACACCGGCAGGAGATGAAACAAGTTGTGATCTGATCTCCCGAGTGGGGGGAGTGGTGATGAGGTGTACGCCTCCTTAGTGTTTGCATAGAATAAGTATGACAACACATTTATATATTAGACAAAGAAAACACAAGTAAACACAAAATGCAGTTTTTAAATGAAGGTGTTTATTATTATGGGTAAAAGAAATCCAAATCTACATGGCCCTGTGTGAAAAAATGATTGTCCTTCCTGTTAAAACATAACTGGAGTTCATCACATGTTTGGAAAGCTGAGTTCAATTTCTCGAACCATACCCAGGTCTGATTACTGCCACACCTGTTCTTAATCAAGAAATCACTTAAATAGGACCTGTCTGACAATGTGAAGTAGACCAAAAGATCCTCAAAAGCTAGACATCATTTCTGCGATCCAAAGAAATTCAGGAACAAATGAGAAACAAAGTAATTTAGATCTGTCAGTTTTGAAAACGTTATGAAACCATTTCTAAAGCTTTGGGACTCCAGCAAACTACAGTGAGAGCCATTATCCACAAATGGCCAAAACATAGAACAGTGGTGAACCTTCCCAGGAGTGGGAGGCTGACCAAAATTACCCAAAGAGCGCATCGATGACTCATCCAAGAGGTCACAAAAGACCCCACAACAACATCCAAAGAACTGCAGGCCTCACTTGCCTCAGTTAAGGTAAGTGTTCATGACTGCACCATAAGAAAGAGACTGGGCAAAAATGGCCTACATGGCTGAGTTCCAAGACAAAAACCACTGCTGAGCAAAAAGAACATAAAGGCTCATCTCAGTTTTGCCAGAAAACATCTTGATGATCCCAAAAACTTTTGGGAAAATACTCTGTGGACTGATGAGACAAAAGCGGAACTTTTTGGAAGGCGTGTATCCCGTTACATTCGGCGTAAAAGTAACACAGCATTTCAGTTAAGGAGCATCATACCAACAGTAAAATATGGTGGTGGTAATGTGATGGTCTGGGGCTGTTTTGCTGCTTCGGGATCTGGAAGACTTGCTGTTGTAAATGGAACCATGAATTCTGCTGTCTACCAAAAATTCCTGAAGGAGAATGTCCGGCCATCTGTTTGTGACCTCAAGCTGAAGCGCACTTGGGTTCTGCAGCAGGACAATGATTCAAAACACACCAGCAAGTCCACCTCTGAATGGCTTAAGAAAAACAAAATGAAGACTTTGGAGCGGCCTAGTCAAAGTTCTGACCTGAATCCTATTGAGATGCTGTGGCAAAAATCAAAATCAAAAACCCTCCAATGTGGCGGAATCACAACAATTCTGCAAAGATGAGTGGGCCAAAATTCCTCCACAGTGCTGTAAAAGACTCATTGCCAGTTATCGCAAACGCTTGATTGCAGTTGTTGCTACTAAGGGTGGCCCAACCAGTTATTAGGTTTAGGGGACACTCACTTTTTCACACAGAGCCATGTAGGTTTGGATTTTTTTTTCCCCCTTAATAACAAAAACCTTCATTTAAAAACTGCATTAGGGTTTACTTGTGTTATCTTTGTCTAATATTTAAATTTCTTTGATGATCTGAAACATTTAAGTGTGACAAACATACAAAAAAAGGAGAAATCAGGAAGGAGGCAAACACTTTTTCACACCACTGTAGGTCCTTAAGGAAGACCTTTTCCAGGTGAGACTGATTTGACAAGTGGCACTTCATTGTTCTGATCTTTGCACAGTTCATCACCATCTGCTCTTTTGCTGGCCCCTCAGTAGCTATCCCATTGCTGCAGGTAATTACAGCGCAGCAGTACCATGGTCAGTAAAACGGGAGGCCTGACACTCCCGGGAAAGGAACATGATCCATTAGTTGAGCTCAGGGCTTGACAGCCCATTCCTCATTCCCATTTGTCTTACCCTAAAACTTCTCTGCTGGCCCTAACCCTCTCTGCTCAAGACATCTCCTTCTCTTGCCGCTCCATCACAAACACAGATTTGAGCAAATACTGAAAAACCCTTTTTCAAAAGAATTTTCTGCTTGAAAGCCACATAAAATCTTTTTTTACATACAGTACCTGAATAAAACTGCAGCATGATAGCCAGGCAGTCAGCTGGCAAGCCAGTGTGAACTCCTAACTGAATCATTCTTCATGGGAGAATTTTGACCAAACAAAGCTAAGCTTCTGTGAATCCAATAAAAGTCATACGTAATAAACTTCAAATATGCTGATACTGCTTCGGAATACTATAACTGGCCTACTGAGAGCGTCAGACAAAATGAATTCACTATGTTTTCATTGTCATGTCCGTTTTCATTTAGTTTAATCCAGACAAACAGAGAAATGATCTGGCCCTAAAAAGCCTCAATCATCCTGTGGGACAATCTTATTCTCACTTTTGATAGATATTAACATTTTCTTGTGGCAGTTACAATTACATTTTTATACAATGTCATAAACATTTTAAAATTATTTATTTTTCACAAATCTTTGCTTTCTGCAAATTGCAATTGCATAACTAATAGTTGCATCTATTAACAGAGCAATGAGCTGCAGCTTCTGGGCACACTGACAAAATAATTCTTCTTTGTTTAAGTACTTGTTGCAATTCCTGCCAGCTAGGCAGGCAGGCAGACAAGGAGGACCCAAATGCAATAATCCAGTTTTAGATGATTTATTTAAATAATAGGCAAACCAAGGGCCAAGGCATAAACAAACAAAAACTAACTGAATGCTGAAATAACTGAGGAAATAAAACAAAGGTCAGTGGCAACAAAAACAATGAATAAACTTAAACTTAATAGCAATAATTCAAGAAACATGACAAACAAACAACTATGACATGGGGCTGAAAAGTTCATAGGCTGAAAAGTTCATAGTGGTCAAATTTGACGAAATGTGGTTTATTTTTCAACTGCAGCGATCCAAGCACTGTAACACTGATGGAAGAAGTCTGTGGACCGAAGAGGAGACTATGTTGAAAAATATACCACATTTGGTCAAATTTGACCACAATAAACTTTTCAGCCTATGAACTTTTCAGCTCCACCCCATCTGCGCACACCCAGTGGAAGATTTGAATTTAGGCCCACAGGCAACAAAAAAAAGTCAACTGAAATCAGGTTGTGCTAATTTTTACACATTTAAAAATTTTTAACTTTATCTTGTAATATTGCATTATCTGTCTAATGAGAAACAAGTGTTTAATGTGTTCTTGATCTTAAAGATTAAAAATCAAAATGTGAATGAAAACATTGATTTATCCATCCATCCATCTATCTTCTACATCTTCATCCTTTTCAGGTTGTGGGGGGCTGGAGCTTATCCCAGCGTCTTTGGGCGAGAGGCAGGATACACCCTGGACAAGTCGCCAGTCCATCGCAGGGCCTGAAAACATTCAGTGTCTTTCTATATCATATTGATATGGTTTCTGTACTGTTAAAGAGAACTGACAGACCAGTTTAACTGAAATGTAATGAATGTAATGCTTTCTAATTAATCAGCCACAGTCGTGAAAAAATTAGGACACCCTGTATAAGCCTGTGTGTGTGTGTGTGTGTGTTTTTTAAAAACATATTTGGACATATGGATATTTAATATCAATGTTAAAAATACTGGGAGATTCATGTAATACAACTAAACAATTAAAAATAAATTAGACTTTTCAAATTTTCTGTAAAATGTAATTTTAACCCCTTGCACTCTGGTCAATTTCCCTAAAAACACCTAAAAATAACATACCCAAAGTAAATCAAAAGCTGTTCTTCAACCCTTTGCAGCATCTTCATGGGGTTGGTCTCATTTAAAAGAAAACACTTTGAATTTTTTGGCAAAACAGTCATAATCTCTCTAAGTGCTCCTGCCACTGAGTAACAGTCATCTAAACATACTGAATCTGAAGAAAATAAAGTTCGCCTGGGTGTTTTTTTTTAGATACAAATGCTTGCAAATAACACACAGCTGTCAGACACTGGCTAGAAAATGCAACAGAAATGTAGAACCAAGTGTTATCCAGCTGAGGTCAAAATTTTATAACAATACCACAAAAAATGAATATATTACACAGCTTTTTTCTCAGGTTGTTCCCAGGCGTTTTTGAACTGTGCCAAATTGTGCCAAATGGCACAGTTTGGAAAACGTCTGTAACTTTTGAATGCTGAAACATAGAAGCTTGATCTTGGGCCCTAATGAAAGGTGACACTCACGGCTGTGTGTGTGTGTGTGTGGGGGGGTGTTTATTCATTCATGAATGAATGAATGAACAAACAAGCCCCCCACACACAAAGAAGCATGCCACGTAAAAAATGTGTGTCCTTTTTTTACAAGAAAAAATAACCTACAGTGCACTAAAATTATACGAAAATATCTGCAATATAGAGGATAACAACCCCCCCCCCCCCCACAGAGGAGCTTGGCGCACAAAAAATGGTCCGTCATGTGGCCATGACGCACCGTTGTAATTACCGATCGGTCAAAAGTCATTTTTATTACTATTTTCAGTGATAAAGAATAATTTAGCTTATAACACTTACCTGTCCACAACAGCAGTGTCGTTGGCGAATATCTGTTCCTCATTGTCAGACGAACATGACGCTGGTCCGCTTGTTACGGACTCGTGGTTCTGGTCACGCAACCCGGTCAAACCATCTCCGCTTCCATGATGGCAGTTTTTGCAAACGATTTTTCAAAACAAACAAGAACAGTAGTAATAAAAAAAGACTGGCTGACGCTACCGTTACACACAGCTCTCAATGTGTGTCACCCAGCGGCTTAGACAAAACAGATTTTATGCACGGGACACACGCGTTTCAATCGTCAAACTTCTCTGCTTCAATTGGCTTGTTGTATTCGCAGTCGTTGGTAGGCAGGTCCTTCTTGCTAGGTTTTCAGTCATTGGTTCTTCAAGGTTTCAGAAACCCAATTCAAGGCTCTTATTAGTCGAATGAGAGGTCAATCAAATCTAAACCAATCAAAACACTCCTTTGGCTTTCTGTTCATGGCTGTGTCTGTACTGGAAGAATGGAAATGCAGCTTTTTTTTTTTTCAGTGTGCAGTGAGACGCACAGTGCACACTGAGACGCACTAGGACGCAGAGACGTGACCGCCCACGGTATCCCAGAGTGCAACAGGTTAAACAAATAGTGAGGAATAAATTAGGACCCCCCCCATTTTTTTTAATCATGAGGCTGAGCCCGGTGTTTTCACCGTGCTCGTTCTCTCACTTTACTTATGGTCTTTCAGTGTATTCCCTCAGCTTTGTTTCTTGTGTATTATTTTACTGTGTGTTGGTTTTGGTTATTATGGTTCCGTTTGACATGAGCTCCCCACCTCTTCCTCCAAACACTCCTATTTTGGTAATCATCTTGTATTTGTAGCTCAGTCTATTTCCTATTAAGTAATTAGGTCAACCTGCCCGCTCACGTGATCCACACCTGCTGTCAGTTGCTGTGATTTTTTGCCTGCCCTATTTAAAGACTGCCTGGTCATTCACTCCTTGTTAGAGCCTCATCTCGAATCCTTTCCCCGTTAGAACCCCAACCCTGTTCTAACAACCTTCTACTCACTTTGCCATTATTTGTAAGTTTTGGCGCACCATTTGTTATTGTGTGTTTATTCATTAAATACCACAACTAACAGTTCAGCGTCTGGGTCTCTCTCTCTCTCTGCCCTTCAGGGGCGATTCATGACAGTAGGTTCCAAGCAGTTTGTGACTCAGCTGCTGCTAATTTGTGTTTTTGCTTCACCATCTGTTTTTGCTTTGTCCGGAGCATTTTCAGCATGTTCCCAGCTACACCTCTTCAATGTGCGGGTGTGGGTACCCGATGAGCCTGAGGAGGGAGGTCTGAAAAACGCTGATGGAAATGGATGATCTAGTCTCCAACACTTTCAGGGCTCCTACTTCCAAAGATGCCTTTTGGTACCTGGGGCTCACGGATGCTGCTGCACACCCTCAGCTTTCGGCGCATGCTGAGGGGATGGAGAAGATAACAATGGTTACAGACTTGCAATGACAGAAGAGCACAAAGGTGAGGAGTTCCATGAGGAAGCCCAGGTCAGCGTCAACAGGGAGACACCCCCGGGTCTTGGAACAACTGCCTCCTCGCCAGCTTCCAGCTCCAGTCCTAGCTTCCGCCTCACCAGCTCCGAGACGCCGCTCGTCTGCGCCGACCTCCAACCCTCCCCAGGATGCAGCAGTACTGGTCCGGACGGAGGAGAGTTACTGGGTGCAGGCGTCACAAACCTCCTGCCATTATTCAACAGAAGCCAGCTGGAAGAACTCCACCACCTCCCTGTCAGCAGCTCCTCCTTCGCCAAGGCAGAAAACTCCCGCAGCAGCTCCCTCTTCATATTTTTCCTCTCTGGCTGTCCCGTCAACTTCCTCCTTCTCTCTAGCTGTTGTCTCCCTCTCCTTCTAGGCGTTCACTCCCACTGCTGAGGGGCCGGCCGCTTCTTCCCCAGCACCGCCCGTCTCCGTGTCTGCAGGTGTGGCTCTGCCATGATTCTCTGAAGGGCCCACGACCATGGTAGCCATGGAGAGGGATGATTCCAGACCAGTTGCAGCAGAAACCACTATGCCCCAGGAACACAAGCAAGTGCTTTTTCATTCTCTATCATCAATACATGAAATACCTTGCCTGATTCCCAGTGGTGAGGCTCAGCCTATGCAGTCCTCATAGTCCTCACTGCCAGCTGCAGCCATAAATTTTTTGCCTGCCCTCTCCATGTCTCCTCCTTTGCCCTCTGAGTGTCCGCTGGTCCCAGGATCAAGTCGCCAGACGAGGGAGGAGCCTGTGGCCCTGGAGAACCTGGATCCAGCTCCGCAGCCACGGTCCGGACAGAGGGAGAGCGCTGCCAGTGAGCTGAAGCCTGTGTTGATGATTGAGCATCCCCTTGCTTCAGCGGTGCAGGGTCCTGTGCCAGCAGGGAGCCGGCCTCCAGTCACCACGCTGGGTGAGCCATCTGCATAGGTCACTTCGCTGGGGAGTCCCGGGACTGCATCAACCACCCTGCCTGCTGTAGGGGCCGCTGCAGCAGAGCCAAAGCTGGACCTCCAGAGAGCAGGGCCTGAGATGTCGCCACCTGTACCGACGAAGTCCTGGATAGCGGTGGAGCTTGAGCTCAGGCATGTGCTCTCCTTTGTTTTCACTGTCTCTATTTTGGAGAGGTCTTGTCTGGCTCTTGGTGGGGAGACCCAAGTGCAGCCGTCAGCTGCACCTGAGCTCACCCCACTGGGCTCCACTGCCGCCACTGACTCTGACCCTGTTTTGCGGGTGCTCCATCCCAGCCTGGGACCTCCATGGGTCCAGCTCTCCCATCAGCTGAGGTCTTCACAAGTGCTCCGTTCCAGCTTGGGACCTCCATGGGTGCAGTTCTTCCTTAGTCCGGGTCTCTGTGGGTGTTGTGTCCCAGTCATGGCCCGTCGTGGGTGCTGCATCTCAGCCTGAGACCAGCGAGGGTGCTGCATCCCTGCTTGGGTCAGTCGTGGGTATCACGCTCCAGGTCGGGGGCCACCGTGGGTGCAGCTCTGTCCCAGTCCAAGACCACCATGGGTGCAGTTCTATCCCAGTCCCGGACCACCATGGATGCAGCTCTGTCCCAGCCCTGGACCACTGCAGGTGCAGCCACGCTCCCATCCAGAGCCACCACGGGTACTACTTCACCCCATCCCGGGGCCACCGCGGGTGCTACTATGCCACAGCCTGGGGCCTCTGCTGGTGCTGCCTTGTCCTAGTCCGGGGTTACCGAGGGTGCTACGTTCCTGTCCGAAATCGCAGTGGCCCCTCAGTTCCCTTCCAACTCCGTCATTTTTTCCCCTCTTCCTGAGGCCACCAAGGGTCCTGCTCCTTTCCCTGAGGTTCTCGTAGGCCGGCCATCCTTTCCGTTTGGTTCTCCTCCTCTTCAGCCTTCCTCACCACCATTTTTCCCTGTTGGGCATCCGCCTCCTGGACTACCCCGTCTGTTCGGGTGGCTGAAGCACTCTGGGAGGCCACCCGACAGACTGTGCTGCTGGGTTGGGTGGCCCATGTTCTCCGGTAGGCCACCCAACTCTTTCCATCACGCCATCTGCCAGGTCTGGGACTTTAATTGTCCACCGGAGCTGTCTGGCTCTCCGGTCCAGGGGGCCTTGGTGCCTGGTTTTTGTTTGGGTGTTGGTCCTGAGTGGGCTTCTTATTTTTGTTCCCACCTAGCCTGGTTTCCCCCACCGCCCTCCCTGGCTGGATTATTATTGTACTCCTTTTTTTTGGTGGGGGGGGGGGTGTCTTTCTTTTCCTATTGATTTTACCCTGGGGTATCTGGAATCCACCCCTTGGGGGGGGGGGGGGGCTCTGTCATGAGGCTGAGCCCAGTGTTTTTACTGTGCTCATGCTTTCACTTTACTTATGGTCTTTCAGTGTATTCCTTCAACTTCGTGTGATTGTTTCTTGTATGTTATTTTACTGTGTTGGTTTTGGTTATTATGGTTCCGTTTAACATGAGCTCCCCACCTCTTCCTCCAGACACTCCTATTTTGGTAATCATCTTGTATGTAAGTTTTTGTGCACCGTTTGTTATTGTGTGTTTTTTCATTAAATACCACAACTAGCAGTTTAGCGTCTATGTCTCCCTATCTGCCCCACAGGGGAGATTCATGACATTTTTAGGACACCCCCACATTCATCCCCACTTAAAATGGCTAAAATAAATATTAAAAAATGCAAATAAAAACAAAAACAAGGTTTGACATAGATATGTGAACATTTCTTAATAAAGAACTGAATATTTAATGGGCTGTCCTAATTTTTTCACATGACTGTATCTAGTCAAACAATACTGTCATGAGGGTTTATTAATCTTGTGCATTTTAACAAATTCACCTGAGAAGCTGCAGGTAAGAAAACATCATGATAATTCAGTATTCTCACAAATTCTGGCAAAACCAATGTAGGGAGATGAGGGAAAATATCAAACAGACACATTTGTTGCCTTCCTCTGTGGCAAATGGGTAGATTAAATAGTTAGGCCTACCCTGTTATGATGGGAATTATATATTCACATTTTCTTGGGTTATTTACAAGTATTTTTGTTAGGGAAAAAAAATCATTAGGAAAAAATATTAAAAGGAAAAAAATCACTTTGTATCAGATATTATCATATTTCAACTGCTGCCCTCTTTTGCCCCACTGGCCATTGGGCAACCTCAGCGGTGGCCTGCCGGGGAAGTGCTGCTCCAGGGGCTTTGTCTTTCAGTGCGACCAGTAATCCTTATTGGTATCAATGAATCTGAAACTACGGGTGTGATATGTCTTATGCCTGACACGTAGTTACTATATTCATTGAATACCGTACTCCCTCTTGTGTAATATTGCTTAAATATATCCTAATCCATCATGCATCAAGCAAGTAAAAGGTCTGGAGTTGATTCTCAGTGTTGCATTTGCATTTGGAAGCTGTTGATTTGAGCTACAACATGCAGTCAAAGGAGCTCTCAATGGAAGTGAAGCAGACCATCCTTAGGCTGAAAAAAAAAAAAATAACCAGAGAGGTAGCAGAAATGGTAGGAATGGCCAAATCAACAATTTGGTACATTCAGAAAAAAAAGTGCACTAGTGAACTCGGGAACTCAAAAAGGCCTGGATGTCTACAGAAGACAACAGTGGTGGATGATCACAGGATCCTTTCCATGACGAAGAAAAACCCCTTTATAGCATCCAGCCAAGTGAAGAACACGCTCCAGGAAGTAGGTCTATCAGTCTACCATAAAGATAAGACTTCACAAGAGCAAATACAGAGCATTCACCACAAAGTGCAGACTATTAATCAGCCTCAAAAATAGAAAAGCCAGATTAGACTTTGCAAAAAAACATCTAAAGAAGACAGTCCAGTTCTTGAACAGCATTGTTTGGACAGATGAAACCAAGAATGATGAATACCAGAATGATGGGAAGAAGAAAGTATGAGGAAGGCTTAAAACGGCTCATGATCCACAGCACGCAGATCTTCTGTAAACATGGTGAAGGCAGTGTGATGCATGGGCATGCATGTCTTCCAATTTCACTGTGTCACAAGTGGTTATTGATGATGTGACAGAAGACAGAAGCAGCTGGATGAATTCTGAAGGGACATACTGTCTGTTCAGATTCAGTCAAATGAAACAAAGTTGATTTGATGGCACTTCACAGTGCAGATGGACAATGACCCAAAACATACTGTGACCCAGCAACCCAGGAGTTTTTTTTTTTTTTTTTTTAAGGCAAAGAGGTGGAATATTCTGCAATGGCTGAGTCAATCACCGGTTCTCAACCCGACTGAGCATGGATTTCACTTGCTTAAGACAAAACTTGAGGCAGAAAGACCCACAAACAAGCAACAACTGAAGACAGCTGCAGTAAAGGCCTGGCAAAGCATCACAAAGGGGAAACCCAGCATTTGATGTCTATGGGTTCCAGATTTCAGGAAGTCATTGCCTTCAAAAGATTCTTAACAAGGTATTAAAAATGAACATTTTATTTATGGCAATGTTAACTTATTCCATTACTTTTGAGTGCCTGTAATTGTCATGGCTGCCAATCTGTCACACCTATGTGCGCACCTGCCTGCCATCTCCCTCTGCCTATTTATTCCATCAGGTCCAGTGCTCGGCGCGGAGTCATCTATTTCTCTACCCAGAAATCTGCTATGCCAACCTTCGAGCTTCCCAGCGTCACTGTGTGCTTCCACGTCGGCTTCCAAGCCATCACTACTCTCTGTCCAGGCCTGCGCCTTCCGGACCAACCAATATCCAAGTAAGCCACCACTATTCCTTCTCCCCCTGTCAGCTTCCCCTGTGCACAGGCGGAGATCCGTGGCGGCGGACCCCTCTCTCCCTGGCGGCGGATTCTTCTGCCTCCCACACCGGCGTTCAGCTCTCCGGCCACCTGCGGGCACTATCCTCTGGGCTGTAGCTTCAGTGCTAACCTGGGCTACTTTCCACCATCTCAGACAGTAAGCACTATTACCAACAAAAGTGCCTTCCGGGCCTAAAACTGTAATTAACGCCCTCTGTCTCTTCCCAGGGTTGCCAAGTCGTATGGTGCTCTGCTCTCCCCAGCTGATTCGCCTGCTTACACTACACTTACACAACCCTGCATACACGCACCCACTCACGTCCACTATATCAATAAAATGGTTAATTGTATCAGCCTTGAGTCGTGTATGCTTTGTGGGTCACTAGAAACCTGTCAGTAATAAGGAGACTTTTTATAAAAATGGTTGCAATTCCTAAACCATGACTTCAATTTGGATGTGAATATCCTCAAATTAAACAGTCTGCACTTTAAGCCCATGTTGATTATATAACTGTATTTTGAATATGTTTTGGTAAATAACTAAAACAGTAAAATTTGTATCACTGTCCCAATACTTTTAAAGGGGAGTGTAGTTATCTTCAGATCTTTTTTAGATTGACGGCAGAGGGTCTATCCCAACATCTTTGGGTGAGAGGCAGAGTACATCCTGGACCAATCACCAACCCACCACAACACCTGGTATTTCCAGGGCTCTGTCATACCAAGTGCTAAACAAACCAGACTGTCTTCAACTTTGTGATCAGATGATACCAGAGGTGTCAGGGGACACCTGTAAACATCACAACACAAAGAGAAATTTGCAAAACACTCTTGTAGTCAAACAATGCTTTTTAAGTGTACAGAACAATAGCACAAGAACTTGTTTCAGTTTGCTCCAGATATTATTTTACAACCACTATGCCAAACGTCAAACTTTGAAAAAAAAAAGCTGTTAAAAAGGGTATAAATGTGTTCTTGGCTTTTGAGAGATAGATCCCCACCATCACCAAATGCCCCAAAAAATATATTTTGAGGATAAATGTGGGCCAAATCCTCTAGACTAAACAGCTCAATTACTGAATTTTTTTTTTGTTATTATGGTTAGGCACAGCCCAATGCTCAACAACTATTTTTCAGTTAAAAATGGTCCGTATTAGATGGACTAAGCACAGCCCAATATTCATTGTCTGTTTTGGGGATAAATGTGGTCCGTATTAGAGGGGATAAACACAGCTCAATTTTCAACAACTATTTTTGGGTTAAATTGAGGTTTTGACCGATGGACCTGATTAAGCCTACCCCAAGAGGGGTATTCCAAGAGGAGGAAGTCAAGCATCCATGGGATGCTTGAATTCCTCCTCTTGGGGTAGGAAATCATCTCTAATACAGAATTGGTGACCAACTCTTTTCCTGATTCTGATACCAAGCCCTTCACTCTTGGCTGCATTCTACTCCAGCTTGACTCAAAGGTTTCATGTTTGAATGTCTGAAAAGCAGAGATGGGATTCTCAGACCACCAACCTTCACACAGTTTTTCTTCCCATAAAAGTTCTGAACAGGATCAGCATCGAAGCACCTTCTAGTTGGAGCTGAACTTTAACTGGGAAAAAAAAAAAAAGTTTGACTTCCTGGCTGCAATGGAAACTTGCTCTCCATATGACTACACATACTGAATATAACCAGCAGCACATGCCTGATAAGCCATACACTACAGCACCACACCAAATAGTGGCTACTCAAGGCCTACCAGGTATTTCACTAAGTTATGAATCTTGTGCCTTGAATTTGGATCCACTGAAATACAAAATTTGAATCATTTTCATTAGAGAAAATATCTGTAATGCAAAGGAGTCTAAACTTTGACATTTTTATTATTATCACTGTCTGCAATGTTAGAGAAAATCTATAGCCTCCACTAATATTCATGAAATTCTTTCTACAGATTGGCAGCAAAAATAAAGGAAAAATCAATCAGGTCAAATTATTTTCATTAAAACCAACAAATATGCTGCAAAAACCAGAAATAAAAAGTATCACTCCCTGACTGGGCCCTCAGCTTTTCATTTCTTTGAAATCTGGTGATTTATATGCTTTATAACATTACAAGCTCCAGTGATTGTTTTTAATATAATGGGCAATAGCTTTAATAAATACATTAATACATTATATGCATAAAGAATGTTCATGAATATGTGTCTATATATTTTTCCCAGATATCTGACTATGAAAAATTGAAGCTGTTGTGCTTTCATCTTTTCTGTCAGCCTCCCTCATTCCTAGTTTCTTGTTACTCTTGCTAACTTCCGCAAAAGAAATCAATTCTGCTGACCCTAATCTAAAAGCGTGACATGAGGAATAATAACTTGCCTGATAAGGAATATGCACAACTTTCTGTCAACCAGACGAATAGGCTGCAGTCCAATTGAAAAAACATATGAGAAGCATTTTAATCATTTGGTCAAAGGGGAAAAGATGCCTTACATCACTCAACTCGCATGAGAACAAAATGGCCTGGCATATATTTTTAGGTGATAAAATGAAAAAGAGGGGGAGAAAGTCCTCAAGCAGCGATTCCCTTGTGTGAGTTTTCTTTTTTGGGGGATAACACAGGCAGCTCCCAGTACTTGTTAATTTTGTTTTTCATTGATTTTAATGGGTAATTAAGTTAGTGTATGTGAAATTATATTTTAACAGTGGTTGGAAGAGTCAAGGTGTCACGTGGGATGAGACGCCGTGTCATCCGGCGCTCAGACCATATTCCCCTCAGCCCCGTTCTTTCTGTGACAGCGTCTCAGTGGGCTCCCAGCTGTCAGTTACCGGATGGCTGGAG
This sequence comes from Pholidichthys leucotaenia, assembly GCA_020510985.1. Taxonomy (NCBI): domain Eukaryota; kingdom Metazoa; phylum Chordata; class Actinopteri; order Cichliformes; family Pholidichthyidae; genus Pholidichthys; species Pholidichthys leucotaenia. The sequence goes on along the minus strand of CM035836.1, from coordinate 362,379,815 downwards.
CCCAATTAACCCTCATCAGCTGAGGCGCTGCTAATGAGCATAAAAAAGAGCAGCTCCGATCATTCGGGGCTGTGACTTAGCACATCGAAGGCTGGAACCCCTACGCCCGGCGCCAGTCCTCTGCTCGTCGTTCTACATTATTTGTTAGTGTACCACTGTATGAGTATTCGTGCTTTTGGCCTCATGAGGCCGTGTTCCTTATCCCCTGTTCCCTGTTACAATAAAACATCGCAAACTAACTGGCTCGCCCTCGGCTCTCATTGTGTGGCTCGCGAGGGCCACACGTAACAGTAAGTCACAGCCAGACGAGTTGCCGGCGGCCGTGAGTTTGCTGCCTTGGACTGTTGCCCTTACCTATCCAGGTACCGTCGCCGAAGCATGCCGTCACGGAGGTCCCGCACTCAGGGTTCGAGTGATGTCCTCGCAGATGCCCTTGAGTGCGTGGATGACATCCTCAACACCGCTTCCCTCCTTAACTTCAGTAGCGACGTGCACCGATACTTAGACCAGGCTGAGGAGGTGCTCGATTATCTTCCCCGCTTTGCCTGTCATCCTGAGGTGAGCGTGAGGAGATTAGACATAGCCGCACAGCGGGAAATACTCCGTGGGTTGGAGGGAAATCCCGGCAGGAAGCCGAAGAGGAGGAGACGTCACCCTTCGCTTCGGGATCCTGTTCTTGCCTCCACTCTGGCCCGGGAGTTCGTGCCATCCAGGGGTTTTTCCCCAACCAGCACAACATCATTCGGGATTCCCCCGGAGGATCTGCAGCTGACAGCCATTAAGGTCCAGGACCGAGTGGCTGCTGCTCGCTCCGCTGTGCACCCGTCCTCAGTTAGCAAGTATGTACCCCGTCCGGATCCAGTTCCGGGTCGCCGCAAGGTCTCATCCTCCCACGCAGCTGTCACTCCTGCACCTCGTCTGAGAGGAGATCCCGCAGCCTCGTTTCCTGAGTCTCCTCCCTCCGCTGTCACACCAGCACTTCGGGCCCGGCTCATCTTGGCTGTCACCCCCTCCTCTTCGACGTGCTCCCTGGCTGCTGTGTGCGTCCAGAGTCCTGACCTGGCGAGCTCCCTCCTGGAATCTACACGAGTGGCTCCCCGACGTCCTCTCAGGGGGTCCTCCGTTACCGTCCGGCGGGGAAAGGGAGGAGCAACGTCCACTACAGCAGGCACCATCCTGCCTCCAGGAGACAGGCAAGTCCCAGTTTTTTCACTTTCACCCTGTGATTTGCTCTGTCAAACTCCTGGAGGTGGAGCTCGGGGTTCGCAGATCCCCAAACTCTCACCACCTGCTGTAGCTTTAGTCATTAATCCTGCACCCTCTGTGTCTCCCTCCGCTGAGCGGTCCCCGGCGCCAGGCCAACGTCGTGGGATGAGGAGGGGGCCTGCGGTTCTGGACAGCCTGGTTCCGGTTCCACAGCTACGCCGTGGACGGAGGAGGAAGACGGATTGCTACGTGGAGTCTGCGCCAACGACCAAGCGTCCCCGGGTCTCCACGGAGGAGCGGTCCGGTCCAGCGGGACGAGGTTCTCCTGCCACCACGCCGTATGGGCTGTCGGCGTGGGCACCGGTGCCAGAGGAATCACAAGCTGCACTGTCCATCATGCCAGCTGCGGAGCCTGACGCAGCTGAGTGGGAGCCTGACGACGACCTCCTGATGTTGGATCCCGGATCTTCACAGTCCTGGACGGCGTCAGAACCCGAGATCAGGCAAGTGCTCTATCTTATCTTTCTTCTCGTTACCTTAGAGCACTTTAGCCTGTCTCTAGGGGAGATGAGCCGGGTGCAGCCGCCCGCTGCGTCCGAGCTTATCTCGCCGGGTTCTGGCGCTGCCGGTGATCCTGATCCCGGTTCTGTTTTCTCTCCTGAGCCTTCTTCCAGGGTCGCCGGCGAGGAGCTGCCATCACTCGTGGTGCTAGAGGGTCCAGGTTCGACATCGGAGGTTGGTTCTGGTGCGGTGCCGGCCCAGTCGGGGTCCGACGTGGGTTCGTCGGAGACCCAATCGGGGTCCGACGTGGGTCCGATGGAGATCCAATCGGGGTCCGACGTGGGTTCGCCCGAGACCCAATCGGGGTCCGACGTGGGTTCTGCACCAGCGGTGTCCAGGTCCGGTGAGGGAGCTGCTGATCTCCTGCCATCTGACGTTGGACCACCTCGTCATCAGCTCTCTCCCAAGCCTCTTCCACTAGGGCCCTTGTGAACCTCTCCCTCTCCCCTACGGGCCTGGTGGTTGAGCGATGCGGGTCGGCCGTCGGAGGGTCTGCCGTGACCTTTCGGCTCGCTTGTGCGGCCGCCCGACCCGCTAGACTTTCTGTTCGGTGATCTGGTTTGGCCTCCCGAGGAACTGTGTTTTCTGGCCTGGGGTTCGGGTAGGCCTCCGGAACTTTTCCCTTCACCCCTGCTAGCGGTATGGACGCTGGGTGCGGGGAGACCCCCCCAAACTGAAGGTCTGTTGCTGTGCTTATGTTTGGGTGGGTACAGCTAAGCTGTCATTATTGTTCCGCGTTTAGTGTGATTTTTTTTTGGGGGGGGGGTTTCCCCTCCTGTGTGAGGGATGGCTGTATGGTTTATTTTCGCCCTTGGGAGTTCTCCTTTTATTTTGGGGGGCTCCAGGGTTGATTTTCGTTGTTTGACCTGTACATGGTTATGGAGTATTGTGGGGGGGGGGGGGGGCGGGGGGTTGTCTTCCCTGTTAGTTGGGCTGTTATTTCCGCATTTATTCTCTGCCTGTATGGGTTTTTCTCTCATGTTATATTTTATGGAGTATTGTGTTGTGTTTTTCCCTTGTACTCTATATTGGTTTATTGTCTTCTTTCCTTCTTCTGGGTTTTCCCTCTCATGTTGTATTTTATGGAGTATGGTGTTTGGGTTTTCCCTGGTACTCTATATTGGTTTATTGTCTGTTTCTTTTTTTTTCCTTTCTCTGTTTTTTTTTTTTTTTTTCTCATGTTGTATGGAGTATTGTGTTTGGGTTTTTCCCTTTGTACTCTGTATTGGTTTTTTGTTGTTGTTTTTTTTTTTCTCCCCTTTCTCTGATTCTCTCCCTCCTGACCCGCGCCCCATCCGCCCACCCTAGGTGGTGGTGGTGGTGGTGGGGGGTCTTGGATGGTACGGGTCGTTCGTACTCCGACCGTGAGGGGGGGGCTGTGTCACGTGGGATGAGACGCCGTGTCATCCGGCGCTCAGACCATATTCCCCTCAGCCCCGTTCTTTCTGTGACAGCGTCTCAGCGGGCTCCCAGCTGTCAGTTACGGGACGGCTGGAGCCCAATTAACCCTCATCAGCTGAGGCGCTGCTAATGAGCATAAAAAGGAGCAGCTCCGATCATTCGGGGCTGTGACTTAGCACATCGAAGGCTGGAACCCTTACGCCCGGCGCCAGTCCTCTGCTCGTCGTTCTACATTATTTGTAAGTGTACCACTGTATGAGTATTCGTGCTTTTGGCCTCACGAGGCCGTGTTCCTTATCCCCTGTTCCCTGTTACAATAAAACATGGCAAACTCACTGGCTCGCCCTCGGCTCTCATTGTGTGGCTCGCAAGGGCCACATGTAACACAAGGTAATAATGGGCTAAGTTAAAATGATCAAAAAAGCACATCTTACAGGCCCCCAAAATGATAGATACATTAAATGTGTAGCCAGTGCCACCATGATGTTATGTATTAGATTGTGAAGCCTTGAGTTAGTTTTTTTTTTTTTTTCATTTTATTGTTCACAGCCAGAAGTCCATTTAACTTTTTTTTTTTCATATTTAAATTATCACATTAACTTTTTAATGAATTCTGGCTCTTACTTCTAGCTTTGACCAAAACAATAAAACAAAAAACAACAAAATCAGTTCAGTTTTCCCCTTTTTGCTCAATTCCAATTTTATTTTTACATGGCCGAAACCATACAAAGGCGATTTCTGGTTGTTCTCTCTTCCTTTCAGAAATGAAATCCTGAAAGAATGGCGAGTACATGGATTCATAAGGGTGCATTGCTCAGACAGAAATAATTGCTACATGTTCACTGAAAAAGGAGACAAGCACCTGCAGGATTTACTTAACCATCTTCTTTGCATTCAATACAACTGCATCAGGTTCTGAGACAAAATATAATAGTATCACTTAGATTCAACATGATATGCAGTAAAAATACATGAATGTATTCAGTTTATGTTGTACAGAGCCGTAACCCACATGTTGGACTGAAGTGGTTCAATCACGTTCATGTATCAACTTCAGTTTAGATGTGACACAACGTATTATTGGAAGAAGGTGACCTCACTTGGCACCCAACACTGCCTGCCTTGGTAAGCATGGATGTCTTAAGCTATTTTAAAAGTAGCTTATGTGTAATTATCTACTATGTAAAGCTTTATGAAACATTAGTATAAGTTGAAGAGAGTCCATATGGTCATTTGGATAGCACTATTTAATTGCTAGACTGACTTCAACATCTATGAGGTAAAAACTTCAGTCACACTGTCCTGTAATTGCATTGATTACACACAGTTTCCTATTTCAAATCATTTTGTAAATAAACTTACCCAAACTGCCTCTGCTGTCCTGTGCTTATTTCTGCTCCTAGCTCTGTGTCTTAAAATGTCACTCACAGTCAATGGCAAATCTCCATCAGCTATTTTACAAGTATATTTCCAGTGCTGTTCACCACCATTTGGCCAAATATAGATCACTGTTGGACAATCTTCCTATTATTAAGATTATTTCAAGGTACGTTAGTGTGTTTAACCTGCAGGTTGCTTGTAGTCAATCCATTTTAGGGTGAAGGTTACATTTGTTTATTGAATTTATATCCACCTTATTCCTGAAGGCGCTGCTGCAGAAACGATTATGGGGGCACTGTGATGGTCAGATGAGTGTGTTCCCTCTACCCTCCTGTGCTTTTCCCCTCTGTCTGTCTCTCGGCTCCAGAGCTGATTACGCTCACCTGCATGATTGGGCACACCTGCTGCTATCTCATCTGCCAGTGTTAAAAGAGCCAGTCTGTGAATGCTTCCTCGTTGGACCGTTGGGTATTGCTGCCTCAACTAAAGGCTCAATTGGTCTGTGTTTGAGATTACCTGTTTGCTGACCGTGTTTCTCCTCTCCTTCTCTGCCATTGCAGTGGTGTGTCTCTCTGGGGCTGCGCACTCTCACCTCTCCTTCCACCATCCTGCCTGGTTTACTCCTGCTCCACCCGGTAAGCCTACAGTTTCGTTCTTTCCCTCACCGTTCCTTACCTCTGCTGGCTTCACTGGTCCTATCCTGGCCAGCAGCTACTCCTCTGCACGCTGGGTCACCGCTGGGCCCTCTGCTCAGTTTTTGTAAGATGCCTCTCTTCTCTGTTAGTCATTACTTTTCCTCATTCATCTCATATTAACTATTTCTCTTCTCTGTCTCTCAATTACAGGCTGAGTGCCCCTCCAGCATGCTCTTTGGGTTTTTGTTCCTTAATATATTTGTGTTGTTAATTATTAGTGCTTGTTGTAATAAATTGTGTTAACTTTTTACCTGAGTCTGAGTGTTCTTCCGGTGCTATTTGCCCTGCGCTTGAGTCTCTGGCTATTCAATCATGACAGGCAACTTCCGGTTTTGGCTGAAGTAGTGTTAAATCAGTCAGCAAGAGTGGAGTAGTGGGGCATTTAAAATAACGTTAAAAAGTTTAAAAAGCGTTTAAAAGTTTTTCAAATTCATTTTAATGTATAGTCCACATGCATGTTTTGTACTCAAGTGACAGATAATTTCAGCACTTGTAGTTTTTGTATTTTTTGAATTTTTTTGGCATAGTTCTGGTACTTGTTGCTGGTGTTCGTGGTTGTGCTATAGACTGTATAAATGGAGACTTCTCACTAGCAATGCGTAGATCATGCACTGAAAACTAAAAAGGACTGTTGGTGTCATCGGTGGTATAGATGCAAGAGCACCAGGTATGTTTTCACTTGTATGAATGTCACAGATCTGAAGTTTATGCATCATGTATGTCACCAGATGCAAGGCTGTATGAAGTAAAATAAAAAATTAAAAATAGTAACAGTTTGCTTCCTAAGGCTTAATGATTTAAGAAATATATCAAATAGCTTTTTTTTTGTTTTTTGCATTCGTTGCCCTGCCTGGAAAAAATATGAATCTGATATTAGCAGCTTCAGCATGCATTAATTTTTAAATTATCACAAAATATAGATCAATAAAATTTTGAACAATTGTCAGAAAATGTCTGTACATGTTAAGTTAAATAACAAGCATTCGTGGCATGACAGCAGCATGAGCATTTTAGTGTTGGGGTAAAAAGAACAGTTGCAGCTGTCTGTATTTACCCCGACAATAACACCTCCCCCCCCCATGGATCGTCACCTTATCGTGGTGGGGGGGTTTGCGTGCCCCAGTGATCCCAGGAGCTATGCTGTCCGGGGCAATCTGCCTCTGATAGGGTCACCCAAGACAAACTGGTCCTGGGTGAAGGGCCAGACTAAGAACGATCCAACAGACTGTCATGATAAATTCTATATCAAGGATTCAGTGTACCCCGCCCGGTATGGGGTTACCGGGGCCCCACCCTGGAGCCAGGCCTGTGGGAGGGGCTCGAAGGCTAGCGTCTGGTGGCTGGGTTTCCATCCATGGGACCTGGCCGGGCTCAGCCCGAAGGAGTTACATGGGTCAGCCCTCCAGTGGGCTTACCACCTGCAAGAGGGATCATGGGGGTCCGGTGCTATGTGGATTAGGTGGCGGTCAAACGTGGAGACCTTGGCAGACTGATCCCACGCTTTCTAAACTGGCTTTTGGTATGTGGAATGTCATCTCTCTGGTGGGGAAGGAGCCTGAGCTGGTGTACAAGGTTGAAAGATACCGGCTAGATATAGTTGGCCTCACCTCAACACACAGCTCCGGTTCCGGAACCAGTCTCCTGGAGAGGGGCTGGAGCTTGGCCTTTTCTGGAGTTGCCCCGGGCGAGAGGCGACAAGCAGGGGTGGGTATTCTTGTATCCCCCCACCTTGCTGCCTCTATATTGGAGTTTTCCCCGGTGGACGAAAGGGTTGCTTCCCTGTGCCTTCGGGTTGGGAAATGGGTCCTGACCATCATTTGTGCCTATGCACCAAATGATGTTTCAGAGTACCCACCCTTTTTGGAGTCTGTGACTGGGGTGCTGGAGGGTGTTCCTCTTGGAGACTCCATTGTCCTACTGGGGGACTTCAATGTGCAAGTGGGCAACGACAGTGAAACCTGGAGGGGGGTGATTGGGAAGAACGGCCTGCCCGATCTGAACCCAAGTGGTGTTCAGTTATTGGACTTCTGTGCTAACCACAGTTTGTCCATAATGAACACCATGTTCAAGCATAAGGGTGTCCATATGTGCACCTGGCACCAGGACACCCTAGGTCGCAGGTCGATGATCGATTTTGTTATCATGTCATCAGACCTGCGACCGTATGTCTTGGACACCCGGGTAAAGAGAGGTGCAGAGCTGTCAACTGATCACCACCTGGTGGTGAGTTGGATCCGACGGCAGGGGAGGAAGCCATTCAGACCTGGTAGACCCAAACGTATAATGAGGGTGTGCTGGGAACGTCTGGCTGAGGCCCCTGTCCGGAAGGTCTTCAACTCCCACCTCCGGAAGAACTTCAACCACATTCCGAGGGAGTCTGGAGACATGGAGTCTGAATGAGCCATGTTCTCCACCTCTGTTGTTGAAGCGGCAGCCCAGAGCTGCGGCTGCAAGGTGGTCGGTGCATCTCGTGGTGGCAACCCCCGAACCAAGTGGTGAACACCAGTGGTGAGGGGGGCCATTAAGCTGAAGAAGGAGTCCTATCAAGCTTGGTTGGCTTGTGGGACTCCCGAAGCAGCTGAGGTGTACCGGCAGACCAAGCGGAGTGCTGCTCGGGTGGTTCCTGAAGCAAAAACCTGGGTATGGGAGGAGTTCGGTGAGGCCATGGAACAAGACTTTCGGTCAGCCTCGAAGAGATTCTGGCAAACTGTCCGGCGGCTCAGGAGGGGAAAGCAGCTCCCTGTCCACACTGTGTATGGTGCGGATGGGACACTGTTGACTTCGACTGGGGATATCACCGTGCGGTGGAAGGAATACTTTGAGGATCTCCTCAATCCCACTGATACGCCTTCCACAGAGGAAGCAGGGTTTGGGGACGAGGGGGATGACTCGCCTATCACAGGGGCTGAGGTCGCCAAGGTGGTTAAAAATCTCCTTGGTGGCCTGGCCCCGGGGGTGGACGAGATTCGCCCTGAGTACCTCAAGGCCCTGGATGTTGTTGGGCTGTCATGGTTAACACGCCTCTGCAACATTGCATGGAGGTCGGGGGCAGTGCCTTTGGCATGGCAAACCGGGGTGGTGGTTCCTCTCTTCAAAAAAGGGGACCGGAGGGTGTGCTCCAACTTTAGAGGGATCACACTCCTCAGCCTCCCTGGGAAGGTCTATGCCAAGGTACTGGAGATGAGAGTCCGGCCGTTGGTCGAACCTCGGATTCAGGAGGAGCAATGTGGTTTTCGTCCTGGCCGTGGCACATCGGACCAGCTCTTTAGCCTCTCGAGAATTCTTGAGGGTTCGAGGGAGTTTGCCTAACCAGTTTGCATGTGTTTTGTGGACTTGGAGAAGGCATTTGACCGTGTCCCTCATGGTTTTTTGTGGGGGGTGCTTCGGGAGTATGGGGTATCGGGTTTGTTGTTACGAGCTATTCGGTCTCTGTACGACCCTTGTGAGAGTTTGGTTCGTATTGCCAACACTCGGTTGGAGTCATTCCCAGTGAGAGTTGGACTCCGCCAGGGCTGCCCTTTGTCACGATCCTGTTCATAATTTTTATGGACAGGATTTCTAGGCGCAGCCAGGGAATGGAGGGTATCATGCTTGGTGACCACAGGATCTCATCTCTGTTGTTTGCAGATGATGTTGTCCTGCTGGCTTCATCCAGCAATGACCTACAGCTCTTGCTGGGACGGTTTGCCGCTGAGTGTGAAGCGGCTGGGATGAGAATCAGCACCTCCAAGTCCGAGTCCATGGTCCTCAGCCAGAAAAAGGTGGATTGTCTTCTCTGGGTTGGGGACAGGCTCCTGCCCCAAGTGGAGGAGTTTAAGTATCTTGGGGTCTTGTTCACGAGTGAGGGGAAAATGAAGCGAGAGATTGACAGATGGATTAGAGCAGCATCTGCAGTGATGCGGACGTTGTACCGGTCTGTTGTGGTGAAGAGGGAGCTTAGTTCTAAGGCAAAGCTGTCGGTCACCGTGGGCTGCAAGGTGGCGCAGTAGTTAGCACCGCTGCAGCACAGTTTTACCCTCGGCCGGGGGATTGCGGGGATCATGAGATTGTGGGTTCGATCCCTGCCCCCGGCCAACAGTGATCTGTGTGGAGTTTGCATGTTCTCCCCGTGTTTGCGTGGGTTTACTCCGGGATTTCTCCCGTTTCCTCCCAAATGCCAAAACATGCAGGTTAGGGAGTTAAGGGGCGCTTGCGCACGCAGCGACCGGCAGCTGGTGACTTGTCACCGGACTGCAGAACAAATCTACCTACGGGTACAAAATAAGTCCCCCCCCAAAAAAAAATCTACTTTCCTACTCTCACATATGGTCATAAGCTTTGGGTAATGACCAAAAGAACAAGATCGCGGATACAAGCGGCTGAAATGAGCTTTCTCTGTAGGATTTCTGGACTCACCCTCAGAGATAGAGTGAGGAGCTCAGTTATCTGGGAGAGGCTCAGAGTAGAACCGCTGCTCCTCCACATTGAAAGGAGTCAGATGAGGTGGTATGGGCATCTGATTAGGATGCCTCCTAGACGCCTCCCACTTGAGGTGTTTCAGGCACGTCCCACTGGGAGGAGACCCCGGGGCAGACCCAGGACTCGGTGGAAAGACTATGTCTCCCAGCTGGTCTGGCAACGCCTTGGTATCCTCTCTGATGAGCTGGAGCAGGTGGCGGGGGAGAGGGAAGTCTGGGCTTCTCTGCTTGAACTGCTGCCTCCGCGACCCGGACCTCCGGAAAAGCGGTAGAAGATGGATGGATGGATTAAAACACCCAAGCACGGTGTTATGGTTCTTTGTGGCTCTGCCTAGATTCTACATCTGCTCTGAGGTAAATTTGATTATGTCCAACATTTTTTAACCCTTTAACTGCCCAGATTAAATGGACAGGTCACGCGCCCCCAGTGGCACAGCGCAGCAACTGCATGTGTCAACTTATTGACGTCCACTGGCTATACTGAGAATTTGTACTAATCTCTATTGATCTGACAGTTTAGAAGGTGGCAGACACGTGCCAAAGGAATCATGGCTGACATGGAATACAGCAAAAAAAAGAGAAATCCTCATTCTTCTGCCTTTTTCCGCTTTGAGCTCACACACCAATGTGGATGCCTTCACGATTGGTAATCGCAGCAGCGATGATGTTTGAAACTGCATGAAACGGGAAAAAAAGCCACGTAATACAAACAAAATTCACGTGGGATAATCATAAGAGTTTGTAGATGTGGTACACGGGTGTAAATTACGTCTGAAGTTTGTTAGAGAGCATTTGGATGATCCAGAAGAGGACTGGGAGAATGTCATATGGTCAGATGAAACTAAAATAGAACTTTTTGGTGAAAACTCAACTTGTCGTGTTTGGAGGAGAAAGAACACCTACCTGTGAAGCATGGGAGTGAAAACATCATACTTTGGGGCTGTTATTTTGCAAAGGGACCAGGACGACTGATCCGTGTAAAGGAAAGAATGAATGGGGCCATGTATCGTGAGATTTTGAGTGAAAACCTCCTTCCATCAACAAGGGCATTGAAGATGAAACGTGGCTGGGTCTTTCAGCATGACAATGATCCCAAACACACCGCCCAGGCAACGAAGGAGTGGCTTCGTAAGAAGCATTTCAAGGTCCTGGAGTGGCCTAGCCAGTCTCCAGATCTCAACCCCATAGAAAATCTTTGGAGGGAGTTGAAAATCCGTGTTGCCCAGCAACAGCCCCAAAGCATCACTGCTCTAGAGGAGATCTGCATGGAGGAATGGGCCAAAATACCAGCAACAGTGTGTGAAAACCTTGTAAAGACTTACAGAAAACGTTTGACCTCTGTCATTGCCAACAAAGGGTATATAACAAAGTATTGAGATGAACTTTTGTTATTGACCAAATACTTATTTTCCACCATAATTTGCAAATAAATTCTTTAAAAATCAGACAATGTGATTTTCTGGATTTTTTTTCTCATTTTGTCTCTCATAGTTGAAGCATCCCTATGATGCAAATTGGAGACTTCTCTCATCTTTTAAGTGGGAGAACTTGCACAATTGGTGGCTGACTAAATACTTTTTTACCCCACTGCATGTTTTTTTTTTTGACATTTTATTGATTTTCTGGTTCATATACTTTGAATAGATAAAAACATACCCCTGAAGACAAATCGGCGTAAAAAAAATAAAAAATAAAATAAAATGGACCATTCTTTATGTAAATGTGTCCAAAGTCCACTTTTGACTGAGTTATGTAATTTATATAGCTGCCGTGACATTATGCAGATTAGATGTGCAAATTTATTCCTATCTGAAACTTTGGATCATATTCAACATCTTTCTAGTTGACAGTAAACCATTTTCTCTTGTAACTTTTAAGTTATAGCCTTGGAAATCTGAACTATTTTATTGACAAAATATTTTACCACTCTTGACCACTAAGGGGGCCTTGAGTTGCTTCGCATTTCCCCAGGCGCCACATGGTGCCTAGGGCAGTTAAAGGGCAAAATGCATTCGACTTTATTGAGGTGGAGACATTGATATATCTCAGAGCTTTTATTTTTTTTACAGAGTTAGCATCTTAGCAGTGGAGCTAACTAACGAAGCTACTGTCTGCAAGGCCACTTTTTAAGGTCTTCTTCCCATTCCTTGATAGTTGTGGGAAGTGGTATATTACTCTTTTTGAGGTGCAAAAGGCTGTGTTCCCGCATTTTTGATGCCAAAGTAATTGTTTTATAACAAGGAAAAGTGTCCCGTTTCAGTGACAACCACATGTTCTAAACCAGCACCGGAAGTTGCGCCCATAATTCATGCAAGGCATTATGGGGGCTAGGAATAAGGTGGATATATTTTTTAATAAGGTGGATATATTTTTTAGTTATTTTGGGATATTTTTCTTTTTGTACACTTTTCTTAATTTTTTTAGTAGCTTTTCTTAATTTTGTTTGTTTTTTTAAAATATATTTTTAAAAATATTTTTATATGTAGAATATATGACAGTTAAAGATTTGCACATCCAAACAGCTGTTCATGTTTTAAAACTGCCATTGTTGATTCATGTCTCTGTAACTCGTGTTATTGAGATTTAAAACTTTTAGAATTTTTTTTAAATATTATATAGTACATATTTATCAGTGAACAATAAATAAATAATTGGCTTGGAATAAGGGGACACGATAGTCTTTGAATAAAATTTATCAAATTGTTTTAAAATGCATGCATCCAGGTCTAAAAAATGTTTTACTGCATCCCTTTCCCTGGAAGGGGGGAAGTTCTCTAATGAGTTTCATCTACTCTGTGTCTGTTTTTTCATGTTATAAAAACCTTAAAAAAATCAACAAAGCTAATTTTTTGAGGCATACATAACATCCACATAAATAACAGCATGATTTTGAAAATTTTACAGTTCAGCAGCATCCCTGAAAACACTTTTTTTCCAAGTTTCAAAACCCATACCAATATATGCAGATATTTTCCCCACCTATTTACATTTTCTTTGTCTTACAATGATGACTAGAAAAGACTCATAGAGCGCATACCTCCGCCAAGGCTCCTTCCGTTTCTCATGGATCACCTCCAAAATGTAATGGGCTTGTGTGTAGGCGTATCGCCACTTGTGGTGAAAATTGCATGCAAGTCTATCCACTACTTTTGGAGTTTTGTGGCTGACACACTGTGAGAAGAGCCTTGGCTGAGGTATGCATTCCCAGATCATCCCCAAAATGTAATGGGTTCCTCTCTAGGCCAAGAACCACTTCTGGTGAAACAGACAGACAAACAGACAAATGCCAGTAAAAGCATTACCTCCTTGGCGGAGGTAATAAACTCAAGTGTTGCTGTTGTGTCCATCTCCTCCATCTCCAAACTCCCAGGCTGCGGGCGTTGCAATTCATCGCACAACCGCGTACAACCCACAGGCCAATGGGTTATGCGAGCGTTTTCATAGATCACTGAAAGCAGCACTCAGGGGTTCACTGACGGATGCAAATTGGGTAGACAGGTTGCCGTGGGTTTTATTGGGGTTGCGCGCCGCACCAAAAGAGGATTTGGAAGGTTCCCCAGCAGAGAGCTCGTTTTTGCGCAGCCCCTATGGCTGCCCGGGGAATTTCTGCCAAATAATCCCGCGCGGGTCAGCTGCCCGTCTCAGCTTTTGCAGCGTAGCGGAAACACAGGCACGCTGCCGGGCCCGGCCCACCACTGTTTTCTGCGTGCTTTTTTGCCTAAAACTTTGAAGAATGCGGAGTTCGTGTTCGTCAGACACGACAACCAGCGCCCTCCATTGCGCCTGCAGACATGTTGAAAATGGCCCTATCTCACAATGTTAAAGAATCCTTTAAAAAATTCCTGGATCCAGACGGTGATCCGGATCATCCCCAAAATTTAATCAGTTCTTCCTTGTACCATTTCCAACAACGCCTGAAAGTTTCATCGAAATCCGTCCAAAACTTTTTGAGTTATCTTGCTAACCAACAGACAGACAGACAGACAGACAAACAACCGTGGGCAAAAACATTACCTCCTGCGGCCTGCGGCCTGGCGGAGGTAATTAACTGCCATTAGAACACACATTCTCCAAGGAAAATAAGACAGCTACCACCACCGGCATAGAAGCTTATGTTTTACTGGAGTATTTTATTGATATTTTATGTAGCATCATCTCACTTTGGGTCATCAATAAAATTATTCTTCAGCTTAAAGACATTGTTTCACCCAGGAAAAGGACAGTCAAGAACTGCTCTTTCATCCCAGGACTACAGCTGAACTAACATTCCTTTGTTAAACCAGTCTCAGGAATTCCTCCTGAACCTCTTAGGGCCCAATAAAATGTAGACAAAAGAACAGACCTCTGTGGAGTTTCTCATATGGTCACTACAAAATATCCACAACTCAACATGTCTCTACTGACAACTCTGGGACATGCTGGACTTAACCAGTGAACTCTTTAATCACATCTTTGTTAAAAGACTCAATTTTCAACATTCTCTTTTTCAGGACGCCATGGAAAAGCAAATGGACTCTTGATGTTTGATGTGGACAATCAATAATGGGTTTGAAATATATTAATCCTTGATTTTAAATATACGCATGCAAAAATGTTTAAATGAATGTTTATTCTTGCCTGTTAATAAATCATGTGACTGATCGTGGCCAATCTCTGCTTGACAACGGCTGTCGCAAGGTTATTGGCTGTTACAGACAAAAGCCTGTTTGTTCATTGGACTAAAGTTCTTAAAGCCCGCCCACGAAGGAGAACTATTGGCCGGGGTTCCTGTCAATCAGAGAAAGCCCACGAAAATTTTCCACAGATAAAAAGGAGAGAGAAACCCCTCTCTTCACCACTTCGTCTCTTTTGTCTCTTTCGGCTCTGCTTTTTGTCCCTTTTTTTTTTTGTACTTATTTTGTACCCGTAGGTAGATTTGTTTTGCAGTCTGGTGACAAGCCACCAGCTGCCGGTCGCTGCGTGCGCAAGCGCCCCTTAACTCCCTAACCTGCATGTTTTTGGCATGTGGGAGGAAACCGGAGAAATCCCGGAGTAAACCCACGCAAACACGGGGAGAACATCCAAACTCCACACAGATCACCGTTGGCCGGCGGCAGGGATTGAACCCACGATCTCACGGTCCCTGCGATCCCCCGGCTGAGGGTAAAACTGTGCTGCCACAGTGCTAACCACTGCGCCACCTTTGTCTTGTCTTCACACCAGATGACTGCACAGCACCATGCGAGAATAAAGGACATTTCTCCCACGTGTTTTTCTTGTTTTTCTTTAAATGCCTAGGAATTAATGTTTTTCTTTCTTGAGCTCAAATCCTAAATTTGGAGTCAAACTCCATTTCTAGACGTTTATTTTTATAACTTTTTCCTGTTAAACTTTCTTTAAAACTCACCGTTTTTAGTTTTGACTCTATGTTTATAAATTTTATGGACCAACTCCACACTAGAAGCTAATTTCATCTCCACAAAGTCTGAAGAGCTGTTAATTTTGCTATTGGATCAGATTTTTAATTATTCTCGAATTCCTCATGGGAAGCTGCAGATCCTCGACACAGCCTGCCATCACAGCTGCCTAAAGAAATCAAAACGCCACGCTAGACCTCAGCCCTCATGATCAACACATCAAAAATCTCATCTTGTGACAATAGGCTGGAAAGCCGTTGTACTGTGCAAGAATATTTGTGGGTCAAATATTCTAACTTTGGGAGCCATCTGAGAACTACCGACGATGAACGACAGAACCTTTCATCTTCAACCTTGGGTCATTTGAGCTGCCTTCTTCTTCATCTGCTGAATAAAACGTCTGAGATTTGAGAATAGTTCAGTATCTGATCAGATGCAAAATTAAAGAGCAATTAACATAACTCTTTTCCTTAAAATCCCATTTTCATTTTCTTGAGAGTAATCCAGAATTTTCCATATAATTAGTTTAATTTTTCCCATAAATTTGTGCTCTGTTTTCCATAATCTGTTAACTTCAAAATGATCTAAATTCAGCTTACATTTTCACCCTGGTTCTGCAAATGTTCACATTGTTAATCTATCATTTACAAGTTTAATTTCATGGTTAATGAAATCACTGCAATGTACTTTAATCATTATTCCCTTTAATAAATAGGTGAAAATGAGAGAAGTTGCTGGGAATTTATTTCATTGTGAGTCTGGTTTCAAAGCTCCCAGTATCGAATTCACAAAAATTTTGAGACTGATTATTAATTAATTTATTGAGTGATTAAACAGGTATAAAATGAAATTAAGGATTAAAGTGCTCCTTTAAGAGGAGCTGGTGCCCCACGAGTGTTTATTAACTTTTTCTGTGTACATGGACCCAGAGTTCATCTCAGGTCCTGATACATTAATACAAATTAAATAAATTTTATACCTGATCATAATTATTAATCACATATCTGGGCTGCAAGGTGGCGCAGTGGTTTAGCACTGTGGCAGCACAGTTTACCCTCGGCCGGGGGATCGCGGGGATCATGAGATCGTGGTTTCGATCCCAGCCCCCGACCAATAGTGAGCTGTGTGGAGTTTGCATGTTCTCCCCGTGTTGCGTGGGTTTACTCCGGGATTTCTCCGGTTTCCTCCCGCATACCAAAAACATGTAGGTTTAGGGCGCTCACGCACGCAGCGACCAGCAGCCGGTGGCTTGTCATCAGACTGCAAACCAAGTCTACCTACGGGTACAAATAAGTAACAAAAAAAAAAAAAAATATCTCTACATTTATTCTACTTTGGAAATGTTTTATCATGAATATTTTAAATCCTGGCTGCTTTTAATGATTTTCTTTTAACATGGAGAAAAGATTCCTCAAAGTTGTGAGGTGAGGAAGAGTTAAACTGTCAGTACAGACTGCTGAATATTATCATGAAAAGGACTACATGACAAGTGTGGTTACCTCCGTGCTTATCGCTGAGATGGGGATGAGGGTGGGGGGTGGGGGGCGGGGTGGCATCCCTTGAGTCCAGATTTTTACAGAACAATAAATGTATAAAAGCTCAGTAAAAACAACTGGACTCAAGTTTTTTTTTTAACCCCGTTGACTGAGCTTTTGTACAGTTCTTGCCTTGATGACCGAGAATCTTCATCAAAGTAATGTTTTAAAAGTTACATTTTTTTTCTTTCCTTCCGTCCGAGGTTCTGATATCATCTTACCAAAACCATATTTAGAGATGCCAATGTTTATTTTTAGTCAAAATGTATCAATATTCTTTGAGAAAGTTTGTTTTCACATGGGAGAGGGGTGGTATAGGGTGCTTGTATGTATATGCATGCATGTATATGAATGTGTATGCATATGTCTGTGGGTGGTAGGGCAAACTGAGCCATTTAGGGCAAATTACGCCAGGTGTAGTGTGGACGACTACTGATGGGAGGGTGAGGGATTTGATTCCCACTCTGTCTGCAGTCTGCATGTCCTTGAATAAGACACTGAACCCCCAGATGCTCCTGGTGGGTCAGGCCAGCACCTGTGTATGGCATCTCTGCCACCATCATTGTGTGAATGTGAATGGGTGGATCGCAGGATCTGTAAACTGCTTTGGTCATCCAGAGATGAGTAAATTGTGCTATATAAGTGATACCATTTGCCATTTTGATCGCTGCACCAGCCAGTATTCTCTGCCGGGTCATATTTGACCTGTAACACCACAAATCTCACTTTTTTTATAGACCTTGAGAATATACAAAAATGGTGAAAATGTCTTCAGCTGTGTTAAAATACTTGTTTCTGAGGATATCATGAAGCCTTGTTCCAATTGAAAAAAACAACAACAAAACAAACAGTACTTTTTACATACCAAAAGTCACACAAGACCTGATCACAATATAAGGGTTAATACTTAAATTCCTTTTCAGTTCTTTCTCGCTGCTATGCTGCCTGCCATCCTCTCATTCAAGCAGCTACCAGTGGTCAGGCTGAGTCACAGGACAGCACACCACCAATGGAGCTAGTGTTGCCAGAAGGGAACTGTTGAAGCATCGTACTAGCGGCTTAAAAAAATCGTATTTTAAGGAAAATGATCATACACACCCAGTTTTCATTCTGACGTGACTCAGGACTATCTGCTTCAGGAACACATTATCACAGATCATGCATATTACAGCTTATAATACAGTTTTACCTTTTTAAATAATCTAATAGATTGGTTAGGAAAAGAAAGCGCCTCTACCTGTGTGGAATACAGGATGAGCCCCTGGCCTGCAACAGCAAAGAATATCAGTCATACTTAACTATCTTCTATGTAAATCCACTTATAAAACCAATCTACATTGTCTAAAATGGTATCTTATACTCCTTTTCTCATAAAAAAAAACCTTTCATTGTCTTACAGTTGCTTGTAAAAATGTTTGTACTTTTTCTTCTTCAAATGCCAGGATCTAATTAGGCCCACCCACATCCCGCCCACTAGGACACAGAAGTCTGCAGGCTGGCAAATTTGAACAGTCCAGACTGGTTCAACACTATGGACCTGTTATAGTGACATCACCAAAAACACTCCATCTAAACTTGAGTTAAACTGAACCTTCTTAGCAAAAACAACAACAACAACAACAACAAAAAACAAAACAAAACAGAGACATGACACATAAGAGTGATGTCAAAAACTGCCCTGGCAGGGGCGGATTGAGGACACCAATCGCCAGCTGTGGGTTTGCACATTTATTAATGAAAAAACACAAAAATAACACAAAACACTACACTTACAAAGACTGGAGAAAACGGGAGAGAAGGGCGTGTAGAAACGCTGGCGCAGACGGATACTCCATCTGGGGGTAACGAGAATACAGTGAATCAGAATCAGAATCAGAATCAGGTTTATTGCCATTGTTCATGTAGTACACAAACTAGGAATTTGTCTCGGTACAATGCTGCAACATTAAACATGATAAGATAAGAGAAATAAACTATACATGTAATAAAGTGTAGGATAAGATTAAGTGATACTGGTCAACAGTTAAAATATATATTAGCCAGCAGCAGATACTGTGGAGAACTATATAGTGCAGTCGGTAATGCAGGAAGAAAACAGTGATGATTGACATGAGTCTGGTTGAGCTGCTGTACATGGTGCACGAGAGTCACTTAGTGTTCAGCAGTCTAATGGCAGAGGGGAAGAAGCTGTTTATGTGACGGGAGGTTTTAGTCTGGATGGACCGAAGTCTTCTACCAGAGGGGAGGGGGGCAAACAGTACATGACCAGGGTGTGAGGGATCGGCTATGATCCGGCCAGCACGCCTCCGGGTCCTGGAGATGTACAGATCCTGGAGAGATGGGAGCTTGCAGCCGATCACCTTCTCAGCAGTGCGCACGACGCGCTGCAGCCTTAGTCTGTCCCTGGCAGTGGCTCCTGCGTACCACACGGTTATGGAGGTGGTGAGGATGGACTCGATGATGGCTGTGTAGAACTGCACTAACATCTTGGTGGGTAGCTTGAGCTTCCTCAGCTGCCGCAGGAAGAACATCCTCTGCTGGGCTTTTTTGATGAGTGAGCTGATGGTCAGCTCCCATTTGAGGTCCCTGGTGATGGTAGTGCCTAGGAAGCGGAAGGAATCAGCAGTGGTGATGGGAGAGCCTGAGAGGGTGAGGGGGGGCAGAGGAGTAGTGACTTTCCTGAAGTCTACAATCATCTCCACTGTCTTCAGAGCGTTCAGCTGCAGGTTGTTATTGCTGCACCAGGACGCCAGCTGGGCCACCTCTCTCCTGTAGGCGGACTCGTCGCCGTTGGAGATGAGCCCGATGAGGGTGGTGTCGTCCGCAAACTTGATCAACTTGACAGACTGGTGGCTGGAGGTGCAGGAGTTGGTGTAAAGGGAGAAGAGTAGGGGGGAAAGTACACAGCCCTGGGGTGATCCGGTGCTGATGCTAGTATAGTCTGAGACAGTCTTTCCCAGCCGCACATGCTGCCTCCGGTCCGTCAGGAAGTCGATGATCCACCTGCAGAGGGAGTCAGGCACGTTGAGCAGGGACAGCTTGTCCCGGAGCAGAGCGGGGCGGATGGTGTTGAATGCGGAGCTGAAGTCCACAAACAGGATCCTGGCGTAGGTTCCCGGGGAGTCCAGGTGCTGCAGGATGGAGTGGAGGGCCAGGTTGACTGCATCGTCTACAGACCTGTTGGCTCGGTAGGCAAACTGCAGCAGGTCCAGGAGAGGGGTGGTGATGGACTTGAGGTGGGACAGGACCAGGCGCTCAAAGGACTTCATGACTACAGAGGTGAGCGCTACAGGTCTGTAGTCATTAAGTCCAGTGATCCGTGGCTTCTTGGGGACAGGGATGATGGTGGAGGATTTGAGGCAGGACGGCACGTGGCATAACTTAAGGGAGGTGTTAAAAATGTCTGTGAATACAGGAGCCAGCTGTTTCGCACAGAGTCTCAGGGTGGAGGGAGACACGCCGTCTGGGCCGGGGGCCTTGCGCGGGTTCAGTCTGGAGAACTGTTTGAGCACATCCTGCTCACTGATGATAAGGGGAGGGGGGGAGGTGGGGGGGGTGCCTTAAATGAAGTAGGGAATGTGGAGGCTGTGGAGCTGGAGGGAGGGGGGGAGTTGGACACAGATGACGAGGTGTCAAAACGGGCATAGTGTTGGGACAGTCTCTGACAAAGGGCTTTGTCATCCTGACCTTTAGGAGCCTGAGGCCGATAGTTGGTGATCTGCCTCAGTCCTCTCCACATGGAAGCCGAATCATTAGCAGTGAACTGCTGCTGGAGTCTCTCTGAGTACACAGATTTAGCCCTCTTCAGCTCTCTGTTAAACCGGTATTTAACCTCCCTGTAGCAGTCCCTGTCTCCACTTTTCAGCGCTGCTTCCTTCTCCTTCCTGATCTGTCTGAGCTTAGCTGTGAACCAGGGTTTGTCATTAGAGTAACTCACCCTGGTGCGTGATGGAAGAATGTTCTCTTCACAAAAGTGGATATATGAGTTCACAGTGTCCGTGTACTCATCCAGATCATGCGTGGCTCCTTTAAGCATGCCCCAGTCAGATATTTCCATGCACGTTTCCAGCTTCTCCTCAGCATCACTGGTCCGTATCTTCGTAGTGCTCACAACAGGTTTAGTGAGCTTCAATCTCTGTCTGTATGTGGGAATGAGGTGAACCATCACGTGATCAGATAATCCCAGCGCAGCTCGAGGGACAGCGCGATATGCGTCTTTCACTGTGGTGTAACAGTGATCCAGTGTGTTTAATCCTCTGGTGGGGCATTTAATAAACTGTTTGTAGCGGGGGAGATCGTGGCTCAGATTGCACTGATTAAAGTCGCCAGCCACAATAATCAGCGAGTCTGGAAAACTCCGCTCTGTGTGTTGAATGTGATCCGCGAGCACGCGCTGAGCTTCGCGCGTGTCCGCGTCGGGAGGGGCGTACACAGCGATCAGTATAAAAGAAGCAAACTCCCGTGGGGAATAAAAAGGCTTGCAGTTGATAACAAGAAATTCCAAGGCAGGAGAACAGTGTTTGGAAATTACCGTTACATCAGAGCACCAGATGCAGTTGATGTAGAAGCAGACTCCGCCTCCTGTGGTCTTGCCGGAAAGCTCTGTGTCACGATCAGCACGGAAGAGCTGGAAGCCGTCGAGGCGCAGCGCGCTGTCCGGTATATTTTCCCGGAGCCAGGTCTCAGTAAAGCAGAGGACAGCTGAGGAGGCGAGGTCCTTAAAACGCATCAGCAGTCTCAGTTCATCCACCTTGTTAGAGAGAGAGTTGGTATTGGACAGAAATATGCCAGGCAGCGCCGTTCGCGAGCCTCTCCTGCGAAGTCGTACGAGAGCGCCCGCTCGTCTTCCTCTCTTCCGCCGTCTCACTTTCCGAGCCAAACAATAAACCAGATCGGCGGCAGGGGCTAGAAAAACTGGGAGGAGGTCCGTGGGGGTCAAAGTCCTGATATTTAAAAGTTCTTCACGGGTATAAGTGCAAGCAGACACACAATTGACAAACAAAAACAAACAAAGAGCGCAGCGAAGCACCATGTCGACCGCTGTGGGCGCCATCTTGGATCTGTGTGGAGCACACGTAGGATTTAACCTGTCACACCGAGAGAAGCAACAGATGACAATGAAAGTATAAGCAGAAGAAAACAAAAAGGTAACCGACTATAATCCTAAAACAGAAACAGACCAATTATTTATCTTTTGTTCTTATTAAAGGCAAAAATAGAATAGACGAAGTCTGACGAAGGCTGCAGTGTACAGTCGAAACATGTTAAGAAGGTAAAGACATCTTCTTTCTATTCTATTTTTGTCTTTAATAAGAACAAAAGATAAATAATTAAAAGAAGACGAAATGAACCTACTTGAACTAGAAACAGACCAAAATACACAGTGCAAAAATAATGACCAAGAAGGCATACAAAACCCAAGGAGTACTCAAAAAACAATACTAATGAAACCTGAGGTTACAAAAGGAGAACTGAAGATAAGGACAAATATAAACAGAAAAATAAATAAAAGATAATACAGAAATACATAAACTAACCCACCTAAGATAAAATAACAGGAAACTAAGGACAGAAACAAAAAGACAACTCAAATGCCAAAATACACCAAAGCAAACTACATACAAAATAAACAAAGAAGCAAAAGTACAAACAATAATAGAAATGGCAGAAGCATGCGCCCAGTGCTCCCCCCGTGCTCTGCTTCATGACAGAGGCCTTCTCCCAAGAGGTGGATTCCAGACACCCCAACGTAACATTAAAAAGAGAAAAGACCCACCCACCAAGAAAAGCACCCCAACAAGAACAAGAAAAAATAACCCACCCTGGGAGGGCGGTGGGGGAGCCCAGGCTATGAGGGACTGAAACAACAAAAAATGCTCATTACCCACACACTTTACAGGTAAGGTGGCAACAGAAAACAAATGATACTAGTTGAAAGGGTGACACAGTTCAGGTGGTTTCCCAGAGTCCCAGAACCACCCGAACCCATGATGGAATAGGTTGGGTGGTCTCCCAGTATTCCAGAGCCACCCAAGCAAAGGTCACAGTCCTTCGGGATGTCTCCCAGAGTTCATGAATCATCCAAGTAAATGGCGCAGTCTGTCAGTGGTCTCCCCACATCCCTAAGCCAACGGGCTGCGGGGCATGACACACCACCTCCTGGAGGTGGTAGCTGGAACCTGTGCCCCCAACGGACCACAGGGACTGCAGTGTGGATGAGTTGGAACAACAGCTGCAGGGAGTTGACCCCCGAAGATGATTGCTGGCCAATGGCAAACCCTGACAGCGATGGTGGCTGACTGGCAAGGGGACCAGACAATGATGACGGCTTACCGGTGAGGAAATCAGATGAAGAAAATGGCTGATCAGCGGGAAAACCAGATGGTGATGATGGCTGACCTTCGGCGACCTCAGACAGAGACAGAGGACCCATGACAACCTCAGGCGGAGACAGAGGACCCACGATGACCTCAGGCAGCGATGGCTGACCCACGGTGACCTCCAGCAGAGATGGAGGACCCACAGCGGCCTCTGGCTGAGATGGAGGACCCACCGCGACCTGAGGTGGAGAAGGAAGACTCCCAATGACCTCAGGCAGAGAAGGAGGACCCTCAATGACCTCAGGTGGAGAAGGAGGACCCTCAATAACCTCAAGCAAAGGCTCGGACAAAGAAGAGGAAACATACACCAGGTTACTACCACCGGCAGCAGTGGAACCCGGTGAGGAGAATTCAGGAGCAGAGGGCAGCTGCGACTGGTCCCCCCCTCCCCCAAGAGCTAAGCAAGATTTCTCTAATACTGCTAATGTAAAGACAAAAAAGAGAACTTGCCTTAGCTCAAGCTCCACCACCGTCTAGGACTCTGGTGACTCCAGCTGGGACGTCTCAAATACAACCGCCTGGGCGTCCCAACTCAGCCACCTTGGACGGGAAGGAAAAGCTGGACACCAGAACACTATTACTGGCAGCAGTGGAGCCTGGCAAGGAGAACTCAGGAGCAGAGGGCATCTGCAGCTGATTCTCCCCGCTATGAGCAAAGCAAGATTTCTCTAAGGCTAATAATGGAGAGACAGAACAGAGAACTTGCCTTGACTCATGCTTCACCGCCGTCAAGGACTCCGGCGACTCTGCTGTGGCGGCCCGTGGAGCAGGCATTGCGGCAGGTGAAGCTGGTGACCCCCCAGGCGTGGCGGCTGATGCTGGTGGGACCCCACATGAGGTGACAGGTGCTGGTGGTCGTCCAGGCATGGTGGCTGACGCTGGCTGGCCAACGGATGTGGTGGCTGAAGCAGGAAGTACTCTATCTCTGAGTAGTGGTTCCAGGAAATGCCTCACTGATGGCACCGGGTCCCACAATGTTGAAACCAGGGGACTTCCTTTGTCGGCTCAGGTTTCGGGACACAAGGGACACTCTTCTCCCATCGAGAGTGTGGCTGCAGGACTGGAACTGGACCCTTTGGCGCCAGAGGACCCTCCGTCATCTGGCAGTTCCCTCCCAGGACCAGCGAACGTTCAAGGAAGGCAGAGGGGGACATGAGAGAAGCAAATGAGGAAACAGGATTAACTGCAGCAGCAGGTGATGGAAGCTCGGTCACAGCATGTGGATGCCCCTGAGCACTCACACCAAGAATTAGGCAAGACAATTCATTTTTATATGTTAGAGAATGAATAGATACTTGCTTTAATTCCTGGGGCTTGATGGTGGCTGCCGTTGCAGGTCCAGACGGGGCACCTCTGGGAGCTGCAGAGGTCGTCTGGCAAGGTGGGTGAAACGCTGAAGTCAGGGGATGATGGATCGTCAGCTCAGACTCTGTTCTACCCGGTGAGACTTCCTCCAGCTGGGCCACATAATCAGGAAGGAGCCATGGCTTGTAATCCACCAACAGTTCAGTCTCTGATACCAAAGCCAATGGTGCTCCAGTTCCTCGGCCAATGGAGTGGGCCACTGCTTGGGAGATGAAAGCGGGGCTGCTACTAGAGAGCAGCGAGAGGCTGAGGACCTCCGTGCACAGGACTGCTTCCTCGTCGGTGCGGACACGGATGTGGAAGGGGTTTTCCCCAGCCTGTGAAGCATGGGTGGTCGGCTTGTAATGGAGAGAAGTAGGTCCGTGAGCTCCGCATGGCTCCACAGGCTGGAGCATGCTTCAAGCACTTGTGCCACTCCAAGCAGACACTCCCGGGCCGCATTGGCAGTGCGAGAAGCACAAGCCTCCGATAAGATGTTATGTAACACATTAACAGTCCAATACTCCACCTCACTAAGCCCACACTAGCCACGGTTACATGGGCAAAATTTCTTCAATCTGATTACAATTCAGATCAGAACATTACTGTTTACATGGATCCTGCTTTTCCATGTGTCACACGTTTGAACGGAATAAATCACTTTGGCATGTGCACGTCAACATTTCGACATTCCAAAAAAAGTAGAAGAAACAACTTCCGGTGTTAGCAAGCCCCGCTTCGTGTCGAAATGGATCTGTATTGTGTTATTCTGACTGTGCTTTTGCTTCTGCTGGTCTCCGTAATGAAGCTACAAGTACATACTTCTGCATATGACAAACAGAGAGAGACAGCAGGACGATACAGATCAGTTTTGTTTTACTCCCTCTATGTCTTCCGCTAGCTGCTGTAAAGGCAGAAATACATCACATTGACGTGTAGCTGATGTACAGACATGCGCAGTAAACATATTTTCTGTTCAACCTTTGGAATAAGTGTTGTCATGCGCACCATTCGGATTAACAATCGGCATAACCCACCCCTCACAATTGGAATGAAATTTTGATCCGAATAAGTGTGATCGAGTCACAATATTCAGATTGGCATGTTTACATGAAGCATTTTTATTCTGATCAGGCTTTTAATCCAGTTACTTGTGTCCATGTAAACATGGTCACTGACTGTAGTCTGACAACGCTGCCATGCCAACGGAAAAAACGGATTTTATGAAAAAAATAATGCAAGGGGAAAAAAGTCAAAACCCACAGTCGCTGGTGTCTAAAATGACAGTAGTGTACTGCCATAAACTGTCCTGGCAGGGGCTGATAGAGAACATCATTTGCCAGCTGTGGATTTGCACATTTATTAATGAAAAAAAAAACAAAAATAACAAAAAATACTACACTTACAAAGACTGGAAAAAACGGGAGAGAAGGGCATGTAGAAACACTGGTCTCCCTGGTCACTGCCGGGCACTGGTGCATGTACAGGCTCGCTGCATCTGCTTCGCAGCGGCCTTATGACACAAGGGTGAATGAGGGGTGAGTTTGAATGGGAACAGGAGTGAGAGAGAATGGGTCGGTCTGGGTGAGTGAGAGGGAGTTAGTGCAAATGGGTGCGCATGGGAGCATGTGGGTGTGAAGGTGTGGGGAGGGGTGTGTTTGCGAATCGGGAGGTGCTGGATAAAGGGGGTAGTACCTCTCGGCAACGTGGGCTCCCCTGGGCGGGGGGACTTCTTTGGGCATGGGGGTCCCCGGGGTGTGTGACAGTGGCACTGGGGCGGGCCCGCTGTGGGGGTGCATGGGGGGGGCTCGCGCCGGGGGACGTTGGCCGGTCTCTGCCCCGGGGGGTGGGGTCGCTGGCCTCCTGGTGCCTGGGGTCTGGGGCCGGGCGTTGGCCCCGCTGGGGGGGGGGGGGGGGGGTTGGGAGGGTCTGGGGGTGTGGGCTCACCGCGCCGGCCACCGAGCAGCCTGGCCTCCCTTGATTGTCCCTCTGGGGGCGGATGCCTGGCTTTCCTGGGGCTTGCTGTCCTTGAACGTTTGTGCCCTGTGGGGGTTGGTGGCGCTGCCTTGCCTGCTCGGGGTTCCCGGGGGGAGAGCTGCTGCGACCGGCCCTCCGCTTTTTATGTTTCCTGACAAACCACTCACATGCACACACTTATTTTGCGGGTGTTCTCATATATATGAACGCAGACATACACGCACAAGTGTCTCTCCTTTAACAGGTGCGGAAACCAGACTCGTGTTGAGACATCTTCGGTGGAAGAAGCAGTTTGTCTTTTGTTTGTTTTAGTTGTTGGTTTTTGTTTTTTTTTTTTTGTCTGTTCCCCTCTCTTTTCTTCCCCCCTCTTTTCTTCTACACTTCCTTTCCCTCTTCCCCATCCCGTTGGGTCTTCCATGGGTAAAATAATTAAAATAAATTATTAAAAGTTATTACAGGAGGAGTTTACAACAACATACAATACACAGTTAGGTGCTGTATAAGCGCCTCTTGGCAAAGTAAATCTGTTTTAGCACAATAAGGGTGACAGATCCCTGTTCTGTTTGCCTAGCTGCCTAACAGGACAAGGGGAAAAAAAAAAAGAAACGCTGGCGCAGATGGGGGATCCGTCTGGGGATAACGAGAATACAGCGTGGGGCAAACGCATGATTTAAACAGGAGATTGCCGGGGAATTCCCGGCTGACATAGAGAACACACTGCTGCACCGAGAAGCATCACAGCGGT
The DNA here is from genome assembly GCA_020510985.1 of Pholidichthys leucotaenia. NCBI lineage: Eukaryota > Metazoa > Chordata > Actinopteri > Cichliformes > Pholidichthyidae > Pholidichthys > Pholidichthys leucotaenia. Next base: position 362,352,738 of record CM035836.1, on the reverse strand, counting down.
CTTTAATTAGGACAACAGGAGAAAAACACAAATGATGGCAAGCGATTACAGGTGTGGAGGAACATGAGCGATGAGCAATTAGAACCGATCACTGACAGGTGTGATGGCCCGTGCACATGGTTGACACCCGGAAGTAGCTACAGACAGCTGTCACACCAAGAGAAGCAACAGATGACAATGAAAGTATAAGCACAGGAAAACAAAAAAGTAACTGACTACAGTCCTAAAACAGAAACAGACCAAATGCACAGTGTGAAAATAATGACCAGGTTCAGGTTCAGGTTCAGGTTACTTTATTTGTACCCGTAGGTAGATTTGTTTTGCAGTTGGTGACATCCATATTTACAAGCCACTAATTACATTCAACATAGACACAAACACAGGCACACATCTTACAAAACAGGCAAATATAAAATATGTACAATATAATTTTTATAGCTTGTTCAACTCTTTGACAGCAGCAGGGACAAAGCTGTTTTTGTAGCGCTGGGTTCTACTTATTGGGACAGCAAACCTCCGTCTGGAGGGAAGAAGCTGAAAGTTGCAGTGCAAAGGGTGGGAGTCATCATTTAAAATTGAGTCGGCCATCCTCTGTACTTGTCTGGTGTACAGGGCTGTCAGACTCAGCTGTGACTCACCAAGCAAACGACTGGACCATCTGACTACCTGATCCAAGGACCAAGAAGGCATACAAAACCCAAGGGGTACTCAAAAAACAATATTAATGAAACCTGAGGTTACAAAAGGAGAACTGAAGATAAGAACAAATATAAACAGGAAAATAAATACAAGATAATACAGAAATACATAAACTAACCCACCTAAGATAAAATAACAGGCAACTAAGGACAGAAACAAAAGGACAACTCAGATGCCAAAATAGACCAAAGCAAACTACATACAAAATAAACAAAGAAGCAAAAGTACAAACCATAATAGAAATGGCAGAAGCGTGCACCCGGTGCACCCTTCCACGCGCCGCATCATGACAAGTGATTTAGCTTTAGATATGCCTTGTAAGTCATAAAAAATGTGTAATAGACATGCTAACAAAAAAACCTCAATTGTTGGTGGCATATCACTTTAAAGATTTTTTAATCAATATATTAGTTTTCTGAAAATTATAAAGGCTTTAATTCTACACCACTATTGTAACTCACTTAAAATATATGGGTACTAAAATAATTAATTACACTGAATGTGTATATTCACTCTATTTGCACATTCCTATTGCACCTGAATGCACCATGTATTTTTCCCCTAAACACACCTCGGTTTTTCACCAGGAAGGAAAGGGAGGCCCACATGCAAAATGTGTCTGGTCTGTAAAAGTGTTAGCTCCTTGTTAAGGAAGGTAAAACTGAGACAAGAGTGGTGGCTCAGTTGGTAGAGCATCCGCCCCACACCCGGGAGGCAGGGGTTCAAATCCCGGCCGGGTCATGCCAAAGACCATATAAAAGTGGAACTTCCTGCCGTCCAGCTTGGTGCTCAGCAATAAATGGAATGGAGGAGGGAACTCTGTGGCGGCGCCTTGCATGGCAGCGGCCCTCTGATTCTGCACTTGGGTGTGTGTGATTTACACTGTAGATAGGTAAAGCACAATCTCGTTCTGCTGTACATGATTGGTTGTACGGTTGAATGACAATAAGGGTGATTTGATTTATAGTGATCCCTCACTTATCGCGGTTAATGGGTTCCAGAACCGACCGCGAAAAGTGAAAAACCGCGAAGTAGCGTCACCCCTAATGACGTCACCCATAAATAATACGTACGTTCATTCTCTCACTCTCTCTCTCTCATATGATACGTGTGTGTGTGTGTGTGTAAGTGTACATACATACGTAGATGTAAATAAAGTGTACATAAATATGTTTTTAGAACTCTTTTATTCTTATAACAAGATACGTAACTCAAGATGAAGATGATTTACTGCACAGGTTAATGAGAGCTTTACTGCTCCTCAGGTGACGCCTCATCGTCAGGTGCTAGAGGCGCAGGATCATCGAGGGCAGCTTCCGATAGAGCTGGAGAAGCTGCAGGAGGCGGCATAGTGGCTCGACGGGAAGACTATTTCGCACAAAAAGGCACAAGAGAACAGTGAAAAGTTCCACGCGGCGAGACTAAGCAACACGAGCGATAAAGAACAATGAATGCGGTCTTCCTTCGCTGGGTATGGGTGCTCGGCAGGGAGAGAAGCTGGTTAAAAGGTCTCGGCCAATCAGCTTGCGAGGTAAAACGTCTCGGCCAATCAGCTTGCGAGATTCCCGAGCGGGGAAGAAGTGGGCGGAGAGGAGTGGAGCGGTGGTCAGAGAGGTGGATTTTGAGTTGTGCGGGCTCTCCGTGTTGATACCTGATGTTCTAATGTAGTCTCCCTGCCTTCCGCTAGCGCCCGCCCATTTTTTCTCAATTTTGAATTTTTGATGAATATTTTTGAAAAATCCGCGATGCACTGAGGGCGCGAAAGGTGAAGCGCGAAGTAGCGAGGGATCACTGCAATTCAATTTTAGACTCGATGGGGTTTTCTCAGAAAGTAGGAAATTCTACCCATTATCTCCACCACACGTTGGACCTTGTTGTGACATATGGCATAGAAATAGAAAATCTGGTAGTGTCTCTTCATAACCCTGTACTGTCAGACCATTGTCTGTTTGTTATGTTTGCCCCTTGCAGGGCACAAAGATGAGGTACCAGAAGCCAGCAGTGAGTTTGTTATTTTATTACAAAAAGTACAAAATAATGTGCCACTAGGGGCAAAACACAAACACTAAACACAAGCGACCCTGGAGGGTGAAATAACTGAGCAAATAAAGGATCAACACAGTCACTTACATATGCGGAAACGAGGGTGAAACCTACGCTGTAGAATAAACACTTTCTCAGAAAAAGCAAGGATGAAACCTTACGTTGAAAAGGACTGGCTTCGGATGTAGGGAAACCAGTCTTGATAAGGCAAGATCGGAGCGAGGAATGAATCTCAACTGCGATCTTAAATAGTGCTCCAACTAATCACAAACAGGTGAGACTGATAATGATGAATTAAACGTGAACAGCTGTGACAGGCCGCGGAGCCGGCTGACAGGTGGAAGTCTTGCTACGGCGCTGTCAAAATAAAAGCACAAATAAACACCATCATAACATACCTAGATAAAGAGACAAAAAGAAAATAATAAGTGACTTGAGCGCAGAGCAGACTCGCGCTCAGGATCACCACACTGTAAACCTATGATTTTACTATTTATGACTATTTGGCTCCGAAAGAAAAATATTACTACAGTAGATGTTGTGAAATGGTGCTATATAAATAAAGTTGAATTGAATTGAATTGAATAGATGCCTCTCAGATGATGCTATTACCAAATTTATGCAGGTTGTTTCCTCTATTCCATGTGTCAACACAACGGAAATAAGTTATGGAGAGCTTGCTCCTTCTGTAATTGATAGCATGGAAGATAGTGTTACAGTTTCTCTGCATCAGACTCTAGACATGATGACCCCTTTAAAAAAGAAAAAAAAATCTAATCAGAGATTCCTAACTCCTTGTTTCAACACAGAAACTTGTCGCTTAAAACAGAAGCCTCGTCAATTAGAAAGAAAATGGCATTCCACTAAATTAGATGATATCTATTTAGCTTGGAGAAATCATCTTCGAATTTATAAAAAAAAAAATCTCTTTGGAAAGCTAGAACAAGTTATTATTCTGCATTAATAGAAGAGAACAAGAATAATCCCAGGTTTCTTTTCAGCACTATAGCCAGGCTGAAATGGCTGACAGTCAAAGTCAGGCAGAGTCAGGACTCTGTCAATCCTAGCGTTCCCTTAGTGTCACGAACTGAGCTGGTGTTGTTCTTTAGGCTTGGTTCTGACCGTTCTCTGTGGCTCAGGTATCGGGTTATTTATGTATTGTGTTATCTTTTGAGTTCTTGTTGTTTTGATGTCTTTGTTCCTTTTTTCCTTGCCTGTAGCCACCGCTCTGGCCGGCGGATGTTAGGCAGCCTCTTTGACCTACATTCATGTGGGCATTGTCTAACACTCACCGGTCCGACCACGCCCCCTTTCTTTTGACAGCCAGCTGATTCCACTCCGGTAATTATCCTCCCCACTCCTCGCCCAGTTGTACCCAATCTGTTGGCCAGCAGTGCTTGTACTTAAGCGGCCTTTGCCAGTGAAGCATTGCTGGACCATTGTATCGTCTTTTGGATGTATTGTCATGTGCGTGGGGTTTGCCAGGCCACATTGGGACTTACTCAGAGTGCTCCTGTTTTGTGAGTACTGACTGTGCATATTTTCCCGGTGTTCTCACCAGAGACAGTAAAGCATCCTGGAGGACTCCTTGTGTGCCCTGAGCTGTTTTGTTATTTTGTAGAGTTGGTTTTTGTTTTGTCCTTTGTTCAATAAATGTGTGTGTGGAGTAACCTGGGCGTAAATTCATCTTCCTTTTCCCTCCTCGGTGCGCAGCGTAAAAGCGCACGAGGAGGTTTATGACAGAACGGTTCAGCCAGATAAGGATTTAGAGGGTTACATCCACACATACTTTTTTCTTTTTCCAGCCTTTGTTCCCCCCTTTTTTCCTTTCACCTGCTTCCCAGGTGCTATGGTGGATCGGATGGAGAGGGAGCTGTGCTTGGAGGATACTCTTTCGTGGACACCGAAGCCCTGTTCTCTCCAGACTGTTCGACGGGCTCAGGACACTGCAATGGGGGTAATGGAAAGAGACAGCCGCTGAGATCACCCCAAAGTGATGGAGATTCTCCAGGACATCCTCGCCCAGCCATGCGAGGAGTCGGATGAGGAGTTTCTCCGCATTTGGTATGCGCCGCCTGGTGAGGGGCTTATTGTGGAGGACATTCTGGTGCCCAAACTATCCGCAACGAGGAAAAAGAAGAAGAACTATTGCCGAAAGAAGCCTCCAGCCTCTCCGATGACAGCCCTGCCTCCTCGTACCTAGCCCTGTCCCGCTCCATCCCTGGAGGAGCTAGAGGCACGCAGACTGGCTCTCCTGGCGGTGACAAACCTCATCCTGGAGGCGAAGCCGTGGCTCCTCCCGGAGATGGCCAGGAGATTGGAGGAGTTTTCCCCGAGTGAATGGAAGCTGCAGCCCGAGGACGAGCGTGCTCCGACCATGGAGTCTCCACACCTCCCCGACCCCGAGATGACAGCTGACGTCATCACGTCCCAGGAATTCAGGCAAGAGCTTATTCAGTCACTTTTAATGTCGCCTGAGACTGCTTGCCTGATTCCTGATGAATTGTCGGCTGACGATCTTGATTGCCCACCTGTCTCTCCTGTTTCTCCCGTGCCATCGTCTATGCTGGGAGATGGGTCCCAGATGCATGAGAGGCTGTCACCGGGGGAATTGGAGCCCCTGCCACCTGTCTCTTCTCGACGCCGCCATTCCCGGAGGGCCTGCCATAAGAGTTCTGTAAATCTGCCACCGGTCTCTTCTACCTCCGTCACCATGGAGACGTCTCCTCCACTCTCCATGAGAGGGCCCAAATCCAATTTAGGCACGGAGAGAGATGATGGGCTTCCAGCTGCAGCTAGTGACATCAGGGACCAGGAGGACAGGCAAGTGTTTTGTCATTCTTTTCCATTCAATTATGATGAACCTTGTCTGTCTCCCGAGGGGGAGGCCCAGTCACAGCAGTCTGCTGGAACAGTTGAATTTATTCCTGTTCTCTCCGTGTCTCCCCCATTTTTCCCTGAGTGCCCGCCGGCTCCTGAACCTAGCCACCGGATGATGAAGATGCTCGTGGCCCTGGAGGAGGTCAGACCAGTGCCAGCACTGAGTGAGCCCCCAGCTTCCCTGCTGGATCAGTCACCAGCATCGGAGTCCTCACCTGGGGGCACCAGGACTGTCACCATCACCAAACCAGCTGCAAATGATGCCACAGCAGAGGAGAAACCTGTGCCGGACTGCCTCGAGGTCGGGCCTGTGTCGCTGTCTGGATTGACGGAGTCCTGGACGGTGGTGGAGCTCGAGTGCACGCAAGTAATCTGTCCTGCATTTTTCATGTCAGTATTTGAGAGATCTTGCCTGGCTCTTGGAGAGGAGAGTCGAGTGCAGCCCTCAGCCTCATCCGGACTCCTCTCGCCGGGCTCTGCTGCTGCTGGCAACCCTAACCATCTTTCCTCTCCCGTCTTCCCTGAGCTCCTTCCTAGGGTCGCCGGAGAGGATCCACCACTACCTGGGGTGCCCACAGACGATGACGACGTGAGTCCAGCCACCCCGGTGGAGGCCGACATGGGTACAGCACCTCCTGGACCTACAGAACCAGCGCAACCTAGATCACTGGAGTCCTGGACGGCGGTGAAGCCCGAGTTCAGGCAAGTGTGCTCCATAATGTCTCCTGTGCCTATGTTGAAGTCACACTGCTTGATTCATGGTGAGCAGGACCGGGGCAGCTTGCTGCAGCTCCCAGGCTCACCTCACTGGGCTCTACCGCTACCATCAATACTGACGCGGCCACTTTCTCTCTCCCTCCAGTTTTGAAGCTTCTTGCCAGGGTCGCCAGAGAGCAGCCAATTCCACCAGAGGCTGCCGAGGATCCGTGTTCAGCGCCGGGGGTCATGGAGAGCCCTACCTCCCTCGTTGGGGAGGTCACCATGGGAGCAATGAGGTCCTCGATGGGGACCACCGCAGGTGCAGTGGTGCTCCAGCCGAAGTCCACTACGAGTGCTACAGAGCTCCAGCCGGAGTCCGCCGTGGGTGCAGTGTTGGCCCGGTCGGGGTCCACCGCGGGTGCTGCAAAGCTCCAATCGGGAACCACCGTGGGTGCTGAAGAGCTCCAGCCGGGAGCCACCGCGGATGCTGGAGAGCTCCAGTCAGGAGCCACCATGGGTGCAGTGTTGGCCCGGTCAGGATCCACCGAGGGTGCAGCATTGGCCAAGTCGGGGTCCACCGTGGGTGCACCGTTGGCCCGGTCAGGGTCCACCGGGGGTGCAGCATTGGCCCAGTTGGGGCCCACCACAGGTGCAACTGTGTCCCAATCCGGGACCACCAAGGGCGCTGCGGGTCAGCCTGAGGACGCCGTAGCCTCATACTCCTCCCTGTCCGATGCCGTGGGGATTCCCTTCCTACGGCCCGGTCACCCACCAGTGAGCCTCCCATTAGACAGGCCACCTAATGCTTCACCCCTTTGGTCCTGGTGGCTTAACAATGCTGGCTGGCCGCCAGAGGGACTGAGTCTCTGGGCCAAGTGGCCCGTGTTTTCCAGCAGGCCACCGGACTCTGTTCGCTGGACTGCCTGCTGGGCCTGGGACTCTGGGTGGCTCCCTGAGCCTCCATGCCCTTGGACTTGGGGGATGGGGTAATTGTGGGCCCTGGGCGGTGTGCATTGTGTTCCCTCCTTCCCTGTTCCCCCAACCTCCCACCCGGGTTCGTGTTGTTGTTCCTGTTGGGGGGGGGCAGTGGGTTCCTTTCCTTATGATGTTGCCGTGGGTGTCTGGAATCCATTCCCTAGAAGTGGGGGCTCTGCCACAAACCGAGCCGTTGTTGTTCTTTAGGCTCCATTCTGAGTGTTCTTTGTGGCTCAGGTATCTGGTTATTTATGTATTGTGTTATCTTTTGAGTTCTTGTTGTTTTTATGTCTTTGTTCCTTTTTTCCATGCCTGTAGTCACCACTCTGGCCGGCGGCTGTTAGGCAGCCTCTTTGACCTACATTCGTGTGGGCGTTGTCTAACACTCACCGGTCTGACCACGCCCCCTCTCTCTTGACAGCCAATTGATTCCATCCATCCATCCAGCCATCTTCTTCCACTTAATCCTTTTCGGGTCGCAGGGGGGCTGGAGCCTATCCCAGCATCTTTGGGCGAGAGGCAGGGTACACCCTGGACAGATCGCCAGTCTATCGCAGGGCCAACACAGAGAGACAGACAACCATTCACTCTCACAGCCATACCTAAGGACAATTTAGAATCCTCAGTTTGATGCCAATTAACCTAACTTGCATGTTTTTGGCATGTGAGAGGAAACCAGAGAAATCCCGGAGTAAACCCACGCAGACACGGGGAGAACATGCAAACTCCACATAGATCACTGTTGGTCGGGGGCTGGGATCGAACTCAGGATCCCCCGGCAAAGGGTGAGTTGCTGTGCTGCCGCAGTGCTAACCACTCCACCACCACGCTGCTCCCCAGTTGATTCCACTCTGGTAATTATCCTTCCCGTGCCTTGCCCAGGTGTACTCAATCTGTTGGCCAGCAATGCTTGTACTTAAGCGGCCTTTGCCAGTCAAGCATTGCTGGACCATTGTATCATCTTTTGGATGTATGTTAGCCAGGCCACATTGGGACTTACTAGGACTGCTCCTGTTTTGTGAGTATTGACTGTGCGTATTTTCCCGGTGTTTTCACCAGAGACAGTAGAGCGTCCTGGAGGACTCCTTGTGTGCCTTGAGCTGTTTTGTTATTTTGTACAGTTGGTTTTTGTTTTGTCCTCTGTTCAATAAATGTATGTGTGGAGTAACCTGGGCGTAAATCCATCTTCCTTTTCCCTCCTTGGTGCGCTGCATAAAAGTGCATGAGGAGGCTTATGACACTTAAAGCTTACTAGTCAGGACTTCATGAACTTTTTCAATAAAAAAAATTCATCTATCAGAGATAAAATCAGTCAAATTCTTCCCACCGTTAATTTAAATACATTAACTACTACAACTCCTTCAACTGATATCTGGTTGGATGAGTTTACTCCAACTGACCTTTTAGAGATACAGTAGATAAAATAATTTCCTCATCCAAGCCTTCAACTTGTCTTTTAGACCCTATTCCTTCCATGTTATTTAAAGAAGTCTTCCCATTTATTGGTAGCTCTATTCTTCAAATAATCAATTCTTCATTAACATTAGGCCATGTACCGCAGGCTTTTAAAAGCACTGTAATTAAACCCTTACTCAAAAAGCCAACGGTGGATCCAGGAGTTTTAGCTAACTATAGACCAATCTCTAATTTGACTTTCATTTCAGAAATCTTAGAAAGAGTTGTTGCTACGCAATTATTTGATCACTTGCAGGGAAATGGTTTATTTGAAAAGTTTCAGTCTGGTTTTAGAATCCATCATAGCATTGAAACAGCCTTAGTGAAGGTCACTGATGACCTCCTTATTGCATCTGATAATGGATACGTTTCTGTACTTGTCCTTTTAGACCTTTGTGCAACTTTTGACACTATCGATCATAATATTCTACTTTATAGATTAGAACACCATGTTGGACTTAATGGAACTTTGTTGCAGTGGTTTAGATCTTATTTATCTGATAGGTTCCAGTTTGTTCATGTCAATAATGAGTTTTCTTCCAACTCAAAGCTCAGTCACGGAGTTCCACAGGGATCTGTGCTAGGCCCTACTCTTTTTAGTTTATATATGCTTCCGCTAGGCAACATTATTAGAAAGCACTGTATACATTTTCATTGTTATGCAGATGACACACAATTATACCTATCAATGAAGCCAGATGATAATAATCAATTAGCCAAGTTAAAGGCCTGTCTTAAGGAAATCAAAGCCTGGATGGCTTGTAATTTCCATTTATTAAATTCATATAAGACTGAAGTCATTCTTGTTGGTCCAAAAACCCTTAGAAATACCTTTCCAAATCAAACTCTTAGTTTGGATGTGGTTACTCTTTCTCTTAATAGTTCTGTGAGGAACCTTGGAGTTATTTTTGATCAAGATCTGTTTTTCAATTCACATATTAGACTTATTTCTAAGACTGTCTTCTATCATTTGCGTAATATTGTCAAGATTAGGAGCATCTTGTCCCAGAGTGATGCTGAGAAACTGATTCACACTTTTGTTAGCTGTAGATTAGATTATTGTAACTCTTTATTATCAGGTTGTCCTAAAACATCTTTAAAAAAGTCTTCAGCTGATCCAAAATGCTGCAGTAAGAGTTTTAACAGGTACTAGAAAGAGAGATCTTATCTCTCCGGTTCTGGCCTCCCTTCATTGGCTTCCCACAGAGTTTAGAATTAAGTTTAAAATCCTTCTTCTCACTTACAAAGCTGTAAATAATCAGGCCCCTTTTTATTTAAAAGATCTGATACTACCCTAATATCCTAACAGAGCACTACATTCTCAAAATGCAGCATTACTTGTAATACCTAGAATCTCCAAAAGTACAATGGGAGGCAGAGCCTTCAGTTATCAAGCTCCTGTGGAACCAGCTGCCAATCTGGATTCTTGAGTCAGACTCGATCTCTGTTTTTAAGAATAGGGATAAAACCTTCCTTTTTGATTTAGCCTATAATTAGGGAGGGATCATGTGCTCCTGAACCCTCCCTTAATTATGCTTCTAATAGGTTTAGACAGCCGGGGGACATCCAATAATGCACTGGGCTTCACTCCTTTCTTCACTCTCAATGAAATATTTTTGCTGGTCATTAACATCTGTTTGTTCTCTCCTATAGATTGAGTCCCTGTCGTGCTGTTTGCTCTCTACATGTCTGTTCTTTTCATCTTCTCTATCCCCTCACCCCCCCTGTCAGTCACTGCCCCCCCTCCCCCCCGAGCCTGGTTCTGCTGGAGGTTTCTTCCTGTTAAAATTGAGTTTTTCCTCTCCACGTTCGCCAAGCGCTTGCTCACAGGGGATCGCCTGATTGCTGGGGTCTTTTTGCAATTGTAAGGGTTTTCCCTGCAGTTGAAAGTGCTATAAGATGCCTGCTGTTGTGAAATGGTGCTATATAAATAAAGTTGAATTGAATTGAATTGAACTATAGCTCCTCCACGATGACATGGGGCAGATGGGATGGAAACAAACTCATGACTTTGCTCTGTCCATGTTTTATTGGCCAAAAATGGCTGCTGACATTGAATGCAAAATAAAGAGCTGTGTGCGCTGTGTGAAAAGGAAATCCCAGCCAGAAAAAGCAGCACCCCTTAACATCAGAACAACATGGCCAATGGAACTGGTCTGTATGGACTTTCTGTCATTAGAGCCCGACAGCAAAAACACCGAAGACATTCTAGTCATCACAGACCATTTCACAAAATATACCGTTGCTCTGCCAACTTGTGACCAAAAAGCCATCACCGCTGCAAAATCTCTTTGGGAACATTTCAAGGTACACTGTGGGTTTCCTGAATGCCTCCATAGTGATCAAGGCAGAGATTTTGAGTCACGTGTCCTCAAAGAGCTCTGCACTATGGCAGATATTATGAAAGTGAGAGCAAGTCCTTATCACCTGAGGAGCAACCCAGTCAAGTGATTTAATCACACCATCCTTAACATGCTGGGGACACTGAAAGTTGAGCAAAAGTCTCACTGGTGAGATTTTGTCAAACCTCTGGCTCATACCTACAATTGTACCAAAACTTAGACCACTGGGTTTAGCCCTTATGAGGTAATGTTTGGGCGTCAACCAAGGCTGCCAGGGAATGTAGCTTTTGGGCTACCAGTAAAAGAGGTACAGCCAGTTTCTCAGTCCCAGTATGTCTGCAACATAAACGCTTGACTGGAGGAAAGTTTTCAACTTGCCTTGAAAAAGTCCAAAAATGTGAGGAACAAAAAGACTTGACAAACATGTCAGAGACTCTATCTTTCATGTTGGTGACAGAGTGTTTGTCAGAAATTTGCGCCTTCGAAATAAGCACAAACTGGCTGACAAATGAGAGCCTACTGTGTACCAAGGTGTGAATCATGTGGGTGACTTACCCGTCTACACTGTTAAGCCGGTAAATGGAGATGGGTCTACCTTTATCTTACATAGGGACCTCTTACTCCCCTGTGGTCAGTTGTCAGAGATTGAACAGAAGTCTGAGACAGAGAAAACAGTCTTCCAATTGTCCCAAAATGAGACAAAGTTCCCCACAGTTTCAGGAGGCTGAATCTTCCGATTCTGAAGATGAATGTGCTCACATTCCAGTAACTCAAACTGTCTACACAGAAACTTTTATTAAAGTGTATCACAAAAACTTACATGACTCCCCTTTGTCTAGTGATCAAACTGAACCTCCCATATCAGAAGCCCCACTGCCTACTATTGCTGTTAACTCTCAACCTGTAGAGGAACCCCAGACAGATTTTCATAGGTTAGGCAACAGTCAGGATTTTGATTACGTAGTTGAGCAGCCAAATGAAAATGTAACACAGTTTCATGATGATGCTGATAAACTCTGAGGTTTAGACAAAGGTGGTATAAATGAAGCAATCCGGTCAGACAATAAACCAGATATTGACCCTTTAAACATTGACATGTGTATCAAACAAATTGATAAAAGAGTCAAAACCATGTCAGACATAATGAGAGTACCAATGTGAGAAAATCACAGGTTGAGGTGAACCCCGGGTTGTTTCCATTATCACCAAAGTTAGGGAAACCTTTGATTTCCTTTGCCCAAGGTTTGTTTGATAGCCTTAATCAAGCTCTTGATTCTTTTAGTGATCAAAATGATTATGTTGTTTATGATGTTGAAACCTAATCTTAAAAGCACACAAAGGGACTCATGTTATTTATTTTTTTTTTTATTTAAGTTTTTGTAAAGGGTATACAGGTCATTACAGCATTGCATTGTTTACATTTTCATCACATGTTCCCTTATTTTTTGCTATTTGACAACATTGGTAGGATAGTTATTACAACAACCCCCCCCCTTTTTTTAAGTGAAAGAAAAAGTGAAGTTAAGGAGAATTAAATAAAAAACAAACAAACAAACGAATAAACAAACAGAACAGCAAAAAACAAACAAACAGAAAATTAAGTAATTAAAAGTAAAAGAGCAACTGAGTAGCGTTGGAACAAAGAGCGGGACCATTATTGAAATGGTATTTGTCAAAGATTAGTTCTAATGGAAGACACATATGCGATCCAGGGTTGCCAAAAGTTCATGAACCCATCCATGTCCTGTCTCAGTGCGAATGTCAACTTTTCCATCGAGTAAATGTCTTGAATCACGTTAATCCAATCTTCAGGTGTAAGGCAGTCCTTCAGCATCCATTTTTGACTCATGTTATTTTAAGAGGGGAGGGTGCAACCCATTTTATATATACATGGGTACTAAAATAATCAATTCCACTTACAGTGCATCCGGAAAGTATTCACAGCGCTTCACTTTTTCCACATTTTGTTATGTTACAGCCTTATCCCAAAAGGGATTAAATTCATTTTTTTCCTCACAATACCCCATAATGACAATGTGAACAAAAGGGTGTTTTTTTTAAATGTTTGCAAATTTATTAAAAAATAAAAACCTATCACATGTACATAAGTATTCACAGCCTTTGCTCAATTCTTTGTTGATGCACCTTTGGCAGCAATTACAGCCTCAAGTCTTTTTTGAATATGATGCCACAAGCTTGGCACACCTATCTTTGGGCAGTTTCACCCATTCCTCTTTGCAGCACCTCTCAAGCTCCATCTGGTTGGATGGGAAGCGTCGGTGCACAGCCATTTTCAGATCTCTCCAGAGATGTTCAATTGGATTCAAGTCTGGGCTCTGGCTGGGCCACTCAAGGACATTCACAGAGTTGTGCTGAAGCCACTCTGATATCTTGGCTGTGTGCATAGGGTTGTTGTCCTACTGAAAGATGACCCATCGCCCCAGTCTGAGGCCAAGAGTGCTCTGGAGCAGGTTTCCATCCAGGATGTCTCTGTTCATTGCTGCATTCATCTTTCCCTCTATCCTGACTAGTCTCCCATTTCCTGCCGCTGAAAAACATCCCCACAGCATGATGCTGCTACCAACATTGGTGTGGTCATGAACAGTGCCTGGTTTCCTCCAAACATGACACCTGGTATTCGTGCCAAAGAGTTCAATCTTTGTCTCATCAGGCCAGAGAATTTTGTTTCTCATGGTCTGAGAGTCCTTCAGGTGCCTTTTGGTAAACTCCAGGTGGAATGCCATGTGCCTTTTACTAAGGAGTGGCTTCCATCTGGCCACTCTACCGTACAGGTCTGACTGGTGGATTGCTGCAGAGATGGTTGTCTTTCTGGAAGGTTCTCCTCTCTTCAGAGAGCAACGCTGGAGCTCTGGCAGAGTGACCACTGGGTTCTTGGTCACCTCCCTGACTAAGTCCCTTCTCCCCGATTGCTCAGTTTAGATGGCTGGCCAGCTCTAGGAAGAGTCCTGGTGGTTCCAAACTTCTTCCATTGACGGGTGATGGAGGCCACTGTGTTCATTGGGACCTTCAACGCAGCAGAAATTTTTTTGTATCCTTCCCCAAATTTGTGCCTCGAGACAATCCTGTCTCGGAGGTCTACAGACAATTCCTTTGACTTCATGCTTGGTTTGTGCTCTGACATGCACTGCCAACTCTGGGACCTTATATAGACAGGTGTGTGCCTTTCCAAATCACGTCCAATCAACTGAATTTACCACAAGTGAACTCCAGTTAAGCTGTAGAAACATCTCAAGGATGATCAGTGGACACAGGATGCACCTGAGCTCATTTTTGAGCTTCATGGCAAAGGCTGTGAATACTTATGTACATGTGATTTCTTAGTTTTTTTTTATTTTTAATAAATTTGCAAAAATCTAAAAAAAACAAAAAAACAACACGTTGCCATTATGGGGTATTGTGTGTAGAATTTAATACGTTTTGGAATTAGGCTGTAACAACAAAATATGGAAAAAGTGAAGCACTGTGAATACTTTCCGGATGCACTGTCATGTGTGTATTCACTCTAAATGCACATTCCTATTGAACTTTAATGCACCATGTATTTTTTCTCCTAAACGCAACTCGATTTTTCACTGGGAAGAAAAGGGAGGCACACAAGCAAAATGTGTCTGGTCTGTAGTAGTGTTAACTATTTGCTAAGTGAGGTAAAACTGAGACAAACACAGTTTAAGAGAACTAAGAGTCCACAGTCTGTTGCAAGAAGAGTCTCTTGGTAGAGGAATTGCTTTCATTTTTTTTTTATTATTTTTTTTTTTTTACTGTGGATTGACATGTTTCAGGCTAAGACAGGACTCAAGGAGCAGAGACCACAACAGATTAACAGGTAAGGTGCAAGGTAGTGATTTATTTACAATAACTGGTTGTAGACTGGAGCTCTGTAGAGGGGAGAGGAAAAATAGAATGTTAGTGTAAAAATCTGTCACTGGCAAGTAATTCTGTATTGAGAGGGTTGAAGTGTGAGACAATAATTACGTGTTCTGCTTGCAGGTGGAGGCTCTGAGGGAATTAGGCTGAGACTGCAAGCAGGTGGTGAAGGCTCCAAGGTGAAGGTGAGTAGGGACCTCCGGGGGGGGGGGGAGTAAGCGGGCAATCATTTTGAGACGCTGGCCTTCCAGAGGCAAACAGGCAGAGGCCCACAGAGGTGGGAGGAACGTGGCAGTGGAAGATGGAGATCTCACAATGAACAGGTAACTTAGCAGGCTTACTTGGTTCTGTGGTAGCTGGGAAGTCAGGGCTAGGGCAAGGTCGCGAACAAGCTGGCGCACACACACAAGAAGGGCTGGACCTATAGTTTGGCATGCTGATGGTCTCATGGCAATGCGGGCTGTGGTGTCGAGACAGTTCCACAGAGAGTGATAACAACTCTCCCCTTAAATAGGCAGGAGTCCAGTAGCTGCACGGCTGAAGCAGATAGGAAATGATTAATCATGTGTGTGTGTGCTTGCTCACCACATGCCTCCTGCTGGTACATAGCCTCTCCACCACCAAGACCCCTGCAGTGCCTCCTCGTGGCCACACATGGTAACTGGGTACCTTGCGGTCCCAGGCTAAACTGGAGGGGATCTTGGAGCAGCAGGGGGCCCCAGAGATGTGGCGTATAGGCCCACCCTGTGTGGACACGCCCTCATGCCCATCAACCCCTGCCCCAACTATGGGTAATTAGCCCCACTGCCTTGTGGGTAATCTATTAAGGTGAAGGCTAAGGGAGCTACCCCTGACAGTAAAGCAATGCGCTGGTGGTGCGCAAAAGGCGGGACTTAAAAGACCAAGGACCCGGCAGCCTCCTGCAGCCATGTTGAGGGACTGTTACAGCCCGAGTGCCGGTTCCGTCCGCACTCGGATCTTATATCATCATTTCCAGGCTTTGACAGCAGAGGGTTCCTTCTAGCTCCCCGGGCTCTTATTGTGACAGCGCCCGGTGGAGCTCCCTGCTGTCAGAGTCAACAGCTGTGCTGCATTCGGGGTCATTAGTGACCGGGGTTAAAAGTGGGCGCTGAATGCACCCCGATGCAGCAGTCTCTGTTAAGGTAGGTTCTGTTAAACTTCCTGTTATGATACCGTCTGTTATTCTTCGTCTGTGATTCTACCGTCACATCGTCTGACGCATCGGGCGTTCCCCGGCTCAGACGCTGTTTGTAAGTTACCCTGTGATTGTTCTACCCGCACTGTCGTGTGTGTTATTCTCTGTTCCTGCACTTCCTAATAAAACATCACTGCAACTCACTGGTGACTGCTGGCATCTTATGGTGGCTCGTGAGGGCCACCGTGACAGTAGACTGCTGCCAGTATGTCCGGAGAGGGGCGTCGCGCCGAGACGCCATTCACCGTGAGTTTAGCAGTATTGGACTGTTGCTCTTACCTGTCTGGGTACCGTTGCTGAAGCATGCCGTCGCGGAGGTCCCACACTCAGAGTCCGAGTGATGTCCTCGCAGACGCCCTCGAGTGCGTGGACGAAATCCTTAACACCGCCTCCCTCCTCGACTTCAGCAGCGATGTGCACCGGTACCTGGACCAAGCTGAGGAGGTCCTGGACTATCTCCCCCGCTTCGCCGACCATCCTGAGGTGAGCGCGAGGAGGTTGGACATTGCTGCACAGCGCGAGATACTCCATGGGCTGGAAGGAAATCCCGGCAGGAAGCCGAAGAGGAGGAAACGCCGTCCCTTGCTTCGGGATCCCGCTCCTGCCTCCGTTCTGGCCCGGGAATTTGCACCATCCAGAGGTCTTTCTCCATTCAGCATGACATCACTTGGGATTCCCCCGGAGGAGCTGCAGCTGCAATCAAGGTCCGGGACCGAGTGGCTGCTGCTCGCTCCGCTGCGCATCCGTCTATAATCATTAAGCATGTGACGCCGGCAGTCAGACTGGTGGAGAGGAATCCAGAGCTGCGTGATTTCCCCGAGTTCGACGCCCTCCTCCCCTCTGTCTCTGCACAGGAGCGGCGGTTCCTGGACCTCACCTTCACTTCGCCTTCCACCAGAGACCGTCGTAACCTCCATAACCCTCCTCAGCATGAACCCCGTCCCGATCCAGCTCCGAGTCGCCGCAAGGGCTCAATTCCTTGCACAGCTGCCTCTCCTGCGCCTTGTCAGAGGGGATTTCCTGCAGCCCCCCCCGGGCCATCTCCCGCTGTCTCGTCAGCGTCCCGTGCCCGGCTCATTTCGGCTGTCGCCTCCTCCTCCTCAACACATTCCCCGGCCGCTGTGTGTACTCCGAGTCCAGCCCTGGCGAGTCCCGTCCCGGAACTACCTCCAGTGGATCCACCTCGTCCTTCCAGGAGGCCCGCTGTCACCGTCCGGAGGGGAAAGGGAAGAGCAATGTCCGCTACAGCAGGCACCACTCAACCTTCAGGAAACAGGCAAGTCCAAGTTCATTCACACTCTCGTTATTGTGATTTGCTCTGTAAGACTCCTGGAGGTGGAGTTCGGGGTTCACAGCTCCCCAAGCTCCCACCACCTGCTGTGGCTGAAATTATTAACCCTGCATCCTCTGTGTCTCCCTCTGCTGAGCGGTCCTCGACGCCAGGCCAACATCGCTGGATGAGGAGGGGGCCTGCGGTTCTGGAGAGCCTGGTTCCGGTTCCGCAGCCATGTCATGGGTGGAGGAGGAGGGCAGATTGCAGCGTGGAACCTGCACCGACGAGGAAGCGTCCCTGAGTCTCCACAGACGAGCGGCCTGGTCCAGCGGGTCAAGGGTCCCCTGCCACCACGCCGTGCGGGCCGTCAGCATGGGCTTCGGTGCCGGAGGATCAAGGAGCTGCGCGTACCATCATGCCAGCTGCGGAGCCCGCCGTAGCTGAGTGGGAGCCTGAAGACGACCTCCTGCCGTCAGAGCCCGGATCGTCGAAGTCCTGGACGGCGTCAGAACTCGAGATCAGGCAAGTGCTCTGTTTTGTCTTTCTTTACTCCATCTTAGAGCATTTTTGCCTGTCTCTTGGGTAGGCGAGCCGGGTGCGGCCACCCGCTACATCCGAGCTTGTCTCGCCGGGTTCTGGCGCTGCCGGTGATCCTGATCCCGGTTCTTTTCTCTCTCCCGAGCCTTCTCCCAGGGTCATCGGCGTGGATCTGAATTCGCCCGCAGTGCCAGAGGTTCCGGGTTCGGGGTTGGAGGTCGGTCCTGGTGCGGCGCCTACCAAATTGGGGTCCTTTGCGGGAGCAACCGCGACCCAATAGGGGTCTGATGAGGGTGCGGCACCAGCAGTTTCCAGGTTCGGTGAGGGAGCTGCAGATCCCCTGCCGCCGGATACTGGACGGGCTCATCTCCATCATCTCCATCATCACCATCATCACCCTCCTCGTTCTCCTGAGGAGCTCAACCCATCTCCACCTGGGGCCGTTGGGGTTCCGAACGCTCTGCCCGATTCGGCCTCGTCTTCTCTTTCTCCAGCGAGACCGCCGGCTACTTCCCCCCTACGGTTCTGGTGGGCAAGCGATGTGGGTTGGCCGCAGGAAAGACTGCCGCGCCCCTTTGGCTCTCTGGGCTGGCCACCCAACCCATTGGACCCCCTGTTTGGCGACCTGGTCCGGCCGCCTGAAATCAACTGTTTCCGGGCATGGGACTGGGGTAGGCTGCCCGAACTGTCCTTTTCCTCCCTGCCTGCATTGTGGCCGCTTGATGCCGGACGGCCCCCCGAACTTTCAGCCTCCATGCGTCAGAGCCAGGACTGCAGTCATCCTGGGTTTTTTCATTGTATTCATGTCTGTAAACTTTTGGGATGTGCGGGGGGGGGGCTGATATCTGTGATTTTGTATCTCACCTTTTTTTTCCTTATCTGTGATCCGTGTTTTTTTCCCTCCTCTGTCTAATGTCCATTTATTGTTTAAAACCAATATATGTATTGCCTGTTGGGTTCTGTCCCTGTTACCAGCACATTAGGGAGTATTGTTTTTTTTTTTTTCTCTCAACCTGTCTCTGTAGTTGCTTTGTTGGTCCCCTGTTATCATTTTGTTCTTTTTGACTCTCTCCCTCCTGCCGGCGCCCCATCCGCCGACCCTAGGGGGTTGGGGGGGGTTGAGTGTTATTTGGGCCATTCAGGAGCCTTTGGCCTTGAGGGGGAGGTACTGTTACAGCCCGAGTGCCAGTTCCGTCCGCACTCGGATCTTATATCATCATTTCCAGGCTTTGACAGCAGAGGGTTCCTTCTAGCTCCCCGGGCTCTTATTGTAACAGCGCCCGGTGGAGCTCCCTGCTGTCAGAGTCAACAGCTGTGCTGCATTCGGGGTCATTAGTGACCGGGGTTAAAAGCGGGCGCTGAATGCACCCTAATGCAGCAGTCTCTGTTAAGGTACATTCTGTTAAACTTCCTGTTATGATACCGTCTGTTATTCTTCGTCTGTGATTCTACCGTCACATCGTCTGACGCATCGGGTGTTCCCCGGCTCAGACACTGTTTGTAAGTTATCCTGTGATTGTTCTACCTGCACTGTCGTGTGTGTTATTCTCTGTTCCTGCACTTCCTAATAAAACATCACTGCAACTCACTAGTGACTGCTGGCATCTTATGGTGGCTCGTGAGGGCCACCGTCACAGGGACTGGTCGTCATGGGCTTATCCACGCCACCGGATTTACCTCATCATCGCGAAGACAGTGCTATTGGGAAGAGCGCACCCCCTATGGCACTCTAAATAATTCAATGCGCAGGTAACCACCTCTGACCATGGTGGCCCTTACCTTCCTGGACATCTGGTTGAAGTCTGGTGGCGACAGGGTGTGTGGCGATGGGAGCAGGTATGAATGTTACTGGGAGCTCCTAGCTATAACCCTGCACGTCAGCAGCACAGGGCTATTATGGTCGCTAACAGCTGGGGTGGCAGCTGTTTTCGGCAGACCCCTGTGTGATTGAGCAGCCCTATTTAGGACAGCACTGCTCACCCCAACTGGGGAGGGGCCTAGAAAAAGTGGCCTAAAAATTGCTCACCCATCTTTCGCCTGAACAGGTTACCGCACCTGTTGGGTCATTCCACCTCTGCGGTCGAAACAATAAAAAGTGAACATGCAACCTAAAACTGGCAACATGGAATGTAAGGACACTCCTGGATCGAGGTTCTGATAGACCCCATAGGAGAACAGCTCTGGTTGCTGCTGAACTGAGTAGCTACAACATTGATATTGCTGCACTGAGCGAGACCAGGCTCCTAGATGAGGGCTCTTTAACAGAGGAAGGGATGGGCTACACATTCTTCTGGAGGGGTTACCCCTCAGGAGAACAACATCTGCATGGTGTAGGACTGGCCATCCAAAACACCCTTCTACCAAGACTCAGTGAAACACCTGTTGGCATTAATGAGAGACTGATGACACTCCGTATCCCCCTGGTTAAGAATTGCTTTGCTACACTTCTTAGTGCCTATGCACCGACCCTGCCATCGGAGAGTGAGGCCAAGGATTCCTTCTACCAGTCACTGGACGAGACTCTTCGCCGGATCCCCAAAAATGACAAGATCTTCTTACTTGGAGATTTTAACGCCAGAGTGGGTCAGAACAACCAGATATGGAGTGGAGTGCTTGGCAGACACGGAGTTGGCCAGGCTAATGCAAATGGAGTGAGATTGCTCACTCTTTGCACTGAGCATAACCTGAGCATAACCAACACCATCTTCCAGCAAAAGGCCAAATACAAAACATCATGGATGCACCCTCGCTCTAAACACTGGCACCTGATTGACTACATCATTGTGAGGCGCAGTGACATCAGAGATGTCCACATCACCCGTGCCATGAGAGGTGAAGAATGCTGGACAGATCACCGGCTGATCATGGCCAAGGTCCACATGCAAGTGCGCCCCCCCCCCCCCCCCTTGCGACTACAAGGGCCCAAAAGGAGGAAATTTGATTGCTCCCGTCTGGCGAATCTGGATGCAAGAAATGACTTTCGTCGCTCCCTGGTTGAGAAACTGGGGGGTTGGGTGGAGCATTTCTTGAGTCTGCCTGAGAAGACCATGGATCAGAAGTGGGACTTCATCAGCTCGGCTCTTTGTGAGGCAGCAGCCCAAACGATTGGCTATAAGAGAAAGAACCACCAAGACTGGTTTGATGACAACTCAGACACCATCCACGACTTGCTGGAGGACAAACACAGAGCACATCAGGCAACCTTAAGGAACCCCTCATCCATTATCATCAGGCATCAGTGGCAGAGAGCTCGGCGGGATGTACAAAGGGCTACTCGGACAATGCAGAACAAGTGGTGGACAAAAAAGGCACATGAAATCCAGGCCTTTGCCGATAAAAGTGACATGCATAATTTTTATAATGCTGTCAAGAAGATTTACGGCCCAACAAATCGCTGCATCACTCCCCTGGGAACAGCAGATGGGCTGAGAATCCTAAACGATCAGCCTAACATCTTGCTGAGATGGGCTGAACACTTTAGTACCCTGCTTAACCAGGACTCAGATGCAGACCCCACTGTTCTCGACGACTTGGCTACACTTCCTCCGATGCAAGTCCTGGATCATCCCCCAATCTTCCTGGAGGTTCTATCAGCTACCCGCTCTCTCAAAAACAACAAGTCCCCTGGTAATGATAACATCCCCGCCCAGCTGTTGAAACAAGGAGGCTACTTGTGTACAAAAACCCTGCACAAGTACATCACCAAGGTCTGGGCCGATGACAACATCCCACAACAATGGAGAGACGCCACAATTGTCACCATTTATAAAAACAAGGGTGACAAGGCTGTCTGCGACAACAGCAGGGGTATTTCGCTCCTTGATGTTGTTGGTAAGGTCCTGGCGTAGGTGATGCTTCATAGGCTGATCAACAACAGCACAGAATCAGTGCAAACTGAATTGCAATGCGGTTTCAGGAAGGGCAGGAGCTCGGTGGACATGATTTTCACAGCTCGGCAGCTGCAGGAGAAATGTCGGGAGCAACACCAGGACCTGTTCATGGCCTTTGTTGATCTCTCCAAAGCTTTCGACACTGTCCATAGAGAACTCCTATGGGAAGTTCTTAAGTTTGGCTGCCCCAGCAAGTTTGTCAATATCCTCCGCCAATTTCATGATGGTATGACTGCTCGGGTGACTATAGGAGGGCAGGAATCTCCTTCCTTCCCCGTTTGTACAGGGGTTAGGCAGGGGTGTGTATTAGCACCAATACTTTTTAACATCTTCCTGCTCTGTGTCACCCAGCTTCTCCACAAGGAGATTGAGGACAGCAGCGGTGTAACAGTGGACTTCCGTCTAGATGGCAACCTTTTTAATATAAGGAGGCTCCAGGCAACCACCAAACTGCAAAGGGTGAGAGTCACTGAGCTACAGTATGCAGATGACTGTGCTCTGGTATCTCATAGCCCACAAGATCTCCAGTCTGTTCTTACTGCTGCGGTGAGAGAATACAGCAGGATGGGACTGACGGTGAACACCATCAAAACAGAGGTCGTCTGCTAATGGAGCACCAATATCCCATCTACTCTACCTACCTTCACTGTTGCTGGTGAACAGCTGTCTGTTGTTCCATCTTTCAAGTACCTGGGGAGCATCCTCTCTGTAGACAACACCATTGACAGTGAGGTCCAGAACAGGATCAGGCAAGCATCAGCTTCTTTTGGGAGACTCCAGTGTCAGGTCTTCCAGAACAAGTACCTCCATCTCCAAACAAAGATCTTTGTTTACCAGGCAGTCTGTGTCACTACTCTCCTCTACAGCTGTGAATCCTGGGTGATTTACAGCCGCCACATTAGGGATCTAGAACGATTCCACATACGCTGCCTTCAGCGCATCCTGGGAATCACCTGGCATGACCATGTGCCTCATTCTGAGATACTCTTTAAAACCAGCTGTAGGAGTATTGAGGCAACGATCACCCAGCACCAGCTATGCTGGCTGGGACATGTGGTGAGGCTGCCCCCAAACCGGCTGCCTCTCAGGGTGTTATATGGCCAGCTACACCATGGTCGACGCTCTGCTGGAGGGCAGAAGAAGCGCTACAAGGACCAGCTAAAGTTGGCCTTAAAGAAGTGCAGGATCAGTCCTGAGGCTCTGGAGGAGGCTGCTGCAGACCGGAACACCTGGAGACAGCAGTGCCTTGTGGGGACTCGTATGATGGAGGAGGACAGAACAGCCAGGAGACAGGAGAGAAGACTGAGGAGGAATGCACCTGCAGCCCCTGCTGCCACTACCACAACTTTTACATGCCCTACCTGCAACAGGACATGTGGGTCCAGGATAGGACTACATAGCCATCAAAGGACTCATCGATGGAAATGGACGTCATCATCGGACTTGATGGACAACCTTCAAGCAAGCAAGCTCACCACATGCCATGACATGGATGGTGAGTTCATTCTCCGGTGAGTTCATCACCTCATGGTGGTTTACTAGCTGATGTTAATAAGTTAATCAATGTTGGTGTATAATTATTTAAACAAAAAGAAGTTAAAACCAGTTGGTGTATTTTTGAAAATATATTCTTGTGCACTTTGTGTTCAAATATTCATTTTTGTGTTTAATTCATGGAGTATATGCAGTATGTTAGCAAATTCATGCTGAGGGTATATGTTAATAGCTCATTTTAACATACAGTATATATCATTATTATTACTTCCGGCGCCACAAGAGTCGGCTACCTTTTTTGCAACAGCGTCTCAATTCTGAGTTTTTCTTCTTGTTTTCTGTTTACTTGTGAAAATGTGGCAGGAAGGGAGCGAGGCAACTCTTCTTTTCAATTATTCCAATTTATTTTTACTCACAAATAATGTTTTCCAGTTCAGGTAATGTCCATTTTCTCAGGATAAATCTTCTGACACAGTTCTTCACAATCATTGCACTTTGTCAATCAAGAAGCATATCAAGCAATAGCAGATTCCGCAATAATACTTTCATCAATATACAACAACCTACTACTGATATCTCACACCTGTTATATAGTGGACAGATCAATTAGAGGTAATTAGCCCCTACCATAATCCCAGGTAAAACACTTCATTCCTTATACTAAACACATACCCACTAATATATAAAAATACATAAATAGTTTTCCCAGACATACACAATATAAATATATAAATAACACACAATAAATAGTAATATAAATAATTCAGTAAATACCTTAACCCCTATTTACAAATATTAAACCACCCCTATGACTAACCATACATATTTGCTCCCTGCTGGTGTCCTATATAAGGCCTTCAAACTCCTAATGGAGTCTTTTGCCTGGACACCCACAGGAAGCATGTTGGCAAAGGTATGTGCAATAAATCTTTTAACTATTTTACCAGATTCTTAATCATGCTAATTATCTCCCAGGGCATTCAAATTAACCAAGACAAATCATAAACTACTATGTGCATCTTAATCAAACAATCATACAACAATGCAACAATACAGATACAACACAATCACAATATAACAAGACATACAATGGTGACATCCCATCGTCACATTTCCTCCCCCCTTTCCCGAGAATACAGTACTCTTATGAGTCATGTATTCTAGAGAGGCTATCAGCCACAAGGTTGGTTTTCCCCGCCACATACCGAATAGTAAAATTATATGGTTGGAGGGACACATACCACCCTGTAAGACGACTGTTCACATCCTTCATTCTGTCTAGCCATTGTAAAGCTCGATGATCTGTCTCTAACAAAAAATGACGCCCTAACAAATAATATTTCAAAGACCCTATTGCTCATTTTATGGCAAGACATTCTTTTTCAACCGTAGAATATCTTTTCTCCCATTCCAACAATTTACGGCTCAGGAACAGTACTGGGTGTCTCTCTCCCTTCTCCTTCTGGAGAAGTACTGCTCCAATGCCAACCCCTGAAGCATCAGTCTGTAAAATGAACGGGCGAGCAAAGTCTGGACTGAAGAGAACCTTCTCCCCAGAAATAGCCCTCTTCAGATCCTCAAACTCCCTGTCACACTCCTCTGTCCATTTTACCTTATTCGGTGCTGCAGCTTTAGTGAGGTCAGTCAATACTGCGGCTCTTTCAGCAAAGTGGGGGATGAACTTACTATACCATCCTACCATTCCCATGAATGATCGCACTCTCTTCTTAGTGGTGGGTACAGGGTAGGTCCGAATGGCATCCACTTTACCTATTCGTGGTCTAATGACCCCCTGACCAACCACATGTCCCAGGTACTCCACCTGCTGTTGTCCAAATGCACATTTGCGTGGGTTAATTGTCAGTCCTGCCCTCTTAATTAGCTGAAGGACCTGCCTAAGGTGTATCAGATGTTCTTCCCAGGTCTGACTATAAATGACCACGTCATCCAAATAGGCAGCCGCAAAGTTCAATACTCTCCTTAAAATTTGGTCCATCAGCCGCTGAAATGTTGCAGGTGCCCCCTGAAGGCCAAATGGCATGACCCTAAACTGAAAACTACCATACGGTGTTTTAAAGGCCGTAAGTTCCTTTATTTCTGGTGCCAATGCCACTTGCCAATACCCCCTACATAGGTCCAAAGTAGAAATAAATCTAGCCTTGCCCACTTTCTCTAATAATTCATCGATCCGGGGCATGGGGTATGACTCAAATTTAGATACTGAGTTAAGGTATCTAAAGTCAATACAAAATCTTAGTGAGCCATCCTTTTTTGGAACCAGCACAATCGGGCTACACCACTCACTGACCGACTCCTCAATCACTCCCAGCTGTAACAGCAAATCAATTTCGGTTTTCATTTTGGGGACCAATCGTTCTGGGATCCTATACGATTTTCTCCGTGGAACAGTTTCCTCTTTCAAATAAATCTTATGACGTACCAATGCCGTGAAACCAGGTCTCTCCTGAAACAAATCTGGATCCAATAATGTCTCTAACTCTCTCCGCTGATCCACCTGCAAATGACAGTTGAAATGAATAAGGCTCTGACACATTTGTGGGAAAGGATTGTTCCTTCTCCTCATCCACTTCTGTCGCACAGATCAAGAGATGCTGTGTCTCCTGAAGAGCAGGTTGCTGCTGCTGATGACCAAGCTGCTGAAACTCTTTCAACAAGTTAATGTGGAACGTTTGATATTTCACCTTCCTGTCAGGCATATATAGTTCATATGTCACTGAACTTAGTTTTTTAGAAATTTCATATGGCCCCTGCCATCGAGCCAACAGCTTACTGTCACACGAGGGCAGCAACAACAAAACCTGTTGTCCTGGGTGAAAAACCCTTTTCCTGGCCTTCTTGTCATACCAGGTTTTTTGTTTGGCCTGCGCCGTCCTCATGTGCTCCTGAGCCAAAGCAGTCATTCGATCCAGTTTCTCTCTCATTTTAATGACGTAAGAGACCACATTGTCCTGATCACTCGGTGGACTCTCCCAGTGCTCCTTTAATAAATCCAATGGGCCCCTCACCTGACGGCCATAAAGCAGTTCAAAAGGTGAGAACCCTGTTGAAGCCTGGGGCACCTCCCGGTAAGCAAACAGTAAATAAGGTACCCATTGATCCCAATCTGAGCCCGTTTCAGAAACAAATTTCCGCAGCATGTTTTTAAGAGTCTGATTAAATCACTCTACTAGTCCATCAGTCTGCGGGTGATAAGGGGTGGTCTTAATGCCCTTAATCCCCAACAGCTTATACACTTACTGCAACAGTTTGGACAAGAAATTTGTTCTACAGTCTGTCAGAACTTCTCTAGGTATGCCTACCCTTGAAAACAACTGGATAAGGCAGTTGGCAACCTGCCTAGCCTTAATAGATTTCAAGGGAAAAGCTTCTGGGTACCGAGTTGCATAGTTACAAATCACCAGAATGTATTTATTACCCGAGGAGCTTCTTTCTAGGGGGCCCACTATATCCATCCCTATTCTATCGACTGGTGTTCCAATAATGGGTAATGGTTGTAGTTGGGCACGTGCTACTCCCCTAGATGATGTAATCTGACATACTGAGCATGTCATGCATAAGTCCTTTACCTGGGTATACATTCCCGGCCACACAAACCTTCTAGCAATTCTCTGTAGAGTTTTTTGGAATGCTAGATGACCTGCCCAAGGAATAACATGTCCTAGTTCCATGATTTTTGGTATGAGGTCCTGTGGTAAAGCTATGGCCATAACTCCACCATGCTGTTGATATAGAATGCCCTTTTTAATGACATACAAGGCCTCAGCCAAACAATCAGTTTTTCCCTGTTTCACACCCTCAATCTCTGAGACTTTATCAAACCAGGACTTAAGTGTTGGGTCAGCTTTCTGCAATCTAGTTATGTCAGGAGGGATGTCAAACTCTACTGACTGGCTTAATTGTGGTGTTTCTTCCCCCAAATTCTTTACTGACACTAACACCTTATCTCTTCTCTTCTGAGCCTTAGATTTGTGTTGTTTAATAGGGCCTACCTCTATCTCCGAGTCATAAAAAGGTAATTCCTGAAGAGCATTGACAACCCTCTGCTCTGTGCCCTCTGTGCCCTAGTTGACACCATATTACAATTTTTCACCACAGGTGTATCTACACTCTGTTCAACAGCGCCACCTGCCTGTCTCTCCTCCGTTTGTTCCTCTCTAACCTGTTGTATGATGTCCAACAAAGTTGGAACATCATTGCCAAGAATAACAGGGTAAGGCAAATCAGGCACAAGAGCTACAGGAAGGAGATAAGTTTGACCCCCTACTGTTAAATAAACCTCAGCGGACGGGTACAGTTTTTTTATCCCCATGGACACAACTGATGTTTATTTCTGATTCATTCCATAAATCCCTAGGGACCAAACTAGGTAGCACAACTGTTTGAAAACAGCCTGAATCTAATAGGGCCTCTTCACACTGACCATTAAGCAACACTTTTGTTTTATAAACTCCACTATGCACTGAAGCTGAACAAGTGGGTCTAGGAACTGAACATAACAGTGACGGTTTCTGATTTCTTATGGCAGGACATGCATATTGGGTGTGACCGATTTTGTTGCAATGGTAACAACGTATATCTCTATTTGTAACCACACGTGACTTTTTACTATTATCATATCTACTATTTATGTTCTGACTGGGCCTGGAATACAACCTATTTCGAGCTGGGCCACCCTTTTCACCCTCAATAAACTCACTCCGGGTAGTGAAAAATCTGTCACGGCCGAGAGTAGGTCTCCTGCTCCCAGATCTGGCTGACAGAAAAACCTCTGCCAGACGAGTAGCATCCGCTACAGTCTTCGGGTCCCGCTCTTGTATCCAGACTCCCAGTTCCGGGTTCACCATACGCAAAAACTGTTCCAAAATAAACTGTTCCAAAATGTCTTTTAATGATAGAGTCTCTGGCTTAATCCATTTATGTAACAGGTCTTTCAATCGTACATACAGTTCGCGAGGGGCTTCATCCTGAAAAATGTCCAAGGAACGAAACCTCCACCTATAAGTATCAGAAGTTATTTCATATTTACTCAGGATAGCTTCTTTAACTTTTGCATAATTGTCTGTGTCAGCCATATCCATCAAAACATATGTGCTCCGCGCTTTACCTGTGAGTAAAGGAGCGAGATGGATAGCCCACTCTTCTTCCCTCCAGCGGCAGACTGTAGCGATCCTCTCGAATGTCGTCAGGTACTGCTCTACGTCGTCCTCGGGTGAGAGAGGGTTCAGCCTGGGCTCATGGTGCATTGTCCTCCTTGGCTGCACCTGCAGCAGCAAATCTTCCTCCTGCGGACCGACCCGACTGGCCGTCACCCTGGGGTCCTCCCCCGGAGCACCGTCATCACCGCCATACTCCGCCCGGCTCCCGTACTCCTCTCTCATCTCCGCAACCTGTGACTGTACCCGACGAATTTGCTCAGTCACAGCCTGCCACCTTTGGTCATGGAGAGCAGCTTCCTCCTCCATTTGCCGATCTCGGAGCGTCAGCAAACGTACCACCGATTTTACTAGGCTCGTTAGCTCTTCGAGCTCGCCCAGTCCACTGACTCCCGGCACCTCCTCCGTCATCCCTGCATCCAGGACAGACCGCTCCTCCTGCCTCACTTTTCTTCTGGACATGAGTCCTTCTGTCCACCAAACGCTACGACGTCGATGTAACGGACCACCGCTGCCACCAAATGTGAATGTGTGGCAGCAAGGAGGCGACGCAAATTCTTCTTTTCAATTATTCCAATTTATTTTTACTCACAAATAAAGTTCTCCAGTTCAGGTAATCTCCATTTTCTCAGGATAAATCTTCTGACACAGTTCTTCACAATCATTGCACTTTGTCAATCAAGAAGCATATCAAGCAATAGCAGATTCCGCAATAATACTTTCATCAATATACAACAACCTACTACTGATATCTCACACCTGTTATATAGTGGACAGATCAATTAGAGGTAATTAGCCTCTACCATAATCCCAGGTAAAACACTTCATTCCTTATACTAAACACATACCCACTAATATATAAAAATACATAAATAGTTTTCCCAGACATACACAATATAAATATATAAATAACACACAATAAATAGTAATATAAATAATTCAATAAATACCTTAACCGCTATTTACAAATATTAAATCATCCCTATGACTAACCACACATATTTGCTCCCTGCTGGTGTCCTATGGTTCCAAGGTTGTCATAGCCAGGAGCGGCACTGGGGTTAAGCTCCCAGTGCTCATAAAATGCTCCTTATGGCGTGCGTCTCGAAAAGCCTCTAACAACTAAGTCCAACTCCTAGCCTACCCGTGTGGTTTAGTCTCTAAGCCCGGCGGAACTGCTTTTATTAATAGGAGAAGGGGCGAGGGCGGATCTCTGGCGCCTTAAAACCAGATGCTTCGGGTAGATGGTGGCTCGTCAACCTGGGAAGGTAGCCCATCTATGGGAAGGTAAACCCTGATTTCAAACCTCCGCTGCCTTGCGGCATACCCGGTCACGGGAAAGGCTTCGAGAGTCAACCCTGAGGAAAAATCCAGATTCGGAGCCCCTAAGGCAGTTCTATGTTGTGCTCAACATCGTTCTGGCAGCTCCTGCAACGGCGCTGGTGCCAAACTGTAGCAGCCCTGCTGTTCCTTTGGATTCATCAGTGACGTGGAGAGGGGGGACATGCTGCATGGGCAACATCTTGTCCTCCATATCTTCCTGCCCAGGCTTGAATCATACCAACGCCCAACGCTGGAAGGTAGAACACCGGATCACTGGAGAGGACACTCCAGCTTTGCCTTTGGCATAGACAAAACACGGGGAATGACAGTTACCGGTAATAAGCCACCGCTCAATTGGCGTAGAGCGCGGCGCCAGGGGTTGTTCCCGACAGTGGGAGGGATCATCGGATCTCACTGAACAGCTACCGCCCTCCTCAAGCTGGGCAGCCCCCAGCCAATAAGGTGTTGTCCCGCTACAGCTTGCTTTCCTCATTGGGTGCATGGGGATGAGGAGAAGTCCGAACAGCAGGCTGAGAACCTTCGCACCAGGCAAGACAATAAAACAAAAGAGACCAACTCTAAAACTGGGAACTTGGAACGTCCGCACTATGATGACAGGACTCGCTGCTAACCTCAAGGACATCAGCGACACCAGGAAGACTGCCATCATCAATAATGAGCTGAAGAGACTGGGAGTGCATATCGCCACTCTCCAGGAAACACGGTTGGCTGATGCAGGCATACTGAGAGAGAAGGACTACACGTTCTACTGGCAGGGAAAGGGCAGTGACGAACACAGGGAACACGGAGTGGGCTTTGCAGTGAAGAACACCTTGCTGAAGATGGTGGAACTGGGCAGCACTGGCTCTGCACGACTCCTCACCCTCCGCCTCAACACCACTCAAGGCCCAGTCACCCTCGTCAGTGTGTATGCCCCAACACCGACAGCCACACCAGAGGCAAAAGACGAGTTCTACGAGAATCTCGCAACAACTGTCAGGATCATCCCCAACTCTGAACAACTCATTCTCCTTGGAGACTTCAATGCCAGAGTGGGTGCTGACCATGACTCCTGGCCCTCCTGTCTTGGACCTTTTGGCGTGGGCAGAATGAACGACAACGGACAGCGGCTGCTCGAATTCTGCACATATCACCATCTGTGCATCACAAACTCGTTCTTCAAGACCAAGCCCCAACACAAGGTTTCCTGGCAACATCCACGCTCAAAGCACTGGCACCAGCTGGACTTGATCCTGACCAGGCGCACCTCACTGAAGAACATGCTAATCACCCGTTCGTTCCAGAGTGCAGATTGTGACACAGACCATTCATTGGTGTGTTGCAAGGTCAAGCTGCAGCTGAAGAAATTCCATCGTGCTAGACACCCTGGAAAGGCATGGATTGACACCAGCAAGATGGCTCAACCAGAACTTGCTGAGCAGTTTGCCTCCACCTTTGAGAAGGAACTTGGTGTACCACAAGAAGGAGAATCTGCAAAGCAGAAGTGTGAAGCGCTGCGAAACACTATCCACTGCTCAGCCTTGGCTACCTTTGGGAGGAAGACCTCGAAGTCACAGGACTGGTTTGATGCCAAGTTGACCGAGGTGACCCCTGTCATTGAAGCCAAGCGCTCAGCACTTGCTGAGTACAAGAAGTACCAAACGAGAAGAATCTCCAGATTCTCAGGGCTGCGAGAAGTAAAGTTCAGCAGACTGTTCGGCGCTGTGCCAAAGAGTACTGGACTCAGCTCAGCCAAGACATTCAAACCGCTGCCATAACAGGGAACATCCGTGGTATGTACGATGGCATCAAGAAAGCACTTGGTCTGGCTCAGAGCAAGACGGCCCCCCTCAAATCCTCCACTGGGGAGATGATCACAGAAAAGAACAAGCAGATGGAGAGATGGGTGGAACACTACTCCGACCTCTACTCCAGAGAGAACACCGTGACACCGTCAGCCCTTGATGCCATCGACTGCCTGCCATCCATGGACGAACTTGACGCCGAGCCAACCATCAACGAACTCAGCAAGGCCATTGATAGCTTGGCCGCTGGCAAGGCACCCGGCAACGACGGCATACCCCCTGACCTGATCAAGCACTGCAAGACCGCCCTACTGCTGCCATTGCATGACGTCCTCTGCCAGTGTTGGAAGGAAGGTGCCGTACCACAGGACATGAGGGACGCCAAGATCATCACCCTCTACCAAAACAAAGGGGAGAGAAGCGACTGCAACAACTACAGGGGCATCTCCCTCCTCAGCGTTGTTGGCAAAGTCTACGCACGAGTTGTTCTCGTTCGTCTACAGAAGCTTGCCGAACGTGTCTACCCCGAGTCTCAGTGTGGCTTCCGCGCTGAGCAATCGACGGTAGACATGATATTCTCCATCCGCCAACTCCAGGAGAAATGCAGAGAACAGAACATGCCCCTGTACGTCGCCTTCATCGACCTCACCAAAGCGTTCGATCTGGTCAGCAGAGAGGGCCTTTTCAAGATCCTGCCAAAGATAGGATGCCCACCAAAGTTGCAAAGCCTCATCGAATCATTTCACACCAACATGCAGGGGATAGTGCAGCACGACGGCAACGTCTCAGAGCCATTCAACATACGCAGCGGAGTGAAACAGGGCTGTGTACTTGCGCCAACCCTCTTTGGGATTTTCTTTGCTATGCTCCTGAGGCATGCCTTCAGCACAGCAACAGAGGGAATCTACCTGCACACAAGATCTGACGGCAGGCTTTTCAACCAAAGTACGCGAGGCTCTAATCAGAGACATGCTGTTCGCAGACGACGCTGCAGTCGCAACCCACACACAGCAGGAGCTTCAGACCCTGATGGACCGCTTCTCCCAGGCATGCAAGGACTTCGGGCTTACCATCAGCCTGAAGAAGACTAACGTCTTGGCGCAAGGCACGGAAGCACCACCAACCATCACCATCGATGACTATGAGCTGGAGGTCATGAATCAGTTCAGGTACCTGGGGTCCACGATTAGCAACAACCTCTCTCTTGATACAGAGATCAACAAAAGGTTTGGAAAATCAGCCTTCACACTCGCTCGCCTCACCACACGAGTATGGGAGAATCCCAAACTCTCTGTCAAGACGAAGATGGCAGTGTACAACGCCTGCGTCATCAGCACACTGCTCTATGGGAGTGAGACGTGGACAACATACGCCCGGCAGGAAAAGAGACTGAACTCCTTCCACTTGCGCTGCATTCGCCACATCCTGGACATATCCTGGCAGGACAAAGTGCCCAACACAGAAGTTCTGTCCCGCGCCGGCCTTCCCTCCATGTTCACTCTACTCAGGCAGCGCAGACTCTGCTGGCTAGGCCATGTTCACCGTATGGAGGATGGCAGAATCCCCAAAGACGTCCTCTACGGAGAACTGGCAACTGGCAGGAGAGATGTTGGCCGCCCACAGCTGCGCTTTAGAGACATCTGCAAGAGAGACATGAAGGCACTGGAGATCAACACAGAGCGCTGGGAGGACCTTGCAATGGACCGCTCCAAATGGAGAGGCACCCTGACCAGACAGCTCAAGGCGGGTGAAGAGAGACTGACTGCTGCAGCAGATGAAAAAAGGACCCGCAGGAAGAAACGCCACAGACCCAGCAGCACGGAGATCACCCACAAGTGCGACCTGTGTGACAGGGACTGCCATTCGCGCATCGGCCTGTTCAGCCACTGGCGGTGCTGTTCCAGCAGAGTAGATGTTTAGGATTCTCTTCCATGGTCATCATAGACCGACGGAGGCCGACACATTGTTCTCAATCAAGAAATCATGTAAACAGGATCTGCCTGACAAAGTGAAGTAGACCAGAAGATCCTCAAAAGCTAGACATCATGCTGCAATCCAAAGAAATTCAGGAACAAATGAGAAACAAAGTAATTGGGATCTATCAGTCTGGAAAAGGTTATAAAGACATTTCTAAAGCTTTGGGACTCTAGCGAACAATAGTGAGAGCCATTATCCACAAATGACAAAAACATGAAACAATGGTGAACCTTCCCAGGAGTGGTCGGCCAACCAAATTTACCCCAAGTACGTAGTGATGACTTATTCAAGAGGTCACAAAAGACCCCACAACAACATCCAAGGAACTGCAGACCTCACTTGCCTCAGTTAAGGTCAGTATTCATGACTCCACCATAAGAAAGAGACTGGGCAAAAATGGCCTGCATGGCAGGGTTCCAAGACGAAAGCCACTGCTGAGCAAAAAGAACATAAAGGCTCATCCCAGTTTTGCCAGAAAACATCTTGATGATCCCCAAGACTTTTTGGGAAAATACTCTGTTGACTGATGAGACAACAGTTAAACTTTTTGGAAGGTGTGTGTCCCATTATATCCGGTGTAAAAGTAACACAGCATTTCAGAAAAGGAACATCATACCAACAGTAAAATATGGTGGTTGTAGTGTGATGGTCTGGGGCTGTTTTGCTGCTTCAGGACCTGGACGACTTGCTGTGGTAAATGGAACCATGAATTCTGCTTTCTACCAAAAAATCCTGAAGGAAAATGTCCAGGCATCTCTTTACCTCAAGCCTCAAGCTGAAGCGCACTTGGGTTCTCAAGCATGACAATGATCCAAAACTGTCACGAATCGAGCCTGTGTTTTCTGTAGGCTCGGTTCTGACCAGTCTTGGTGGCTCAGACATTGGGGTTATTATGTGTTATCTTTTGATTTCTCGTTGTTTGCATGTCTGTATACTGTTTCTTTTCCATGCCTGTAGCTGCCGCTCTGGCCAGTCCGGCCACGCCCCCTCTCTCTCTGACAGTCAGCTGTTCGCTCCAGTAATTATCTGTCCCGCGTCTCGCCCAGGTGTTTCCAATCTGTCAAGCCAGTGGTGTTTGTACTTAGGCAGCGCTTTGCCAGTCAAACACCGCTGGACCATTGTACATGTCACACGGTTGTTCTCCGCTGTGTGACAGTCACATCAACGAAGGATTGTTTGTGTATGTGCTCGCTGGCGGACTAGGATGACTCGGACTGTTCCTGCACAGTGAGTAAGAGCTCTGCGTTTCTGTTTGCAGTTGTGCTGCTACGCTTGTCTGTAGCGTTTCCCCTTGCGGTACAACTGCTATGCTTAGGCACTGCTGCCCAGCTCTTCTCCCGTGCCAGCCGAGCATCCTGGAGAACTCTAAGTTTACCCGAGCTGTCTTGTCATTTTTGTATTGTCCATTTTTGTTGTTTGGTGTAACCCTGTACTTATGCCTATTCATCCTTTTCCTCCTCTTATGACAAAACACACCAGCAAGTCCACCTCTGAATGGCTTAAGAAAAACAAGATGAAGACTTTGGAGTGGCCTAGTCAAAGTCTTGACCTGAATCCAATTGAGATGCTGTGGCATGACCTTCAAAAGGCGGATCATGCTTGAAAACTCTCCAATGTGGCTTAATTACAACAATTCTGCAAAGATGAGTGGGCCAAAACTCTTCCACAGCACTGTAAAAGACTCATTGCCAGTTATTGCAAACGCTTGATTGCAGTTGTTGCTGCTAAGGGTGGCCCAACTAGTTATTAGGTTTAGGGGGCACTCACTTTTTCACACAGGGCCATGTAGGTTTGGATTTTTCCCCCCCTAATAATAAACACCTTGATTTAAAAACTGCATTTTATGTTTACTTGTGTTTTCTTTGTCTAATATTAAAATTTGTTTGATGATCTGAAACATTTAAGTGTGACAAACATACAAAAAAAACGAGAAATCAGGAAGGGGCAAACACTTTTTGACCTCACTGTATTTATACTCTACCAAGTAATTTAATTAACCCTAATGCTGTTGATACCATCTAGCTGCAATGCTTCTGCACTGTGTATACAACTGTGTACATATGACATACAGACTCAAACGCAGCTTCTTTTCTGTGGCTGTGAAGAGATTGCTGAAAGAACTATGAACACCCCACCCACCCCCGCCATTCTGACTACCTCAGTACTTTGAGTCCATTTGCACAATAATTAGGACTGTTGTAATAACTGCTCTTTTTGCACTCTGATGAAATGCATAGGATTTTTCTGGCACCTGACATTGAATTGTTAGTTGGTTTTAATGCATGTCTCTGTGTGTGTGAGAGAGAGCGAGAGAGTGTGTGTGTGTGTGTGTATATACTGTATGTATGTATGCGGGTGTGTATGTACTGTATGTATATGTCTGTATGTGTGTGTGTGTGTATATATATATACACAAAGAGACATTGATTTTAATATACTACATGCTTGTTTATATACATATTTAATTTTTTTAGCTGCTACTGAGTGATTGCTGCTAAACAAAATTTTGTTGTATTTTGGTGTGCCTTGACAATAAAGTTTCTTATCTTATCCATATTTCTATTTATTTACTGCTTTGGCTAACCAGTTCTTATCTTATTATCATATTTGCTATTGCTCTGAGTGCTGCTATCCCTTTGCTGCTGCAATCCTTGAATTTCCCCATTCTGAGACTGTGAGCTGGGGCGGCAGTGGCTCAGGAGGTAGAGCAGGTTGTCCAATAACCATATGGTTGGCAGTTCGAATCCCGATCTCCCTGGATATCCTGCCGTTGTGTCCCTGGGCAAGACACTTCACCCCAGTTGCTCTTGGTGGGTCTGGAAGCACCATGTTAGGTAGGATGCCGCCATCAATGTGTGAATGGGTGGATAGCAGGATCTGTAAAGCACTTTGGTCATCAAGAGATGAGAATAAAAGTGCTATATAAGTGAATACCATTTAATAAAGGTTTACCTTATCTTAAATATGACCTCCTAATGCTGCAAAATGCACAGCTGTGAAAAAAAATAGTCTTTTCTCAATGTTGCCAGTAACTGCTGCCAAACATCTCAATCAGCAGGAAGACATCTATCGTCATTTCACACACATGTAAACAAATTAAATATTGTCAAGTGTTTATAAAACACAGTATTATTGGCCAGCAAGCTGTTTGTCATGGAGAGGGAAGGAGTTCTAAAGGTAGCCTATTAGCCCCTGACCTTTTTGCCTCCAAGCTAACGCTGGTAACAGGAAGATCGAACCACGGGTGGCTTATATTGTTATTTTCTTCAGATCTTAGTGACCCTAATAACTATCCCTGTTATCACCTGGTTCACCAGTCCGTGGTCCTCAAAGTACCTCGTGTTGCGCTTGCCTGTCTCCCGGTGGTTTAGCTGTGGTTCCGCAGTGGGTCACTGGCACCGGCGTGCTGGTCACGGGGAGCTGGCCGTGAGAGCTAGCAGCTCCAGGCAGCAGGAGCTTGCCTGCCCACCAGGGTTGCCTGGTGGGCAGTGCTGTTGATTTGCTGTGGCGTCTTGGTGGAGGTGTTGGGGGATGGGCCGGGGTGAAGTGAGATGCACAAATGGATGTGGATCGGTGAACCGCCGCTGCTTATCCAAGCTAGAAGGAGGCTGGAAACTAGTCAGCTAATGGCCAACTGATGTAAGAGGGAGGGTGGAGTTGAACAGCTTACTTACTACTCCTGTGGGGTGAGGGATGGGTGGTCATCACCATGCATAGAGCCAATCAGGTTAACCAGTGCATACCAACATTGCTGGTTTTGGGCCAGCTCCTCTGTGTTGTCAACAGCGACTCCGATCTGTTGGAGGTCTCTCTCCACCACATCGAACAATCTGGTGCATGGCTTGCCCTGAGCTCTTTTTTCCCTTGTCCTGTCAGGCAGCTATGTGAGCAGAACAGATATCTGCTTCCCTTATTGGTCCAAACAGATTTACTTTGCCAAAAGGAGCTCTATACAGTACATCTATATGAAATGTATATTGTTATAAACTCCTCTTGTAATAACTTATAATACTTCATTTAAATTGTTTTACCCAAGAAGGACCCGGCAGGGGGGACATGAGGAAAGGTGGGGTGGGGAGAGGAAAGAAAAGGGAGAAGAACAGACAAAGAAGACAAACAAACTAACACTGAAACAAACAGAAGACAGACTGTTTCTTCCACTGAAAGGGTCTCAACACAAATCTGGTATCTACACCTGTTAAAGGAGAGCCATATGTGTGCATTCATACGTGTGCGTGTGCATGAGAGTGCGCACAAAATAAGTGTGTGCATGTGTGTAGCATCAGCTTCTCCTCAGGCTAATTCAGGAAATCACTCCTCACCTTAAAGAAACTCTCGCTCAAGGTCTGATCAAGAATTGCTGTTTTTCTTCATCATCAGAACCCCAGTGGAAATAATTTCCTTTGTTGAAGAAACCCAATAAGGACCCCCTTTTAAAGGATGAGTATGCATCATAAAATTCTCTTGAGCTTCCTACCTAAGCAGATAAGAAGCCTTCGTACCAGGAACTGATACTCTTAAAAAGTCATAAACTCCTTAAGCTGACAGGTATATGGTTGACTCCCTTTTCTGGACATATCCCAGAAGCCCCATAAAAGTTTCTAGGCTGCCCCCTCTTACCTACCTCCTAGTGGACATCTACGGAAAATGTTTCATTATTTGTGCAATCTGGGACTTTACACTCACCGGCCACTTTATTAGGTACACCATGCTAGTAACGGGTTGGACCCCTTTTTGCCTTCAGAACTGCCTCAATTGTTCGTGGCATAGATTCAACAAGGTGCTGGAAGCATTCCTCAGAGAGTTTGGTCCATATTGACATGATGGCATCACATAGTTGGCGCAGATTTGTCGGCTGCACATCCATGATGCGAATCTCCCGTTCCACCACATTCAATTCAATTCAATTCAATTCAACTTTATTTATATAGCGCCATTTCACAACAACAGTCATCTCATAGCACTATCAACTGTAGGGGGGACCCCCACAGTTGCAGAAAGACCCCAGCAATCAGGCGATCCCCTGTGAGCAAGCACTTGGCGACGGTGGAGAGGAAAAACTCCCTTTTAACAGGAAGAAACCTCCAGCAGAACCAGGCTCAGGGAGGGGCAGTCATCTGCTGCGACTGGCTGGGGGGGTGAGGGGATAGAGAAGAAGAAAAGAACAGACATGTAGAGAGCAAACAGCACGATGGGGACTCAATCTATGGGAGAGAACAAACAAATGTTAATGACCAGCAAAACAAAAAAAAAAAATATTTCATAGAGAGTGAGGAAAGGAGTGAGGCCCAGTGCATTACTGGAGGTCCCCCGGCTGACTAAACCTATTAGCAGCATAACTAAGGGAGGGTTCAGAAACACATGATCCCTCCCTAATTGTAGGCTATATCAAAAAGGTAGGTTTTAGCCCTATTCTTAAAAACAGAGATCGAGTCTGACTTCCGAATCCAGATTGGCAGCTGATTCCACAGGAGAGGAGCTTGATAACTGAAGGCTCTGCCTCCCATTGTACTTTTGGAGATTCTAGGTATTACAAGTAATCCTGCATTTTGGGAGCGTAGTGCTCTGTTAGGATGATACGGTAGTATCAGATCTTTTAAATAAAAAGGAGCCTGATTGTTTAGAGCTTTGTAAGTAAGAAGAAGGATTTTAAACTTAATTCTAAACTCTATGGGAAGCCAATGAAGGGAGGCCAGAACCGGAGAGATATGATCTCTCTTTCTAGTACCTGTTAAAACTCTTGCTGCAGCATTTTGGATCAGCTGAAGACTTTTTAAAGATGTTTTAGGACAGCCTGATAATAAAGAATTACAATAATCTAATCTCGAGCTAACAAAAGCGTGGATCAGCTTCTCAGCATCACTCTGAGACAAGATGCTCCTAATCTTGGCAATATTACGCAAATGATAGAAGGCAGTCTTAGAAACAAATTTAATATGTGAATTGAAGGACAAATCCTGATCAAAAATAACTCCAAGGTTCCTCACAGAGCTATTAAGAGAAAGAGTAGCTGCATCCAAACTGAAAGTTTGATTTGGAAAGGAATTTCTAAGGTTTTTTGGACCAACAAGAATGACTTCAGTCTTATCTGAATTTAATAGCAGAAAATTACAAGTCATCCAAGCTTTGATTTCCTTAAGACAAGCTTCTAACTTGGCTAATTGATTAGTATCATCTGGCTTCATTGACAGGTATAATTATGTGTCATCTGCATAACAATGAAAATGTATACAGTGCTTTCTAATAATGTTGCCTAACGGAAGCATATATAAACTAAAAAGAGTAGGGCCTAGCACAGATCCCTGTGGAACTCCATGACTAAGCTTTGAGCTGAGAGAAAACTCATCATTTACATGAACAAACTGGAACCTATCAGATAAATAAGATCTAAACCACTGCAACGAAGTTCCATTAAGTCCAACATAGTGTTCTAATCTATCAAGTAGAATATTATGATCAATAGTATCAAAAGCTGCACTAAGATCTAAAAGGACAAGTACAGAAACTAGTCCATTATCAGATGCAATGAGGAGGTCGTTAGTGACCTTCGCTAAGGCTGTTTCAGTACTATGATGGATTGTAAACCCAGATTGAAACTCCTCAAGTAAACCATTTCCCTGCAGGTGGTCAAATAATTGTGTAGCAACAACTCTTTCTAAGATTTTTGTAATGAAAGGGAGAATAGAGATTGGTCTATAGTTAGCTAAAGCTCCTGGATCTAGCGTTGGCTTTTTGAGTAAGGGTTTAATTACAGCCATTTTAAAAGCCTGCGGTACATGGCCTAAAGTTAATGAATAATTGATTATATGAAGAATAAAGCTACCAATAAGTGAGAAGACTTCTTTAAATAACCTGGTAGGAATAGGGTCTAAAAGACAAGTTGAAGGTTTGGATGAGGAAACTATTTTGTCTAACTCACAAAGGTCGATTGGAGAAAACTCATCAAGACAGACATCAATAGAAGGAGTTGTAGTAGTGACAGTATTTAAGTTAACTGTGGGAAGAATCTGATTGATTTTATCTCTGATGGATGAAATTTTATTATTGAAAAAGTTCATAAAGTCCTGACTAGTAAGCTCTAAGGGGATGCTAGGATTGACCGAGTCCTGACTCTTTGTCAACCTGGCTACAGTACTGAAAAGAAACCTGGGATTATTCTTGTTCTCTTCTATTAATGCAGAGTAATAACTCGTTCTAGCTTTTCTAAGAGATTTTTTATAAATTAAAAGATGATTTCTCCAAGCTAAATAGATTTCATCTAAATTAGTAGAGCGCCATTTTCTTTCTAATTGACGAGTCTTCTGTTTTAAGCTACGAGTTTCTGTGTTGAACCATGGAGTTAAAAATCTCTGATTAGACTTTTTCTTTTTTAAGGGGGCCACCAAGTCTAGAGCCTGATGCAGAGAAGCTGAAACACTATCCACCATGTTATCAATTACAGAAGGAGCAAGCTGTCTATAGCTTATTTCCGTTGTGTTGACACATGGCATAGAGGAAACAATCTGCATAAATTTGGAAACAGCATCATCTGAGAGGCATCTACTGTGATAATATTTTTCTTTAGGAGCCAAATAGTCAGAAATAGTAAAATCAAAGGTTAACAGACAATGGTCTGACAGTACAGGGTTATGAGGAGACACTACAAGATTTTCTATTTCTATGCCATATGTCAGAACAAGGTCCAATGTATGGTGGAGGTAATGAGTAGAATTTCCTACTTTCTGAGAAAACCCAATCGAGTCTAATATTGAATTAAAAGCCACATTAAGGCAGTCACTATCTACATCCACATGTATATTAAAGTCCCCTACTATAATTATTCTATCAGATTTCAGCACTAAATCAGCTAAGAAATCAGCAAATTCGGATAAAAATTCTGAATAGGTTGATGGGGGACGATAAACTATGGCAAATAAAATTGGGTTTAACCTGAAATTGCTAAAGTGCCCAATACTGAGGACCAGGCCCTCAAAGGAATTATAACATGTTTTTTGCTTTACATTAACTAGTAATTTGGAATGGTAAATTGTTGCTACTCCTCCTCCACGACCAGAACTTCTGGGATTTTGACAGTTTAAATAACCAGAGGGAGTTGATTCATTTAAACCAACATAATCCTCTTGTCCTAACCAAGTCTCTGTAAGGGAAATTAAATCAATCTGATGATCAATTAACAGATCATGGACTAACAGAGACTTGGGAGTTAGAGACCTAATATTTAATAAACCACATTTAATTTTTAAATTATGAGGAGGAACAGAGGCCAAATCATTCAATTTAGAGGCTTTATGTTTAATTTGAGTTTTACCAATATTTTGCTTTATCACTTTGGGATGCTTATACATTATATTTTTATTTACTTTGGAGGGAGCAGACAACGATTCTCTGATGGGGAAGACAGGGGCTAAGTTGAGGGGTGGCGGATGAAGAGGAGCTGCAGAGAGGCGTGTAAGACTGCGACTCTGCTTCCTGGTCCCAACTCTGAGTAGTCATGGTTTTGGAAATTTGGATAAAAAAGATGCCAGATTGTTAGATAAATGAGAAGCACCATCCAAAGTGGGATGAATGCTGTCTCGTCTCATAAGACCAGGTTTTCCCCAAAAAGAGCTCCAATTGTCAATGTAGCCCACGTCATTTTTAGGACACCACACAGACAGCCAGCGGTTCAAGGATGACGAGCGACTAAACATGTCATCACTGGTCAGATTGGGGAGGGGCCCAGAGAATACTACAGTGGCAGACATCGTTTTTGCAAAGTCACACACCGATTCTATATTGAGTTTCGTGACTTCCGACTGCTGGAGACGGATGTCATTAATGCCGGCGTGAATAACAATTGTGGAGTATTTACAGTTACTTTTAGCCAGCATTTTCAAATTTGACTCGATGTCGCCTGCTCTGGCCCCAGGAATGCATGTGACTATGGCCGCTGGAGTCTCTAGGTTCACGTTTCTGACTACAGAGTCGCCAATGATCAGAGTTTTTTCCTCAGCGGGTGTGAGCATCTTT
Organism: Pholidichthys leucotaenia; assembly: GCA_020510985.1. Lineage (NCBI taxonomy): Eukaryota > Metazoa > Chordata > Actinopteri > Cichliformes > Pholidichthyidae > Pholidichthys > Pholidichthys leucotaenia. The sequence continues at coordinate 362,310,062 of CM035836.1, read as the reverse complement.
GGCATCCCAAAGATGCTCTATTGGATTGAGATCTGGTGACTGTGGAGGCCATTTGAGTACAGTGAACTCATTGTCATGTTCAAGAAACCAGTCTGAGATGATTCCAGCTTTATGACATGGCGCATTATCCTGCTGAAAGTAGGCATCAGAAGTTGGGTACATTGTGGTCATAAAGGGATGGACATGGTCAGCAACAATACTCAGGTAGGCTGTAGCATTGCAACGATGCTCAATTGGTACCAAGGGGCCCAAAGAGTGCCAAGAAAATATTCCCCACACCATTACACCACCACCACCAGCCTGAACCATTGATACAAGGCAGGATGGATCCATGCTTTCATGTTGTTGACGCCAAATTCTGACCCTACCATCCGAATGTCGCAGCAGAAATCGAGACTCATCAGACCAGGCAACGTTTTTCCAATCTTCTATTGTCCAATTTCGATGAGCTTGTGCAAATTGTAGCCTCAGTTTCCTGTTCTTAGCTGAAAGGAGTGGCACCCGGCGTGGTCTTCTGCTGCTGTAGCCCATCTGCCTCAAAGTTCGACGTACTGTGCGTTCAGAGATGCTCTTCTGCCTACCTTGGTTGTAATGGGTGGTTATTTGAGTCACTGTTGCCTTTCTATCAGCTCGAACCAGTCTGGCCATTCTCCTCTGACCTCTGGCATCAACAAGGCATTTCCGCCCACAGAACTGCCGCTCACTGGATATTTTTTCTTTTTCGGACCATTCTCTGTAAACCCTAGAGATGGTTGTGCGTGAAAATCCCAGTAGATCAGCAGTTTCTGAAATACTCAGACCAGCCCTTCTGGCACCAACAACCATGCCACGTTCAAAGTCACTCAAATCACCTTTCTTCCCCATACTGATGCTCGGTTTGAACTGCAGGAGATTGTCTTGACCATGTCTACATGCCTAAATGCACTGAGTTGCCGCCATGTGATTGGCTGATTAGAAATTAAGTGTTAACGAGCAGTTGGACAGGTGTACCTAATAAAGTGGCCGGTGAGTGTATTTCTGACTGAACATTAACACTTTTTCAAGTTTACATTCCTCAGGATAACTCTGGACACTGTGAAGATAATGACCTTTGTGATGGACAATAATGGTTTGCAATAATTCATTAATCCTTGATTTAAATGTGATTGCATGTCTTAGGAATGTTTGTTTTTACATGAATTTTATTCAAATGAATGTTAAACTTATTAGTAACAGTATAAATGCATAGTCACTGAATATTAGTCTTGAGTCACTTAATTTAGTTAGATTTTATATTGAGTATATAATGAATTTCATAGGAACTGAATGAATGTTTTCTTAAACTTGTGAGTCAGCTAATTTGTTACAACCAATCCACAGGCTGCCTCTTTGTTGGATAAAGCTCTTGCAATAGACTGGCTATTCACAGACAAAGAATTGTTCCCTCATTGGACAAAAGCCCATTCAAACTCCTCTTTATGGAAGATAATTGGTCCGTCTTTCTGCCAGTTCTATATTTATGACTCAGGAGTTCACTTCAGTTAAATGCAGACAGAACCACCCTGGAAGTCAGTTCTGTCTGTTCTGTGAGTCTGTTTTTCTGTTGGTTGCTTTTGTCTTCGTGTGAATCTTTTTAAGTCCTGTGCTAGTCTTCTTAAACCATCTTTTGTTAAGTTTGCCTGTTTTTCTGGCAACTGAGGAGAAGGAGAGGAGGAGGAGGAGAGGAGGTGAGCTCACCTTCTCTGCGGAAGTCAGACTTCCAAAAAGCCTTTTCATCTTCACCTCAGAAGCTGTGCTTATCCTATTTAAATGTTTTTCCTGGACTTTTAATTTTCTTGCCTTTAAAGTGGACTGATAGAGATTTTTGGACCTTTAATCTTTCCCTGCCTCACCCATGTATCACAACGTTAAGAAACCAGGAGTTGGTGGGTGAAGCTGCGTAAATGCACTTTTCCTCCAACCTTTAGCTGTCCTGTGGGCTGTGGACATCCTAAATTTCGGACTGGTTGCCGCAAAGACATCACGCCTGCTCTGGGGACAGCCTTCACTCTGTCGCCAGCCTCAGGCCCGCATGCCCTGTTGACACCCCCAGCAGAGTCTCAGACCTCACAGCTATAACTATTGGAAGGAAGGCTGGCAACCACCTTCCCTATTCATCCCGCCTTCCCTGGTCACTTTTATCAGGCACTGTTCCCAGTTCTTTTAAACAAGCAGTGGTTGAACCTAAATTAAAGAAACAAAACTTAGACCCTACAGAACTGAACAATTACAGGCCAATTTCAAAGCTTCCCTTCTTATCCAAATTGCTTGAGAAAGTAGTAGCCGAGCAATTAATTACATTCATAGAGAGAAATAAAATCTTCGACACCTTCCAGTCTGGTTTCTGCAAAATGCACTCCACCGAGACAGCACTAATTAAAGTCTCCAGTGACATCATGATTTCAGCAGATTCTGGTCAGTACTTGGTCCTGGTGTTCTTGGATCTCACCGCTGCTTTTGACATGGTGGACCACAATATATTGATAAATAGGATGAAGGACACGTTTGGTATTTCAGGATTAGTTCTGAAATGGTTCTCATCTTATTTAACTGACAGAGGGTTTTGTGATTTATTTAATGAGAAGATGTCAGAGGTTAAAGGACTTTCCTGTGGGGTTCCTCAAGGCTCAGTTCTGGGCCCTACTCTGTTTTTATTGTATTTAACCCCACTTGGCCAGATTATTAGTCAGTTTAAGGGTATATCTTACCATTTTTACGCAGACGGCATTCAGCTTTACTGCTCTTTTAAAGAAAATGAGCTGAACATTTTATCAAACTTAATCTCTTGCCTGTCTGGTCTGCCATTAACAAATGGTTAAACAATTACTTCCTACAATTAAATCTTAGTAAGACAGAAACACTGATCATCGCTCCAGACAGTAAAATTCCTCTGATAAAGCAACGCTTAGGTCACCTAGGCTCTTCTGTCCAGCCCAGCCTGCGTAACCTGGGTGTTGTTTTTGACAATGCTATGTCACTGGGCTGCCATGGTCAGCAACTAGTCAGAAATTACTTTTTTCATCTGAGGAATATAGCAGAACTTAGACCTATGGTCTCAACACCTGAACTGGAAAATATCATTCATGCTTTTATCTCATCTTGCTTAGATTATTGTAATGCCCTTTTTATGTGTTTTAATAAAACTGCTGTTGCCCGCCTTCAGACTGTGCAAAATGCAGCAGCTCGGCTTTTAACCTGGATGAAGAAAAGGGAACATATTTCCCCAGTTTTATCGTACCTTCATTGGTTGCCAGTTGCTTTTAGATTTCATTTTAAGATTTTAATTTTGACTTTTAGAGCTCTTAATGGACAAGTCCCTTCACACATCTCAGCCCTCTTGACTCCTTATGCCATGACACAATCACTAAGATCCTCAGACCAGAGACTCCTGGTGGTCCTTCGGACCAAGTTCAGAGCCCATGGAGATCGATCTTTCCAGGCCGCTGCACCACGGCTTTGGAATGCACTTCCCCATGTCCTTGCGCTGCCTTTAGTCTGTTGACTCTTTTAAGAAGGAGTTAAAAACTCATTTGTTCAGACAGGCTTTTAGCTGTCATTGAATGTCTTTTATTTCTTCACTGTTCTCTCTTTTTATCTCTATTAATATGTATCCATCCATCCATCCATCTTCTACCGCTTAATCCTTTCGGGTCGCGGGGGGGCTGGAGCCTATCCCAGCATCTTTGGGCGAGAGGCAGGGTACACCCTGGACAGATCGCCAGTCCATCACAGGGCCAACACAGAGAGACAGACAACCATTCACTCTCACATCCATACCTAAGGACAATTTAGAATCCCCAGTTTTGATGCCAATTAACCTAACTTGCATGTTTTTGGCATATGGGAGGAAACCGGAGTGCCCGGAGTAAACCCACGCAGACACGGGGAGAACATGCAAACTCCACACAGAGGGGTCACCGATGGTCTGGGGGTGGGATCGAACCCACGATGGTCAAGGGTGGAATCGATCCCATGACCTTCTTGCTGTGCTGCCACTGTGCTAACCACTGCGCCACCATGCTGCCATTACATTACATATACATTAATATGTATATTGTATCTTATTTCTCTTGATTCTAATTTCTGGGTATTTGTAAATTTTAACTTGCTATGAAGCACTTTGTGATATATATCTGTGAAAAGTGCTATACAAATAAACTTTGCTTGCTTGCTATTCGCCACTGACTGGCGTTTCACGATCCCCACTGGAAATCTTCTGACTCAGCTGTACTAGTAAGCCACACTTTCATCTCCTATCTGCTGGGATAAATGTGATGTCCAAAATTATAATTGAACATTGTCACGACCCGCCGCTCATCAGCGGCTTCAGCTGCGCGCACACCTGCGTCTCGTCAGCAGCGGGCTATTTAGCCCACTCTGCCCTCTGCTGCAGTCTGGAGCCGTCTGTTCTCATCAGCGTTTCCAAAGCTCGTGATTCTACCTCAGATCACCAGCAAAGATTCAACGACACGTAAGAACTCCTTACCTTGTCTTCCAAGTTCTCACCCCTGTGCACAGGTGGACCCTCCTGGCGGCGGATTTCCCCCGTCATCGCCATAGCATCTCCATCTTCTGCGCAGACCCTCCCGGGCTCATCGCCTGCCGACGCCAGCCACCTGTCCCTGCAAGTAAGCAACACCGTCACTTATATCCCCTGTCTCGGTGTGGTGCCCGTTACCCTTGTCCTTTGTACTTGTCTCCATAGGGTTGTCCGGCTGTACGGCACGCTGCTCTGCTGCCTGCGCATCGGCGTTCACCCCAGCACATTCCCATACCGCATCCATCCATCCACACACACCTGCTTGTTGAATAAAGCTGTTAAATCTATCCTGAGCCTGCGTGCGTGTTTCCTGGGCCTGTGTGCTACATTATGTCAGTACGGCTCCAGCAAAGTGGCCCAGCAGACAGCGGGCTCGCACGCCGTCTTTCCACCCTCGAGGCTCGGGTGGATTTAATAGCTCATCAACAGCAGGTGATACTCAACCAGTTGGTTAACATCACTCACCGGTTAGACCGCCTGGACCCCCAGTAGGCGTTCCCCATGGCTCGCCAGGGCGGGCCAGCTACTGCCGTTCCGATGCCCGGTCAGTCTACCTCGGGAACGCCAACCCGCCTCACACCAATCCCGACCCCCGCTCGCTTCAGCGGAAAGCTCGGAGGGGCGCGGGGGTTTATAATGCAGTGTGAGTCGGTGTTTTTGCGCGTTCCCGGGGACTTTCCCTCAGACCACAGCTGAATTGTCTATATTGGAAATCTCTTGGAGGGGCGAGCGTTAACCTGGGCTTACGCCGTAATGGCAAAGCCCAGCTACGCGAGCCTCTCCTACAGCCAGTTCGTGCAGAGCTTTTTAGAGGTCTTTGATCATTCCCAGCGCGATAGCGTCCTAACTGACCAGCTTCTCGCCCTCCAGCAGGGAAGCCGGTCAGCAGCGGACTATGCTATCGACTTCCGGGTTGCAGCGGAGGAGGTGGGCTGGGGCGAAGCTGCTCTCTGTGGCATCTTCCTCCACAGCCTCAGCTCGGGTCTGAGGGATGAACTGGCTGGTCGGGATCTTCCGGAGACATTGGCAGAGTTAATCTCCACCGTCATTAGTTTGGATAATAGGCTGCGTGAACGGTCCACCGAGCGGAAGTTTAGCAGCCGCTCGCGTGGAGGCTCCGTCTGCACGCCTCAAGACCGCCCCCTGGCGACACATCCACCGGAGGCCTCCGAGGAGTCAGAGGTGATGGTGGTGGCCCGGTCAAAGCTCCCTCTAGCGGAGAAACAGCGCTGCCGGAAGTTGGGTCTCTGCATGTATTGCGGAGGAGGCCAACATTCCGTGGCGCATTGCCTGGAGAAACTCACTGTAGGGGGCCTCGCGGACTCTAACCGGTCAAATCCCCTCACAAGCCTATCCTTGCCCATCCGATTTTGTCACAATGCCACGGGGCATCTCACACATGCACTGGTGGACTCAGGAGCAGAGCAGAGCTTCATTTCAAAGAGCCTGGCAACCCGATTGGGCATCCCCTGCCAACCTCTGCCCGCTCCTCTGAGCCTTATCACCCTCTCCCGTGCTCCCCTTGGCCAAGTGACTCATCGCACGCAGTCCGTCCCAGTCATTATCTCGGGCAATCACCGAGAGGAACTCTCCTTCTACGTTTTGTCCTCCTCTGTGACGCCTGTTATCCTTGGGTACCCCTGGCTGCGCCTGCACAAGCCGGTCCTGGATTGGCAGACCGGGAAGATCGCCGCCTGGAGTGCATTCTGTATGGGCACCTGTTTACAATCTGCAGCCTGCGCCCCGTCTGCTCCTCCCCCGATCAAGGACGCCGCGCCTCCGGACCTCACCTTGGTGTCCTCGGAATTCCACGATCTGGGCTTGGTCTTTAGCAAATCCAGGGCGATGTCTCTCCTTCCTCATCGGCCCTATGATTGTGCCATCAACCTCCGCCCAGGGGCTCCCCTGCCGTCAGGTCGCCTGTATAGCCTGTCAGCGCCGGAGCGGGAGGCGATGGACAGTTATATAAAGGAGTCTCTCAGCGCAGGTATCATCCGCCCCTCCTCGTCCCCGCTCGGAGCCGGTTTCTTCTTCGTATCAAAGAAGGACGGGTCCCTCCGCCCTTGTATCGACTTCCGAGCGTTGAATGACATCACTAAGAAGGACCGGTACACTCTGCCGCTGATGGACACTGCCTTCCACTCCCTGCAGGGGGCGACCTGGTTTACCAAATTGGACCTCCGCAGTGCCTACCATCTCGTCCGGATCAGGGAGGGGGATGAGTGGAAAACTGCATTCAGAACGCCAAGTGGACATTTTGAATATCTCGTAATGCCTTTTGGTCTGACCAATGCCCCAGCTGTCTTTCAGCGCCTAATAAATGACGTCCTGCGTGGTTTTCTGGGTCTCTTTGTATTCGTGTACCTAGATGATATCCTCATCTTCTCCAGGTCACGTGAAGAACACCAGGTGCATGTGAGAAGGGTCTTACAGTGGCTGCTGGAGAACAGGTTATATGTGAAGGCAGAAAAATGTGAGTTTTACGCCAAGACCACCTCTTTTCTTGGATTTGTGATCTCACATAATCAGGTTCTGCCCGACCCCGCTAAGGTCAAAGCGGTGGTGGACTGGCCGACACCGACCTCCAGGAAGCAGGTCCAACAATTCCTTGGGTTCGTTAATTTCTACCGCCGTTTTGTGCCCAACTTTGGTGCCATCGCTGCCCCGCTGACCCGTCTCACGTCACCCAAGAACGCCTTTCGCTGGACTGAAGAGGTCGCCGTGGCGTTTCAGGCGCTGAAGACAGAGTTCTCCTCCTCCCGGGTCCTGACCCAGGTCGACCCCGCGCTGCAGTGCTTGGTTGAGGTCGACGCATCTGACACGGGGGTGGGGGCGGTGCTGTCCCAGCGTTCACCCACTGACGGGACCAAACGACCCTGCGCCGCCTTCTCACGGCGGCTGTCTCCGGCCGAGCGGAATTATGACGTCGGGGACAGGGAGCTTCTTGCCATCAAGCTCGCCCTGCAGGAGTGGCGCCACTGGCTGGAGGGGGCAGCGCTACCATTCGTGGTGATGACGGACCACAAGAACTTGGAGTATCTTCGATCTGCTAGACGCCTGAATGCCCGCCAGGCGCGCTGGTCTCTATTCTTCGCCCGGTTCCGCTTCACCATTACCTATCGCCCCGGCTCTAAGAAAATCCTACCTGATGCCCTCTCCAGGCAGTTCGCCCCTGAGACATCGGAGGAGTCGGGCCACCCCATCCTGCCCAGTTCGTGTGTGGTAGGTGCCATCTCCTGGTCCATCAGGGACAAGATCCGGAGGGCGCAGGGGGCTGAACCGGATCCTGGCGGCAGACCGGAGGGAAGGTTGTTTGTTCCATCTTCTGTCCGGGGGGAGGTCATTCATTGGGTCCACACCTCCAAGCTCGCCTGTCACCCGGGGGTATCTCGGCTAGTGGATCTCCTCCAACGCTCCTTCTGGTGGCCGGGTCTGCAGAAGGATGCCTCCAACTACGTCCGGGCTTGCCCTGTGTGCGCCTCTGCCAAGTCGGGTAATTCCCCTCCCGCCGGTCTACTCCAGCCTCTGCTGACCCCTGGCAGACCCTGGTCCCATATTGCCCTCGACTTTGTCACTGGTCTCCCCACTTCCAACTCCTATAACGCCGTGCTGACCATTGTGGACCATTTCTCCAAGGCCGCCCACTTCATGCCACTGCGGGGTCTTCCAACGGCGCAGGAGACGGGGGATCTCCTGGTGCAGCACGTGGTCAGGTTACATGGGATACCAGTAGATGTCGTCTCGGTTCGGGGTCTCCAGTTTGTCTCAGAGGTCTGGAGGTGCTTTTGCAACGCCCTGGGAGCCACAGTTAGCTTCTCATCCGGCCATCACCCACAATCCAACGGGCAGTGTGAGAGGGCCAACCAGGAGTTGGAGGCTGCCCTGCACTGCGTCACGTCATCGGACCCATCCTCCTGGAGTTCACATCTGGCCTGGGTTGAATACGCCCACAACACCGCCCGGTCTTCTGCTACAGGTATGTCTCCCTTTAAGGCGTCCCTGGGCTATGATCCACCCTTATTTCCAGACCAGGAGGCAGAGCTCGCTGCTCCTTCCGTCCAGGCGCACCTGAGACGTTGTCGGGCTCTGTGGTCCAGGACACGGGACGCGCTTTTACGCACGGCTGCGCGTAATAGCATCACTGCCAACCGCCGCAGGAGACCGGCCCCTGCCTACCAGTCTGGTTGGCCACTCAGGATTTCCACCTCAAGGGGGAGAAGAAGAAGTTGGCACCATGCTTCGTTGGTCCTCACACCATTTCCAGGATTATCAACCCGGTGGCTGTGCGTCTGGCCCTCCCCCCCTCCCTTCGCATTTGTCCTACTTTCCATGTTTCCAGGATCAAGCCCTATGTGTCTGACCCCCTCTGCCCCTCGCCCGCAGCGCTGCCCGCGCCTATGATGATCGACGGCCACCCGGCCTGGAGAGTCGCCTCCTTCCTGGACTCCCGGCGCCGAGGGCGCGGGTTGCAGTATCTGGTGGACTGGGAGGGGTTTGGTCCGGAGTTTAGATCCTGGGTGCCCTCCTCTTGGGTGTTAGACAAGAGCCTCATCAGGGAGTTCCATCGGGCACATCCGGACAAACCAGCGCCAGGAGGCGCTGCTAGAGGGGGGAGTACTGTCACGACCCGCCGCTCATCAGCGGCTTCAGCTGCGCGCACACCTGCGTCTCGTCAGCAGCGGGCTATTTAGCCCACTCTGCCCTCTGCTGCAGTCTGGAGCCGTCTGTTCTCTTCAGTGTTTCCAAAGCTTGTGATTCTACCTCAGATCACCAGCAAAGATTCAACGACACGTAAGAACTCCTTACCTTGTCTTCCAAGTTCTCACCCCTGTGCACAGGTGGACCCTCCTGGCGGCGGATTTCCCCCGTCATCGCCATAGCATCTCCATCTTCTGCGCAGACCCAGCAGGACGCTGTCTCCCGGGCTCATCGCCTGCCGACGCCAGCCACCTGTCCCTGCAAGTAAGCAACACCGTCACTTATATCCCCTGTCTCGGTGTGGTGCCCGTTACCCTTGTCCTTTGTTCTTGTCTCCATAGGGTTGTCCGGCTGTATGGCGCGCTGCTCTGCTGCCTGCGCATCGGCGTTCACCCCAGCACATTCCCATACTGCATCCATCCATCCACACACACACCTGCTTGTTGAATAAAGCTGTTAAATCTATCCTGAGCCTGCGTGCGTGTTTCCTGGGCCTGTGTGATACATTATGTCAAACATAACCAATATTTCCTGGTGTAATTAATCCACCAGCCGAGAAGTTATGTGCTGAAGGAAAATTCTCTTTTCAGTAACCTCCATCCATTTTGTAGATTAATTCAGAAGTTTCCTTTTTCAGATAATCAGTTTATGTAATTTTTACCCATAAAATTGTGTTCATTTTTATTTATGATTTTGTTAGTTATCTCAGCCTTCCATTGCATTACAGATGAAATATAAAATCTGGTTTCCTCTTGGTTCCACAAAGGTTTAACTATATGGATTTTATGCTCAGGAATCCATTTACAACTGATCATTTGAGTGCAATGTCATGTAACCTGAATTAGTTTCATTAATAAACTTGTAAATGATAGAAGCTGTACTTGATTTCTTTTGCATATATGCTTTTCTAAGTCATTGCATCAAAGAACTCATGAATTGTTTGAGATTGATTGATTGATAAAATATAATGATTAATTTTAATAAATCGTCAAAAATTGGACTGGTGCCCCATTCTGATTAGAGTGTTCCTCTCATAATTTGTGTTTGTGGAAGAATCAAACATCCTTCCGCACACCCACTTCAAACTCAATTAAATACAGTGGGGCAAAAAAGTATTTAGTCAGCCACCAATTGTGCAAGTTCACCCACTTAAAAGATGACAGAGGTCTCCAATTTTCATCATAGGTATACCTCCACTATGAAAGACAAAATGAGAAAAAAAAATCCAGAAAATCACATTGAAGGATTTTTAATGAATTAATTGGCAAATTCCTCGGTAAAATAAGTATTTGGTCACCTACAAACAAGCAAGATTTCTGGCTCTCACAGACCTGTAAATTCTTCCTTAAGAGGCTCCTCTGTCCTCCACTCGTCACCTGTATTAATGGCACCTGTTTGAACTTGTTATCAGTATAAAAGACACCTGTCCACAACCTCAAACAGTCAGACTCCAAACTCCACTATGGCCAAGACCAAAGAGCTGTGAAAGGACACCAGAAACAAAATTGTACACCTGCACCAGGCTGGGAAGACTGAATCTGCAATAGGTAAGCAACTCGGTGTGAAGAAATCAACTGTGGGAGCAATTATTAGAAAATGGAAGACATGCAAGACCACTGATAATCTCCCTCGATCTGGGGCTCCACGCAAGATCTCACCCCGTGGGGTGAAAATGATCACGAGAACGGTGAGCAAAAATCCCAGAACCACACGGGGGGACCTAGTGAATGACCTGCAGAGAGCTGGGACCAAAGTAACAAAGGCTACCATCACTAACACACTATGCCGCCAGGGACTCAAATCTTGCACTGCCAGACGTGTCCCCCTGCTTAAGCCAGTACATGTCCAGGCCCGTCTGAAGTTTGCTAGAGAGCATTTGGATGATCCAGAAGAGGATTGGGAGAATGTCATATGGTCAAATGAAACCAAAATAGAACTTTTTGGTAAAAACTCAACTTGTCGTGTTTGGAGGAGAAAGAATGCTGAATTGCATCCAAAGAACACCATACCTATTGTGAAGCATGGGGGTGGAAACATCATGCTTTGGAGCTGTTTTTCTGCAAAGGGACCAGGACGACTGATCCGTGTAAAGGAAAGAATGAATGGGGCCACGTATCGTGAGATTTTGAGTGAAAACCTCCTTCTATCAGCAAGGGCATTGAAGATGAAACATGGCTGGGTCTTTCAGCATGACAATGATCCCAAATCTTTTAAGTGGGAGAACTTGCACAATTGGTGGCTGACTAAATACTTTTTTGCCCCACTGTAATCCTTGTAAATTATCACCCTTATTATTAAATATTACTACAATGTGAGTTGTTTGTCAGGGAACATATGAAGAGGGTGGCCAGTCACATCAACTCCCCCCATCCCCAGAAACCCCAAGCAAGCAGGGCAAAGCTACCAACCCCCACAGAGCACAAATGTCCTGAGGCCAACAAGCCCCGGGGCACCCAGGCATCCATCCCAGGAGAGATGGTCGAGGGAGGCCAGCCAGCGCTGCAGGTCATGCTCCTGGACCAGTAACCCCCCCCCCCCACCACCACCAGCGGGGCCAACTCCAGGTCCCGGACCCCAGGTGCCAGGAGTCCAGTGTTCCCACCCCCCAGGCCGGAGACTGGCCCACGCCCCAGGCATGAGCGCCCGCAGACACCCCCATAGCGGGCCTGCAACCACCCCAGCACCACCGCCGCACACCCTGGGGATTCCCACACCCAAAGAAGGTGCAGCAAGGCACAGGAGCCCCATGACACCCCCCCTTCCCGTTCAGGGGAGCCTACACAGCCAAGAGGTGTTACCCCCTCAATCCTGCACCTCCCGACCAGCACACACACCCATTCCCATGCACTCACACCCTCATGCTCTCATACACACCCACTTGCACCCACACACATACACTCACTCTCGTTCGGCCTCTCCGCCACACAATCCCACACTCGCACTCCCGGACCCACCCACTCTGTCCCACTCCTGTACCGACTCACTCTTGCTCCCACTCACCCTCAGAGTCACCTGCACTCACTCATGTTCACCCATACACACACTCTCACCCACATGCCGACCTACTCCCGTCCATTCATGCTCTCCCCCACACACTCACCTACACTCGTTCACCCTTATTACTTAGGACGGCTGTGGCATAGATGCAGTGAGCATGGATGAGCATCAACGTTCATGCTTGCTGAGGTCTTTTCTAACCTGAGACCTTGGGGTCGAACATGAGGATGGCTTTTGTCAGGTGTTCTGGTGGGAGGCGGAGGCCATGGCCAAACCAGTGGATGCGCCGCTGTGTAATAAGATGGGATGCTGCAGGCTGATGTGTTCAGGCTCGGAGCGTGTTTATAAAAGTGGGCTGGGGCCACCTGGAGTACTCAATGATTCTGAGGGCTCGACTATCAAGCCCATGCACTTTCAAGCCAAAGTCTTATTCAGTGGCCATGTCTCTGACCAATACAGTACGATGGAGAGGGCTGACGCATTGTATATGTGGAGCTTCGTCTTTTGGGACATTGAACAATGGTGCCAGAGAGGTTTCTATAGTGCCTGCAGGGCTGAGGCTACATCTGTGGTTTATCTCTGGTTTCATGTCCCCATTGTTGGTCACTATGCAGCCCTGATACAAAAAGGAATTGACAAACTTGATGGCATCAATCCCGAGCTGTAACGGGGTGGGTCCGGACCATCACCGGCATGCATTAACCCTCTGAGTGTGAGATTTTGTGTGCCCCTAGTGGCAGAGCGCAGCGCCTGTCATCTCACTCTGACATCCCTGGCTGCACTGGAGATTTGTACTGATCTGCCAATTTTAGAAGGTGGCAGACACGCGTTGGAGGACTCAAATGATGGCACATAACACACCAAAGAAGAAGAACTCCTCATTTCCTTTTCCTGTTTTCATCCTTTTAGCGCAGAAAGCTAATATGGCTGCCGTCCATCGTCGTGCACCATCACTTAGACGACTTTGTACATGGAAAATATCAATGAGAAACAAGCGAAATTTATGTGGGATAATCATAAGACTTTGTAGATGTAGTAGAGAGCATAAATGACCAACAGGATGAAAAATAACAACCACGATGGACTAAAACACAGTGACCACGGCAGCAAGTGAGTCCCCTTAGCCGCCGGTAAGTGATGAATTTCTTTGGGGGTTTTTTTACATTGTACTGATTTCTTGTTCATATACTTTGAAGATAAGATGATAACGTACCCCTGTACAAAAACAGGTGTCAAAAGACTGAACCATTCTTTGTGTAAATACGTCCAAAGTCCGCTTTTGTCCGAGTTATGTAATTCAATATAGCTGCCATAGCATTATGCAAATTAGATGCGTAAAATCACTCCTATCTGAAACTTTGGATCATATTTTATATCTTTCTAACTGACAGTAAGCCATTATCTCTTACCACTTTCAAGTTATAGCCTTTGAAATCTGAACAATTTTATTGACAAAAAATATTTACCATTCTTGACCACTTGGGTTTATGTCGCAATTTGGTGACAGTCACACTCAAAGGATTAACATATTCTTCGTCCAGCTCACCTGAAGGCCCAGCTTCACTGCCTCTTCGTGGCAGACAACTAAAGCATCGCTCAGCTGACTGTAGGATGGGCTGAACAGGATGGTATCAGCATTTTCAAGGTCAGCCAGATGGTAGTTGTCAAACTGCATGCTAGGGACCTGCTCACAGACCTTGGTCATCAAATAGTCTATGACACAATTGAAGAGACCAGGAGCGGCCGCAAAACCTTGTTGTTGATGGGAAACTAGCCGGACTCCTTTCCATTCACACGGACACAACTCTCAGGGCTACGATCTTGGGTGGGGCTCCAACGGTCTGCAGGATACTCCAAAGAGAAGTGTGGTCCTTGGTGTCAAAGACAGCCTTAAGATCTAAAAAGACTATATGAAGAGTTCTTTTGCAAAAACAGATAAGTACAAATGGTTTAATATTGAGAAAAACTGCGGCGGATGATAAAATAAGGCAGCGATGCTGAGGTTTTAAGCAAGTTTTATTAATCATACCGCCATCACGAGCTCCTCTCCCGGCACCGTGCGTGCGCGCCGGGAGCGAGCCCACGGCTCTCAGTGAAGAGGGGACACAATGTCTGTGTCCTGCAGCAGCAGTTGCAGAGTGAGAATGAGAGTGAGAGGTTGAACATGAATTTCAGACAGCTTATATACTCAGCTACAACAATACATCAAAGCATTCACATGGGTCGATATAAGCATTTGCATATGAGAGGCACAGGCAAGATGCATGAACACAATGCATGGATGGCACATTAACCTTACAGCAGTGAAATGCATAAATGGCAGATTAGATCACAGCAGGCAGCGGAAAAAACCCAGGAGTAGCGAGCTGTCTGTCCCTGTGTGTTGTGGGGGTTTTCCCAAACCGCCACAGCTCCCCCCCAGAGGGCTCGGCAGGTGGCTGAGACCTCGATAGTGCAGCTCGGGCAGTGAGCAGGGAAAAGCTCTGTGCAGGAGGGGGTGGAGGGGGGTGGGGGTAGTAAAAGCCGGCCAGAGACGATGAAAACGTCCGGGCCGCGCAAAAATTGCTTGTGGGTCCGCAATGTCGAAGGGTTGTCCCGTTGAACGTGCAGAGGTCCACAAGAAGAAAAATTAGTCACTGGCTCCTCCCGCGATTAAGTCCTGCAAGGATTAATAGCGGCCATGAAGAAAAGACGAGGCTGCGTGGCGGCTGTAATGAGAGCAGAGGGACTGGCGTGTTGACTTTAGGTTCAGGCGTAACCCTAAAGCCTCGGGAACCGCAGACAGCTGAATTTCCCTTGTGTGTCGTGGCTAAGACCATAAAATCCAGTGAGCAAGCTGCGTGCCTCAGGTGAACGAGCAAGCCTGAAGGGCCAGTGTGCAGCAGAAGGAAGGCGGTCAGAAAAGCCGTATTTGTCCCGTGCGTGGTGTGCGCCGTCCTCGTAACTCCCCAGTGCGTGCGCCGGGGTTCCGTGATGGGTGGGCCAGCTGGAGAGGAGAACCAGGGTCAGGGAGCTTAATCATCCCTGCTCAGTGTGTTGGAGCGGTGAAGGGAAGTAGACGCTCTGTCACTCGCTCGGTCATGGTGCGTTCAGGTCCACGTGTGCTCCGTTGGCCATGGGGATCGCCGTCGTGGAGAGGGGACGAGGTGAATGTGCTCTCGTGTGGAGGGGCTGTGAGCGCGGCCGGTCCAGCGTGGATGTGCCGATCTAGGCGTGCAGATCTCACCATGAAACGTTGCTCAGCTTTCCCGATCGTGGGTGTTCTCCGGGGAGTTTCGCCCGGAAACTCCGCGTTGAGGTCTCCCTGAAGCAGAAAGGAGGGCAGATCAGTCAGGCTGCCGCGTTCGCTTGTTGTCGGAGAATCACCGCCGGGTGTTGCGTTCGCTGGCAGCGTGTTCGTTTCAGCGTCGGGTCACCAGTGCGGCGGATGGTAAAATAAGGCAGCGATGCTGAGGTTTTAAGCAAGTTTTATTAATCATACCGCCGTCACGAGCTCCTCTCCCGGCACCGTGCGTGCGCGCCGGGAGTGAGCCCACGGCTCTCAGTGAAGAGGGGACACAATGTCTGTGTCCTGCAGCAGCAGTTGCAGAGTGAGAATGAGAGTGAGAGGTTGAACATGAATTTCAGACAGCTTATATACTCAGCTACAACAATACATCAAAGCATTCACATGGGTCGATATAAGCATTTGCATATGAGAGGCACAGGCAGGATGCATGAACACAATGCATGGATGGCACATTAACCTCACAGCAGTGAAATGCATAAATGGCAGATTAGATCACAGCAGGCAGCGGAAAAAACCCAGGAGTAGCGAGCTGTCTGTCCCTGTGTGTTGTGGGGGTTTTCCCAAACCGCCACAAAAACAACATTTTCATCTGTTGGTTTATAGGCGTTCGTATTTCCAGTTTAGCTTGTAAGACATGGTCACTTGAAATATGAGTATGTCAGACATAATATAGCAAAAAATCGAACATCAACTCAGAGTTACTTTTTGACAATTTATTAGTACTTTTTTCATAAAAACAGATAAGTCCACAAGCCATTCTTTTGCAAAAACAGACATCTCTCAAAATCCATGCTAATTTGTCTGGAATATACTTGAATGTCTATAAGCATCATTGTAGTATGATTGACATACTGATTTAGGCATATCCACTCAGTAAAATGGTATAATATAGCTATAATAATGCTATAATTCAAGATTCAAGATTCAAAGATTTTATTGTCAGTACTACTATACGTATAGGACATACAGGAGAATTGAAATGGCATTTCTCTCTCTCTTCATTGGTGTGCACAGTATAAAAAGAAAAAGAATAAGACTGGAAAAAAGAAGAACAACAGCAGTCTAATATACAATATGTACAGTAATGCAACCCATGGTGCAAATGGTGACAAGAAAGACCCAGACCTCCCATAGTGCAAAACTGAGATAAACGATTAACAATGATAAAACCCAGCAATCCTATATACAGACAGCTACAGATGTAATATCTGTAGTTGCAGTTCAATGTGGTAGTGTAGGTGCAGATAGTAACAGATAGGACTGCACATGATCAGTATTGCAGTGACAGACGATAGCAGATATGACATTTGTGCAAATGGTTGCGGTTAATGTTAATGTACAGAGACATGCAGCAGCAAAGTAGCAAGAATTCTGATAATAGAAGATAATACTAGCAAGAATTCTGAATATTTTTCGCTGTTCCAACCTCGTTTGCGCCCTATTGGAGAACGTATCACTGGTTCATCTGCTTCATCAAAATTATCCATATTTGACATAAAATGCAACAAAATTGTAAAAAAAAAAGAAAGAAAGAAAGACTGGCAGGGAAATCAGTCACAGCAAGCAGGTGCTGTGTTCGAAATGTTCACTCCTTCACTCCTTCCCCATAGAATGTACTATACAGTGAATGCGCAGCCAATGGAGCAGTGAGAGAAGATCTTCACATCACAATATAAACTACCTTAAGGTATTTATATTTAATAATTCAGCAAAAACAGTTTGATTAAATTCATATTTGCTACAACTTACATGCAGGTATTCATTTTTTTTTACCACAGTTAATCTGTTATGTTTTACTGTCTGACGTGATGACATCATTAACCGTGCTGTGAGAACAAGCCCAGTTGTGTCCGAAGGTGGTTAATTTTATTGTTATATTGAGTTTACCGTATAGTCCACTATATCTAAATTCACTATATAGCGAATAGGGAGGGAGTGAGTGAGTGAACATTCCATACTCAGCCAGGGAAATCATTCAGAACAAGTAGACCAGGAAGGCAGCCAAGATGAGTCACGTAACCCAAATACCAAGCACTGATTTGCCGTGTGGAGTTATCTGTTTTTGTAAAAAAAAAAAAAAGAGAACGCTTCTGGCGTTTATCGGTTTTTGAAAAAAAAAACTATGAATTTGTAGTGTCTATAACATAGTACATATCGGATTTTGAGAAAAAAACAATTTGAACTTCAATAAGTAGGTGATGTTAACAGTTGTTTGATGTAAAGAGGGAAATTTTCTTGGAAGTGGCGTTTATCAGTTTTTGCAAACAAACTCTTCATATAGAGATGGCGGTCCTTGCGGAATTCATAGGCCTTCTCTATCACCATTTCCTATGATCTATAGCAGTGGTCCCCAACCTTTTTTGCGCCATGGACCGGTTTAATGTCAGACAGTATTTTCAGGGACAGGCCTTTAAGGTGTGGCTGATAAATACAACAAAAGAACATGATACAACCTGCATAAAAACTGTGGTATTTTCTAAATATACGTAATAACAAACATGAACGTCCTCTTAACATCACAACAACAACAACATGACTAACATCCTCTCTGCCCACAACAGTCTCTGGTCACTATGGTAAGGTTTAAACATGCTTTCAAAATAAGATACACCACAAACACAAATATAAAGTGCATGAAAAACACAACTCACCATAACGCTGAATCAGTGGGAGCCCTGAGCTTGTTTCTCTGCAACGAGACGGTCCCATCTAGGGGTAATGGGAGACAATGACACCTGAAGTGTGTTGCTTATGTCCAGTCTACTTCGTAGTTTTGTTTTGGTTGATGTCGCTGCAGGATCAATTCTTCACCAATAGTGAATGGCTTTTTAGCCTTAGCAATACGATTAGCCACCAAGTATGATGCTCTCAGTGCACTCGCATTTGTTGATGTGGTGGCCCTCATTAATTGCTTCTGTCCTTCTTGTTCGCACTTTTTTCTTTCATAATACTCCAAAGCCTTGTCTTTTAATGCAGGGTGCTTGGTCTCCAAGTGGCGAAGCAGTTTTCAAGGCTTCATTGCCTCATTACAGAGCCGGTCACCACATATTATGCAGAGTGGACTTGGTGCGTAGGAGTCTCCTGTCGAGATAAATCTGTATTTTAAGTAGGACTCCTGGTATTGTCTGTTAAATGCAGCTTTCTTTTTCTTGGAAGTCGTACGCTCTTCTTCTGTCTCCTCACTGGGTCTTTTCCCCTTCGCAAAGAAACTTCCCAAAGACGTTTGGTTTTTACTCATTTTGCTAGCTTATGGTTTAGCAACGGCGATTTTCGAAGTGACTATACGGCCTGGAGCCGGTCTCCTAGTATCACAATATGTGGGAGGGAAGCGCCTACAATTCGATTTTTTTTTTTATTCAATAGTAGAAAATACACACAGTACACACAAATTACAAATATGCTAATACTACAAGTAAGTAGCCAAGCTTACATTCACCTTTGATGAATGCTGAAATATTAGAATTATAAAATTGACATGAACATTAATAAACTCAATATATGATTTTACAAAACTTTATTTAAATATCATTTTTCACAAATCTAATCTTGGTAGGCAAAATCCCTTGTAGTGATCCGATGGGAATGTTTCTCTGATGAGGCTCACAGCACAGGCAGGCAATATCACCCTCACTTCTTCCTGTGCTGACGTCACTGCTGCCCGCCCCTATCGACAGATGGCGGTACTGCAGCATCACTAATTGAAAGATGGGCTATTACCAAATAAAGTCATTTATGGAGGCTGGTGACACATATTAAATCACGGGAATGGCCAGAATGGAATATTTTCATACAATCAGTTTATTGGTTCAATAAAAAAATGTCACCGTCCGAGGACTTTAAGGACAAGGTGTGTGCTCGCTTTTCTAAATGGAAATGGTTGCTACCACAGCTGTCATATAGGGGCAGGGTTCTGGTCACAAATAATCTGGTCGCCTCGGCTCTTTGGCATAGGCTTGTGGCTTTGACACCACCCAGGAGCCTCGTGGAGGAGATTCAGAAGATCATCGTGGACTTCTTTTGGTCTGGTCGCCACTGGGTCCGTGCGCCTGTTCTCTACCTGCCTGTGGCCGAGGGGGGACAGGGCCTGGTGGACATACATTCCAAGATCGCCTGCTTCAGGCTTCGAACTGCACAACGCCTCCTTTACGGATGCGGACCCTGCTGGATGGACACTGCTAAACTGCTCCTGAGGAGAGTTGGTCACTTGGGCTATGATAAGCAGCTCTTCCTCGTGACATCTGGGGAGGTGAACCTTACTGGACTGTCTGCTTTTTACACGTCCGTCTTGCATGCATGGTGAGTCTTCACCATGGCCCGCTTCTATGACAAGACACCGGGCATGCGGCTGTTCGAGGAGCCACTGTTTTTCAATCGATTCATCGACGCTGAGGTGCTGCAGTCTGTCAGTCTGGACTTGTTTGCGGGAGGCACGCTGTACCAAGCTTGGTCATCTTATGAAGATGTTGACCACATCGATGGATACGCTGAGGCGGAGTGCCAACATTACATCTGTCAGACTGCTGCAAAGGGTGGTGGGGGATGTGTGCACCGCACTACCACAACCGCTTCGAGTGTTTGCGACAAACCACACTCTTTCCAGTCAATGGGATGACGACACTGTGTCCACCTTTCCTGCAATTTCCATAACTCCAGCTGTGGGGGACTGGCAAGGAGGAGAGGATCACCTGCTGACCTTCAGAATTCCTTGCCTGGGCAAGTTCCAGTTTGTTGGGACAAGGGCGGTGTATCACATCTGTGTGAAGGTTCTGAATCTGCGCTCTCTGATGGATGTCACAGAGTCGAGGTGGGGGGTGGGGTGGGGGTCAGAGGTCTCCCCGAAAGGCAGCCGGCGGTGCATGTACAAGCTACCTATTGAGAAACGGACAGCAGATCTCCAGTGGAGGATTGTGCATGGGGCAATAGCTACGAATAAATACAGAGCACGCCTCGATCCGACTGTGGGGGGGGAATGTTTGTTTTGTTCCCAAGTTGAGACCCTGGAGCATTTGTTTGTCCAATGTTTTCGTTTATCTGGACTTTTTGATATTTTGCGCGAGTGGTTTCAGGCTTTGGGTGAACGTTTCTCTTTTGGTCTGTTCATTTACGGTCCAAAGTATAAAGTGGCAAGGAAGGCTGCCCACACTTTGATGAGCTTCCTATCTGGTACTGCTAAACTTGCCATCTGGCTGACGAGGAAAAATCGGGCTAGCAACGCTGACAATGTGGATCCTGTGTCTGCTTTCAAGGTCTTGTTGAAAGTCAGACTCCAGGTGGAGTTCTCTTACTATCAAATGGTGGACAATTTTGGAGGCACTCATCAATAGGATGGACTGTAGGGAACGTTTCGTGTTCTGTGGGTCAGGGGGATGAGTTATGTTTGCACTTTTGAGATGTGACACACTTGGGCCAGTGATATTGGTCTTTTTGCATTTTTGAAATGTACAATAATGCCTTTTTTTAAAAGTCAAAAGTTTTCTTCTTCTTCTTCTTCTTCTTCTTCTTCTTCTTCTTCTTCTTCTTCTTCTTCTTCTTCTTCTTCTTCTTCTTCTTCTTCTTCTTCTTCTTCTTCTTCTTCTTCTTCTTGTACATAGTGCCACTGCTCCCATAAGTGGGTTGGATCAACCAAGGTTTTGTTGAACAGAGTATTCATCAGATCATCCACATATTCTGAAAAAAAATATATTCAATAAAAATTAGACATCCATTTGACTACAGTATGAAATACAAATTTGACCCAAATTAACATAATTTGATAAAAGCTATGAAATGTGAAAGTTGAATGAAGACCAACCCTCCACCCACTGTAAATATCATATACAAGCCTAGAAAATGATACTAATATTTCTTATACTCACGGAAAGTTGGATTAACTTTCTTTGCTTGCAGTTTATATCCGCCTTTTTTGAATTTTGGGTACTTGATGATGAAGACCGGCTCACCATCATGATTCTGTGCCTGCTTGCGGCCTGCATTTTCATTAAAGTGCATTGCAGCTAAACAAAGTCTGTAATTAGAATATTATCACAATGATTTATTTTTGGACATATAAGTGATCTATCAGCAGAAACTCTATGTAATTGGCACTGTTATTGTCATGACGGCCGCTGGGCCGTCATCCCGCTCATCAGCTCCAGCTGCGCATAGACCAACAGGTGTTAATCAGCGGCTCTTAAAAGCCAGCGTCATTGACAGCCCGGCATGGAGTCGTCTGTCTTCCTCGACTGAGTATGAGCCAGAGCTTCGTTTCACAGCCAAGTCAAGAACGCCACGACAAGACCTACCATGTAAGAAGACTATTTGCTTTTCTACGCCTAATCTTTACCCCTGTGCACAGGTGGACCTCCCAGGCGGCGGACCGGTATCTCCAACGGACGGAGAATTACCCTCTCCCTTCCGGAGCTCCTTCTGGCCTTCGCTAACTCAGGAATTCTCTCCACTGCAGCTGCAGGTACTGTCACTCCCTCAGTCACAGGAGTCATTGTCACCACGGTTACAGACATTATCACTTTCACGGCTACGGGAACAGTCAACGTCACAGCTGTCAGTGCAGTCATTGCTCTCGCCACGAACTCCACCACAGTTACTGGAGTTATCACCGTCACAGCTTCAAGCACCAGAACCACCACAGCTCACGGACATCGGGGAACAGCCAGATACAGTCAGAGACGACCTCAAGTAAGCTGCACACCTGCACTTGTCCTTTTGTGCTGAACAGCCTTAACGGTTTCTGCTTGTGTGTTCTAGGGTTGCCAGGTCGTCTTCTGTATCGCTCAGCTCCAGTGACCAGGCTGCTATATCTGCACTTACACTTGCACTACACTCACTCACACTTGACAATAAAGAATAACTATTTTGTATCTGCCCGTGTCTGTGTCTGTCTCTTGGGTCCTGAAACATGTCAGTTATTATAATTGCATTTCATATTTTTGGTCACATATTGCATCTCCTCACCTTGTCAACATTCCAAGGAATGAGAAGTGTACACTCTTTGGTGCAAAATGAATAATCAGACTGTGGAAAGCCTCCACATTTGAAGTTTGCTGCCCTGGACTCAGCTTTCGCACATCCCTGAGGACCCGTGTTTTGTTGATCATATCAACAACTTTTTCACAGCCCTTTGTGCCTGAAATAAATTGTAGGGGTGAGATATGTCACCAAAAATGATGAAAATCAATGGGATAATAATTTTTATATATATATAATACATGCACTGTTGTTTCATTGTGTGAAACTGTTTTTTGTGTTGGGTTGCAGTCTCTCAGGAGCTGTGGGATCGTACGTAGTGCTCGCATCTTTGTACTTTGGTTGATGCGCAGACAGCAGAGCAGCGCGCCGTTCAGCCGGAAAAAAGCAGAGGACAAGGGTAACGGGCACCACACCGAGATAGGGATAATCAGTGATAATGTTGCTTACTTGCAGGGACAGGCGGCTGGCGTCAGCAGGTGATGAGCCCGGGAGACAGCGTCCTGCAGGTGGGCTAAATAGCCCGCTGCTGACGAGGCGTAGGTGTGCGCGCAGCTGAAGCCGCTGATGAGCAGCGAGTCGTGACACAAATTGCATCTTATTCTCGAAATCGCTGTCAACGAAATGTCTACTGCACATGTTGGGTGATTTACCCACATCATTCCAATTTTTTTGCGTTTTCTGAACGAATTTCACCCATGCCGTTCTGATTTTCCCAGGGACGGGAAATTCATAAACACTCACTGCATGCTCCTCTGATATACCGTCGCACCCGTAGACAACACAACGCCAAACCATAATTAATTCAATTACTGAAATCCTAATCTTAATAAATAATCAATTTGTAATCCACAAGTACTCCGAGAAATCTCCGTAATCGCCAATTTTAAAACGTAAACAACAAGCAATGTCCGCCGAGCGTGTGCGTGTCGCTTCCTGAAATGACTTCACACAGTCAGTGGCCATCTTAGCCGCTGATCGCTTGGCTGACTCAGACAGCTCTCAAGGACAGCATACTTCAAGAGCGCATTGTCACCTTATGCGACATTTGTTGACACCAAAACATGTGCGGTTCAAATTAGCTCGTCTCACACAAAAATTTAAGATATGATTTAGCGATATTGAATTTTCGTCCGGCCGACGCCTTTAACACCCTCCCAGTTCTTTCGTTCAAAAGCCTCCGAACCCAGAAAAGCCCCCAACACTTTGAGACCGGCCGTCCTCCACTGAAGACCGCCGGGTAGGTGAGGGACACCTTGACGTGACCAGTGGCCCACCAGTAGACCCTCACTCTTGGCCCAATTCACCCGTGCAGAAGATGCCCTTTCATAAACTGACAAAGTGTCCACCAGACGCTGCACATCCCCGTGGGAGGTGATGAAAACGTTAACGTCATCCGCATAAGCAGACAAGACGATCGGGCGGCAACAGCTTGATGGCCCCGGCAGAAGCAGACCACCCAGTCGAGTGCGCAACCTGCACAGCAAAGGCTCAATAGCCAAGCTGTACAGCTGACCCGAGAGTGGACACCCCTGGCGTATTCCCCGGTGTACAGGGATTGGCCGACTCAGGCCTGCTCCCATCTTTACCAAACACTCAGCTCCAGTATATAGCAGATTGACCCACCTCAAAAACATATTGCCAAAACCAAACCCCCTCAGGGTGGAAAACAAATAGGAATGGTCAACCCTATCAAAAGCCTTTTCTTGGTCCAAAGACACAATCCCGAACTGTAAGTCATGACATTTACTGAGCTGAGAACGTCACGTATGAGGAAAACATTGTCCATAATGTTTTGGTCAGGAATACAATATGTTTGATCCTTATGTACGATCAAACCCAAGACAGTGTTCAGTCTGTTTGCCAGGGCTTTAGAAAGCACCTTGTAGTCTGTGCAAAGAAGAGCCACGGGCCTTCAGTTTTTCAGCAGGGCCAAGTCCCCCTGCTTAGGCAACAGAGACAGCACTGCACGGCAGCAGGAGACAGGTAATGTTCCCTTTCTGTAACAGGCAGTCAGAACGTCATAGAAGTCTGATCCAATAATATTCCAAAAATGCTTAAAAAATTCTGAAGAAAGGCCATCAAGTCCAGGTGCGCGTCCCAGAGCCATCTGATTTACAGCCACAGTTAACTCATCCAAAGTCAGGGCACAGTCCAGAGCGGCCCTGTCCTCCGGGTCGAGCACCGGAAGGGCTTCGAAGAGCTGAGTTTGAGATTCTTTGCAACACGGTCCCGCAGCAAACAGCGCCCCGTAGTAATCCACTGCATGGCGCCGCATCTCGGATGGGTTCGTTGTCAGCCGACCATCTGGGAGTGTCAAGCAAGCCATCAACTTCTTTTTCGCAGTAGACTTCTCCAAATTGAAGAAGAAGGACGTTGGTGCATCCATGTCCTGCAGGCGAGTGAAGCGTGACCTCACTAGCGCCCCCTCCACTTTTTCCTGCATGAATGTGCGCAGGGCCGATCTCTTCTCCTGCAGCAAAGGACCAGCGGTAGAATCCTGACCTGTAACCAAGCTGGCCTCCAGCCTCTTGACAGTGTCCTCAAGTTCACTGACCTTGGCCTTGATGATGGCAGTTGAGTTTGCAGCGTACCGTTGACAAAAAAGGCGAATTTGCACTTTGCCAACATCCCACCACTGTTCGAGGGAACTAAAACGAGCCTTTGTGGTCCTCCAGTGTTCCCAGAAGCACACAAAATACTGACAAAAGGCGTTGTCCTGAAGGAGCTTGTTATTGAAGTGCCAATAAGATTTTGCCCGTTTCCCTGGTGAGTTCAGTAACACCGCAGTAGCCAGGTGATGATCCGTGAAACCGACGGGACTTATGTTACTGTGAAGGAGTCCGGGGCTAAAGGTTCTAGAAACATATATCCTGTCTAATCTAGCAGCACTGACAACACCGTCAGTGACCCTGACACAGGTATACTGTCTCGCATTTGCATTTTTAGACCTCCACGTGTCCACTAAGTCGAACTGCACAGTGAAATTTTCCAAGATTCTAGAAGACTGCAGATGAGGTTCTGCATTAGTGCGATCTACAGTGAAGTCCAAGGTACAGTTGAAATCACCAGCAACAACAAGTTGTTCTTGGTGATAGTGCTGCAGTTCAGTAGTCTGTATATTGAAAAAGGCAACCCTTTCAGCACTGTGGTTTGGCGCGTAAACATTAACCAGGCAAAACACGGAATCCCCTATTTCGGCCCTAACAAGAAGCAGCCTGCCCGTCACTATCTCCACCACCGATAAAACTTGTGCATTTGCTGATTCCCCAAACAAAATGGCCACTCCTGCACTAAGATTGGTGCCGTGACTGAGTGAAAAGGGCCTTTCCACCACAAGCCCCAGTCGACTTCATCTGCCGAAGTGGTATGAGTTTCCTGCAAAAACAAAATGTTGAGACCTTTCCGTCTGAACAGGTCACTAATGAATCCCCTCTTATGATTACCCCTCCCACAATTGATGTTTAAGGACCCTAATTTTATTTTCTGCATTAGGCGATCGATGTGAGGAGCACCATGCTTTTGCCATGGAAATCATTCCATCTTTGCGCGCTTGGCCTTTTGTCCCCCTGCTGATGTACGCAGGGCTGTGAGGTGCTTCTTCAGGCGGAAGCGTTTTCTTTCATCCAGGAGGTCAACACCAACCTGCTTCTTCAGTACATTAACAGACCGAATGAATTTGTCAGTGTCACTGAAGTAATCAGCGACGTTAATGGCCCTGTTATTATAGGTTTCATCCAGGAAAGCATTTATTTCTTCTAGTGAATACAAATTCGCATTGGCATTGCCAGTTGCCCCAATAGACTAATTTTTAGCAGACACAGCGTCAGATTCACACTCCATTCCCTCGTCAACACAACTCTGCTGACTGTTAGATCCAGCTGGCAAGTCAGCTGGTGCAGCTGATCCTTCATCAGCTACGTGTTCCGGGGCGGCGCCTATATCAGGCGACCGGCATTGTTGCGCCTGCTGCTCTGAAGTGGCAGCAGGCTGCGGAAGCACAGCCGCTGATGTCACACAGCGCGATGCTGAGTCAACGTCATTGACTGCTTGGGCGCCATCACCAGTCACACCCCCAGCTGCAGGCCGCCCTGCGGGCGCCACAGACAGACTGTCCACAGACACAGCGGCAGGCTCCGGAGCAGGAGCGGCGGAAGGCCCCGCAACGTCGTCCACAGCAGCGGCGGGTGCGGAGGCCTCGCAGAAGATGAAGAAGAAGAAGAAGAGGAAGGGCTGGTTGACACCGCCGAGAGGACCAGTTGCTGGCGGGGAATGAAAAGGAGAGATACCATCTGGGCTTCTAAGGCAAACAGCTAAACTGCAGGACACACACCAAGGCTTGATCAACCTGTGGTGGGCCTGCCTCAGTGGAGGGTGTCTTGTGATAAATGGCCGAAACACCCTGTGATGCTGTGGTCCACAACTGATGATGTGTCCCGGTGGTGAAGCCTTATAGCAGCCATCTCTCAAGAACTCCCCACGGACTCAGAAGTGGTGCAAACAGCAGGGATTGTAACAGCTGGCCCTTTCATCAAACCTTAATAGGCAAACAGCAGAGATGTGGTCTGAGGTCGAACGGTTGGGCATGAAGCCTGCCTGCTGAGGACAACAGAGTGATGGCTGGAAAAGCATGACTGAGAAGGATCATTCTTCTTCTTCTTCTTCTTTTAGATTTGATTGGCGGTTGGCAACCATCTTATAGGTGCATTACCGCCACATACTTCACTCTATATCATCACTCTGTCTGGTCAGGAGCAGTAGTCCTTCTATCATCATTGCTGTGTCCAATCGAACCTCAACTCTATCTTCAGACATCACTCTTCTTCGTCTCGTACTTTACTCTATATCATCACTCTACACATCTTGGCCGTGGCAAATGCCACGGCCAAGATGTCGGCCACCCAGGCCGATGGTGAAGAGCTTACCAGAAATGGACAAAAGGGTGATGCCTCTGTGATTGCTGCAGACAAGTTTGTCACCCTTTCCCTTCCAGAAGGGTAGGATGAACAGCTGAAGGATGTTTCTTAAAGTGACAGGCTTTAAATCAGAGTGTTTCAAGAAAGCCAGGAAAAAAACAAAAAAACAAAAAACAAAAAACAAACAAATTTGCTTCAATAATTTAAAAATTAAAGAAAATGTGAGCAAAATGTGTCACAAACACTTCATTAAGACATGAGTGAGCTGTTAAAATGTGGAAAAAGTGTAGTCAATGACCCCTTTAAGAAATGCGTCTACCGGCACCCTAAAATTGTCTGCCACTTTCTCTTCCTTTCTCTTCCATTCCCTTTCACCGTTAGAGATGACACCTAATGAAAACATTTTCCTAAACTTAACCATTAGAGGAGATGATGCTTAAACCTATTTTTTTTTTCTAACCTTAATTTTTAGTGGCGTGAAAAAGAAAACCCTGAAAAAAAGTCACTCACAGTCCAGCAGGGGACTTGAACTCACTTCATGTTGGTTTTGTTGATTGAAACCACAAGTAAGTAAATGTCCACCATCCCCTGTCCATCAACCAAGTGAGTGTTGGAAGCCTGGTGTTGTATTGCTCATGCACAGTGAGTATGGCGCAACCCACTCTCACTAAAAAATGTACCTAATGAACGTTTTCCACCCCTCAAAAGCGTGCATTTGTATGCGAAACAACGACAACAAAAATATGTACCTGGATACATTTTACAAAATGCATTCAAGAAAAGAAAATTCCATACTCACAGTAGCAGAACAACACATGTTTTAGTCAGGTTTCCAAAACACATTTGGTCGGTGGGCGGGGGATGCCAGACAGTTACTTGAGCCCCTGTCACACCTTGACGATTTATGCAGTGTATGTTAACATTTAAAAAAAATTGGCGAATACGCTGGCATACATCTAATAAGTTTTGTATAAGTTAAGAGTATGCTGAAACATGCTGGTATACATTGTAGTACAGTGAGGTCTTCTAAAACTTTTGTGCATGCACAAAATTTTTCCACGTATCCAGTGCATGGCTCATACGTCCCACATACACGGGCCATAAGTTATATGTAAGTTATGTGATTGTTCACACACGCTACTTGTAAGTTACTCATAAGTTGAAATACATTGAGATAATGTCTAGCGTACCCAAACTTATCTGTAACCTATGAGTAACATGCTTTGAACCTATGTGTAACTTACTGAATGTGTTTCTAACTTACAGCTACCGTATAATGGTGTATTGGCAGCGTTGGTTCACAGGAGGAAACCATCAAGACTCTATGGTGAGCAGATGTCCATGTCAAACTGGTATTGTTCTTCTATTCAAAGTAAAGAGATGTTTCATACCTTGACATGGTTCAACTGTCATCTGACGTTCGTGGTGTGTCACATCAGCTGTTTTATCCTTTCTGTAGGCGTGACCGACCTGACAGATTTGCCAGATCTGCCAGGTCAGTCACACCCCCGGCCGTGCGATGGTCTTTGTAGTTGAGAATCGTCTCGTTTGAACCAAGATGATGGAGCCTTCATGCTCTCGCACACGTAGGATTCATTGATCGGGAAGTGATGGCAGTTTGACATGACCGCACTATGCAGAAGCTATGCATAAGTTATGCATAAATTAGATTGTCGTTGGGCATAAGTTGTGAACACCGGCAGCACGCAAGTTATCTAAGTTATCGAAATTTTCTATATAAGTTACTAATATGTTATGTACATGTCCAACTCATTATGGATATACAATGCATACACCCAAAATTTTAAATTTTGGCCGCATGCAAACGTTTAAGAGAAATTTTGATATGTTGCAAATGCTGCCTAAACCGTCAAGGTGTGACAGGGCCTTGACTTACAGTTTCAAATAACAAGTTATGAGTTTGTGTCCCATGCTGAGCTCCAAGTGACTTTTTTTGAAGTTTTTCACCCCACTATTGGTTAAGAAAAGGTTTGGTTTAGGCATCACTTCCTTTCATGGTTAAGGTTAGGAGAAACGTTTTGGTTAGGTGTCACCCTTAATGGTTATAGAGAATGAAAGAGAAGGAAAGTGGCAAACGTTATAGTGCTGGCAGGCACGTTCCTTAAAGGTGTAAATGCCACGTATCTACTGCATGTGAAAAAATGTATTTTCCATGTCTATGCATGTTTTCTCAGAGTGAAAAAATGAGCAGTTGTACTTTTTTTTTTAGATGAGACTTGGTTGACAGAGGTTACTGCTTTGAGAAATCCACAAACAATCATCCAGAGTAGAAAAACCTCTGTGGAGCTGAGGGAAACTGCAAAATTATGCCATAATCGTCTTTGGGTTCTTGGGTTGAGTCATTTGATCCATGGCTAATGTTACTTAAAAAAAGTTTAAGAGCACAGTGTGTCATCAACTTCCAAATTTCCTCTTTTAATGCATGGCTAAAGTGCACATCAAATGCGAGAAAAGTATTTTGCTGCTGGTCTCCAGTTGTGTGTTTAGCACCACTTCTAGTTTACAGTTTGGCAGATCATAGGACAATAGTTTCTATCACAGTGAAAGCAACATTTTATGGTTATAAATAAGATACAGTAAAGGAGAGTCATTTGAGAGCCCAATTTGCTCATTAACAATATAACACATCCAAAGAGGTGTCAGTGGTGCTAATTTTGTTCTGTGTAAATTGAATGTAATGGGATTTTCAGACAAATGTGTGTAAGCCTGGTCCAGAAAAAAAAAAGTGCGACAAGCCTTTCCATTTACCTCATTACACTAAGCACTAAAATAAAAGCAGCAAGTGTTATAGTGAGGTGCAGAAGTACTGTGCCATTATGAGATAATGATGCCTAAATGGTGAACCTTAAACTAAGATGAATTAATGAGCTTGATAGTAACGGGCAGTTCAAATCCATTGTGGCAATTAAATCAATTATTTAAAATGCAAAAATGCAAACCAAGTAAAATATCATCTGTTACTTATATGACATATGCTGCAATTGTATACAAGCAGTGCCTTGAAAGTAGTAACATATACAAATGTGCCTTATACAAATACGTTACATCAGTGTGTTACATCATACAGTTTTTCAGATACGTTGAAAAATACACACACACACACACACACACACACACACACACACACACACACACACACACACATATATATATATATATATATATATATATATATATATATATATATATACGACAGACTGCTATGATGATGATGATGATTATGTTATACAGTGTATATATATATATATATATATATATATATATATATATGATGAGATGAGATGAGATTCAACTTTATTGTCATTACACATGTATGAATACAAGGTAACGAAACGTGACTTGGCATTTGGGCACGCTCTGCAGAGCGCACCCAAGGCCGGGGCAGCCGCTAGGCGCCAGTCATAAAGAAGAAAGGAAAAAAAAGAAAAGAAAGGATATGACACAATAGGCGAGAGAAAAAAACATGTTTTATCAAATTGACGCTTAATGAGTAAGCGAAATTTTGATTGCAGGCAAAAAAAACCTCAATGCATATTTAGCAGACATTTAGTAAACAAATCACACACAGAAGGAGAGCAGTGTGTGTATATCGTATGCATGTAGTGTTGTATGCATTGTGTAGTGTAAATGTAACAGTTGTTAGTGAGCAGCAGAGGGCGCCTCCTGGCAGTGGATAGATGTTATAATCATGTGACTTATAAACAAGTCCAGAGTCCAGAGTCTATCTCTCTCTCTCTCTTGCTTGCAGAAGGCACATGGGCATTGTCCTTGAGGGTCCAATCCGCTGACGACAAACAACTGATTGTTGATTGTTTGGGTAGACATGAGCCGATCCTTCCGCTTATCTCAGTCAGGAGGAATGTAAACACGGGGCAAACAAGGTCAAATCAAATCAAATCAAATCAGCACAGTGCACTCAGAGAATAGAATTTGTCCTCATCCATGTAGTTCTGTGCTTCCATTATATATGCAGGCTTAAACTTTTTCCATAGAGAGCACAGGGCTTCAGATGTATTCCTTCACTGAATCACTGTCATTCAGTTCACCATTTGCCGCTACTCGTGCCCTCCCCAACTGGTCGAATTTGATGAAGGAGCTTGCCGGGTCCGCTTGATCAGCTCTCTCACTTTCCTTCAATTTCTGATACATCAGGGAACTCCACAGCCAAAAATAGAAGTCCTGAGATCATAACCAATAATGTTTCCATAGACGCATGAATTCCAATGTCCATGAGTCTCCTCGTAGGTTCCAATTCTTGGGCTCCCCCTTGGCCCAATTCTTGTTGAAAAATAGTGACAATAGCACATTTAAGCCGCTTCCAAATCCATAATTTCCATTTAGATTAAGATTCAGCAGAAGAAGAGCGACTAAACACAGACAAAAACCCAACATTGCAAAAGCTGGGAATAGATCAGGAAGGCAGGGGAGGAGGGAAGAAAAATGCGACTGCTCTCTCTCAAGGCAAGATAGAAAAAGAATATACAGTGGGGCAAAAAAGTATTTAGTTAGCCACCAATTGTGCAAGTTCACCCACTTAAAAGATGACAGAGGTCTCCAATTTTCATCATAGGTATACCTCAACTATGAGAGACAAAATGAGAAAAAAAAATCCAGAAAATCACAGTGTCTGATTTTTAAAGAATTTATTTGCAAATTATGGTGAAAAATAAGTATTTGTCACCTACAAACAAGCAAGATTTCTGGCTCTCAGAGACCTGTAACTTCTTCTTTAAGAGGCTCCTCTGTCCTCCACTCGTTACCTGTATTAATGGCACCTGTTTGAACTCGTTATCAGTATAAATGACACCTGTCCACAACCTTAAACAGTCAGACTCCAAACTCCACTATGGCCAAGACCAAAGAGCTGTCAAAGGACACCAAAAACAAAATTGTAGACCTGCACCAGGCTGGGAAGACTGAATCTACAATAGGTAAGCAGCTTGGTGTGAAGAAATCAACTGTGGGAGCAATTATTAGAAAATGGAAGGCATACAAGACCACTGATAATCCCCCTCGATCTGGGGCTCCATGCAAGATCTCACCCTGTGGGGTCAAAATGATCACGAGAACGGTGAGTAAAAATCCCAGAACCACACAGGGGGACCTAGTGAATGACCTGCAGAGAGCTGGGACCAAAGTAACAAAGGCTACCATCAGTAACACACTACGCCGCCAGGGACTCAAATCCTGCAGTGCCAGACGTGTCCCCCTGCTTAAGCCAGTACATGTCCAGGCCC
This sequence comes from Pholidichthys leucotaenia, assembly GCA_020510985.1. Classification (NCBI taxonomy): domain Eukaryota; kingdom Metazoa; phylum Chordata; class Actinopteri; order Cichliformes; family Pholidichthyidae; genus Pholidichthys; species Pholidichthys leucotaenia. The sequence goes on along the minus strand of CM035836.1, from coordinate 362,277,383 downwards.
GTCTGAAGTTTGCTAGAGAGCATTTGGATGATCCAGAAGAGGATTGGGAGAATGTCATATAGTCAGATGAAACCAAAATAGAACTTTTTGGTAAAAACTCAACTTGTCGTGTTTGGAGGAGAAAGAACACCATACCTACTGTGAAGCATGGGGGTGGAAACATCATGCTTTGGGGCTGTTTTTCAGCAAAGAGACCAGGACGACTGATCCGTGTAAAGGAAAGAATGAATGGGGCCATGTACCGTGATATTTTGAATGAAAACCTCCTTCCATCAGCAAGGGCATTGAAGATGAAACGTGGCTGGGTCTTTCAGCATGACAATGATCCCAAACACACCGCCGGTCAATGAAGGAGAGGCTTCGTAAGAAGCATTTCAAGGTCCTGGAGTGGCCTAGCCAGTCTCCAGATCTCAACCCCATAGAAAATCATTGGAGAGAGTTGAAAGTCCATGTTGCCCAGTGACAGCCCCAAAACATCACTGCTCTAGAGGAGATCTGCTTGGAGGAATGGGCCAAAATACCAGCGACAGTGTGTGAAAACCTTGTGAAGACTTACAGAAAACGTTTGACCTCTGTCATTGCCAACAAAGGGAATATAATAAAGTATTGAGATAAAACCAGTAGAAGATGGATGGATGGATGGATGGATGTAAAAAGTTCACACTACAGGGATATTATATTATGAAAGTGGGGCATTATAGTGGGATAGTGGGATATTATATTATGAAAGTGGGGCATTCAAGTAGAAGCATCCAATTTCCTCATTTCAAACAATTTATTGAAACAAAAGCCAACAACAGTGGTGGGTATACCACAACAAAAAATGTCAGTGTCTCAAAAACTTGTCATGTACCCTTGAGTATCAATTACAGCTTGACAACGATGTCTCATGCTGTTCACAAGTCATCTTATTGTCTGCTGAGGCATGGCATTCCACTTATCTTGAAGGGCGGCCCTCTGGTCACTGAGGTAGTTGGGTGTAGGGTTACTACCCATCGGTTTTCTATGGGATTTAGGTCTGGAGAAAGTGCAGGTCACTCCATTTGAGGTACCCAAGCCTCCAGCAGCCATTCCCCAATGATGTGACCTTGATGAACTTGAGCATTGTCATCCATGAAGATAAAATAAGGCCTGTGTTGTTCATACAGGGGCACAATGACTGGATTAATGATGTTATTCAGGTAGTATCGGCTTGTCACTGTTCCATTCACAAGGTGTAGGGCAGTTCTGTATTGACTAGACACACCTGCCCAAACTGTAACACCACCACCACCAAAGGCTCTTCTGGTGACAACAGTGGCTGATGCATAACGCTTCTTGATGTTTCCAATAACATTGGTGGCCATCATTTCTGCTCAACATGAATCGACTTTCATCAGAAAACAGCATTAAGGCCCACTGGCCCCTTGTCCAGTGTAAATGCTCCCTGGCCCATGCAAGACAATGACGCCTGTGCCTGATGGTGTGGTCAGGTACCCTTGCAGGTTGTCTAACACACAAACCACATACGCCACACTGACCATGCTGACCACGCTGATGTAAATGTTTCAACTGGTCTGACGTGACACTTGGGTGCCTCTCACCTCCCTTAAATGTGCCTGGAGTTGAATGGCATTCATCATCCCGTTCTGCAGGGCACTGTTCACAATGAAGTGGTCATCAGTGTGGGATGTGGCCAAAAGACATCCACTTCTTGTTATGAGGCTGAGCGCAGTGTTTCACCGGGCTCATGCTCTCACTTTATTCCTGGTTATTTCTTGTATTTTCTCAGTCTTGTGTGATTATTTTACTGTGTATTGTTTCTGGATGGATTATGCGTTTTGTGTTGGTTGTTTATGTAATTGTAGTTCTCAGTGTTATTCTTTTAGTTTCTTTAGGCGTCTTTGTTCATCCAGGTCTTCCTTTAGTATTGTGTTAATATTTTGTCTCTGTCTGACACGAGCAGCTCTCGTGTCCCCAAGGGGGCAGCTCTTGCCCAGTCTGGGTCCGCCGTGGGTGCAGCTCTGCTCCAGCCCGGAGCCACAATGAGTGCAGCTTTGCTCCAGCCCGGAGCCGCCGCAGGTGCTGCTCTGCTCCAGCCCGGAGCTGCCGCAGGTGCTGCTTTGCTCCAGCCCGGAGCCATCACGGGTCCTGTTTTGCTCCAGCCCGGAGCTGCCTTGGGTGCTGCTTTGCTCCAGCCCGGAACCACTGCAGGTGCTGCTTTTCTCCAGCCCAGCGCCACCGCGGGTGCTGTGATGTCCCAGTCCGGAACCACCACGGGTGCTGCAATGTCTCAGTCCAGGACCACCGAGGGTGCTGCGAGAAAGTCCAAAAGTGTCATGGTTCCCTCTCCCCTGCCAGACACCATCGTGGTTCCCTCTCCTCTGCCAGATGCCGTCGTGGTTCCCTCTCCTCCACCCTGACATTGTCATGGTTCCCTCAACTCCTCTGTCCCCTCCTTCACTGGGCTTCCCCATGGGGCAGCCACCTCCTGGGCCACCCCTTCTGTTTAGGTGGCTGAAGAACCCTCGCCGGCAGCCTGACAGATGTTGGATTGGGTGGCTTATATTCTCCGGCAGGCCAACCGACTCTTACCACTTCACCGTCTGCCAGGCCTGGGACTTTGGCCGGCCACCTGAACTGACTAGCTCTTTGGTCCAGGGGATCTAGGCGCCTGGTTTTTGCTTGCATGCGGGCCCTGGGCAGGTTTTTTGTTTTCCTTCCCTCCTAGCCTGGCTCCTCCACTGCCTTCCCAGGTTGGTTTATTGTTGTGCTCCTATGGGGGAAGAGGGGGGTTCATTTTTTTCCCCCTTTTGATGTTATCCTGGGGTGTCTGGAATCCACCCCTTAAGGAGGGAGTTGCTGTCATGAGGCTGAGCACGGTGTTCCACCGGGCTCATGCCCTCACTTTATTCCTGTTTTTTTCTTGTATTTTTGCAGTCTTGTGTGATTATTTTACTGTGTATTGTTTCTGGATGGATTATGCATTTTTGTGTTGCCTGTTTATGTAATTGTAGTTCTCAGTGTTATTCTGCTAGCTTCTTTACGCACCTTTGTTCATCCATGTCTTGCTTTAGTATTGTGTTTACATTTTGTCTCCGTTTGACACGAGCTCCCCACCTTGTTCTCCAGACACTCCCACATTGTTATCATCTTGTATGTATTGCTCAGTTTTTTCATGCCTAGTAATTAGGTCAACCTGCCCGCTCATGTGTTTCACACCTGCTGTCATTTGTTTTGATCACTTGCTTGCCCTATTTATAGTCTGGCTTTGCTGTCACTCCTTGTCAGAGCCTCTTCTAGCATCTACTCATCCCCACCAGAACCCTCACCCTATTCTGGTGCGTTGACCTGACTTTTCATCTCACCTTCTACATGTTCACCTTGCTGTAAGTTTATTTTTTTGCGCACTTTTGGACTTTGAGTTTTCCTTTTAAAAAACATCACAAACTGCAGTTCAGTGTCTGGGTCTTTCATTTCTGCCCCGAGGGGCAAATCATGACACTTCTATGCCTTTCTGTGACTCTTCCACTCTCTACACTGTGTACCAAATTATTATGCAAATAGGATTTTAGTGTCATAAACATTCATTTTTTTGTTTTTCAATTAAACTCATGGACGGTATTATGTCTCAGGGCTCTTTGGATCACTGATATCAATTTCAGACACCTGTCATAACACATGTCATAATTAGTTTGCCAGGTGATCCCAATTAAAGGAAAACTACTTAAGAAGGATGTTCCACATTATTAAGCCTGCCACAGGTGTCAAGCAATATCCATCCATCCATCTTCTACCGCTTTTCCGGAGGTCCGGGTCGCGGAGGCAGCAGTTCAAGCAGAGAAGCCCAGACTTCCCTCTCCCCAGCCACCTGCTCCAGCTCTTCAGAGGGGATACCAAGGCGTTCCCAGACTAGCTGGGAGACATAGTCTCTCCACCGAGTCCTGGGTCTGCCCCGGGGTCTCCTCCCAGTGGGACGTGCCTGAAACACCTCAAGTGGGAGGCGTCCAGGAGGCATCCTAATCAGATGCCCATACCACCTCAACTGACTCCTTTCAATGTGGAGGAGCAGCGGTTCTACTCTGAGCCTCTCCCGGATGACTGAGCTCCTCACCCTATCTCTGAGGGTGAGTCCAGCAATCCTACGGAGAAAGCTCATTTCAGCCGCTTGTATCCGCGATCTCGTTCTTTCGGTCATTACCCAAAGCTCGTGACCATAGGTGAGAGTAGGAACGTAGATTGACTGGTAAATCGACAGCTTTGCCTTAGAACTAAGCTCCCTCTTCACCACAACAGACCGGTACAACGTCCGCATCACTGCAGATGCTGCTCCAATCCGTCTGTCGATCTCTCGCTCCATTTTCCCCTCACTCGTGAACAAGACCCCAAGATACTTAAACTCCTCCACTTGGGGCAGGAGCCTGTCCCCAACCCGGAGAGGACAATCCACCTTTTTCCGGCTGAGGACCATGGACTCGGACTTGGAGGTGCTGATTCTCATCCCAGCCGCTTCACACTCAGCGGCAAACCGTCCCAGCAAGAGCTGTAGGTCATTGCTGGATGAAGCCAACAGGACAACATCATCTGCAAACAACAGAGATGAGATCCTGTGGTCACCAAGCATGACACCCTCCATTCCCTGGCTGCGCCTAGAAATCCTGTCCATAAAAATTATGAACAGGACCGGTGACAAAGGGCAGCCCTGGCGGAGTCCAACTCTCACTGGGAATGACTCCGACCGAGTGTTGGCAATGCGAACTAAACTCTCACAACGGTCGTACAGAGACCGAATAGCTCGTAACAACAAGCCCGATACCCCATACTCCCGAAGCACCCCCCACAAAAATCCACGAGGGACGCGGTCAAATGCCTTCTCCAAGTCCACAAAACACATGTAAACTGGTTGGGCAAACTCCCACGAACCCTCAAGAATTCTCGAGAGGGTAAAGAGCTGGTCCGATGTGCCACGGCCAGGACGAAAACCACATTGCTCCTCCTGAATCCGAGGTTCGACCAACGGCCGGACTCTCCTCTCCAGTACCTTGGCATAGACCTTCCCAGGGAGGCTGAGGAGTGTGATCCCTCTAAAGTTGGAGCACACCCTCCGGTCCCCTTTTTTGAAGAGAGGAACCACCACCCCGGTTTGCCATGCCAAAGGCACTGCCCCCGACCTCCACGCAATGTTGCAGAGGCGTGTCAACCATGACAACCCAACAACATCCAGGGCCTTGAGGTACTCGGGGCGAATCTCGTCCACCCCCGGGGCCCGGCCACCAAGGAGATTTTTAACCACCTTGGCGACCTCAGCCCCTGTGATAGGCGAGTCATCCCCCTCGTCCCCAAACCCTGCTTCCTCTGTGGAAGGCGTATCAGTGGGATTGAGGAGATCCTCGAAGTATTCCTTCCACCGCCCGACGATATCCCCAGTTGAAGTCAACAGTGTCCCATCCGCACCATACACAGTGTGGACGGGGAGCTGCTTTCCCCTCCTGAGCCGCCGAACAGTTTGCCAGAATCTCTTTGAAGCCGACCGAAAGTCTTGTTCCATGGCCTCACCGAACTCCTCCCATACCCGGGTTTTTGCTTCAGCAACCACCCGAGCTGCACTCCGCTTGGCCTGCCGGTACACCTCAGCTGCTTCGGGAGTCCCACAAGCCAACCAAGCTTGATAGGACTCCTTCTTCAGCTTAATGGCCCCCCTCACCACTGGTGTCCACCACTTGGTTCGGGGGTTGCCACCACGAGATGCACCGACCACCTTGCGGCCGCAGCTCTGGGCTGCCGCTTCAACAACAGAGGTGGAGAACATGGCCCATTCAGACTCCATGTCTCCAGACTCCCTCGGAATGTGGTTGAAGTTCTTCCGGAGGTGGGAGTTGAAGACCTCCCGGACAGGGGCCTCAGCCAGACGCTCCCAGCACACCCTCACTATACGTTTGGGTCTACCAGGTCTGAATGGCTTCCTCCCCTGCCATCGGATCCAACTCACCACCAGGTGGTGATCAGTTGACAGCTCTGCACCTCTCTTTACTCGGGTGTCCAAGACATACGGTCGCAGGTCTGATGATACGATAACAAAATCGATCATCGACCTGCGGCCTAGGGTGTCCTGGTGCCAGGTGCACATATGGACACCCTTATGCTTGAACATGGTGTTCGTTATGGCCAAACTGTGGTTGGCACAGAAGTCCAATAACTGAACACCACTCGGGTTCAGATCGGGCAGGCCGTTCCTCCCAATCACCCCCCTCCAGGTTTCACTGTCGTTGCCCACGTGCGCATTGAAGTCCCCCAGTAGGACAATGGAGTCTCCAGGAGGAGCACCCTCCAGCACCCCAGTCACAGACTCCAAAAAGGGTGGGTACTCTGAAACATCATTTGGTGCATAGGCACAAATGATGGTCAGGACCCGTTTCCCAACCCGAAGGCGCAGGGAAGCAACCCTTTCGTCCACCGGGGAAAACTCCAATATAGAGGCAGCAAGGTGGGGCGATACAAGAATACCTACCCCTGCTCGTCGCCTCTCGCCCGGGGCAACTCCAGAAAAGGCCAAGCTCCAGCCCCTCTCCAGGAGACTGGTTCCGGAACCGGAGCTGTGTGTTGAGGTGAGGCCGACTATATCTAGCCGGTATCGCTCAATCTCGTACACCAGCTCAGGCTCCTTCCCCACCAGAGAGGTGACATTCCACGTACCAAAAGCCAGTTTAGAAAGCTTGGGATCAGTCCGCCAAGGTCTCCGCCTTTGACTGCCACCTAATCCACATAGCACCGGACTTCCATGATCCCTCCTGCAGGTGGTGAACCTACTGGAGGGCGGACCCATGTAACTCCTTCGGGCTGAGCCCGGCCGGGTCCCATGGGTGGAAACCCGGCCACCAGACGCTAGCCTTCGAGCCCCTCCCCCAGGCCTGGCTCCAGGGTGGGGCCCCGGTAACCCCATACCGGGCGGGGTACACTGAATCCTTGATATACAATTTATCATGAGAGTCTGTTGGATCGTTCTTCGTCTGGCCCTTCACCCAGGACCAGTTTGTCTTGGGAGACCCTATCAGAGGCAAATTGCCCCGGACAACATAGCTCCTGGGATCACTGGGGCACGCAAACCCCCCCACCACGATAAGGTGACGATCCATGAGGGGGGTCAAGCAATATGGGAAAGAAAAAAGATTTCTCTGCTGCCGAATACTGCAAATGCCAAATTGCTTTTGACATGAAAACATGAAAACTTAAGCGTGATCATCGTAATAGGAAGAAATTTGTCACTGATTCAGAGCAGAGATGGCTTGGTTCAGATAAAGGCATATCGAGGAAGATTTCTACCAGACAAACTCATCGGATTAAGAAAACAGTTGCTAAAATGCTATTACAAAGCAGCAAAAAAGTATTTGAAGCTGCTGGTGCCTCTGGAATCACACGAACCTCAAGGTGGAGGATGCGCTAGAGGCTTGCAGTTGTGCATAAACCTACTATTTGGCCAGACCTAACCAATGCTGACAAGTAGGAAATGGTTGAAGTGGGCCCAGAAATACATGAAGACTAATTTTCAAGCAGTCTTGTTTACTGATGAGTGCTGTGCAACCCTGGATGGTCCAGATGGATGGAGTAGTGGATGGTTAGTGGATGGCCACCGTGTCCCAACAAGGCTGCGACGTCAGGAAGGAGGTGGGGGAGTCATGTGTTGTGCCAGAATCATGGAGAGAGAGCTGGTAGGCCCCTTTAGGGTCGCTGAAGGTGTGAAAATGACCTTGGTAAAGGATAGAGTTTCTGACTGACCACTTTCTTCCATTGTGCAAAAAGAAGAACCGTGCCTTCTGTAGCAAAATTATCTTCATGCATGACAATGCACCATCTCATGTACCATTGACCCTTACTCTCTGTGTCCTGTGGGTTAAAAAAATCCAGAATCCAACCCACCAGATTATTACTCAAATCAAATTGTTGTAGGAGCCTTTCAACTAAAATGTGAGGTTGGATTGTATTTAAAGCAGAAGAAAAGTCCACAAATAAAAGTCTGGCGTGTGTCCCATTACAATCCAGATGTTTAAAAAGCATGTTAAGCAGAGTGACAGTGGCATCCTCCACTCCTATGTGAGGCCTGTATGCAAACTGCAAAGGATCCAATGCATGTTCAGTTTGCTTTAGGACCTCAAATCTGACCAGTTTTTCAAAAAATTTCATTAAAATTGAAGTCAAGGCAACTGGTCTAAAATCATTTACCATTTTAGGACAGCTGGATTTTGGAACAGGGACAACCACAGCATATTTCCAGACCTTAGGCACATGTTGTGTCTGTAAGGACTTATTAAAAATGCAGTGAAACAAAGGACTCAGTTCATGTGTACAGGACTTTATCATCACAGTTATGCGAGGGCAAACGCAATCAGGGTAGACCAAGGACTTCACCGCCCTTTATACATCCTGCACCTCAATATTAAAGTGCTGATTGTCTTTGAGTTTCTGTTTCAAATCTTGGGTTTCTGTGCTAAAATCAAAGGAATCAAAACGACCATAAAAACAATCAAGAGCATTAGCCAGCTCTCTGTCTGAATTAAAACCATCTAAAAACACACGATTACTGCACTCTGTGTTCTGAAAGCCTGCAATAGTTTTCATACTAGCCCAGGCTGAACCAAGCTTCTTTGCTGCCATCTTTCTTTCCAATTCTGATTTATAATTCTGTTTTGCTCTTAAAATTTCTGACTTCAGCTCTTTTGTGGCAACCTGCAGTCCAGAAACAACCCCTGTTTAAAGGCAAGTACTTTCCTCTGGAAGCAGGATTTAACTGATTTAGTAACCTATGGCTTGTTGTTGGGATATATTTTGACACGTTTACATGGAACGATCATATCCCTGCAAAAACCCATGTAAGCGCATTTCACATCCACCAAATAGTCTAAATCATCCCCGCAGGACAGTGTGAACACCTCCCAGTCTGTACAGTTAAAACATTCCTGGAAGCAGAGCACTGAATCATCTGTCCAGACCTTTATGTCCCTGGTCTTCGTCTTCTCTCTTTTGAAAGCAGTTTTATATATGGGCAGCAAATGTACACAGTTGTGATCTGAGGAGCCTAAAGGAGGAAGAGGAAGCAATTTATCAGCCCCCTCTATAGATCCGTAGCAGAGGTCCAATGTCTTTTCCCGCCTGGTTGGGCAGAAGACGTACTGATAAAAGTTTTTAAGTGTCTTTTTTAAAGACACATGGTTAAAATCCCCAATGAAAAAAAAATCAATAGATAGATAGATGTACTTTATTGATCCTAAACTGGGAAATTACAGTGTAACAGCAGCATGACAGTAGACAACCAAACAACAGAAACACACACATGACAGACAAACGGATTACCCATGGAAAGTAAAACTAACATGGCAATAAAAAAAACCTATATACATCATAGCTTAATATATGATGACCTGTATAAACACATGAATCATCCCATTGCACAAAGAAGGACTATCAGGAGCAGAGTGAAAATGTGAGGTACCAGTTAGTCTGTAAGGTGCACTGTGGCAGCATAGCTATGACCAGAATACAACATCATAGTGAGTTATTGTACAGTGAAATTGCATGTGGCAGGAAAGATTTCCTGTACTTGGCCGTTTGACAGCGAAGCTGTCGTAGTCTACTGGAGAAAGTGCTTCGCTGTCTATCTAGTGTGTGGTGGAGGGGGTGATCAGGACTGTCCATGATGGATTGCAGTTTATTTAGTGTTCTCCTCTCCACCACTGTCTCAAAGGTCTCCGGTTTGAGACCAGTTACAGAGCCAGCCCTCTTGATAATCGTATCAAGTCTGTTGGTATCTCTGGCCCTGATACTGCTACCCCAACAGACAGCAGCAAAGAAGATGGCGCTGACGACAACAGTCTGGTAGAAAAGCTCCAGCATCCTGCTGCACATGTTGAAGGATCTCAGCTTTCTCAGGAAGTTGAGTCTGCTCATCCCCGTCTTGTGCTCAGCATCGGAGTTGGATCTCCAGTCCAACCCGCTGCTGATCCTGACACCCAGATATTTGGAGTCCTCAACCACTCCCACATCCTCCCCCCTAATCTGCAGTGGCTGAAAAGGCGTCTTCCTCTTCCTGAAGTCAATCACCATCTCTCTGGTCTTGCTGACATTCAGCCTCAGGTGATTCTGCTCCGTCCACTCCACAAATCTGTCTACCAGTGCCCTGTACTCCCCCTCCTCTTCTCCTCTTATACACCCCACAACAGCTGAGTCATCAGAGAATTTCTGCAGGTGGCATGACTCAGTGGTGTATTGAAAGACAGTGGTGTATAAGGTAAAAAGAAAAGGAGAGAGCACAGTCCCCTGTGGAGCTCCCGTATCACTAGCCACCACTCCAGACAAGACATTGCCCAGCCGGACAAACTGTGGTCTGCCTGTCAGGTAGTCAGTAATCCAGGAGATCACAGAGCTGTCAACCCCTATCACCTGCAGCTTCTCACCCAGCAGCAGTGGCTGGATGGTGTTAAAGGCACTGGAGAAATCAAAAAAAGTGATTCTCACAGTATCTCCTCCACCATCCAGGTGCAGATGGGCTCGTTGTAGCAGGTAGATGACAGCATCTTCAACTCCTAAATGGGGCTGATATGCAAACTGCAGAGGGTCCAGCCACGTCTTCACCTGCGGCCTCAGGTGGGCTAAGACCAGTCTCTCCAGGACCTTCATCACATGAGATGTGAGGGCAACTGGTCGGTAGTCATTCAACTCCAATGGAGATGACTTCTTGGGGACAGGAACCAGGCAGGATGTCTTCCACAGCACTGGTACTCTCTCCAGACTCAGGCTCAGGTTGTACAGGTGTTTCAGTACCGGAGCTAGTTGGTTGGCACAGGTCCTCAGGGTCCTTGCGGAGATGCCATCAGGGCCCGAAGCCTTCCGCTGACAGAGTCTCTCCAGCTGTTTCTCCACCTGATCTGTAGTCACCGTGAAGTGAGGGAGGGTCTTGGTGCTCGCTGAGGAGGAGGAGGGGGGAGATGGAGAGAGGTTCTGCACAGGAGGGTAGGTGGTGAGGGGTGCGTGGGGGTCTGGTTGTGTTGCTCGGGTGACAGACTGTGAGTTGAACCTATTAAAAAACAGATTCAGTTCCTCAGCTCTCTCCTGGCTCCCAAATGGCTGCCCAACTCTCCCCTTGCACCCAGTTATTTGTTTCATTCCCTCCCACACATCATTAGTGTTGTTTTGCCTGAGTTTATCTTCCAGCTTCCTCCTATAGTTGTCCTTGCACCTCCTCAGCATCTCTCTCAGCTCATGCTGCACTCCCCTCAGCTTCTCTTTGTCTCCAGCCCTAAAAGCTCTCTTTTTTTTTGTTCAGAAGTGCTTTCAGGTCACTGGTGACCCATGGTCTGTTGTTGGAGAAGCAGTGTACAGTCTGAGCTGGCATGGTCATGTCTTCACAGAATCTAATGTATTCTGTGATGCAGTCAGTCATATTGTCTATGTCCACCCCATGTGGTTCACACAATACACTCCAGTCTGTCATCTCGAAGCAGTCCTGTAGTGCATCAGCAGCCTCCTGTGTCCACCTCCTCACAGTCCGTGCATAAGCAGGCTGCCTTTGCACAAGAGGGACATACTTGGGTGTTAACATGACCATGCAGTGATCTGATTTGCCAATGAGGGGTAGAGCTGTGGCACTATATGCATCACTGACATTGACATACAGTAAATCCAGTGTTTTGTTCTCTCTGGTGGGACAGTCAACAAACTGGTGAAAGTTTGGTAGTGCTTTTCCCACTGAGACATGGTTAAAATCACCTGTGATGGCCATGAATGCATCTGGGTGTTTCTCCAGTAATGTGGCTGCAGTGGAGCTGATGACGTCACAGGCCACCGCTGCATCAGCTGACGGAGGGACGTAGATGATAACAATTAAAGCGCACTTCATTTCTCGGAGCATATAATAAGGTCTCATACTAACAGCCAGCAGTTCAATGTCCAGGCTGCAGCACTTTTCCTTCACACAAGTATGTCCAGGATGACACCACCTTTCATTAACAAGAAGTGCCACTCCTCCTCCTCTCTTTTTCCTGCTGCTTTTCACGTCTCTGTCCCCCAGTATAGTCTTGAAGCCAGGTATCGCTACGTTTACATCCGGGATCTTTGAGATCAGATCCCAGATGTAAACATAAACAAGCAGATATTCTACTTACATCTCATTTCCTTTTAATTTAATACGATTTGAAATGTTTTTGATATGCAGTGTTTTCTCAAGTACAATGTGTGTGCATATAAAAACAACACGAACTGAATGGACATTAACCCTTGTATTAATCAGTTTTATTGAATTTTAAGGCCTTATATCGTGCAAAATGGTGTTTTTATGGATTTTAACATGATAAACTAGAGGGCACTCAGAGAGCACATACCTCCACCAAGGCCCTATCTCTCAGATTGATGGTTTATGTGTCCACTACGCTAAGGTCCTATCTCACAGTGTTAAAGTGAGTGAAAAAGTGATCCAGAATCTGCATCCTGATGTGGATCACCTCCAATACCTAATGGGTTCATCCTAGCCCAAGGGCCACCTTTGGTGAAAATTTTAATCCAAATTTGTCCTGCAGTTGTTGCGTATTCCTGCAAACAGGCAAACATCAGCAACAACATTACCTCCTTGGTGGAGATAGTAGATACAGCTATTGGTCACATATACTGTAGCTGTGAATAGTCATCATCATCATCATCATCATAGCAGTCTGTCGCGGGCGACAATGACTGTTTCATTTAGGTCTGATCAGATTTCTCTATGCAGCTCTGTCCCCCGCCCTCTGCTGCCAGGAACTCCTGACCCTGCAAACCCAGGCAACGTCTGAGCCGATATGAGTTACTTTCTGACTGACCATTTCATGAAACTGCTTGCAAAGTACTTGAGTACCGCTAGCTTTTGCTGGACTAGCAGCACATTCTTGGCAGATAGAGGTATTATCAGTGGCAAGGACAGGCCAAGACAAACTGTCTCCAGTATTTGTTGCAGTGACTGACCACATGATAGGTTTGTTTATCTCTGCTCTTTGTGTAGTGCATGTCACAATGCACTGACTGTCACTGACTGTCATTAATGCACGCCGGCATTAATGACATCCGACTCCGGCAGTAGGAAGTCACAAAACTTAATGTGGAATTGGTGTGTGACTTTGCAAAAACGATGTCTGTCTCAGTAGTATTCTCTGGGCCCCTCCCCAATATGACCAGTGATGACATATTTAGCCGCTTGTCATCCTTCAACCGCTGTCTGTCTGTGTGGTGTCCTGCAAACAACGTGGGCTGCATAGACAATTGGAACTCATTTTGGGGAAAACTTGGTCTTATTAGACAAGACGGCATCCATCCCACTTTGGATGGTGCGTCTCATTTATCTAACAATCTGGCATCATTTTTATCCAAATTTCCAAAACCTTGACTACTCAGAGTTGGGACCAGGAAGCAGAGTTGCAGTTTTACATGCCTCTCTGCAGCTACTCTTCATCCGCCACCCCTCAACTTAGCCCCTGTCTTCCCCATCAGGGAATCATTGTCTGCTCCCTCCAAAGTTAATAAAAATATAATGTATAAGAATCCCAAAGTGATTAAACAAAAAGTTGGTAAAACTCAAATTAAACATGAAGCCTCTAAATTGAATGATTTGGCCTCTGTTCCTCCTAATAATTTAAAAATTAAATGCAGTTTGTTAAATATTAGGTCTCTAACTCCCAAGTCTCTGATAGTCCATGATCTGTTAATTGATCATCAGATTGATTTAATATCCCTTACAGAGACTTGGTTAGGACAAGAGGATTATGTTGGTTTAAATGAATCAACTCCCTCTGGTTATTTAAACTGTCAAAATCCCAAAAGTTCTGGTCGTGGAGGAGGAGTAGCAATAATTTACCATTCCAAATTACTAGTTAATGTAATGTGGGGGTTTCCCCTATAGCTGAAAGTGCTATGAGATGACTGTTGTTGTGAAATGGCGCTATATAAATAAAGTTGAATTGAATTGAATTGAATTGAAATGTCCACCCCAGACCTTGCGACAGATGTGCTTATCTGCCAGGATGTCCAGTCTCACCCCATGTAACTGGGAGTGGTCCACCACAGACCTGTGACAGATAATGTTTTTAGTTCTGCCAGGATGCCCAGTTTCACTCTCCGCACCCTCGGAAGGGCGGGCGTTCACTTATATAGTGCTTTCTCTCATCTCTAGATGACCAAAGCGCTTTACAGATCCCGCTATCCACCCATTCACACACTGATGGCGGCAGAGCTGCCATACACAGGAGCTGGCCTGACCCACCAGGAACAACTGGGGGTTCAGTGTCTTGCTCAAGGACACTTCGACATGCAGACTGCAGACAGAGTGGGATTCAAACCCCTGACCATCCGATCAGTTGTCTGCCACACTACTCCTGCACCACAGCTGCCCCATAAGTTATTAACAACATAAGCTATGATCCCTGCTAAAATTACGAGACCACAGGGTCCTAAAAACTTGTGCAATAATACCGCATGTCGTGGTGTTGAGCTATCCACTGTCACCACAGGGGAAATTCCTCCACCATGACAGCCCGAGAGACAACCCTTACAAACATATTCGCTCTCTCTCTTCTTCTTTTAGATTTGATTGGCGGTTGGCAACCACCTTACAGGTGCATTACAGCCACGTACTTCACTCTATATCATCACTATCTGGTCAGGAGCGCTTAAAAACTAAAGTCTACTCCTGAACAACTTCTTCTTCTTTTAGATCTGATTGGCAGGTGGCAAACAGCCTACAGGTGCATATTCTCTCTCTCTCTCTCTCTCTCTCTCTCTCTCTCTCTCTCTCTCTCTCGTGCGCATGCGTGGGCGTTTGTGGGAGCAGGGGTGTGGAGTGGTGTCGAGTGAGTACTTTAAACTTTGTATTTTCTAACTTTTTCTCTATCTTGTGTGTTTGAGGTGTGTGTGTTTAATATAGTGGTTTGAGTGTGTGTGTGCTGGGGTGTGAGTGTTGGAGTGGGTGTGTTGGGGAACGGTAGCTTCTGCTGCCGGTTTTTCCCGGCCGCCATCATGCCGGTGATTGATGGTGGTGTGGAGTTTGAGCGCTTAACCCGGCGTCATGGTGTGAGAATCCTCCCGACAGTTCCCTGTTCTGTGGAGGAGGCCAGCCTCGCTGTAGGACAAGTGGTTGGGCATGGCAGCATAAAATCAGCATCGAGGATGAACAGCGCAATTGTGATCTTTCTGGATTCGACTGAAAAAGCTGATCAGGTGGTGGCACAGGGAGTGGTCATAGGTGACACTTTTACTCCCGTTTTACCGCTGGCGAATCCGTCTAGGAGGATCACCATCTCAAACGCTCCTCCTTTCGTTAAAAATGATCAGCTGATTAGAGAGTTGTCCTGTTTTGGCCAGGTTGTGTCCCCTATCAGAATGGTCTCTCTGGGTAGTAAATCACCCCTGCTGAAGCATGTTGTATGTCATAGGAGGCAGTGTTTCATGGTGTTGAAAGACAGCTCTGCTGAACTGAACGCGTCTTTTAATTTCAGGATTGACGGCTTTAGCTACTTGGTGTTTGCAACATCTGAAACCATGAAGTGTTTTGCGTGTGGCGCAGAAGGCCATCTTATTAGGTCATGTCCTGAAAAGGCGAACACAAAGAGCACTGGCGGTAAGAAAGGTGACGCCGCTGTTTCTGGTGGTCCGGAGGGTAGCGCTACATGTGGTGCGGTGGATGCCGCTGCGGCGCCCGCTTCTGCTGGGGCGGTCGCGGCCGCAGTCCGCGTCCGCGTCCGCTTCTACTTCTGCGGGGGCGTCCGCGTCCGCGTCCGCTTGTGCTGGGGCGGCGGGCGCGGTAGTTGCCCCCCCAAACAGTGATGGTGGGGAATTTCTGTCTGGCGGCAGCTCTGATCATTGTGACGAGCCTGTCGCCCGGGGTAAACAGGTGGAGGGTGTAAGTAAAAGTGCAGTTAAACGAAGGAACGTGAATGAACAGACTTTGCAGGCGGGGGAGGAGCGGTTTGAGGCTGTAGGGGACACACAGAGCAAACACTGCATGACAAACGTTGCAGTTCATGAAGAAATGCAGGAATGTAGTTTTGCTGAAGAGGATCCTTTTAAAGCTGCACAAAAAAGAAAAAGTGCTGAAAACTTACAGAGCTCTGCTAAATCTAGTAGGGTTGGGAAGTTAGATTTACTAGATGAGAGCGTCTCTGACGAAAGTGGAGCTGAGTCTGAAATGATGCAGACGCAGACGCAGGAGGAGCAAAGCTCCTATTGTTTTTCCAAAATTAGGCATTTTCTCCAGGTGACCAAGGGGAGCAGAGCTGTGAAAGTGGAAAATTACTTTCCAGATCTGGAGTTATTTGTGGCATCAGCTCGCAAGCTGATGAAACTGAATGATGGGAATGAGACTTTTACTGATCAGGAAATTTTTCGTTTAAAGAAACTGGTTGTCAAACTGAAATCACAAATCACTAACAGTCATGTTGACTCTTAGTTTGTTTCTTCCCTTTTATGCTATGTGTGTGTTTTTTTTACTGTACCCTATTTTTATCCTTTTTAATGCCCCACCTTAGAATTGGCACTCTCAATATTAATGGGGCCAGGGATGATGTAAAAAGGGCCTCTTTATACAAGCTTTTTAATTTAAAGAAACTTGACGTGCTGATGGTCCAGGAGACTCACAGCACTGTGGACATTGAGAGCCATTGGAGAAAAGAGTGGGATGGCTGCATTTTTTTTAGCCACAAATCCAGTAGCAGTGGGGGGGGGGGTGGCTGTACTTTTCTCTAGGGGTTGTGTGCCTGTCTCTTATGAGGTAGAAGAGGTGGTGAGAGGTCATTTCCTCTTATTAAAGGTACAGTTTGAAAACGTGAACTTCGTTTTTATAAACGTGTATGTGCCAACACAGAGAGCAGAGAGGATCAGGGTCTTTGACGTGCTTTCGGACACGGTTAAGTCCTGTGATCCAAATAGTTTTTTATTTCTGGGGGGTGATTTTAACTGTACATTAAACCACAGACTAGACAGGAACCATCAGGAGCCGCACCCTGCTTCTGCCAATAGGCTGAGAGAACTGGTGAAAACACATGAAATGGCCGATGTGTGGAGATCACATCATGGGGACCAGAGGCAGTACACCTGGAGCCATGTCAAAGATAACCTTTTATCTATGGCTAGGTTAGACCGTTTTTATGGTTTTAAACATCAAATGAGTGTTTTTAAAAATAGTTGTATCTGTCCTGTTGGTTTCACTGATCACTGCCTGCTGTTTTGTTCTGTGTTTATTGAAAATGTAAAGTGTAAGAGTGCTTTTTGGCATTTTAACAATACACTTTTAAATGATGTGTTTTTTAAAGAGGTTTTTCATGATGTTTGGAAGTCACACAGGGAACAAAAACCCTCTTTTAGTTCTCTCCAATTGTGGTGGGATTTTGGTAAGGCCCAGATAAAACAACTCTGCCAACAGTACACTCAAAATGTCACTCGTAGCTTGACCCAATCCTTGAAAGTTCTGGAGACTGAGGTGGTAGAACTAGAGGAGTTGCTCAGTTCTACAGGAAAACAGGAGCACTTAGAGGCTCTCAAGTCAAAAAGGTCAGCCTTGGCTAGCTTGCTAGGGGTCACCGCACAGGGTGCTCTGGTCCGCTCACGCTACATGGATGTAGCTCTGATGGACTCGCCCTCCCAGTACTTTTTTGGACTGGAGGGGAAAAATGGACAGAGAAAGCTCATTCACTCCTTGTTGGGCGATGATGGGAGAACAATCTCCACAGCAGCAGAGATCAGGAAACACGCTGCTAGCTTTTACAGTGAATTGTTAAGAGCAGAGTGGAGGGAGGACACGGCACTGGGCCAGGTTTTCCTTGATGGTCTTCCAGTGCTCTCAGAGGACCTTGTTGCCGGCTTGGATGCGCCACTGTCTCTGTCTGAGCTGCATACGGCGCTAATGAGCCTCCAGAATGGAAAATCACCAGGCATAGATGGTCTCTCTGTGGACTTTTTTAAGGAATTCTGGCCCCTGCTTGGTCCAGACCTGCTGGAGGTTCTCCAAGATAGCTTGGAAAGGGGGACCCTACCCACGACCTGCAGGAGGGCCATCATCACACTGTTGCCGAAAAAGGGGGACCTCCAGAGCCTAAAGAACTGGAGGCCAGTCTCTCTGCTCTGCACAGACTACAAGATTCTCTCAAAAGCTCTGGCCCGAAGACTGAGAAAGGTGATGAGCGAGCTCATTCATGTAGACCAGACTTACTGTGTGCCTGGCAGGCTGATTAGTGACAACGTCACTTTAATTCGGGATATTTTGGAGGTCTCTGGTTCATTGGCGGTAGAAACTGGTTTGATTTCAATTGACCAGGAAAAGGCGTTTGATCGGGTTGAACACCAATATTTATGGACAGTTTTAACAGCTTTTGGGTTCAGCCCAGGCTTCATAGCCAGGATACGGGTCTTGTACAGTGACATTGAGAGTGTGCTGAAGATAAATGGGGGCCTGTCTGCCCCTTTAAAAGTCCAGAGGGGGGTTCGGCAGGGCTGCCCTCTCTCAGGGATGCTGTACTCCCTCGCCATAGAGCCTTTGCTTCACTGCCTGAGAAGGGATCTATCAGGAGTTACTTTTCCTGGCTGTGACACCACGTTCAAGCTGTCGGCCTATGCAGATGATGTAGTCATTCTGCTAAACAAGCAGAGTGACATTGACGTTCTGGTTAGGAGTGTCAATCTTTTTGGCCAACTTTCCTCTGCAAAGATAAACTGGGGAAAAAGCGAGGCTCTGATGGTGGGGGAGAAACTAGAAAATCAGCTTACGCTGCCGGGTGGGTTGATTTGGAAAAAAGGAGGTTTTAAGTATCTTGGCGTCTTTATTGGAAATCAGCAGTTTGAGCAAAAAAATTGGGATGGGGTCATAGAGAAGATTAATGGGAGACTAAACAAGTGGAAGTGGCTAATGCCAAGAATATCTTTTAGAGGAAGAGTGCTCATTTTAAATAATCTTGTTTCCTCATCCCTGTGGCACCGCCTCATGTGCATGGACCCCCCTGCTGGTTTGTTGTCCAAAATTCAGTCTGTTTTGGTGGACTTTTTTGGGGGGGGTGGACTCCACTGGGTTCCTCAAGCCCTGTTATTTCTTCCCAAAGAGGAGGGGGGGCAAGGAGTGATTCATTTAGCTAGTAGAGGTGCTGCTTTTAGACTGACTTTCATACAGAGACTGCTGACGGGCCCCCAGGACCTGGTATGGAGGCCTTTGGCCTGTGTTATTTTACAGAGAGTCCTTGGACTTGGGCTAGACCTCCCTGTGTTTTTAATGGATTTTAAGAACTCTAATGCACTGTCTTTACCCAGTTTTTACCGCAGTCTCTTTTCAGTGTGGACTCTTTTTAAAAAACAAAGAGGGCCATGCGATTCCCTCTACTGGTTGTTGAGGGAGCCGCTGGTTTTTGGTGGTCGCCTTGGTGTCCTGCCGGGAGTTGGAAGGACCTTCCTTGATAGGCTGTGTTCCAGGAACATTCTCACTCTGAAGCAAGTGGTGGAACTGGCTGGTCCTGGCCTCAACAACGCCTCAGCTTTAGCAGCTCATCTTGGAGTCAGGTCGATTCGTTTCATCGATGGTCTTCTTGCACACTGGAAACAGGAGCTTCATGGACTTGAGCACTCCCTACTCTTGGACTTTAGCAATGGCACGCTGCAGCCAGAAAGCACTGACCCCTTTCCCTCTCTCACGCTCTATATGGACTTTGACGTCGCTCCTTGCTCCTTACTGGCATTCTGTGCTCCCACTGGTGTGGACTTTGGAGGAGCCAGTGGTAAGGCACTCTACAGACTGGTGGTGATGGCACTCAACAAGGACCGATTGAACACCTGTGTGGACACTCCTTGGAGAGCCTATTTTAAACTAGGAAAAGGGCATCGGCCTGCCTGGAGGGCTCTTTACAAAGCCCCTCTCCCTAAGAGACATGGAGACTTACAGTGGAGGGTCCTGCATGGTATTATAGCTGTCAATGCTTTTGTTTCTGTGATTAACAGCAGTGTCAGTGATCAGTGTGTTTTTTGTTCCTCTAGGGAGACTGTTTTTCATTGTTTTATTGAATGTCAGCGCCTGAGTGGCCTCTTTGAACTTCTCACAAAACTTTTTCATATTTTTAAGGAAGTTTTCTCTAAGCAGGTTTTCATTTGTGGTTTTATGTACAATCGTCGTTTTAAGCAGAAGTGTCAACTACTGAACTTTGTTTTAGGGCAGGCAAAGTTGGCTATCTATGTAAGCCGGAGAAGAAAACTTGAAAATGTTGAGAATGATGTTGATGTCAAAATTTTATTTGTGAGGCTACTTAAAGCCAGAATCAGGCTGGACTTTCAGTTTTTTATGGGGAATGGGGATGTGGAAGGTTTCAGGACCCTCTGGTCCCTGGAAAATGTCCTCTGTTCAGTTCATGATGGACAGCTTTTTTTGGGCCGTTTTTTGGGGGATTAATTTTCTGTGTAACATAGCATGATATAGAAATTGTATTGACTGATGGACAAGTGTGTTTGTTAAAGATCTTTTAAAAATCAAAATCTCTCTCTCTCTCTCTCTCTCTCTCTCTCTCTCTCTCTCTCTCTCTCTCTCTCTCGTGCGCATGCGTGAGCGTTTGTGGGAGCAGGGGTGTGGAGTGGTGTCGAGTGAGTACTTTAAACTTTGTTTTTTCTAACTTTTCTCTATCGTGTGTGTTTGAGGTGTGTGTGTTTAATATAGTGGGTTGAGTGTGTGTGTGTGCTGGGGTGTGAGTGTTGGTGTGAGTGTGTCGGGGAACGGTAGCTTCTGCTGCCTGTTTTTCCCGGCCGGCATCATGCCGGTGATTGATGGTGGTGTGGAGTTTGAGCGCTTAACCCGGCGTCATGGCGTGAGAATCCTCCCGACAGTTCCCTGTTCTGTGGAGGAGGCCAGCCTCGCTGTAGGACAGGTGGTTGGGCACGATGGTATAAAATCAGCATCGAGGATGAACAGCGCAATTGTGATCTTTCTGGATTCGACTGAAAAAGCTGATCAGGTGGTGGCACAGGGAGTGGTCATAAGTGACACTTTTACTCCCGTTTTACCGCTGGCTAACCCGTCTAGGAGGATCACCATCTCAAACGCTCCTCCTTTCGTTAAAAATGATCAGCTGATAAGTTGTCCCGTTTTGGCCAGGTTGTTTCCCCTATCAGAATGGTCTCTCTGGGTAGCAAGTCCCCCCTGCTGAAGCATGTTGTATGTCACAGGAGGCAGTGTTTCATGGTGTTGAAAGACAGCTCTGCTGAACTGAACGCGTCTTTTAACTTCAGGATTGACGGCTTTAGCTACTTGGTGTTTGCAACTTCTGAAACCATGAGGTGTTTTGCGTGTGGTGCAGAAGGCCATCTTATTAGGTCATGTCCTGAAAAGGCGAACACAAAGAGCACTGGCGGTAAGAAAGGTGACGCCGCTGTTTCTGGTGGTCCGGAGGGTAGCGCTACATGTGGTGCGGCGGATGCCACTGCGGCGCCCGCTTCTACTTCTGCGGGGGTGTCCGCGTCCGCGTCCGCGTCCGCTTGTGCTGGGGCGGCCGCGGCCGCCTCTGCTGGGGTGGCCGCGGCGGGCGCGGTAGTTGCCCCCCCAAACAGTGATGGTGGGGAATTTCTGTCTGGCGGCAGCTCTGATCATTGTGACGAGCCTGTCGCCCGGAGTAAAGAGGTGGAGGGTGTAAGTAAAAGTGCAGTTAAACGAAGGAACGTGGATGAACAGACTTTGCAGGCGGGGGAGGAGCGGTTTGAGGCTGTAGCGGACACACAGAGCAAACACTGCATGACAAACGTTGCAGTTCACGAAGAAATGCAGGAATGTAGTTTTGTTGAAGAGGATCCTTTTAAAGCTGCACAAAAAAGGAAAAGTGCTGAAAACTTGCAGAGCTCTGCTAAATCTAGTAGGGTTGGGAATTTAGATTTACTGGATGAGAGCGTCTCTGACGAAAGTGGAGCTGAGTCTGAACTGATGCAGACGCAGACGCAGGAGGAGCAAAGCTCCTATTGTTTTACCAAAATTAGGCAATTTCTCCAGGTGACTAAGGGGAGCAGAGCTGTGAAAGTGGAAAATTACTTTCCAGATCTGGAGTTATTTGTGGCATCAGCTCGCAAGCTTATGAAACTGAATGATGGGAATGAGACTTTTACTGATCAGGAAATATATCGTTTAAAGAAACTGGTTGTCAAACTGAAATCACAAATTGCTAACAGTCATGTTGACTCTTAGTTTGTTTCTTCCCTTTTATGCTATGTGTGTGTTTTTTTACTGTACCTTATTTTTATCCTTTTTAATGCCCCACCTTAGAATTGGCACTCTTAATATAAACGGGGCCAGGGATGATGTAAAAAGGGCCTCTTTATACAAGCTTTTTAATTTAAAGACACTTGACGTGCTGATGGTCCAGGAGACTCACAGCACTGTAGACATTGAGTGCCATTGGAGAAAAGAGTGGGATGGCTGCATTTTTTTTAGCCACAAATCCAGTAGCAGTGGAGGGGTGGCTGTACTTTTCTCTCGGGGTTGTGTGCCTGTCTCTTATGAGGTAGAAGAGGTAGTGAAAGGACATTTCCTCTTGCTAAAGGTACAGTTTGAAAACGTGAACTTCGTTCTTATAAAAGTGTATGTGCCAACACAGAGAGCAGAGAGGATCAGGGTCTTTGACTATGCTATCAGATACGGTTAGGTCCTGTGATCCAAATAGTTTTTTATTTCTGGGGGGTGATTTTAACTGTACATTAAACCACAGACTAGACAGGAACCATCAGGAGCCTCACCCTGCTTCTGCCAATAGGCTGAGAGAACTAGTGAAAGCACATGAAATGGCCGATGTGTGGAGATCACATCATGGGGACCAGAGGCAGTACACCTGGAGCCATGCTAAAGATAACCTCTTATCTATGGCTAGGTTAGACCGTTTCTATGGTTTTAAACATCAAATGAGTGTTTTTAAAAATAGTTGTATCTGTCCTGTTGGTTTCACTGATCACTGCCTGCTGATTTGTTCTGTTTTCATTGAAAATGTAAAGTGTAAGAGTGCTTTTTGGCATTTTAATAATACACTTTTAAATGATGTGTTTTTTAAAGGAGTCTTTCATGATGTATGGAAGTCACACAGGGAACAAAAACCTTCTTTTAGTTCTCTCCAAATGTGGTGGGATTTTGGTAAGGCACAGATAAAACAATTCTGCCAACAGTACACTCAAAATGTCACTCGTAGCTTGACCCAATCCTTGAAAGTTCTGGAGACTGAGGTGGTAGAGCTAGAGGAGTTGCTCAGTTCTACAGGAAAACAAGAGCACTTAGAGGCTCTTAAGTCAAAAAGGTCAGCCTTGGCTAGCTTGCTAGGGGTCACCGCACAGGGTGCTCTGGTCCGCTCACGCTACATGGATGTAGCCCTGATGGACTCGCCCTCCCAGTACTTTTTTGGACTGGAGGGGAAAAATGGACAGAGGAAACTCATTCACTCCTTGTTGGACGATGACGGGAGAACAATCTCCACAGCAGCAGAGATCAGGAAATACGCTGCTAGCTTTTACAGTGACTTGTTTAGAGCAGAGTGGAGGGAGGACACGGCACTGGGCCAGGTTTTCCTTGATGGTCTTCCAGTGCTCTCAGAGGACCTTGTTGCCGGCTTGGATGCTCCACTGTCTCTTTCTGAGCTGCATACGGCGCTAATGAGCCTCCAGAATGGAAAATCACCAGGCATAGATGGTCTCTCTGTGGACTTTTTTAAGGAATTCTGGCCCCTGCTTGGTCCAGACCTGCTGGAGGTTCTCCAAGATAGCTTGGAAGGGGGACCCTACCCACGACCTGCAGGAGGGCCATCATCACACTGTTGCCGAAAAAGGGGGACCTCCAGAGCCTAAAGAACTGGAGGCCAGTCTCTCTGCTCTGCACAGACTACAAGATTCTCTCAAAAGCTCTGGCCCGAAGACTGAGAAAGGTGATGAGCGAGCTCATTCATGTAGACCAGACTTACTGTGTGCCTGGCAGGCTGATTAGTGACAATGTCACTTTAATTTGGGATATTTTGGAGGTCTCTGGTTCATTGGCGGTAGAAACTGGTTTGATTTCAATTGACCAGGAAAAGGCGTTTGATCGGGTTGAACACCAATATTTATGGACAGTTTTAACAGCTTTTGGGTTCAGCCCAGGCTTCATAGCCAGGATACGGGTCTTGTACAGTGACATTGAGAGTGTGCTGAAGATAAATGGGGGCCTGTCTGCCCCTTTAAAAGTCCAGAGGGGGGTTCGGCAGGGCTGCCCTCTCTCAGGGATGCTGTACTCCCTCGCCATAGAGCCTTTGCTTCACTGCCTGAGAAGGGATCTATCAGGAGTTACTTTTCCTGGCTGTGACACCACGTTCAAGCTGTCGGCCTATGCAGATGATGTAGTCATTCTGCTAAACAAGCAGAGTGACATTGACGTTCTGGTTAGGAGTGTCAATCTTTTTGGCCAACTTTCCTCTGCAAAGATAAACTGGGGAAAAAGCGAGGCTCTGATGGTGGGGGAGAAACTAGAAAATCAGCTTACGCTGCCGGGTGGGTTGATTTGGAAAAAAGGAGGTTTTAAGTATCTTGGTGTCTTTATTGGAAATCAGCAGTTTGAGCAAAAAAATTGGGATGGGAGTCATAGAGAAGATTAACGGGAGACTAAACAAGTGGAAGTGGCTAATGCCAAGAATATCTTTTAGAGGAAGAGTGCTCATTTTAAATAATCTTGTTTCCTCATCCCTGTGGCACCGCCTCATGTGCATGGACCCCCCTGCTGGTTTGTTGTCCAAAATTCAGTCTGTTTTGGTGGACTTTTTTTGGGGGGGTGGACTCCACTGGGTTCCTCAAGCCCTGTTATTTCTTCCCAAAGAGGAGGGGGGGCAAGGAGTGATTCATTTAGCTAGTAGAGGTGCTGCTTTTAGACTGACTTTCATACAGAGACTGCTGACGGGCCCCCAGGACCTGGTATGGAGGCCTTTGGCCTGTGTTATTTTACAGAGAGTCCTTGGGCTTGGGCTAGACCTCCCTGTGTTTTTAATGGATTTTAAGAACTCTAATGCACTGTCTTTACCCAGTTTTTACCGCAGTCTCTTTTCAGTGTGGACTCTTTTTAAAAAACAAAGAGGGCCATGCGATTCCCTCTACTGGTTGTTGAGGGAGCCGCTGGTTTTTGGTGGTCGCCTTGGTGTCCTGCCGGGAGTTGGAAGGACCTTCCTTGATAGGCTGTGTTCCAGGAACATTCTCACTCTGAAGCAAGTGGTGGAACTGGCTGGTCCTGGCCTCAACAACGCCTCAGCTTTAGCAGCTCATCTTGGTGTCAGGTCGATTCGTTTCATCGATGGTCTTCTTGCACACTGGAAACAGGAGCTTCATGGACTTGAGCACTCCCTACTCTTGGACTTTAGCAATGGCACGCTGCAGCCAGAAAGCACTGACCCCTTTCCCTCTCTCACGCTCTATATGGACTTTGACGTCGCTCCTTGCTCCTTACTGGCATTCTGTGCTCCCACTGGTGTGGACTTTGGAGGAGCCAGTGGTAAGGCACTCTACAGACTGGTGGTGATGGCACTCAACAAGGACCGATTGAACACCTGTGTGAACACTCCTTGGAGAGCCTATTTTAAACTAGGAAAAGGGCATCGGCCTGCCTGGAGGGCTCTTTACAAAGCCCCTCTCCCTAAGAGACATGGAGACTTACAGTGGAGGGTCCTGCATGGTATTATAGCTGTCAATGCTTTTGTTTCTGTGATTAACAGCAGTGTCAGTGATCAGTGTGTTTTTTGTTCCTCTAGGGAGACTTTTTTTCATTGTTTTATTGAATGTCAGCGCCTGAGTGGCCTCTTTGAACTTCTCACAAAACTTTTTCATATTTTTAAGGAAGTTTTCTCTAAGCAGGTTTTCATTTGTGGTTTTATGTACAATCGTCGTTTTAAGCAGAAGTGTCAACTACTGAACTTTGTTTTAGGACAGGCAAAGTTGGCTATCTATGTAAGCCGGAGAAGAAAACTTGAAAATGTTGAGAATGATGTTGATGTCAAAATTTTATTTGTGAGGCTACTTAAAGCCAGAATCAGGCTGGACTTTCAGTTTTTTATGGGGAATGGGGATGTGGAAGGTTTCAGGACCCTCTGGTCCCTGGAGAATGTCCTCTGTTCAGTTCATGATGGACAGCTTTTTTTTGGGCGTTTTTTGGGGGATTAATTTTCTGTGTAACATAGCATGATATAGAAATTGTATTGACTGATGGACAAGTGTGTTTATTAAAGATCTTTTAAAAATCAAAAATCTCTCTCTCTCTCTCTCTTTCTCTCTCTCTCAAATGTTATACATTGTTATGCACAAAATGCACTTTGCACTCGTTACAATACTCGGCAACTAGTCGACTATTGAAATAGTCATTAGTTCCAGCCCTACAGAGCAGGGTGAGAAACTAGTGATGTCCTGTGGGTTCAGATGTGCTGAAGTCATTCAAAGTAAGGACCTCTACACTTCCTATAATTTTTTTAATCCTATAGCCCTAAAAAAAAAAACAAAAAAAAACACAAGCCATGTTTAAATGGACACAAGTAACCGGATTAAAAGCCTAATTGGAATAAAAATGCTTCATGTAAACACACCAGTCTGAATATTCTGTCCTGATCACACTCATTCGGATCAAAATTTCATTCTGATTGAGACGGGTGGGTTATGCCGATTGGTGTGCATATACAGTGGGGCAAAAAAGTATTTAGTCAGCCACCAACTGTGCAAGTTCTCCCACTTAAAAGATGAGAGAGGTCTCCAATTTTTATCATAGGTATACCTCAACTATGAGAGACAAAATGAGAAAAAAAAATCCAGAAAATCACAATGAAGGATTTTTAATGAATTAATTGGTAAATTCCTCGGTAAAATAAGTATTTGGTCAATAACAAAAGTTCATCTCAATACTTTGTTATATACCCTTTGTTGGCAATGACAGAGGTCAAATGTTTTCTGTAAGTCTTCACAAGGTTTTCACACACTGTTGCTGGTATTTTGGCCCATTTCTCCATGCAGATCTCCTCTAGAGCAGTGATGTTTTGGGGCTATCGCTGGGCAACACGGACTTTCAACTCCCTCCAAAGATTTTCTATGGGGTTGAGATCTGGAGACTGGCTAGGCCACTCCAGGACCTTGAAATGCTTCTTAAGAAGCCACTCCTTCTTTGCTCAGGTGGTGTGTTTGGGATCATTGTCATGCTGAAAGACCCAGCCATGTTTCATCTTCAATGCCCTTGCTGATGGAAGGAGGTTTTCACTCAAAATCTCACGATACATGGCCCCATTGATTCTTTCCTTTACACGGATCACTCGTCCTGGTCCCTTTGCAGAAAAACAGCCCCAAAGCATGATGTTTCCACCCCCATGCTTCACAGTAGGTATGGTGTTCTTTCTCCTCCAAACACGACAAGTTGAGTTTTTACCAAAAAGTTCTATTTTGGTTTCATCTGACCATATAACATTCTCCCAATCCTCTTCTGGATCATCCAAATGCTCTCTAGTAAACTTCAGACGGGCCTGGACGTGCACTAGCTTAAGCAGGGGGACACGTCTGGCACTGCAGGATTTGAGTCCCTGGCGGCGTAGTGTGTTACTGATGGTAGCCTTTGTTACTTTGGTCCCAGGTCTCTGCAGGTCATTCACTAGGTCCCCCCATGTGGTTCTGGGATTTTTGCTCACCGTTCTCGTGATCATTTTGACCCTACAGGGTGAGATCTTGCGTGGAGCCCCAGATCGAGGGAGATTATCAATGGTCTTGTATGCCTTCCATTTTCTAATAATTGCTCCCACAGTTGATTTCTTCACACCAAGCTGCTTACCTATTGCAGATTCAGTCTTCCCAGCCTGGTGCAGGTCTACAATTTTGTTTCTGGTGTCCTTTGACAGCTCTTTGGTCTTGGCCATAGTGGAGTTTGGAGTCTGACTGTTTGAGGCTGTGGACAGGTGTATTTTATACTGATAATGAGTTCAAACAGGTGCCATTAATACAGGTAACGAGTGGAGGAGAGAGGAGCCTCTTAAAGAAGAAGTTACATGTCTGTGAGAGTCAGAAATCTTGCTTGTTTGTAGGTGACCAAATACTTATTTTACCGAGGAATTTACCAATTAATTCATTAAAAATCCTTCAATGTGATTTTCTGGATTTTTTTTTTCTCATTTTGTCTCTCATAGTTGAAGTATACCTATGATGAAAACTGGAGACCTCTCTCATCTTTTAAGTGGGAGAACTTGCACAATTGGTGGCTGACTAAATACTTTTTTGCCCCACTGTAAACCCTTATTCCGAAGCTTGGGTAAAAAATATGTTTACTGCGCATGTCTGTACGTCAGCCACACGTCGATGTGACGTATTGCCGCCTTTATAGTATAGTGTTTTAAAACACTTCCTTCTTAATGAAAAACACTGATTTTTTTTTTTTTTTTTCATTAAGAATACACTTCAGGCCCTTTTCCACTAGCACACTTTAGCGCGACACGGGACGGCTCAGCACGCTTTGTACGCTTTTCCACTAGCCCCAACACGGTTTAACAGCCGTGATTCTCAGCCCCGCTCAAGGGCAGGGTACAGCAGTGCTGAGCTGGGCCGTGTTGTGACATTAACAGACTGGTCGCCGCTGATTGGTCAGGTCGTAACCGGCGCTGATTGGTCAGGTTGTAACCGCCCCTCTCCTCCTCCTCTTCTGCCGAATCTTCACGACCTTCTCAATAAAGTTTTGGAAAAAAAAAAAAGAATCTTCACGACCGCCATTACTCAGCGTGCAACCACTGTTGGCGGTTTATTTTCATTGTATTGCTGTGCTATTTTCATTTATTCTCTATCAAAAATGGCTTCGCGTAATAAGGGTGTTCCATGGACCAATGAGGAGGTGCAGTGCCTGCTCACTGCATTGTCAGACGAACGCATCCAGCGCGAGTTAGACGGAGCCACCCGGAATGAAAAAATATACCGGGAGGTCTCGACATCGGAGTCCTTTAACGGTGAGTTTTAATTTTTTTTTATTGTGCGTTTTTTCGCAAATATATTCGGTAAGACGCTCAGTTTATTTATGCAATAAAAAAGCTGTTCATTTGTGGATGATGATCGCTCTGCTTTATTGCAGCACACTGCGGACTCAGGCTTTTCTTTTAATTATTCATGTGAACAATATGCTGAAATAAGCTTATGTAATCTTGTTAAAAACTATTGTCTTTTCTGTATATCTTGCACTTTCGTGCTGTATTTTATTGTGTGCATTTTCCTTGTAGAATCAGCCCATGCGTCCGCCGCGCCAGCACGCCCAGATTAATGTGAATCTGTCCCGCCACCAGGCGCAAAATCTATTCAATGATAAATATTTGCAACATTTAAAGGAGGTTGCAGAAAACGCGAGGGTATCCCAGGAGCAGGATGTTGCCTTGAGAAGGCAGGAGCTGGCAGAGACGGCTTCATTCAACCAAGCCTTCCTGACCCAGGAGCTGGCAGAGACGGCTTCATTCAACCAAGCCTTCCTGACCCAGTTTGGGAAGCTGGTAGAGGCACTCAGTGGTCGGCGTGTATAAAATGTCGATTAACCTTCATGTTGTGTTGCAAAGTTTTATTTTATTTTAATATTTTGTATATAATAAAATGGAATTGTTTTGGAAAGTGTGGTTTGTCTGTTATAACACTGAATTATAAAACAGTATAATTACATAGAAATTCCATTGCCTAGTCTGATCAAAATGATGCTGATCATCCTGTCAGGGGTCAACCATTGTAAAGGTAATGTAATTTTTAACTAGACCAAAAAACAAATGTTTTTATAAGCTTTCTGTTCTTTTTATTGAAATATCATAAAAAATTAGCACCACATGATCCAGTTCTAAACTTTGGGTACATTTTTTATGTTAACATAAGAAGTTGCACAGTTGGACTTTAAAATGCAACAGGAGAGACTGATCAAGCTTACAAGTCAAAGTAGGTAAAAACTAAGTATATGTAAATTGAATGTTCTATCGGCATTCCAAATTCAGAGAATTACAATACTTTAGAAGGAGTGTAGCATCATCTAAACGGAAAATACTAATACTGTTGTTCCAAACGTTGACCTGAAGGTGAAAAACATGATTTTTTTTTTATTCAGTACATCCAAAATGCCCTAGGATGTAAAAAAATAATACAATTTGGTGTTGGCCAGTGTGCCACTGTCTCATTATTTAATACGAATAAAAACAAGTTTCAGCTCATTATTTCTAGGTCATTTGGCAGTTAATTCAAACCAAAAGTGACGTGTTGTTGCAGCTTTTTTATCAGAGAGTTTCTCAGGTTTTGGAGCATATAATCATCCGTCCCTTAACTGTTAAACATTAAATAACAGCAGACAGATTGGCAAAGGATACACAATTGTGTTGCTGTTGCCCAAAACCATTATGAACCACTGCTTGTGGTGCTACCTTTTTCATGTGTGTGCTTTTTATGAATATTCACACGTTTTTGTAAGTACAAGTGGGATAGTATTAAATTGAAATATAACATATTTCTAATAATGTGTGCTTTTTGCAAATATTTACACTTATTTTGAAAGTAAAAGTTGGATAGGATTAAATTGACATATAACATGTTTCTCAATAGTGACAGTACCAGTATATGGAGGAATTCTGGGTCATATTAGCATCTGCTCTTCATCATAATGGGTTTGGGTGGTGGGGGGGTGTCTAATCATGTGCCATGGAGGGCCAAGACCCTGCAGGCTTTACCTCCAACCAGTGTCTTCAACAGCAGATTCCACTGAACTTCTTCCACTGACTGATCAGTGATAACACCTGCTGAAGAGACTGGGTAGAAGAGAGAACCTGCAGGGTCTTGGCCCCCCATGACACATGATTGGAAGCCCCCGGATTAGGTTTAATTGGATTTAACATTTTAACACAAACTGCTTTATGGTTCATAATTCTGTTGACAGACTTACACCAAACCAAAAGTGATTTCTCAAACTGCTGGATTATTCTTAGCTTTTCCAGTCTTTCAGTATTTAATTTATGCCACATGGTGGTAACCTTCACATATAAAAAAAGAGACATCTGCAAAAACTTCATAGGTTTATTGTCAGTGCAAATCCCAGTGCAGTACTGTGGGTGTTTATATATTTACATATTTATTCCATCTAGCTACAATGCTCTGCACTGTGTGTTTATATATTCATATATTTATTCCATCCAGCTACAATGCTCTGCACTGTGTGTCTGTGTGTGTGTGTATATATATATTTTATAGTAATATGTACATATGTATATTAGCTGCTCTTGCTTGCTTGTTTTTTTTTTTCTTGCCTTCTGATTGTTGCTCTGAGTGTTGCTATCCCTGTGCTGTTGCAATCCTGGAATTTCCCCGTTGTGGGACTAATAAAGGCTTATCTTATCTTATCTTATCCAACATGAATGCATATCTAGTACATTGTTGATGCAGAGAATATATATTTCTACAGTACATGTTTCCATGTAAACTTGTGACTGCATTATTTTAATTGCTTTTAATCCTAGATCAAGTTTGTTTTGGCCTAAAATGCATGATAACTGTCAAATATATCTTATTATACCTAACTCAGTAAAGTTTACTTTTTGAATATATATTTTGTGGCTAATATTTACCTGGCGATCAAGTTGTGTCAGCTGATCGTTTTTTTCTATGATACCATCTCAGAATCTGCTGCAGAAGCAGGCAAGTCCATGATGTCTCAACAGTCTCTCCATGATTTTCAAGCAGATCAGAGCAATTTGTTGTACAGGAAATAAAACGTTTCTACAGACATTCTTAAGCTCTATAACCACTGATTGTTTGTGAAGCTGTGTTGACATCAGTGACAGGCTGATCACATCCGTGACAGGCACGCCCAGAGCGAATGAAGCAGTAATTTCCCCACAACAGAGCCATCTGAAACACACACAGCGTACATATTTTAGTACCTAACAGCGATAACTTGCAGACATTAAAGTGTAGCACGACGTACTTATAGCAAACTAGCATTAGCAACCATTAGCTTACCGTCATATACGACCTAGTTTGTATCCTCACGCCTTTGGCTCTCCCAGAAGCTGCAGAACTATTCCAGAGTGTTTTCATCTCGCTGCCTGTACCCTTGTCTGGCGGTCCTTTTTGGCGTTTACGGTGAAAAAAGCCACAGACCGAGGAGTGGCCTTGTACAGCTATGTGTTATGTTTTGCTTGGGTCTTCTCAATAAAGTTTTGGAAAAAAAAATGTTTTGCTTGGGTTGCGTGCGTTACGTCACGGGAGTGTGGCGCCGCCTCGCTGGGAGTGTGGCCCCGCCTCGCTGTTATAAACCCACCCACCCTAGCACAACACCCATGCCCAACACCGTGCTAATGGAGACAGAAGCATTCCGAGCCGTACTGAAGTGAATCGAGCCGTACCGAGGTGTGCTGGGCTAGTGGAAAAAAGGCTTTCTTTGGTTTATGATGTCACAAACAAACACTCTCCACCTTCACTTCTCTAAGTTAAGACCAATTTATGCTTTGTATGGCCCTTCAACTGTGAAGCCCATGTGATGCAAATTTCATCATCCTCTTCAGTTTAAAAGGGTCCATGCACTCTCTCCAGCTGTCTATGTGGAGCCCAAAATTTTGTGAGTGTGCAGATTGTGCATATTCCAGGATTTAGCCTCCCATTAGCTTCCATTCAAAAATGAGACACCTGGCCAAACAGTAGGTGCAGCTAACTCAAAATCAAATATCAACATGATAGTGTGGGCGTGTGTACAATCCCCAGTTGTTGATTAGCATACATGGACAAGCAAAGCATAAACTCGACATTAGCAAAACAAATACAGTGTACCCCGACTGGCCCCTTACTAGTAATTAGCCAATTCCGAAAACCTTTTCCAAGTCAGAGTAGGGGCTTATGAATAATGACGAGCAGACGGAAAAGTGACTATTTCAGACTGAAGTTTAAAGACAGCTTTTTTTGATGAGTTGTAAAACAGCACAGAAAGAGGTTTTAGTTTCAAAGCTTAAATTTAATCTCTGGTAAATGCACAATATAGGACCTTTAAGACAAATGGAGTCTGTTGAACACTGCAAGGCATAAGAAAATAATTAGCTGTTAATTAAATTAGGGTTTGCATTAATATTTTAGATATCATTTTTTTTTTTTTACTTCAAAGGAAAAAAAAGCTACCAGATGAATATCCACTTCTATATTACACTGACGTTTAGGATAATTGGGTGCATGCATTTTCTCCCTCACTGTCATTCAAGTAAATGTCAGTCAGCATTAGCATACTCATTTATAGAGTTCTACAGCTGT
Source organism: Pholidichthys leucotaenia (assembly GCA_020510985.1). Classification (NCBI taxonomy): domain Eukaryota; kingdom Metazoa; phylum Chordata; class Actinopteri; order Cichliformes; family Pholidichthyidae; genus Pholidichthys; species Pholidichthys leucotaenia. The sequence continues at coordinate 362,244,140 of CM035836.1, read as the reverse complement.
CCCTGGCTGCTACCTCACCAACCCTCACTCTGTGTGCTCCCAGCCACCCCTTTCAAGGAGGGTTATCGCAATGATTATGAAAAATGACTCCCAAAAAAACCTGATGTGACACATTATCTCAATATTAAGGGAGTTTGAGCGAATAATAACTTTGGCTTATTAATAAAGGTATTAAAGGGTAAGAAGCTGCCAAGCGAAGTTAAATGCCGCTGTCAATCTCAGCATGAGTCACTTTTGACTTCAAAGGACATTTCACAGAAGTCGTGTCAAAGAATTTATGGAGACACCAGTGTCCCAGTGGGGCTCATAGCCATTATGTGACAGGCGTGAGCTTGTCTTCAGAAGTGTGTTAGATGGTGCTTGGAACCCTCAACACTTGCTGAACATAATGAGCCCATTTACAGATGAATGTGTGTGTCTGCGTTTGACTGGCTACAAAGAGTAGGTTTTCATACTGTACTGCAGTAACTGGTGCTGTATGTGCATGTTAATGCACTTGCCTGAGTGCATGCGTACATACAGTACATGTCAGAGAGCTCATTCCAACTTTTACAGCACTAGCCCATTAGTGCAAGTAAAATGAGGAACAGTGGGTGGATAAACCATGATCTGCAAGAAGTATACTCCCTTAGACTACTTTAAAGAAAAGAAAGAAAGCTTTGAATTCCCTGCTCACTTTTCATGAATAAATGATGAGGCCTGTCTGAATGGATCCATGTCCTTTCATTGTGTCCTTTCTAAAGTTCGCTAAATGGCAGACATGGTACGACACTCCCATCTGTGAGCTAGCTGCTGCTAATCTGATGCTCAAAGTGAAGGCTATGTCCCTTTCCCCACATCGGCCCCACAATTACACCACTGAGCTTCAGCCAGGGTCTGGCTGCCCTCGAGTCACCTGTACAGCTCGTCCAGTCCTGAGAAAGAGGCCATGGACAAGTACATCAAGGAATCATTAAGGGCTGGCATAATTCATCCCTCGTCATCTGCTGTGGGTGCGGGATTTTTTTTTTTTTTTTCATTGGGAAGAAGGATGACTCTCTGCGCCCCTGCATTGACTATCGGGAACTAAATAACATCACTAAAAAGGATAAGTACGCCCATCCCCCAATCGACTCAACATTTGATCAGCTCCAGGGTTCCTCCAATTACATCAAATTACGTCTGTCATCTCATCAGGATCCGCAAGGGTGATGAATGGAAGACAGGGTTCCATACCCCTAGCGGTCATTTTGAGTACTGTGTTATGCCTTTTGGCCTCACTAATGCCCCAGCAGTATTTCAGTATTACTTGAAGATAAATTAAACTATTTATCTTCAAGTAAATTTCTAATATGTTGATTATTATAAGTAAATAGGGGTAGTCACTAAATACACACATGGACAAAATTGTTGGTACCCCTCTGTTAATGAAAGAAAAACCCGCAATGGTCACAGAAATAACTTGAATCTGACAAACGTGGTAATAAATAAAAATTCTATGAAAATTAACCAATGAAAATCAGACAATGCTTTTGAATTGTGGTTCAACAGAATTGTTTTAAAAAACAAACTCATGAAACAGGCCTGGACAAAAATGATGGTACCCCTAGAAAAGATTGAAAATAATGTGACCATAGGGACATGTTCAACCAAGATGTGTCCTCTAATTAACATCACAGGTGTCTACAAACTTGTAATCAGTCAGTCGGGCCTATTTAAAGGGTGACAAGTACTCACTGTGCTGTTTAGTGACATGGTGTGTACCACACTAAACATGGACCAGAGGAAGCAAAGGAGAGAGTTGTCTCAGTAGATTAGAAAGAAAATTATAGTCAAGCATGTTAAAGGTAAAGGCTATAAGACCATCTCCAAGCAGCTTGATGTTCCTGTGACTACAGTTGCAGATATTATTCAGAAATTTAAGATCCACGGGACTGTAGCCAACCTCCCTGGATGTGGCCGCAGGAGGAAACTTGATGAAGAATGGTAACAAAAGAGCCCAGAACAACATCTAAACACATTCATTGAGAACTCCAAGGCCAAGGTACATCAGTGTCAGATCGCACCATCCGTCGTTGTTTAAGCCAAAGTGGACTTCATGGGAGACGACCAATGAGGACACCACTGTTGAAAACAAATCATAAAAAAGCCAGACTGGATTTTGCCAAACTGCATGTTGACAAGCCACAAAGCTTCTGGGAGAATGTCCTATGGACAGACGAGACAAAACTGGAACTTTTTGGCAAGGTACATGAGCTCTATGTTCACAGACACAGAAATGAAGTATACCAAGAAAAGAACACTGTCCCTACTGTGAAACATGGAGGAGGTTCTGTTACTGTATGTTCTGGGGCTGCTTTGCTGCATCTGGCACAGGGTGTCTTGAATCTGTGCAGGGTACAATGAAATCTCAAGACTATCAAGGTATTCTAGAGAGAAATGTGCTGCCCAGTGTCAGACAGCTTGGTCTCAGTCGCAGGTCATGAGTCTTGCAACAGGATAATGACCCAAAGCACACAGCTAAAAACACCCAAGAATGGCTAAGAGCGAAACATTGGCCTATTCTAAAGTGGCCTTCTATGAGCCCTGATCTAAATCCTATTGAACATCTGTGGAAGGAGCTGAAACATGCCGTCTGGAGAAGGCACCCTTCAAACCTGAGGCAACTGGAGCAGTTTGCTCATGAAGAGTGGGACAAAATACCTGCTGAGAGGTGTAGAAGTCTCATTGACAGTTACAGAAATTATTTGATTGCAGTGATTGCCTCAAAAGGTTGTGCAACAAAATATTAAGTTAAGGGTACCATCATTTTTGTCCAGGCCTGTTTCAAGATTTTGTTTTTTAAAATAATTGTGTTGAACCACAATTCAAAAGCATTGTCTGATTTTCAGTGGTTAATTTTCATAGAATTTTTATTTATTACCACTTTTGTCAGATTCAAGTTATTTCTGTGACCATTGTGAGTTTTTCTTTCATTAACAGAGGGGTACCAACAATTATGTCCACAGCTGTAAGCTCTATAGCTTAAGCCTGCAACCTTTCAGTTATCTTGACTGTATTTTTTTTTTCCTTTGCTCGTTGACTTGTCTCCTTTGGGTGAACTGAATAATCTGAACTGAACTGAACCTTTAGGGCTCCTTTGTATTTGTTTACCTTGATGATATACTGATTTTCTAGTACTCCTTAGCAGAACACAAGGCACATGTTTGAGTGGTTCTCCAGCACCTCCTGGAGAATCAACTTTATGTAAAGGCAGAGAAATGTGAATTCCATACTCCCACCACCACCTTTTTGGAGTTCATCATTTCCAAGGGTCAGATTGAACCCCACCCAAGAAAAATCAAGTCTGTCATGGAATGGCCCGTTCCCTCCGCCCCTAAACAGCTGCAACCGTTCTTGGGGGTTGCTAATTTCAACCGGCGTTTCATCAGACACTACAGTTCTATTGCCCACCCACTCACCACCCTTACCTCCATTAAGTCCCTTTTTTGCTGGAACCTGGAGGCCACCGAGGCTGTCTCTTTGTTGAACGGTAAAATGGTAAATGGTAAATGGCATTCACTTATATAGAGCTTTTCTTCTCATCTAGGATGACCAAAGCGCTTTACAGATCCTGCAATCCACCCATTCACACACACATTCACACACTGATGGTGGCAGAGCTGCCATACACACAGGTGCTAACCAAGCCACCAGGAGCAAGGTGAAGACTCGATTCACTGACCATCGGGGCAACGGTCAGCCCCTCCTATGGCTACCATCTACAGAGCAACTGGCAATGCGAGTGGGCAAATCAGGAGCTGGAGGCCATGCTACTCTGCGTCACGGCATTGGATCCGTCCACATGGAGCACCTTTCTCCCATGGGTTGAATGCACCCATAATTCAGCCACCTCCGCTGCAACTGGGTTCTCCCCCTTTGAGGCCTCCCTTGGGTACAACCCTCCCCTCTTCTCCATCAGTGAAGAAGAAGTGTCTGTCCCGTCCATCGCAGCCCACATCACGCAGTGTAAGAGCTTCTGGAGGGACACTAAGGCTGTGCTGCTCCGTTCTATGGAGGAGAACTCAAGGTGGGCAAACAGGAAGAGGCGTCCTGCTCCTGCATACAAGGTCGGTCAGAGGGTATGGCTGTCTACTAGGAACTTCTCTCTCAAGACCAACTCCAGAAAATTAGCCCCCTGGTTTGTGTGTCCATTCACCGTCACGGCCATCATCAGTCCTCTTCAGTAAGGTTCAATCTACCTGCTTCACTCCAAGTCCATCCCTTCTTCCATGTCTCCCACATCAAAATTGTCTTCACCAGCTCACTTTGCCCCCCATCTAAGTCACCTTTGCCCCAAAGATGATTGATGGTGGCCTACTCTGTGCGGTCACACGCATCCTTGATTCCCATCACAGGGGCCGGTGTGTGTGTGTGTGGGGGGGGGGTCCAATTCCTGGTCAATTGGAAAGGCTATGATCCTGAAGAGTGATCATGGATCCCCAAATCATTTATTATTCAAGATTCAACATTCAAAGGCTTTATTATCATGTGCACAGTTAAGAAATGCAACATTTCCTGAGCAATGACATCCTTATTCTGCTCTCCAAATGAATGCCAAGGTAATAGATACACATCAGAACTAATAAGGTAATAACACACCTGATACTAATGAATACTAATAACACACACTAATAACACACATTAGGCAATTAGGACACCTTAATTCTAAGTACTAATACTATGAATGAATGAATGAATGAATTTATTTATGAATTAATTAATTTATTATATAATTATTATAATATATTATATATTATATTATATAATTATAATTTTATTATATAATTATTATTTATTATTATTATATCTAATGAATACTAATAACACACATTGGGCAATTAGGACAGTTAAAGCAGTTTAAGCAGTTAAACTAGAGGAAACAAGAAGAATGAAAATTGAAAATTCACTGGATGACTATAATGGACAATGGTATATTAATATCAAAGAGGATATGAACCTGAGATGGCACAAGCCTATATACAGTGTGCAAATGAGCAATGTACAAGTTAGCACCCAGTGTGAGAATTTCTCTGTAATGATAATACCCAGTACACTGTACAATGACAATGTAGCAGCAGAGATGATATGGACATGAGATGGGGTGAGACTATGCACACTACAGCTAGCGCTGTCCTGGGGCGCTGCCTCGATCCAGTGGAGGAGAAAAGAGAGAGAAGGGTGGTGGCTAAGCTGTCATCTCTGCTGGAGTCCGAGTCCCACCCCATGCAGGACACACTGAATGCACTGAGGAGCTCATTTAGCAGTAGGCTGTACTGCTAAATAGTAGGTGCGCGATCAAGAGGTTTCACAGGTCCTTCTTACCTATGGCTGTCAGACTTTATAACCTAACCAGGGCTGCTCGTAGAGGTCGTATTGAATGCACAAAACATAACAAATTTCCACAGTAATGGTCCCCTCAATTATACAACTAGGACAATATCAATTGCTACAGAGGGTGACATATAGGCTGATTCAAATAGGAAATATACTGTATGGGTATATATTCATACTATGCGGAGTAACTTAATAGACCGTTATGGTGTTTGTTTCATCTAGCTACAATACTCTGCACTGTGTATATTTCTGTGTACATATGTATATTCACTGGTCTTATTAGCTTATCTTCTGAATTATTGCTCTGAGTGTCGCTATCCCCATGTTTTTGCAATCCTGGAATTTCCCCATAGTGAGACTAATAAAGGCTTATCTTATCTTATCTTATCTTATTTAGCGTGACCTTGAGTTCCAATCTATAAAATCATTTTTTGCCAGGAATATTTAATATTTTTCTCTTTGCAGTGGATTTAACACATTATGGACGAATAAACTAATTCATATTCTTTCTCTCAAGACAGTATCCATTACTGAAGACATGGTTGAACTCTTGGGATGGACAATGTGGTTTCAAATGCTTTTATTGATATGATTTGATATATGTTGCTTTATTTTCAGTAAGAAATTAATTTTTGCATGCTTACTATCACAGATTAATTACAGTTACAATGTAGATACATTGGGTAAGGACCGAAAGAACAAGATCGCAGATACAAGCGGTTGAAATGAGCTTTCTCCATAGGATTGCTGGACTCACCCTCAGAGATAGGGTGAGGAGCTCAGTCATCCAGGAGAGGCTCAGAGTAGAACCGCCGCTCCTCCACATTGAAAGGAGTCAGTTGAGGTGGTATGGGCATCTGATTAGGATGCCTCCTGGACGCCTCCCACTTGAGGTGCTTCGGGCACGTCCCACTGGGAGGAGACCCTGGGGCAGACCCAGGTCTCGGTGGATAGACTATGTCTCTCAGCTAGTCTGGGAATGCCTTGGTATCCTCTCTGAAGAGCTGGAGCAGGTGGCGGGGGAGAGGGAAGTCTGGGCTTCTCTGCTTGAACTGCAGCCTCCGCGACCCGGACCTCCGGAAAAGTGGTAGAAGATGGATGGATGGATGGATGGATGTAGAGACATTGTATGTTCCCTTATTATTGAGTAGAAAATCTTAGTCCCTAAAGTTTAAGGAATTTATGCTTTATTCAGCAACATGTGTCTTAAGGAGGAATTGACTCTTCATATCAAAAGTCTCTATCTCTGCTCTGTGGGAGACCCCCACCTCAGAAACTTTAACTGACCAATAGAGCTCCAGGCTCCCTTGCATTTCCCTTTTTAGGTCGAGTTTATGACTTCTGCTGGAAAAAGAAGAAATGTAATTGGTTCAGCTCAGTTCCATCAAATTCAGTGAGATTCTACCACACCCGAAAAATAAAAAAAATAAAAATAAAAACTTTCCTTTGTTCAGGTTTTTGGAGTGGTGGTCAAGCTGTAAGGAGTCTTCTCTGCTTTTCCATTTTTTCTATCTTTTAAGTAGGCCCAGAGCCTGTCATGCTCTGTGTAAATTATTTTTCCTTTCTTTAAAGTTAATTTTTTTCTTATTTTAATTTTTTCTTTAAATTACCCTGAAGTAAGATTTTGTTTGCTTTTTTCTAAGCTTAAACCAATTCATTTTAACCACCAACATCAGAAGAAATGGATTTGTGGCATGTTTTTGCCTCAGCTTTGAATTTCTGATGGGACTTTGTCATGAACCTGGGTTTGGTGGTCCCAAACCCAATTCTGACCTGTGGCTATTTTGGCCCAGTTCTCTATATATTTTCCATCAGGTGCTTCAGGGAGTCCTTTGGGTCCTCCGCTCCATGACAGCTCGGACACGGCCCCTTCTCCTGTCAGTATCACCAGCTGTTCCGTATTATGGGTGTTTCACACACTTACACGCACACACTTCATTCACTCCCATTCACACGCTCAGACACTCACTCATACACACATGGTATCAATTATGTTCAGCCCATGCATCCTCACACCGGCGGTCTCTTCCCTCATTAGTATTATGATTACTTAAACACTGTGTTAGTAGGAAGAGACCACCAGAGCATTGCGCTTCATACACAGTAGCGTGTACCTTTGTGTATGCAAGCCGTCATTCCCTACAGAGTACTTTCTGCATGACTAAATTAATCTTCTCATCCACCGGACTGCACAGACTGCCCCGGATTGCTCCAGCACCGTAAGTTCATGTTTGCCTTTCTCTTCATGCCGACTGCAGTATAGCGGCACTAGGCATTCCCTCCCTTGGGCTGCTGAGCATCCAGGAGGCGTCCCTGTATGTCTGGTGGCCTCATTATCATCATTCCAACTCTCTGTATAATTGTAACTGTTTGCTGGACTTGTTATTTTGGGGTTTATGTTAATTAAACACACAAGTCTACTCCTGCATATGGGTTTATCATTCCTCCCTCAGTGCGCTGCGTAATGGTGCACAAGGGTTCATAACAGCACTTTGTACAATAAACCATTTCCTTCTTCAGTGCATAAGAAAAGACCTCGCCCAGGTTGCTGAAGAACAGCCAGATTGCAATCTTAGGAGTATGGCCTTGTTGGAGAATCTGTCTATCAGCCTCTCCATCAACAGAATCCACAGACATCCAGATGAATCAAAGTTGGCATGTGGGGGCCCTGCTGCCACCAGGGATGTGATCTGACTCTGTGGCTGATGGTCTGTTGTTTAATTTAAACTTAATTCTTCAGAATATTCCTGGTATAAGTTCTTTAAACTTAATTTCATACAAACCCCCATCAGAAGTTCAAAATGCATTTTGTCCTTTCATTAATTTACGTTCTTTATCAGAGAAACACCAATTTTCCCTTTTTAATAAATAGTTAATCATCATTTTCTTCATAAAGTTGCATCCACTTTTCTTAACCAATGCTATTTTTCCAGTATTCTGACAAATCAAACTATGGTTTATTTGGTTCCACAAATGCTTGATTTATAAGTAACTCAGTAATTGTTACGTGTGGCCCTCGCGAGCCACACAAAGAGAGCCGAGGGCGAGCCAGTGAGTTGCGATGTTTTATTAATAATAGGGAACAGGGGATAAGGAACACGGCCTCGTGGGCCAAAAGGCACAAATACTCATACAGTGGTACACTCACAAGTAATGTAGAATGACGAGTAGAGGACTGGCGCCGGGCGTGGGGGTTCCAGCCTTCAGTGTGCTAAGTCGCAGCCCCGAATGATCGGAGCTGCTCCTTCTTATACTCATTAGCAGCGCCTCAGCTGATAAGGGTTGATTAGACTCCAGCCGTCCCGTAACTGACAGCTGGGAGCCCGCTGAGACGCTGTCACAGAAAGAACAGGGCTGAGGGAATATGGTCTGAGCGCCGGATGACACGGCGTCTCATTCACGTGACACAGCCCCCCCCTCACGGTCGGACTACGAACGACCCATACCATCCAAGACCCCCCCCCCACCTAGGGTGGGCGGATGGGGCGCAGGTCAGGAGAGACAGAATCAGAGGGGAAGAAAAAAAAACGACAATAACCCAATACAGAGTACCAATGGAAACCCAAACACAATACTCCGTTAAAAAAAAAAAAAAAAAAAAAAAAAAAAAAAAAAACAGAGAAAGGAAAAAGAACAGACAATAAACCAATATCGAGTACAAGGGAAAAACCCAAACAATATACTCCACAAAATACAACAAGAAAAAAACCCAGAGAAGGAAAGGAAAACAGGCAATAAACCAATATAGAGTACAAGGGAAAACCTAAACACAATACTCCATAAAATACAACGAGGGAGAGAAAAAAACCCAGAGAAAGGAAAAAAAAAACAATCGACAATAAACCAATACAAAGTACAAGGGGGAAAAAACCCAAGCACCATACTCCAAAAAAAATACAACATGGGAAAAAAAAACCCAGAGAAAAGAAAGAAAACAGACAATGAACCAATATAGAGTACAGGGAAAAAACCCAACACAATACTCCAAAAAATATAACACGAGAGAGAAGACCCATTCAGGCAGAGGAAAATTGCGGAGATAACAGCCCAACACACAGGGAAAAAAACAAAACAAAAAAACACAATACCCCATAAACCATGTACAGGTCAAACAACGAAAATCAACCCCGGGGCCTCCCAAAATGAAAGGAGAACTCCCAAGGGCGAAAATTAACCATACAGCCATCCCTCACACAGGAGGGGAAACCCCCCCAAAAAAATCACGCTAAACGCGGAACAAAAAATAACAGCTTAGCTGTACCCACCCAAACATAAGCACAGCAAAAGACATTCAGTTCGGGGGGTCTCCCTGCACCCAGCGTCCATTCCGCTAACGAGGGTGAAGGGAACAGTTCCGGAGGCCTACCCGAACCCCAGGCCAGAAAACACAGTTCCTCAGGAGACCGAACCAGATGGCCGAACAGAAAGCCTAGCGGGTCAGGCGGCCGCAAAAGCGAGCCGAACGGGCACGGCAGGCCTTCTGGCGGCCGACCCGCATCGCTCAACCACCAGGCCCGTAGGGGAGAGGGAGAGGTCCAAACGGACCCCGGTGGAAGAGGCTTGGGGGAGAGCTGATGACGAGGAGGTCCAACGACAGACGGCAGGGAATCAGCAATTCCCTCACCGGACCTGGACACCGCTGGTGCAGAACCCACGTCGGACCCCGATTGGTCCGGCGCCGCACCAGAACCGACCTCCGACGTCGAACCTGGACCCTCCGGCACCACAAGTGATGGCAGCTCCTCGCCGGCGACCCTGGGAGAAGGCTCAGGAGAGAAAAGAGAACCGGGATCAGGATCACCGGCAGCGCCAGAACCCGGTGAGATAAGCTCGGACGCAGCGGACGGCTGCCCCCAGCTCATCTCCCCTAGAGAAAGGCCAAAGTGCTCTAAAGTAAGGAGAAGAAAGATGAGATAGAGCACTTGCCTGATCTCGGGTTCTGACGCCGTCCAGGACTGCGAAGATCCGGGATCCAACATCAGGAGGTCGTCGTCAGGCTCCCACTCAGCTGCGTCGGGCTCCGCAGCTGGCATGATGGACAGCGCAGCTTGTGATTCCTCCGGCACCGGTGTCCACACCGACAGCCCATACAGCGTGGTGGCAGGAGAACCTCGTCCCGCTGGACCGGACCGCTCCTCCGTAGAGACCCGGGGATGCTTGGTCGTCGGCGTTGACTCCACGTAGCAATCCGCCTTCCTCCTCCGTTCATGGCGTAGCTGCGGAACCAGAACCAGGCTGTCCAGAACCACAGGCCCCCTCCTCATCCCACAACGTCGGCCTGGCGCCGGGGACCACTCAGCGGAGGGAGAAACAGAGGGTGCAGGATTAATGACTAAAGCTACAGCAGGTGGTGGGAGTTCGGGGAGCTGCGAACCCCGAACTCCACCTCCAGGAGTTTGACAGAGCAAATCACTAGGTGGATGTGAACTAACTGGGACTTGCCTGTCTCCTGGAGGCTGGATGGTGCCTGCTGCAGTGGACGTTGCTCCTCCCTTTCCCCGCCGGGCGGTAACGGAGGACCCCCCGAGATGACGTTGGGGAGCCGCTCGTGTTGATTCCAGGAGAGGGCTTGCCAGGTCGGGATTCCGGGCACACATAGCAGCCGGGGAGCGCGTCGAGGAGGAGGGGGTGACAGCCGAGATGAGCCGGCCCCGAAGTGCTGGCGTGACAGCGGAGGGGAGTGGCTCAGGAGACGAGGCTGCGGAATCTCCTCTCAGACGAGGCGTAGGAGTGACAGCTGCGTGGGAGGAAAAGACCTTGCGGCAGCCCAGAACTGGATCCGGACGGGGTTCATGCTGAGACGGTTCGGCAATGTGACGACGGCTATTCCCAGGGGGCGAGGCGAAGGAGAGACCCGGGAATCGCTGCTCCTGAGCGGAGACCGAGGCGAGGAGGGCGTCGAACTCGGGGTAGTCTCGCAACCCTGGACTCCTCTCCACCAATCTTACCGCCACCGCCACATGCTTCATGATGGAAGACAGGTGCACAGCGGAGCTAGCAGCAGCCACTCGGTCCCGGACCTTAATAGCTGTCAGCTGCAGATCTTCCGGGGGAATCCCGAGTGATGTCGTGCTGAATGGGGAAAGCCCTCTGGATGGCGCGAACTCCCGGGCTGGAGTAGAGGCAGGAACGGGATCCCGAAGCGAAGGGTGACGTCTCCTCCTCTTCGGCTTCCTGCCGGGATTTCCTTCCAACCCACGGAGCTCCTCTCGCTGTGCAGCGATGGCGTCCCTCCTGGCACAGACCTCAGGATGGTTGGAATAGCGAGGGAGGCTGTCCAGGAGATTCTCAGCATAGTCTAGATGCCAGCATCTTTCGTTGGAGGTGTTGTACAGGGTGGCGGTGAAGAGCGTCCCGTCGACATCCTCCAAGATGGCCGTCAGCTCGTCGCCCTGGTGCCGAACGTGACTCCTGGGAGACGGCATGCTTAAAGAGCTGACACCCAGACTAGAAGGCACAAGTCCAATGGCAAACTCACGGCCACCGGCAACTCGTTCGGCTGCGACTTACTGTTACGTGTGGCCCTCGTGAGCCACACAAAGAGAGCCGAGGGCGAGCCAGTGAGTTGCGATGTTTTATTAATAATAGGGAACAGGGGATAAGGAACACGGCCTCGTGGGCCAAAAGGCACAAATACTCATACAGTGGTACACTCACAAGTAATGTAGAATGACGAGTAGAGGACTGGCGCCAGGCGTAGGGGTTCCAGCCTTCAGTGTGCTAAGTCGCAGCCCCGAATGATCGGAGCTGCTCCTTCTTATACTCATTAGCAGCGCCTCAGCTGATGAGGGTTGACTGGACTCCAGCCGTCCCGTAACTGACAGCTGGGAGCCCGCTGAGGCGCTGTCCCAGAAAGAACAGGGCTGAGGGAATATGGTCTGAGCGCCGGATGACACGGCGTCTCATCCACGTGACAGTAATAGTCTATAATGCCACTGGATTTAATGGCATTATAGACCATTACTATCATGGGCATATGGAGTTATTGTTTATTTTTTTTTTGTCCATCTTCCTGATTTTCAGCCGACATGAACTCACAAGGTTTTTTTTTTTTTTTTTTTTAGACTGATTCATAATTGGTACAAATAAAGAATTGTTAATAAATTGTCCATTATCTGGACTGGTGCCCTATGAGGATCGGATTGTAATGAAAATAAATCTTCATTCCTATTCACATTCATATTTTTATTAATACTTGTACCAACATTAAAATGCCTATATGGAGGAGGGAACTCTGTGGCGGCGCCTTGCATGGCAGCGGCCCTCTGATTGTGCACTTGGGATGTGTGTGATTTACACTGTAGATAGGTGTAGCATCATCTCACTTTGGCTCAGCAATAATTATTCTCCTGCTTAAAGACATTTTTGTTTCATCCAGGAATAACGCAAATAAATGGATTTTCTTCCTCCAGGCCACAGCTGAAATCCCCTTTTTTTTTGTTAAAACCAGCCTAAGGAATTTCCCCCAATGTCCGGCTTCACTTTTATTGCCCCCATAAAACATGCAACAGATCCACACTCAGCTAATTTCCTTAAACTGTGGACATGCTGGATTTAACTAGTGAACTTTAAAATACATTATTACAAACTCAATTCTAAACCTTCATTCTTTTCAGAACTATGAAAATGCAGATGGACTCTGATGTTTTTGATGTGGAAAATAATGTGTGAAATGCATTAATCTGTGATTTTATATATATGCATGTTAATGTTTTAAATGAATGTTTATTTCTGCATGTTGATTTAGAAGCACTGCTTATAAGATACACTAAGGTTAGTTTAGTTATACATAAGTGTGTAACAGTACATTCCAATGTATTTAAAACTGTGTATTCCTGTAGACTGATATCACGTGTCACCAGTCTTCATAGAACCCCAGCTTCTTCATCCTATTGGTCTCTCACAGACAAGGCCTGTTATTGGACTAAAGGTTCATCGAGCCCGCCCACGAAGGACTCTCATTGGCTGAGATCCCGGAAGCCCGCGGAACATAAATAGCAGAGAGATCCCGGCTTCAGTCTCTTTTTTTTTCGCCTCTTTTTCGTCAGCCCCTCTTCTGCTCTGGACGCTCCCCTCTTTTCCCCGGATTTCTTTCCGGCTGCTCGCTTTTATCTGATCTCCTCCATTGTCTACACCCAGCAAGGAAGAACAAAGGACCGTCTGACCATGTGTCGCTTTTCTGAACACAGAGCAGATAACTCGTAATTTATGTAACTTTGTATTTTCTTTTTCTCTTAAATACCTAGGAATTCCTATTTCTTTGAGCTCAATTCTTAATCGGAGTTAAACTCCAATTTTTATTCATCACTTTTTCTTTGTTAAACTTTCTGTAAAACCACTGTTTGTTTTGTTTATATGTAAACTTTAATCTTGACTTTATTTTATAATATTTTTCTTGACCAAGCACCCACCAGAAGCTACTATTTTTATCTAAAGTCCGAAGCCTTTTTAATTTGAGATCGGATTAGATATCTTTTAATTATTATCGAAGACCTCTTGAAGACGCAGCTTCCACGTCACGTGCAGCTGAGGAATCAACGCGCAGCTGTCCCACATCGTGCTGAAGAAGCATCGACACCATCTGGCTAGAACCCGTTTCAACTGTGGGTCATACGGCCAAAATCCAGCCTCCTTCGACCGCTTGAATTTAAAGGTCGAACTGTGGATGCTGAAATATCTGCGGGCAGATATTTCCCCTAACATCCACGAAATCTTGGGCTGAGGACGACGACAGAACTATCATCGACCGAGGAGCACGTGAGCTGCAAACTTTAATTCCACTGCTGAATTAACATCTGAGGTTCGGTAATAATTTGTATATCTAATCAGATGCAAATTAAGAAGACCTTAACATAACTCTTCTTTTCATTAAAATTCCGTTTTTATTTTCTTAAGATTAATTTAGGACTTTTTCATAATTAGCAAACTTTCTCCATAAATTTGCGTTTTTTTTTTATATAATCTGTTAACTCAAACTGATAGAAATTCATTTCTCAGTTTAACCCTGGTTCCGAAAATATTGACATTGTTAATCTATCATTTACAAGATTGATTTTATGAAAGGAAATTACTGCAATGTCTGTTAATCATTTCGTTTAATAAATGTTTAAAAATGAGAGAAGTTGTTGGGAATTTATTTCATTCTGAGTCTGTTTCAAGCCCAGGTATCGAATTCACAGAAAATTTTTGAGACTGATTATTGATTAATTTATTGAGTGATCAAACAGGTATAAAGTGAAATTAAAGATCAAATTGCTTCTTAAAGATAGAAGCTGGTGCCCCTTACGAGTGTTAACTTTTCTGATGTATATGAAATGAGATTTGAGCTCAGATTCCAATACATCAATATAAATTAAATAATTCATACCTGATCATATTTATTATTTATTAATATTCCATATTTCCGTTACATAGGTAAAACACAATCTCGTTCTGCTGTACATGATTGGTTGTACGGTTGAATGACAATAAAGGGTGATTTAATTTGATTTAATTTAATTTATAAACCCATAAATCCGCTACACTTATCTTATCTTATCTTATCTTATCTTACTGTGCAAGTGAGCAATGTGCAAATTTAGAAACCAGTGTGTGAATTCCTATTTACAAAGCTGTGCCAGGGTTTGTTATTTATTCAGGAGTCTGATGGCAGTGGGAAAGAACACATTTTTTAGTCTAGATGTCCTGCATTTCACACTTCTGTACCTCTGGCCTGAGGGTTGTAGCGGATTTATGGATATATTAGTGTTGGTACAAGTATTAATGCAAATATGAATGTGATTAGGAATGAAGATTTATTTTCATTACACTCAGATCCTCGTTAGGGCACCAGTCCAGATAATTGGACAATTTTATAAACAATTGTTTGGGTTTTTTTTGCAACAATTATGAATCAGTCTAAAAAAAACAAAACAAAAACAAAAACAAAAACAAAAAACCTTGTAAGTTCTTGTCTCTGATGAGCAAGAAGATTAACATGAAATCAAACAATAACTCCCATATGTCTTTCAAAAGTTTAATAAGAAATGTCAGAATAGGTTAACATATATGTACAGTATAACTTTAACACAGAGAATTCAGCAAGTATCATGGGCATTTTTTTTGGACTTATTTTTGTACCCGTAGGTAGATTTTTTTTGCAGTCTGGTGACAAGCCACCAGCTGCCGGTCGCTGCGTGCGCAAGCGCCCCTTAACTCCCTAACCTGCATGTTTTGGCATGTGGGAGGAAACCGGAGAAATCCCGGAGTAAACCCACGCAAACACGGGGAGAACATGCAAACTCCACACAGATCACTGTTGGCCGGGGGCAGGGATCGAACCCACGATCTCATGATTCCCGCGATCCCCCGGCCGAGGGTAAAACTGTGCTGCCGCGGTGCTAACCACTGCGCCACCGTGCAGCCCCGGGCATTATAGACTATTACTGAGTTACTTATGAATCAAGCATTTGTGGAACCAAATAAAGCACAGTTCTCAGTATAATGGAAATTGGAAAACCATAAAATAGTATTAGTTAAGAAAACCAGATGCAATTTTATGAAGAAAATGATAATTAACTATTTATAAAAAGGGAAAATTAGTTTTACTCTGAAAAAGAACATGAATTAATGAAAGAACAAAGTGCATTTTGAAATTCTGATGGGGTTTTGGATGAAATTAAGTTTAACGAACTTATACCAGGAATATTCAGAAGAATTAAGTTAAATTAAACAACAGATCATCAGCCACAGACTCATTGAGTCCCAGTAGGTAGCAGGTGGGTCCAGTGGATTGTTTCAACTGGACCAGCTTCTGGTCCAGGTTCTGTTGGGAGGCTGTCAGACAGACTCCTTACCACTGTTATGGCCTGCTCCAGAGATCACAAAGGCTGTCCTTCAGCAAGCTGGGCGAGGTCTTCTTATGCACTGAACAAGGAATTAGTTTATTGTGCAAAGTCCCATCAGAAAGTCAAATTAGGACAAAACATGCCACAGACCAATTTCTTCCGATGTATGTAGCTTGAATGAATTGGTTTAAGCTTAGAAAAAAATCAAACAAAATCTTCTTGCATGGTGATTTAAAGAAGAAAGATTAAAATACAGTAAGTGAAAATGCGGACTTTACAGAAAAGAAAAAGAATTTTTCTCAGAGCATGACAGGCTCTGGGCCTACTTAAAGATAGGAAAAAGAAATAGGAGAGCAGAAGAGGCTCCTTATAGCTTGACCAATGCCCCAAAACTCTGAACAAAGGAGAGTTTTTTTTCTAGGTGTGGCAGAATCTCACAGAATTTCATGAAATCTGAGCTGAACCAATTACATTTGAGCTTCATTCAACAAATGTTATAAACTCGACCTAAAAAGGAAAATGCAGTGAAGTCTGGAGTTCTATTGGTCAGTTAAGTGCAGCTATGATGGGGGTCTTCCCCAGAGCAGAGATAGAGACATTTGATATGAAGAGTGAAATCCTCCTTAAGACACAAGTTGCTGAATAAAGCATAAATTCCTTAAACTTTAGTGACTAAGATATCCTACTCAATAATAAGGGAACATACAATGTCTCTACATTGTAACTGTAATTAATTTTTGATAATAAGCATGTAAAAATTAATTTCTTTGAATTTGAATATGGACAAATCTAAAAATTATAAAATTGTCTTAAATATACTAAAGTATATTGTGTATTCACTTGAGTGCGGCTCGAGTGGTTGCTGAAGCAAAAACCCGAGTATGGCAGGAGTTCGGTGAGGCCATGGAACAAGACTTTCGGTCGGCCTCGAAGAGATTCTGGCAAACTGTCCGGGGGCTCAGGAGGGGAAAGCAGCTCCCTGTCCACACTGTGTATGGTGCGGATGGGGCACTGTTGACTTTGACTGGAGATATCATCGGGTGGTGGAAGGAATACTTTGAGGATCTCCTCAATCCCACTGATATGCCTTCCACAGAGGAGGCAGGGTTTGGGACGAGGGGGATGACTCGCCTATCACAGAGGCTGAGGTCGCCAAGGTAGTTAAAAATCTCCTTGGTGGCCGGGCCCCGGGGGTGGACGAGATTCGCCCTGAGTACCTCAAGGCCCTGGATGTTGTTGGGCTGTCATGGTTGACACGCCTCTGCAACATTGTGTGGAGGTCAGGGGCAGTGCCTTTGGCATGGCAAACCTGGGTGGTGGTTCCTCTCTTCAAAAAAGGGGACCGGAGGGTGTGCTCCAACTTTAGAGGGATCACACTCCTCAGCCTCCCTGGGAAGGTCTATGCCAAGGTACTGGAGAGGAGAGTCCGGCCGTTGGTCGAACCTCGGATTCAGGAGGAGCAATGTGGTTTTCGTCCTGGCCGTGGCACATCGGACCAGCTCTTTACCCTCTCGAGAATTCTCGAGGGTTCGTGGGAGTTTGCCCAACCAGTTTACATGTGTTTTGTGGACTTGGAGAAGGCATTTGACCGCGTCCCTCATGGTTTTTTGTGGGGGGTGCTTCGGGAGTATGGGGTATCGGGCTTGTTGTTACGAGCTATTCGGTGTCTGCACGACCATTGTGAGAGTTTGGTTCGTATTGCCAACACTCGGTCGGAGTCATTCCCAGTGAGAGCTGGACTCCGCCAGGGCTGCCCTTTGTCACCGATCCTGTTCATAATTTTTATGGACAGGATTTCTAGGTGCAGCCAGGGATTGGAGGGTGTCATGCTTGGTGACCACAGGATCTCATCTCTGTTGTTTGCAGATGATGTCCTGTTGGCTTCATCCAGCAATGACCTACAGCTCTTGCTGGGATGGTTTGTCACTGAGTGTGAAGCGGCTGGGATGAGAATCAGTACCTCCAAGTCCGAGTCCATGGTCCTCAGCCGGAAAAAGGTGGATTGTCCTCTCTGGGTTGGGGACAGGCTCCTGCCCCAAGTGGAGGAGTTTAAGTATCTCGGGGTCTTGTTAACGAGTGAGGGGAAAATGGAGCGAGAGATTGACAGACGGATTGGAGCCGCATCTGCAGTGATGCGGATGTTGTACCGGTCTGTTGTGGTGAAGAGAGAGCTTAGTTCTAAGGCAAAGCTGTCGATTTACCAGTCAATCTACGTTCCTACTCTCACCTATGGTCACGAGCTTTGGGTAATGACAGAAAGAACAAAATCGTGGATACAAGCGGCTGAAATGAGTTTTCTCCGTAGGATTGTTGGACTCTCCCTCAGAGGTAGGGTGAGGAGCTCAGTCATCCGGGAGAGGCTCAGAGTAGAACCGCTGCTCCTCCACATTGAAAGGAGTCAGTTGAGGTGGTATGGGCATCTGATTAGGATGCCTCCTGGATGCCTCCCACTTGAGGTGTTTTAGGCATGTCCCACTGAGAGGAGACCCAGGGGCAGACCCAGGACTCGGTGGAGAGACTATGTCTCCCAGCTGGTCTGGGAACGCCTTGGTATCTTCTCTGAAGAGCTGGAGCAGGTGGCGGGGGAGAGGGAAGTCTGGGCTTCTCTGCTTGAATTGCTGCCTCCGCGACCCGGACCTCCAGAAAAGCGGTAGAAGATGGATGGATGAATATTGTGTATTCATGCAGACTCAAAAATTCTGTGTACCCAAGTCAAAAAAATTAATAAAAATTATGTGATTTTTACATACTTGAGGTTAATGTTTAAACTAAGTGATACTGGGGTAACTCAAGGCAGTTCAAATTGGATTGGTTTCGCTGGACTAAACAATGGTTCCACAGATGTCTGAGCCATAGGGTGTTTGAGACCTTTGGTCTGGAAAACTGGGTGAACATGGAAGTGTTTACTGAAAAGCTAATGTTTCTTGCTACCTCTGGGAGTATCATAGACACCAGCTGTGTGTGAGCATAGTTAACCTTTAACACGAAGAGCAACAAGTTCAAGACCTTGTTGAGATTGATTGAAGCTTCGGAGCAAACAGTCAAAACCAACACAGTATCTTGCAAAGTTTTGGTAATGGTTTTTGGTTCAACTACCTGGTGTTTTGGTGTAGCGATGTTGACCGAGTTAACAGTGGACGTGCTAAGGCTAACAAGAAGCCCTAACAATGAGACCTAAGGATTGTTGACTTTTTGTCTTGGCTCTGCCCAGTTCTGACTGGGTGACCGTAGGCGTGATTGCTAGGTAGAGGGCTAGACTGAAAAACAGGAGGGACATCATCCTGGCAAACAAATAGAAGTGACTGATTTTAATCTTATCCTCCTTGTTATTTTTTCTTTAGACACCTGAGTGGCAGATGAAAATTATTCTCAGAGGTGGGACAATTTCTTTTAGAGATAGAACTCTAAACCTTAGATAGTTTATCACCTTTAATGGGAATTTTAATGTTGTTAGCTCAAGCTAATGGTATTAGATGTTTTGTGTGTACTATTTGACAATAGTAAGTTGATTGAAATTGATTAGAATTTTACAGAGGTCTTTAAGATTAGTTTAAGGGATAATATGATTTTAATTTACTCTTTTTTTCTTTTCAAAGTTTTGATGCAGTTGACTGATTGGTTTGGAGAAATGCGACTGAGTGTACCTGAGGCTAATAGTTACATAGCTAACGGTTATTTCTTGGACGTAGGCCTGATTTTAATCTTATTTATGGACTTACTGTGACAGTATTGTACCCGACAAGTCCCATGGGATTTTGTTAAAGTTTACTCTGATTGTGATAGGCCCATTTGAAAATGGGGTCCTGGATTTGGTACTTAAGTGGCCAAAGTTTGTTGTTGACAACGTGTGGATTCATCCACCCGGGAAGGAATTTAGGAGTGATTTTCCCTGCCTGTAGGTTGATTTGTTGTGTTTGCGGTACAAATGTGTAGTGGAAGACCTTGTCCCCCCCCCCCCCTTCCTTGAGGTTTGCCATGGGAGGCTTTTTGGACGCTGTACGCTTTGTGTTGTTTGGCAGATCGGTCCAAGTGTTTTTGAAATGTGGCCTTGGGAGCACTGGACATCGTTTTAACGTTTCTGTGTTCTGCAGCTGGAATATTATGGACGTAGGCAGTCATCACCCCCTTCTGGTTTCGAGGAACTATGAGCGGTGGCGATGATTGTTTGTCGGAAGCAGGAATACGCTTGCCATTGTGTAGCTGCAGAGAAGGTCGCATTGCAGGAAATATTTTCTATGTCTGTATATTCAAGAAATTTGACATGGGGGGGGCGCGTGTACGGTGTGGTCTGACCAGAGTTTGACGGTTTTATGGACCATGGAGTCAGGGGCTTGAGTAGATGCATGCCTAGTGTTCGTAAAAGTTGGGTCCACCGATGCAGATCCGTTAGGTTGCAGAGGGTCCGGGGAGCCGGTTGATTTGGCCCCTGTGACCGCGCAGGCCGCAGGGGTGGGTGGGTGGGTTTCAGAAGGTGACACCAACGTTGAGTCAAAGGTACCAAGTGGGCCATGTGGAGCTTTTTTCTTGGCCATTGAGTTCCCAAGGTCTTTCAATTCCTTGTCTTGACCTTGTGTTTGAAGGTGACCTTTGACTTCTTGAGGACAGTGTTCACCTCAGTTTTTATGGTCGCTTTCAAGCAGTTTCAGTTGTTCCAACAGTGCGAATTGTGTGAGACTCAGGGTGTCCGAAATGTCAAGAACAAAGCACTGTGATTCAGTTGTCCTTGGTAGGTATAATGGGTGATGGTGTTGAGTTTGAGCCCATAGTTTGAGATTCTTGAAGTCAATCAGTGGCTCAAAGCGATTCAGTAGGTCTTTGCCAACGAGCAATGGAATGGAGTCAAGTTTTGACACATAGACCGGATGTGTCAAGGTCATGGGACCAATGGTGACTCTGATTAGTGACACGCCCGACAGAGTAGTGTTAGTGAGCGCGTATGGTTGAATGGCTAATGAACAAGGTTCCAGTTTTAAATCCTTGTGAGCATGTTTAGCAGCAACACGTAGTTGATCAAAAAGATTGTGTGACATGAGAATGATGTCAGCGGCAGTGTCTAAAACAGCATCCTGACACATTATGTCTTCAAAGGTCAGTGGAAGATAGAATTTTTGTGCCACCCCCCTCTCGTTTAAATCACACAGAAATTGTGGAACCGGTGGTTTGACACAGATTTGTGAAATGTTGTTTTTGGAGGAGTGGTCTTTGGCTTGTGGTTGGGCTGCCAGAACTGCACTGGACTGCATTGGGTCCTTTGGTTCTTCTCCATTTGTAGGAGGGGTTCTCTTTTTGCCTTTTCTTCATTGTTTCAAGTGTTTGTTCTGAGTTGGCATAGCTGTGATAGCTAGGATGTCAGCAGTTTCATTTTCTTTGTTGTTCTGAATCTTCGCTAGGAGATGTTTGAGAGCTTCTATATCTTCTCTACTGAGAGTAGGGGTTTCTTTCTTCTTCCAAGGCTTCTGATTAGTCTCTGCTTCTGAGCTTCTGTGATGAGGTGGAGGAGACCATTTGCCACGGTTACGCGTGTGTTCGTATTGGTATCTGTCATCTTGAAACTCCATACCATATTTTCGTGATCTATCTGGTAAATTTGGCCTATGGCGGTAGTCAGGCTTTCGCGAAGTTGGTCCTGAATGGGATCCAGAGGACCTAGTTTGGTTTTGACCTTGATGAGGTCGGTTGGGGAAAAGTCTCGGATTTTCATGTGATCGTGGTGTAGGATACGGAGTAGGGTGAGGGGCTCCTTCCACCAGGGTGTTAGAAGCAATGCTGATAGCTAGCATGGTGGCAGGCTCAATGTGCTTGCTGCGGCTTTTTTGCTGTTTTTGGAACACATAATGTGTGAACTGTCTCAGCTTACTTATTGAGCTTGACTTTTGGTTAGCTGTAACTCCAAGGTGGTGACTCACAGTGGGGTCGAGGTTCTGGATGAAGACAGTCTTAAATTTGTGGTCTTCTTCCATCCCTGGTGTATTTTGAGATCCTACACATGCAAGAAGTCACTGGTAGTAGGCCTGTGTAGCCTCTGAGTGACCTTGCTTCACAGCCAGGGCTGCGATAGCCCTGATTGTAGGCAGTCGTTGGAGAATTCCTTTTTGATCGCTTTGCAGAGTCGCATGTATTCCATCCCGATGTCTGTTGGCTATCTGTCTATAAATTTTGATACCAACCTGTTAGATGTTAGTTTAATCAAATAGATGTGATCATCGACCGTAGCATCAGGGTGCTTACGCAGGTAGTAGTCAACGTCTTGTAAATAGGCTCTGGTATAAGGTGAACCGGTAGCGCCGGGATCAAATTTCATGAGATTTTGCGCAATCTTGTCAACGTCGCAGTCTGAAGGGGCGCACACACGCTCTCTACGCAATTGTCCATACTCGAAACATGAATCGAGCCATGGGGCACGGTGGAAGTCCCGGTCTGGTGAGATGCATTCTCCTTTCGGCCTACCCAACCTGTTCAGGATTCGTGGCCTCGGCTGGGGAGCAGCCAGAGTTTCTGGAGGTCGTGGAAGTGAATATGGTCTTGCTTCCTTTTGTTGTTGGTATTCCTTCACTTCTTCTTTTAAATCTTTTAGATTTTGATGTGCCTCCCGTAGAAACAGTTGACATTCTTTGTAGTCAGACTTCACATTTTCAAGTTGCCCTTCGACTCTTCTGAGTTCCTTCTTCGTGTCCTAAAGGGCATCTTCAAGTTCACTGTTCTCTTTGCGAAGGAAGTTGTTGTCCTTAGTCAACCGTTGCTTTTCTGGTTTTGCCTGGTTTAAATGTCATAACATGTTATCAAGTTTAGCTTGAGTATCGTCATTTTCATTTCGAGATTGTCCCAGTTTCTTCTTTAATAATTTGTTCTCTTCCTGGAGAGAGAAGGTTGTTGACTGTTGACTCCTTAGCTCATTCTCAGAGCATAACTCTTTATCTTCAGCTTCTTCTTCTTCTTTTAGATTTGATTGGTGGTTGGCATCCAGCTTAAAGATGCATTACCACCATTGACTTGATTATCATCACTCTATACTGTATGTTTGTATAAAGAGTTCTTATAAGGAGTTCTGAACAACTCCTTATGTGAGAAAAAAATTATCTGTCCTTGGTCTGCATCCTTTCGAGGGCGTCTCTTTAGCTTCAGCTACTTTTAATCTCACAACTAATGCTATTGTGAACTTTCCCAATGCGCTGGGAAGATTCTTCATTTTTAGTGGGTTTTCTGCATAATCGTCCAAAAGTTCTTCAGTGAGTTGCTTCAGATCTTCGGGCTGTGTTTTCTTGACCTGTGTTGTGAAGCTAGATATAAAATCAGCAGAAGTCCATTCTTCCAATGTTACTTTAAGGTCATCCAGTTCGGTAAATTGGTCGGTTGTTTGTAGACCCGCCATGTTTTACTGTTGTTTACCAGTTAGCTTAAAAATTAACTTGTTGGTTGAAGCTAAATTTGTTAGTCAAGGGTTAACCTTGATTGTTATTTTATATTAGTGATAATTATAAGTTCTTTTTTTTAGAACTTGTTCCAACTTACAGGCTTGTAAGAAGGAAGATAGTTGTTGAAACTGTATTTTGATTTCAAGTTTAAAACTTGTGTGGATTGACTTCTTTACTTAAATTTTCAAAGTCTAGTATTGGAATTTTCATCAGTAACTAGCATTGGAATTTTTTGTTGCATGTCACTTTAAAGTAATGATTTTATTTGCAAAAGGGGTCTACAAAAAAAAACAAAAAAACCAGAAAAGGTTCAATTCTTCAGAGATTTAAGGTTATAAGTTTTCACTTTCTCTTAAAGTTAAGGCTTTCTGTTGTGATCTCCTTGTGCGCTTTTACACAGTGCACTGAGGAAAGAATTAAAACCCACTTGCAGGAGTAAGTTGTTCCAAATAAGGGAGAAACAATATCACTTCAGAGGAACATGTATATTTCAAAAACCTTCAGTGAGAACTACCACCAAGCAACACTGTGTTTCAGTGCAAGGAGTCAGATTATGGAACGATTTTGGACCTGAATTAAAATCATGTACAACGCTTGGACAATTTAAACAAAAACTAAAGGAAGAAATACTCCAAACATATATACAAGATGACATGTAAAATCACATAAGGATTGTTATATCCAGTCTGCGTTGTGTTGTAGCTTAGTTTTTTTGTCACATCTTGTCTTAGCTATGTTCTGAATTGTAATCACTCTTGTTTTGTTTTCTTTTGAATTCTTGGATGGAATATGGGTGGGCAATATAAGCTGCGGCTTCAGCCATCACCCATTTCGGATAACTTATGTTGAACTGTATAATCAGAGGAGTTATTGTCTAATTTGACCTTGTTGGATTTTCTTCCCCCTTTGTTATATTATTCTGTTTCTTTTAATCTGTACTTTTATCTATCCAAAATAAAGATTCATTCATTCATAAGTTGTGTATATTTATTAACAGGGCGAGGTTAGACAGTTCAAAACAACATATGTGAAGCTCAGGACATTCAAGGATTACTTCCAGGATGCTCTACAGAAACACTGGCGAGTAAACGGAAAAATGTTCCAGAGCACAAGCAGGCAGAACTGCAGCAAGGGAATGGATAAGCGAGCCCAGGGAAGAACTTCCAGGCGGGACTGGAAGGCAGGGGCGAAGGAGATGATACTCACGAGGCTGGAGCTGTCCAAATTAGTCCAAACAATAGTCCCGGCAAGACAAAATCAAACTGCAGAAAACAATTAACGTCATCTAAAGTGATGCGGTGCAGGACAGTAGGCAGGGCATCTAGTCATGAATAATGCAGGGCAGGCACTGAACAGTACTACCCTAGTAAGGACAATGATCCAGCAATCCCTTCCAGCAGACCCAAGGCTTAAATAATGCCAACGCTAATGAGGAAAGAGATTGCTGGTGTGTGTAGTGAGAGTGCAAGTGTGGAAATGAGTGGGCAGGACTGAGTGGAAACAACTGTGTGAATGGATGTCTGTGAACATGTGGGTGAGAACGAGTAGGCTTGTATATGTGTGCAAAAGTGTGCATGAGAGGAAATGTGTGTGTGTGTGTGTGTGTGTGTGTGCACGTGAACACCAACAATGACACAACTGATACCACTGACAGGACCCACAGGCTCCTGGAAAGTGCCTGTTGGAAAATAGGACATAAGAATACACAGAAGAGCAACCAGCCACTGCATCATAGAACTGGGTTTGAAACATCAACCCCAGTTCATGACACTTTCCTTTTGTTTTTATTTGTTAAAGCCTATTTTCATTTGAAGCTTTATTTGTTTATTTTTTTAATATTTACAAATTAGAAAACACAAGCAAATTATTTTTGTGTATTTTGGTCACCAAGGATTTCTTAGGATTAAAACTAAGGGTGTTTTACTTGATTGTATCTGTAAAGTTCATTTACAGAATAATGAATGTTTCCACCTTTTGACTCTTCTCTTTTAAATCCTGGTGAAAGTTAATGAATTGGTTACCATTTTCCTTTTCCTGTGGAGAAACAAATGAACCAAGAATAGCACAATGACCTTAGATGACACTTAGAGATTTTAAGTGTTAATTGATTAATGTGGATTCCTGATTTTGAAAAAAAAAAAAGATAAATATTCAGTGGCTCACTAAATCTTTTAACAACATGCATGGGATTAACACTTTTAAGGTCACTTTTGAATAAACATTGTCATTTATTAGAATCCATAAGCTGAATGGCTTCCCTGTTGAAGAGATCAAATATTGCAGCTTAAAACACACATATATATAGCTTCAACAGTTGGCAGTTGTTGCATAAAATGTGTAAATATATGCCATTTTAATGCTAAAGATTAAACTGTGTGGTTAACATAAGTGATTAAATATACAGTGTGTTTTATGCCCTTCTGGTGTTCATTTACATTAGCCAATCTGGTCCACCAGTGACAATAAACCTTCAATAGCCAACAAGTTCCTTTTTCCGCTGCTTTTGGCATAAGGCTTTAAATTGGTCTTAAATTCAGGTCATTCTGATTAATATGAGTTTTGAAGTTAATTTGAACAATCAATTTGGTTATAAATCGGCTTAATAGATTTGCGCTTTGCTTTAAACTGGATGTAACTTCATGAAAGGAATGCAATTCCAATAGTTGACCACAAGATGGAGGCAGTTCCTTCTGCACTCTTGGAGGAGGAGACAGTGACGACACCCAGAGGCGGTCTTTCAATCTCAACTCTAAAATGACGTCGCCTTAGCGGCTTTCCAAAATGGCATCTGCACTGCTTAATCTGCACATACGCAGTTCTCATGCACATAGCTGTTTCGGTCATGCACGAATTTGAGCGTGCACATGTCCCGCAAAGCCGGACGTGGTCTCCCAAACATTAACCATGCCATGCTTTGTTTCTCTTAAGAAACCAGGAGAGTTTGTCTCTCTTTAATTCGGTTTGCCATGCAAGAATAATCTTACAATTTTAACTTTGCTGTTACTTCAAACAATTTACTTTCAGTAATTTTATTATTGTTGTCCAGCGGAAATAGTTGATTCCACTGCTTTACAAGAGGTTTAAATAAAACAAAAATTAATAATGGTTAATTCAATTTACCTCACCTGGAATTCTCGCCAACAATTTGAATTAACAAAAGAAGGATCGGATTCTTCGCAATCCGTCTTTTCAGGCCTTATTTTAATTAATTCAGAATATGATGACGCTTTTTCTGAAGCATGCTTTAAAAAATATTCTTGGCAGTTAAGCAGTGAGCGGGGGTCTATAACCCCTCCTCCTTCTGTGCCTCTACACACAAACAGACCTGGCTGTGCGAGGCAAAGAAGGGGGGTGAATCACCTCCTCCCCCTTGTGCTGTTTCACACAGACAATGCCAGGTTCAGCCAGATAAGAGAAGAAAAAAAAAGTTAAACACTAGCTGAGTGGCCAGAGAAAGAGAAGAAAAAAGTTTTACCATGCAAGAGATCAAATTTGACTATACCAACATATCTTGTGAAAATCATAATTTCATGTCCATTTCTAGATTGTAGCAGAGCCTCAGCACCATAATAATGTAGTGGATTTATGGGTATATTAATGTTGGTACAAGATTTAATGTAAATATGAATGTGAGTAAGAATGAAGATTTATTTTCATTACAGTCAGATCCTCGTTAGGGCACCAGTCCAGCCAGATAATTGGACAATTTTATTAACAATTCTTTATTTGTTCCAATTATGAATCAGTCTAAAACAACAACAACAACAACAACACAAAAAAAACCTTGTAAGTTCTTGTCTCTGATGATCAAGAAGATGGACATGAAATCAAACAATAACTCCCATATGGCTTTTAAAAGTTTAATAAGAAATGTCAGAATAGGTTATCATATATTTATAACTTTAAAACAGAGAATTCAACATGTATCATGGGCATTATAGACTATTACTGAGTTATCAAGCATTTTTGGAACCAAATAAAGCACAGTTCTCAATATACTGGAAATTGTAAAACCATAAAATAGCATTAGTTAAAAAAAGCCAATGCCCAATTTTATGAAGAAAATGATAATTAACTATTTATAAAAAGGGAACATTGGTGTTACTCTGAAAAGTAACATGAATTAAGAAAAGGACAAAATGCATTTTGAAATTCTGATGGGGGTTTGCATGAAATTAAGTTTAAAGAACTTATACCAGGAATATTCAGAAGAATTAAGTTAAATTAAACAACAGACCATCAGCAGCAGACTCATTGCATTCCAGTAGGTAGCAGGTGGGTCCATTGGATTCTGTTTCAACTGGACCAGTGTGGGTTCTGTTGGGAGGCTGGGAGACAGACTCCTTACCACTGTTATGGCCTACTCCAGAGATCACAAAGGCTGTCCTTCAGCAAGCTGTGCGAGGTCTTCTTATGCACTGAACAAGGAATTAGTTTATTGTGCAAAGTCCCATCAGAAGGTCAAATTGGGACAAAACACATCACAGACCAATTTCTTCCGATGTATGTGGCTTGAATGAGTTGGTTTAAGCTTAGAAAAAATAAAATAAAATCTTCTTGCATGGTGATTTAAAGAAGAAAGTGTCATGAGCTCTCCGTACGCTTCTCCAACAGCGCACGGAGGGGGAGAAAGGACAAGAGGATTTAACTGCAGGGTTACACCAAACACACATTTATTAACACAAAATGACACATAAACAGACATGACAGCTCGGTTACGCTAAAGAGTCTGTCAGGACGCCCTACACACACACCGGAGGATAAACTGGGCAAACAGCCACGGCGTAGTGGCTGTGCTGCACAGGGGAATGCTGTGGAAAGCAAGGCAGCACAGCGGCAAAAATACACACTGCAGTTTACTCACGGTGAGGGGGGCTGTCTGAGAAATCCCAGGATCCCAGCGAGCACACACAGAACACAGTCCTTCATAGACGTGGTGGTTAGATGGCGGCGAACGATCGTCTAACGCACACAATGATCCAGCGGTGTCTGTCTAGCGAAGAGCTCCTTTAATACAGACGCCGCTGGCGTGACAAATAGGGAACACCTGGGCGAGCACGGGAAAGATGACTACCAGGGCGAACAGCTGGCTGTCAGAAAGAGGGGGGCGTGGCCAGACAGGCCAGAGCGGCAGCTACAGGCAGGAACAGAAACGGTGCTCGGAAATGAAAATAACAAGAAATCAAAACACAACTCCACATAATAAACCCACTGCCTGAGCCACCAGGATCAATCAGAACTGAGCCCACAGGAAACCCAGGCTCAGTTCATGACAGATCCCCTACTTCTAGGGGTGGATATGAGACACCCACGGTAACATCATAAGGACCCCCCCACCACCACCACCAATCCCAATCCCACAGGCAAAACAATAACACGAACCCGGGTGGGAGGTAGGGGGAACAGGAAAGGAGGGAACACAATACCCCGCCCAGGGTCCACAATTAATCCCCCCAAGTCCACGGACGTTGGGGCTCAGGAGGCCTCCCAGAGTCCCGGGCCCAGCAGAAGGTCCGGTGGACAGAATCCGGCGGCCTGCCGGAGAACATGGGCCACCAGACCCCGGGAGTCAATTCTTTTGGTGGCCGGCCCACATTGCTCAGCCACCAGGATGGAGGGGGTGAAGCAGGAGGTGGCCTGCCCACCAGAAGGCTGACTGGAGGGCAACCGGACCGGGGAGAGGGAACCTCCACGGCGTCCTCAGTAGCACCCGTGGTGGGCTCCAGTAAGGGCCTAACTCTACCCGCAGTGGCCCCTGACCGGACTGGCTCCGCTGCACCCACGGTGGACTCCAGCGGGAGTCTAACTGCACCCGCGGTGGCCCTTGACCGGACTGGCTCCGCTGCACCCACAGTGGACTCCAGCAGGAGCCTAACTGTGCCCACGGTGGCCCCTGACTGGGGCGGCTCCGCTGCATCCACGATGGACTCCAGCAGGAGCTTAACTGCACCTGCAGTGTCCCCTGACCGGGCCGGCTCCGCTGCACCCACGGTGGACTCCAGCGGAAGCCTAGCAGCACCCATGGTGACCTCCAACCGGGCCAAAGCTGCACTCAAGGTGAGCGGACCAACCCGCAAGAACACCAGGCTTTGGAGACGAATGATGGGAGGAGCCTTGATGACCCTGGCAGGAAAAGCTTGAGCAGCGACATCCTCCTTAGGCAGGACTGGACCCTCCACGACCTCCAGTGGCGACACATCCTCTCTGGCAGCCCTGGTTGAAGGCCCAGGGGAAGCAGGAGAAGAAAGATGGTTAGGGTCGCCGGCAGTGGCGGTGCCCGGTGAAGGAAGTTCAGACGCAGCTGTGTGCTGCTCCTGACTCTCCTCACCCGGAGCCAGGCAAGATCTCTCTGCTGACATAAGAAAAACAAGAGATACTACTTGCCTGAGCTCGAGCTCCATCACGGTCCAGGACTCCGTCGATCCTGGCGATGAACACTCGGGCCCGGCCTCCAAGAGGTCCAGCTCCGGCTCCCAGTCCACTGCAGACGCCTCCGCAGCTGGCAAGATGGTGTTGGCAGTCCTGTTGTCCACCTGCAGCACCTGCAACACTGGACGTGGCTGCAGGGGACCTCTCCATGCTGACTCCGGGAATGGATCATCCAAAGCCACTGGCTCCTCCACCGTCTGATGGCCCTGACCTTGGGCCAGCTGGCCCTCAGGGAGAATGGGAGGAGACATGAAGAAGGGAAAAAGTGAATTAATATTTGCAGCCAGAGAAGGGGACCCAGCGGACTGCTGAAACTGGGCCTCTCCCTCAGGAGAGAGACAAGGTTTGTAATTAGATTGAATGGAATGAAAAAACACTTGCCTGTCATCCCGGTTCCCAATGTTGACAGCTGCAGATAGTTGGCAGTCACCCTTCTCTGTGTCACTGACCCCTTCAAAGGATTGTGGAGGAGCCGGCTCTGATGACACGGAGGTGGGCGTGGCCGGAACAATCTCGGAGGGCCTCTCGGTGACTGGAGTGTTGACGGCCGCTGAAGACGAGAGGGGCTTCCTCCGGCGAGGCTTCCTTTTCGGTTGGGGCATCAGATAGTCTGGGATTCTGAGCACACCATCCGGCCACAAGTAATCAAGGCCGATGATCTCTGGAGAAACAGGGAGGGAAGGTGATGTAGCCGCTGAGGGCTCGAGCGCTGGGAGCTCCTCACCCGACCCCTTGGACGTCACGGCGACAATCTCCCGGAAAATCTCGGCTGCCTCCGGATGGTCCCACAAACTATCCCGATTCATCACTCTCACCGCCGTATTCCGAGCCCATCGAGCTGTCTCAGATGAACCGGGCTCCAGCGTCCGCGAGAGTATGTCCTCCAGCAGACAAAGCGGGCGCAGCTCCCTCTCCAGCAGCTCAGTCATCATGCCTGGACTCAGGTGAGTGGAAATGAGACAGTTCCAAAAAATGAAAAAATGATTTGTGTGGGTGTAACCCGCTAAATCCTTTTTACGGCTGGATCATTCTGTCATGAGCTCTCCGTGCACTTCTCCAACAGCACACAGAGGGGGAGAAAGGACGAGAGGATTTAACTGCAGGGTTACACCAAACACACATTTATTAACACAAAATGACACATAAACAGACATGACAGCTCGGTTACGCTAAAGAGTCTGTCAGGATGCCCTACACACACACCGGAGGATAAACTGGGCAAACAGCCACGGCGTAGCGGCTGTGCTGCACAGGGGAATGCTGCAGAAAGTGAGGCAGCACAGCGGTGAAAATACACACTGCAGTTTACTCACGGTGAGGGGGGCTGTCTGAGAAATCCCAGGATCCCAGCGAGCACACACAGAACACAGTCCTTCATAGACGTGGTGGTTAGACAGCGGCGAACAATCGTCTAACGCACACAATGATCCAGAGGCGTCTGTCTAGCGAAGAGCTCCTTTAATACAGACACCGCTGGCGTGACAAATAGGGAACACCAGGGCGAGCATGGGAAAGATGATTACCGGGGCAAACAGCTGGCTGTCAGAAAGAGGGGGACGTGGCCAGACAGGCCAGAACGGCAGTTACAGGCAGGAACAGAAACGGTGCACAGAAATGAAAACAACAATAAATCAAAATACAACTTCACATAATAAACCCACTGCCTGAGCCACTAGGATCGATCAGAACCGAGCCCACAGGAAACCCTGGCTCGGTTCATGACAGAAAGATTAAAATAAGTGAAAATGCGGACATTACACAAAAAAAAAAAAAATTCTCAGAGCATGACTGGCTCTGGGCCTACTTAAAGATAGGAAAAAGAAATAGGAGAGCAGAAGAGGCTCCTTATAGCTTGACCAATGCCCCGAAACTCTGAACAAGGAGAGGTTTTTTTTCTAGGTGTGGCAGAATCTCACAGAATTTCATGAAATCTGAGCTGAACCAATTACATTTGAGCTTCATTCATCAAAGGTCATAAACTCGACCTAAAAAGGAAAATGCAGTGAAGTCTGGAGTTCTATTGGTCAGTTAAGTGCAGCTATGATGGGGGGGTCTTCCCCAGAGCAGAGATAGAGACATCTGATATGAAGATTGAAATCCTGCTTAAGACACGTTGCTGACTAAAGCATAAATTCCTTAAACTTTAGTGACTAAGATATTCTACTCAATAAAGGAGAAGAAAATGCATCTTCATTGTGACTGTAATTACTGGTGATAGTAAGCATGCAAGAATTAATTTCTTGCTGAAAATAAAGCAACACATATCTCAATCATATCAATAAAAGCATTTGAAACCACATTGTCTGATCCCAGAGTTCAACCAGGTCTCCAGGAGTAGCTACTGTCTTAAGAGAAAAAAATATGAATTAGTCCATTGGTCCATATTGCATAAAATCCACTCAAAGAGAGAAATTAAATATTCCTGATTTGTCCACCAGATAGCACTGTGAACCTGTCTGGTTGATTCCCCACATGTCTGGATTATGTTACCCATAAATGTGTCAATTAGGAACATTCCTTTGCCAAAGAGCATTAAAGGGAGGACCAAGTCTTGGAAAAGGGATTAACTGCAGAGAGGGGAGTGGAGTCCTGATGACTGTCTCCGCTGTCTGCACCACTCTCTGCAGGCGTTTGCGGTCCAGGGCAGTAGTGCTGGCGTACCACACAGTGATGCTGTTAGGCAAGATGCTCTCGATGATGCAGCTGTAGAAATTGTTGAGGATCTTGGGGGATATGCCAAACTTCATCAGCCTCCTCAGAAAGTACAGCTCAGAAAGTAAGCTCTCTTAACCAGCTCTGTGGTGTTGAGTGCCCACATAAGGTCCCTGCTGATGTGGATGCCCAGGTATTTAAAGCTACTCACTCTCTCCACCTCAAGCTTCCAGATGAACAGCGGCTGATGGGATCTCCTCCTCCCCTTCCTCATGCCCACTATCATCTCCTTCATCTTGTCCGTGTTGAGGGTGAGGTTGTTGTCCTCACATCATGACACCAGGCTGGCCACCTCCCTCCTGTAGGATGCTTCATCACCACCAGTGATACGTCCTATCACTGCCGTGTCATCCGCAGACTTTAAGATGATATTGTCCTTGTGGGAGGTGACACAGTCATGGGTGAAGAGGCTGCAGAGGATGGGCCTGAGAACACAACCCTGTGGGACACCTATGTTCCTGATCGTGCTGGCTGAGGTCCTGTTATCCATCCTGACAGACTGGGGCCTGCCTGTCAGAAAGTCCAGTAGCCAGTCACAGAGGGTGGGGTGCAGGCCAAGTGAAGACAGTTTATCAGTGAGTTTGTGGGGGATGACCGAGTTGAAGGCGGAGCTGTAGTCAACAAAGAGCATCCTGATATTGGAGTCTTTATCTTCCAGGTGGGAGAGAGAATATGGAGTGCTGCAGCAATGGCATCTGAGGTGGACCTGTTGGGCCGGTAGGCATACTGCAGGGGGGTCCAGGGTATCCAGTATGCTGTCCTGAATGAGGGGCAGCACCACTCTCTCAAAGCACTTCATGATGATTGGAGTGAGTGCTACTTGCCTGTAATCATTCAGACAGGTCTGCGGGCTCTTTTTGTGGAGGGGGACGATGGTTGTGGTTTTGAAGCAGGAAGGGACTATGTTCTGGTTGAGGGAGAGGTTGAAGATGGATGTGAGAATGTCAGTCAGCTCGGCAGTGCATGCTCTAAGAGCCCGTCCAGGGATGTTGTCTGGTCCTGCTGCCTTGCGGGTGTTGATTTTCCTCAGTGCTCTGTTTACCTGGCCTGATGAGACATTGTGGATTGTGGCCAACTCTCTAATCACCGAGTTCTATCAACGCCACCTTGACAAGCCCTGTGTTATGCCAGGAGGCGTTCGTGAGGGGGGAGTACTGTAAGGGTTCCTGGAGCTCTGTGCTCCTGCTCTCTCTCTGATTAGCGCTCTCCCTGCAGCCTTACACTGATCAGTGAGGCTCTTTAAATGGCAAGCTCTCCCGTCACTCTGTCTGGTCGCATTATCCTTTCTACCTGCATTGTATCCTGCCTGTTGCATTGAGCTGTTAAGCTTGTATTTTGCCTGCATAGTTTTGACCCTTCCCTGCCTTAGATCCTGCCTCTGACTGATGTCTTGGATTTTTTGCCAGCCTTGAGTTTCGCCTCCCATGCCCTGACCATTACCTGCCCCTGGCCTCCTGAATTTGCCTCACAGATTGGATCAGTTGTTCCCCGGATTGTGGACATCATCCCCTCACTCAAGTAAGTCGACCGTTTATCTTCACTGTCACCTTCACTCCGACACCCAGGCCTGGCCAGCCTGCTACCAGGTCCCCACTGGAACTTTGCACTGCAGCCCCAGCTCTGGAGGACCCGCAACCAGGTTTCAAGCTCTCCGGCGCTGGAGGATTTTCAACTAGGTCCACACTTCCCACACCAGAAGAGTCTATAAGCGAATTACATAATATAAATCATCTTTTGTCATGTGATAAATGTGTCATAAATCACTGTCATAAATCATCATCATCAGTCCGACTTTGTGGACTGGTGTCATTGGAACTGCCTCCAGATCAATGCGAGGAAAACAAAGGAGCTGGTGGTGGGCTGCCGCAGGCAAGGACAACCCCTCACAGCACCAGTAAATATACAGGGAATGTGCCTGAAACACCTCAAGTGGGAGGCGTCCAGGAGGCATCCTAATCAGATGCCCATACCACCTCAACTGACTCCTTTCAATGTGGAGGAGCAGCGGTTCAACTCTGAGCCTGTCCCGGATGACTGAGCTCCTCACCCTATCTCTGAGGGAGAGTCCAGCAATCCTACGGAGAAAGGTCATTTCAGCCGCTTGTATCCGCGATCTTGTTCTTTCGGTCATTACCCAAAGCTCGTGACCATAGGTGAGAGTAGGAACGTAGACTGACTGGTAAATCAACAGCTTTGCCTTAGAACTAAGCTCCCTCTTCACCACAACACACCGGTACAACGTCCGCATCACTGCAGATGCTGCTCCAATCCGTCTGTCAATCTCTCGCTCCATTTTTCCCTCACTCTTGAATAAGACCCCAAGATACTTAAACTCCTCCACTTGGGGCAGGAGCCTGTCCCCAACCCAGAGAGGACAATTCACCTTTTTTCCGGCTGAGGACCATGGACTCGGACTTAGAGGTGCTGATTCTCATCCCAGCTGCTTCACACTCAGCGGCAAACCATCCCAGCAAGAACTGTAGGTCATTGCTGGATGAAGCCAACAGGACAACATCATCTGCAAACAACAGAGATGAGAGCCTGTGATCACCAAGTATGACACCCTCCATTCCCTGGTTGCACCTAGAAATCCTGTCCATAAAAATTATGAACAGGATCGGTGACAAAGGGCAGCCCTGGCGGAGTCCAACTCTCACTGGGAATGACTCCGACCGAGTGTTGGCAATACGAACCAAGCTCTCACAATGGTTGTACAGAGCCCGAATAGCTCGTAACAACAAGCCTGATACACCATACTCCCGAAGCAACCCCCACAAAAAACCATGAGGGACGCGGTCAAATGCCTTCTCCAAGTCCACAAAACACATGTAAACTGGTTGGGCAAACTCCCACGAACCCTCGAGAATTCTCGAGAGGGTAAAGAGCTGGTCCGATGTGCCACGACCAGGACAAAAACCACATTACTCCTCCTGAATCCGAGGTTCGACCAATGGCCGGACTCCCCTCTCCACTACCTTGGCATAGACCTTCCCAGTGAGGCTGAGGAGTGTGATCCCTCTAAAGTTGGAGCACACCCTCCGGTCCCCTTTTTTGAAGAAAGGAACCACCACCCGGGTTTGCCATGCCAAAGGCACTGCCCCCGACCTCCACGCAATGTTGCAGAGGCGTGTCAACCATGATAGCCCAACAACATCCAGGGCCTTGAGGTACTCAGGGCAAATCTCGTCCACCCCCGGGGCCCGGCCACCAAGGAGATTTTTAACCACCTTGGCGACCTCAGCCCCTGTGATAGGTGAGTCATCCCCCCCCCTCGTCCACAAACCCTGCTTCCTCTGTGGAAGGCGTATCAGTGGGATTGAGGAGATCCTTGAAGTATTCCTTCCACCGCCCGACGATATCCCCAGTCGAAGTCAACAGTGCCCCATCCGCACCATACACAGTGTGGACAGGGAGCTGCTTTCCCCTCCTGAGCTGCCAGACAATTTGCCAGAATCTCTTCGAGGCTGACCGAAAGTCTTGTTCCATGGCCTCTCATACCCGGGTTTTTGCTTCAGCAACCACCCGAGCTACACTCCGCTTGGCCTGCCGGTACACCTCAGCTGCTTCAGGAGTCCCACAAGCCAACCAAGCTTGATAGGACTCCTTCTTCAGCTTAATGGCCCCCCTCACCACTGGTGTCCACCACTTGGTTCGGGGGTTGCCACCGCGAGAAGCACCAACCACCTTGTGGCCGCAGCTCTTGGCTGCCGCTTCAACAACAGAGGTGGAGAACATGGCCCATTCAGACTCCATGTCTCCAGACTCCCTCGGAATGTGGTTGAAGTTCTTCCGGAGGTGGGAGTTGAAGACCTCCCGGACAGGGGCCTCAGCCAGACATTCCCAGCACAACCTCACTATACGTTTGGGTCTACCAGGTCTGAATGGCTTCCTCCCCTGCCATCGGATCCAACTCACCACCAAGTGGTGATCAGTTGACAGCTCTGCACCTCTCTTTACCCGGGTGTCCAAGACATACGGTCGCAGGTCTGATGACACGATAACAAAATCGATCATCGACCTGCGACCTAGGGTGTCCTGGTGCCAGGTGCACATATGGACACCCTTATGCTTGAACATGGTGTTCGTTATGGACAAACTGTGGTTAGCACAGAAGTCCAATAACTGAACACCACTCGGGTTCAGATCAGGCAGGCCATTCCTCCCAATCACCCCCCTCCAGGTTTCACTGTCGTTGCCCACTTGCGCATTGATATCCCCCAGTAGGACAATGGAATCTCCAAGAGGAGCACCCTCCAGCACCCCAGTCACAGACTCCAAAAAGGGTGGGTACTCTGAAACATCATTTGTTGTATAGGCACAAATGATGGTCAGGAGCCATTTCCCAACCCGAAGGCGCAGGGAAGCAACCCTTTCACCCACCGGGGAAAACTCCAATATAGAGGCAGCAAGGTGGGGGGATACAAGAATATCCACCTCTGCTCGTCGCCTCTCGCCGGGAGCAACTCCAGAAAAGGCCAAGCTCCAGCCCTTCTCCAGGAGACTGGTTCCGGAACCGGAACTGTGTGTTGAGGTGAGGCCAACTATTTCTAGCCGGTATCTCTCAACCTCGTACACCAGCTCAGGCTCCTTCCTCACCAGAAAGGTGACATTCCACGTACCAAAAGTCAGTTTAGAAAGCTCAGGATCAGTCCTCCAAGGTCTCCGCCTTTGACCGCCACCTAATCCACATAGCAGCGGACCCCCATGATCCCTCCTGCAAGTGGTGAGCCCACTGAAGGGTGGACCCATGTAACTCCTTCGTGCTGAGCCCGGCTGAGTCCCATGGGTGGAAACCCGGCCACCAGACGCTAGCCATCAAGCCCCTCCCCCAGGTCTGGCTCCAGGGTGGGGCCCCAGTAATCCCATACCGTGTGGGGTACACTGAATCCATGATTTAGAATTTATCATGTGAGTCTGTTGGATCGTTCTTAGTCTGGCCCTTCACCCAGGACCAGTTTGTCTTGGGTGACCCTATCAGAGGCAAATTGCCCCGGACAACATACTGTAGCTCTTGGGATCACTGGGGCACGCAAACCCCCCACCACCACGATAAGGTGACGATCCATGAGGGGGCATTATTAGTCCCTCAGCAGGGAAATTTTAGTGCAACTGCAGCAAAGTGTACAGTAGAGGATCCAAATGGTAAAAATAATAAAACAATATTCACAAAAGTTATAGTATTAACAATATGCACAGTATAAATAATAAATTTTTTAGTGTGTGTGCATGTGTGGTCAACTAGAAGCAGTACTGGGAGCAGTGCAGATTTTACAGTCTCACAGCTGCAGGAAGGACTTGCAGTAGTGCTCCTTCACACAGTACTATACAGGGTGCGTTTTCATTTTTCTCCAGCTACTATGCTTCTGCTACAGCTCCTGAACTGTCATAGCAATGACACAACTTAACAACAGTGTATGCAAAGTTTGCTGGAACTGTGGTTTTGGGAAACACCCGCATTGTTCAACAATGTCTCAGACTATGTAAGTAGCACTACTGTACTTTGATTGTTGGTTTTGAGACACACTTTAGTCACAGCTGCAGTGTTCACACCACGGAAGTTGTACCTTAGTTAGCAACGGCCTTTTTGGGAAATACACCCAAGTACAGTATACCTGTACTTACATTTTACTTATTTATCCTGTACTTGTGGTGCCTTCCTTTTCTATTGGAGGTCAGTTGCCAGCAGACGCCATAAACTTACTGAGTTAAATTCGTCCCAGAAGCAACCCTGAAAACTAAGATTAATGTCCCCATGAAAGCCACCATAGTGTGTAATGGAATACAGGGCCAATTTGATGAACACAGTATTTGCAAAAATGAGGAGGGAGATTTAAAGTGCTGAAGGTAAGTTTCTTTTTTTATATGTATTTATTTACAGTACATTGTGTTTACTGTATATTTATTCATGTACTGCATTTTTTTGACTGCGTTAGCCATTTTCAGGAAGACTGCACCTGATCTTGGCTTTTATGGGGTTTGCCCGATCTCACCAGCAAAAAATCCCCCGACTAGTCACAGCTGCTTCCGGAAAAGGACAGCACCATTGTATCATACTTAAATTATTACATCTGATCAGAGCTGAGGAAGAACACAGCCTTCTACAGCTGTCCCTGTACCTATGCTGTATTTTCCCTGTACTTACAGTATGTCATACTTAAGTCATACTTGCTCAGATGCTCATCATACTTTCTGGGACATACATTATACTCACTCTTACTGATGTCGTACCTGCACCATAATTATCATAATTGTGCTCACTAATATCTGTCCTTAACCTGTGTTGATCACAAACAAATGTCACTCTCCGGTATATTTTCTACCAAGTGGTAAATTGCCTCATGTTATTGCATGCAGCGTTCCATATTTAATTTTGTTGTACTGTGACAAGCATGCAGTTCACACATCTAATTTAAGTTGGACACTGTTGTTAAATGCTTAAACAGCTGAGGGGGGAAATTAGCTTGCAGAAGTCTTTCAGAAACGGAAATGAGGACATATGGGACATGTCTCAGATCTCGACGGAACAGACCCAGGGGAAAGACTACCAAAGGATATTGCCACTCGCAGATCACGCTTGAGCCCAACAAAGTCAGAGTCACGAGCAAGAGAGAAACGGAGCACAGGAGGAGAGAAAGGAAACTCACTCAATGAGAGTCTGGGGCAAAGATAAGACAAGAATTAGCAGTTAATTTGTTGAGAAATTAATCCGTTTTCAGCATGAATCAGAGCCTAAGTCTGTGGCATTGTTCAAGGCAGCAAGGACTCCTATCTCATGTCCCCAGATATTTGCAGGTCAGTACAGAGGAGAGGATTTCAATTTGGTTACTGATGTTGGATCAAGAGCGCAAAGACACAAAAGAAGTCTTTGTTCAAGCAAGGGGTTCACTGGAAATGGCACATATCATCATGGGAGTCTTTCATTGGTACTAACGTGCATTGTTTCGATGTGTACCTCATAAGTTGCTATTTGTGGAGGCAAAGTGAAGGCCACACTACAGTAAAGCTGAACAAACTGTAATTGGAGCAGCCTTTATTTGATATTGAGCATTTAATCTCACATCATTAATGCAGTGCCATTTAAAAAGCTTCAGCATTCCCTGAATATAGAGAAGGTGACATTTAAAAAGCCCCCAGTTCTCCAGCGGCGCCAAATATTTCGCCAGTTACTCAAATTAATTCGCTGATGACTTGCCTTTGGATACAGGCAACACAACACAGAAATGCAAGAAAATTATATGAAATTATTACACATCAGGCAAGGTTATAGAAAATCACCGTTGGCTTCTGTTTTCCTTTTGTTGAAACTAAAGACTTTAAGATGACATTGCAGCTGCTATGACAATATTAGTCTGTGTGTGTATGTGTGTGTCCTTGTAAAATTGTTCTAAATCTTGATTGACATTCTCTATACAATGGCACGTCACTGTGCTCGGACCTTTCACCTACATTAAACAATATATTCAGTGATACTGCTGACATTAGGTATTCCTTATGTCTCCATATGAGAAAGAATGAATATAAAGATGGCAATTTCATTTCAAGACATGCTCTCAGCCGAACTACTGACCTCTCTTTCTCAATGTCAAGACTCACAGCTGCACCTGTTTTGACTTATACTTTCTGAGTCAGGAAGATGTCTACCCTTTGTGCCACAGTTTCAGTGCCGAGGTGCCTTAACAAAATAGTATGGGCTGTGTGGTTGTTACTGTGTGTTTTATACTATTGTCATGAGATTTTGTTGTGTTACACTGGTGAAGGCTACTTGCAATATAGGAGCATCAGAGAGAGAGTGATAACATTTCTGACAGAAGAGGCAAGCTCTGCTTTTAAACCTTTTGTCATCCTTGCAGCAGTCAGTTGGTTTGAGAGACAAACTGTTTCAAATGGAAGCATCATTATTATTAACATTATGGAGAAGATAATGTATTCTGTGCACAAATAACTTGCAGTGCATCTTCGAGGATGCCCATGTTCATTCCACATCAGTTTTCTCATTTCCCAGTTTGCAACATCTTGATACTCTTCCTCGACTCCTATTCTAGTGCTTAGTTCCTTCGACCATGGATACCAGCTGAGAAGGTGAGAAAGAGTCTCAAGGATAGTGGAGTAGAAAATTGCCTGGTTAGAGCCTACCACTGTATTTTATGATCTCAGACAAGTAAGGGTAGTATCTCATTGGGCTGTAATGGCTCGTGTCTAGTTAGAGAACGGCAGTTTTTGAGAGAGTTTCCAAAATCTCTCCAAATGTTTGCAGGAGTTCACAATTTCCTCAAGTGAGTTACAGGGCCTTGCTCTCATATCACAGGAATTTTGAGCATGTTCAAAAAAATTGTACAAAAAACATTTGTTTCAAAATAGTCACAGAGTCGTTGTGGGTATCTTGAACCCATCACAATTTAGTTTCAGTGAGTCAGAAAGTGTGAGAAAAGTTAGATGACTTTGAGAGGGGTTGATGCCTCACAAAGGGTGGAGATGTATTAAACTAAATAGTGACTAATTGGAGACAAAAAAGCAGCTGCACAAGGGAGGGACATTATAAACAGCAGCCTGGCACCTTCCATCACCAGAATAGTGTCTTCCGGCAACAGCACCCTTGCATGTTAGGGCAACCTGGTACCTGTCAGCAGCAGAGTGGTCAGGATGGTGCTTGACCGCAGCAGCAGCAGGACTGAGCAGCAGCACTGAGCAGCAGGATTAAATACTACCTGTTCAAGAGGTAATAGAACTTCAATTCTTCACCTGTGGCTAGCTCTAGACTTTTGGAGGTGATTTGGTTGACACTTGGCAGTGGCTTGGTGGCTTGGGGGAAGATTCTGGTGGATTTAGAATTGGGCCTTTCTGCCTTAGAAGCAGACAGGCAGCCATTACTACTAGGCCTCACAGGCAGCCACCAACGACAGGCTCCACAGGCAGCCACCATCACCAGGCCAGCAGCCACAACCATCAGGCTCCACAGACAGCCGCCACCACCAGGCTTCACAGGCAGTTACCACCACCAGGCTTCACAGGCAGTTACCACCACCAGGCTTCACAGGCAGTTACCACCACCAGGCCCTGCAGCCACCTCCATCAGGCTTCAGGCCTGGCACCAGGCCTTACACACATTCCTGTTGTTGTTGCTGCTTGAATTTTTCATCAACACTGAAATAGTCTTGGAAACAGACTCTTGTCTCCTTGTCCACTGCAAATTATTGCAAAGCTGCAGCAAAATGCCACCTAAGCCAAAAGTAGAGGCCAAATCCGAGGAGGAATATGTGTCCCTCGCACAGGTAAATGACTTACTGCAACAGCAAAAAGAACTGTTTTCTGCATTGTTAAACCAACAACAGGAAACTTTCAAAAGCCTCATCAAAGTGATCATGGACTCAGCTAATGCAAGAGTGGACACGATGATGAGAGAGTTGCAGGACATTAAAACCAGTCTACAGTTCACTCAAAAAGACGTAGATGGCATAAAAGCCGATTTGTCTAAACAAGTAGACTGCAACAATGTGCTGCAATCAGATGTTTCTAAAGTGTGTGACAGTCTGTTGACTATCACCGACAAATTTGAATATCTGGAAGGACAATCCCAGAGAAATAATCTAGTCTTTGATGGTGTTGTGGAGGCACCAGGAGAGACCTTGGCTGACACGGAGAAGAAGATTAAAAATATTCTCATGGAGAAACTACAGTTACCACCAGGGATTGAGATGGAGAGAGCCCACCGCACCGGGAAACCTGGAGGAGAAAGACCGAGGCCCATTGTGGTCAAGTTCCTGCGGCACAAGGACAGGATGACCATTCTTCAAAGAGCCAAGTCCTCAAAGGAACAAAAATCTTCATCAATGAGGACTTCACTGATTTGGTAAGAAGGACGAGAAATGAATTAATGCCAGAGCTGAAAGCTACAAGAGCACGGGCGGACATAGCCTACTTAAGGTATGACAGACTCATTATTCACCCACACCATCCCCGTAACAGTACACCAAAATCAATGGAGCCAAAAATCAACCAGAAATGATTGACATTTCATTATCAACTTAGAGATATAAATTGTGCATTTGTTTCCATTGACTGGAATAATTAAGATGCAAACTTGTATAGTAAACAACCTCATTTTTAAAGGATACGAATATACTGAGCATAAGCCACACAGTGTTGAATATGAAACCAATCCTGAAAATCCCTTTTTCAACAGTATTAAAACATCAGTGTAAATACTTTAGCTCAGACCAACTAAAAAATACAATTTCTGACCAATCATTGTCAATAATACACTTTAATAGTAGAAGTCTAAACATGATTTTTTCCAAAATCCAGGACAGTTTGTTGCAATATAACACAATTTTTTCTGCTGTTGCAATTTCTGAGACTTGGCTAAAAAATGACCAACTTCATACAGTGCAAATGAGAGGCCATGATTTATATACCACAAGCAGGTCAAAAAAGAGGGGTGGTGGTGTTGCTTTATATATCAGGTCCTGCTACCAAAGCCAAGTTGTAGAAAATATGTCTTTTGAAATGGAAAACATCATGGAGTGTGTAACTGTGGAATTAATTACAACTACAAAAAACATCATAATAAGTTGCATTTATAGAGCACCGGGTACCGATATTGACATTTTCAAAGAAAAATTGTCTGAGCTTTTCAATGCAGTAGGTAATAAGAAGCTGGTATTTATTTGTGGAAACTTCAATATTGACTTATTAAATCCAAATGGCCATATCCAAATAAGTGAATATATAAATTTCATGTTTTGTATGGGTTTCTACCCTTCAATAACATACCCCACAAGAATAACAACACATTCAGCAATGCTTATTGATAACATTTTCACAAATGTCACTGAGGGGAATGTAACTGCTGGTCTTATTATCAATGATGTGACAGACCATCTGCCTGTTTTTGTTTCTTCACACA
Source organism: Pholidichthys leucotaenia (assembly GCA_020510985.1). Classification (NCBI taxonomy): domain Eukaryota; kingdom Metazoa; phylum Chordata; class Actinopteri; order Cichliformes; family Pholidichthyidae; genus Pholidichthys; species Pholidichthys leucotaenia. The sequence continues at coordinate 362,200,503 of CM035836.1, read as the reverse complement.
CTGGTGTAACACATAACGTTGAAATAGATAAGGTTTTTAAACAACTTGTAACAGAAACCGCAATCAACAATCTTAGAAATGATCTAAAAATACATGCCTGGAGCGGTGTTTATGTTGAAGACATTGATACAGCATATGGAGAACTTGTCTCTATTTTATCACAACTATATAATAAACACTGCCCTCTAGTGGTAAAGGAAACTAAAGTTAAATACAGAGATAAGCCTTGGATCACCTAGGGCCTGCAAAATGCTTGTAAAAAGAAAAACTTGTTAAAAAAATGTTTCTGAAATTAAGAACTGTGGAAGCAGAAAAGAAATACAAGACATAAAAATAAACTCATTAGTATTTTAAGATCAAGTAAAAAAAAACATATTACAGTAAATTATTGGAAAATAACAAAACTAATACATGTAATATATGGAAGGTGTTAAATAATATAACAAAGAGAGGAAAACTAAATTCCAACCACATCTCTTATCTAAATTCAGATAATGGAATAATCAATAAAAATAGCTTGATCTCCAACACATTTAATGAATATTTTGTTAATATAGGAAAAAAGATCGCCAACTCCACTGTATCATCAGCAAATACAAGTGGCGCTGACAATGTTGTCAACATAAACGCTTACTCAATGTTTATGAAAGAAACAAATGAAAAAGAAATTCTTGACATTGTTAACAAATTCCAAGACAAAAAAATCAGCTGATTGTAATGATTTCAGTATGTTCTTGGTTAAATGTATTATTGATTGTATTGTTAAACCCTTCACTTTTATATGCAACATGTCCCTTACTGGTGGTAAATTTCCAAAGAAAATGAAAATAGCAAGAGTCGTTCCTCTGTATAAGGCTGGTGACAAACACTCATTGTCAAACTACAGACCCATCTCCTTGTTACCTCAGTTCTCCAAAACACTGGAAAAAATATTTGTTAAGAGACTAAACGATTTCATTGATAAGCACAATATACTCTGTGAACAACAGTATGGATTCAGGAAGAACCGGACCACCTCACTGGCACTCATAGACTTTGTTGAACAGATTACGGATGCAACAGATAGAAGAGAATACACAGTTGGAATATTTCTGGACTTACAAAAGGCATTTGATACAGTTGACCGTAAATTACTCCTCAGTAAATTACATAAGTATGGCATCAGAGGACTTGCTTTTGACTGGTTACACAGCTATTTCGAAGACAGATTTCAATATGTTCATGTGAATAATACAGACTCTGAGTTGCTGAAGATGACGTGTGGGGTACCACAGGGTTCTGTGCTTGGTCCATTGCTGTTTATTTTGTATATTAATGATTTATGTTCTGTGTCTAAATTGCTCAAATGTATTTTACTTGCAGATGACTCAACTTTTTTTTTGTAGTGGAGAAAATCTTAAGCAGCTTCTGGATTCAGTAGAAAATGAACTTAAACCAATCAATCAATGATTCACTGCCAATAAATTATCTATTCACCTTGGAAAAACAAAATGTTTAATATTTGGAAACCGCAAATTATATAATCACCGAAAAATTAAAATAAACAATGTTGAAATTGACACAGTTTTCAAAACCAAGTTCCTAGGGATCACTGTTGATAACAAACTAAACTGGAAATCACACATAAATTATGTCAAAACTAAAATGTCTAAATCCATTGTCGTACTGTATAAAGTTATGGATCTCCTGTGTCAGAAATCTCTTTGCATTTTATATAATTCACTGATAGTTCCTGTTATGACATACTGTGTGGAGATCTGGGGAAACACATATAAAACAAACACAAACAATCTTTTTACTACAGAAAAAAGCCGTACGCATTGTATCAAAGAAACCTTACCGTGAACCAACAAATCCAATATTCATTCAATTACATACTCTTAAATTTAGAGATCTGATAGATTATAATGTCATTCAAATCACGTACAAAGCAGATAATAACCAATTACCTGTAAATATTCATAGACTGTTTAAAAAAAGGGAAAGCAAATATGAGCTAAGAGGTAACCGTCATGACGGCTGCTGGGCAGTCATCTGTTTCATCATCTTCAGCTGCGCACAGACCAGCAGGTGCTAATCAGCGGCTTTTAAAAGCCAGTGTGACTGATGGCCCAGCATGGAGTCGTCTGTCTTCTTCGTCTGAGTATGAGCCAGAACCTCGTCCTCAAGTTAAGCCAAGAACGTCACGTCAAGACCGGTCACGTAAGAGAACTCTTTGCTATTCAACCCCAAGCCTTTACCCCTGTGCACAGGTGGACCTCCCTGGCGGCGGACCGGCTTTCCCGGCCAACGGGGCAACGCCACCTCCATCACGGAGTTCCTCCTCACCACCACAGCTACGAGCACTATCACCACCACAGCTACAGGCACCATCACCACCACGTCGCACGGACACTCGGAGCCAGCAGAATTCAACCTGTGGTACACTCAAGTAAGCGTCACCATTGTAGAGGAGCTGGGCAATGAAGAGGCGATTTGGTTTATAAACAAAGTTTTAATGTTCAGCTCTTCTATCAAGTCTCATCTGGTGCAGAGAGCGGCAGAAGGGGAAAGAGACAGAATCTCGCCGACTCGCTGGTTATATACAAGCACACAACAAAAGACATGCATAACAAAGGCTGACATCCCTCATTATCTTAATCCCCCCATTGTCTTGGTATTTCCTCTCCTCATCTTGGGAGGTGATGGTAATCCTTCTCCTCGCCTTGGGGGGTGAGGGTGGCTCGTCCGGTTTCCCCCGCCACGTCCGGGAACGTCTTTGTTCTTCACTCGGCGGGTGAGATTCCTTTGTCCTTTCAGAGGTGTGAAGTTCCTTACATATGTAATCCCAAACATTTCCACTTGCTCTAACATATGTAGTTATGGAATATATGGTTAATATAGACCACAGGCCCCCCAAACAACTAAGAAAGGACAACAGAAAGGTTCACAGTCTAGGATAGTTATTACGACATACTACGTGTTACAGCTGTTGCCACGGAAGAAACTTTCTAGCAGCCATGCTCCTAAGAGAGTTCAGTGGTAAACATAGTAGCATAGTAAAATCATAAGTCAGTCCTAAACTGTTGCAGCACAATTAGTGAATAATTGTGGAGTGGTTGGTGTCAGTCCCTGTGCTGTCTGGGTTTAATTCTTCTCCCAAAACTGCTGTAGGTTGGTTTAGGCGTCCTGCTGGGACCTTCTTGTGAGGAATCTGCAGTGTGGGAAGGAGAGAGGTTATTTGTTCCCTGTCTGGGGGCTGGGTCTTTTCTCTTGGGGGGTCTACCTCGTCGAGGTGCTCTCGCCAGCTGTGCAGGTTCGTCTTTCAACAAGAAGGCAGGTTTAAGTCTGTCAATGCTGACTGTTTCTTTTCTATCCCCATAATCAAGCACAAAGTGTTTATCACCATGTTCCAGCACTCTGAATGGCCCATCGAATGCTGGGCGTAAAGTTGGTTTTAGAGCTTCATGCTTAACAAAAACAAACTCAGCGTTTTTTAAAGTTTGGGGGACAAAAACCCGTGGGAAGGAGTGATGAGCTGGACCGGGGAGAGAGTTCGGTCCGTTGCTGCCTAAAAACCTTGGGACTGGAAGGCGCCCTGGTTCTGGGTTTTCTGGCAGAAATTCACCTGGGAGCCTGAGAGGTTGAGCAAAAACTAATTCTGCGGAAGAGGCGTCTAGATCCTCTTTAGGTGCAGCACGCAACCCCAATAAAACCCAGGGAAGTTTATTTACCCAATTTGTGTCTGTTAGTGAGGCTCTGAGGGCAGCCTTTAGAGACCTGTGAAAACGCTCGCATAACCCATTAGCCTTAGGGTGATAAGCGGTGGTGCGATGAATTGTTGCCCCTAAGCTGTTGGACATGGCTGACCAGAGCTCTGAGACAAATTGAGGCCCCCTGTCGGACGTGATGTCCGATGGGACGCCGAAACGCGCCACCCAGTTTGTCAAAAAAACGCGAGCGACTTCCTCCGCTGTGGTTGCCGCTAGAGGGACTGCCTCTGGCCAGCGTGTGGTGCGGTCTATCATTGTTAACAGGTGTGTGAAACCTTGGGAGGAAGGTAGTGGCCCCACAAGATCGACATGAACGTGGTCGAACCTTCTAGCAGGGATTGGAAAAGGCTCCAGAGGGGCTTTTGTGTGTCTGTGTATTTTGGCGCGTTGACAAGAAATGCAAGTTTTTGCCCATTCTTTTACGTTTTTGCGCAGGCCTGGCCACACAAACTTTTCGGCGACCATTTTAACCGAGGCGCGCACACCTGGGTGCACGAGGGAGTGAATTGCGTCAAAAATGCGGCGGCGCCATGTAGCTGGCACTAACGGGCGCGGTCAGCCGGTTGAAACATCGTATATTAGGGGGGGCACGCCGTCGCGTAAACCCTTTTTCTCCAGCCTTAACCCTGTTGGTCCAGACAGTCCGCGTCACTGTTTTGCTCCTCTGCCATGGCTGCATAATCTATCCCTTCATGGATAGGTGCTGCGTATGTGTCTGAGTTAGTGAAGAGTTCTGCTGCTGAGGCAGTATAATCTGTCTCCCCGCGCTCTGGTGGTGCCACAGCGCGAGAGAGACAGTCCGCTACTACGTTAAGTTTGCCTGCCACGTGTCGAATGTCTGTGGTGAACTCTGAAATCGCAGCTAGCTGTCTTTGTTGCCTGCCTGACCATGGTTCTGAAATTTTAGCCATAGCAAAGGTGAGCGGTTTATGGTCTACAAAAGCCGTGAAACTCCGCCCTTCTAACCAGAACTGGAAGTGGCGGATGGATAAATGAAGCGCCAGCAGCTCTCTGTCAAAAGTGCTGTATTTGCGTTCAGTTTGGTTTAGCGATTTGCTAAAGAATGCTAAAGGTTGTCAGACCCCGCTGACAAGTTGTTCTACAACTGCCCCTATAGCTAGGTCTGAAGCATCTGTGGTTAGTGCAATGCGGGCCAAGGGATCTGGATGAACTAACAATGTGGCGTTAGCTAGGGCGTTTTTTACTTCCGCGAAAGCGTGTTCGGGCTCCGGGGTCCATTCGACTGCGTTGGAAGCTTTCTTTTTTTTGAGCGCGTCATATAGGGGCTGCATGAGCTGAGCTGCGTGGGGGAGGAAACGGTTGTAAAAATTAACCATCCCTAAAAATTCCTGTAGCGATTTGACCGTTTGCGGCCGTGGAAAACTTTCTATCGCATGAATTTTGTCTGGAAGTGGCACTGCCCCCTTCGGAGAGACTTTGTGTCCTAAAAAATCAATTTGCGACACGCCGAATTTGCATTTGGCTGGATGGATTATTAGCCCGTGCTCTTCTAGCCTCTGAAAAACCGTAGTGAGATGCTGCTCGTGTTCTACCTCAGACGAGCTGGCTACCAGCATGTCGTCAAGGTAGACGAAAACAAAAGGGAGGTCGCGTAGGACCGCGTCCATCATTCGTTGGAAAGTTTGAGCAGCGCCTTTGAGGCCGAAAGGCATTCGCAAGAATTCAAAAAGGCCGAAAGGGGTTATTACCGCTGTTTTAGGAACGTCTTCTGCTCGGACTGGGACTTGGTGATAACCGCGGACTAAGTCTATTTTTGAAAAAATGCGTGCACCCGCTAGATGTAGTGAAAAATCTTGAATGTGAGGGATTGGGTAACGGTCATGCGCTGTAGCGTTGTTTAGTCTGCGGTAATCTCCGCACGGTCTCCAAGAACCGTCGGATTTAGGAACCATGTAAAGTGGTGAGGCCCAGGGGCTCTTCGAGCGTCTAACAATGCCCAATTTTTCAAGAGTTGTAAACTCGTCCCGTGCTATGTTGAGCTTGGCCGCGTCTAAGCGGCGAGCTTTGGCAAAAACGGGAGGTCCCGTTGTGGGAATGAAGTGTTCAACCCCGTGTTTAGCCACAGTGGCTGAGAATTTGGGGGTTGTGAGTGCTGGAAATTGGGTGAGGAGTTGCTCAAACTTACCTTCTGCCGTGGTGACGTTGGCCTGCACAGGTGGTGGAGAAACTCGAGCTGAGCATGGAATAGAAGCAAAAGACAGTGCATTAACCAGGCGCCTATTTGCTAGATCCACTAATAACCCATGTGCACACAAAAAATCTGCGCCTAATAAGTTAAAACTCACCGCCGCTACAACAAATGTCCATTTGTAACTGCGGCCGTGAATGAGGAGGTGCAGGCTCTTTTCGCCAAACGTGTCGATGTTAGAGCCGTTGGCTGCCACTGCTCCGTTGCCCCGGGTGCCCATGGCTCGATCTGCGTGGGAGGGCATGACGAAACTCAGCTGAGCTCCTGTGTCGATGAGGAACTGCTTGCCTGTGTGTCCATCCGTCACGTACAACAACTTGTTTTTCTCGCCGAGAACCGCTGCTGTTAACAGCTCTCGGCTTTGGCGTTTCCCGACATCGTACTTGCAGGGGGGAACGCATTTGCGGGCCTTTTCAGCGAAGCGGTGGTGATAATAACAGACGTCGCCCTGTCTGTTACGTTTTGGCCGCGTCGCTGTCACCGTGGCCTGGGTCTGCTCTGTGGGTCGTGGCTCCTTGTGGCTCGGGGCGTCAGCCTTGAGGTCTGCGGATGCTGCTGTGGGTGTCACCTCCTTGCAGGCGTTGACGAGCCGATGAGCTTCACTGGCCAGTGTGCGGAAGTCCTGGTGGGTGTCGCACTTCATGCTGGCGAGTGTCCCCCTCATGTGTGGCGGCAGCGTGCTGAGGAAAATGAACTGGAAGAGGAAGTTGTCATTATCCTCTTCCTTGAGCTGCAGCAAATCCTCCATGAGGGCCTTCGGATTGCCCCCTCTGTTGCCGTAGACCGCCAGGATCTTCTCGGCTCTTTCTTCCGCTGATGGGACGTAGTTCGCCACGATGGTCGCTTTGAGCGTCTCGTATTTGTCCCTGGCCGGTGGTCGCCGGATCATGCTCCGCACACACTTCGAAGTGGCGGAGTCGAGTTTGGAGACGATATGATAAAACTTAGTATCGTCAGCCGTGATGCCCGCCAGTATAAATTGGGCTTCAGCCTGCTGAAACCAAGAGGCGGGGTCTTCTTGCCAGAAGTCTGGCAGCTTGACAGCGACGGTGTTCGTGCACACCATCACTGCTGTGCCCGCCGGGTGAGAGTGCCTTGCCTCGGCTCTCACGGCGGTGCTGGTGCTCGGTTGAGCCCTCTCAACCTCTTCTGCCGGGGGGAACAGCTGTCCGCCTGCTCCCTCGTCTGCGTGGCTGCTGGCGTCTGCTTGAGCCACCACGGATGAGTCGCTTGTGGAAGAACGCCTCCGGTCCATACTCGCGTCAAGGTCACCAGTGTAGAGGAGCTGGACAATGAAGAGGCGATTTGGTTTATAAACAACGTTTCAATGTTCAGCTCTTCTATCAAGTCTCATCTGGTGCAGAGAGCGGCAGAAGGGGAAAGAGACAGAATCTCGCCGACACGCTGGTTATATACAAGCACACAACAAAAGACATGCATAACAAAGGCTGACATCCCTCATTATCTTAATCCCCCCATTGTCTTGGTATTTCCTCTCCTCATCTTGGGAGGTGATGGTAATCCTTCTCCTCGCCTTGGGGGGTGAGGGTGGCTCGTCCGGTTTCCCCCGCCACGTCCGGGAACGTCTTTGTTCTTCACTCGGTGGGTGAGATTCCTTTGTCCTTTCAGAGGTGTGAAGTTCCTTACATATGTAATCCCAAACATTTCCACTTGCTCTAACATATGTAGTTATGGAATATATGGTTAATATAGACCACAACCATGAGCAATTACCCGTTATCGCTGAACAGCTGTAATTGTTTCTGCTTGTGTGTTCCAGGGTTGCCAGGTCACCATCGGAACTGCTCAGCTCCAGTGACCAGACAGCGATACTAGCACTCACACACGCACTACACTCACTCACTGTTCAATAAAGAATAATTGTCCATATCTGCTCGTGTCAGTGTCTGTCTCCTGGGTCCTGAAACATGTCAGTATGACTCCGTCATGTTGACCCAGCGGACAGCACACTGTTGCGCAGTTTAAACACCCTTACCGCAGTCTCAACGCCGAATTAAAAGATGAGTTAGCAGCACGGGACAAACCGGATAATTTAGGGGAACTAATTGCCCTCGCTATAAGCCTGGATAGTAGGTTAAGGGAGCGAGCGGCCGAACGGCGGTCTACTCCCCGTTCGACTAAGCCCCGCCCTCGTTCCACTAGCTCTCCTCTGCTCACTTTACCCGTGTCAGAGGAACTTCCGGATCAAGAGGCTATGGTCATAGGGCAATCAAAAGTGTCAGCGGCTGAGAGACAGTGCCGTAGGGATCTTGGCCTTTGTTTCTATTGTGGAAAGGAGTCTCATGGGGTTTTTGAATGTCCTAGTCGGTTAAAAGGGAAGGTCCGTGGATCGCAGTAGGGGGATTCATGGACAAGAACTTAGAAGAACCCCTCACTAGTTTTCGCATACCCATCAGACTAATTCACAAACATACAGAACATTCCACGCTAGCTTTAGTTGACTCAGTGGCTGAGCAGAACTTTGTTTCCAGAGACCTGGCAACCCGGATGGGCCTCATCTGTCAGTCTTTGGATCCCCCTGTCAATCTCATCACCCTGTCCAAGGCGTCATTGACCACCGTTGCCTATCAGACGGCCTCAGTTTCCGTGATCGTCTCGGGCAATCACAGGGAGGAGATTAGGTTTCTGATTTTGCCCGTCTCATCCTCGCCTGTCATCCTGGGGTATCCTTGGCTTCGGCTTCACAATCCCACCATCGACTGGCAAGCTGGGAGTATTTCAGCATGGAGTACATTCTGTCTGAGTGCCTGCATCCAATCTGCGGCATGTGCCCCATCTGTCAAGGTGCCTCCACCCTCAACGTCACCCATGGATCTGTCCAAGGTACCGGAGGTTTACCATGATCTAAGGTTAGTTTTCAGCAAGTCTCGGGTGTTGTCGCTACTCCCCCATCGACCGTACGACTGTGCTATAAATCTGAAGGCTGGGGCCCCTCTTCCTGCTAGCCGACTGTACAGCCTATCAGCCCCGGAGCGTGAGGCCATGGACACCTACATCAAAGAATCCCTGGCCTCTGGTATCATCCGCCCGTCGTCCTTGGCCGTGGGTGCCGGTTTCTTCTTCGTTGGGAAGAAGGATGACTCGTTACGCCCCTGCATCGACTTCTGGGGTCTTAACGAAATCATGATAAAGGACAAGTATACTCTGCCTTTGATGAACACCGCTTTTGATTCCCTCCAGGGGGCGTCCTGGTTTACCAACTGGATCTCAGGAATGCCTATCACCTGGTGCGCATCAGAGAAGGTGATGAGTGGAAGACGGCTTTCCGGACCCCAAGCGGTCATTTCGAGTACCTGGTAATGCTGTTTGGGTTAACCAACGCTCCGGCCGTCTTCCAGCGGTTAATAAATGATGTTCTTCGGGACTTTCTTAACTCCTTTGTGTTCGTGTATCTTGATGATATACTGATCTCTCGCACATTGGAGGAGCACCAGGTGCACATTCGCAGAGTGTTGCAGCGCCTCCTGGAGAATCAACTATTCGTCAAGGCAGAAAAATGTGAGTTTCACACTGACCAGACCTCCTTCCTTGGGTTCATCATTGCTCGGAATCAGGTGCTCCCCGACCCAGCCAAGGTTAAGGCGGTAGTGTACTGGCCCGCACCGTCCTCCAGGAAGCAGCTACAGGGGTTCCTGGGCTTCGCTAATTTCTATCGTCCGTTTGTGCCCAATTTCGGGAATATTGCTTGCCCTCTGACTGCGCTCACCTCCCCAAAGACCCCGTTTTGCTGGAGTGAGGAGGCAGCCAGGGCGTTTGGAAAGCTTAAGGAGGAGTTTGCTTCAGCCCATGTACTGACCCAGGTGGACCTGAATTTACAGTGCTTGGTGGAGGTGGACGCCTCGGATTCGGGGGTGGGAGCGGTGCTCTCCCAACGTTCGCCTGAGGACGGCAAGATCCAACCATGTGCCTACTTCTCTCATCGCCTATCACCGGCGGAGAGGAATTACAGCATAGGAGACAGGGAGCTGTTGGCGGTGAAACTCGCCTTGGAGGAATGGAGACACTGGCTGGAGGGGGCTGCTCAGCCGTTCATCGTATGAACTGACCACCGCAACCTGGAGTACCTCAGGACGGCGAAGCATCTGAATGCACGCCAGGCTCGCTGGTCCCTCTTCTTCAGCCGATTCAATTCTACCATCACTTATCGGCCGGGGAGCAAGAACGATAAGCCGGATGCCCTCTCGCGGCAGTTCGATGCACCACCCACCGAAGATCAGGAAGCACCCATCCTACCGCCCTCCTGCGTGGTGGGCGCTCTGGCTCTGTCCTGGGGCATTTGTAAGACAGTCCGAAGAGCACTGAAGATGGAGCCAGATCCGGGGGGGGGGGGGGTCCCCCGGGCCGCTTGTTTGTCCCACGCTCCATTCGGGGTCAAGTGATTGAGTGGGGTCACGCCTCCAAGCTGGCTGGCTTGTCATCTGGGATCCATCCTGGGTCGGACTGTGGACCTGCTCCAGAGGACCTTCTGGTGGCCAGGGCTGTGGAAGGACATTGTGAGTTACATCCGGGCTTGCGCTCAATGCGCCACTGGGAAAACGACATCATCCCCCCCCCCCCCCGGCGGGTCTGTTACATCCTCTGCCCGTTCCTTCTCGCCCTTGGTCCCATATTGCCATGGATTTTGTGACTGGCTTGCCCCCCTCAGATAACTTTACTACAGTTTTGACTATTGTGGATTGTTTTTCCAAGGCAGCCCATTTTATGCCCCTTTGGGGTCTGCCTTCGGCTCAGAAAACGGCGGACCTCCTTGTCCAGTATGTGGTCCGACTCCACGGCATCCCCACTGACATAGTGTCAGACCGGGGACCACAGTTCATCTCTCAAGTCTGGAAAGCGTTTTGTGCAGCACTGGGAGCCACAGCCAGCCTCTCTTCTGGGTATCATCCACAGAGCAATGGTCAGTGTGAACGGGCTAACCAGGAACTTGAGGCTGCGCTGCGTTGTGTCATCTCCTCCTGTTCATCCTCTTGGAGCAAGCATCTACCTTGGATAGAGTACGCCCATAACACTACGATCTCCACGGCCACGGGTTTCTCTCCCTTCAAGGCGTCATTTGGGTTTGATCCACCACTGTTCCCGGAGGAGGAGAGGGAGGTAGCGGTCCCGTCTGTCCAGACCCACATTAGACGCTGTCGGCGGGTCTGGTCCATCGCCCGCGGGGCCCTTCTGAAGACCACTGAGCGCAACATCCAGGTGGCCAACCGTCACAGGAGACCCGCCCCGGACTACAAGGTGGGTCAGAAGGTTTGGTTATTGACCCGGAATTTTGGTGTGCTGGCTGAGAAGCGCAAGCTCACTAAGCGCTTCATCGGTCCTTACACCATCTCTCGAATTGTCAATCCTGTGTCTGTGCGTTTGTCTCTCCCCCCTTCCATGCGCATCTGCCCCACCTTTCATGTCTCCCAGGTTAAGCCGTACATCTCTGACCCTCTGTGCCTGCCCCCCGCGGCTCCTGCCCCCCCGAGGATGATCGATGGCCATCCGGCCTAGGGGGTGACTGCCATCCTGGACGTTCGCAGGCGGGGTCGAGGTCTTCAGTATTTGGTGGACTGGGAGGGCTTTGGACCGGAGGATCATTCTTGGATTCGCCCAGCGTTGATCCTGGATAAGCAGTTGATCCGCGACTTCCATCGGGCGAATCCAGGTAGAATTGGACAGGTGCCTGGAGGCACTGCTAGAGGGGGGAGTACTGTCATGACGGCTGCTGGGCCGTCATCTGTTTCATCATCTCCAGCTGCACACAGACTAGCAGGTGCTAATCAGCGGCTTTTAAAAGCCAGTGTGACTGATGGCCTGGCATGGAGTCATCTGTCTTCTTCGTCTGAGTATGAGCCAGAACCTCGTCCTCAAGTTAAGCTAAGAACGTCACGTCAAGACCGGTCAGGTAAGAAAAGTCTTTGCTATTCAACCCCAAGCCTTTACCCCTGTGCACAGGTGGACCTCCCTGGCGGCGGACCGGCTTTCCCGGCCAACGGGGCAACGCCACCTCCATCACGGAGTTCCTCCTCACCACCACAGCTACTAGCATTATCACGACCACAGCTACAGGCACCATCACCACCACGTCGCACGGACACTCGGAGCCAGCAGAATTCAACCTGTGGTACACTCAAGTAAGCGTCACCATCAGCAATTACCCGTTATCACTGAACAGCTGTAATTGTTTCTGCTTGTGTGTTCCAGGGTTGCCAGGTCGCCATTGGAACTGCTCAGCTCCATTGACCAGACAGCGATACTAGCACTCACACACGCACTACACTCACTCACTATTCAATAAAGAATAATTGTCCATATCTGCTCGTGTCAGTGTCTGTCTCCTGGGTCCTGAAACATGTCAGTAACTCTGTTTTTAATAAGCCAAAAATTAGAACAAATACAAAGTATCATTGCATGTCTGTCACTGGAGTTAAACTGTGGAACTGTTGCTCTGAAAATATTAAAACATGTTCAACTCTGAAGCAATTCAAAAAATTGCACAAAGATGAGAAAATCTCCCAGTATCTCACTGTAAATGCTGGGAGATAAATTTGTAATAACTTAAAGGGTTTTTTTTTTTTTTTTTGTCTACTTGTTCTATTTGATTTTCTTTGTTGATTTTGGGTAAGACTTAAATTTTTATGTTATTGATTTTAAAATTGTAATGGGGTAGGCACTAATTAAGCACTAGCTTCAGCCTACACCCTTTCAGTTGTTCTTTTGTGTGTTCTTATTGTATTGTATGTGTTTATTATTATTATTATTATTATTATTATTACCGAATAAAATAAATTCAATTCAATTCAATTCAACAGCAACAAGGAGACATGCAGCAACCTTCAACATGCCGGCCTGGTCCTCATCCAGCATTATAAGAATAAACAAATGAAGTTAAAACTTATGGCAGACTTGATTCAGTAAAACTGTGAGGATTGTGGGGAAATGCACTTCCACCTGGCAAGTAGAATTTGTGCATGTTTATATCATAATTTTCATTCATCAATCAATCAATCCATCAGTCAATCAACCTTTATTATCATGATGCTATGCATACAACTGTAGTGCAAGCAAGATGAAATTACGTTTCTCTAGGCATCCGTATTGTAAAAAGAACATAATTTAAAAACACACTCACACTCCCTCTCACCCCCCACCCCGACAGCCATTCACATATCCCTGAGACACATTTGGATATTACAGTGATGTTAACTTATTACAGTTGCAGTAAAAATGATAATAACTGCCTATGTATATATAAAACAATTAAAATGGCTAAGTGAATCTAAGTACTGTAGCTAAGATAAATAAATACTTAAAACTGACTAAAACTATAATATACATATAATATACATAATATTCATAAAGTGCAGTAACTGGTGTGTGAGTGTTGCAAAGGATTTGTGTGGCTGTTGGGCGCCAGCCACACATGAATTTTGTCTTGCATGTTGCAAAAATGTCCTGCAACAGTGCCATTACAGTGGATATAAAAAGTTTACACACCACTGTTCAAATGCCAGGTGTCATGTCAACTAGCCAGAGGCTCAAATGCAAAGCAACAATCATCAGGAGAACACACACTGAGTCAGATAAGAACATGCAACACAATTTATTTAAAATAAACACAAAAATGAGATGCACGCTGGAGCAGCCCACAGCCTGTGAATGAGAAGAACAAAGGAGATGATTAACAAAGGAGAAAAAGAGATGAGAGATGACAAGAGAGAAAACTGGGTTCTTACGGCTGTGGGCAGAGGTTCCAGCGGTGGAACCCAGCGTGAAGCAAAATGGAAGCTGACAAGGGACTGGATCAGCAGAATCAGCAGGTGCGGGGATTGGTGAAGGAGTGGAGCTGTAGTCTAACCGGGTGAAGCATGGCAGGGCAGGTGAGTGTGTGCAGCCCCAGAGACTCACCACTGCAATGGCAGCAACCTGAGGAAGAGAGGAAAACAGGATTTACCACAGGTAAAAGAAGACATTAATAAAACTTGACCTAAATTCAGGCAGCAATATCCAACGGTCCAGGGAAGAAGCACTCACAAACTAGCTCCTTTATAGCTGGCAGATGAGGAAGCAGCAGGTGCACACAATCACGCAGGTGAGCGTGATCAACTCTGGAGCCGGGAAACAGGAGAGGAAGGGGAGCACGCTCACCTGATCATCACAGTGCCCCCATCTCAAGGTGCGCCTCCTGGCGTCTCTCTGGGCTTGTTGAGATGTGCCCAGTGGAAAGCCCGAACCAATTCCCTGTCATGGAAGTAAGAACCAGAAATCCACGCCCTCTCCTCCGGTCCATAACCATTCCAGTGAACCAGATATTGCAATCCCCTGCCCTGACGGTGAACATCCACAATCCTTTGAACTGTGTAGGTGGTATGGCCGTCAAGGACCCGGAGGAAGAGGAGGAGGCTTTGGAGGTGGAGAGAGGGGGCTGGCTGAAGGGGATTTATCAGGGAGATGTGAAATGTTGCATGGATGTGGAGTGCCGGAGGTAGCTTGAGCTGATCAGTCACATCATTAATGATCCTAGAGATAGGAAATGGACCCAGGAAACGGGGTGACAGTTTCCTCAACTCAGTCTTCAGTGGAACCAGATCGGCTGACAGCCACACCATCTGGCCAACAGTGTGTTTGGGTGCTGGCACGCATCTGTGGTTGGCATAATGACCGTTCTGCTCAAATGAGCAGAGAAGGGCAGCTCGGACTGACCTCCACAGATGACGGCAGCGGCAAGTGTGGGCCTCCACGGATGAAACAGCTGCCTCTGTCTATGCCATGAGCAAAAGGAAGTCACACATCTCAAGGCAGCCTCCAGGGACTGGTTGGCACACTCGGCCTGCCCATTGCTCTGTGGATGGTAACCGGAGCTGAGGCTGACGGTGGTGCCAAGGGAACGGCAGAAGGCCTTCCAAACGGGATGTAAACTGGGCCTGCAGGACCCTCTGCTCAATCTTCCAAAGCAGGAAGAAGACAGAATGGGTTCAGGAGAAGAGGAAGTGGAAAGAGGGAGAGAGGAAGGTGAAGAGTCAGAGGTGAACTGGCGAGAGAGAGCGTCAGGTTTAATGTTGCGGGAACCAGGGTGGTAAGTGATGGAAAGATTGAATCTTAGGAAAAACAGGGCCCAACAGGCCTGCCTAGAATTTAATCTTCTGGCTTATCTTAAATACTCTAAATTTCTGTGATTAGTCCAGACAATGATGGGTTGAGTGGCTCCCTCCAGCCAGTACGTCCATTCCTCCAACGCCAGTTTTATGGCTAGCAGCTCATGGTGCCCTATGTCGTAATTCCTCTAGGCTGGAGTCAGTAGCCGAGAGAAATATGCGCAGGGGTGTAGCTTCTGATCGAAGCCGGAGCACTGAGGGAAGACATCGCCCACCCCTGAATCAGAAGCATCAACCTCAACCACAAACTGCAAGCATGGATCTACCTGGGCCAAAATTGGCATTTAAGCAAAAAGGGCTTTCAATTTTGAAAAGGCCTGTTCCGCTGCCTCAGAAAATTTAAATGGCACTTTTATTGAGGTCAGCTGAGTCAGTGGCAGGGCTACCTTGCTGTAGTCTTGAATAAAATGACAGTAGAAATTTGCAAAGCCCAGGAAATGCTGGAGCTGTTTCCTGGACTGGGGAGTAGGCCAATCAACCACCACTTTAACTTTAGCCGGTTGGCCTTTAATTCACCCTCAGCTACAATGATGCCCAAAAGGGAAGTGGAGGGGAAGGAGACCTCACCCTTCTTGGCCTTCACATAAAACTGGTTTTCCAGCAGCCGTTGTAGTACAGCCCGGACATGGACTGTGTACTCCAGCAGTGTGCATGAAAAAATAAGAATATCATATAAGTAAACGAAAACAAATTAGTTCACCATGTCCCGGAGCACGTCATTAATCATCCGTTGGAAGATGGCAGGGGCTTTGGTAAACCCAAAGGGCATCACTAAACATTCAAACTGCCCTAGATGAGTCTTAAACGCCGTCTTCCACTCGTACCCCTCCCGTATACGAACCAGATGGTAAGCGTTCCAGAGATCAAGCTCGGTGAAAACTCGCACCCACTGAAGGAGCTCAAACACCTAGCTGATTACTGGTAACGGATATTTATCCTTGATGGTGATTGCATTCAACTCCTGGTAATCGATGCAGCGCTGCAGGGACCCGTTCTTATTCCCCACGAAAAAGAACCCTGTGCTGAAAGGAGCAAAGGAGGGGTGAATGAGGCGGCGTTAAGGGAGTCTTTAATATAGCTATCCATTGCCTCCCTCTTTGGCCTGGACAAGCTATAAAGCCAGCTGGACGGCAATCGCGCGCCCGAGAGGAGGTCTACAGCACAGTCGTAGGACCAATGAGGTGGCATCGAAAGGGCCCTAGACTTGCTAAAGACCTCCCCAAGGTCATGATAAACCTCGGGTATGAGACTGAGGTCACATGGCTCAGCTGGAGGAGAGGAAATAGAGAGCGTGGGCGAGCAAGCAGCTGAGCGGAGGCACGAAGAAAGGCAGAAAGGACTCCACGAAGAGATGGAATTTTGTCCTCAATTAATGATGGGGTTGTGCTTGCAGAGCCACGGATAACCCAAGACTAAGGGAGACAGTGAACTAGGCAGAATGAAAAATGAAAGAAATTCCCAATGGTTCCCTGACAGAAAAACTGACACCGGCTCAGTCTGATGTGTTACAGCGGCCAATTTGCAGCCAGAAAGGGCTGAGACATTTAATGGAGCCGGCAAGCTCTTAGTGGGAATCCTTAGCTCTTGCACTAGACTGAGAAATAAAATTTTTCTCGGCTCCCGAATCAATTAACGCCAAAACCTTAAGCTCAGCCCCCAGTAATTGAATGAGGGCTGGCAGAGAAAAATTACCAGGGGGATTAGCTGATGAGCTGCCAGCCAGACACCCCACGGCTACTGACGGGCCAAATCTTTTAGTTTTATGGGGCAATTTGGCAGCATGTGTTCTCGGGCACCGCAGGACATGCAGGCCCCTGCTTTTCTTCAGTGTTGGTGTTCCTCCGGAGTCAAGCGAGCCCAGCCCAGGACAATTGGCTCCGGGGGGTGAATCCGACTAACGGGCAGACAGAGGGGACAACCGTGACGTGGATGGAGAGACAGAGGCCTTCTGCTCTGCCATGCGCTCGCGGTACTGGTTATCCATGCTGATGGCATGCTCAATCAACTCATCCAGAGAGGAGGGGTTGGTGCGGATTGCCAGGTCATCGCGGAGGTTGGCATTGAGATTCCGGAGGAAGGCGTTGCGTAGTGCAACATCATTCCTTCCGGACTCTGCCGCGACAACCCGGAACTCGACCGAAAAATCGGTGACCTGCTGATTTCTCTGCCGAAGCACCATCAGTTGACTTGCAATATTCCCCTTACTCGCCGTATGATCAAACGCCTGAGAAAATTCATGAACAAACCGTTCAAGCGTATAGTGGGGACCCTCTGGACTGCTCAAAACAGACTGGGCCCAAATAAGTACCCAATCCCTGAGCAGCAGGATCATAAAATGTATTTTAGATGTGTTGTCCGGGTACTGCCCCCCCCCACCTGCTGAAAATAAAGCTGGCAGTGAAGCAGGAACCCCTTACATCCCTCCCCCCCACACACACACAGTTTGGGCAGGTGACTGAATAGTAATGGTCCAGCAGATGGTGGAGTCTGCAGGGGCAGAAGGAGGAGGAGGAGACAAACAGGACAGATGACATAAGTGATCGGTGACGGTAGCCAATTACTGAGTGATGGTTTGTAGCTGTTCAGTGAGAACGGCAACCTGACGCTCCATAGCGTCTAATCGGGAAAGAGCTGAATGCTCCCCTAATGAAGTGCCTGTTGAGCCTCGATCCTGGCTGGACTGTTCTGTCATGATTAACTAGCCAGAAGCTCAATTGCAAAGCAGCAATTACCAAAACACACACTGAATCAGGTAAGAACGTGTAACAAAATTTATTTAAAACTAGAAAAGCACTCATAGAGCACATACCTCCGCCAAGGCTCCTTCCTTTTCTCATGGATCACCTCCAAAACATAATGGGTTTGTGTGTAGGCTTATAGCCACTTGTGGCGAAAATTGCATCAAAGTCTGTCCATCAGTTTTGGAGTATTGTTGCTAACACACTGTGAGAAGATAAGAGCCTTGGCTGAGGTATGCATTCTCAGATCATCACCAAAATATAATGGGTTCCTCTCTAGCCCAAGAACCACCTCTGGTGAAAATTTCATCCAAATCCATCCAGTAGTTTTTGCGTAATCCTGCTGCACAAATACAAACAAAGCCCTTGGTGGAGGTATGCACTCTCAGATCATCACCAAAATCTAATCATCTATTCCCCGTTCCATTACACACCTTTCCTGAAAATTTCGTCAAAATCCGTTCATAACTTTTTGAGTTATGTTGGTAACAGACAGACAAACAAACAGACAAATAGACAAACAAACAAACTCCGGAAAAAAACATTATCTCCTTAGCGGAGGTAATAAACACAAAAATGAGATGCATGCTGGAGCAGCCCACAGCCTATGAATGAGAAGAACAAAGTAGATGATTAACAAAGGAGAAAAAGAGATGAGAGATGACAAGAGAGAAGACTGGGCTCTTACGGCTGTGAGCAGAGGGTCCGGCAGTGGAACTCAGTGTAAAGAAAAATGGAAGCTGACTGGGACTGGATCAGCGGAATCAGCAGGTGCGGGGATTGGTGAAGGGAAGGAGTGAAACAGAAGGGGAGGGGGAGCACGCTCATCTGATCATCACACCAGGTTTTTGTGATGTAAAAAAATGAGTTCAAGATAAATCATTTCAAAACTTTTTCCATCATTAATGTGACCTATAACCTGTACAACTCAGTTGAAAAACAAACTGAAACCTTTTAAGGGGAAAAAAAAAACTTACAAAAATAATCTGATTGCATAAATATGTACACCCTTAAACTAATACTTTGTTGCAGAGTCTTTGGTTTTTATTAAAGCACTCAGTCTTTTTGGGTAGGAGTCTATCAGCATGGCACATCTTGATGCAGCAATATTTTCCCACTCTTCTTTGCAAAAATGCTCCAAATCTGTCAGATTGCAAGGGCCTCTCCTGTGCATAGCCCTCTTCAGTTCAGAATCAGAATCAGAATCAGCTTTATTGGCCAAGTATGCACAACACATACAAGGAATTTGACTTTGGCTAAAAACTTGCTCTCGTTGTTCAGGTGGAGGATTTAAATAAGATTTAAATAAGGATTCAATGACAACAGAGTATGTACAGTAAATTACAGCCTGTCCACGTTTCTATAAAAGGATGCGAATATATACAGGAATATATGCAGTTATTTATTCAGACTATCCACACTTTGCAGAAATATATGAAAAAATATACAGTCACACAGTATTTCAGTGTGAACTCAGATTCAGTGATATAATGTGAATGAAGTAAAAAGCAGTGTGAGACTTATGTGCAATGTAAGAATGGATGAAAAGTCATGAGTACAGCAACAGGTAGGACTAGGTGAATGTTAGGAGTTCATCAGAGTGATGGCTTGAGGAAAGAAACTGTTCCTGTGACGGGTGGTTTTGACCTTCAGTGATCTGTAACAACGACCAGAAGATAGAAGTTCAAACAGTTTGTGGCCGGGGTGTGACGGGTCAGCACAGATGTTTCCCGCCCGTTTCCTGGTTATGGACCGATATAAGTTCTCAATGAAGGGTAGGTCGGTACCAATGATCCTCTCCGCAGACTTAATGATCCGCTGCAGTCTGGTCTTGTCCTGTTTAGTGGCAGATCCAAACCAGACAGTGATGGAAAAGCAGAGGACAGATTGGATGATGGCGGTGTAGAAGACAACCAGCAGCTCCTGAGGCAAATCAAACTTCTTGAGCTGACGCAGAAAAAACAGCCTCTGCTGGGCCTTTTTCCAGACAGTGTCTATATGGGAGGACCACTTCAGGTTCCGGGAGATTGTGGTACCCAGAAACTTGAATGAGTCCACAGTGGACACTGTGCTGTTGAGGATGGTGAGTGGGGGGAATGAAGAAGGGTGTCGAATGAAATCCACAGTCATCTCCGCCATTTTGGCTGGGTTAAGTTCAAGATGGTTCTGGCCGCACCAGAGGATCAGCTGCTCCACCTCCTGCCTGTATGCAGACTCATCACCATCCCGGATCAAACTGATGACTGTGGTGTCGTCCGCAAACTTCAGGAGCTTCACCGAAGGGTCCTCTGAGGTGCAGTCGTTGGAGTAGAGGGAGAAGAGCAGTGGGGAAAGGACACATCCTTGGGGGGCGCCAGTACTAATTTTTCGGTAGCTGGATGTAAATCTCCCTAGCTTCACCTGTTGCCACCTGTCAGTCAGAAAGCTGGAGATCCACTGGCAGGTGGAGGGGGGCACCTTGAGCTGGAGGAGTTTCTGATGAAGAATGCCTGGGATGATGGTGTTGAACGCTGAGCTGAAGTCGACAAACAGGATCCTGGCGTACGTCCCTGGGGAGTCGAGGTGTTGCAGGATGTAGTGTAGTCCCATATTCACTGCATCATCCACTGACCTGTTTGACCGGTAGGCAAACTGCAGTGGGTCCATCAGGGGGCCTGTGACGACCTTCAGGTGGTTCAGCACCAATCTCTACAAGGATTTCATGACCACAGAGGTCAAGGCAACAGGTCTGTAGTCGTTCAATCCTGTAACAGAGGGTTTCTTGGGAACTGGAATGATGATGGAGCGTTTGAAGCAGGAAGGCACTTCACACAGCTCCAGTGATCTATTAAAGATCCGGGTGAAGATGGGGGCCAACTCGTTGGAGCAGACTCTCAGGCAGGACAGAGACACACCATCAGGTCCTGCAGCCTTCTTGATCTTTTGTCTCTGAAAGACCCGGCGCACCTCCTCTTCACAGATCGTTAGTGCTGGTGGGAGGTCAGAGTGGAGGAGGGATGGAGTTCCTGGGGCTGCAGATAATCCTTTTGTGTGGGTGGGAGGTGAGAACTGTCGGTTCTTTTCAAACCTACAGTAAAAGCTGTTTAGGTCGTTAGCCAGCTGGAGGTTTTCCACAGGGTGGGGGGATGGTCTCCTGTAGTTGGTAATATTCTGCAGGCCTCTCCAAACAGAAGCAGAGTTGTTGGCTGAGAAGTTTTGTTGTAACTTCTCACTGTAGCTCCTCTTAGCAAGCCTGATCTTCTTTGTCAGCATGTTTCTGGCCCGCTTGTACAGAGTCCAGTCACCAGTCCTGTAGGCCTCCTCCTTGGTCTGATGTAGCTGTTTCAGTTTAGGAATGAACCAGGGTTTATTGTTGTTGTATGTGCAGAAGGTCTTGGTCTGCACACACATGTCCTCGCAGAAACAGATGTATGATGTCACAGTGTCAGTGAGTTCATTTAGGTTAATGGCTGCATCTTCAAAAACACTCCAGTCTGTGCAGTCAAAGCAGGCTTGTAACTCCAGCTTTGATTCCTCAGTCCATTTCTTCACAGTCCTTACAACAGACTTGGAAGTTTTTAGTTTCTGTCTGTATGTTGGAATAAGATGGAGCAGACAGTGGTCAGAAAAACCCAGAGCTGCACGGGGGATGGCATGATAGGCGTTTCTTAAAACTGTGTAACAGTGGTCGAGTGTATTTGTGTCCCTGGTGGGACATTTAATATGCTGTCTATATTTAGGAAGCTCATTTGTGAGATTAGCTCTATTGAAATCACCCAGAATGATAAGCAGAGAGTCTGGATGTTTTTCCTCCACCCCTGCTATCTGGTCAGCAAGGTGCTGCAGTGCCTCCGTTGTACAAGCAGCAGGCGGGATATAAATTCCGACCAGAATAAACGAGGAGAACTCTCGTGGTGAATAAAAGGGTTTACAGTTTATGAACAGTGACTCTAGGTTAGGGCTACAAAACTTCTTCAACACTGTGACATCAGTACACCAACCTTCGTTTATGTAGAAGCAGATTCCACCACCTTTAGTCTTTCCAGAGAATTCTCGGCTGCGATCAGCGCGAAACAGTTGGAATCCGTCCAGGCGAACCGCGCTGTCCGGGATGTGTTCACTCAGCCAGGATTCCGTGAAACACAGGGCGCCAGATCTGCTAAAATCCAGGTTTTTGTGAGTCAGGAGCAGCAGTTCGTCCATTTTGTTCGCCAAAGAGCGGACATTGGTCAGATGGATCGATGGGAGCGGCGTGCGATATCCTCGTTTCTTCAGCCTGACTAGCGCACCAGCACGTTTACCACACCGCCTTTGTTTCCGGCCAGTGCCAATAGCCGCTGCTCCCACAGCTAAGATCGACTGAAAAAACTTCAGATCAGCAGCAGAAACTGGAGGAGAAGTTGCATTGGGAGATAGTTTGAGTGAAAGTAGTTCCTCCCTTGAATAGGTGACTCGGACGGAAGAGCAGAAGTCCAAAAAAACACACAAAATTATCAAAAACATCAGAGAGCAGATGCCAGTGGCTGCCATCCGCGGCGCCACCTTGGATCTTCACTCCACAGATGTTTGATTGGAATCAGGTCTGGACTCTGGCTGGGCCATTCCAAAACCTTAATCTTCTTCTGGTGAAGCCATTCTTTTGTTGATTTGGATGTGTGCTTTGGGTCATTATCGTGATAAAAGATGAAGTTCCTCTTCATTTTCATCTTTCTAGCAGAAGCCTGAAGGTTTTGTGCCAACACTGACTGGTATTTGAAACTGTTCATTATTCCCTCCACCTTTACTAAGGCCCCAGTTCCAGCTGAGGTAAAACAGCCCCAAAGCATGATGCTGCCACCACCACGCATCACTGTAGGTATGGTGTTTTTTTGGCGATGAGCAATGTTGTGTTTGTACCAAATGTATCTTTTGGAATTATGGCCAAAGAGTTCAAATTTGGTTTCATCGGACCGTAACACATTTTCCCACATGCGTTTGGGAGATTTCAAATGTGTTTTTGCAAAATGTAACTGGGCTTGGATGTTTTTCTTTGTAAGATAAGGCTTCCATCTTGCCACCCTACCAAAAAGCCCAGACATATGAAGAAGACGGGAGATTGTTGTCACATGTACTAAACAGCCAGTACTTGCCAGAAATTCCTGCAGTTCCTTCACTGTTGCTGTCACCACTTGCCAGCCTCCCTGACCACTTTTCTTCTCGTTTTTTCATCAATTTTGAAGGCATGTCCAGTTCTTGGTAATGTCACCATTGTGCAATATTTTCTCCACTTGATGATGAATGTCTTCATTGTGTTCCATGGTATTTTTAATACCTTGGAAATTCTTTTATACCATTCTTCTGACTGATACCTTTGAACAATGAAATCCCTCTGATGCTTTGGAAGCTTTCTGTAGACCATGGCTTGTGCTGTAAGATGTGACTACAAAAACGTAAGGAAGAGCCTACTAGAACAACTGACCTTTTGTAGGGTCAATCAGAGACACTTTAAATAGTGGCAGGTGTATGCTTACTCCCATTTACATGAATTTGAATGTGATTGGTTCATTCTGAGCACAGCCACATCCCCAGTTATGAGAGGGTGTGTATATTTATCCAACCAGGTTATTGTAAGTTTTTATTTTTCCCCTAAAAAGATTTCAGCTTGTTTTTCAATTGGGTGGTACAGGTTATACACTACTCACAAAAAGTTAGGGATATTCGGTTTTCGGGTGAAATTTCAGGATGCACCTAAAATGCACTATAACCTTTACAGGTGAACTTAATGTGACCTTCTCAAACCTTTTGAATGCACATGTCCAACAGTTCAATGTTTCAGTACTTTTTGGATAACTTGCTGTTGTCTAACAAGGTGCTTAAGGGCAAAATTCACAACAGGTGTTTGATCCACGAATCGACCAATAAGTTCTCTGGTTCAGTTAGAATTAGTATTTAAACAGTCCTCTTCATCATGCTGTTCACATTTTAACATCATGAGACCAAGACGACACCTACCAATTGATCAACCGTACCTTGTCATTGCGAGGCTTCAAACAGGATGTTCTCAGAGGGAAGTAGCCACTGAGCTTAGAGTGTCAGAGAGTATCATCAGCAGGTTGCAACACAGAGACTGGAAGAGTTACAGAAAGGCACAGAAGTGGTCGTCCTTTGCCCACATGCCACTCTGATGACCACTCCATTGTGAACAGTGCCCTGCGGAACCAGATGATGCATGCCACTCAACTCCAGGCACATTTAATTGAGATGAGAGGCACCCAAGTGTTACATCAGACCATTTGAAATGTTTACATTAGCGTGGTCTGCATGCTTGATGACCTGCAAGTGTACCTGACCACACCATCAGGCAGCGGCATCATTGTCTTGCATGGGCCAGGGAACATTTATGCTGGACCAGGGACCAGTGGGCCTCAGTGCTGTTCTCTGATGAAAGTCGATTCAAGTTGAGCAGAAATGATGGCCGCCAACGATGTTGGAGACATCAAGGAAAGCACAATGCATCAGCCACTGTTGTCATCATGTTACAGTCTGGGCAGGTGTGTCAAGTCAATACAGAACTGCCCCACACCTTGTGAATGGTACAGTGACAAGCTGATACAACCTGAATAATATCATTAATCCAGTCATTGTGCCCCTGCATGAACAACACAGGTCAAATTTCATCATCATGGGCAACAATGCTTCAGCTCATCGAGATTGCATCATTGGGGAATGGCTGCTGGAGGCTGGGATACCTCAAATGGAGTGGCCTGCACTTTTTCCAGACCTGAATCCTATAGAAAATCTATGGGATCAGCTGAGTCGCCGTGTAGAGGCTCGTAACCCTACACCCAACTACCTCAGTGACCAGAGGGCCGCCCTTCAAGATAAGTGGAATGCCATGCCTCAGCAGACAATAAGATGACTTGTGAACAGCATGAGACATCGTTGTCAAGCTGTAATTGGTGCGCAAGGGCACATGACAAGTTACTGAGACACTGACATTTTTTTGTTGCGGCATACCCACCACCGTTATTGGCTTTTGTTTCAATAAATTGCTTGAGATCAGGAAATCACCATTGCATGATTCTACTTAAATGCCCTACATCCATAATATGATATCACTGTGGTGTGAACTTTTTACATTTTCCATATATTTCACCCGAAAGCCAAATATCCCTAACTTTATGTTAGTAGTGTAAGTCATATTAATGGTGGAAAATTTTTTTGAAATGATTTGTCTTGGTCTCATTTTTTTTCACATCACAAAAACCTTGCATTTGAACAGGGGTGTGTAGACTTTTTATATCTACTGTACATGTATGTGAACTTTGGCCCAAAATTTTCCTGGAGTCTTTGTGATGTTATTGCAATATTTGTGAGACACAGGCAAAATGTGTCAATTCATTGTAATTCCAAGTGAAAACTATCACAAATTCATGTATTTGTCTCATGCTTTCTTAAAAAAAATCTCCAACTAGCTGCATGCTGTCACAGCTCAGTGAGATACTACCCTAAGAAGCAATGCTTGTCAGAGCCTCAGATTAGTACCTGCCAACCAGTTAAATGCTGCTGGAATTCATTAGTAGACTGCAGCTCAGTCACTCTTGCTAGCAACTTTGGCTGGTGGGATATTCCATTACATATACACTGTATATACAGCAGGTAGTCTCTACAAAATGATATCTGAAATAAATAATGAATTTAGTACAACCAAGATACAAACTGAAAGATGCGTTCAGACCAAACGCGAAAGGGAGGCGCAAATCCATACAAAGTGAATGGAAAGAGGCGAGTACACACGAAATTGCGCATTTGTGCATTCATGTCTGAGGTAATATGCTAGCTTTGAGATTCTGCCATCACCGGCGTAAAAGTATTAACACTGGAGATTACATTAGTTTGAAAATGAGACTCACTCACCTGGAGACAGGAGGACCAGGAGCTCTTCAGCTGAATTAAGATGTCAGAGTTATTTACTCATGGTTTCCTGCCACAGACGTGCTAGCAAGCTAGCCATGGAAACACTTGTCATCTTATAAAATTTTGGAGACAGGGACAACTTTTTCAGGTGAGCCCTCCATCAGATAATGTAAACCTGAAGTGTGACGTTATTTTGGTGATTTCCACAGTAGACTGAACACTGCTGCAGAAGTTATGAAGGCAACTTCGCCTGCCTGCATCTCACTCAGACGGTGAATTTATGTTTATTCATGCATTTACATTGAGTTATAACATAATCGCGCCGCCCCAAAAATTTGCCTGTTCACGTTTGGCGTTCACACCAAAAATCAATGGAGCTAATGAGCTTAAGACAAAATGAAAAAAAAAAAAAAGAGAGAGAGAATGGGTGGTACAAACTATGGAAATTAGGTCCAAGTTTGAGTTTTAAACCAAGTCCACTTTCTGACATGCTGGAGGGAAATAAGCCAAGCAATAATTAAGTTCTTACAATCCTGTATCATTTTTGTTCACCCACTCTGATTATTCTCATTGGTGCACATCCCAAATTTACTGCTTGAAATTTAATCCCGAATTTGAAAGCTGCTGAAAAACTCATTAGCTCCAATGATTTTTCTTTAACATGACAAAGGTGTCAGTCAAAAATATGGTTAATTGTCTTTGGATAACGACCACAATGGTGGACAAACAGATACATTCTGCACAAGCCAAAAACAAGGGGTGTGCATTCATTAACTCCTATTATCACTGTGTTTTATATCGCTCATCAATTTCTTCTACTCTGCTGATGTTGAAAGAAAATGAATGGAGTTCTCCCTATTAGTTTCCTCTTATTATGACACAGAACAAAGACAAAGTGCACAAAAGCACTAGAAAGCAGAGGCATTAAATTTAAATCACTGCACATGCTCCAGAAGTCTTTGAGCTCTCATCAGTGCGCAGTGGAGGATTAAGCAGTATTGATGGTAGCACATGGAACAGAGAAAATACACTGAAACAATATACTGCATATACATGGATATACACAGTCCACACAATCCATTTGCTTGATTTAGCGGCCCGCTTGCAGAAAACCTTGTGACAAGGTTTAATTAGTGTGCATTTACACCTTTTTTCATGTTTAAAAGGTGATGAATTGTATAATTAAGGGGCTCACAATGTAAATCAATGGGGCAGAAAGAGAGAAGGTAATTAAATAGTGCTCTGACTAGCATCATAATGTTCCAACTTTCATAGGAAGTGAGACGCCTCCTGCTGTGCCAAAACACTTGTTGACTGTATTAATGAAAGATTGTTGACACACAAAGACACCTTCTGAAAGGGACACCTAATTAGCGGCTTTTAATCGGGCTAATACAAAGAGCTATAAAAGGAAAAGACAAAGCTGTTCTGTTTTGGGGGAAAAGGGATTTATGGACACAATCATTCTCTTGGCATAATGGGGTCTAAATTAGTCTAGCAACATGGCATCTTCATTTGGGTCTCAGGCTATAAATTTTGCATGACAGCGCTGCATGTTTGCTTTATCTACAGAGCTCAAGCATTTTTGTGACAAGCTACAGTTAACAATTTATGCAATACTACTTTTAGTCATGTAAAATTCTGTATGATGGAGGAATGTTGGGATTCTTCTGCAGTCCTGCTGGGTTCATGTTTCCATCACTAAACTGCATCTCCTTTTCAAATAAGCTTGCATTTGCCCTATTCTCACTGAATTTAGGACGTTAGAGCTATGAAAACCTGCAAATGCTGATGTGACAGACGTCATTTGCAGTCTCAGTGCCACTGCTCAGACTCAAACCCTTAGGTGTTCTGTTTCTTGAGCAGCCAAACATAAAGCTTGCTCTTTTTTGGGCAAGCCATCCCAGCATTTCTGTGGATTGTCAGAGTGGGCAGTGGGTGTACAGATGTATGGTAACTGAGTTTAGAATGGCCTGTTTGAGGTGGAGCTGCCACTATGCCACTCACTTATAGCTACCACCTTGACTGTCTCTTTCTCAGGAGTTCAGTCCCCATGGAACGTGCAACTGACTGGACTGTGGCTGAGAGTTACAGGTGACATACAGTGGGGAAAAGAAATATTTAACATGTCAACATTTTTCTCATTAAACATATTTCTGATGGAGCCATTGACCTAAGATTTTCACCAGATATCAGTAACAACCCAAGTAATCCATACATACAAAGAAATCAAGGCAACTATGTTCACAAAACATGTTATATTTAATAAAGTGAAATGACACAGGGAATAAGTATTGAACACATGAAGAAAAATAGGTGCAAAAAGGCATAGAAAGCCAAGAAACCAGCTGAAATCTATCAAAATTTAGGAAGCCATCCCATCTGTCATCAGTGCAAATTAATTTCAGCTGGTTAAGTCCTGACTGATAGCCTTTAAAAAGGTCAGTGAATATCAGATTGCCACACCACAAAGAACTCATTATTGGTAAAAGAAAAGAGCTCACTCTAGACCTTTGCAACCTTATTGTTGCAAAACATAATGATGGCATTGACTACAGGAGCATTTCTAAACTGCTGAATGTTCCAGCTAGCACTGTTGGAGCCGGCAATGACCAGGAGCTCCTCGCAAGATTTCTGGCAGAGGAGTCAAAAAAATTATCAGAAGAGTTATCCAAGAACCAAAGACTACTCGTGGAGACCTCAAGAAAGACCTGGAGATAGCAGGTACTGCTGTTTCAAAGAAAACAATAAGTAATACACTCAACCATCATGGGCTCTATGCCCGCTCACCTCGCAAGACTCCATTGCTGAAGATAAAGCATGTTGAAGCTCGTTTAAAGTTTGCTGCACAACATTTGGGAAAGCCAGTAAAATATTGGGAGAATACAATCTGGTCAGATGAGACAAAAACTGAACTTGTTGGATGCAACACAGCATGTTTGGAGGAGAAATAGCACTGCACATCAGCCCCAAAACACCATACCAACAGTGAAGTTTGGAGGTGGGAGCATCATGGTGTGGGGGTGCTTTTCAGCACATGGTACAAGCAGACATCAAATAATTGAAGGAAAGATGAATGGACAGATGTACAGCGACATCCTTGATAAGAATCTGTTGTCATCTGCCAAGATGCTGAAGATGAAACGAGGGTGGACATTTCAGCAAGACAATGATCCCAAACACACAGCCAAAAAAACTCAACTGGCTCCAGAGAAGGAAAATAAAGCTGCTAGAATGGCCGAGTCAGTCATCTGACATGAATCCAATAGAAAATCTATGGAACAAACTGAAGATCAGAGTTCATAGAAGACACCCATTGAACCTCCAAGATATGAAGACAGTTTGTGTGGAAGAATGGGCTAAAATCATTCCTGAGCAATGCCTGCACCTAGTTTCTCCATACAGGAGGCATCTGGAAGTTGTTATTACCAACAAAGGCTTTTCTACTAAATATTAAATGAATTTCACCAAGCGTGTTCAATATTTATTCTCTGTGTCATTTCACTTTATTCAATATAACTTGTTTTGTGAACATAGTTGCCTTGATTTCTTTGTATATATGGATTACTTGGATTTTTACTGATATCTGGTGAAAATCTTAGGTCAATGGCTACATCATAAGTACTGTATGTGTAATGACAAAAATGTTGACGTGTTCAGCACTTATTTTCCCCACTGTAGATTCAGCTGTCACAGAGATACTAACTCAACCATTGCACCACATGGACAAAATTGTTGGTGCCCCTCTGTTAATGAAAAAAAACCCCACAATGGTCGCAGATATAACTTGAATCTGACAAAAGTGGTAATAAATAAAAATGCTATGAAAATCAGACAATGCTTTTGAATTGTGGTTCAACAGAATTACTTTAAAAAACAAACTCATGAAACAGGCCTGGACAAAAATGATGGTACCCCTAGAAAAGATTGAAAATAATGTGACCATAGGGACATGTTCAACCAAGATGTGTCCTCTAATTAACATCACAGGTGTCTACAAACTTGTAATCAGTCAGTCGGCCTATTTAAAGGGTGACAAGAAGTCAGTGTGCTGTTTAGTGGCACGGTGTGTACCACACTAAACATGGACCAGAGGAAGCAAAGGAGAGAGTTGTCTCAGGAGATTAGAAAGAAAATTATAGACAAGCATGTTAAAGGTAAAGGCTATAAGACCATCTCCAAGCAGCCTGATGTTCCTGTGACTACAGTTGCACATACAGTATTATTCAGAAATTTAAGATCCACGGGACTGTAGCCAACCTCCCTGGACATGGGCGCAGGAGGAAACTTGATGAAGAATGGTAACAAAAGAGCCCAGATCAACCTCTAAACACATTCATGGTGAACTCCAAGGTCAAGGTACGTCAGTGTCAGCTCGCACCATCCGTCGTTGTTTGAGCCAAAGTGGACTTCATGGGAGACGACCAAAGAGGACACCACTGTTGAAAACAAATCATAAAAAAGCCAGACTGGAATTTCCCAAACTGCATGTTGACAAGCCACAAAGCTTCTGGGAGAATGTCCTATGGACAGACGAGACAAAACTGGAACTTTTTGGCAAGGCACATCAGCTCTATGTTCACAGATACAAAAATGAAGCATACCAAGAAAAGAACACTGTCCCTACTGTGAAACATGGAGGAGGTTCTGTTATGTGCTGGGGCTGCTTTGCTGCATCTGGCACAGGGTGTCTTGAATCTGTGCAGGGTACAATGAAATCTCAAGACTATCAAGGTATTCTAGAGAGAAATGTGCTGCCCAGTGTCAGACAGTTTGGTCTCAGTTGCAGGTCATGGGTCTTGCAACAGGGTAATGACCCAAAACAAACAGCTAAAAACACCCAAGAATGGCTAAGAGCGAAACATTGGACTATTCTAAAGTGGCCTTCGTTGAGCCCCGATCTAAATGCTATTGAACATCTGTGGAAGGAGCTGAAACATGCCGTCTGGAGAAGGCACCCTTCAAACCTGAGACAACTGTAGCAGTTTGCTCATGAGGAGTGGGCCAAAATACCTGCTGAGAGGTGCAGACGTCTCATTGACAGTTACAGAAATCGTTTGATTGCAGTTATTGCCTCAAAAGGTTGTGCAAAACTTGTTTGTTTTTGCAATTAAGCAAATGTTAAGCAAATGTTGTACAAACAAAAGCATCTGTAAAGGTTAAATATGTGAACCCAAAAGCAACAAGCAAAGACAACAAAATCCAGATGCACAGTTTATTTGCAAATGGTGTTAAAGCGCAGGTCCAGAATGAAATGACAAATAGAAAACTAATAGATTAGAGTCCAGTGGTAGTGAGTGGCTTGAGAACACAAATGCTTGAGTTGATTACACTTAAAGAAATTGAGTCAGACAACTTAACCAACGTACACATATCATATCCTAGATCTTAAACAGATTGGAGTTCAGTTTTACTGAGACTCATGCGGTAGCATGGCAGTGGAAAAGACAGGGAATATTTAGAGCTTGATTACTGGTCATGCACAGGTGGCGAGGCTCTGCTCCAGCTCAGAAGACCTGATTCCTGTGATTGAGAGAGAGAATAAGAGAAGCACTTCCTGAGTGCCACTAAGTTAAGCTGATGAAAAATCAGTGGGGGTTCCAGAGGCAGGTGTTTGGTGTAGTTATTTTGACTTGTTTCAACATTATTTTGCTGCCTGACCAGCTGATGGTAACTGGTTCAGCAGTGGCATTAACATTTTTGGAAGGCTTTCAAGTCATACTGATACCTTTTTTAGTTGTCTGACACTGCTTGCTGTGTGATGACATATTATGGACACTCAACCCAATCTCATGAAAAAACGTACCAAATTAATGTTTTACATTCCCTCAAAAAAGTGCATTTGTACATAAAACATGAAAAAAACATACCTGGATATGGGGTAGAAATGGAATACATATGGAGTAACGCCTTCGCTCACTGCACATGTGCAAATTCAACTGCCCATTGCATGCATGAAAAGAATTCACCGTACTCACTGCGCATGAGCAAAACAACACCCATTTTAACAGGGCTTCAACAGTTATTCAGTTGGTGGGGTGGGGATGGTGGATGTTTAGTAACTTGTGGTTTCAACCAACATGTCGCAAGTTTGTGTCCCACACTGAGCTGTTTCGCACTTTGACTTTTTTCTTTTAGCTGTTTTTACATTTTGCACTCGACCAGTGGTTAAGATTAGGAAAAATGTTTTGGTTAGGTGTCACCACTAATCAGTCCCTCCAGGATTTTGTGATGTTGCAATCACATCAATTCACGCGAAATCAGCCATTCAGCGTGACTATTGCATGACCTTGCAAGTTTGTCTAATTACCACAACTTTTCCACAATTTTGGCCAATCCTCGTTAACTTCCGCCAATTTCACCAATCAAATTTGTCCTTGAGTGGTGCTCAAATGCTCGATCTAACCAATCAAATGCATCGCTGCACTGCATTTACTTCCGTGTTTACAGTGAGTATTAACGGAACACATCAGCAAAAACAGAGTGTGATTTAAAAAATTCCCACTCACCAGCGAGGTTTCCAACACGACTCTTCCTCCGTCTTCCCCAGCCTGCCGGTGGACGTCTCACCATGTCCCCGCTCTGACTGCATGCACGAAGTGCTGGGTTTGTGTTGAAAACCTCCACCTGCCCCAAAAGCACCCTCTTGCGGGAGGGTGCATGAGGAGAGACTCAATAAAACCACAAACAAACGATCAAATCTAACACTACAGTCAGTGTTTGATCATTTTATATATCTTTAGAGGTAAAGTCATTTCTACATCTTGTCAATGAACTTTAAAGCTGTGAATCTCCGGTCTGGACACGGATAGCCCCCCCCCCCTTCCGTAAATGAAAGATGAGTGTGTGAAGAGACCAGTGTGTGTTTAGATGTGCAGCAGATAGACAGGTAGGAGTTACGCATGGAAAGAGAGAGAATATTGTCTGTATTTTTTTTTTCAGAAAAACATAGACTCCAAAAGACAATACAGAGCAACAGAATAATTTTTTTATTTTTTCCTCTCCGCTCGGTACAAAGTGGTTGGGGACCATAGGGAGTTGTCAAATGAAAGTGTTGCCAATAATTTCCAAATCTATACTCCTAACATGCATTCAATGCAATTTAGCTGCTGTAATGAATATTGTGTTAAGTCTAGTTGTATTTGCTGTTGCACAAAAGAGTTTTTCTGTATAGCAGAAGTTTTTGCTTAATTTATAAATCACTGTAATTGGAAATGTTTGACGATCCTGTGCTTTTCTTGTATTGCTATATAGAATATCACTGCAGTAAACTAGAAAAAAAAATCTGCTTTAAAATTTGTAATTCTTCCCACAACTTTTAGTGCAAAAAACCTCTTAAAACATTACAACTTTTATTGCAACTTTTTGTAAAAGCTCCCACACATTCAGGCTTTTTGGGCCGCAACAATCATAAGAACATGCCATGACATCCTAGAGGGACTGACTAATGATTAAAGAGAAAGAAAGAGAGAAAAAGACATAGTGGCAGGGAAATGTTATGTACATGTGCTGGCAGATATGTTTCTTGAAGGTGTAGAAGCCATGTATCCACTCCATGCGAAATTTTATTTTTGTTATATGCAAATTTTATCAGAGTGGAAAAAAACCACACAATTGTATGTTTTTTAGGTGAGGCTGGTCTGGGACACTACTGACAATAGCTTTTAAAGTTCTGAAGGTGATTGCTAGACAGCAGAACTTGCTCTTGTTAGGCCACTGAACACCCTGATACTTATTATTGTAAATATACAGTGTGGAAATGTGAAAATGACGAGGCACAGTTTATCTCACGAGTCAGGTTTATTCACATCTTCCAACATCAGCAAAGCAGAAAGAGGAAAAACACAGAAGCATTCGTCCTTTATATACCAGGACTCTCCCAGTTCACAGTCACATTGCATTTCAATCACAAGTAACAATGCATCTACTCTTTGATCCTATAACCTACTTTTCATAGTCTTCGGCCACCCGGAAATCCCCCAAGGCCGTCTCTTGCATACCAAAGGCTAAACTTTCACATCCTCCTGTTATCTCCAAGGAGACTCAGTTCTTTGTTCTAATCTGAGATGCGAGGGCTAAAGCGATACATATGTGTCCCACATGACCCCCCCCCCCCCCCAAACATTTAAGATGGAGCAACAGAATAACAGTCTGCATGTTATGATAAAATCATTACACATCATCCCACGTGCTGCTTGGGCCTCAGCCTCCTCCCGTATCTGCTGTAAGTGGGCTTCACGTTTTCTGCGGCGCCATCATGCTGAGGGGCTGCTGTCTGTGGGTGAAAACTGTTTGTCAGTCCCTGTGGGTGTTCTGGGGAATTTCCCCGAGGGGGTCTGCCGCGCCTAGGAGCCCTGGCCAACAGCACGTCCTCGTCCACCACAACAAAGGCGGGTTTGAGCCTGTTATTGCCAATCTTTTCTTTCCTGCCCCCCAAATCTAGCAAAAAATGCTTGTCCCCTGTTTCCAGCACTCTAAATGGTCCATCATAAGGTGGCCGCAGCGGTGGGCGATGAGCATCGTGTCTGACAAAAACAAACTCCGCGTTTTTCAAAGTCTTAGGTACAAAAACACGCGGAAAACTGTGGTGAACGGGGCCAGGCAGCGTGCCAGATTCCGTGCCACGCTGCAACAGCTGAGACGGGGAGCTATCTGGCGCAGGATTATCTGGGAGAAACTCCCCGGGCAGCCGAAGTGGCTGCGCAAAAACTAGCTCAGCCGGGGAGGCTTCTAAGTCCTCTTCAGGTGCAGAACACAACCCCAATAAAACCCACGGTAGCTTGTCTACGCAATTTGCATCTGTCAGTGACGCCCTGAGGGCCGCTTTCAATGACCTATGAAAATGCTCGCATAACCGATTAGCCTGCGGATTGTACGCGGTTGTGCGGTGAATTGTGACACCCAGGCTGCGGGCCATTGTTGACCAAAGTTTGGAAACAAATTGAGGGCCTCTGTCAGACGTAATGTCCGACGGAACTCCAAAATGCGCCACCCACGCAGTTAAAAATGCGCGCGCCACCTCTTCGGCTGTGGTTGATGCCAGTGGAACCACTTCCGGCCAGCGCGTGGTGCGGTCCACCATTGTCAGAAGGTGTGCGCACCCCTGTGATGGCGGGAGGGGGCCTACGAGGTCCACGTGAACATGATCGAACCTCTTAGCCGGGATGTGAAACGGCTCCAAGGGAGCTCTCGTGTGTTTGTGTACCTTGGCTCGTTGACACGCCATGCAGGCTGCTGCCCACTCCTTAACTTGTTTGCGCAGGCTCGGCCATACAAATTTCTCTCCTACCATTTTGACCGACGCGCGCACTCCTGGGTGAGCCAGAGAATGAATCGAGTCAAAAACGCGGTGGCGACACGCAGCCAGTACCACAGGACGCGGTCGTCCAGTGGAGACGTCGCAGATTAGGGGGGGCATACCGTCTTGCAGCACCCTGTTCTCCAGCCTTAACCCTGTTGGTCCAGACTGGAGTGCGCGCACTTCCACGTCGCTAGCCTGATCCGCGGCCATGGCTGCATTATCTATCCCTATGCGGACTGGGGCCGCCACGGCACGTGAGAGGCAGTCTGCCACTACATTAAGTTTACCCGCCACATGCTGAATATCAGTAGTAAACTCTGAGATCTGCTGCCGGCCTGACCACGGTTCTGAAACCTTGGCCATCGCGAAAGTCAGCGGCTTGTGGTCAATGAACGCGGTGAAACGGCGTCCTTCCAGCCAGAACTGGAAGTGGCGAATGGCCAAATGGAGAGCTAATAACTCCCTGTCAAACGCGCTGTATTTACGTTCACTATCGTGTAAAGTCCTGCTGAAAAAGGCGAGCGGCTGCCAAGCCCCAGCTACATGCTGCTCCACGACCGCCCCTATAGCCACATCTGACGCGTCAGTAGTGAGCGCTATGCGGGCCGTTGGGTCCGGATGCGCCAACAACGCAGCATTGGCCAGGGCTGCCTTGACTTCCGAGAACGCTCGCTCTCCCTCCGGGGACCATTCGATTTTATTCGCGGGTTTCTGTTTTTTGAGCGCGGCGTACAGTGGTTGCATGAGCTGCGCTGCGCGGGGGAGGAAACGATTATAAAAATTCACCATTCCCAAAAACTCCTGTAACGCTCTGACCGTTTGTGGCTGGGGAAAATTTGTTACCGCGCGCACTTTGTCAGGTAGCGGAACCACTCCTTCTGGAGAGACGCGATGCCCCAAAAAATCAATCTGCGCCACCCCAAACTGACACTTCGCTGGGTTGATTATTAACCCGTGCTCTCCCAAACTCTGGAAAACTGCCGTGAGGTGGTTTTCGTGTTCGTCTTCGGACGCGCTGGCTACTAAGATGTCGTCCAGGTAGACGAATACGAAAGGGAGATTGTGCAGCACCGCGTCCATCATGCGTTGGAACGTCTGCGCAGCGCCTTTAAGCCCAAATGGCATGCACAAAAACTCGAATAGACCAAACGGAGTTATTACCGCTGTTTTGGGTATGTCCTCCACGTGCACTGGGACTTGGTGGTAACTGCGGACCAAGTCTATCTTAGAAAAAACGCGCGCCCCCGCCAAATGAACGGAAAAATCTTGGATATGGGGGATTGGGTAGCGGTCGTGCGCTGTGGCGTTGTTCAACCTGGGGAAATCTCCGCAAGGTCGCCACGAGCCGTCAGCTTTCGGGACTATGTGAAGCGGGGAAGCCCACGGGCTGTTAGAATGCCTGATGATGCCCAACCTTTCCAGGTTGGCGAACTCCTCGCACGCTATGGTCAGTTTAGCTGCATCCAAGCGCCGAGCTTTTGCAAAAACGGGCGGGCCGGTGGTAGTAATAAAATGTTCCACCCCGTGTTTAGCGACGGCTGCTGAAAATGTGGGAACCGTGAGTGCTGGGAACTGAGTGAGCAGTGTGTGGAACTTACCGCTTGCAGCTGTGACGTTCGCTTGTGCTGTTGGCGGGGCCACTCGGGCTGTACAGGGAATAGAATCGAAAGAAAGTGCATTAACCAGGTGCCTGTTAGCGAGATCAACCAACAAACCATGTGAGCACAGAAAATCAGCCCCCAACATATTGAAATTCACTGCTGCTATGACAAAAGTCCACTCGAATGTACGGCCGTGTAAAGACAGAAGCAGAGTCCTCTCACCAAAAGTCTTAATCTCCGAGCCGTTCGCTGCTGCCACCCCGGGACCTCCGAAAACTGCCAGCCGGTCAGCGGAGGAAGGTGTGATGAAACTCAACTGGGAGCCTGTGCCCACGAGGAAATGCCTGCCCGAGCGTGCATCCTTCAAGTAGAGCAGCTTGTTCTCCTCCCCGAGGGTCGCAGCTGCTACCGAGCCCCGGTCTTGGCGTTTCCCGAGCGCTTGAATTGGCATGGTGGTGTACATTTGCGTGCCTTCTCTGCAAAGCGGCGATGGTAGAAACAGAGGATGTCTCCTCCGCGATCCTTGGCCCCCGCCGCCGCCGTCGTCGGTGATTCTGCTACCGCCGTCTCTGGCCCCCCGCCATCTCCGGCCGCCACGCTGAACTCCGTCGCTGCTGCGGTGGCCGCGCACTGTTTGCTGGCATTGAGAATCCGATGCGCCTCCTGGTCCAGCGCGCGGAAGTCCCGCTGGGCCAACAACGGCGAACTGGCCAGGGCCGCTCTCGTGGCCGACGGTAGGGTCCTGAGGAAAATGTGGGTGAAGACGAAGTCGTCGTCGTCTGAGCCCCTCAACCTCAGCATGTTCTCCATCAGGTCAATGGGCGTGCCATCTCCCAAGTCGTTCAGAGCCAGGAGCCTCTCCACTCTCCCCTCGACTGAGAGAGTGAAACGCCGGATAAGCGCAGCCTTCAACCTGCC
Source organism: Pholidichthys leucotaenia (assembly GCA_020510985.1). NCBI lineage: Eukaryota > Metazoa > Chordata > Actinopteri > Cichliformes > Pholidichthyidae > Pholidichthys > Pholidichthys leucotaenia. The sequence goes on along the minus strand of CM035836.1, from coordinate 362,162,954 downwards.
GTATTTGTCATTGGCCGGTGGCCGCTCCAATAGGCTCTCCACATGCCAAGCCGTGCGGTTGTCGAGCTTTGCAATCACATGGTAGAACTTCGTGTCATCTACCGTTATCCCCCGGAGGGCGAACTGTGCTTCGACCAAGTGGAACCAGGAGCGCGGGTTGTCTTGCCAAAAGTCCGGTAGCTGGACGGTAGCGGCATACGCTTGGCTGGGAGCTCCTGACTCGGCTGGCCCGGGGGAATTTCTTTCATCCATGATACGTCTTAGGGTCACCAGTGTGGAAATGTGAAAATGATGAGGCAGAGTTTATCTCACGAGTCAGGTTTATTCACATCTTCCAACATCAGCAAAGCAGAAAGAGGAAAAACACAGAAGCATTCGTCCTTTATATACCAGGACTCTCCTAGTTCACAGTCACATTGCATTTCAATCACAAGTAACAATGCATCTACTCTTTGATCCTATAACCTACTTTTCATAGGTGTTCGGCCACCCGGAAATCTCCCAAGGCCGTCTCTTGCATACCAAAGGCTAAACTTTCACATCCTCCTGTTATCTCCAAGGAGACTCAGTTCTTTCTTCTAGTCTGAGATGTGAGGCCTAAAGCGATACATATGTGTCCCACAACAGTATTATTTAATACTTAAAGGTGTATTACAGGTGCACCTCAATAAATTAGAATGTCATCGAAAAGTTGATTTATGTCAGTAATTCAATTCAAAAAATGAAACTCCTATATTATTTAGATTCATTACACACAGAGTGATATACTTAGTGTTTATTTCTTTTAATTTTGATGATTATGGCTTATAGCACATGAAAACCCCAAATTCAGTTTCTCAAAAATTTTTTAGAATGTTACATAGAATTAATTTAAAGAATATTTTTAATTGAAATAGTTGAGGCCCCCTTTGTATGAATTACTGCCGCAATGTGGTGTAGCATGAAGCCGATCAGCCTGTGGGACTGCTGAGGTGTTATGGAGGCCCAGGTTGCTTTGACTGTGGCCTTCAGCTCATCTGCATTGTCTCTCATCTTCCTCTTGACAATACTCCATAGATTCTCTATGGGGTTTAGGTCAGGATTAATTATTTGATGTAGTTTGTTTACCAAGGCTGATAGTGCAGGCTAATCACTTAGTAATCCCCTGTTCACTAAATAGGAAATATCTATATGGTCTGAGATGCACTAGCCCGCCATTATTTTTTTCTATTCAGCTGTTATCATTCACTGTGCAATGGCAGATAAACACCAAGCGACCCACTTAATACATTGTATTCAAATAAATAAACAAAACATTTTCCAGTAAAACATCCTAATACGGACTTCCGGTTATGGCTGCCACGTAGGACGGACGTGTCTCGCTCTGCTCTGCTCCTGGAGAAAAAAAATCGGCAAATAACTCTCTCATTTGGGACAGAACGTATCCCAGCATTTGGGCGAGGATATGTCGGCGAAGCCTAAGGCTGGAAAACCAGGAAAAAGAAAAAGCGAGCCGCCGAAACAGTCCAAATTAACGGACTTTCAGGTCTGTGACGCAGCAAACAAAACTCCATATATGGCGGAGGAGGCTGGCAACGGTGCGATATCTGCGGGGAATGGCGCAGATGCGCTGATGGCTGCCATGAGTTCAATGAGAGCGGACTTTTCCTCTAGATTTGATGGGATTATGACAGCGTTGGAAGGAATAAGAAAGGAATTGGGTGACTGTGTAGAACGAACGGCGCAGATGGAGCTCCGTCTCGCTAGTGCTGAAGATGACGTCACCCGTCTTCAATTAAAGGTGCGCACTTTGGAAAAAAAAAATAAATCTCTGGAAGATAATATTTTGGATTTGGAATCTCGGTCGAGACAGAATAATTTGAGGCTGGTGGGTCTTCCAGAGGAATCAGAAGGTCGGGACGTATGTTCCTTTCTGGAAAAGTGGATTCCGGAGGTGCTGGGCAGCGAGGAGTTGCAATCAGCAGTGGTTCTGGAAAAAGCACATCGTATTGGCCCACGGAGAGATAAGGGACCGCCGAGGACCTTAATTATGAAGTTTCTTAGCAATAGAGACAGGATGAAGATCTTCAACGCTGCACGTGCTAAAGGAGAGATTAAACACCAGGACCAGCAGGTGCGGTTCTACCCAGATTTGGCCACAGGAATCCAGCAAATGAGGAAGCAGTTTGATCCCGTACGTAAGGAGCTGCGCAACCTTGGGATTCGTCATGGTGTAATCTATCCTGCGAGACTGCTGACCACGTATGAGGGCAGAACCCACATCTTCAAGACCCCAGAGGAGGCGCAGGAGTTCATCAAGAGGATCAAAGAAGAAGAAGAGACTGGTGGGAGCTAAGCATGAACAAAATATAAGGTAGAATAATTAAGCATTTGCACAGGCATCTGACTGACTTGAAGTAAATAGTAAGTTTACAAAATATAGATTGTATTATATATTAAAAAAACAAAACAAAAACAAAACAAACAAACAAAAAAACTATGATGTACAAAGTTGTTAAAAATTTTGGAGTTAAGTTGGAAAACTACAGAGGAGAGTTAATGTTACGTCATTAAAAGCAGTAGAGTTAGGGTGATTGGGAGGATGAAGAAGGAGTGGCTTAGGCTGTTCCCCGTGGGTGTGGAACGGTCGATGGCTATATCGGGAGACAGAATTTTTCTTTTGATTTTGGGGGGTTTGCCACAAGTGTGGGAAGGGGAAATTTGTTTGTGTGTAGTTTGTAGGATGAATGTTCAACCACTCATGTTTTTGCTTCTCTGTATGAGCATGTTTACACTGCAAGGTAATCCCAAACTCTCTATTGATCATGGACCAAAGTGTTAATCTTAATTTAACTTCATGGAATTGCAGAGGTCTACAAAATTTTAAAAAACTTAAACAAGTTATGAATAAAATAAAGGACATGGGTTCAAGAATTGTGTTTTTACAAGAAACTCATCTGATAGAGGAGGATGTTAAAAGAATTAGGAGTAGATGGCAGGGAAGTGTATTCACCTCTTCATTTTCATCCCGAGCCAGGGGAGTTATGACTCTCATACATAAATCAGTTCCTTTTCAAGTGAAAAATGTAACTGGAGACAAATTTGGAAGATATGTAATCATTCAAGGTTCTTTGCTATTAGAAAATATAAATCTTGTGAACTTATATGGTCCCAATATAGATGATCAGAAGTTCTTTGCTAATTTATTTCTCATCTTATCATCACTTACAGGGCAACATATAATAGCAGGGGATTTTAATTGTACATTGAATCCAGGTGTGGATAGATCAACAGGACTGGATTGTACGCACATTGGATGTAGGATGACTATTAATCATTTTATGAAAGAATTGAGATTGTTAGATATATGGAGAGAAATGAAACCACAAGTTAAAGCCTATTCTTGTTATTCCAGTACCTACAAGACATTCTCACGTATTGATTATTTTTTGATTTCCACAGAATTAAGGTCCAAGATTCAAAACTGCTTTTATGATAACATCGTGATCTCTGATCATGCACCCTGTTGTCTAATATATGTAGATAAAACATTGACAAAGGAATCAGGTAGATGGCAATTTCAGCATAAATGGCTTCAGGATGAGGAATTTGTCAAGTATATAGAAAAACAGATAGACGAGTTCTTTGACATCAATACTACACAAACATCAGCATGTGCAAAGTGGGAGGCTTTCAAAGCTTTTATTAGGGGACATATTATTAGTTATACAGGATCAAAATCTAAGAAGAGGAGAGAGGAGAGAGCTAAATTGGAACATAAAATAAAAAGTCTTCAGGAAAAAGTGTATGCAGGAAGTGACCCAAGGTTGGAGAATGAATTACTGATTTTGAGAGCTGAATACGACAAAAAATCAGCGAATAGAGCTGCCTCGAGTCTTCTAAGATTGAAACAATCTTTTTATGAACAAGGTGAAAAATCAGGAAAATTATTAGCATGGCAGATTAAACAATTGGAAATTAAAACACCAATTACCAGTATTATAAGTAACGGACAGGTAGTTATAGATCCTTTAGAAATTAATAGAGCCTTTAGAGATTACTATGAAAAATTATATGATACCAAAAATGAACCTGATTTAACAAAACTAAATGGGTTTTTGAACGAACTATCTATACTGTGTATTCCAAATGAAAACAGGGATATATTGGAGTCTAAAATTAGTCAAGAAGAAGTTGGGCTAGCCATTGATAATATGAAATCAGGAAAAAGTGCAGGACCAGATGATCTTCCAGTTGACCTTTATAAAAAAATTAAGAATAAATTAATAAAACCTTTTTTGGAAATGGTTTTAGAAGCATTTCAAAATAATAATTTACCATCATACATAAATAATGCCTTAATTATACTGCTGCCAAAACCAGGTAAGCCCTCTAATAAATGTGAAAATATGAGACCAATAAGCCTATTAAACGCCGACCTTAAGATAATCTGTAAAATTTTAGCAAGACGAATACAAGAAATTTTACCAAATATTATTAATCGAGATCAGAATGGCTTTATAAAGGGTAGACAAGGCTTCCATAATGTAAGAAGACTATTTAATATTATTTATTTTAATAAAGAAGCACCGGATACAGCTCTCCTATCATTGGATGCCGAAAAGGCCTTTGATAGAGTTGAATGGCCCTTTCTTTTTGAAGTCCTACAAAGGTTTGGACTTGGAAATAATTTCATAAAATGGGTTCAAATAATATACAATAATGCTACAGCAGAAATCCTAACAAATAACAATATTTCAAAACCAATAAAAATCAATAGAGGATGTCGACAAGGCTGTCCACTTTCACCTTTACTGTTTACTATGGCAATTGAACCTTTAGCGATAGCGATACGTTTACATTCACAAATATATGGAATTAAAGTTGGACCAACAGAACATAAAATCTCCCTGTACGCCGATGATATAATTTTGTTTATGTCGAATTTAAAAAAATCAATTCCAACCTTGTTGAATTTAATAAAGAATTTTGGGGAAATATCAGGATATAAAATAAATAAAACTAAATCTTCAATATTAATGCTAAATGAGACCCAGAGAAATTACCCAGCCCCTGAGGTAAATCAATTCAATGTTGTAAATCAGTTTAAATATTTAGGAATCCAAATTATGCCTAAGCTAGAATCAGTCGCCAGTGTCAACTATGAAGCCTTAATGTCAGATATCAATGAGTTAACTCAGAGATGGATGTCACTACCAATGTCGATGATCGGGAGAATCAATATACTTAAAAGTAATATTTTACCTAAAATACTTTATTTATTTCAATACATTCCCTTATCACCACCTTTAGATCTATTCTCAAGAATAAAAAAAAAGTTAGTGGAATTTATATGGAACAACAGGAGGGCTAGATTACGTTTGTCTTTATTATATTTACCATTTGATCGTGGAGGTCTGAAATGTCCAAATTTTATGTTGTATTATTGGTCGGCACAACTGAGGTCTATGACATATTATTTTTCATCAAATGATCTCCCTCACTGGACTGAAATGGAATCATACAATTTACCTTTACCTCTTCCCATATTCCTATACTCAGATTCGGCAAAAAAAATTACAAAAACAAGTTAAAAATCCATTTGTAAAGCATATGATCAAAATATGGTGTGAAGCTAAAAACTATTTAAAAGAACCACAGTTATTGTCACAATTTAGTCCAATATGGGGTAATCAATATTTTAAACCAGGGAGAGCGGACGCTGTATTTAAAGTATGGAATTTAAAAGGGATACAAAAGATTCAGGATTTATATTTGCCATGTGCAGACAACATAATGTCTTTTGAAGAGCTGAGGATCAAATTTAATCTCAATAGAACACATTTTTTTAAATATCTTCAACTTAGAAACTTTATTCGATCAAATCAAAATAAAGCTCTCACTCGACCTATTTATTCATCCTTGGAAAAAATGATGATGAAAGATAGTAAAAGAAAGGGTATTATTTCAGAGTTTTATAACTCATTGACACTATCTTCAAGTGAAAATTCACTGAAAAGATTAAACTACTGGAAAGAAGATCTGCAAATTGAAATTTCAGAGGAACAATGGGAATTGGCTTGTACAGAAGCTCAAACCAAATCAATAAATGCACGCCTTAAATTGATACATTTCAAATGGTTAATGCGGATGTATGTTACACCGGAGGAGTTAAATAGATATAGCAAAAATATACCAGATACATGCACAAAATGCATGGAAAGTAAAGGAACCCTATTTCATTGTTTATGGGAATGTAGATTAATAAGAATGTTTTGGGAAGAGGTGAGGGTAACAATTGAAAAAATAATCTCAAAACAAATCATATTGAATCCTAAACTGTTTTTGTTGGGTCTGTACCCAGAAAAGCATAATTTTAATAAAAGTGAAAGAACATTCATAGACCTCAGTTTGCTTAATGCCAAAAAATGTATTGCACTATTATGGAAAAAGACTCATAGACCAGATGTGACTCAGTGGTTAAGACAGATGTTAACAAACCTTCCATTAGAAAGAATAACATATATACTGAAATCAAAGGAAATTGTGTTTGAGAATATATGGAGACCTTTTATTGATTATGTAAAAAATTTAAACATAACTCTTGAAGAAGAAGGTGAATGATGTGTGTGGACCTTGTAAATTCCAAACTGGTGAACATAATATGTATACTTATGTATTGGATTGTCTAGACTAAACAGAGGAGCATTGTTGAAGACTTGATTTTGTTGGTGGTTGTTGGTGTTTTTAGTGCATTTTTTTTTTTGTAGTACTTTAGTGTTAGTGTTTGATTGTTTGTATCATGTTTGTTAAAAAAAAAAAAAGGTTCAATAAAGATATTGTGGAAAAAAAAAACATCCTAATACCAGCCAGCACATAAATATGGAACGTCTGACTTATTTATCTTTTGATATCCTTCATTCTACTTTGTTGTCACTTCCTGGCATACAGACATGCTCTGGCATGCTCTTAAAGGTGTGATATAGAGAAATGATGGACATATTGCACTGTATAATTTTACTAACTGGCAAAACTCATTCTTCTTTGTATTTTTCTGGCCCTGACTGCAGCGTGGGTGGCTGTCACCCAATGTCAGGAAACAGCAGGTGGAGCCCACATGACCACCTGGCACATAAAACAAAACATTCACTCAGGCAAACAATAATTTAAAGTATGGAACACCTATAGCAGCAACTCCTACAGAAAAGTTAAGTCTACAAGTTAATTGACTCTATTATCTGCCATTTCCGACTAATCCATGACTATCTGCCGTATGAGCAATCTTTCTGTTTTGCATTTATTTCCTCTTCTTTTTTTGCTGTGCAGATCATGGGTAGGGAGTTTTGTAATGCAAGCAGTCAAAAGGGCAGTACCATTGTGGAACAATAAACAGATTACAAACAGCAAAACATAAACTGAAGCAATTACTCTGCGAAAAGCCCACAGGAGGTCATTTTTACCTACTTTTTAAAGATGGGCATGTATGCATAAAAAAGCACATAATTACATACAACCTGACTACATCAAAAGACAGAACCCCTTTTGAAGAACAGGGAATATTAAGCATAAGGTTACCTCTAAATATCTACAGGATCACAGAGAAATGTATTGAATCACTTAGTCCCTCGGTACAGTACAAACTGTTTGATACACAAAACCTCAGATTCGGCTTTATTACTGAAACCACCCACCTTGTTATCTGTTTTTCTCTGTGAGCCTTCACCCAGAAGCATACCGTACAACAGCTGGAAAACACAGCACATTGTTGAAAGTATCCATAAACAGAAAACATCAAATGAGCACTAAATTGCTGTACTGTGACTGCAAGAAGCAAACTTTTAGGAAAACAACATACGGAAGAAACTGTGTGTTCAACACGTGTTATGCAATACTGTAACTAGGTCCAAATTCTCTATCAAGATCTTAATTGTGTCACTAATAGTATTGCACATGTCAGAAATTTGGATACCCACATCAATGGCAGCTGGGCTGCAGAGGCAGGGTTTTGACAGTTAGATAGATAGATAGATAGATAGATAGATAGATAGATAGATAGATAGATAGATAGATAGATAGATAGATAGATAGATAGATAGATAGATAGATAGATTTTATTGATCCCAAACGGGGAAATTTTAGATGTGTCCAGACCAAGACAAGAACGATTGCAGATACACTGTATTGCCAGAAGTGTTGGAACCCTCCTCCAATTGAATGGACACCAATGGACAAAGTAACTGGCCTCCACAGATCCATGACCTCAACCCGATAGAACACCTTTGGGATGAATTAGAGTGAAAACTGCAAGCCAAGCCTTCTCATCCAACATCAGTGCCTGACCTCACAAATGCACTTCTGGAAGAGTGGTCAAAAATCCCCATAAACCAACTACTATGCCTTGTGGAAACCCATCCTTTGCAGCTAGAACAGCTTCAGCTCTTCTGGGAAGGCTTTCCACAAGGTTTAGGAATGTGTTTATGGGAATTTTTGACCATTCTTCCAGCTGTTGTCCTGGTCCCTCCAGGACAACAGCTTCTCCACCCAGGTCCTCCAGTCACTCCTCTTCCTTCATTGCTGTCATCAATCCACCATCTCTTCCCCCATGCTGAAGTCACTGTCGGGCTCTCTGCTTGTACCGTAAGATCCAAATCCTCAGCAGTTACAGCTGTGGACATAACTGCTGGTACCCCTCTGTTAATGAAAGAAAAACCCACAATGGTCACAGAAATAACTTGAATCTGACAAAAGTGGTAATAAATAAAAATTCTATGAAAATTAACCAATGAAAATCAGACAATGCTTTTGAATTGTGGTTCAACAGAATTATTTAAAAAAACAAACTCATGAAACAGGCCTGGACAAAAATGATGGTACCCTTAACTTAATATTTTGTTGCGCAACCTTTTGAGGCAATCACTGCAATCAAACGATTTCTGTAACTGTCAACGAGACTTCTGCACCTCTCAGCAGGTATTTTGGCCCACTCCTCATGAGCAAACTGCTCCAGTTGTCTCAGGTTTGAAGGGTGCCTTCTCCAGACGGCATGTTTCAGCTCCTTTCACAGATGTTCAATAGGATTTAGATCAGGGCTCATAGAAGGCCACTTTAGAATAGTCCAATGTTTCGCTCTTAGCCATTCTTGGGTGTTTTTAGCTGTGTGTTTTGGATCATTATCCTGTTGCAAGACCCATGACCTGCGACTGAGACTAAGCTGTCTGACACTGGGCAGCACATTTCTCTCTAGAATACCTTGATAGTCTTGAGATTTCATTGTACCCTGCACAGATTCAAAACACCCTGTGCCAGATTCAGCAAAGCAGCCCCAGCACATAACAGAACCTCCTCCATGTTTCACAGTAGGGACAGTGTTCTTTTCTTGGTATGCTTCATTTTTGCGTCTGTGAACATAGAGCTGATGTGCCTTGCCAAAAAGTTCCAGTTTTGTCTCGTCTGTCCACAGGACATTCTTCCAGAAGCTTTGTGGCTTGTCAACATGCAGTTTGGGAAATTCCAGTCTGGCTTTTTTATGATTTGTTTTCAACAGTGGTGTCCTCCTTGGTCGTCTCCCATGAAGTCCACTTTGGCTCAAACAACGGTTGATGGTGTGATCTGACACTGATGTACCTTGACTTTGGAGTTCACCATGAATGTGTTTAGAGGTTGTTCTGGGCTCTTTTGTTACCATTCGTATTATCCGTCTCTTCCATTTTTCATCAAGTTTCCTCCTGCGCCCACATCCAGGGAGGTTGGCTACAGTCCCGTGGATCTTAAATTTCTGAATAATATGTGCAACTGTAGTCACAGGAACATCAGGCTGCTTGGAGATGGTCTTATAGCCTTTACCTTTAACATGCTTGTCTATAATTTTCTTTCTAATCTCCTGTAGCATCATCGTCTCCTCAAACCAAGACAAAAGATCACTTCTCTCCATTTTACAGGAATTTCACTTTATTCCTTCTACAGGAATACCACTTTTCTGCATTCTACAGGAATATCACTGGCTTTCATAGTGACTACACTCATCCTGGCCTGAACCAAAGATGTTTTCCCAGGACCCCAATGTAAACAGTTGCCTCTTGCAGAGATTGTAAGGATCAGAATTTGCTTTTAAAGGCTCAAAGGAACATAAAACTCGGGAGACCAGACCTCCAACGTGAACACTGCATTTGGATAACATCCTCCTTTACAGGAAACCAATGCTCTTAAAAGGGTCATAAATGGCTTAATCAGACAGGTTTATAACCCCCAATGTTTTCCAGATTTCCTTCCAGATACCATGGACCTAAAAGAAATCATCTACAGCTCAACAGTACCTCCTAGCAGATACCTACAAAATGTGTTTCAGTATATAGGATGACTTTTTAATTTGTTCTCAACATTAAGTTTCTTTCAGCTTATCCTCTTCTCCCCTGGATCCTAAGAACACTGAAATTCATCCCTTTTTATCACTAACCATAGTTTGCTGTACTACTTTAAGCTTTGATCTAAATATGAATGCATGTATTATAACTATGTATAAGAAATGTTATGTTCATGAGTGTTATTCAAACAAATGTAATATTAGAGTAATGGTATAAATGCATGATCACCAAATATTAGCCAAGTCATTTAATTTAGTTGGATTTTATATTGAGCACCTAATTTCATAAGAACTGACTGAGTGTTGATTTTTCTCTGCAATTTCATGGGATGGTGTCTTCGTTTGATTGGCTGCTCTCAAACAAAGAAATGTTTTCACATTGGATAGCAGCCATTTCAAACTGCTTTTGATAAAGTCGATTGGTCAGTCTTGCGATCGACATCACCAGTTTATGACCAGGCGGGGCCATTTAAAAAAGTAGTTGAAGCTGCTCTGCAGTTAGAGAGATTGAGATTCAGAAAAAAACACACAGAGTTAAGTTAAGCTGCAGTTAGGTAAGAGAGAACAAGAGAAGATCAAAGATGAAAGAAAAGTTAAGTCAGGAGAGCAAGAGAAACACCTACACAGAGACAAGCTATGCAGTTAAAAGGTTAAGTTAGAATTAGAAACACAGAAAAGGAGAAAGAAAGAGATTTTGAGAAAGATTAGGAACTAAATTAAGATTAAAGAAGCAGAATAGTAATCTAGATCTCAGAGGAAGATTTTATTCCACCGTTTCAAGGTTCTGTGTAGTTTTATTTTATCTAAATTGTTCTGTGTGAAGTTTGTCAAATCCTGCGTTAGGTTTTCTGGTTACTGAGGAGAAATCACCTTTTCTTTAGAGCTCGCTTTCTCAGAGAATCAAATTCTCAAACTTTTTCCTTCACCTCAGAAGCCATTCTTATCCTAGTAAATGTTTTTCTCGTTTTTTTTTATGACTTTTCATGCCGTTAAAGTGGACCTTTAATTTTCCTAATTTAAAGTGAACAGAGACTGTTTTTTGGACTCTCTTTCTGGCCTCATACCTGCCTGACTGAGAAGTTTCTCCTTCAGTTTTTTGGTCTATTCCGCTACAAGAGACCTCAAATTCGGACTCGTTTCCAAGGACTTGTCACGCCGCTCGGTGACAGACCACCCACTGCTGCCATTGTTTGGAGAGCCCCCAGCTGAGTTTACACTTCTACTGCTGTGAGGAAGCATTGCAGCCGCTTCTTCCGACGTCCTAACTCCCAACTCGGCCGGTATCGACCCGCTGAAACGTGGACCTACAGCTGTTTTCGTAAGTGAAACTCCTACTTCTCCTATCTGCTGGGTTAAAATGTGATGTCCGAAAAATTAAATTACAATTGAATATAGCCCGTATTTCAGGGCTCAATTAGTCTCTTAGCCACAGGATAAAGCTATAAACTGAAGGAAGACTCTTAGTCCTTTTTAAGTAACTGCCCTTAATTTTTGTAGATTAATTCAGAAGTCATTTTTAGATAATTAGCTTATTGCAGCGGATGATAAAATAAAGGCAGCGTTGTGAAGTTTTAAGTTGAGTTTTATTAATCATACCGCCGTCACGAGCTCTGCTCCCGAGCTCAGCGGCTCTCAGAGAAGGAGGACACAATGTCTGTGTCCAACAGCAGCAGTTGCAGGAGTGAGATTGAGAAAGCGAGTTACAGAACCTGTGCAGTATTTATACCCAACTCAGACAATACATCAAAGCAGATTCACAGCAGTTGGTACGATCAAAGGGACTGCAGAACAGGCATGAGACATTTGCATTTGTAAGACCTACATAACAATAGGCAGATGCAGTCCTCTGCTCCAGCTTGCAGGACAAAGAGGTTACAAGGCACATCTACATATTGATCTGTCTCTAGGTCACAGTAAGGACAGGACGCATGAACACTATACATGAATGGCACATTACATCACAATACATGAATGGCACATTGCATCACAATACATGCATGGCACATTGCATCACAATACATGCATGGCACATTACATCTCAGTAGTGCAGCGGGAAAAACCGAGAGAAGAGAGCTGAGTGTCCTTAATCTGTTGTGGGGGTTAACCGAACCGCCCACATTATGAAGTTTCCCCATAAAATTGCGTTGTTTTGTTAGACATTTCAGCCTCATTTACCGTTGAAACATAAGTCTGGTTCCTCCTTGGTTCTACAAAGGTGTAACGCTGGATTTTATGTTCAGGAATCCAATACCAGTTGATGTGATATCGTACACTGTTATCATTTGAATCTGTTTATCCATCATTCGAATGCCATGCCATGTAACCTGAATGAGTTTAATAAAAGGGTGAATGAGAGAAGTTGAAGTGTTTTCCTTTCGCATATATCTGCTTCCTAATCAGGAAAAGAACTCACTGAAACTTTGAGACTGATTCATTAAGTAATTGAAGGTACAAAATTAATTAAAATTAAAGTTAATATTATTGTCCATTAGGACTGGTGCCCCCTTTTACGAGTGCTTTTATTTAATTTATCGGGTGTAGAAGTGATGGTTTAACTCCGCCCCCTTTCACACCCACTATTAAATAAAATAAATAATTCCTGTACCATATGACAAATATTTTATTATATAATCCCATTACACTCCTGAGACAACTCTCTCCTTTGCTGGTGACATGGTGGTACACACCATGTCACCAAACAGCACAGTGACTGCTTGTCACCCTTTAAATAGGCCGACTGACTGATTACAAGTTTGTAGACACCTGATGTTAATTAGAGGACACATCTTGGTTAAACATGTCCCTATGATCACAATATTTTCAATCTTTCTAGGGGTACCATCATTTTTGTCCAGGCCTGTTTCATGAGTTTGGTTTTTAAAATAATTCTGTTGAACCACAATTCAAAAGCACTGTCTGATTTTCATTGGTTAATTTTCATAGAATTTGTATTTATTACCACTTTTGTCAGATTCAAGTTATTTCTGTGACCATTGTGGGTTTTTCTTTCATTAACAGAGGGGTACCAACAATTTTGTCCACATTTGTATTTCCCAGTGTGCCATATTCATTTTTAACCCTTCCTCTATTCCCTTTCCCTTCAAGGTTGCATGTGGCTCCAGCGTGCAATTATTTTCCTGTATATAGTTTGGCTTCTTGGTTGCGGGTTTCATTAATTGTGGTGTGTGTATATATTCAAAGTTAGCGTGCTTTGTATAGAGTTTGGGTTTTCATTAAAGTGGTGTAAACTTTTCATCTCTGTCTGAGTGTTCTTCTGAAGTAGTTGCCTTGCACTTAAGATAAGATAAGATAAGATAAGCCTTTATTAGTCCCACAATGGGGAAATTCCAGGATTGCAACAGCCCAGGGATAGCAACACTCAGAGCAACAATCAGAAGGCAAGAAAAAACAAGAGCAGCTAGTATACATATGTACATATTACTATAAATATATATATACACTACCGTTCAAAAGTTTGGGGTCACTTAGAAATGTCCTTATTTTTGAAAGAAAAGGACTTTTTTTCAATGAAGATAACTTTAAACTAATCAGAAATACACTCTATACATTGCTAATGTGGTAAATGACTATTCTAGCTTGCAAATGTCTGGTTTTTGGTGCAATATCTAGATAGGTGTATAGAGGTCCATTTCCAGCAACTATCACTCCAGTGTTCTAATGGTACAATGTGTTTGCTCATTGCGTCAGAAGGCTAATGGATGATTAGAAAACCCTTGTGCAATCATGTTAGGTCTGCAATGCTGTAATTGCTGCAAATGGAGGATTCTTTGACAAAAGCAAAGTTTGAAGGAAAAAAATTATTATACAAATCATTATTTCTAACCTTGTCAATGTCTTGACTATATTTTCTATTCACTTTACAACTCATGGTGGTAAATAATTGTGACTTTTCATGGAAAACACAAAATAATTGTCTGGGTGACCCCAAACTTTTGAACGGTAGTGTATATATATATATATATATATATATATATATATACGTATATATATATATATATATATATATATATATATATATATATATATATATATATATGTATATATATATATATATATATATATATATATATATATATATATATATATATATGTATATATATATAGACACACAGTGCGGAGCATTGTGGTTGGTGGATGTGCAGCAGAAAGTCTAAGCTCTCTCTCCGCGGATGCGGCGGGCCAGCTGGATGTCTTTGGGCATGATGGTGACCCTCTTGGCGTGGATGGCGCACAGGTTGGTGTCCTCGAAGAGACCCACCAGGTAGGCCTCGCTGGCCTCCTGCAGAGCCATGACGGCGGAGCTCTGGAAGCGCAGGTCGGTCTTGAAGTCCTGAGCGATCTCCCTCACCAGGCACTGGAAGGGCAGCTTACGGATGAGCAGCTCCGTGGATTTCTGGTAGCGCCGGATCTCTCTCAGAGCCACGGTACCGGGCCTGTAACGGTGAGGCTTCTTCACTCCGCCGGTGGCCGGAGCGCTTTTTCGAGCAGCCTTGGTGGCCAGCTGCTTCCTGGGGGGCTTTTCCTCCAGTAGATTTACGGGCGGTCTGCTTGGTTCTTGCCATCGCTCTTTATTATTCTGTCTTATATTTCTTGCACGCCGCCTAAACTCCAGCCCGGCACCCGCGTCGTTTTCGCTTCAGTTCCCCGGTATGTCGAGTTTCTCCGTTAGCACCGGGTGGCGGTTGAGTGCTAGCTAGCTCTTCCCTGCTGTATCGTCTCCTGCTGTAAACAGTGGCTCCGTCCGCCGACTCGGGAGGCCTTTGGGGTGATCTGTGTGTCCGTGATATATATAGAGTGAAAGGTGTGCCGGATCAGAAAGTTATCACCGGATCAGAAAGAAGAAGGAAGATAAAAAGACTCAGAATTGAGCCGCTGTTGCAAAAGGCAGCCAACTCGTGTGGCGCCGGAACCGGAAAACAAAAAAAAAAAAAGCCTCCTCAAAATCCTAAATCATGACAGAACGATCCAGCCAGGATCGAGGTTTAGCAGGTACTGCCTCAGGAGTACAGTCGGCATTCTCGCGTTTGGTAGCCACAGAGCGCCAGGTCATGTTTTTGTCGGAGCAGCTCCAAACTATTACTCAACAATTGACCACGGTTAAGAAGCATTTCTGTCGGCTTTCTGGTGCAGCCGCTCCCCCCTCGCACCTACTGTCCCGGCAGCCCCTGTTCTCTGCAGGACCATCTCCGTCCCCGCACCTGCCCCCTAAGGGGGGGGGGTGTAAGGGGTTCCTGTTACACTGCCGGATGTATTTTTAGCAGGTGGAGGGAGAATACAGTGACGATTCAGCAAAAATACAGTTCTTGATCCTACTTCTCCGCAACCGGGCACTCAAGTGGGCTCAGTCTGTCTTGGGTGGCCGGGAGGGGTCCCAGTATACTTTTGAATGCTTCGTTCAGGAATTTTCCCAGGCATTTGATCACACGGTGAGTGAGGGTAGCATCGCTTGCCAGTTGTTGGGGCTCTGGCAGGGGAGTTGGTCAGTTGCAACTCTGTCGAGTTTTGGGTCGCTGTGGGAGACTCTGAGTGGAATGATGCCGCGCTACATAGCGTCTTCCTCTGTAGTTTGAATACCAACCTCAGCGATGAACTGGCTATTTGTGTGAACCCCTCCTCTTTGGATGAATTGATCACCAAGGCAGTGGCCCTAGACAACTGGTTCTGGGAGCACGCTAGGAAGTAGGGGACTGTTGCTTCCTCGCCTGCCCTGTGGCAGGTCCCCATGCCCCCTTGTGCTGTATCCATGGTTCCACTTCCTGAGCCGATCGTCCTGGTCAGGGCTCATCTGACTCTGGAGGAGCACCGGGAAAAGGCAGGGATGTGTATGTACTGCGGGGCTACTGATCACGCTATCCTTAAATGCCCAATTCGGCCAAAAGAACTGGTCCATTAGTAACCGTGGGGGGTCTGGCGGGAGGTTCTTCTTGAAATCCCCCCAGCTGTTTTAAACTCCTGGCTCTTACCGGGAGCCGAGTGTAAAACCTCTGCTCTGGTGGATTCCGGAGTGGAGCAAAACTTTATTCATCAGGAATTGATTCAGAAATTTCAGATTCCCACCAGGAACCTCACAACACCTGTTAATGTCTCCGCCTTATTTGGTAGCAGTCTCGTGGCGGTGACCCAACAAACTGAGCCCATTTCGGTCATTTTGTCTGGTAACCACCGCAAGACAATTCAGTTTTTTGTGCTGCCACAATCCTCCTCCTCCATGATTTTGTGGTATCCGTGGCTTCACAAACATAATCCCATAATCAAATGGGCCGAGGGTTCAATTTCTTCCTGGAGCTCATTTTGTTTGTGGTCGTGTCTCCAATCTGCTGCTTGTTCACCTTCTCTCCTCCCCTTCAGCTGAGCCAATGGATCTCAACCGCATGCCCGAGGTCTACCATGACTTAGGGGAGGTCTTTAGTAAGTCAAGGGCCCTATCGTTGCCACCTCATCGGTCCTATGACTGCGCTATCGACCTCCTTCCAGGTGCGTGGCTGCCATCCATTCGGCTCTACAGTTTATATGAGCTGGAGAGGGAAGCGATGGAGAGCTACATTAAAGACTCCCTTAGCAGCAGCCTTATCCGTCAGGCATCCGCTCCTCTCGGCATGGGGTTCTTTTTTGTAGGTAAAAAGGATGGCACTCTGCGGCCATGCATTGATTATTGCGAGCTAAATTCCATCACCATCATGGATAAATACCCTTTGCCACTTATTAATTCGGCCTTTAAACTTCTCCAGCAGGCACGGGTATACACTAAGCTCAGTCTCTGGAATGCGTATCATTTGGTACGAATCCATGAGGGGGATGAATGGAAGATGGCATTTAAAACACATTTGGGTCATTTTGAATATCTGGTCATGCCCTTTGGCCAGACCAACGCCCCCGCTGTCTTCCAGCGTTTAATCAATGATGTCCTCTGAGACATGGTGAACAATTTTGCTTTTGTTTACTTAGACGACATATTAATTTTTTCTCGCACGCTGGAGGAACATGTGGTCCACGTCCAGATGGTTCTAGAGTGGCTGCTTGAGAATCAGCTTTTTTTGAAGGCTGAGAAGTGTGTTTTCCATCTGCTCCACTTCTTTCCTGGAGTTTGCCATGGGTGGGGGCACGTTAAAGGCCAACCCGGAAAAGATACAGGCAGTAATAGACTGGCCCACTCCCCAAACTAGGGAGGAGCGCCAAAGCTTCTTGGGGTTTGCCAACTTCTACCGCTGGTTCATCCGTGACTATAGCAAAATTGCTCTGTCCATGACCCAGCTTATCTCTGCCAAGAGCCCATTCAAGTGGTCCGAGACTGCTGAGTGGGCTTTTGCCTCACTTAAAGAGAAATTTACCACCGTGCCCATCTTGGCGCAGGTAGACCCCCAAGCCCAGTTCGTGGTCGAGGTGGATGCGTCTAATTCGGGGGTGGGCGCTGTGCTCTCACAGCGTTCTGGCTCCGATCAGAAGCTCCACCCGTGTGTGTTTTTCTCCCAGTGGCTGTCCCCAGCCAAGAGAAATTGCGACGTTGGAGACCGCGAACTGCTGGCCATTAAATTGGCTCTGGAGGAGTGGAGACACTGGTTGGAGGGAGCCAATCAGCCAGTGATGGTCTGGACTGATCACAAAAATTTAGAATATCTCAGCTCAGCCTGCTAAATTCCCGGCAGGCTTGGTGGACCCTGTTTTTTTCTTAGATTTAACCTCTCCATCACATGATGGATTATTTGCTCTCTACATGTCTGTTCTTTTCGTCTTTTCTACCCCCCCCCCAGCCAGTTGCAGCAGATGACTGCCCCTCCCTGAGCCTGGTTCTGCTCGAGGTTTCTTCCTGTTAAAAGGGAGTTTTTCCTCTCCACCTTCACCAACCGCTTGCTCACAGGGGATCGCCTGATTGCTGGGTTCTTTCTGCAATTTCATCCAGGCATCACTTGCACTATTGAGCTGATTCAGCATGTGTTTTTGTGGCCATCTCTCTGGTCGAACGTTAAGGACCGTGTGAAGGCCTGCCATGCTTGTGTCAACAATAAGTCGGACCCTTCCCCTCCAGCCAGTCTCCTCCACCCACTCCCCATCCCTTCCCGTCCCTGGTCCTATATCGCTATTGACTTTGTCTCGGGCCTCCCTCCATCTCAAGGTAACACCGTCATTTTCACCATCACCGATCGCTTCTCCAAGGCCATTCATCTGGTTCCCCGTCCTGGTCTCCCTTCTGCTGTCGAGATGGCCAACCTCCTGTTCATCCATGTCATCCAGTTACACGGCATTCCCATAGACATTGTCTCTGACCGAGGACCACAGTTTACCTCATGGGTGTGGAAGGCGTTCTGTCGGTCCTTGGGTACCTCTGTTAGCCGTACTTCTAGATACCACCCCCAGAGTAACGGTCAGGCTGAGCATGCAAGCCAGTCCTTGGAGGCCACTCTGAGGTGTGTAGCATTCTGCAACCCATCTACCTGGAGCTCCCACCTGACCTGGGTGGAATATGCGCTCACCTCTGCCGTCTCCTCCGCAATGGGACTAACTCCTTTCGAGGCTGCCATGGGGTATACACCACCACTTCTACCCATGATGGAGAGAAAGATCGCGGTACCTTCTGTGGAGGCCAACGCACGTCGCTGTCGCCGCCTTTGGAGATCCACTAGGGCGGCTCTTCAACGATCGTCTGAGTGGAACCGCCTGTATGCCAACCATAGGCATGTGGCAGCTCCAAAATACTCCATGGGCCAGAAGATCTGGTTATCTGCGGAGAAGGAACCAGTGAAGATGGACTCGTGTAAGCTGTCCCCACCCTTCTTGTGCCCATTCCCAATCTCCCGTGTCATCAATGACATCACCGTCCGCTTGAAGTTCACCACTGTTCCATGTTTTCGCCATTTGTGGATTATGACTCTCACTGTGGTTTGCTGGAGTCCCAAAGCTTTAGAAATGGCTTTATAACCTTTTCCAGACTGACAAATTTCAATTACTTTGTTTCTCATTTGTTCCTGAATATCTTTGGATAGCAACATGATGTCTAGCTTTTGAGGATCTTTTGGTTTACTTCACTTTGTAAGGCAGGTCCTATTTAAGTGATTTCTTGATTGAGAACAGGTGTGGCAGTAATCAGGCTTGGGTGTGGCTAGAGAAATTGAACTCAGCTTTCAAATGATGGGATAAACCACAGTTAATGTATATTTTATTTGGGGGGGGCAATCCCTTTTTCACACAGGGCCATGTAGGTTTGGATTTTTTTTACTCTTAATAATAAACTACATTTTATGTTTACTTCTGTTATTTTTGTCTAATATTTACATTTGTTTGATGGTCTGAAATACTTCAGTGTGACAAACATACAAAAAATGAACAATAAGGAAGGGGCAAACACTTTTTAGGTCCAGTGTTTCCTCAGTGGTGACGCTCATGCCGAATGCTGCCTGGCACATCTGCAGGGGTGCTGGTCTCGGGGGTCTCTCTAACTTGGGTGGGTGAGGGGTTTATGCCACTACCTACAGCTGTGGTGCGGGCCCTGGCCTGTCCTGGTTGGGGTGGCCTCTGTGGTGCGCTCTGTAATTATGGGCTGTGTGGTCTCCTGGCGTGGAGGGCTCCACAGGATGGTTGCTCTTTCACATGGTACCTCGGTGCCTAGCGATGTCTCTTTTATTTTATATGTGTGTAAGAGAAGTAGGGGGTTGTGTGTGTGTGTGTTTTGTGTGTTTTGTGGGTATGTTTATGGGAGGGTTAAAAGGGGTGGTGATGTATTTCTTAAATATATATAACATGTTTACTGTTTTTATGTATGTAAAGCACTTTGCGCAGCAAATAATGTTTGAAAACTGCTATACAAATAAAGTTTGATTGATTGATTGACTATGAACTTTTCAGCCCTGTAGCTCCCTCTGGATTCTCTCATCAGCCACCAAGCACAGAAGAGTCCGCACCTCGTTGTTGGACCACATTGTTGATTTGAGTGTAGCCATTTATCTTGTTGATTATCACAGAAATAATAAAAACTCAGCCAAATTTACAAATGGCAGTTTTGAATCTTATGAAGACATCGCTCTCATCCACTGATGTTACGCCCTGGTCAATCAGTGGCCTGCAATCTGTTGACATCACATTTTCAGCTTGACTCAGCACGGTTGGAACCTTACTGGAATAAGTACCAAAATAGTACCTAGTACCAGGTACTAGGTACTAATGGAAAACCCTGCAAACCCAGTAGAGTCGAGGTGAGTCGGTCTGAGTAGTGCTAGTGGAAAAGGGTCATTAGTAATGAACTTTTACTACACTTAAGAACACAGTTTTGATGCTCTGAAACAAAGAACACCAGGTGCAGCTGAATGGCCTCATCAAACATTCTTGTTTGAACAGCACCAATTGCAATAAAAAGAGCATACAGAAGTCCTGAATAGGTTTGCCTGAGTAGATCAATTGTTTGAATAAAGGAGTTAAAAAAATCGTTGCAGTTAAAATGGCCCATTTTTCTAACACTACTACTTGGTATCTATTGATTTCAGTCATGCTGCAAGTTAAAGTGTACTGCAAGTTTTGTGAGGTATATAATATTTTCTGCAAATTTTTGTAGGCTTTGCTCTGTTAATGTCTTTTCTGTGCTTGAGGACTTTTATGTAAAAGCTAAATAATTACTCTGCAAGTCTGCATGGCTGCTAATATCTAAAACATATTTTCTCTGAAAATTCTATAGACTTCCCCTCCAATGCACTCATGACATGAGCATGGAAAAGGATGTAAATTACACCATACACCCACTGTTGAGGATATTAACTTATAGTCCGAGTACATGGCTGCTTATTTTTGACCAATACTCCTTTATCGCAGTCTCGATGGCTCCATAGACCTTTTGGAAGAGTTGCACCGAACAAACAAGAATTCCATTACACTGATTAATTAATTTTGAATGCTTTTAGGGAATTGGCTCGTGGGGATCAAATGAGTCTTTTTACCCTCAAAAAGCACTCAGATAATTGGAGTTAAAGACATAAATGGTTTCTAGTGCATAACATCAATCCATACAATTATTGTTGGAGAGCTAAATGCATATTTTAATGGCTGTTGTTTTTAACACACACGCAGCACCAAAGAAAAACCACTGTAGGATAAATTGTAGGACAGTAAAAAAAAAAAGTCTTTTTACGCCATGCTTGCCACAATATTTCACTTGACAGTCATACCACTGATTTAGACACCTGGCATTAAAACTCCCATTTAACGGCCATTTTCAAGAGAAATTTGCTACTGACTTCATTATGTTATGTTTAAGATTTTTTGTTTGAAGTGTTATTACAACAATGTCGGTATTGTGCTTGTGTGTGTATATGCATGCAAAATGAATGAGGGATCTTCATAACTTTTCCCATCAATTCTTAATTCACATATAAAAGGGAAATGAAATGCACCCAATCGCCTACTTATCTCAAATCATTTTCCATGATTATTTTCTTATAAGAACCTCTTTGCTCTAACATGTTCTCTTACTGTCCATAAAAAAGGTACTGTGCACCCTGGATGTTACTGTTACAGTTTTTAATGCAAGTGCATATGGATATTTCTTTAAAGTAATTGTTATGTTCAGCTGCCACGAAGGCAGCAAAGGACGGGTCCACACGCAGAGATGAGTTTCAGTAGGTTTTAATAACAAAAGACACAGCACAGGGCTGGATAATCACTGACAGAACATAAAACATGAAAACAAACCGAACTCATGCAGATGAGGAACACAACAAGAGTGTACGACGCAACAGCGAACTGAAAACTGATTGGAACATATATACACAGATACTAATGAGAAATAATAACAAAAGGCCGGGATTAATTAAGAGAGAGGATGTGAGGGCAAAAGGGAGAGAGACACAATCAGGTGCAGCCATGAGGAATTAACAAAGAACCAATAACGATGGCAGAATAAACAGTGAGTGCTGTCGCAAAGAGCAAACACAAGATGAAATAATAAGGGTGATAATCATACAAAGAGCACTTTTGCAAAAACAGATAAGTCCAGTTGAGTTCAAAATGAGAACAAAACACTTTTTCGTCTGTAGGTTTATAGTTGTTAGTGTTGTGTATGGAATATGGCCTTTGGGGTTTGCCGTAGCACCGTCAGGGTGGGAAACGGGATGACGTCAGATGGGCTACGGTGGGGAGTATAAAAAGTAATGTGTGTATAATAAAGTTCAGTTGAATGTTCTCTAAGACACTCTCCGCCTGCTTCATTTCCCGACATAATATTTGGCGACGAGTAAAATTATGAGCACGTGCATTATGGAGCCACCTCCGTTCCTGCAGGACCAGGGTGAGCCAGCTATCCCGTGGGCATGCTGGAAGAACTTGTTTGAAGTTTATCTGATAGCAGCAGGACTTGATGGGTTTTCCGACGATAGGAGGAGGTGCCTGTTAATTCATCATTTGGGCGCAGAAGGGCAACGCCTGTTCCTTACGACTCTGCTACGATCACCGAGAGGAGATGCAGGTTTTTCAGCCATGTACAGCGAGCCGGTGAGTCCATTTTATTCTTTCTTATGGAACTGCATTGTTTGGCGGGAGAGTGTGATTTTGGGCAGCTAACAGACAGGCTAGTTCGTGATAAGCTAGTGCATGGCACAACTAGCCAGTGGCTAGAAGACACGCTGCGGGTGACTCGACAGCCTTTGTCTCTGGCTGAGGTGATAGACATGGTTAAGCTACGGGAGTCTGCGTCCCTGCAGGGACTGGGTGCCTTTATGGGTGGGGTTCCCGGAGGACTGGGCCTCCATGCCACAGGTGTCGGCTAATGTGCTAACTAGGCCTCGGGGCCGCTTGAGGAAGAAGAAGAAGAGAGAAGGTGGCCTGTGGCACGTGAGAGGGCCCGTGTCAGATTTGCGGACCGAGTTGGTGGAAACCCACAGGAAGCTGGCCAGGTGTGTGTGGCACAAGGAGGAAAAGGACACCTAAAGTGGTATGTTGTGCAGCTGGATGACGTCAAAATGCCCCTCATGGTGGACTCAGGGGTTGGCAGGTCCATTTTGAGCCTGGCAACGCTGAAGAGGCTGTTCCCGAAAAAGGCTTTTGATGCGGGAGCAATAAGAATGTTTGGTTATGGCCATGCTGAGATCGACATGGTCGGCATGGTGGAATTTAACATGTAGTGTGGGCAGAAGAGGGCGCCCAAGTTCATTCCCATCTTCAACAGGGATATCTGGAGGTGCCGCTTCACCTGGATAGCAGAAACCTGATGGCATTTGTGACCCACATGGGGGTCTTGAGGTATACCCTAATGCCGTTCGAGTTGAATTCCGCCCCCAGCTGTTTTCAAAAGGTTATGGCCACGATGCTGGCGGGTCTGAAAGGGGTCGTAGCCTACCTAGATGACATTGTGGTACACGGCGCGACGAACGAGCTTCACGATGAGAGGCTGGAGAAGGTGTTGAAGCGGATGCAGGAACACGGGGTCACTCTCAATGGCGACAAATGCCTCTTTGCGGCGGAGGCGATCGATTTTGTGGGGTTCCGGCTGATGGGCAAGGGTCTACAACCACTGCATTCCAATGTAGAGGTGGTGCTCCGCATCCCAGAGCCTACTACACCTGCCCAGATTTCATCTTTCCCTGGCATGGTGAACTTCTATGGCTGGTTTATCCCACATTACTCAGAGATGATCAGACCCCTGAGGGCTCTGCTAAAGCATGATACACTGTGGGAGTGGACTCCGGCATGCTCAGTGGCGGTCTTGAAGTTGAAGCAGCAGCTCACTTCCCCACCGGTGCTAGCACATTTTGACCCTGAAATTTTGACGGTGGTTACCTTTGATGCATTTGGGACAGTGTTAGGCGCGGTCATGTCCCAAATACAGGGTAGAGTGGAAAGGCCGGTGGCATTTGCATCAAGGTCCCTCTCGCCAGCGGAGCAGAAGTGTGTGGTGAGCGAGAGGGAGGCATGAGCCTGTGTCTGGGCATGCGAGAGCTGGCACATATACCTCTACGGACGCCGCTTCACCCTGAGGACTGACCATTGGGCACTCACTACACTGCTGGAGATGTCAGGATTGGGTTGTAGGCTGCTGAGACTTCATAGATGGTCGGAGCGTCTGAGAGCCTATGACTTCGTCACAAAGTTCACCCCAGGCAGAGCGAACATAGTGGCGGACCTCCTCTCGCAGGCCACTGTGGAGACTTCACAGGTGGTCGAAGATGACGCTGGTACTGCTGAAGAGGATCTGGTGAACGCCCTGTGCGGAACTCTCCAGGGTGTGGTCTCTCCACAACACCTCAAAGAGGAATCGGAACGGGACCCCGTTATGGCTCAGTTGCGCACAGTGATAAGAGGAGGATGGCCAGCAAAGGTGTCGAGCAAACTGGCTCCTTTTCACTGTTTCCGAGATGAGTTGAGCTGTTGGAATGAGGGTTGCGTGAGGAATGAGGAGGTGCTGCCCACCAGCTCGGTGACGACGTTGGTGGTCATGGGATTCCTGGCATCCTTGTTCACCCGGTGGGGAATCCCGGACACCATCATGACAGACAATGGGCCCCAGTTTGTTTCGAGGGCTTTCGAGGACTTTTTGGCCAGCAAAGGGGTGAAACATATTAAAACAGCATTCTACCACCCCCAGGCTAATGGAGGGGTCAAAAGATTTAACAAGACCCTGAAGAATGGGCTGAGGGCTCACCTGGCAGACGGTATCTTGTTCCCGGAGACGCTCCACAACATGCTGCTCCATTACAAAGCGTTGGTCCACACAACAACGGGCTGTTCACCAGCGAAGCTTATGTTGGGGCGGGAGCTGTCGCTGCCAGTTAATCGGTTGGAGTCTCCGAGAGCAGTGCCCCGGACGAGTAATGTGACGCTGAGGAGAAGGGTCTCAGACCAGCAACGGAAGATGAAGGGACGGTTTGATAGGAAGCACCGGGTGAGGGACCATGACCTGAAGGAGAGTGATTGGGTGTGGATTAGACACCCCATCTGGTCCCACAAGCTTCAGCCCCTGTGGACGGGACCACAGGAGGTTAAGAGTCGGCGGGGCTCTGACACTTTTGAACTGGACGATGGGTCCAGGTGGCATGCCAGCAGGCTAAGGCGTGCGGTACCTGACCGGGGTGGCTTGCCGGGTCTTGGGATTGGCCAGCTACGCCAGATGTGGACTCACAGGTGGTTCTGACAGTGCCTGGAGCAGGGTCCCCTGGGGGGGGTTGCCCGGCTAGAGTGCGTCGGAGGCCTGCCTACTTGGAGGACTATGTGGCAAGAACTATTATGGATGATTTCAGCTGGGCGTATTGGTAATATACCTGGTCACCCACTGATGGACTTGTTTATATGTACATATGGAAGACTTTGTTTTGTTTATGTATTGGGTTGTTGAAATTTGTTCACTGTGTTATTGTTCAACCTTGTTGGGGGGGTTGTTGTGTATGGAATTTGGCCTTTGGGGTTTGCCGTAGCACCGTCGGGATGGGAAACGGGATGATGTCAGATGGGCTACAGCGGGAAGTATAAATAATAATGTGTGTATAATAAAGTTCAGTTGAATATTCGCTAAGACACTCTCTGCCTGCTTCATTTCCTGACATAACAGTTAGTATTTCCAAATCAGCTTCGAAGACATGGTCACTTGAAATATGAGTATCTCAGACATAATAAAGCAAAAAATCAAACATCAACTTATTGTTACTTTTTGGCAATTTTTTAGTACATTGTTTTTGCAAATTTTTTAGTACGTTTTTTTTTTGTTTTGTTTTGTTTTTTTTTGCAAAAACAGATAAGTCCCAAAAGCCATGCTGTTTTGTCTGGAATATACTTGAATGTCTCTAAACATCAATGTAGTATGACTGACACACTGATTTTAGTCATATCCACTCAGTAAATTGGTATAATATAGCTGTAATAAAGCTATAATTCAAGATTCAAGATTGAAGATTCAAAGATTTTATTGTCAATACTACTATACGTACAGGACATACAAGACAATTGAAATTACATTTCTCTCTCTCTCTTCATTGGTGTGCACAGTATAAAAAGAAAAGGAATAAGGCTCGACAAAAGAAACTCCTTCCCCATATAGTGTACTATAGTGAATACGCAGCCAGTGGAGCAGTGAGAGAAGAACTTCACATCACAACATAAACTACCTTAAGGTATTTATATTTAATAATTCAGCAAAAACAATTTGATTTAATACATATTTACTACAAATTACATGCAGGTGTTAATTTTTTTACCACTGTTAGTCTGTTACATTTTACTCTCACGTGATGACGTCATTAACCGCGGTGCGAAAACAAGCCCAGTCATGTCCGAAAGCGGTTAATTTTATTGTTATATTGAGTTTACTGTATAGTCCATTATATCTAAATTCACTATATAGCAAGTAGGGAGGGACTGAGTGAGTGAACATTCCAAACACAGCCAGGGAAATCAGTCAGAGCGAGCAGACCCGGAAGGCAGCCAAGATGAGTCATGTGACCCAAATACCAAGCGCTGATTTGCCCTGTGGAGTTATCTGTGTCTGTAAAAAAAAACCGCTTCCGCCGTTTATTGGCTTTTGAAAAAAAAAAAAAAAACATGAATTTGTAGTGTCAATAACATAGGACATATCGACTTTTGAGACAAAACGATTTGAACTTCTACAAGTAGGTAATGTTAACAGTTGTTTGAGCTAAAGAGTGAAATTTTCATGGAAGCGGCATTTATCGGTTTTTGCAAACAAACTCTTCATACACAGAATGAACTGAAAACTGAAGGTGAGGGCAAAATAACAATATTGACAGCTGGAGAGAAATATACCGTATTTTTGGGACTATAAGGCGCACCGGATTATAAGGCGCACTATCAATGAACGGTCTATTTGATGGTCTAATTTCATACATAAGGCGCACCGGATTATTAGGTGCATTAAAGCGAGGTAGTCGGAGCCGGGAAAAAAATTTTTTTGCGTGCATGGAAAGAAAATCCTATCTATAGTCTTATAGACACATATAGCGCGATTGTCTGCCAGTGTGAATGACCTGTTCCATGAGCAGGTGGAGCGTTTTTAATCCGTGGCTGTTTACATCACCATATTGACCAGAATACTTGTTCGGTACTCGCTCGGTAATCGAAACGGCTCGCTCTCCGCCGTAAATACGTATTTACAGCCGTATTTACTGCTCCCGTTTACAGCTAAACGGGAGCAGTTTCGATGCCGAAATTTCACATACAAATCCTGATATACGTGTTCTATAGACCATCGGCTTTTGGGTATCGACTACCTCGCGAGGTAGTCGGATCTGGGAATTTTTTTTTTTTTTTTGCGTGCATGGAAAGAAAATCCTATATATAGTCATTATAGACACATATAGCGCGATTGTCTGCCAGTGTGAATGACCTGTTCCATGAGCAGGCGGAACGTTTTTAGTCCGTGGCTGTTTACATCGCCATATTGGCCAGAATACTTGTTCGGTACTCGCTCGGTAATCGATACGGCTCGCTCTCCGGTGAAGAGCGAGCCGTATTTACAGCCGTAAATACGTATTTACAGCTGTATTTACTGCTCCCGTTTACAGCTAAACGGGAGCAGTTTTGATGCCAAAATTTCACATACAAATCCTAATATACGTGTTCTATAGACCATCGGCTTTTGGGTATCGACTACCTCGCGAGGTAGTCGGATCTGGGAATTTTTTAATTTTTTTTTTGCGTGCATGGAAAGAAAATCCTATATATTGGGCTGCACGGTGGCGCAGTGGTTAGCACTGCAGCAGCACAGTTTACCCTTGGCCCGGGGATCGTGGGGATCGTGGGTTCGATCCCAACCCCCGACCAACAGTGATCTGTGTGGAGTTTGCATGTTCTCCCCGTGTATGCGTGGGTTTACCCCGGGATTTCTCCGGTTTCCTCCCACATGCCAAAAACATGCAGGTTAGGTTAATTGGAGACTCTAAAGTGGCCCTAGGTGTGAATGTGTGCGTGAATGGTTAAGGGATAGCGCCGTATCGTGGCGTCCATCCAGGTGGTGGATGACCCTCAATTTCCCCTCTGGGGATCAATAAAGTATACTAAATCTAAAAAAATAAATAAAAAAAAAATATAGTCATTATAGACACATATAGCGCGATTGTCTGCCAGTGTGAATGATCTGTTCCATGAGCAGGCGAACGTTTTTAGTCCGTGGCTGTTTACATCGCCATATTGGCCAGAATACTCGTTTGGTACTCGCTCGGTAATCGATACGGCTCGCTCTCCGGCGAAGAGCGAGCCGTATTTACAGCCGTATTTACTGCTCCCGTTTACAGCTAAATGGGAGCAGTTTTGATGCCGAAATTTCACATACAAATCCTAATATACGTGTTCTATACACCATTGGCTTTTGGGTATCGACTAGAGGTAGTCGGATCTGGGATTTTTATTTTTTTTTTTTTTGCGTGCATGGAAAGAAAATCCTATATATAGTCATTATAGACACATATAGCACGATTGTCTGCCAGTGTGAATGACCTGTTCCACGAGCAAATGTACGTTTTTGGTCCATGGCTGTTTACATTGCCAGGATACTCGCTCAGTAATCGATACGGCTCGCTCTCCGGCGGCAGCCCCAAGAAGTAAACAATGCAAACAAATGCCGGGACGCTTGAATTCTTTCGTCCCGAAAATATCATTTTTGAATATTAATTACAGCTAAACAGGAGCAGTTTCGATCCACCATCCATTGGCAGATAGTGGCGTGACTCGCTAGCAATTTAACTTTGAACGACCTGTTGACACCAAAATAGCGGTTGGAGTTCTTTGGTTAATCCACCCGGAATGATGGCAAGCTCCGAATTAGTTTGCTTCACTTGGGTTTTGACAGTATCGGTGAGATGGGCGCGCATGGAGTGGCAGATCAATAGGGATGGAGATTTGTGGAAAAAGCCATCCGGCCATTATGTTGAAGCACATATTACTCCCCGAGGCTCCTGACTACCGTAATGCTCCGACAATCCATCAAGCGGTTCGGCTTCGTAACTTACCAACGTCGTACTAAAGCATTTTTGACAGATTTTTGAGCGGCGTGTACCACATAAAATCGGTTTGAGGTCAGTAAGCACAGCCAGAATTAATACATAAGGCGCACCGGATTATAAAGCGCACTGTCGATTTTTGAGAAAATTAAAGGATTTTAAGTGCGCCTTATAGTCCAAAAAATACGGTAACTTAAAGAGTGAGACATGTTTGCACACATGTCCCCCCGTGATAGTGCCCCCCCCCCCCCAAGGGCAGTTTCCAGATGACC
The DNA here is from genome assembly GCA_020510985.1 of Pholidichthys leucotaenia. Lineage (NCBI taxonomy): Eukaryota > Metazoa > Chordata > Actinopteri > Cichliformes > Pholidichthyidae > Pholidichthys > Pholidichthys leucotaenia. The sequence continues at coordinate 362,133,405 of CM035836.1, read as the reverse complement.
CCCAAACAAACACAAAATGACCCTCCTAGGGTGGGCAGTGGGGGAAAAGGCCAGGTGGGCCGGGACAAACACCCTCCTCAAGCAAAGTCCAACACAAAACCACAGTCTGTGGAGGCAACCCAAAGTCCAAGACCCAAAAACAAAACAAGGCAGGTCGAGTGGTCTTCCAAAGTTCTGGGACCACTGGACTAGAGAACAAGATGGGTGAGGGGGCCTTTCCAAGTTCATAGGACCCCAAACTGGAGTACATGATGGATCTGGTGGCCTTCCAAAGTCCAATGGCCACAGGAAGGGTGAACACGGGGCGTCAGGCGGCCTACCAAATACCATGGGCTACCAGACAGGAGAAAACACATGAGCCTCATGCTCAGAAAATAACACACAAACCTTTTCCCCTTAAAATAGCACAGGAGCCCTTAACTCTGGGAAAAAATACAGGACTTTCTTGCTCAAAAGAAAACAACATAGAGGTTTTAAACTCAGGAGATGACACAGAAACTTTGTATTCGGGAGATGATGACATATAACCCCCACAGTCAGAAAATGACAACATGGAACTTTTAAACTCAGGAAGAGTCATCATGGAGCATTTAACCTCAGGAAGTTACATGGAACTTTTAAACACAGATGATAATAACATAGAGGCTCCAAACCCAGGATCTAACATGAGGGCCTTCAGCTCAAGGCGTAACAACAATCTCTTGCTCAAAAATAGATGACTGAGGCGCGCTGACCTGAGGATGAGATGGCTGGGGACCGCTGCCTTCTGGATGAGATGGCTGGAGAGCGCTGCCCTCTAAATCAGACGGCTGGAGTGTGCTGACCTCTAGATGAGATGGCTGTGGAACGCTGACCTCTGGATCAGATGACTGAAGCACACCATCCTCATATTCTGATGATTTGAGGGCGCTGATTGCCGAATAAGATGACTGGGGTGTGCTGATTTCAGGCTGAGATGGCAGGGGTGCATCCGACCCAGACGCCCAGGAATCCTCCTCTGATGCTGCCACCTCGGACAGGGAGGTAGAGGTACAGGTTGAAGCAGGCATCACACCAAAACAGTCAGCTGAAGAACTTGGTGGGGAGAGCTCAGAAGCAGATGGACGCTGCAACTGGGTCTCCCCACCAGAAGTAAGACTTCTCTAAAACAGATATGATGAAAACAAAGAAAAGGACTTATCTTAATTCCTGCTGTTCCGCTGGCAAGGACCCCGGTGCAGCCGATGTTGGAATGATGGCCTCAAGAGGAGCAGTCTCTGCAGGAGTGTGCATGTGAGGCGGAGCAGTCTCTGAAGAAGCACGCATGTGAGGAGAATCAGTCACTGCTGGAATGTGCACATGAGGCAAAACATTCCCTGATGAATTGTGCATGTGAGATGGAACAATCATAGCTGGAGTGTGCACGTGAAGCGGGACAGTCACTGCTGGAGTGTGCATCTTGGAGTCAGCTGGAGCTGCGGTACGCTTCACTTCGGACGGAGAAGGAAAAATACAGGTGGGTGCTATGCAAATACCAGGAAAAATGGCAGCAGAGACAGGCGGCGAAGGCTCAACAGTGTTTGGTGGCTGCCACTGTGAAACCCTGCCTAGTACCAGGCAAGACCTCTCCCCAATAGGTGTAATGAAAGGAAAATGTACTTGCCTGACCTGTTCTGCCACTTCAGAGACCACCGTTAGTGATCCTAATGAGGATACAGCTGCAGGCGAGGGCACCAATGTTGAAGGTGGTGGAGCCAACACTGCTGGCAAAGCTGCTTGCTTGGTGACAGACAATACTGCAGACGTGTTGATAGGCAGAGTTGCACGCTTTTTCACAGGCTGAACTACAGGCTTATTCTCAGGCTGAGATGCAGGCTTAATGACAGATATAGCCGGTGTGTGAGCCATGGAGAGGGCTGGTGCTGGCGAATGGTGTCAAGAGGGGCGGCATCTTCTGGGGGTTTCCTTCTGTCCATGACCATCGAACACCAGCTTAAATCCCCAAAACCGCTCTCTCTCGGCGGCAAAAATCTCCCAAGGTTCCCGTGGTACAGAAGGCTGCTGCTTGGGAGGTGGAGGTGGGGCTGGAGCTGGCGATTGGCAAGGAGCAGGGGGTACCGAAGCCAGAGGATGCTTCTTCATTGACAAAGACCTCGGCTTGTTTGGCGAACTCCTCATTATCCCGCAGTTTTCACGCTGCACGTTGGCTCCCAGGGTGATCCTTTCCACCCCGTCAGCATGCTCCGCGAGCTGTGGATGGAGATGAACAGCCGCGTCCACAAGCCCCAGGCACCAGAGAGACAATTTTTGGGGCAAGAGATGTACGAGCACAAGAAATAAGCCCATCTATTTCTAGTAATACGTTGCAATGCTCCCACTCCAGGTTCATGGGGTACCAACATCCGCCTAATGAGTCCGTAGCAGGTGATGTCATCTTGCTGGGTCCTTTACTGGTCGAATCGTACTGTCATGTTCAGCTGCCATGAAGGCAGCAAAGGACAGGTCCACATGCAGAGATGAGATTCAGCAGGTTTTAATAACAAAAGACGCAGCACAAGGATGGATAATCACTGACAGAACATATAACATGAAAACAAACCAAACTAATGCAGCTGAGAAACAGAACAAGTGTTTACGACGTGACAGCCAAATGAAAACTGAGTGGAATATATATACACAAATACTAATGAGGAATAATAACAAACAGCTCGGATTAATTAAGAGAGAGGAGGAGAGGGCGAGAGGGAGAGAGACACAATCAGGTGCAGCCCTTTGGAATTAACAAAGAACCAATAACAATGGCAGAATAAACAGCAAGTGCTGTCGCAAAGTGTAAACAGAAGATGACATAATAAGGGTGATAATGATACACAGCATGAACCAAAAACAAAAGGTGAGGGCAAATTAACCATACTGACAACTAGAGAGAAACATAACTTAAAGGGTCATCTCCATCTGACCTGAATGACCATCGACCAGTTGCCCTTGCATCTCATGTGATGAAGGTCCTGGAGAGACTGATCTTAGCCCATCTGAGGCCGCAGGTGAAGACATGTTTGGACCCTCTGCAGTTTGCATATAAGCTGTCATCTACTTGCTGCAACAAGCCCATTTGCACCTGGATGGTAGAGGAGACACTGTGAGAATCATATACTTTGATTTCTCTAGTGCCTTTAACACCATCCAGCCACTGCTGCTGGGTGAGAAGCTGCGGGGGATGGGGGGGTCAAAAGCTCTGTGATCTCCTTGATTACTGACAACCTGACAGGCAGGCCACAGTTTGTCCGGCTGGGCAGTGTTTTGTCTGATGTGATGGTTAGTGATACAGGAGCTCCACAGGGGACTGTGCTTTCTCCTTTTCTCTTCACCTTTTACACCGCTGACTTTCAGTACAACACCGAGTCATGCCACCTGTAGAAATTCTCTGATGACTCAGCTGTTGGGTGTATAAGGGGGGGAGGGGAGGGGGAGTACAGGGCACTAGTAGACAGATTTGTGGAGTGGACCGAGCAGAATGATCTGAGGTTGAACGTCAGCAAGACCAGAGAGATGGTGATTGATTTCAGGAAAAGAGGACACCTTCACAGCCATTGCAGATTAGGGGGGAGGATGTGGAGGTAGTGGAGGACTACAAATACCTCGATGTCATGATCAGCGGTGGACTGGACTGGAAATCTAACACCGATGATGCGTACAAGAAGGGGATGAGCAGATTTTACTTCCTGAGGAAACAGAGATCCTTCAACGTGTGCAACAAGATGCTGGAGCTTTTCTACCAGGCCATTGTCACCAGCGCCATCTTCTTTGCTGCTGTCTGTTGGGGTAGCAGTATCAGAGCCAGCAACACCAACAGACTTGACAGGATTATCAAAAGGGCTGGCTCTGTAAATGGTCTCAGGCTGGAGACCTTTGAGACTGTGGTGGAGAGCAGGACACTAAACAAACTGCGATCCATCATGGACAATCCAGATCACCCCCTCCACCACACACTGGACAGACAGCAGAGCACTTTCTCCAGCAGACTGCTACAGCTTCATTGCGGAATGGTTATATACAGGAAATCTTTCCTGCCACATGCCATTTCACTGTACAATAACTCACTCTGATGTTGCATTCTGGTCATAACTATGCTGCCATACTACACCTTTCAGTCTAATTGGTACTCCACATTTCACCCTGCACCTGATAGTCCTGCATTGTACAGTGGGTATGATTCATGTATCTTTACAGGTCATCATTTATTCATCTGTGATGTATATAAGCTATTTAGGCAGTTTTTCATTCCATGAGTAATCCCTTTGTCTTATGCTGTGTGTGTTTCTGTTGTTTTGGTCATCTACTGTCATGCTGCTCTTACGCTGTAATTTCCCAGTTTGGGATCAATAAAGTACATCTATCTATCTATCTATGATAGTAATTGTCTAAAACTTTTGGAACCTCAAGATTTAGTCAGTTTTGGTCACTAAGTGAATTCCAGCCCCATGCACTTTTAAGAAAAACTCTGGCACAGTTTTAGCTTGGTACCTTTTTACAATGCAGGATCATGGCCATACATGTAATTGACACAATGGTCCACTACAGGACATTATATTATCTGTGATGGTTTCTTCCTCTGATGGTTTTTCCCTCCTTTATCCCCTCACCCCCCAGCCAGTCGCAGCAGATGACTGCCCCTCCCTGAGCCTGGTTCTGCTGGAGGTTTCTTCCTGTTAAAAGGGAGTTTTTCCTCTCCACGATCGCCAAGCGCTTGCTCACAGGGGATCGCCTGATTGCTGGGGTCTTTCTGCAACTGTGGGGGTTCCCCCTACAGTTGAAAGTGCTATGAGATGACTGTTGTTGTGAAATGGCGCTATATAAATAAAACTGAATTGAATTGATGCATGTTAAGTATTATTCATTGAGGCCCTTACCCATTGTGTTGTGGCATCATCCATATTGTTGTTCCTCTTGGGGGTTTTACAGCACGTTGGGATGTGATGGCATCATGTTTCGTGTAGTTTCCTGTTCCCTGTCTGAGAAATGTATAGCTGTAAGGGCTCATTTCCACCAAAATAAGAGCCAGTGCTAGTTTGGGGCTGGTGCCAGTGCTTAACCAGTTCAACTGTAGTGCCTCACAAGAACCAGCTGGTTTTCCACTGATATGGAGCTAGTCGGGGATTACGTCAGGGTACATCATTATGTAGTGTGAAGCACCTTTACGCAACCCCGCAGAGCACCACAGAAGAAGAAGTAGCAGTGCTAGCTTGTCAACAGCTTGTCAACACTGAGAAGTTTGTTGTCTCTTTGGGAGCGCTGCTTTTATTATTCCAAACCTGTATTACCATCCAAAAACAGTTTTATTCTTAATCACAGAGAATGGTGGCTACGGTTAAGGAGACCGGTAATTATCAGTATTTCAATTATCAGCCGTTGTTAGATCAAGTCTGTAGTGCGAGCATTGACTACACTTTTAAACATAATATTTATATCAGTTCTGTAATAGGTGGTGTTACGGCGCATTACAAGACGGAGGTCGCCTGTTATGTCATGCCAAAAAGTGATCAGCTGCCAGCTACCAATGACAACGTTACTAATGTCATTGGTAGAAAAATCTCCCATAACACAACGCAAGGCACCCATTCATACACAGTATTGAAACCACAAAAAGCATATTTTGCACTGGATATCTTTATTAAAAAAAAGTATTCTGTAAGACGCTAAGATTTCTGTTCTCGTTTTCTCTCAAATGAGCATTTCAAGATATATGGCGATGCCACAAACGTCATTTGAGGCAACAATAAGCAGTATTGATAATGAACAAACAGCATATTTTGCACTGGATATCTAACAAAGTATTCTGTAAGATGCTAAGATTTTTGTTCTAGTTTCTCAAACGCGCATTTCTTTATGGCGAGGAGAAACGTTCGTGGTAAAGACACTATTAGCTTGTTAGCATAGCTAACCGAAAATACTATTAGGCACAAGAGTGACTAAAAAAAAATCTGCACTTTGGCCGTTACATATCAATACAAGTGATATACATTTGTCAGCAGAGACGGCCTGTTCATTTCTTTATGGCAAGGACAAACGTTAGGTCATAGTAAAAGTACTGTTAGCTTGTTAGCATAGCTAACGGAAAATATTATAGTATTTTAGTACACTGTATATATCCACACTTTGGCTGTAACATATCAATACAAGCATATATATATATATATATATATATATATATATATATATATATACACGGTGGGGCAAAAAAGTATTTAGTCAGCCACCAATTGTGCAAGTTCTCCCACTTAAAAGATGAGAGAGGTCTCCAATTTTCATCATAGGTATACCTCAACTATGAGAGACAAAATGAGAAAAAAAAAATCCAGAAAATCAAATTGAAGGATTTTTAATGAATTAATTGGTAATTTCCTTGGTAAAATAAGTATTTGGTCACCTACAAACAAGCAAGATTTCTGGCTCTCACAGACCTGTAACTTCTTCTTTAAGAGGCTCCTCTGTCCTCCACCCGTTACCTGTATTAATGGCACTTGTTTAAACTCATTGTAAAAGACACCTGTCCACAACCTCAAACAGTCAGACTCCAAACTCCACTATGGCCAAGACCAAAGAGCTGTCAAAGGACAGAAACAAAATTGTAGACCTGCACCAGGCTGGGAAGACTGAATCTGCAATAGGTAAGCAGCTTGGTGTGAAGAAATCAACTGTGGGAGCAATTATTAGAAAATGGAAGACATACAAGACCACTGATAATCTCCCTCGATCTGGTGCTCCACGCAAGATCTCACCCCGTGAGGTCAAAATGATAACGAGAACGGTGAGCAAAAATCCCAGAACCACACGGGGGGACCTAGTGAATGACCTGCAGAGAGCTGGGACCAAAGTAACAAAGGCTACATCAGTAACACACTACGCCGCCAGGGACTCAAATCCTGCAGTGCCAGACGTGTCCCCCTGCTTAAGCCAGTACATGTCCAGGCCCGTCTGAAGTTTGCTAGAGAGCATTTGGATGATCCAGAAGAGGACTGGGAGAATGTCATATGGTCAGATGAAACCAAAATAGAACTTTTTGGTAAAAACTCAACTTGTCGTGTTTGGAGGAGAAAGAACACCATACCTACTGTGAAACATGGGGGTGAAAACATCATACTTTGGGGCTGTTTTTCTGCAAAGGGACCAGGACGACTGATCCGTGTAAAGGAAAGAATGAATGGGGCCATGTATCGTGAGATTTTGAGTGAAAACCTCCTTCCATCAGCAAGGGCATTGAAGATGAAACGTGGCTGGGTCTTTCAGCATGACAATGATCCCAAACACACTGCCCAGGCAACGAAGGAGTGGCTTCGTAAGAAGCATTTCAAGGTCCTGGAGTGGCCTAGCCAGTCTCCAGATCTCAACCCCATAGAAAATCTTTGGAGGGAGTTGAAAGTCCTTGTTGCCCAGCGACAGCCCCAAAACATCACTGCTCTAGAGGAGATCTGCATGGAGGAATGGGCCAAAATACCAGCAACTGTGTGTGAAAACCTTGTGAAGACTTACAGAAAACGTTTGACCTCTGTCATTGCCAACAAAGGGTATATAACAAAGTATTGAGATTAACTTTTGTTATTGACCAAATACTTATTTTACCGAGGAATTTACTAATTAATTCATTAAAAATCCTTCGATGTGACTTTCTGGATTTTTTTTTTTTCTCATTTTGTCTCTCATAGTTGAGGTATACCTATGATGAAAATTGGAGACCTCTCTCATCATTTAAGCGGGAGAACTTGCACAACTGGTGGCTGACTAAATACTTTTTTGCCCCACTGTGTGTATATATATATATATATATATTCGTTAACTTTTGGCATTTTAAAGACAATACACTTACCAGTGTGTTTTGAGCAGTTTGTTGTACGGACTAATTGACGGAGTTGCGATGGTCCGGCTGGCTGGCCTGTCCTCCAAAACAGTTCATCACATGAGTGGCCCCCTCCAGCTTATCTTGTACTTCTGCTCATGTCCATAGAGCCAAGAATTGTGTCTCCTCTTCGCTCCAGATCTGTTTGGTTTTGGAATCCATTGCTTGCTCGGCTGTTTGGAATGCAACATGGCGGTCAGTAATGTTTTGAAGCTGGTCAGTTAACCACGCCCATGGCTGTAGACGTAACCAATGCAAACTGGTGCTGCTGCTGGCCCAGTTAGGAGTTGGGGCCACAATAGCCCTACTTTTGAGAGCCTGGGAATGGTCCTTCAGGCGGTGGAAAACCAAAGAACTGGTGCCAATCAGGCTTTGGCTCCAGTTAAGCACTGGAACTGTTTTGGTGGAAAAGACCTATCTGAGTAACAGCATGGTTGCAACAGGAGTGTTGTCTGTATATGCTACTGACATGATGGAGAAATGTTCTGCTTTATTGTAATGTTCAATAAATATATCTAAAGGCTAGAGAGAGAGAACCAAATCAGTCTTTGCTCATTCTCGTCACGCCAGAAGAGGACAGTGCAACTCAACTTTACAATAAAGAAGCAATGAGTTCATCCACCATGTTCTCCCCGTGTCTGCGTGGGTTTACGCTGGGATTTCTCCGGTTTCCTCCCACATGCCAAAAGCAGGCAAGTTAGGTTAATTGTCATCAAACTGGGGATTCTAAATTGTCTTAGGTATGACTGTGAGAGTGAATGGTTGCCTGTCTCTCTGTGTTGGCCCTGCTATGGACTGGCGATCTGTCCTGGGTGTACCTTGCCTCTTGTCCAAACATGCTGGGATAGGCTCCAGCCCCCCCGTGACTTGAAAAGGATTAAGCGGAAGAAGATGGATGGATGGATGGATGGATGGAGTTCATCCACCTGGCTGTAGAGCTACGTATGCTTATCAGTAACATAACTCTTTCACTTGATTTAAAAATCAGCTGATTTCCTTATTGAAAACTACTCTCAGAGATTGTAACATGTCTTAAGATAATTACTTATGAAGACTAGTAGTGGCACAAGAAAATTCTTAAAGCATTCAGACAAAAGTTGTTTTATTGCAGCTTCATCAAGCTGTCTCATATGATGATTTGATGAGGTGTAAAATCACATGTGAATATGTTCCAAAATACCCTTTCTCTATTTATAAAGGGTTTATGCTGGAGCTGATGGGTATAGAAATGGGGATGGAATGGAAACAAAAAAAAATTGAAAAACACATCTGGATCTTTCTTTAAATTGTTAGCATCAGAGCAGACAGTGAGGCCAGAGGCTCTCATTATAGTGTGACAATGGCGATGACTCATACTGTTTCAAATACAATGTCACCTGCACTGAAGCTCATAAACACTGGTTTGCAGTCAAGGTGTAACAGCTTCTAACTATACACTGGCAATGAAGAGCTACCAGTCAAATACTGTGCTTGCAGATATGCAGACTGTTAAGCTAATAAATCCTCTGGTTTGTGGGTTTCTTTTTCCATTAAACACTAGGATGAAGATTGCGATAAGCTGTGAGTCGTAACTGAGCTGCAATTGATATGATGTGTAGCTGAAGTAGTTAGGTGTGCTTTCTGACATTTGTTGTTAGGTAACATACTGTATGTTTTCCTTATTGATCTGGTCAGTCAGTAACCTTCCACCTGACTAGCTCTGGATAGACTGATGGTTTGGTTTGATTGATTGAACCTCTTCTATCGAGGATGCACTGCAGCTCATATGGAAAGTCTCACTGGACCTACAGACACAGTCCGGCTTCTTCTGCAAACATGAGATCATTGTATGCTGTCAGTCAACTAAGAGTTGCTAGTCTTCTTTGCCAGGCCCATATCAAACAGCAACAGGGTTCACAGACAAGAAATACATTTCCTCTCCACTTCTCTGAATTAATCAGGTTGCTGTGATTGATTCTAAACTGCACCATACATGACTTGCTGCAATTATTATTCACAACAGGTTTTGCATATTCCTCAAGGTTAAACCCTCAAGTCACAACATATCCCTTTCACACTCAAAACGACAGCATATACAGAATACATCAATTTCTTAGTAGCAGCTGCTCAACGGTACCTTCAGCAGTCACTGTTTAGATATTCATGTGGCTGAATTTGAATACAACTGTTTTATTGTTAACTTTCTTCCTCCTTTACATACAATAATGATATGGATCTAAATAGTTAACAAAATTAGGCTATATTGATTCAATTGAATTGGTAACCATTTACTTGTAAAACTGCATTATTATTTTGATGGATTATCTTCAGTGCTCACAATATAATTGGAGGGTATGGATGTAGTGAAGGAAGACATGGAGAGGGTTGGTGTGACAGAAGAGGATGCAATGATAGAGTGAGATGGAGTAAGATGATTCATTGTGGGGACCACTAAATGGAGCAGCAAAAAGAAGAAGTTTAAATTAAAAACACAGGAAAATATAAAATTTCCAAGAAAATGCTGCATAACTTTGTAAAAACAGTGAACTCTTGCGCCATGAAAATACATGCTGGTAGTAAAGGAAAGAAAAGGAAAATACAGAACATTGAAAGTGGCCATCTGACACACTTAAATGGTACACCTGTACTGTTTGATATGAAAACATGATGAGAAGGCTGGAGAATCCAGATTAAGATTCAAAGATTCAAGATCCAAAGATTGTATTGGTCAATACTACTATGTACAGGGCATCCAGGCAAATTGAAATGGTGTTTCTCTCTCTCTTCAGTGGTGTGTACAATAAAAAAAAGAAAAAGAAATAAGGCTCGAAAAACAACAACAGCAGTCTATGTACAACAATGCAACCCCCAGTGTAAATGGCGACAAAAGAAAGACCCAGACCTTGCACAGTGCAAATAAAGATAAATGATTAATGATGATGAAACCCAACAATCCTATATACAGAAAAGTAGAGATGTAATACCCATAGTTGCAAGTTCAATGTGATAGTGTAGGTGCAGATAGTGATAGGTAGGACTGGACATGATCAGTATTGCAATGACAGACATACAGCAGCAGATATGGCATTTGTGCAAATAGTTGCAGTAAAGTGAAGCGACATACAGCAGCAAATGTATTACTGTTGGTGTGCCAGTCTTTGTGTGCCAACAGCTGAGGTAGTTATTGTGCGGGTTTGTGCCTTATGGTCCGGTGGAGGTGGGGGTGGGGGGTGGACAGAGTTCAGGGTCCTGATGGCCTGATGAATGAAGCTGTTTAGCAGTCTCGTGGAGCTGGCCTGTAGGCTCTGGTACCTTTTCCCCAAGGGCAGGGGGCTGAAGAGGGAGTGTGAGGGGTGGAAGGTGTTGCCTGCGATGTTGATGGTTCTGCAGGTGAGGCGGGTGGGGTAGATGTCTGGGGGAGGGGGGGGCAGAGGGGCACCAGTAATGTTGCTGGCTACTTTCACTGTGTGTTGTAGTGTCTTCCGGCAGGAGGCGGTGCAACTTCCATACCACACTGTGATGCAGCTGGTGAGGAAGCTCTCAATGGTGCCCTGGTAGAATGAGCACATCATGGGGGGTGAGACTCGTGTGCTCCTCAGTTTTCAAAGGAAATGATGGTGAGTTTGAGCCTTCTTTGCCAGTGATGTGGTGTTGTTGGGCCAGGAGAGGTCCTCAGAGATGTACACCCCCAGGAACTTGGTGCTGCTCACCCTCTCCACAGCTACTCCATCGACGATCAGACGGAGATGCTGTGTGTGTCCCTTCCTGAAGTCAACCACAATCTCCTTGGTTTTTCCCACGTTCAGAAAGAGGTTATTGTCTTTACACCACTGGACCAGTTGGCTCACCTCATTTCTGTTGTTGGCCTCTGTAGTGTAGTAATATGGCGCTGGGTGTACCCTGGGTGTAGTTGAAGTGATGGCCCCACCTTTCCGATTCAGCCGTCACTCCGGGGTATAAAGGTCTGAGGCGGAAGGGATCAGTCTCTCTCGTCGTCGACCCCTTGGCCTGTACGGAGCACCTGTATCACTGTGGTTTGCTATAATAAAGTTAAGTTCAACTGCACCTCCAGTCTGTTCATTGTCAATTCAAGTTATGGACATAACATTTGGCGATGAGGATAAAGGTATGAAGAGAGCTTTTTCTGCTTTTCGGCCATTTTTGGAGGTTCCAGGTGAGCTACCGGTCCCCTGGGCTAGGTGTTATGCGGCTTTCCAGAATTATCTAGTGGCCTTAAACCTCGGTGAGCTTGAGAAACTGTGTGCGAGAGCTATATTGGTCCATAATCTTGGCATGGAGGGTCAATGAATCCTCGGCACATTAGGAGGGGCTGGTAGCTTTGAAGATGTGGTCAGGCTGATGGCGCACTACTTTCGAGCTCTGGAAAACATCATAGTTTGGAGAATCCGGTTTCAGCAGCGCCACCAGTGTACAGGAGAGTCGGTGCAGCGATATGTTGCAGACCTACGTCAGCTGGTGGGGGAGTGCAAATTTGGAGCCCTAGAGGAAGGAATGATCCGTGACCAACTGGCGGAGCACACAGCCTGTTCAGTGGCACGGTCGAGCCTCCTGACATTCTTGGGTGAACTGACATTAGCCACAACAATCGAGATAGCTCAGCAGTTTGAAGCAGTGGAGAAAATAGTAAAGGATCTCGGTGAAAGAACTGCTTTGGGACACACTGAACCACGTTTGAAGGCGCTGTCTGTGGACTCGGATAGCAAAGATGGGGTGGACGAAGAGGAATATGCTGCCGCTATAAAAATTAGGTCTGCCCCAGGTACACCAAGATGTTATGGCTATGGGTCCACCAGGCACCGGTATAAGGCAAAAGAGTGTCCGGCGAAGGGCAAGTGCTGTGGCAAGTGTGGTCTTCTGCATCATTTCACGAGGGCCTACAAGAATTTTGAGCGTGGGGACAGGAGACGTAGGACGGATTTCCCCACAGCGACTCCTACGGTTGTTCATACCGTCTCTCCGATCACAGATGGGTGGATTTACTGCAACGTTTTGCTGGATGGCGTGGAAGTGTCATTGATGGTAACACGGGAGCAGCAGCTTTGGGGTGAACTGGCCCACTGTGAGGAGTTTGTTCAAGCATTACCACGTGAGTTATCTGTTGATGCCTTACTTTGGCTATGGAGGAAATAAGTTAGCCATCGTGGGTTCGCTGGAATTGACGGCGAGGTACAAGTCGGTGATGATGTCAAGATCCAATTCATTGTGACTGCCTGTGCGTCAAACTTCATGGGATGTGATATGTTCTACGGTCTGGGGTTCACGATCACCAGTGGCGTCGGAGAAGAGTGGTCAGGCTGCGGGTTGTGGGACCGACCTGCTCCGCACGTGGAGGATGATGTGGTTTGGGACAGCTACTGGCCTGGTATTCTGGGAGGTGTGCAGGACCAGCGCCATGAAGCACCACCACGGGAGGGTTCCAATGCCAGTGTCCAGGTTGCTCTGGATGTGGGAACTGGACGGCACAGTGGAACACCCGGGATGGCTGACGGAGCCAAAACTCTTTCCCCCTCTGCTTCCAGAGTTCATCCTGGTGATACCGAGAAGAGAGGAGCTGCAGTGGCTTTGCCTGCGCTTGGAATGAAAGAGAGCGGGGAAGGACCGGCCGGCGTGATTTCACGACGTGTCAACCAGCAACACTGGAGGCCGAGGAGGGCTCCAGATTTGGTCAATGGAAAGGTTTGACCCAGGAAGGAAGCCCGGTTACGCCATGGTGGACATCTGAAGCCGAGTCGAGCTCCTCTGCGGATTGATGATGAGGTCCTGCCTAAGGGGAAGGCTCGGCTGAGGGGTTCCACAAAAAAAGAAAACGACTAGATGACTGGGGGTGGCTGTGGGTGGTGGCTGCCCGCGAAGATGGCTACCTTGATGTAGCTACCTTGATGACTATCTGATGACTTGTGGAGACACCCCAACGAGATACGGCGGGTGGACGAGAGGAAACGCCAATGTGGCTCATCCCCAGAGAAGAGGCCTAGGCACTCTGGGATGGATCCGCCAGATGGAATTCCAGGGGGTGGGCCTCCCATCGGGACCACAAGGTGACTGTGGGGGGCTGTTGGCATGGTGTCGTGGAGTTGTTGATATGCCATCTTACCCAAAGGTCATGAAGTTAACCCTTCTTGTGTTTTGATTTCATGGACATAGAAAGCGCCCTCACTGTCTATGTCGCAGCTCTGCGCCTGTCATGTGATGTGGCCATAAACCATAAAAAATCCCCAGTTGTACTAAGTATTCCACCTCACAAGGTGGCAGACACGTATAACTTATTGCGCTTGCCTTGGAGGACTAATGTCTCCCAAATAACCACCAAAAAACCTCACTTCTGGGACCCCATAGAAGAAAAGTTTGTAAACAAATGTTGATGTGCGCCATTGCAACACGGAGAAGGAATTTGCTCCCAAATTTGCCAACTATGATTCTAAAAAGAGATTATTTAGCTTTTGAAGGTAAATATCTACATTTTGTTATCACAGAGGGTGGCCGAAGCTGGTTAATTTTCACCTGCCATCAACCCCAGCATCATGTGACTGGACAGAACAATCGCGCCAGTTCCGTGTCATCATATAAGATAAATTGCGGCCAAATAAAAGTGAAATTGAGGTGGAATAATCATAAGAGTTTCTGGATGAAGGAGAGAAAGCAAAAATGACCGAGAGAGGACAAAATAACGACCAGGATGATGAAAATGGATGAATCGAGCCACCTGGCCAGCAATAAGTATGTTAAATTTCTTTGTTTACATTGTACTAATCTTCTGGTTTATATACCTTGAAGATGAGATAACAAAAAATCCAAAACAAAAAAACGGTGACAAAAAACAAAACTATCCTTTGTGTAAATATGTCCAAAGTCCACTTTTGACTGAAAGTTATGTAATTTGATATGGCTGCTGTGGCATTATGCAAATTAGATACATAAATTTATTCTTATCTCAAACTTTGGATCATATTCTATATCTTTCTAATTGACAGTAAGCAATTATCTCTTACCACTTTTAAGTAATAGCCTTGGAAATCTCTGACATATTTTCTTGAAATAAATGTTGACTACCGGGGGGGGGGGGGGGGGGGTTGCCTGGAGCAAAAGTGCGCCACAGACAGTCATATGTACTTGTTGCATTTTGCCCAGTGTTTAAAAAAAAAGAAAAAAAGAAGAAGAATCCCCAACACTGTTTGTATTGTATTTGAAATATGTTTTTTTTTTGTTTTTTTTTTGCTGGTGAATTGCCCAAGTTATGGGGTAGGTGTACTGGGTGGGAGGCTGGCAGCAAATTATGGATGTACATATTATCCATCGGTGTGATTGGTTCAAATTGTTAGAAGAGCTTTGATGGTGTATATGTATGTTCTGGGATTATTTTAGTTTTTCTAAAATAATATTTAGTAAATATTTATATAAATAATAAATAATTATTTATTATTTATAATATTTATTTAGTTTTTCTAAAATATTTTAGTTTTCCTTGTTTTCATGGACCCTAAAATTTCACAGACGTTAGAATAACCCGTCTAGCCATGTGTGTGTGTGTGTGGGGGGGGGGGGGGGCAGTAATCTACCTGTTGCCCTCTAGGTAGTTGTGTGAATGGAATGGCCTGTATATACTGTTGTTATTAGCGTGTGAGTCGGGCTTAAATTTGGGAGGGTCTAATTTGTTTGCTTTGCATTTTTCAAATCAAATCAAATCAAATCAAACTTTATTGTCATATTGCTGTACATACAACTGTAGTGCAGGCAAGATGAAATTGCGTTTCTCTCGGCATCCATATAAGAAACAGCATGATTAAGACACACTCCCGCATAGCTCCACCCCCCACCCCCACCCCCCATCCATTCACACATCCCTGAGACATACTTGGGGAAAAAGAATAACTAACTATAATATACAAAATGTCCGTAGGTGCAGTAGTGTGTATGAGAGATTCCGGGTCAGCTGTTCAGCATCCTGACAGCTTGTGGAAGGAAGCTGTTAATCAGTCTGGTGGTTCTGCCTCTGATGCTCCGGAATCGTTTACCAGATGGAAGAAATTCAAAGTGTTTATGCAGAGGGTGAGAACGGTCCTTGACAATGTTCAGTGCCCTGCTCCTACAACGGTTCTGAAAAAGTTCTTGGACAGAGGGGAGGGAGACTCCAATTACCCTCTCCGCCCCCTTGAGTAACCTCTGCAGGGCTTTTTTGTCTGACATACTGCAGCTGGAGTACCATGTAGCAATGCAGTACGTCAGAACACTCTCCACCACACCTCTGTAGCAGGTCCTGAGGATGCAGATGGGGAGAGAGGCCTGTTTGAGTTTCCTCAAGAAGTGTAGTCTCTGCTGAGCCCGCTTCCTGATCTCCAAGGAATTCTTGCTCCAGGTCAGGTCCTGCGAGATCTGCACTCTGAGGAACTTGATGTTCTCTACTCTCTCCACTAAACGGCCGCCGATGCTGAGGGGGACGTGCTCAGACTGTGACCGCCGGAAGTCGATAATCATCTCCTTCGTTTTGTCTACGTTGAGAACCAGATTGTTCTCCCTGCACCAGCCCTCCAGGTCTCTCACTTCTTCCCTGTACATTGATTCCTCATCCCTCTGAATAAGTCCCACCACCGTGGTGTCATCTGCAAACTTAATAATCTGGTTCCCCTCGTGTCTGGATACACAGTCATGTGTTAGAAGTGTAAACAACAGTGGACTGAGTACACAGCCTTGAGGGGCTCCGGTACTCAGTGTGACAGAGTTGGAGATGTTGTTTCCAACCCGGACAGACTGAGGTCTCTCAGTCAGGAAATCTAGGATCCAGAGACATGTGGCGGTGTTCAAACCGAGAAGGAGTAATTTCTCCATCAGTCTCTGGGGAATAATGGTGTTGAATGCTGAACTGAAATCAATGTACAGGAGTCTGGCTTAGGTGTCTTTCTGGTCCAGGTGGGGGATGACAGAGTGTAGGGTGGTGACTATAGCATCCTCCGTGGAGCTGTTTGAACGATATGCAAACTGGAGCGGGTCGTGTGATGCAGGGAGGCAGGCTGTAATGTGTGGTTTGACAAGCCATTCAAAACACTTCATCACAATTGATGTCAGTGCAACAGGACGATATCCATTCAAACAGGACACCACTGATTTCTTTGCCACCGGTACAATGATAGAGGTCTTGAAGCATCTGGGAACGATGGCCTGACTCAGGGAGATGTTATAAATGTCAGTCAGGACATCCGCCCTTCCCATTTTTCTATGGGAAGGGGGGATGTAGTGTAGAAATCACATCTTCAACCTTAGCCTGAAGCTGGGGAGGGTACCGTCGGCCTCCGTCAGTCTATGATGACCATGGAAGAGAATCCTAAACGTCTACTCTGCTGGAACAGCACCGCCTGTGGCTGAACAGGCCGATGCGTGAATGGCAGTCCCTGTCACATAGGTCGCACTTGTGGGTGGTCACCGTGCTGCTGGGTCTGTGGCGGTTCTTCCTGTGGGTCCTTTTTTCATCTGCTGCAGCAGTCAATCTCTCTTCACCCGCCTTGAGCTGTCTGGTCAGGGTGCCTCTCCATTTGGAGCGGTCAGTTGCAGGGTCCTCCCAGTGCTCTGTGTTGATCTCCAGGGCCTTCATGTCTCTCTTGCAGACATCTCTAAAGCGCAGCTGTGGGCGACCAACGTCTCTCCTGCCAGTCGCCAGTTCTCTGTAGAGGACGTCTTTGGGGATTCTGCCATCCTCTATATGGTGAACGTGGCCTAGCCAGCGGAGCCTGCGCTGCCTGAGTACAGTGAACATGGAGGGAAGGCCGGCGGGGGACAGAACTTCTGTGTTGGGCACTTTGTCCTGCCAGGATATGTCCAGGATGTGGTGAATGCAGCGCAAGTGGAAGGAGTTCAGTCTCTTTTCCTGCCGGGCATATGTTGTCCACGTCTCACTCCCATGGAGCAGTGTGCTGATGACGCAGGCGTTGTACACTGCCATCTTCGTCCTGACAGAGAGTTTGGGATTCTCCCACACTCTTGTGGTGAGGCGAGTGAGTGTGAAGGCTGATTTTCCAATCCTCTTGTCGATCTCTGTATCAAGGGAGAGGTTGTTGCTGATCGTGGACCCCAGGTACGTGAACTGATTCACGTCCTCCAGCTCGTAGTCGTCGATGGTGATGGTTGGTGGTGCTTCCGTGCCTTGCGCCAAGATGTTAGTCTTCTTCAGGCTGATGGTAAGCCCGAAGTCCTAGCATGCCTGGGAGAAACAGTCCATCAGGGTCTGAAGCTCCTGCTGTGTGTGGGTTGCGACTGCAGCGTTGTCTGTGAACAGCATGTCTCTGATTAGAGCCTCGCGTACTTTGGTTCTGGCTTTCAGGCGGGCGAGGTTGAAAAGCCTGCCGTCAGATCTTGTGTGCAGGTAGATTCCCTCTGTTGCTGTGCTGAAGGCATGCCTCAGGAGCACAGCAAAGAAAATCCCAAAAAGGGCTGGTGCAAGTACATAGCCCTGTTTCACTCCACTGCGTATGTTGAATGGCTCTGAGACGTTGCTGTCGTGCTGCACTATCCCCTGAATGTTGGTGTGAAACGATTCCATGAGGCTTTGCAACTTTGGTGGGCATCCTATCTTTGGCAGAATCTTGAAAAGGCCCTCTCTGCTGACCAGATCGAACGCTTTGGTGAGGTCGATGAAGGCGACGTACAGGGGCATGTTCTGTTCTCTGCATTTCTCCTGGAGTTGGCGGATGGAGAATATCATGTCTACCGTTGGTCGCTCAGCGCGGAAGCCACACTGAGACACGGGGTAGACACGTTCGGCAAGCTTCTATAGACGAATGGGAACAACTCATGCGTAGACTTTGACAACAACGCTGAGGAGGGAGATGCCCCTTTAGTTGTTGCAGTCGCTTCTCTCCCCTTTGTTTTTGTAGAGGGTGATGATCTGGGCATCCCTCATGTCCTGTGGTATGGCACCTTCCTTCCAGCACTGGCAGAGGACGTCATGCAATGGCAGCAGTAGGGCGGTCTTTCAGTGCTTGATCAGGTTGGGGGGTATGCCGTCGTTGCCGGGTGCCTTGCCAGCGGCCAAGCTATCAATGGCTTTGCTGAGTTCGTCGATGGTTGGCTCGGCGTCAAGTTCGTCCATGGATGGCAGGCAGTCAATGGCATCAAGGGCTGACGGTGTCACGGTATTCTGTCTGGAGTAGAGGTCGGAGTAGTGTTCCACCCATCTCTCCATCTGCTTGTTCTTTTCTGTGATCATCTCCCCAGTGAAGGATTTGAGAGGGGCCGTCTTGCTCTGAGCCAGACCAAGTGCTTTCTTGATGCCATCGTACATACCACGGATGTTCCCTGTTATGGCAGCGGTTTGAATGTCTTGGCTGAGCTGAGTCCAGTACTCGTTGGCACAGCGCCGAGCAGTCTGCTGAACTTTGCTTCTCGCAGCCCTGAGAATCTGGAGATTCTTCTCGTTTGGGTACTTCTTTAACTCAGCAAGTGCTGAGCACTTGGCTTCAATGGCAGGGGTCATCTCGGTCAACTTGGCATCAAACCAGTCCTGTGACTTCGAGGTCTTCCTCCCAAAGGTAGCCAAGGCTGTGCGGTGGATGGTGTTTCACAGCTCTTCCCACTTCTGCTTTGCAGATTCTCCTTCTTGTGGTACACCAAGTTCCTTCTCAAAGGTGGAGGCAAACTGCTCAACAAGTTCTGGTTGGGCCATCTTGCTGGTGTCAATCCGTGCCTTTCCAGGCTGTCTAGCACGATGGAATTTCTTCAGCTGCAGCTTGACCTTGCAACACACCAATGAATGGTCTGTGTCGCAATCTGCACTCTGGAACGAACGGGTGATTAGCACGTTCTTCAGTGAGGTGCGCCTGATCAGGATCAAGTCCAGCTGGTGCCAGTGCTTTGAGCGCAGACGTCGCCAGGAAACCTTGTGTTGGGGCTTGGTCTTGAAGAACGAGTTTGTGATGCACAGATCGTGATATGTGCAGAACTCGAGCAGCCGCTGTCCGTTGTCGTTCATTCTGCCCACGCCAAATGGTCCAAGACAGGAGGGCCAGGAGTCATGGTCAGCACCCGTTCTGGCATTGAAGTCTCCAAGTAGAATGAGTTGTTCAGAGTTGGGGATGATCCTGACAGTTGTTGCGAGATTCTCGTAGAACTCGTCTTTTGCCTCTGGTGTGGCTGTCAGTGTTGGGGCATACACACTGACGAGGGTGACTGGGCCTTGAGTGGTGTTCAGGCGGAGGGTGAGGAGTCGTGCAGAGCCATTGCTGCCATGTTCCACCATCTTCAGCAAGGTGTTCTTCACTGCAAAGCCCACTCCATGTTCCCTGTGTTTCTCACTGCCCTTTCCCTGCCAGTAGAACGTGTAGTCCTTCTTTCTCAGTGTGCCTGCGTCAGCCAACCATGTTTCTTGGAGAGTGGCGATATCCACTCCCAGTCTCTTCAGCTCATTATTGATGATGGCAGTCTTCCTGGTGTCGTTGATGTCCTTGAGGTTAGCAGCGAGTCCTGTCATCATAGTGCGGACGTTCCAAGTTCCCAGTTTTAGAGTTGGTCTCTTTTGTTTCTGTGTCTTGCCTGGTGCGAAGGTTCTCAGCCTGCTGTTCGGACTTCTCCTCATCCCCATGCACCCAATGAGGGAAGCAAGCTGTGGCGGGACAACACCTTATTGGCTGGGGGCTGCCCAGCTTGAGGCGGGCGGTAGCTGTCCAGTGAGATCCGATGATCCCTCCCACCATCGGGAACAACCCCTGGCACCGCGCTCTACGCCAATTGAGCGGTGGCTTATAACCGGTAACTGTCATTCCCCGTGTTTTGTCTACGCCAAAGGCGAAGCTGGAGTGTCCTCTCCAGTGATCCGGTGTTCTACCTTCCAGCGTTGGGCGTTGGTAGGATTCAAGCCTGGGCAGGAAGGTATGGAGGACAAGATGTTGCCCATGCAGCATGCCCCCCCTCTCCACGTCACTGATGAATCCAAAGGAACAGCAGGGCTGCTACAGTTTGGCACCAGCGCTGTCGCAGGAGCTGCCAGAACGATGTTGAGCACAACAGAGAACTGCCTTAGGGGCTCTGACTCCGGATTTTTCCTCAGGGTTGACTTCCGAAGCTTTTCCCGTGACCGGGTGTGCCGCAAGGCAGCAGAGGTTTGAAATCAGGGTTTACCTTCCCCTAGATGGGCTACCTTCCCAGGTTGACGAGCCACCATCTACCCGAAGCATCTGGTTTAAAGGCACCAGAGATCCGCCCTCGCCCCTTCTCCTATTAGTAAAAGCAGTTCCGCCGGGCTTAGAGACTAAACCACACAGGCAGGCTAGGAGTTGGACTTAGTTGTCAGAGGCTTTTCAAGACGCACGCCGTAAGGAGCATTTTATGAGCACTGGGAGCTTAACCCCAGTGCCGCTCCTGGCTATGACAACCTTGGAACCAAGGTTGTGTGGTACCTGTACCATAGACTTCCCACCCCAAAGACCTGAACAGCTACAGACCAGTGGCCCTGACGTCTCACATGATGAAGACCCTGGAGAGACTGCCTAGCGATGGATCCACTCCAGTCCGCCTACCAGCATGGCATTGGGGTGGAGGATGCAGTGGTCTTCCTCCTTCACCATTCTCTGTCCCACCTGGAGAAGCCCAGGAACGCGGTGAGGATCATGTTCTTTGACTTCTCCAGTGCTTTCAACACCATCCAACCGATGATCCTGAAGGACAAGCTGCTGTGTGCAGGGATGGACCAGCACCTGTCATCATGGATCCTGGACTACCTCACTAACCGGCCACAGTTTGTGAGAATCCGGGATTGTGTGTCCGACACGATCATCGGTAGCATGGGGGCCCCCCAGGGAACGGTTTTGGCTCCCTTCCTGTTCACCCTTTATACTGCGGACTTCTCACACAACACAACACGCCGCCATCTACAGAAGTTCTCTGACGACTCTGCGATCGTCGGCCTCTTCTCCAACAGAGATGAAGCTGAGTACAGAGGACTTATCCAGGACTTTGTGGACTGGTGCCATCGGAACTGCCTCCAAATCAATGTGAGGAAAACTAAGGAGCTGGTGGTGGATTGCCGCAGGCAAGGACAACCCCTCACCGCACCAGTAAACATACAGGGAACAGACATTGAGATGGTGACATCCTACAAGTACCTGGGTGTTCATCTGAACAATAAACTAGACTGGTCACACAATACTGGCGCGCTCTACAAGAAGGGACAGTGCAGGCTGTTCCTACTGAGGAGGCTCAGGTCTTTTGGTGTACAAGGGGTGCTCTTGAAGACATTCTACGACACGGTGGTGGCATCAGCCATCACTTTTGGAGTGGTCTGCTGGGGCAACGGCATTACAGCAGCCGATAGGAAGAGACTGAACAAACAATCAAGAAAGCTAGCTCTGTCCTGGGGCAACGCCTTGACCCAGTGGAGGAGATAGGGGAGAGAAGAATGGTGGCTAAACTGTCATCTCTGTTGGAGTCTGAGTCCCACCCCATGCAGGACATACTGAACGCACTGAGGAGCTCATTTAGCAGCAGACTACATCATCCTAGGTGCGTGGCCGCGAGGTTTTGCAGGTCCTTCCTACCTACGGCTGTCAGACTATATAACCTAAGCAGGGCTGTTCACAGAGATAACAAAAAAACGTGGCGATCTAATAGTACTGAATGCAAAAGACGCAACAGACTTACACAATGGTCCCCTCCAGTATACAACTAGGACAATGTCAGTCACTATGGAGGGTGACAATATGTATGGGTACATATTCATACCATGTAGGGTAACTAAATAGACGGTTATGCTGTTTATTCCATCTAGCTACAATGCTCCGCACTGTGTGTATATATATTTATATATTTATGTGTACATATGTATATTCACTGCTCTTATTTTCTTATCTTCTAAATTATTGCTCTGAGTGTTGCTATCTCTGTGCTGTTGCAATCCTGGAATTTCCCCATTGTGGGACTAATAAAGGCTTATCTTATCTTATCTTATCTTATCTTATCTTATCTTAATATGGCTCTGGGTGTACTCTGGGTGTAGTGGAGGTGACGGCCCCACCTTTCCGGTTCCGCCGTCACTCCAGGTTATAAAGGGCTGAGGCGGAAGGGATCAGTCTCTTTCGCCGTCGACCCCTTGGCCTGTACAGAGCACCTGTATCACTGTGGTTTGCTATAATAAAGTTACGTTCAACTGCACCTCCACTCTGTTCATTGTCAGCTCAAGTTATGGACATAACAGCCTCCTAGTTGTTGGTGATGAGGCCCACCACCGTAGTGTCATCCATAAACTTGATGATGTGGTTGGTGTTGTAGGCTTGTACACAGTCAGGGGTCAGCAAGGTGAAGAGCAGCGGGCTGAGCACTCACCCTTGTGGGGCCCCTGTGCTCAGTGTGATGGTCTGGGAGGTGTTGCTGCCAACCTGCACGTTCTGTGGCCTCCCTGTGAGAAAGTCCAGCACCCAGTTACAGAGAGAGGTTTTGAGTCTGAAATGTCTGAGTTTTTGTATCAGGTGCTGGGGGATGATTGTGTTGAATGCTGAACTGAAGTCCAAGAACAGCATTCGCACATAGGAGTTCTTTGAGTCCAGGTGGGTGAGGGCTGGATGGAGAGCAGCAGCAATGGCATCTTCTGTGGATCTGTTTGACCTGTATGCAAACTGAGATGGGTCATGGGAGGGAGGGAGGATGGACTTGACGTTCTGCATGACAAGCCGCTCGAAGCACTTCATTATGATGGGGGTCAGTGCTACGGGCTGGCAATCATTGTAGCTGAATGGGACAGGCTTCTTTGGGACTGGAATTATGGTGGCAGTTTTGAAACATGTGGGGACCACAGCTTGAGTCAGGGAGATGCTGAAGATGTCAGCCAGGACATTCTTAAGCTCCTTTGCACAGTCCTTCAAGATGCAACCTGGTATGTTGTCCGGTCAAGCTGCCTTGTGTGGGTTTATCCTGCAGAGGGTCCTCTTCACGTTAGCTGGATCAAGACTCATGGTCTGCTCATCTGCAGGAGGAGTGGCTTTCTGTGTTGATGTGCTGTTTTGTGCTTCAAAGTGGCCGAAGAAGACATTTAATTGTTTGAGCAGTGTGGTGTTCTCACTGGTCTGAGGTGGAGGTTTGTGGTTGGTGAGGGTCTGTGAGCCATGCCAGAGGGAACGGGCATCTCTGGTGTTGCTGAAGAGGTCGGATATTTTCTTGCTGTACAGTCGTTTTGCTTCCTTGAAGCCACAAGAAAGGTTGGTCCTAGCTGTTGTTAGTCCTGCAGTGTTGCCGGCCCTGAAGGCTCCGTCCCGAGCCCTCAGGAGCCTGTGGACCTCTGCTGTCATCCATGGCTTTTGGTTGGCAGGAACAGTGATGGTTTTGCAGTGAGTGACATCATCAATGCATTTTGCTATGTACAGTAGCTCACAAAAGTGAGTACACCTCTCATATTTTTGTAAATATTTTATTATGTCTTTTCATGGGACAACACTGAAGATTTGACACTTTGATGCAATGTAGTCAGTGTACAGCTTGTATAACATTGTAAATTTGCTGTCCCCTCAAAATAACTCAACACACACCCATTAATGTCTAAACTGCTGGCAACAAAAGTGAGTACATCCCTAAGTGAAAAATGTCCAAATTGTGCCCAAAGTGTCAATATTTTGTGTAGCCACCATTATTTTCAAGCACTGCCTTAACTCTCTGGGGCATGGAGTTCACTAGAGCTTCACAGGTTGCCACTGGAATCCTCCTTCATGCCTCCTTGATGACATCACAGAACTGGTGGACGTTAGAGACCTTGTGCTCCTCCACCTTCCATTTGAGGGTGCCCCACAGATGTTCAATAGTGTTTAGGTCTGGAGACATGCTTGGCCAGTCCATCACCTTTACCCTCAGTTTCTTTAGCAAGGCAGTGGTCGTCTTGGAGGTGTGTTTGGGGTCGTTATCATGTTGGATTACTGCCCTGCAGCCCAGTTTCCAAAGGGAGGGGATCATGCTCTGCTTCAGTATGTCACAGTATATGTTGGCATTCATGGTTTCCTCAATGAACTGCAGCTCCCCAGTGCTGGCAGAACTCATCCAGCCCCAAACCATGACACTCCCACCACCATGTTTGACTGTAGGCAAGAACCACTTGTCTTTGTACTCCTCACCTGGTTGCTGCCACACACGCTTGATACCATCTGAACCAAATAAGTTTATCTTGGTCTCATTAAACCACAGGACATGGTTCCAGTTACTCATGTCCTTAGTCTGCTTGTCTTCAGCAAACTGTTTGCGGGCTTTCTTGTGCATCATCTTTAAAAGGGCCTTCCTTCTGGAATGACAGCCATGCAGACCAATTTGATGCAGTGTGCGGCGTATGATCTGAGCACTGACAGGCTGACCCCCAACCCCTTCAGCCTCTGCAGCAGTGGTGGCAGCACTCATACATCTATTTTCAAAAGACAACCTCTGGATATGACACTGGGCATGTGCACTCAACTTCTTTGGTCGACCTTGGCAAGGCCTGTTCTGAGTGGAACCTGTCCTGTTAAACCATTGTATGGTCTTGGCCACTGTGCTGCAGCTCAATTTCAGGGTGTTGGCAATCTTCTTATAGCCTAGGCCATCTTTATGTAGAGCAACAATTCTTTTTTTCAAATCATCAAAGAGTTCTTTGTCATGAGGTGCCATGTTGAACTTCAAGTGACCAGAATGAGAGAGTGTGAGAGTGAAAACACCAAATTTAACACACCTACTCCCCATTCACACCTGAGACCTTGTAACGTTAACAAGTCACATTACACCAGGGAGGGAAAATGGCGAACTGGGCACAATTTGGACATTTTCACTTCAGGGGTGTACTCACTTTTGTTGCTAGTGGTTTAGACATTAATGGCTGTGTGTTGAGTTATTTTGAGGAGACAGCAAATTTACACTGTTATACAAGCTGTACACTGACTACTTTACATTGCATCAAAGTGTCAAATCTTCAGTGTTGTCCCATGAAAAGATATAATAAAATATTTACAAAAATGTAAGGGGTGTACTCACTTTTGTGAGATACTGTATCAAAATCAAATCAAATCAACCTTTATTGTCATATTGCTGTACATACAACTGTAGTGCAGGCAAGATGAAATTGCATTTCTCTCGGCATCCCTATAAGTAAAAAGAACATAATTTAAGACACACTCACACACACCCTCACCCCCCACCCCAACACAGCCATTCACACATCCCTGAGACAAACTTGAAAACTAATCAGAACTATAATATACAAATAATATACA
Organism: Pholidichthys leucotaenia; assembly: GCA_020510985.1. Lineage (NCBI taxonomy): Eukaryota > Metazoa > Chordata > Actinopteri > Cichliformes > Pholidichthyidae > Pholidichthys > Pholidichthys leucotaenia. Next base: position 362,107,338 of record CM035836.1, on the reverse strand, counting down.
GTACATAATGTCTATAAGGTGCAGTAGTATGTATGAGAGATTCCAAATCAACTGTTCAGCATCCTAACAGCTTGTGGAAGGAAGCTGTTAATCAGTCTGGTGGTTCTGCCTCTGATGCTCCGGAATCGTTTGCCAGATGCCAGAAGTTCAAAGTGTTTATGCAGAGGGTGAGAATGGTCCTTGACAATGTTCAGTGCCCTGCTCCTACAACGGTTCTGAAAAAGTTCTTGGACAGAGGGGAGGGAAACTCCAATTACCCTCTCAGCTCCCTTAACTATCCTCTGCAGGGCTTTTTTGTCTGACATACTGCAGCTGGAGTACCATGTTGCAATGCAGTACATCAGAACACACTCCACCACACCTCCGTAGAAGGTCCTGAGGATGCAGATGGGGAGAGAGGCCTGTTTGAGTTTCCTCAAGAAGCGCAGTCTCTGCTGGGCCCACTTCCTGATCCCCAAGGAATTCTTGCTCCAGGTCAGGTCCTGCGAGATCTGCATTCCGAGGAACTTGATATTTGATGCTACAACAACCTCAATGTACTCCTCTAGGTTTGTGTATCCATTGTGAATGACTGTGTGCTTGAAAGTGTCCTAGTATGTAGTGCTGAAGCAGTCTTTCAGAGCATCAGAGGCCCCCTCTGGCCACACACGGACCTGCTTTTTTGTTGGTTTGATTGTTTTCACTCTGGGTTTGTATGCCGGCCTTAACAGGATGGTGATGTGACCAGAGAGACCCAGGTGGGGAGGTGTGTGTGTGTGAGTGGAGGGGCTCTGTATGTTTTTTTTTTTTGTTTTTTTTGTGGGTTGTGGACTCCAGGTTCAGCAAATTGTCTTGTCTTGTTAGAAAGTCTACATGTTGGTGTAGGTTTGGTAGGAGGGCCTTTAAATCTGCATGGTTGAAGTCTCCTTCTGTGATGAGGAAACCATCTGGATGCGCTGTTTGTGTCTCACTGATGGCCTCATAGAGTTCTTTTAGTACTTTGCTCCTCACACCGATGCCAGTGGGTGGGCCATACAAGGCGAAGTAGGACAGATGAAAATTCTCTCGGAATGTAAAACGGTTGGTACTGTACTTGATGATCATAAACTCCACCAGTGGAGAACAGTGTTTGTGTACAGCAGTTGTATCACTGCACCACACACCACTGATGTAGACACAGACACTTCCCCCGCAGGTTTTCCCTCCTTCCGTGAACACTCTGTCACTGCAGTAGCATTTCAGTCGTGCTAACTGAATGGCAGAGTCCAGTATATTGTCATTTGACCATGTTTCCATTCATTCATTCATTCATTCATTCATCTTCTTCCGCTTAATCCTTTTCGGGTCGCGGGGGGGCTGGAGTCTATCCCAGCATCTTTGGGCGAGAGGCAGGGTACACCCCGGACAGATCGCCAGTCCATTGCAGGGCCAACAGAGAAAGACAGAAAACCATTCACTCTCACAGTCATTCCTAAGGATAATTTAGAATCCCCAGTTTTTGATACCAATTAACCTAACTTGCATGTTTTTGGTGCTTGTCCTTGGTGGCCGGGCCCCGGGGGTGGACGAGATTCGCCCTGAGTACCTCAAGGCCCTGGATGTTGTTGGGTTGTCATGGTTGACACGCCTCTGCAACATTGCGTGGAGGTCAGGGGCAGTGCCTTTGGCATGGCAAACCGGGGTGGTGGTTCCTCTCTTCAAAAAAGGGGACCGGAGGGTGTGCTCCAACTTTAGAGGGATCACACTCCTCAGCCTCCCTGGGAAGGTCTATGCCAAGGTACTGGAGAGGAGAGTCCGGCCGTTGGTCGAACCTCAGATTCAGGAGGAGCAATGTGGTTTTCGTCCTGGCCGTGGCACATTGGACCAGCTCTTTACCCTCTCGAGAATTCTTGAGGGTTCGTGGGAGTTTGCCCAACCAGTTTACATGTGTTTTGTGGACTTGGAGAAGGCATTTGACCGCGTCCCTTGTGGATTTTTGTGGGGGGTGCTTCGGGAGTATGGGGTATCGGGCTTGTTGTTACGAGCTATTCGGTCTCTGTACGACTGTTGTGAGAGTTTGGTTCGTATTGCCAACACTCGGTCGGAGTCATTCCCAGTGAGAGTTGGACTCCGCCAGGGCTGCCCTTTGTCACCGATCCTGTTCATAATTTTTATGGACAGGATTTCTAGGCGCAGCCAGGGAATGGAGGGTGTCATGCTTGGTGACCACAGGATCTCATCTCTGTTGTTTGCAGATGATGTTGTCCTGTTGGCTTCATCCAACAATGACCTACAGCTCTTGCTGGGATGGTTTGCCGCTGAGTGTGAAGCGGCTGGGATGAGAATCAGCACCTCCAAGTCCGAGTCCATGGTCCTCAGTCGGAAAAAGGTGGATTGTCCTCTCCGGGTTGGGGACAGGCTCCTGCCCCAAGTGGAGGAGTTTAAGTATCTTGGGGTCTTGTTCACGAGTGAGGGGAAAATGGAGCGAGAGATTGACAGACGGATTGGAGCAGCATCTGCAGTGATGCGGACGTTGTACTGGTCTGTTGTGGTGAAGAGGGAGCTTAGTTCTAAGACAAAGCTGTCGATTTACCAGTCAATCTACGTTCCTACTCTCACCTATGGTCACGAGCTTTGGGTAATGACCGAAAGAACGAGATCGTGGATACAAGCGGCTGAAATGAGCTTTCTCCGTAGGATTGCTGGGCTCACCCTCAGAGATAGGGTGAGGAGCTCAGTCATCCGGGAGAGGCTCAGAGTAGAACCGCTGCTCCTCCACATTGAAAGGAGTCAGTTGAGGTGGTATTGGCATCTGATTAGGATGCCTCCTGGACGCCTCCCACTTGAGGTGTTTCAGGTATGTCCCACTGGGAGGAGACCCCGGGGCAGACCCAGGACTCGGTGGAGAGACTATGTCTCCCAGCTGGTCTGGGAACGCCTTGGTATCCCCTCTGAAGAGCTGGAGTAGGTGGCTGGGGAGAGGGAAGTCTGGGCTTCTCTGCTTGAACTGCTGCCTCCGCGACCCGGACCTCCGGAAAAGCCGTAGAAGATGGATGGATGGATGGATGCATGTTTTTGGCATGTGGGAGGAAACCAGAGAAATCCTGGAGTAAACCCACGCAGACATGGGGAGAACATGCAAACTCCACACAGATCAATGTTGGTCGGGGGCTGGGATCGAACCCAGGATCCCCCAGCCAAGGGTGAGTTGCTGTGCTGCCACAGTGACCATGTTTCCATAAAGATAAAAACACAGCAGTTCCGCGTATGACGTTGCGTAGTTCTCAGGAGCTGTATGCGGTCTATCTCATTGTCTAGTGAGTGTATGTTAGCCAGAATGAGGAAAGAAACCGGCAGTCTGTGTGGGCTAGCAGTTAGCTTCGTTCTGATATCTCCACGTTTACCTCTCTTTTGTCGCCGCTCACACCATTTATGGCGTCTCCATTTGGGATGAGACACAGCACTGGAGTCCGAGGGTGTGGAGGTCTGGTGGACAAGACCTATGCTACGGAGATCCTCTGTAACGGTCTGGTCCAGGACTTAATGTTTGGTCATATTCCTTATCTCCAGGAGGCTGTGGCAACTATAGCTTGTGCGCAGTATCCTATAAAGACATTAAACACATGAATATACACAGGCGTTGTCATGATTTAATGTTTTTGAAGAGGCTTAAATGCTGGGCAACCACTTCAGGAGAACACTCAGACGCACATGGAAAGTTACACTACTTTAATGAAAATGTCATCGGTGGCCCTCACGGAACACCATTGAGACGCTATAGGCCAACCAGTGAGTTTGCATGTTTTATTAACACAAGATAAAATGACAAAATAAACTGCCACGTGGGGCAAAAACATGGACTATGACTATGGTAAAGACTAAGGACACAAAATAACAGACTCTGAACAACACACTTACTGAGACTGAGAATCACAGGGTGACTGGAGCCGGAGTTTAGGGACTCCAGCTGAACGTTGTACGGATGCAACGTTGTGTGAGGTCGCAGCCAGGAGTAACCTCAGCTGCTCCCTTAAATAGGGCTAGAGGACTAATCAGGCAATGAGAAACTAATCAGTGGAATGTTGATCAGCTGTCACAGCGCAGCTCGGCTCCGACAGCTGGAAGTCCCGCCGTGACGCTGTCACAATAAGAGCCCTGGAGGGCCATAAGGAAAACAACACGGAATAATGAGGAAAATGCTGGATGATCCGAGCGCGGAGATTATCAGCGCTCAGACCATGACAGTACTCCCCCCTTAAAAAGGTGCATTCTAGGTGCAACATAACATCGAAGCCCCCACCCAGAAGGCCACCAGGACCACCCCAGGCAGGGTGGAGGGGGAAACAGGTCAGGAGGGCAAGAATCAACACAACACCGTAACAAGTCGATGAGAAGAGGAACAAAAAAAAAACACACAAAGGAGGGCAACAACGACAATCAAAATGATGAGGCTCAAACATGGAAAAATAATGACAGGCTACAAAAATCACAGAGCATGGTAGAATACACAAGAACTAAAATACAGGTACATATACACTGCACCCAAAAAATACCAAGAGGGAAAAAAAAACTCAAACCGTTACAAGCAGCGCAGCACGCTATGAATACAGCGAAATCACAAAACAGGAAGGGAAAGCAAAAAAACCCCAAAGGAGCATCTCAAATCACAGCGGAACAAGGGAAACTGAAATACAGGCACATAAAAATACAACGTACCCTATAATGCCAGAGAGGAAAAAAAAAAAAACACGCTACAGAGCGGCGATATACAAACAGTTCAATATAGCTCATAGACAAAAACCAAAAGAGCATCCCTAACATCACAGGGGAGAAAAAAAACAAAACAAAAACACTACAGGAATGTCGGCAGGCAGAGCACAAAGAAACAAAAAATAAACAGTTCGGGAGGTCTACCTGCATCCAGCTCCCAGAACGCTGGCAGGGGAAAAAGAATCAGTTCGGGCGGCCTACCCCAGTTCCAAGCCCTGAGAAACAGTACCTCTGGCGGCCGGACCAGGTCGCTGAACAAAGAATGCAGTCTGTCGGGTAGCCGACCCAGAACGCCGAACTGGCAAAGCAGTTTCCCGGGCGGCCGACCCGCGTCATTGGGCCACCAGGACCGAAGGGGAGAACTCGGAGGCAGCTTCCCTACCGAGAGGGATAGCGAGGGGAAGCTGAGCTGAATATGGGGAATCCCAGTGGCAGCCGGTGGAGGAAAAAAGGTATCAGGGAAAGGATGAGGGGCCAGTCCGGCGTCGAACGGTGGAGGATCTGCAGCTCCTTCTCCGAACTTCACTCGAACAGGCGCTACGTCCTTGCTGAACACCAATCGGGAAAGTGCTGCACCTACGACGGACCCCGACTGGGCCGGTGCAGCACCAGGGATGACCTCCAAACACGAACCTGGAACTTCCAGGACAGCGACCAGAACCGACTCATCACCGACAGCAGCAGACCCCGGCAAAACAAGCTCGGATGCAGCGGTCGGCTGCACCCGGCCCGTTTCCCCGAGAGACAGGCAATGATGCTCGAGAATGGAAAAAAGAAAGACAAAATAGAGCACTTGCCTAATCTCGGGCTCTATCACCGTCCAGGACTCCGACGATTCAGGTTCCATGAGCTGGAGGTCCACTCCTGGTTCCCACTCGGCTGCATCGGGCTCCACAGCTGGCATGATGGTCCTCACAGTCTGGGGATTCCCTGGCACTGAAGTCCACGCCGAAGGCCCACACGGCATGGTGACAGGAGATCCGTGGCCTGCTGGGTCGAACTGCCCTTCAACGGAAACCCGGGGGTGCTTAATTGTCGGCGCAGGCTCCAACCATCAGTCCACTCTCCTCCTTTGCCCATGATATGGCTGCGGGGCTGGTACCAAGCTCTCCAGGGCCACAGGACCCTTCCTCATCCGGCGGTGTAATCCTGGCACCGGGGGATGCTCAGGGGAAGGAGATACAGAGGATGCAGGTTCACAATTAGTAACTTCAGCAAGTGGAGGAAGCTCGGGGAACTGTGAGCCCTGAACTCCACCCCCAGGAGTCAGACAAGGCAATTCACACAGTGAAGGATCAAGAATGAAAAAGCACTTGCCTGCTCCGCTGAGGGATCCTACTGCAGCGGGCTTGGTTCTCTCCTTCTCCCTCTGGATGGTGACGGAGGGCCCCCCGGGAAGATGAGGAGGAGCCGCTCGCACAGGATCAGGAATGGGGACAGCCGGAGTTAGACTCGTGGAGCTCACCACTAGCTGGGAGGCAGAGTTTCTATGGCTCCCGGAACTGGATCTGGACGGGAATCTCGCTGAGGCTTCTAACAAGCATGGTGACAACGTCTACCGGCAGAGGGCGAGTCAAAGGTGAGGTCAGGGAAACGCTGCTCCTGCACGGAGACAGAGACAAGCAGGCCAGTGTACTCAGGATAGTCGTAGAGTTCGGGACTGATCTCCACCAGTCTGACTGCCACCATCACATGCTTCATAATTTCAGTGGGATGGGAGGCAGAACGAGCAGTAGACACACGGTCCTGGATGATCACCGCTGTCCACTGAGTCTCCTCTGGGGGAATCCCAGCTGACGTCCTACTCCGCTGTGGGTGGGAACGGCACTTGGGTGACGAAGACTCCTGGGCTTGACGGGTGACAGCAACTGGATCCCGAGGCGAGGAGCGGGGATGCCTCACCCTCGACTTCCATCAGTGTGTGAATGTGTGTGTGAATGGGTGGATAGCAGGATCTGTAAAGCGCTTTGGTCATCAAGAGGTGAGAATAAAAGCGCTATATAAGTGAATGCCATTTACCATTTTACCATTCTTGCTGGAGTTTCCCTCCAGTCTGTGGAGCTTCTCCTGGTGTGCCGAGATTTCTGCCATCCTCTTCCTAATTTTGATGTGGTCCGCATTGCGAGGATGGCGGTTAATAGCTGCCTCTGCGAGGTCCAGGTACCAGCGTAAGCTGCTGGGGATGATGCTACTGCGAGCGCTGGAGAGTATACCATCTATCTCGATGAGGACCATAACTAGCTCGTAGCCCAAGCTCATAGAATAGCCCTTTCCTGGTGACGTCATCTCCCAACACGCTGGTACACAGAGTACACACGGAGTACACGGCTGGTACACACGCTGGTACACATGCCCTCACTGGACATCATTGAGACGCTATAGGCCAACCAGTGAGTTTGCATGTTTTGTTAACACAAGATAAAATGACAAAATACAGTAAACAGCCATGTGGGGCAAACAACACGGAATAACGGGGAACATACTGGATGATCCGAGTGCGTACAATATCAGCGCTCAGACCATGACAGAAAAAACCCAAAACCCTATACACAAGATGCTACTTTACGGAATAAATGCACATACCACAATTAATGAAACCTGCAACCAAGACACCACACTGTATACAGGAAAACAGTTACACGCTGGAGCCACATGCAGCCTAAGATGAAAGAGAGGAGAGGAATGATTATTGATGGGGATGGCACACGGGAGAATGACAACTGAAGTAATGGGTTTTACGACACTGGCAGAGAGCCCGGCAGTGAACTCCAGAGTAGGAAAGGTGAAGGGGTCTGTAGGCTGCAGGACAGGAGGAGGAAGGGATGAAGAACTGGGATGGAGAAGCCGTTGTCTGGAAGGAGAGATGACTCAGGCGAATGTACAAACACAGCTCCGGAGACGCACCACTCGAAGCGGCAGCAAACCTGAGTGGAGGAGAAGAGAAGGTGAGATAATGCTGAATAATTAATTTTTTATACAGCAAGAACAACTGTTGTGAGGCGGCACAAACCAAACGATCCAGCGGAGAGCTCTTCACACTCTGGCCCTTAAATAAGCTGGTGAATCAGGAGACAGCAGGTGTGCAATCATGCAGGTGTACTGATGAGCTTCAGAGCCAGGAAAACAGAAACAGGAAGGGGGAGGAATGCTCGCCTGATCATGACAGCGCCCCCCCCCCCCCCCCCTCAAGGGATGCCTTCTGGTGGACGCCCGGGCTTCTGCGGATGGGCAAGGTGGAAATCCCGAACCATGCCCTTGTCATGGAAGTGTGATGATGGAATCCAAGATCTTTCATCTGGACCATAACCTTTTCAGTGTACCAGATACTGCAGCCCCCGACCTCAATGGCACATGTCCAGAATTTGCTGGACGGTGTAGGTGTTATGTCCATCGATGATCTGGGGGTGGGGGGGTGGAGGGGGTTCTGGAGGAGGGGACAAGGGGATGACTTAAAGGGGTTTGATCTGAGAAACGTAGAAAGTAGGATGGATACGGAGGGATGGGGGCAACTTCAGCCAGTCAGTGGAATCACTGATGAAGTGGGAGATTGAGAATGGGCCCAAAAAGGGAGGGGACAGCTTCTGAGAGTCCCCCTTCACCGGGAACTTCTTGGCGGATAACCAGACCTTCTTGCCCATGGAGTATTTGGTCGCTGCCGCCCGCCTACAGTTGGCATACAGGTGATTCCACTTGGACGATTGCTGAAGAGCCGCCTGAGTGGACCTCCAGAGGTGGTGACAGTGACGGGCGTGGTCCTCCACAGAAGGTACCATGATGTCCTTCTCCATCCTAGGCAGAAGTGATGGTGTGTACCCCATACCGGCTTCAAACGGTGTCAGCCTTGTGGCAGAGGAGACGGCAGAGTTCAGTGCGTACTCCACCCAGGAACGCTCTCCAGATCCGTGACGTAAACTGTGGTCCTCGATCAGAAACAATGTCTGTGTGGATGCCGTGGAGTCGGATGATGTGGATGGAAATGAGGTTGGCCGTCTCAGCAGAAGAGGGGAGAACAGGGAGGGGAATCATGTGAACGGCCTCCACATCAAAGCCATGAGTAATGGTGATAATGGTGTTACGTTGAGAAGGAGGGAGGCCCAATACAAAGTTAATGGCGATATGAGACCAGGGATGGGAAGGGATGGGGAGTGGATGGAGGAGACCGGCAGGTGGAGAAGAGTCCGATTTATTGGTGACACGTGTGTGGCAGCCCTTCACTTATTCTTTCACATCCTTCCTAAAGGAAGGCCACCAAAACACACGCTGAATGAGTTCAGTAGTACGGTTGATGCTGGGATGACAATCAAATAAACTTGTGTGTCCCCATTGGATGACATCATTGTATAAGGGGGAGGGCACGTACAGCCTGTTGGGTGAGCCTCCCTAGGGGACAGGTTCCACCAACTGGGCCTGCCGGACCCTCTGCTCAATGTCCCAAGTGAGGGCACCTAAAATACAGGAGGAGGACAGGATGGTGTCCGGGAGGGAAGCAGCGGCTACAGGAAGAGTAGAGGAGGAGTCGGAGGAAAACTGGTGTGAGAACATAAGGTTTAATGTTGCGGGGACCCTGGGAGGAATGTGATGGAGAAATTAAATCTAACAAAAAACAGGGCCCACCGAGCCTGCTGGGCATTCAAACATCTCGCCGATCTGAGATATTCTAAATTTTTGTGATCGGTCCAAACCATCACCAGCTGATTAGCTCCCTCCAATCACTGCCTCCACTCCTCCAGAGCCAATTTAATGGACAGCAGTTTGCGGTCGCCTACGTCGTAATTTCTCTCGGCTGGGGTCAGCCGGCGAGAGAAAAACGAGCAGGGGTGGAGCTTCTGGTCGGAGCTTTTGGTCGGAGCCGGAATGCTGTGAGAGCACAGCACCCACTCCCGAATCAGAAGCATCCACCTCGCCCACAAACTGGACTTGGGGGTCTACCTGCACCAAAATAGGCAGAGTGGTAAATTCTTCTTTGAGTGTGGTAAAAGCCTGCTCAGCGGCCTCGGACCACTTGAATGGGCTCTTGACTGAAGTGAGCTGGGTAAGGGGCAGCGCAATCTTGCTATAATCACGGATAAACCGGCAGTAGAAATTGGCAAAACCCAGGAAGCGCTGGAGCTCCTTCCTGGTTTGGGGAGTAGGCCAGTCTAGTACTGCCTGAATCTTCACCGGGTTGGCCTTTAATATGCCTCCACCCACAGTAAACCCCAAGAAAAAAGTGGAGCAGGTGGAAAACTCGCACTTCTCAGCTTTCACAAAAAACTGATTCTCGAGCAGCCGCTTGTTGCGCTAAAAATATCTTAAACCCCAGTTCTTTTATACGAAGGCCAAATAACCAAACTGAGAGATGAAGTACAATTTCACTTAGTTTACTGAAACTGAGATATGGATACAGGCAGCGCTGGAACACAGCTCTTTAGGCAATACCCCAAGAAAGTGCTGCCCAAAAAATTGGTTCTATAATTTTTATAAAGCTTCACCACTCCCTCATGAAAGAGGGAGGGTTTTCCTCACATGTATCAGTACTTTTCCACTATGTGTCGGTTCAGTGGAGAGCAGAACCGATTCTAACTGGTTTCAGCAGGTGAATTATAGGGTGTAACCTAAACACTGTGGTGTAGCGTGTGGAGCAAGCAGATAAAGAGGTGTAAGAATAATATTACACAATAACTGAATTCTGAGAAAAGCATGCGAGTCATAACATTTTACCAACAATACCCCCTGTTGAGGTGTCCTATTAGGGCACCTCACTAACCTAATAACATGAACTCGCGGTTTTTTGGTTTTTTTTTTGCATCTCCCCCTGTTGAGATGGGTGCAAGCCCATCTCATAACCCTATTCTAACCCCTGTGTGTAGTGTTTCTAAAATTCTATATGCGGTTGATGCTCCCTTCCGGCAGTCACGTGGACCTGCCTCCTATCAGGTCGCCATTTCTCCAGTGGACATCGGGTGTGGTGCAGACATTGTGAGTCAATATAACTAACAATCCTATATTTGTAAAATATAGTCAAGGCTAAGCTATCATCATATACCTATCTATTATTTCATTAATCATTTATCGCAAAGGAAACCTGTAGGGCATAAGCACAGCAGAGCAAAATCTAACATCATGTGAATGTACATTGTAGACCCTATTTCAGGCCCTAAACTACTTCCTCTGCGTCTTCTAGGCCCCCGTCTGATTCCAGTTGTGGCACAACGTCGTCATCATCCCTGCGGTAGGGGAGCAGATGGGCAGCTTCCTAGACAACACCTTGGTATGGAGGAGGATGACATAGTGTCCGGCTCAGGAGACACACATGCAGGCTCAGAATAGATTTAACAGCTTTTATTGACAGACAGGTATGAATGAATGCGTGTGTGAGATATGAAAATGTCTTGAGGGAGAACTTCAGTGCGCAGGCAGCAGAGCAGATCACCGTACAGCCGGGCAACCCTATAATGAAAGAGCAGAGGGACAAGGTAACGGGCACCACACCTATACAGATCTGAAGGAATGACTGCTTTTTACTTGTTATGACAGGTGGCTGGCGTTGGCAAGGAGAGTACCCAGGAGACAGAGACCTGCTGAGCTTGTGCGAAGATGAGGATGGCGTGGCGAGGGTGAGAAATCCGCCGCCGAGGGATCCACCTGTGCACAGGGGAAAGGACTGAAGAGAAAAGGTAAGTTGCTTACTTGAAGCGTTGTCTTGCTGATCATGGGAGTTCCAATGGCGAAGACGAGCTGAAGGGAACAGACGGCTTCAGGCCGAGGCACAGGGCTGAGTGGGTTAAATAGTCTGCCGCTGACGAGGCGCAGGTGTGCGCGCAGCAGGAGCCAATGATGACTGGCGAGTCATGACAGAGGATCCTTTGAAGAGAAGGCTGCTGAAGTAAATCTTTCCACAAGTCGTTTAATCAAGGGAATACAACATCAACCAAAAACAAGGCTCAATAAACTAATAACAATACTTATAAGGGCTCCTTGAATTATTTTCCCCATTTAGATAAGATAAGATAAGATAAGGTAAGATAAGATAAGCCTTTATTAGTCCCACAATGGGGGAATTCCAGGATTGCAACAGCACAGAGATAGCAGCACTCAGAGCAACAATCAAGAAGACAAGAAAAACAAGAGCAGCGAATATACATATGTACATATAAATACTGTATATAAACACACAGTGCGGAGCATTGTAGCTAGATGGAATAAATATATAAATATATATACACAGTGCGGAGCATTGTAGCTAGATGGAATAAACAGCATAACCATCTGCTTAGTTATCCTACATAGTATGAATATGTACCCATACATACTGTCACCCTCCGTAGCGACTGATATTGTCCTAGTTGTATGCTGGAGGGGACCATTGTATAAGTCTATTGCGTCTTTTGCATTCAATACTATTAGGTCGTCAGGTTTTTTTGCTATCTCTGCGAGCAGCCCTGCTTAGGTTATACAGTCTGACAGCCGTAGGTAGGAAGGACCTGCGAAACCTCTCAGTTGCGCACCTAGGATGATGTAGTCTGCTGCTAAATGAGCTCCTCAGTGCGTTCAGTATGTCTTGCATAAGGTGGGACTCGGACTCCAGCAGAGATGACAGTTTAGCCACCATCCTTCTCTCTCCTATCTCCTCCACTGGGTCAAGGCGCTGCCCCAGGACAGAGCTAGCTTTCTTGATCAGTTTGTTCAGTCTTTTCCTATCGGCTGCTATAATGCCACTGCCCCAGCAGACCACTCCAAAAGTGATGGCTGATGCCACCACCGTGTCATAGAATGTCTTCAGCAGCGCCCCTTGTACACCAAAAGACCTGAGCCTCCTCAGTAGGAACAGCCTGCGCTGTCCCTTCTTGTAGAGTGCGTCGGTATTGTGTGACCAGTCTAGTTTATTGTTCAGATGAACACCCAGGTACTTGTAGGATGTCACCATCTCAATGTCTGTTCCCTGTATGTTTACTGGTGCTGTGAGAGGTTGTCCTTGCCTGCGGCAGTCCACCACCAGCTCCTTAGTTTTCCTCGCGTTGATCTGGAGGCAGTTCCGATGGCACCAGTCCACGAAGTCCTGGATAAGTCCTCTGTACTCAGCTTCATCTCCGTTGGAGATGAGGCCAACGATCGCAGAGTCGTCAGAGAACTTCTGTAGATGGCAGTGTGTTGTGTTGTGTGAAAAGTCCACAGTATAAAGGGTGAACAGGAAGGGAGCCAAAACCGTTCCCTGGGGGGCCCCCGTGCTACCAATGATCGTGTCGGACACACAGTCCCGGGTTCTCACAAACTGTGGCCGGTTAGTGAGGTAGTCCAGGATCCATGATGACAGGTGCTGGTCCACCCCTGCGCACAGCAGCTTGTCCTTCAGGATCATCGGTTGGATGGTGTTGAAAGCACTGGAGAAGTCAAAGACGTGATCCTCACCGCATTCCCAGGCTCCTCCAAGTGGGACAGAGAATGGTGAAGAAGGAAGATCACTGCATCCTCCACCCCAATGCCATGCTGGTAGGCGAACTGGAGTGGATCCATCGCTGGTCCCACCAGGGGGCGGAAGTGAGCAAGGAGCAGTCTCTCCAGGGTCTTCATCATGTGGGACGTCAGGGCCACTGGTCTGTAGCTGTTCAGGTCTTTGGGGTGGGAAGTCTTTGGTACAGGTACCACACAAGATGTTTTCCACAACTGTGGTACCCTCCCCAGCTTCAGACTCAGGTTTAAGATGAGCTCCACAATCCCACACAGCTGGTCTGCACAGGACTTGAGGAGCTTTGCGCTGATGCTGTCCAGTCCCGACGCCTTCCTTGCCTTGATCTTCCTCAGCTCCGTCCTCACCTGGGTCTTAGTGAGGGTCATGTTTGGGGGCTCTGTGTTGGGAGTGGGGGGTGTTGGTTGAGTGGGGTAATATATTTGTCAAATATATTATCAAACCAACTACCTACAAGTTTATCAATGCCAGATTGAGCTTTATTGAGCTTTTAGCTCTTATAAAGATTTTCATTTTTCTAAGATTTAAGCTATACTTTATAATAATTTTAGTAAAAATATGCTACTTATGGATTTTATAACTATTTTATTTAGTTGATTGATTATGCAAAAGTTTTTTTTTTTGTTTAAACATTAATTGTGCTGTATAATAATCAACCAGATCCCGCAATTTCAATAACTTTAAATGTGTAAACAATAAATTAGTATGTTCAGATACCCAATTTTATGTATAACTTGGACTGCCCTTTTTGTAATATTAACAATGAATTAAGTGTACTTTTATAATTGTTACCCCAGACCTCTATACAATAGGTCAAATATGGAAGTACTAATGAGCAATACAAGATATTAAGTGATTTATAATCTAGGACTTGCTTAATTTTAATTATGATTGCAATATTTTTTGCAACTTTGTTTTGTATGTATCTGACATGTGGTTTCCAACTACTTTTATCATCTAGTATTGCATTGTAATAGAAATTCACTGATTATGCATTTATCTCTTGAGATCACATATTTTATAAGTGTGTGTGTGTGTTACAACATATGACTGTAACTTTTATCATATATGAACTGTTTTAATATGCTATATTAACAAGCTGTTTGACGTGTCTGTTATATTTTGTGTTCCAAGATGAAGTTTTATGTCACACTGACCTGCTAAGGATTTCATACTCTCACTCCCTCCTCCCTTTTCTCCTCTCCTGGGAGTAAACTGCTTGCTGGCCTTGAAGCCCTGTGCCTGTATCTCATGATGTCTCTGAGTTGTGCAGCTGTGCCTTATCATATATTGTGGAGGCTTCACTGAAGGCCAATAAAAAGGGGGTGCAGCTCTCTCCTCCGGGAGCAGAGCGAGCTGATTTTTTTATGCTCACGCTTCTCCTGTTGCTCATCAGCAATAAAGGATATTCGCTCTGTAGATCCAACTGATTATTCATTTCAGGACCTTTTAAAGTGTTTAGATAAATTCGGCTACAACACCCAAAAACTTAATCTCCTCAACATTTTCAATAATTCCCATTTCTAAATTTTTCCATATCAGATCCCAGTGCTCTCTATATACAACCATTATGTTTTTTCTATTTTCCATCATAATCTTGATTGTTAAGCATTCCATACTTTCATTTACTCTTGATGTCATGCTGTCCACTTTTTTACTTTTTAATTTTCTATCAGCATAAAGTGCTACCCCACCACCACTTTTACATTTCCTATTTTGTGTGTACATCTCATATCCATATAGTTCAAAATTTACATATTTTTCTTCAATAATCCATGTTTCACTTATTGCAATAATCCTAAATGGGGTGTTAAATTGATTTAAAAACTCCTTAATGCTATCAAAGTTTGCATAGAGATTCCTACTATTAATATGTATTATTGTCAATGTCTGATCCGAATTCATAATTTCATTTAATTGTTGTTCATCATAATAAACACACTTATTGTTAATATGATTAAAATAGTTATTGTCTTGGTCAATATCTCCTAAAATGTCTTGTGGTTGCTGTTCAGTATTGACAAAGGTTTCAGCTTCAATTTGCCCTAATACACTTCCATTATTAAATAAAGAAGGATGATTGGTTAAAATACTAATCATGAGTTATGTCAACAATGTACACCAAAAGAAAAAGAAAAAAAGAAGAAACACAAAGGAAAAAAAGAACACAAAAATCTCCACTCATAATCTTACTGCACTATTATTCGTGCATCAGAACTAAGGTTTAAATTTGTCTAATCCCTCCATTTCTCTAATCATTATTACTTTAGCTTCTTCTGGAGTTCCAAGCAGTTTTATCCACACCTTACAGTTCTTTGTCCATGTCAACTGTATTTTCCCCTGTTTTCTGAGAGACCTGGCTTGTCTAGCTATTTCAGAGTTCTTTTTTTTTATTAAGTTATAAACACTCTTTTAAATTTCAAAAATTTTATGAAGTATATGTTTATGTTATTATATCTATTATATGTCTTTTTGCATCTTTTTGCATCTGATTAGAATTTTAGCATTACGAAGATAATGAATCACGGACTTTGGCCAATGTCCGAGTTCCTGGAGGCACTGGACACTTGATACAGTGGGACTTGTGCCAGTACCCACTCAATTTTTGTGAAGCAATTTTAATAAATGTAAGAATCTGTATTGTCTTTGTAGTAGATTCTAAATCAAGTCCCACAGTAAACACAAATTCAGCACAAGTTGGACTTTCCTTAGACATTTGGAACTTTTCTCATATATTTGCATGGTTTTCTTCCATATCAGTTTACCTTGATCCTTATAGACACAATATTTCTTTTACAATAATCTACAGATATTTCCTTAAATATCTGGAAATTTGTTGATTTAACTTTTAACTTCTCCTATTGAATGTTGTGATTTCATTACAGAGCGGTTTCATTTATATTTTTCTCTTCATTATTGATCACCTATTGATAATTTTTATGTATTATCTATTTTTCTGAGGATTGCTAATTATTTTTGCTAATTAATTTCTTTGATACCCCCTTTTTGATGCATGGAGATGCACATGCAGCAACGTTACAGGGTATTTGCTTGATGGGTAGTATCTTTTACTGAAAGGAAGCGTGTTACCCCTTTTATGTGTTACACACAGTTAATTTTGATTAAAATTTGTGGGTAGTACAGCTCCTTCAAAATGAGATTTCAATAATCATGGCTTCTTTTGTGACGTCTCTTGAACTAATTTACAAATTCCATTTAGGAAAAACAATATAGCTGTCTGTGCAGATTTGATATGCTTTAGCATTGATAACTAAAATCAATTTATCCAGTTGAACACAGACAGGTTGAATCCTTGTGAAAGGTTGTGGCACACTCCTTCAGTCAATGGAAAGGTGGACATTTTGCCTAATTAGAATTTGGCTTAATTTTGTACAAGGAATGCCTCGTTTTATACATTCCTTGGTAAATTATGGGGTGGAATGTAGTCCCGAGGCCCAGCTTGGTCACGGCTGAGCATTGGGAAAACACATTCCTTATTACTGTCACATTTCTGAAATGTGATATAGTCACACCATTATGTGGTGAGTAACATCAGATGTATCCTAAGATAAGATAAGATAAGATAAGATAAGCCTTTATTAGTCCCACAACGGGGAAATTCCAGGATTGCAACAGCACAGGGATAGCAACACTCAGAGCAACAATCAGAAGGCAAGAAAAAAAAACAAGCAAGCAAGAGCAGCTAATATACATATGTACATATTACTATAATATATATATATACACACACACACACAGACACACAGTGCAGAGCATTGTAGCTGGATGGAATAAATATATGAATATATGAACACACAGTGCAGAGCATTGTAGCTAGATGGAATAAATATGTAAATATATAAACACCCACAGTACGGAGCATTGCAGCTAGGTGGAATAAATATGCAAGTATATAAACACTCACAGTGCGGAGCAATGTAGCTAGATGGAATAATATGTAGATATATAAAAACACAGTGCGGAGCATTGTAGCTAGATGGAATAAATATATAGATATATAAATATAAACACACCCAGTGCAGAGCATTGTAGCTAGATGGAATAAATATGTAAATATATAAACACACACAGTGCAGAGCATTGTTGCTAGGTGGGATGAAACAGCATAACCGTCTATTTAGTTATCCTACATGGTATGATTATGTGCCCATACATATTCTCACCCTCCACAGCGACCGGTATGTTCCTAGTTGTATGCCGGAGAGGACCATTGTGTAAGTCTATTGCATCTTTTGCATTCAAAAAAACTATTAGTTTGTTACGTCTTTTTGCTATCTCTGTGAGCAGCCCTGCTTAGGTTGTACCGTCTGACAGCCGTTGGTAGGAAGGACCTACGAAACCTCTCGGTTGTGCACCTGGGATGATGTAGTCTGCTGCTAAATGAGCTCCTCAGTGCATCCAGTATGTCCTGCATAGGGTGGAACTCGGACTCCAGCAGAGATGACAGTTTAGCCACCGTCCTTCTGCAGTGTATCCTGCAGTGTAAACTCATATAAACATTACGTTTGTAAAGTCAGAGTCATTTAAATTGTTATACTTTGTCATTTACAATGTCATGCAAAGTCATACTTAGCTTCAAAAATGGTTGTCAATTAAAAAGTCCTTTTCCCTGTAAAGTGCACTGTTTTGCTTCAGTCAAAGAAAAAAAAGTCAGTGATACGTCAAAAATTGCTTTGAAAAATATGTAAATAGTTTATCATGTACGCAACATTAGAGTTAAAACCCTGCAAAGTTAGATTGAAAAAGTAAAACCCCAAAACTTTGTAAAAATACCCATATATAGATTACTTCTCTTTCACTCCCGTCACACAGGTCAGCACCCACACAGCCTGTGTTTTTTCATTCTCTTTTTTTCTCACACATACATACACACACACATACTCTCTCTCTCTTTCTCACTCACTCACACACACACACACACACACACACACACACACACACACACACACACACACACACACACACACACACACACACAGACAAAACTCTCTTTTCGCGTTATCTCCACAAGTTCATACAATAAAGACTTTTAGGTTCATGCCAAAACCCAAAACAGCATGAGAATTACTTCAATTAATCTCCGGACCTGGCCACTCTTAGCGAAGAAATCTCATGGCAACCCTTTTCCGCACTGTCACTACAGCGTGAAGCTCCCTTCCTTTTTACTGCCGTAAAAACGCAACACCAATCCACTGTTTTTGCTCAAAACTACTATTTTCTTATACCTATAATTTTAAACACTTCTCAAAAGGATAACAGTTAACTGACCAATCCTTTTATGCTAAAAAATCACAAGCAACAGTTTTACAGCCTGCACCTTCTGCCTCCACGGAGAACTCTCACCCTTTTTTTCTTCCACACCGGAGCAGATTACACAGAGACAAAACCACCCAGACTGCAATAGTCCACATAAGCGGCCTTGTGTGATTCATTTGGTAGGGGATCCCCTAAATGACCAAATATATCGTCCCTTTGTAGCCACTTTACCCAAGTTTTAAATTATTTGCATTCCTCTTCCAATTTTTCGCGACACACTGTAGCATTAAACACTCCATCCATTTGTTTCATTACATATCCCAAGGTACCCAGAGGGTAATCAAAACTGTGTTTGTCATTATCCATTTTATCATTGTCTTTATTGTTATCCTGTTTTGTTGTCATTTTAATCCAACCGTCTTTAAATACTATAGTCTACTATCAATATCTTATAAAATGTAATTATTATGATCCTATTTATCTCAACTTTTTCACACCAGCCTTTCCACAATTTTAAAACTCTTTGCAATAAGGCCAACTGTATTTCAGAGACGAGCTCGTTGCAATTTCTCTAGGAGTTACAACCTTTTGGTCCGAGCTAAATACACTAGGGGTGCCAACCTTCTCCTTTTTGAAATCAAGCAATCATTTCGAGGGGTCATAACCTTTTGTCAAAGCTATGCATCAGCCGGGTATCACTTCTTTTGATGGCGGCCCTATAGGTTTTTTTTTGTCTTTTTCTTATGTCCACCCGACCTTTTTAGGTGGCCCTACAATTTATTTTTTTTTTGTCTTTTTCTTATGTCCACCTTGGGATTTAAACCTTTTACCCAGACTATGCAATGCTCAACGGGGAAAAACTTCCTTTCCAGTGGCCCTACTATTTTTTTTTTTTTTTGTCTTTTTCTTATGTCCACCGGACTTCTTTTAGGTGGCTCTACATTTTTTTTTTGTCTTTTTATTTTGTCCACCCAGGGGTTTCAACCTCTTGCCCAAGTTATCTTCAACCTTGCTTTTAGGGACAGTATTAACGCATATGACTTATCCCACGGTGTTAAACCGTTTGAAGATTTCCTTATCTTTCTCTTATACTTCAAACTCAGTAAATATTCTTTAAAAACAACATATCATAAATTCAAGACCATATCTCAGTTTCATTCCACAAATAAAATCACATGTGCATGAATATTTAATCTCTACAGAAAGGTCTGTCCCCGAAGGGACAGGCAGAAATTTGTTGAAAAAGGTTTTCTGCTTACCTTTAATAGTTTTGGGGCGGCTGAACTGTAGAGAAAAAATCCTCATGCCATCTACAAAACTAAAATTTTGCCTCGTAACCAGGCGGAAACACCAAATTGTTGCGCTAAAAATATCTTAAACCCCAGTTCTTTTATACGAAGGCCAAGTAACCAAACTGAGAGATGAAGTACAATTTCACTTAGTTTACTGAAACTGAGATATGGATAAAGGCAGCGCTGGAACACAGCTCTTTAGGCAATACCCCAAGAGAGTGCTGCCCAAAAAATGGGTTCTATAATTTTTATAAAGCTTCACCACTCCCTCATGCAAGAGGGAGGGTTTTCCTCACATGTATCAGTACTTTTCCACTATGTGTCGGTTCAGTGGAGAGCAGAACTGATTCTAACTGGTTTCAGCAGGTGAATTATAGGGTGTAACCTAAACACTGTGGTGTAGCGTGTGGCGCAAGCAGATAAAGAGATGTAAGAATAATTTTTGATTTTTTTGATTTTGTATACTTTATTGATCCCCAGAGGGGAAATTGAGGGCATCCACCTGGATGGGTGAAGCAGCCATGGTACGGCGCTATCCCTTGACCATTCACACACACATTCACACCTAGGGCCACTTTAGAGTCTCCAGTTAACCTAACCTGCATGTTTTTGCCCTGTGGGAGGAAACCGGAGAAATCCCGGAGTAAACCCACGTAGACACGGGGAGAACACACAAACTCCACACAGATCACTGTGGTCAGGGGCTGGGATCGAACCAGGGATCCCATGGCCAAGGGTGAGTTGCTGTGCTGCTGCAGTGCTCACCACTGCGCCACCGCACTGCCCAATATTATTATTACACAATATTACACAATAACTGACATTCTGAGAAAAGCATGCGAGTCATAACATTTTACCAACACGCTGCAGGACAGTCTGGACCTGGACCAGATGTTCCTACAACATGCGAGAGAAAATCAATATGTCATCTAAGTAGACAAAAACAAAATTGTTTACTGTTCCTGGAGGACGTCATTGATTAATTGCTGGAAGACAGCCGGGGCATTGGTCAGTCCAAAGGGCATGACCAAATGTTCAAAATGACCCAAATGAATTTTAAATGCCGTCTTCCATTCTACTCCCTCGCTGAAACGTACCAAATGATACGTATTTCGGAGATCAAGCTTAGTATATACCTGTGCCGGTTGGAGGCGTTCAATGGCCAAATTAATGAGTGGCAACGGGTATTTATCCTTAATGGTGATGGAATTGAGCTCGCGATAATCAATGCAAGTCCCATCCTTCTTGCCTACAAAAAAGAACCCCGCACCGAGAGGGGCAGATGATGGGAGAATAAGGCCAGCGCTATGGGAGTCTTCAGTGTAGCTCTCTATCGCTTCCCTGACCAGCCTAGATAAACTGTAGAGGCAGCTGGATGGCAGCTGCATACCCTGAAGGAGGTCGATAGTGCAGTCATAGGACCGATGAGGTGGCAAAGATAGGGCCTTCGACTTGCTAAAGATCTCCCCTAAGTGTCTGTCTGCTCAGCCAAAGGGGAGGAGAGAGGGAGAGAGGGTGAGCAAGCAGCTGGACGGAGACACAATGACAAACAGAAGGAACTCCAGGAGGAGATAGAACCCTGGGACCAGTTAATTACTGGATTGTGTTTGTGAAGCCATGGATACCCCCAAAATCATGGAGGCAGAGGATTGTGGCAACACAAAAAATTGAATTGTCTCGCGATAGTTACCGGACAAAATGACCAAAATGGGCTCAGTTTGCACAGGTCACCGCAGCGAAAATATGGTCAGATAAGCAGAAACATTGACAGGTGTCGGGAGGTTCCTGGTGGGAATCTGAAACTTTTGAACCAATTCAAGGTTAACGAAGTTTTGCTCCACCCCAGAATCCACCAGAGCGGAGGCTTTGCACTCGGCTCCCGGTAACTGGACCAGAGCTGGATATGTAGAACAGCTGGGGTGATTTTGAGAAGACTCTTTGGGTAGATCCCCCACGGTTACTGACAGGTCAGTTCTTTTGGCTGAATTGGGCATTTGGAGGTGGCATGCTCAGTGTCCCCCGCCTTTTCCCAGCGGCGGTGCTCCTCCGGAGTCAGATAACCCCTTGCAAGGACCATCGGTTCCCTAGGCGGCGCCGAGGATTCTGTGTGAGGGAGTGCAGGAACGTGGGACAGGCGAGGAAGCAGTGGTCCTCTTCTCCCTAGTGTGCTCCCAGAACGGTTATCTAAGGCCACAACCTGTGTGATCAATTCATCCAAAGACGGGAGATTCAGTCCGATGGCTAGCTCGTCATGGAGATTGGCATTCAAACTCCAGAGGAAGACGTTCCGTAGCGCAGCATCATTCCACTTGGAGTCTGCCGCGGCGACCCGGAACTCGATGGAGTTGTCAGCTACTGATCGACTTCCCTGTCATAGCCCCAGCAACTGTCAGGCAATGTTACCCACACTCTCTGTGTGATCAAATGCCTTGGTGAATTCTTGAACGAAACATTCAAAAGTGTATTGGGCCCCCTCCCAGCTGCCCAAGATGGAATGAGCCCACTTGAGTCCCCGGTCGCGGAGTAATAGAGTCATGAATTGGATTTTAGTTGAATCATCCCTATATTCTCCCTCCACCTGCTGAAAATACATCTGACAGTGCAGCAGAAACCCTTTATACCTCCCCCCTCCGTAGGGGGCAGGTGCAGGCACGGAAATGGTC
This sequence comes from Pholidichthys leucotaenia, assembly GCA_020510985.1. Taxonomy (NCBI): domain Eukaryota; kingdom Metazoa; phylum Chordata; class Actinopteri; order Cichliformes; family Pholidichthyidae; genus Pholidichthys; species Pholidichthys leucotaenia. Next base: position 362,084,932 of record CM035836.1, on the reverse strand, counting down.
CTGCGGAAAACGGGAGCTGTCGGGGCAGCAGGTGCAGAAGGGGTAGCGGCCACGCCTGGAAGCCGGCGCAAATGCTCCTTGACCGTGGTCAACTGTTGAGTGACAGTGAAGCTGCTTAGACAAAAACATGACTTGGTGTTCCGTGGCCTCCAAACACGAAAGCGCTGACGGTTCTCCTGAGGCAGCGCCCACTAAGCCTTGATCCTGGCTGGATCGTTCTGTCATGATTTAATGTTTTTGAGGAGGCTTAAATGCTGGGCAACAACTTCAGAAGAACACTCAGACACACATGAAAAGTTACACCACTTTAATGAAAAAACCCAAAACCCTATACACAAGATGCTACTTTACGGAATAAATGCACACACCACAATTGGTGAAACTTGCAACCAAGACGCCACACTATATACAGGAAAACAGTTGCATGCTGGAGCCACATGCAGCCTAGGATGAAAGAGAGGAGAGGAATGATTAGTGATGGGAATGGCACACGGGAGAATGACAACTGAGGTAATGGGTCTTACAACAATGGCAGAGAGTCCAGCAGTGAACTCCAGAGTAGGAAAGGTGAAGGGGTCTGTAGGCTGCAGGACAGGAGGAGGAAGGGTTGAAGAACCGGGATGGAGAAGCCGTTGTCTGGAAGGAGAGATAACTCAGGCAAGCGTACAAACACAGCTCCAGAGACGCACCACTGGAGGCGGCAGAAAACCTGAATGGAGGAGAAGAGAAGGTGAGATAACTCTGAATAATTAATTTTTTACAAAACAATAGCAACCATTGTGAGGCGGCACAAACCAAATGATCTATCTGAGAGCTCTTCACACTCTGGCCCTTAAATAAACTGGTGAATCAGGAGGCAGCAGGTGTGTAATCACACAGGTGCACTTATGAGCTCTGGAGCAGGGAAAACAGAAGCAGGAAGGTAGGGGCGAGGCATGCTCGCCTGATCATGGCAGACGTAATTTAAACAACACTAAGTGGCACAAAACATGAAGAGAGACGAGAGACCACTACGTGTTCACACAACACCTAGTGTGAACCTTAAGAACAACAACGTCAGGACTGCAACAATGCATTGATGTAATTGTAACCCAATGTTCGTAGTGTGCCTAAACTGGATCAGTTAATCATAAAACAAGGAAGCGGGAGCTCTTCAGTCAAGTGCGTAGCACCTTCTTTATTGTATCTTTCTCCTTACCTACTTCTGCTCTCATCCCTTTTCAGTCTAAAAGTCTCGGAAACGCTGAATAAGATATATATATAAGCTTGTCACATTTCAAAATAAAAACGTATTCACCAAAATGGGTTATGTATGTACGGAAAGAAATGTCCTCATTTCTAAATGAAAACAAAACAGCGCCATTACATATACAGTACAGAAGAGCAGTAAACAAAACTCCCAAGAGAACATTTGCCATAACATTTCAAAGTGCAAATAGAAAAAAAACGTAACTGCACACTTTACATTCAGGAAACGGCACCTTCATTCAACAAAATCCTTGAAATTTACAGGGCGCCACACAAATCTCCCAGATCGTGACACTTTGTGTGTCACCAGGTAAATTTCCAGCACCAGCCATTAAGTCAGAGATGGGTAACTGGCAGCCCACGGGCCACATCCGGCCAGCCTCCTCATCCACTGCAGCCCACCAGTCCATTTCCAAAAATCAATTATTTATTTATATCACGTTTTGAACCGCATTCTTAAATGCAATTATAGAGTCTGCCAGCAGAGGGAGCTCTAATTGAAACCTAGTGCCGCTCTCTGAAAGTGATAGAGCATAGCGCATGAGTGAGGCAGCCACGTCACTATTCAATTCAATTCAATTCAACTTTATTTATATAGCGCCATTTCACAACAACAGTCATCTCATAGCACTATCAACTGTAGGGGGGACCCCCACAGTTGCAGAAAGACCCCAGCAATCAGGCGATCCCCTGTGAGCAAGCACTTGGCGACGGTGGAGAGGAAAAACTCCCTTTTAACAGGAAGAAACCTCCAGTTTTAACAGGAGGTTTCACTAGCGGGAGCAGCAGTGATAGTGTGCACTAGAGTGTTGTCAGTTATGTTTTGCATGCTAAGACCACATTGATAGGCTGTAAACAGCACTAAATGTTCAAAGTAGGCTGCTTGTAAACAAGAATAAATAATTGAGTAGCTGTAGCATTTATTCTTGTTTGTGAGGTGAATCCCATGTCAGCAATAAAAGTTGAGAGACTGGTCGTTTTAATCTGCTGATTTTTTTTTCTCTCTTTTTTTTTTTGTTCATTTATACCAGTAGCTCTTAAACGTTTTTTTAATTCCCCATTTTGGGGAGCAAGACATTATCAAGCCCACACAGCTACAGTATTTCTTTGTCCCTCCACATCGACAATTAATCCATGAGCAAGCAAAGCCTTGTCATATTTCCTTTTCTTCTTGGCTTCTTTTGTTAGTTATCATCTGAAATTTCTCTTTGCTTATCATTTATATATATATATATATATATATATATATAAGCAAATACATAAGCAATGATATATAAATATATCATTTATATCACTTACATATACAGTATATCACACACACACACACACACACACATACATATATATATATATATATATATATATATATATGTACAAAATATAGTTAATTGTCTACTTTGGGTCTTAAATGAGGTAATTTGTATATATTTCACATGGGTTGTATTTATTTTTGGAAGAGAGGAGTTGAAGTTAATAAGTGTTCACTTCTTCCTTCTCCCTTTCGAGCACTGTATACTGTCACTTTTATCACACTTGTCATTTGTTTTGTTTTTTTACTATTTTGTTCGAAATAAAGTATCTATCTATCTATCTATCTATCTATCTATCTATCTATCTATCTATCTATCTATCTATCTATCTATCTATCTATCTATCTATCTGTTTAGATGGAGAGAGTTTTAAAAATTAGGTCATGATATAATTTTATCCATCCATCCATCCATCCATCCATCCATCCATCCACTACTGCAGGGCTATTCAATTACAAAATCAGTTGGGCTACAATTTGAAATTAAGACATGAAACTGGGCCGCACATGTTCAGCGATCTGTTGAATATGATATATTTCAAACCAACACAGATCAATATGATGAAAAATATGGACTTTTTATTCATTGGCTTGGTTTTAAATGTATTCTTGGCACATGACAAAGTCACATCAGAAGTGCATAAAAACACAATAACAGTGCTGGGGTTGAGCAGAACTTGGAGTAGTAGAAATATTTTTCCTCTTGAACAACAATTAAATAAATAGAATGAAAAAATAAAATTCTGCAAATAACTATTTTGGTCACGTCTTACTCAGGCATATCTCAAAGTGCATAAAAACTCAATGTGCACTGTTAATAGCATTAATATTTTTTTCCCTTTTGAAATCGAATATATTACACATCCTGGTCATAACGGACCTTGGCACATCACAAAGGGCATTTAGCTGAATAAAAATAGAACGGTCAAACAATTCAGTGCTCAAACTCCCCAAGAAAAGACTGCGTAGAGGTTTATTGTTGGTACAAATATTAACATAAATATACTGTACATGTGAGTAGGAATGAAGATTTCATTTCATTACCAGCACACATGTGCTCACTGGGGCACCAGTCCAGAAAAAATGGACAATTTATAATTCAATATTTGTACCAGCAATGAATCAGTCTCAAAATGTATGAGTTCTTTTCTGCTTTTAATCAAGAAGATGGATGTGAAATTAAACAATATTTCCATATGTGTTTTTAACAGTATAATAAGAAATTTCAGGATAGATGAACACATTCAGATCACTTAAAGACAGTGAATTCAACATGTATCTTGAGCACATTAAACTGTTAATGGATTACTAAACATAACTTGTATTATCAAACATTTGTGGAACCAAAGAAAAACATAGCTTAAATTGACACTGTAATAGAAAATAAAAATAGTAAAAAAATAGCTTTAAAGCAGAATGATTAGAGAAAATGGATACAATTTTATGAAGAAAAGGATGATCAAACCTGTTCATAAATAGGAAAATTTATGTTACTCTGAAATGGAATGGAGATTAATGAAGAGATAAATGTATTTGAAGTTCTAAAAGGAGTTCAAAGATGGTAGGATTACAGAATTTATACTATATTCTGTAGAATTAAAATTAATCTGGTCAAGAGACCTTAAGCACAGCAGATGAAGTCAGTTTGTGTCTTGGTAGCAGGCTTTCAGGTACCAACCTTGTTCCAGATGGATGTCCATTGGTGAAGTGGAGAGAAAGGGGCAGGTTCTGCCACAAAAAAAATAATTAAAAAAAAAAAATCTGATACCAGCCAATGCTCCTTTGGATCACAACCGTAGAAACTGGATGCTCATCACACTGGTCGTCGTCTAAGTTTATACACAGAAAAAGGAATTTGACGTTTGGGCAGGTTATCAAATTCCAGATAATATTTGTTTGTCGTTCAAAGTCCGATCAAAAAATCAAACTTGATAAAAAACAAAACAAAACATCCATCTCTTCCGATGTGTTGTGGTCAGAACAAAGTCGACTTAAGCTTCATGAAAATCAAGAAAAAATCTTATCACGGTAATTTAAAAAAAAAAAAGAGAGAGTAAAATAGGAAAAAGTGAATTTTAAAGAAACAGGAAAAAAAGTTACACAGAGCTCACGCTCCAGGGCTGCTTTGGAAGGGGAGAGCAGGTCCTGACTTTCCCCAGAATTTTTCAAGACTCAACTAGGGACAAAGGAAAGTTTTTCAACTTGTTAGGTGTGGCAGCATGGCGCATGGTCTATGAATGACAACTGAGCCTGACCAATTACATTCAAAGATTAGGATTTGATCTGCCCATTAGCGTAAACTTTTGACCAATTGCACTGAGTTCCTTTGTGTACGACTGTATATTATATATATTATATTATTATGGCAGTGCCCTAGGCTAGGGAGGGGTGACACCCTGCCTCTGGGAGGTGGCATCACAAGAGGTATATAAGCCAGCTGCCGGAGACATATTGTCTTTTTGCTGTGGTTCCTGCACTCGTGGTAGGGACTCCTGTGTTCATAGTTCTTATTATAATAAAACCCATAAAACGTCACTTCGATTTCTCTTTAATTTGGACACAATGTTTGGTGACAAAGATATAAGGAGAGAGTCAGTCCAGCAGTTCGTGGTGGACCTTCGACAGCTGGTGGGTGAGTGCAGGTTTGGGGCTCTGGAGGAGGAGATGGTCCACGACCAGTTGGCCGAGCACGTGGCCTACTCCTCAGTGAGGGTTCGCCTGCTAACTCACGCTGCTGAGCTATCACTGCTAGCTGCCTTGGAGCTAGCGCAGCAACACGAGGCAGCAGAACAGCTGACAAAAGACGTTGGCGATAATGAAGCCCTGCCCAAGAGCTACGCACGGTGGAAGGCCCTGGCCTTGGATTTGGACGATGGAAGTGATGACGAGTATGCGGCCATAATTAAAATACGGTCCGCTCCGGGGACGCTGAGATGCTATGGATGCGGATCTAGCAGGCACCACTATCGAGCCAGGGAGTACACAGTGAGGGGCAAGCATTGTGGATGGTGTGGTTTGCTCCATCATTTCACCAGAGTTTGCCGCAATTTCGACAAGGAGGAACGGAAAGGAACGCAAAGGAAGTGTAAAAAAAAAAAGCGCCTACGGTGGTCTACACTGTTTTGCCCAACACGGATGGTTGAATCATTTGCAACATTCTGCTGGATGGGACACCGGTACTGCTGCTGGTGGACACGGGGTCAGCAGTCTCAATTTTGAACTTGGAAACAGTAAGACGCTGTTTTCCCCACTACACAGTGAGTAGAACAAGCATAGCCTTTACGGATATGGCAGTAACGCCCTTGACATTGTGGGCTCGGTGTGGCTGTCGTTGAGGTACAAAGCGGCCTCTATGTGTGCAGCTGAGTTCATGGTGTCTCGAGATGGAAATAATTTGATGGGCTGTGACTTGTTTTACGGGCTTGGGTTCTCCATCACCTGCAGAGAAGTGGGGGAGTGGTCAGGTGGTGGTTTGTGGGACCGGCCATTTTATGTAGGAAGTGGCGAAGAAGTGTGGGACTTTGGGTGGCCCATTCCAGGAGAAGAGGGACACCGCCAGCTCCAGAGTACGCCGACAAGACGGGGGCTCCGTGCCAGTGTTTGTGGTCCTGAGTATGGTGGACCCGAACGGCATGGTTTAGCCCCGCGAAGGTGGAAAGGTTCGGAGAGCGAGAGCAGCGGGGCTCCGGTGGCTGACTGGGTACCACTGTTGAGCCTCATGTTGCTGGTGCAGCTCCAGCGCAACAACAACTAGCAACTGGAGTAACACCAGATGGCATGAACTCTAGCTGTGCCGAAATTAAAAACAAGGACCTAGGCTTGAGTCAACTTGGCAGACTGCTGAGGAGCCATGAAGGTGCCAGATTGTGACGCAGATGACGGAGAAAGCCAGTGAGCGCTCCCCTGGGCGAGGGTGATGACGTCCACCCTAGGGTTGAGCCTCACCTTGGTCGGGTGCGCAGTTTGAGAGAGCTGAAAGTTGGACAGGATCATCTATGGGTGGTCCGGTCCGACAGCGACGGGTACCTGAATTTGACTGATGGGTCGAGATGGCATCCCAATGAGCTGCGACGTTGGGGCAGGAAGGAACGTCATTGCAGCCTGTCTCCTATCACACAAAAGCGGAGAAGCTCTGAGAGTGGGCCAGGGGACGGACACTCCAGAGGGGGGCCTTTGGGAGACCTGGGTTAGGTTTTGAATGGGGGCTGGTTTGGTGCATTTAGATGTGTGTCTGCTAAGGTTAATGTTCTGGTGTTCAAGACATGTTCTGAAGTTCAAAAAAAAAAAGAAGCAATAGGCACAGCTTTGTCATTATATTAATGTGAATTGTGGGATATTGACTGTTTGATTTTAAGTTTTCTATGCACATGACCACCGCTGTATGTTGTGAATGCCTGGAGACTGTATGTTGTGCGTGTTGAGGGTGCAGTAACACCTGGGTGCGAAAGTTCATGTGGGTGTCAGTGTGTTAATTGCCCTATATTGTGTAACTTGTGTGATCTGTCGGGAGTCTCTGTGTTAAATTGTATATGTCCTGAGAGTTTATGGGGTCAGGTACCGCCATTGTTTATGTCTGTAATTACTTCTTTGTATGTATGAATATTTTCATCGGGATTAATTTATTTTAGTGTGTGGCCCTTTATCTTTTCAGTGACTGTCTTGTTTACATAGCGGAGAGCTCCGCTGGGCCAGTGTGGTATGTGCGTGAGTAGGCCTATACCCCTTTGTATTAGAGTGTGAATCGGGCGTAAATTATATGGTTGGGAGAATTTGTGTGCTTGCATTTTTTCAAAGGGGGGGAGGAATGTAAGATCTTATATTATATATATTATATTATTATGGTGGTGCCCTAGGCTAGGGAGGGGTGACGCTCCATCTCTGGGGGGTGGCGTCACCTGAGGTATATAAGCCAGCTGTGGGAGATAAATTGTCTCTTTGCTGTGGCTCCTGCACTCTCAGTAGGGACTCCTGTGTTCATAGTTCTTATTATAATAAAACCCATAAAACGTCACCTCGACTTCTCTTTAATTCGGACACAACACTTTATTTAAGCCGGGGTCATAAAATTTCCTAAACGGAGAGATATGGAGACTTTTGAAGCTGATTGGTCAGTTCAGTTTTTGGAACGTGAGCTTCACAGAGAGAAGAGAGTAAGATGCATAGAATTTAATATGAAAGGTGGAAATTATCTTTAACACATATTTGCTGCCTATTAAAGTATAAATTCTTTAAAACTTTAGTGATTAAGATATTCTACCTAACAATAATAATAATAAGAAACCATCTCTCTTGTCATCTCTCTTGTCTCTCTTGTCATGTTTATGTTTATGTTTATGTTTATATTTATATATCTATATATTCATTCCATCTAGCTACAATGCTCCGCACTGTGTGTTTATATATTTACATATTTTTTCCACCTAGGTGCAATGCTCCGTACTGTGTGTTTATATATCTACATATTATTCCATCTAGCTACATTGCTCCGCACTGTGTTTATACATTTACATATTTATTCCATCTAGCTGCAATGCTCCGTACTGTGTGTTTATATACTCATATATTTATCCCATCCAGCTACAATGCTCTACACTGTGTGTCTGTGTGTATATATATATATTTATAGTAATATGTACATATGTATATTAGCTGCTCTTGCTTGCTTGTTTTTTTTTTTTTTCCCTTGCCTTCTGATTGTTGCTCTGAGTGTTGCTATCCCTGTGCTGTTGTAATCCTGGAATTTCTCCGTTGTGGGACTAATAAAGGCTTATCTTATCTTATCTTATCTTATTCAGTCCATACAGTCAAACATGCACAGTAGAACAAAATTATATTTCTCCTATCTACAATGTCAATCACATGTTGCCAGAATTACTAAAAATTATTTTAAAAAAAACAATTTTTGTTTCACACTGTCACCACATGGTCCTTTGTCCATTCATTGCCAAAATTACAAAAAAATATTAACCCCCCCCAACATTTTCAGATATAATTTTATCAGTAATATTAATTCTAATATTAATATGTATTAATATGTGTTTCCGACACGATCATCAGTAGCACGGGGGCCCCCCAGGGAACGGTGCTGGCTCCCTTCCTGTTCACTCTTTATACTGCGGACTTCTCACACAACACAACACATTGCCATCTACAGAAGTTCTCTGATCACTCTGCGATCGTTGGTCTCATCTCCAATGGAGATGAAGCTGAGTACAGAGGGCTTATCCAGGACTTTGTGGACTGGTGCCATCGGAACTGCCTCCAGATCAACGCGAGGAAAACTAAGGAGCTGGTGGTGGACTGCCGCAGGCATGGGCAGCCCCTCACAGCACCAGTAAATATACAGGGAACAGACATCGAGATGGTGACATCCTATAAGTACCTGGGTATTCATCTGAACAATAAACTAGACTGGTCACACAATACTGACGCACTCTACAAGAAGGGACAGCGCAGGCTGTTCCTGCTGAGGAGACTCAGGTCTTTTGGTGTACAAGGGGCGCTGCTGAAGTCATTCTATGACACGGTGGTGGCATCAGCCATCACTTTTGGAGTGGTCTGCTGGGGCAGTGGCATTACTGCAGCCGATAGGAAGAGACTGAACAAACTGATTAAGAAAGCTAGCTCTGTCCTGGGGCAGCGCCTTGATCCGATGGAGGAGATAGGAGAGAGAAGGACGGTGGCTAAACTGTCATCTCTGCTGGAGTTCGAGTTCCACCCTATGCAGGACATACTGGATGCACTGAGGAGCTCATTTAGCAGCAGACTACATCATCCCAGGTGCACAACCGAGAGGTTTCGTAGGTCCTTCCTACCAACGGCTGTCAGACTGTACAACCTAAGCAGGGCTGCTCGCAGAGATAGCAAAAAGACGTAACAAACTAATAGTTTTTTTGAATGCAAAAGATGCAATAGACTTACACAATGGTCCTCTCCGGCATACAACTAGGAACATACCGGTCGCTATGGAGGGTGAGAATATGTATGGGCACATAATCATACCATGTAGGATAACTAAATAGACGGTTATGCTGTTTCATCCCACCTAGCAACAATGCTCTGCACTGTGTGTGTTTATATATTTACATATTTATTCCATCTAGCTACAATGCTCAGCACTGGGTGTGTTTATATTTATATATCTATATATTTATTCCATCTAGCTACAATGCTCCGCACTGTTTTTATATATCTACATATTATTCCATCTAGCTACATTGCTCCGCACTGTGTGTGTTTATATACTTGCATATTTATTCCACCTAGCTGCAATGCTCCGTACTGTGGGTGTTTATATATTTACATATTTATTCCATCTAGCTACAATGCTCTGCACTGTGTGTTCATATATTCATATATTTATTCCATCCAGCTACAATGCTCTGCACTGTGTGTCTGTGTGTGTGTGTGTGTGTATATATATATTTTATAGTAATATGTACATATGTATATTAGCTGCTCTTGCTTGCTTGTTTTTTTTTTTTTTTTTCTTGCCTTCTGATTGTTGCTCTGAGTGTTGCTATCCCTGTGCTGTTGCAATCCTGGAATTTCCCCGTTGTGGGACTAATAAAGGCTTATCTTATCTTATCTTATCTTAATAAGATAAAACACTGAGTAGCTTTTATTTTCATTTGCATTTTCAGTTTTAATTGTGAAACTTTTAACTTTGCAGGAAATCATAATACCCCCCCCCCCACCCACCCTTCCCGTAGGTTTACATGTAAATCTAGCCCTCGGGAAGTGAGGGGGAAAAAAATTGTGGCCCTCACTACCACAAAAGTGGCCCATCCCTGCATTAAGTTCTTGTATCCAGGAGGAGCTGAAGAACTCCCTCATACCTCACTGGGGAAGAGCTCTGCAGTGGAGGAGAATGATCAGGTGAGGGACTGGTAGGTGATAGCACAGTACAAGGCTTCAACCTGTCGTGATGGACTATCTGTTCCTTGGAAGACAAAGGGTCACTAATGCGATATGTGTCCAGCGGCACTAAAACCTTGCAGGGACGCTTCCAGTGAGGCGCAAGCTTCAAATGGTCCTCTGTGGGAGTACACAACCACATCAGGTCACCCACAGAGTAGGGTTGATTGCAAACATTCCCATCATGATATAACTTCTGCTTCTCTGAGCCTCAGCATTATGTAACCTGGCATTACCAAATGCCATCTCCAGCCTCTGGACCAGCGATGTGGCAAAGACTGCATAAGAAACGCAAACACAGTGGCTGAGATGGCACCACCATATCTATTGGAATACATGCTTCTCAGCCATGAGCCAAATAATAGGGTATGCAGGCAATGCAGGAGTTAAGAGAGGTGTTACACGTGAAAGCCACCTGTTTCAGCTAGTCATCCCATTCTCCACCGGTGGCCAGCAATGAGTTTGCCAATTGGTCAATTAGGGTTCAATTTAACCGTTCAACCATTCCATACGACTTGGGGTTATAAGGTGCGGTACACATTTTCTTAATTCCCAGGAGCTGGCACAGCTTCTGAATGAGTTCTGCCTTGAACTGGTGGCCCTGGTCACTATGAATGACTTCAGGGACCCTGTGCACCAACACATAGTCATCAAGTAGGCATTGCGCCACTGACTGGGCCATCTGATTCAGAAGTATTTACCGATTAGCAAATTTGGTAAAATAATCAGCCACTACAAAGACATATCTGTTCCCCTTTGAAGTTATTTTTAACCCTAGAATGTCGCCAGCTACCCTTTCAAACAGTCGAGTTGCCAGAAGACCACCCATTGGTGCCCAATCTTTTTGGACTGGTGCTCTACGCGTCTGGCAAGGCACACATGGTTCACACCATTGCTGAATATCATTCAACATGGAGGGCCAGTAGCAAGTCTGTCTTGCTCACTCTCACACACACTCCGCAGAAAAATGCATTGTGGTCGGACCACCATGAAGGTAATGCAGCACTGTGAAGATGAGCAAGTGAGGGACCACGACTTGACACTGAGCCTTCCCAGAGATGGGGGAGGTTACTGTTCGACACAAAGTCCCCTCCATAACCCCATATTCTTCATGTTGATCATTGAGGTCTTCAGGTCAGAATCTTTTATCAGTCCTTAAAACTCACTAAAAAACCTGAGGTGATCTGTCATTCCAATCAGTTGCTCCCCTCTTGTGGAACACTCTCCCTCTGTCTCTGAGTCTGACTGATTCAGTTGACTCTTTTACAAAACAGTTGAAACTAGAAAAGCACTCAGAGAGCGCAGACCTCCGCCAAGCGCCACAGTTCCCCCCATACAGTGTTTGTGTGTACGTTTTCAGATTCCTTGTTCATGAAAACATATGACTGTAGCTCCCATTATGGTAACATTATGTAGCTCACATATTTCACTGCATAGACTCAAGCATAGAAGGACTTTAAGCTTGTGGTGTGTATTGACATCACGCCTCAGATGGACAAGGAGTCTGGACCACCTGCGGACTTGGAAGGAAGTCAGAAGATCTGGGGCGAGAGCCTGAAAAGGCTGTCTGACCTCCTGGGGTCAGACAGAAGAGCAAAGAGGACTTTGAAGTGATTAAGTGTAAATAGAAGGATTTGACTTGATTGTGTGATTCTGTATTTGATTTGTGGGTATAAATGTATGTGGGTTTATCGCAGCTCCTTCTCCTTTTTTCCTGACTGAGAGAGAGAGAGCTGGGGACATGAGATGAATAAACCATACTGAGAAATAATCCAGTCTCATCATTTCATGATCTCCACATGACTAGCGATTGGATTCACAATGATAGGATTAGTGGTTCAGTAGTTATTCACGAAAATCGCATTTTCCGTAATGGCGGTTTTCTTCTGGACGGTGATCCGGATCACCACCAAAATGTAATCATCTGTAGGATACCCCATTTCTGACAATCTGTGAAAATTTCATTAAAATCCGTCCATAACTTTTTGAGTTATGTTGCTAACAAACAAACAGACAGACAGACAAACAGACAGACAAACCAACGCCGATGAAAACAGAACCTCCTTGGCGGAGGTAAACATTGTTGTTTAGGCGAGATTTTAATTGACTGGTGGCCTGGTTTTTATTTATTGTATTATGCTGTCATTTCAATTGTATGTTTTAATGTTTCTTTTTGCTTAAATTGCTGTGTTATCTTATTTTCTTGTTTAATTTCACTCTACATTTTTACTGTCAAAGCACTTTATGATCTTTATCTGTGAAAAGTGCTATATAAACAAAGTTATTTTTCTTGTTGTTCTTCCTCTTCTACTTCTTCTTGTTCTTGTTCTTCTTCTTCAGCAGTGGAGGTGCGACGCTGCATGGTCTTGCTACATCATCTTAAAGTGGCCTTGTGATGCTCTTGCGGGGGTGTGGGGATTGACCCCAAATGATTAAGGAGAGGAGCTGCATGTTGGGCAAAATTTTTAACAAACTGCCTATAGTACGAACAGAGGCCAACAAATGCCCTTACCTCAGTGGGAGTCCGAGGTGTGGGCCAATTCCTGACCTTGTCCGTGTTTCACGGGTCAGGCTGTAGTCCCAGGTGAGATGCCACATGCCCTAGAAAAACAACATGAACATGAGCTAGACTGCATTTTCTTGGATTCAGCCTCAGGCCCGCTGCCTGAATTCTGGTGAAAATCTCACGCAAACTAGCCAAGTGATCTTCAAATGTGGGGCCGTATATCAGAACGTCATCAAGGTACACCATGCAAACCTTCAAGGGAAGGCCCCTGAGAACCGGCTCCATCATGTGCTGGAATGTTGCAGGTGCATTGGTGAGATCCATCGGCACTGGCCTCTACTGATAGAGGCCCCTGCCTGTTGTAAAGGCTGTCTTTTCCCTGTCCTCCTCAGCAACCTCAACCTGCCAATAGCCATTAGAAAAGTCTAATGTGCTAAACCAAAGGGAGCCCGCTAAGGCATCCAGGATATCATGGGCCCTGGGAAGAGGGTGGCAATCCTTAACCGTAATGCGGTTTAAGCAACAATATTTGATGCAAAATTACCACTCACCATTCTTCTTCTTCACCAAGACGACTGGTGAAGCCCTAGGGCTGCAGCTCTCCTCAATCACCTCATCCTCTAACAACACCTGCCTCACCTACACCTCATGTTTGGCTCACCTAACCTGCCTGTCAATCTCGGCCCTTTTCTACGGAGACGTTCAATAGGCTTGTTGACATAGGGAAGGATGGTCCCCAGTGTTGATATAATGTTTGATAGGTGAGCCATTACTTACAATCCCTTTCTCCGTACCAATTATAGTGCTGTACTCAGACACTAGTTCAGCTAACTGCCTCTTCTGGCACTGACTAGCTGGAGAGTCTTCTAGTGAAATTAAGGGAGCACTGGCATGAGAAACGGTACAGTCAGAGGGTAAAGGTATCACTGAGGGAGACAGAATTTGAGTATCATACACAGAGAACAACTCACCTAAGTGCATGCCCTCTCTCAACACCATATCACAACCAGTAGGGTTCAACACATGAGCTACAGTGACCGCATCCTTCACAGAAGTAAGGGAATGGGTGACTACGCATTGAGAACCAGCCTGTATATTTGGTGACAAGTAGCCTACAAAGTTGAATATTTGGTCCATCTGTCAAGCCGGTGAAACTCTAGCTTCCAGCAATTTTTTGATGAAAGGAGGCAAAGTTACAGGATTAGCAATAGACACATTACAGCATTCAGGAACCAAGTCCCTAACACTCAGATGAGGAATACTCATGCCCCATAGGCACAGTATACTATCAACAAAATCCAACAATGCATGGTTAGAAACTAGGAAGTCCAGACCAAGCAATGTTGCTTGAGTAGACTCCCGAAGCACATGGAACACATCCGACCAAGATCTATTCCCCAGCCAAACAGTGGCAGTTATGGTCCCCAAAACATCCAATATTTGACTGTTCACAGCCTTTGCAGCAATAATGTCAGTGTTCATGGGCTTCTGGTGCAGTGCAGGGACCGCCATGAGAACTTCAGCACTAAGGACTCTGTCGACCCCAAATCCACCAGGATGCTGTCTTCAGCGCCCTCAATGCTGCCCCGAACATAGGAAGTAAACTGATGCAGTGATTTTGTGTGTGGCATTGTGTCAGTCTCCGAGGAAAAGAAAAGTTCTCCAGTGTAAGGGCCCAGATTAGCAGAATCAACAACCAGATCATGGAGGAAATGGACATTTTCAAGAAACACTCCCTGACTGACCAGGAAATGCAGGAGCAGATAGAAGCACAATTAAAACACGCACACTAACAGGAATTCACTATAATGAAAAACCGCCATTTAAAGAAAGTAAAAAAAACTCACAGAAAGGAAGGATGGACGAAGACAAACACACACGGAAATGAACGCTAAGTGGGTGAAAAACTTATAAAAACGCACACTCACGGCCACAGAGAAAAAAGTGCTGAGCAGAGGATTGAATTTCGCCATCACACCAGTCAAAATACCCCATGAAGAATACATCCTCGCAACAGAACTTGCATGTGAAAAACTCCAGGACCAAGGGGAAAAAGCGTCACTCCAGAATGCAGTCGCAGGAATCCTCAAAACGGCCAAATTACCACAAAGCAATGTTACAAAAGAAGAAGAAAAAGCATTAAACTCACTCAAGAAAGACAAAACAATCACAATCCTCCCATCAGATAAAGGCAGAAAGACAATAGTAATGGACACGGAAACATATGGGTCATAAACAAAGGGAAACAGCAAGTCAAAAACAAAGAAAACAAACAGGAAACAATACAGAACAAAAGCTGAAATCAAAAACAAGGACACCATAACTATACCATACATCCAAGGGATAACAGAACCAATGCAAAGGATCATGAAAAAATACAAAATAAACACATCAGTAAAACCACACAAAAAAATTAAGACAGTTATTAGTACACCCCAAGGACAAAATAGAACAAGACAAAAAATGCTATGTAATATATGAAATATCATGCAGATCATGCAACAAAACCTACATTGGAGAAACCGGAAGATCATTCACCACAAGGAAAAAAGAACACCAGAAGGAATGTGAGAAGGAAGCACAAGGATGACTCACAAGATCACAAAAAGAAAAGGCAGAACAAGAAACATTAAAATCAGCAATATCAGATCACTGCAAAAGAAATAATCACTTCATGGACTGGGACAACACAAAAATTATTGGATCGGAGAGCAACAGACACAAACGCTGGATCAAGGAAGTCATAGAAATCAGGAAGCGGGGAAAAGATAGCATGAACCAGGATGAAGGGGCCTTTATGCTTTCCCACAACTGGGACCACATTCTCCCGAGACCATCGGATGGCGGAAAGCGGGGCCAGCTCGGTGGATCTGACAGGTCTGCTGGGCTGGCCCCGCCTACGAAAGTCAGCTGATAAAATTACACCTGGCAGCAATCAGCTGACACTTCTGACGAAGACTGCAGTGAACAGTCGAAACATGCAAAGAAGGTAAAAACATATCCTTTCTATTTTTGTTTTTAATAAGAACAAAAGGTAAAAAAAAAATTAAAAAAAAAAGCGCTTCAGAGGTGTTGCAAAGAGGAATGGGTGAAACTGTCCAAAGATAGGTGTGCCAAGCTTGTGGCATCATATTCAAAAAGACTTGAAGCTGTAATTGCTGCCAAAGGTGCAGCAACAAAGTAATGAAGAAAGGCTGTGAATACTTATGTACATGTGATTTCTCAGTTTTTTATTTTTAATAAATTTGCAAAAGTCTCAAAAAACTTTTTTCATGTTGTAATTATGGGTTATTGTGTGTAGAATTTTGAGGAAAAAATGAATTTATTTCATTTTGGAATATGGCTGTAACATAACAAAATGTGGAAAAAGTGAAGCGCTGTGAATATTTTCAGGATGCACTGTACAGTATACTGTATAAAAAGATGCAAAACTTTTTTTCTCCATCACTGCCTGACATTAAATCTAACTGAACTTTTCCTGTTTTAGGTCAGTTAGTGTATGATTTACTGCATTTCTGAGGCAGGAGAGACTGAAACCCAAATGCAGGAGATGTTGAGTGTGTTTATTGAACAAAAAATGGTTACAGTCCAAACAAACAAACAGACGATTAGCACAAGACGCACAGGGAGGACACTCAGGACAATCTACAGCTCGCAGGTGAGTACAACATGGAGAAAAAGGACCCAATGCACTACAGACGTAACTGATAGCAGGGGGAAGCAAAAGAGAAGACCCAAGTCGCTTCCAGATGAAACTGATAAGCGGGGGAAAAAAATTGTAACTCACAGGCCAGAGCAGTCCGAGTCAATCCAAGTAAATAATCCCGGCTGAACAGAGACAATGATGAGGATAATACCAATGACAATGCAATAATCCGGGAAACACAAGTGGGATGACAGAGCTTAAATAACACGAGACATAATGACCCAAGTGATTGCTGGTGTGAGTGGGTGTGTGCATGTGTGTAGAAATGTATGGGTGTGTTGAGTTGAGTGAGTGCAGGTGTGAGTGAGTGTGTGCGTGAGTGTGGGTGTGTGAACCTGAGCAAGCAATGATGGATTGGAATCACCTGTCAGAACCTGACAGAAGAACAGGGGCCCACAGGAACCAAAAATAGAACAGAACATGGCTAAACAGTAAAACATAATATGGAACTTAAAAGGTAACAGAAAACACAGATCATAGAGAAACAGAAAAACGCCATGAAGCCGAGCTCAGGAGAATCCCAAGCTCGGTTCATGACAGAGCCCCCCTCTCAAGGGGTGGAATCCAGACACCCAGCATACCATCAAAGATCATAAAAGAAAGGAAACCTGCCCCCCCCCCTTCCCCAGGAGGAACTACCCACAGTGGGTGGTGGTGGGAACAGGCTAGGAGGGAACAAAGAACACTCAGCTCAAGATCCACCACAAACAGAATACAAAATCAACCTCTCCCCTCCCCAAGTTAAGGAGCAAGAGGCTCGGGACACTGCCCAAAGTCCCAGGCCCCACGGTCTGAACAGTGAGGCCAGTCAGGTGGCCTGCCAGCATCCCAGGCCAGCTGAACAGTCAGGAGGAACGAGTTGGGTGGCCTGCCTGGGAAATTTGGCCACCCAACTCAATGGCACAGTACATCGGGAAGCCGGCCTGGGTTCTTCAACCACCAGCTCGGACGAGGCAGACCGCGTGGCAGCTCCCCTACAGGGAGACCCAAATTTGAAGAGGAGAGCCAAGGTGCGGGAGCCTAGCGTTAGACAGTGACGGGGAGGAAACCACTATGTCCACAGTGGAAAGGAACTGGGGGTAGCTGCACCCACGATGGTCCTGGTCTGGGACATGGCTGCACCCCTGGTGGTCCCGGCTTGGGACAGGGCTGCACCCACAGTGGTCACAGCTTGGGACTTAGCAGCACCACCATGGACCCCAGACTGGAGCTCGGCCACACCTGCGGTGGACCCCAGCTGGGACAATGCAGCACCCACTGTGGACCATGGCTGGGCCCGTGTTACACCCATGGTGGGCCCCGACTGGGCCAAGGCTGCACCTACAGTGGGCCCCGAGTGGGCCAAGGCTGCACCCACGGCAGCTCCGGACCAGAGCTCTCCAGCACCCTCGGTGGCTCTGGACCAGAGCAACGCTGCACCCTTGGTGACTCCAGACTGGGGCAGCGCCGCATCCTCAGTAGAGCAGCCAACTGGCAAGGGCAGCAGGCCATGGAGGCAGTCCACCAATGGGAACCCAGGCAGGGATGATGGGGGCAGACCCACGTCGGCCTCGATGGTGGGGGCAGCTGGCACCTTAGGTGGCGGACCCGAACCCTCAGAGGCTTCTGGTGGTGCCAACTCCTCTCTGGCAATCCTGGGAGAAAGCTCAGAGACACACAGAAGGGAGAGGGTTCAGGGTCGCCGGCAGCGGTGAGCTTGGTGCAGCGGGCGGTTACACCCAGCTCTCCTCACCAAGAGCCAGGCAAGTTTGCTCCAACACAGACAAGAGAAAAACAACAGAGCACAGCTTGAGCTCCACCTCTGTCCAGGACTCCGACGATCCAGTAGGTGGTGACATCTCGGGCCCGGCCTGGCGAAGATCCAGCTCCGATGCTGAGTCTGCTGTGGTAGCCTCCACAGCAGGCATGATGGTCTTGGCAGTCCTGGTTGTCTCCAGTGAGGTTTCCCATGCAGGTGATTTTCCAGGCGCGGGTTCTGGAGGTGAAGTCCCTAGTTGCGCTTGACCCCAGGAGACCAAAGCCAGGGGCCGCTCCTCCATCGGCGCAGGCTTTGGGTTAGTCTCAGCACCCTCCCCCTGTCCATCGAGACTCAGCGGGGCTGGGGTGGAGTCGTCCAGCACCCCAGGTCCCCCCATCATCCGGTGGTTGAGTTCAGGGACCGACGGCACTCAGGAGTGGGTGAAGGAGACACAGAGGGAAAAGGTGAATTTTTCACAGTAGTAGCAGGGTGAGAGCGCTCAGGTGATTGCCTAGCCTGAGACCCTTTCCCAGGAGACGTACAAGGTTCATCATTATGAGAGGAAGTAGAATGAAAAAAACACTTGTCTGACCTCCTGGGCCTGGATGTTGGCTGCTGCTGGTGGCGATCTATCATCCTCCTCCACGTCAACGGCTGCTCTGGGCCCCTTAGTGGACAGTGGAGGAAGCGACTCAGATGGCGCGGGAGTGGGCATGTCAGGGACTACCCTGGATGGCCTCTTGGCAGCTGGAGGGGACATCTCGGTGACGAGAGTTGCGGCTGAAGCAGAGAGGGTGCAGACTGGCGAGACAGGTGGCACGGAGAGAGGCTTTGTCGCAGGAGTAGTCGGGCATGATGTCCGGGTATCAGCTGCCGATGAGGAGGAGGGCTTCTTCTGGCATTCCTACACAGGATGAATCTTACGCCATGTGGTCGGCTCCTCCAACACCTCTGGCTCCTCCTGTGTTCGGCGACTTCCTGCTGGGACTGGCGGAGAATTAGGGGAGGCAGAGGAAAAAGGTTGAGGAGCAGTGAAAGCAGCTGATAGGGGAGCCCCAGAGGATTGTAAAATCTGGAGCTCCTCCGCAGGAATCAGGCTAACCACTTCAGGAGAGAGAACAAGAGAATGGAGAAGGACTTGCCTGAATTCCTGACAGGTGATGACGTCGGCTGCTGTCTCGGTGTCATGCTCTGTCTCCCTGGGAGTACGACGAGACGTCTGGGGGGGAGAAGAGGACACCGGCTTGGGAGGTGGACTGGGGGCTCTTGTCCTCCGGGAGCATTTCTTTGGTTGCCGAGGTTGCACTGCGGGGGACCCTGTCACCACTCTCTCAAAATGCTGCCGTGACTCGCAAATTTGGGTGAGCAGCGGTGTCAGCCCCGGGTATCTCCACAGGCTGGGACACATCTGGATCACCCCAACAGCTATGTCCAATAAACAAAAATTTATGTCCGGAGAGTGGGTGGCACGAGCCCTGGAAGTGAAATCCACCGCTCGCTCGGCCACTGCGCACTCTTCCGTGCTCAGTCCAAAAACAGAAGTCCATGGTGCGCTGTTCCAAACACAGGTGGAAAACACAAAAGGTGAAAAAACACACACACAACATCTCCGCTTGGTTTCTATTTCTGGCTGGATAATTCTGTCATGATTTCCTGCCTTTCTGAGGCAGGAGAGACTGAAACCCAAATGCAGGAGATGTTGAGTGCATTTATTGAACAAAAAGTGATTACAGTCAAAACAAACAAACAGATGATTAGCACAAGACTCACAGGGATGATACTCAGGATGCTCTACAGTTTGCAGGTGAGTACAACACGGAGAAAAAGGACCCAATGCACTACAGACGTAACTGATAGCGGGGGGGAGCAAAAGAGAAGACCCAAGGTGCTTCCAGACGGAACTGGTAAGCCGGGGGGGGGGGGGAAACAAAATTGTACTCACAGGCTGGAGCAGTCTGAATCAATTTAAGTAAACAATCCCGGCTGAACAGAGACAATGATGAGGACAATACAGATGACAATGCAATAATCCGGGAAACACAAGTGGGATGACAGAGCTTAAATAACACGAGACATAATGACCCAAGTGATTGCCAGTGTGAGTGTGTGTGTAGGAATGTATGGGTGTGTGTTGAGTTGAGTGAGTACAGGTGTGCATGAGTGTGTGCATGAGTGTGGGTGTGTGAACCTGAGCAAGCAATGACGGATTGGAATCACCTGTCAGAACCTGACAGGAGAGCAGGGGCCCACAGGAACCAAAAATACAACAGAACATGGCTAAACAATGAAACACAATATGGAACTCAAATGGCAACAGAAAACACAGATCATAGAGAAACAGAAAAACGCCATGATGCCGAGCTTGGGAGAATCCCAAACCCAGTTCATGACAGTTAGGATTACCAAACATATTTAGATTTACTAAATATCTTTTATATTTGCAATATATATATACATATATATATCTATATATATATATATATATATATATCTATCTATATATCTATATATATATATATATATATATATATATATATATATATACAGATAGATAGATAGATAGATAGATAGATAGATAGATAGATAGATAGATAGATCTTTAAAAACTTTCTTCAAAGTCAGAAGTTTACATACAATAAAAATATTATGCCTTTAAGCAATTTAGGAAAGCCCAGATGATTGTATTATGGCTTTGGAAGCTTCTGAAAGGTTAATTGACGACATTTGAGTGAAATGGAAGCACACCTGTGGATATATTTTAAGGCACACCTCAAACACACTGCTCCCTTGGGTAACATCATGGGAAAATCAGCTCAGATATCTGGAAGAGAATTTTGGACATTTATATGTCTGGTTCATCCTTGCCCAGGGACACAATGGCAGGGGAGAGCAGGATTTGAGCCAACATCACTCTGGTTATTGGACAACCCACTCTACCTCCTGAACCACTGCCATTATTATCTCCTGTTGTATTAAAATGTAATCTAAATAACCTAAAACAAAACTCATCCCAGCTGGCAGGAGGGTTTGGCATGCATGTCCATGTGTGCTTCCTCTACCACAGAAATATCAGTGACATAAATTCAATTTAAAAAAATATTCATACATAAGTTCATAAATTTTAGATTAAATATTTTACTTTTTTCAATTAAATTGTGTCATTTTTTACAAGACTCAGTGTGCTACATGTCTTCAGCTAGTAACAAAAAAATAAATCAATTATCCCGCTGACTGACAAAAAGAGACGCAAATTATACCGAACTTTGTCTCACCATAAAGATTTTGATACAGATTTGATGGAGTAAAATGAAACATCTCCCTCTGTGGATGTTTCACCCAGAGATGCACATGAAAACATGCATTACACACAAAAAAAAGAAAAGATTATCATGATAATTCTAAACCCGACTAAATTTCCATAAATCACATGTTCATGATGTGATTTGATGTGCTCAAATCCTCTTGATGTCAAGCTTTGTATCCATTCCTCACATGAATATGCACCCTAGGTGATTACCTAAAGCAAGTTGTGTCTTGTGACTATAAATTAATTTGTAAAAAATGTGGCAATTAATTTGCTAAACCATTGAAGCGGACTGTAAACTGTGTAAATTGTTTATGCAGTATATCACTTTGTGTTTATAAAGTAGCAAAATGTAACCCTGTTTCCCCAGTCTATTCATGGATTTTGTTGTATTCAGTATTAATTATCAGTCATTATGTTGTTGTTAAGGAGAAGGAGTTTAATCAGAAAATCAATTCCCAAAAAGGACAGAATGCCCCCACTGCTGAGACTGTCTTCCAACAGAAAACGAGTGCAGGAGGTGTTCTAACCAGCAGATATCATGATCAAGTTATGCTCTGAAAAAAAAAAACAAACAAACAAAAAAAACCAAAAACAACAACAACCCTGGCAGGGTCATACTGAAGACCACATAAAAATGTTACTTTCTGCATTCTAGGTTGGTCCTCAGCATAATAGAATGGCAGTGTCTTGCATTCTGGTGATTAACATTGTAGATAGGAGAAATGTGATTTTGTTCTACTGTACATGATTGGCTGTAGGGATTGAATGACAATAAAGTTGGCTTCTTCTTCTATAAAGATTAACCAAACCTTAAATAAGTATTTCAAGTGATTAACCCTAAAAAATAAGCCTAAACTTAACCAGGTAAAAAAAAAAAAACAAACAAACAAAACAAACTGTATCAAATGTGTGAAGTACTAAAGTGACAAAACAAAGGTGAAAGTGAATACAGTTGAAATAATTAAAAAAAAAAAAAAAAAAACACCTTCTAGATATGAACTCTGGTCTATTGCATGAGTAAGTGATTGTCAGTAACACCACTTCAGTATGAGGATTTGAATGTTTTCGTAACTGTGAATTGCACTAAAGTCACCATATTTGACGTTGTCCACCCAGTTGTATTTGGAGGGTTAGAAAAAAAAAATCTTTTAGTTGTAGGACTTGTTGCGCTCCTTGACCTGCTGCCATGCTCACACACCTACAACAACTACTTCCATCAGTCTGTGTAGAATTGCCAGACAGCAGCTTGTTTTCTCTCTTCTCATTTTTCCTGAGATATATTGGTTTGGCAGCATTTCAAACAATCATTGTGGTCCAAAAACTTCTGATCAGGGTAGAATTTCAAATAAGATCACAAAACAAGAGTACAATTTTTCTTAAAACTATAATATCTTTATAAGAAATGTATTCACATGTCTGCCCTCCAATCTTGTGTCGAATTAAGAGAAACCATATGGAAACTTTGCCATTTGAAAGAAAGTAAAGGAGAACTTTTAATGTTTTAAGTGATAGGTTTCAGTGTCATTTATCTACAGGAAGTGTCAGTGGTGTTTTTGATGATAGGCTGATAATATTATAAATGAGGGACACTGCAAATGCTGCATACTTTGTAAAGGTGGTTTTAGATGTAGTCCCATTTGTTTTGTTTGCCATTTCCACATATTAATTTTAGGTTCTGCTCTTCTCACTGACAATTGTATGTAATTTTCAAAGGCAAAACTAGTGCCTTTTTTGTTTAACAGCTCATTAAGCACAGCCATATCCTGCACATGCTCATTAACATTTATGACCCCCTTATATGATTTGGCAAAGCTTTTTTCTTACTGTAATGCAGTAAAGAGCAATCAAAAGTACCAACAAGCTACTAAGCTAACTGCTAACACTAACTGTTAAGGGTCTGCCTCACCACAAGTGGTATTTATGCAACAAGAAGGACTGAGGCAGCCACTCAAACAATTGCTGTTAGTAAAGCACATACTGTTAGATATGGAAAAGGCTGGTAATAGTAAGATGGCGGCCGGGTTGGACGTGGGGTAGATCGGGGTGACTAACTGCCGGTTTCCAGTAGTGATGCCACTCATGGTATAAAGGAGGTGGGCTGAAGATGCTCTGCCTTTGTCATCCTGGGAGCCACCTGGCATGCAGGCGAGTGCCGTAAGCCTTATTGTACATAGTTGTATCCTGTAATAAAGCCCTGTTAACCGAGTTATCGATACCTCGTTATTTCTATAATTATGGACACAACATTTAGCGATGAGGTAAAAGCGGTAATAGAGTGTTCCATTGCCAGCTTTTAGCCGTTTTTGAAGGCCCTGGGCAAGCTGCCAGCCGCTGTGGTTTGCTGCCTTTACCAACTATCTCGTTGTCTTAAACCTGGGCGAGATGGAGAAGCTCCGAGCAAGAGCTGTGTTGGTCCATAATTTGGGAATGGAAGGGCAGAGGATCCCAGAGAACCTTGGAGGTGCTGATAGCTTCGATGAGGTAGTGAAGCTAATGGCGTGTTACTTTAGAGGGCCGGAAAATGTCACGGTTAAGCGCATTCAGTTTTGACAGCGCGCTAGCGGTCAATGCAGGTTTGGACCCCTGGAGGATGAGATGATTTGGGGCCAGCTGGCACAGCACATCCGATGCCCGGCGGCCCGGTCC
The DNA here is from genome assembly GCA_020510985.1 of Pholidichthys leucotaenia. Classification (NCBI taxonomy): domain Eukaryota; kingdom Metazoa; phylum Chordata; class Actinopteri; order Cichliformes; family Pholidichthyidae; genus Pholidichthys; species Pholidichthys leucotaenia. The sequence goes on along the minus strand of CM035836.1, from coordinate 362,060,555 downwards.
AAGTTGTTGACACACCCAGGGGAGTTGACATTAGCTGCAGCTATCAAGCTTGCCCAACAGTTCGAGGCGGCAGAGACCATCGCGAGAGGCCTTACTGAAGGGGCTTCTCTGGACTGGGGTGAGTCTCGTGCTGAGGCACTAATCTTGGACCCTTGTGATGGCGAATGAGAAGAGAATGATTTTGCCTCCGTGGTCAAAATAAGGTCTGCCCCAGGTACGCCAAAATGTTATGGATGTGGGTCCACTGAGCACCGCTATAAGTCCAGGGTGTGCCCGATGAAAGGAAAGCGTTGTGGCAAGTGCGGTGTGTTGAACCATTTTGCCAGGATGTGCACTAACTTCGTACGCAGGAGCCTGAACCAGGTGCTCCGCACAAAACTCCTTCAATTGTGCATACCGTCTCCCCGGAGATGACGGGGAGGATCGGTTGCACTGTCACGCTAGATTGCGTCGAGGTTCCACTTTTGGTGGATACTGGAGCAGCTATTTCTGTCCTGAACCTGGCGACCATGGAGAGACTTTTCCCCCACCGACAGATTAGGAGGCAATACGGAGAGTATTTTGGATATGGCTGGAACAGGTAGGCCACTTTGGGCTATGTAGAGATGGAGGCCCGGTATAAGGAGAATGTGGTACCCAGAGTCTGCATCAATGTTTCAGCGTCCGGAGTCAACGTTATGGGGTGCAACCTGTTTTACGGCCTTGGGTTCTCCATATCTAACGTGTTGGGTGAAAAATGATCCGGGTGTGGACTTTGGAGCCGGCCTGTTCCAGTGGTGGAGGGTTCTGAGGTGTGGGATTCAATTCAATTCAATTCAATTCAACTTTATTTATATAGCGCCATTTCACAACAACAGTCATCTCATAGCACTATCAACTGTAGGGGGGACCCCCACAGTTGCAGAAAGACCCCAGCAATCAGGTGATCCCCTGTGAGCAAGCACTTGGCGACGGTGGAGAGGAAAAACTCCCTTTTAACAGGAAGAAACCTCCAGCAGAACCAGGCTCAGGGAGGGGCAGTCATCTGCTGCGACTGGCTGGGGGGTGAGGGGATAGAGAAGAAGAAAAGAACAGACATGTAGAGAGCAAACAGCACGATGGGGACTCAATCTATGGGAGAGAACAAACAAATGTTAATGACCAGCAAAAAAAAAAAAAAAATATTTCATAGAGAGTGAGGAAAGGAGTGAGGCCCAGTGCATTACTGGAGGTCCCCCGGCTGACTAAACCTATTAGCAGCATAACTAAGGGAGGGTTCAGAAACACATGATCCCTCCCTAATTGTAGGCTATATCAAAAAGGTAGGTTTTAGCCCTATTCTTAAAAACAGAGATCGAGTCTGACTCCCGAATCCAGATTGGCAGCTGATTCCACAGGAGAGGAGCTTGATAACTGAAGGCTCTGCCACCCATTGTACTTTTGGAGATTCTAGGTATTACAAGTAATCCTGCATTTTGGGAGCGTAGTGCTCTGTTAGGATGATACGGTAGTATCAGATCTTTTAAATAAAAAGGAGCCTGATTGTTTAGAGCTTTGTAAGTAAGAAGAAGGATTTTAAACTTAATTCTAAACTCTATGGGAAGCCACTGAAGGGAGGCTGGAACCGGAGAGATATGATCTCTCTTTCTAGTACCTGTTAAAACTCTTGCTGCAACATTTTGGATCAGCTGAAGACTTTTTAAAGATGTTTTAGGACAGCCTGATAATAAAGAATTACAATAATCTAATCTCGAGCTAACAAAAGCGTGGATTAGCTTCTCAGCATCACTCTGAGACAAGATGCTCCTAATCTTGGCAATATTACGCAAATGATAGAAGGCAGTCTTAGAAACAAATTTAATATGTGAATTGAAGGACAAATCCTGATCAAAAATAACTCCAAGGTTCCTCACAGAGCTATTAAGAGAAAGAGTAACTGCATCCAAACTGAAAGTTTGATTTGGAAAGGAATTTCTAAGGCTTTTTGGACCAACAAGAATGACTTCAGTCTTATCTGAATTTAATAGCAGGAAATTACAAGTCATCCAAGCTTTGATTTCCTTAAGACAGGCTTCTAACTTGGCTAATTGATTAGTATCATCTGGCTTCATTGACAGGTATAATTGTGTGTCATCTGCATAACAATGAAAATGTATACAGTGCTTTCTAATAATGTTGCCTAACGGAAGCATATATAAACTAAAAAGAGTAGGGCCTAGCACAGATCCCTGTGGAACTCCATGACTAAGCTTTGAGCTGAAAGAAAACTCATCATTTACACGAACAAACTGGAACCTATCAGATAAATAAGATCTAAACCACTGCAACGAAGTTCCATTAAGTCCAACATAGTGTTCTAATCTATCAAGTAGAATATTATGATCAATAGTATCAAAAGCTGCACTAAGATCTAAAAGGACAAGTACAGAAACTAGTCCATTATCAGATGCAATGAGGAGGTCGTTAGTGACCTTCGCTAAGGCTGTTTCAGTACTATGATGGATTCTAAACCCAGATTGAAACTCTTCAAGTAAACCATTTCCCTGCAGGTGGTCAAATAATTGCGTAGCAACAACTCTTTCTAAGATTTTTGAAATGAAAGGGAGATTAGAGATTGGTCTATAGTTAGCTAAAGCTCCTGGATCTAGCGTTGGCTTTTTGAGTAAGGGTTTAATTACAGCCGTTTTAAAAGCCTGCGGTACATGGCCTAAAGTCAATGAAGAATTGATTATATGAAGAATAAAGCTCCCAATAAGTGGGAAGACTTCTTTAAATAACCTGGTAGGAATAGGGTCTAAAAGACAAGTTGAAGGTTTGGATGAGGAAACTGTTTTGTCTAACTCACAAAGGTCGATTGGAGTAAACTCATCAAGACAGACATCAATAGAAGGAGTTGTAGTAGTTACAGTATTTAAGTCAACTGTGGGAAGAATCTGATTGATTTTATCTCTGATGGATGAAATTTTATTATTGAAAAAGTTCATAAAGTCCTGACTAGTAAGCTCTAAGGGGATGCTAGGATTGACAGAGTCCTGACTCTTTGTCAACCTGGCTACAGTACTGAAAAGAAACCTGGGATTATTCTTGTTCTCTTCTATTAATGGAGAGTAATAACTCGTTCTAGCTTTTCTAAGAGATTTTTTATAAATTAAAAGATGATTTCTCCAAGCTAAATAGATTTCATCTAAATTAGTAGAGCGCCATTTTCTTTCTAATTGACGAGTCTTCTGTTTTAAGCTACGAGTTTCTGTGTTGAACCAAGGAGTTAAAAATCTCTGATTAGACTTTTTCTTTTTTAAGGGGGCCACCAAGTCTAGAGCCTGATGCAGAGAAGCTGAAACACTATCCACCATGTTATCAATTACAGAAGGAGCAAGCTGTCTATAGCTTATTTCTGTTGTGTTGACACATGGCATAGAGGAAACAATCTGCATAAATTTGGAGACAGCATCATCTGAGAGGCATCTACTGTGATAATATTTTTCTTTAGGAGCCAAATAGTCAGAAATAGTAAAATCAAAGGTTAACAGACAATGGTCTGACAGTACAGGGTTATGAGGAGACACTACAAGATTTTCTATTTCTATGCCATATGTCAGAACAAGGTCCAATGTATGGTGGAGGTAATGAGTAGAATTTCCTACTTTCTGAGAAAACCCAATCGAGTCTAATATTGAATTAAAAGCCACATTAAGGCAGTCACTATCTACATCCACATGTATATTAAAGTCCCCTACTATAATTATTCTATCAGATTTCAGCACTAAATCAGCTAAGAAATCAGCAAATTCGGATAAAAATTCTGAATAGGTTGATGGGGGACGATAAACTATGGCAAATAAAATTGGGTTTAACCTGAAATTGCTAAAGTGCCCAACACTGAGGACCAGGCCCTCAAAGGAATTATAACATGTTTTTTGCTTTACATTAACTAGTAATTTGGAATGGTAAATTGTTGCTACTCCTCCTCCACGACCAGAACTTCTGGGATTTTGACAGTTTAAATAACCAGAGGGAGTTGATTCATTTAAACCAACATAATCCTCTTGTCCTAACCAAGTCTCTGTAAGGGAAATTAAATCAATCTGATGATCAATTAACAGATCATGGACTAACAGAGACTTGGGAGTTAGAGACCTAATATTTAATAAACCACATTTAATTTTTAAATTATGAGGAGGAACAGAGGCCAAATCATTCAATTTAGAGGCTTTATGTTTAATTTGAGTTTTACCAATATTTTGCTTTATCACTTTGGGATGCTTATACATTATATTTTTATTTACTTTGGAGGAAGCAGACAACGATTCTCTGATGGGGAAGACAGGGGCTAAGCTGAGGGGTGGCGGATGAAGAGGAGCTGCAGAGAGGTGTGTAAGACTGTGACTCTGCTTCCTGGTCCCAACTCTGAGTAGTCATGGTTTTGGAAATTTGGATAAAAAAGATGCCAGATTGTTAGATAAAAGAGAAGCACCATCCAAAGTGGGATGAATGCTGTCTCGTCTCATAAGACCAGGTTTTCCCCAAAAAGAGCTCCAATTGTCAATGTAGCCCACGTCATTTTTAGGACACCACACAGACAGCCAGCGGTTCAAGGATGACGAGCGACTAAACATGTCATCACTGGTCAGATTGGGGAGGGGCCCAGAGAATGCTACAGTGGCAGACATCGTTTTTGCAAAGTCACACACCGATTCTATATTAAGTTTCGTGACTTCCGACTGCCGGAGACGGATGTCATTAATGCCGGCGTGAATAACAATTGTGGAATATTTACAGTTACTTTTAGCCAGCATTTTCAAATTTGACTCGATGTCGCCTGCTCTGGCCCCAGGAATGCATGTGACTATGGCCGCTGGAGTCTCTAGGTTCACGTTTCTGACTACAGAGTCGCCAATGATCAGAGTTTTTTCCTCAGCGGGTGTGTCGCTGAGCGGGGAAAAACGATTAGAAACGTGAACAGGTTGGTGGTGAACCGGGGCTTTGCGACTAGGCTTCCTTCTCACCGTCACCCACCGTGTGATTCAGACTGGCTGGAAAGAGTTTTAGAGGGAGAGCACATTCGGCGCCATGCGGAGCCGTCTCGGGATCGACCCAATGCCGTCATGCAGGCTGCCCTAGACGAGGGTGCTGGACGGCATTCCAGGACCCCCGGTGAGGTTCATAAGGACGAGGTGCCCACGCCGGGAGAAAAAGGGGCAAGGCTGTGGAGTGTGGTGGTTGTAAAGCGCTCCCAGCGATGGCCTGCCAAGAGGAGATCGAAACGAGCCCACGAGCAGGAGAGATTGGTGACGGATGCCTGTCGCAGGAATGGTGATCCGGATAAGAGGAAGAGGGCTCCCTCAGTGACCAAGGTTGATGTGCGAGTACGATGGGATCACAGTCCACGTGAGCAGCTGGACGACCAGAGGCGGTTCCAGGTGGAGCCCGACTGGATGGAGGCACACCGGCGTAGGTCCATCTATACCTAGAGACACCCGAGGGATCTGCGGCTGCCAGTGACAGAGAGGATATGGCGCAGCAGGAGCCCTGAGGTTAAGAGACGGAGACACCTGGAGAAGGATCCATCCAAGGACTGAAGGTTTTTGTGTGTGTCTATTGTGTTTTGCCCTAGTCCTGTGTGTGTAGTCTTTGTTGTTTGGCCCCCAGCCTCAGTTGTGTGAATGGATAGGAGTTTGTTTATTTTTGTACATATTTTCTTCCCCTTTTAGAGAGTTGAGTCGGGAGACAAATTAGGGTGGGTTGTTTGTGTGCTTGACATTTTTTTAAAGGGGGGTGGGGGGAATGTTAGATATGGAAAAGGCTGGTAATAGTAAGATGGCAGCCAGGTTGGACGTGGGCTAGACCGGGGTGGCTAACTGCCAGTTTCTGGTAGTGACTCCACTCATGGTATAAAGGAGGTGAGCGGAAGAGGCTCTGCCTCTTTCGTCGTGGGAGCCACCTGGCATGCAGCCAAGTGCTGTAAGCCTTATTGTATATAGTTGTATCCTGTAATAAAGCCCTGTTAACCGAGTTATTGATACCTTGATATGTCTATAATTATGGACACAACACATACGTCTTCCCATATTTCAACAGCATATCATAGCTTGGCTAACAGTAGCTTCAGTAGCCCATGGAGGGTTTGCGTGCCCTAGTGATTCCAGGAGCTATGTTGCCCGGGGCAATTTGCCTCTGGTAGGGCCTCCCAAGACAAACTGGTCCTGGGTGAAGGGCCAGACTAAGAGCTATCAAATAGACTCCCATGATGAATGAACTATCAAGGATTCAGTGTACCCCGCCCGGTATGGGGTTACCGGGGTCCTGCCCTGAAGCCAGGTCTAGGGGTGGGGCTTGATAGCATGTGCCTGGTGGCTGGGTTTCTGCCCATGGGACCCGGCCGGACTCAGCCCGAAGGAGCTACATGGGTCCGCCCTCCAGTGGGCTCACCACCTTCAGGAGGGACCATGGGGGTTCGGTGCAATGTAAATCAGGGGGCGGTCAAAGGCAGAGACCTTGGTGATCTGTTCCTAGGCTTTCTAAACTGGCTTTTTGGACATGGAACATCACCTTTCTGGTGGGGAAGGAGCCTGAGCTGGTGCACGAGGTTGAGAGATACCGTCTAGATATAGTTGGGCTCACCTCAATGCACAGGTCTGGTTCAGGAATCAGTTTCCTGGAGAGTGGCTGGAGCTTGGCCTATTCTGGACTTGCTCCGGGCAAGAGGTGATGAGCAGGGGTGGGTATTCTTGTATCCCCCACCTTGCTGCCATGACATTGGACTTCTCCCCAGTGGATGAAAGGGTAGTTTCCCTGCACCTTCAGGATGGGAAATGGGTCCTACCATCATTTGTGCCTATGCACCAAATGATGGTTCCGAGTACCCAACTTTTTTGGAGTCTAAGACTAGGGTGCTGGAGAGTGCTCCTCTTGGCGACTCCATTGTCCTACTGGGGGACTTCAATGCACATGTGGGTAACAACAATGAAGCAAAAGTCAAGTGGTCATAACAATGCTGCCATACTGCACCTTGCAGTCTAATTGGTACCTCACATTGCACCCTGCGTCCCATAGCCCTGCATTGTAAAGTGAGTATAACTCATGTATCCATATGAGTCATCATCTATTTATCTTTGATGTATATAAAGTTATCTAGGCAGTTTAACTTCCCCTTTGTAATTCCTTTTTCTATTATTTTGTGTGTGTTTATGTCATATTGGTCATCTACTAGCATGCTGGTGTTACACTGTAATCTCCCCGTTTGGAAAGAATAAAGTACATCTATCTATCTATCTATCTATCTATCTATCTATCTATAAACATAGAGGGGTATGATTGGGATCAATGGCCTGCCTGATCTGAACCTGAGTGGTGTTCAGTTACTGGACTTCTGTGTTAACCACAGTTTGTCCATAATGAACACCATGTTTAAGCATAAGGGTGTCCATATGTGCACCTGGTACCAGGACACCCTAGGATGCAGGTCAATGATCAATTTTGTTGCAATATTTAATAAAATACAGTGTAATAAGGTACATGAATTATTTATTTCATTTAATAGTGCATGTGCGAGGGGACAGAGTTAAACAGTCACCCCAATACTCACTAAATAAAATAGAAAAACACTCGCAAAAAGGGGGCACCGGTTCGAAAAGAACCAATTGTTAATTCATTTCAGTTAATTAATTTCCATACCTTCAATTACTTAATGAATTCAGTCTCAAAATTCAGTGAGTTCTTTTACTGCCGTAACCCAGGAAAGCATATATGCAAAGGAAAATGCTTCAGCTTCTCTCGTTTACACGTTTATTAAATAAAACTCATTCAGGTTACATGACATGGCATTCAAATGATGGATAAACAGATTCAAATGAAAAACAGGTGCTTGATATCACATCAACTGTTAATGGATTCCTGAGCATAAAATCTATAGTTAAACCTTTGTGGAACCAAGAGGAAACCAGATTTTATGCTTCAACTGTAATGCAATGGAAGGATGAGATAACTAACAAAATCAGAACACAACTTTATGGTGAAAAATTACATAAGCTGATTATCTGGAAAGGAAGCTTATGAATTACTCTACAAAAATAACCGGAGGTTATCTAAAAATGTAATAATAATTTTCCTTCAGTTTATAGCTTTGTCCTATGGCTGAAGGACTAATTGTACCATGCAATATCGGTTATTTTCAATTACAATTGACATTTAGGACATCTCTTTTAAACCCAGCAGATAGGAAAATGGGAGTCTCACTTACGAACAGCTGTAGGTCCAGGTATTCAGTGGTGATCAGTGCCAGCCGGTGGCATTGTTCGGGAAGGCTCAGTGGCTCTTCCAGACAGTGTTCGGAACACAGGACTCAACCGGGGGGTGTGGGGGGCTTGTGAGAGTGTAGCCGGTGGAGTTAGCAGCTAAACCCCGGGCCAGGTGTGACATCTTTTGACAACCACTCCGAAAATTAGTATGTCCCTTGCCCACAGGACAACCCCAAAGGCTGAAGGAAAAATAATTTTAGTCAGTTTCACCCACAAGTTCCTGGTTTTCTTATTGTTGTCATATGTGGGTGAGGCAGGGAAAGAAGGTCCAAAAATCTCTATCAGTCCACTTTAACGGCAGGAATAGTCAAATATTCAGAGAAAAAATGTTCAGTAGAATAAGCACGGCTTCTGAGGTGAAGAAAAAAAAAAGGATTTGAGAGTTTAACTCTCTTTAAAGGCGAGCTCATAGGAAAAGAATAGTTTCTCCTCAGTTAATCAGAAAACAAGCAAAAGCTTATCAAAAGACGATTGAAGAAAGCTAGCACAGGACTAGCACAGGACAAGGTTCAGACACACACAAAAGACTTCTTTAAACTCAAACATACCGGACTCACAGAACAGTTTAGAAAACAAACAAACAAACAAACAACTTAAAGGCAACTGAAAACAACTGAAGACAACTACAGACTGCCTAGGGCGGCTCCCTCCCTGTTTTTAAAGGGTCACACTTCTGATATCATAAAAGTGTGACTGGCAGCAAGACGGACCAATTATCTTCCATAAAGAGGAGTTTGATTGGGCTTTTGTCCAATGAGGAAACAGTTCTTTGTCTGTGAACAGCCAATCAAATGCAAGGGCGTTATCCAACAGAGAAGCAGCCTGGGGGATTGGTTTGAAATACATAGCTGACTCACAAGTTTCAGAAAACGTTCATTCAGTTCCTATGAAATTCATTTTATATTCAATATAAAATCTAGCTAAATTAAGTAACTCAAGGCTAGTATTCAGTGACCGTGCATTTATACTATTACTAATAATTTTAACATTCATTTGAATAACATTCATGGAAAAAAAAAAAACATTCCTAAGACATGTGCTCACATTTAAATCAAGGATTAATGAATTATTGCAAACCATTATTGTCCATCAAAAAGGGTGATTATCTTCACAGTGTCCTTAGAATCCTGACAAATGAGAGCTGGAAGAAGAGTTTAATGCTCAGAATTAACAGTTCCAGATTGCACAAGTAATGAAACATATTCCGTAGATGTCTACTAGGAGGTACTGTTGAGCTGTAGATAATTTTTAGGTCTTGGAATGTGAAGAGAGGGGCAACCCAGTCTTATGGACGTTCTGGAAAGGCTTCAAGAGTCAGCATAATCTGACAGGTTAAGGAGTGAAAGTTAGGAAGTTAATGACTTTTTAAGAGTATCAGTTCCTGGTACGAATGGATGCTATCAGCATGAACTGTCTAGTTGGGGCTTGACTCCAGAGGTTTTATAGTCCACTTAAGCCTTTAAAAGCATGCCCTTATCAGGTTTTGTTGTGTATGGAAGTTGGCCTTTGGGGTTTGCCATAGCTCTGCCGGGGCGGGGAATGGGATGATGTCAGGCGAGCTATGGTAGGGAGTATAAATAGTAACATGCTCCAAATAAAGTTCAGCTGTATGTTCGCCCAGACACTCTGTCTGCTTTATTTCTTGACATAACATTTGGCTACGAAGAAAATTATGGGTGCGTGCATTGTGGAACTGCCTCCGTTCCTGCAGAACCAGGGTGCACCGGCTATCTCTTGGGCACACTGGAAAAACCTGTTTCAAGTTTTTTTGACAGCAGCCGGCTTTGACGGGGATTCCAACAACAAGCGGAGGAGCCTTTTGTTTCATCATCTGGGCGCCGAGGGACAATGCCTGTTCCTCATGCTGTGTGGCGATGATTCGCTGGAGGAGACGTTGTCGAAGATGGACGACCTGTTCGGGGATGGTGCCACGGTCACCGTGAGGAGGTGCAGGTTTTTTAACCGTGTGCAACAAACCAGTGAGTCCATTTTATCTTTTCTAATGGGACTGTGTGATTTGGCGGGAGAGTGCAAGTTTGGGCTGCTAATGGACGAGCTAGTCCATGATAGACTGGCGCATGGCATGACTAGCGAGTAGCTATGAACCACGCTATGGGTGACTCGACAGACTTTTTCTCTGATTGAAGTGGTGGACTTGATTAAGCTAAGGGAGTCCGCGGCCCTGCGGGGGCTGGGAGCCTTCACGGCTGAGGAACCGGAGGACCGGGCCTCAATGCCACAGGTTTCGGCTAATGTGCTAGCTAGGCCTCGGGGACGCTCGAAAAAGAAAAGGAAGAAGAAGATGAAGTTGAGAAAATAGCCCATGGCACATTGTAAAACCCGTGTTAGGTTCGCGGATCAAGTTGACGAGGACCCGCATGATGCTGGCCACGTGTGTGTGGTGCAAGGGGGAAGAGGGCACCTAAAATGGTACGTGGTGCAGCTGGGCGGCATCGAGGTGTCTCTCATGCTTGACTCGGGTGCTGGCAGGTCTATTTTGAGCCTGGCAACGTTGAAGAGGTTATTCCCGGAAAAGGTTATTAATCCAGGATCTTTAAGGTTGTTTGATTATGGCCATGCCGAGATCGACATGGTTGGCACAGTCAAGTTTTATGTGGTGCGTGGACAGCAGAGGGTGCTGAAGTTTGTTTTCCAGGTGGCATGGCACGGAACAGACCTGCTTGGAATTGACTTACTGGGACAGTTGGGGTTTTCCATTCGGGACCCCCAGGGCTTGGTGGTGCTGACGGTGTTCTTGGACTGGCAACTCCGTTGGCTGGCACTGTTCATTGGCCTTGGTCGGAATGAAACCTTTTGCCACCGCCCGTTGGTGTTGCGTGATGGTGTGTCGGTGGAGCTATCGAAGCTGTTGGATGCAGGGATCATCGAGAAGGTGGATGTGTCGCCTTGGATCTCGAACCTGGTGGTGGCGAAGAAGAAGGTTGGAGGGATTAGGCCGTGCATTGATCTGCGCATGGTGAATAAGGTGATTGTTCCAGATAAAAACCCTTTCCCAACCATGGAGGAGCTCACAGCGACATTCAGCGGGTCCAGGGTGTTCACCAAGCTGGACCTTGGGCAGGGGGTATCTGTAGGTACTGCTACATCCAGATAGCAGGAACCTGACAGCATTCGTGATCCATATGGGGGTCTTTAGATATACCCGAATGCCGTTCGGGTTGAGCTCTGCCCCCAGCTGTTTCCAAAAAGTAATGGCTATGATGCTGGTGGGGCTAAAAGGGGTTGTAGCTTACCTGGATGACATCGTGGTGCATGGTGCAACAAACGAGATACATGACGAGAGACTGGAGAAGGTGTTGAGATGGATGCAGGAGCACGGGGTCACACTCAATGGTGACATATGTCTCTTTGCAGCGGAGGCAATCAACTTTGTGTGATTCCAGCTGATGGGTGAGGGTCTACGACTACTACATTCCAACATGGAGGCAGTGCTTCACATCCCAGAGCCCACCATGCTCGCACAGATTTCATCTTTTCTCGGTATGGTGAATTTCTATGGTTGGTTTATCCCACACTACTCGGAGACAATCAGGCCCCTGAAGGCTCTGCTGAAGCAGGATGCACTGTGGGAGTGGACCCCAGCGTGCTCGACGGCTATTTCAAAGCTGAAACAGCAGCTCACCTCTCCACTGGTGCTGGCGCATTTTGACCCTGAGTTGGAGACGGTGGTGACCTGTGATGCGCCTGGGACCGTGTGAGGTGCGGTCATGTCCCAAATACAGGGTGGAGTGGAAAGGCCAGTGGCATTTGCTTCCAGGTCCCTCTTGCTGGCGGAGCAGAAGTACGCGGTGGGCGGGGGGGGGGCGCTGGCCTGCGTCTGGGCGTGCGAGAGGTGGCACATATACCTCTACGGATGCCGCTTCACCCTGAGGACAGACCACCATGCACTCACCATGCTGCTGGAGATGTCGGGATCAGGACATAGGCCGCTAAGGCTTCATTGGTGATCGGCATGTCTAAGGGCTTATGACTTTTCCACTAAATTTACTCCAGGCAGAGAGAACATCATGGCGGATCTTCTCTCACAAGCTACAGTGGATGTGTCAGAAGTGGTCGGGATGACATTAGCGCTGATGAGGAGGAACTGGCGGATCTCTTCAGGGTGTGGTCTCCCCGCAAGATCTCAAGGATGAGTCGGAACGGGACCCGGTTATGGTACAGTTGCACTCGGCAATTCATGAAGGTTGGCCACCGAAGGTGCTGAGTGAGCTAGCCCCTTTTCACCATTTCCGGGACGATCTGAGCTGTTGGAATGAGGTTTGCATGGCCAGGGGCCAGTGCACTCTGATCCCTGCTGCATTGAGGGCGCGGGTCCTGGACATGCTGCATGATGATCATTTGGGAGTGGTGTGGGTGAAGCAGAGGAGTAGAAGGTCGGTCCGGTGGCCTGGCATTGATGGCGATATTGAGGCCATGGTTAATCCTGCTTGTGCACCATTAAGAGGCACAATTCATAACATAAACGCTTGTGTTTCCACTCACTCTCGCTGTTGCCATCTGATTAGGAGCTTGCCACTGATCTTGAAAGAAAAACTGGATGGATCATTGGCCACCAGAAGTGAAGCCACCTGGCCACCATATTAGTACAATCAAAACAGTCAATAAGTGAAGGGAGAATGAATGGGTTTAGTAGCAAATGGTGCTACTTTTACCTCAATAACTTCTGTGTGCCGTGTTTGGAGAGCGGAAAGATGGGCAGACCTCCACCACCACCACTCCGGCCTGTTGAGTTTCCTGGGGGGCCGTGGAAGCATGTTGAACTGGACATTTGTGGTGAATTTCATACGGCGCCATATGACAGTCGATTTCTGGTGGTGGCGTATGATCTGTTCTCCAAGTGGCCGTAGGTGCTGCCCACCGGTTCGGTGATGACAGAGGTGGTCATGGGATTTCTGTCATCCTTATTTGCATAGTGGGGAATCGCGGACACCATCACGATGGACAATGTGCCCCAGTTTGTGTTGGGAGCTTTCGAGGACTTTTTGACCAGGAAAGGGGTGAAACACATTAGGACAGCGTTCTATCACCCCCAAGCCAAAGGAGGGGTCGAGAGATTTAACAAGACCCTGAAGAACAGGCTAAGAGCTCATCTGGTTGATGGGTTCTTTTTGCCGGAGGCACTCCAGAACATGCTACTCCACTACAGGGCATTGGTCCACGCAACGACGGGGTGTTCCCTAGCAAAGCTCATGTTGGGGCGGGAGCAGTCGCTGCCAGTTAATCGGTTGGAGCCACCGAGGTCAGTGCCCCCGACTGGTGATGTGGCACTGAGGAGAAGAGTCACGGACCAGCAGCAGAGGATGAAGGGACGGTTTGATAGGAGACACCAGGCGAGGAGCCACAGCCTGAAGGAGAGGGATTGGGTGTGGATTAGGCACTCTGTCAGGGCCCACAAACTTCAGCCTTTGTGGACAGGACCACGGGAGATTAGGAGTCGGCGGGGACATTGGAACTGGATGACGGATCCAAGTGGCACGCCAGCAGGTTGAGGCATGCGACACCTGGCAGGGGTTTGGACGCTGTCACAGATTTTGACAGGTCTTTAGACTAGTTGGCCATGCCAGGTGTGGACTTGCGGGCCGTCCCGACGGTGCCTGGGGCAAAGTTCCCTGGGGGGGAATGCCCGGCTAGAGGACGTCGGAGGCCGGCTTATTTGGAGGACTACATAGCAAGGACTGTAATGGGCAGTTTCAGTTGGGCATATTGGTAACGCACCTGTTCACCTACTGATGGACTTGTATACATGTATATAGGACGATTTTGTTTTGTGTGATTTGGTGTTGTGATGTTAAAAAAAATAATAATATTTTGTTGTTCACTGTGTTATAGTTCGACCTGGTGGGGGGGGATGTTGTGTATGGAGATTGGCCTTTGGGGTTTTCCGTAGCTCTGCCGAGGCGGGGAAAGGGATGATGTCAGGTGGGCTACGGCGGGGAGTATAAATAGTAATGTGCACCAAATAAAGTTCAGATGTATGTTGGCCCAGACACTCTCTGCTTTCTTTATTTCTCGACAAAACAGGTTTCTTTACAAAAGGGAAATTGTTTACATTGGGGTCCTGATGATGAAGACACACAGCAATTTTTGACCAGACCTTGAGTGACAGTTTCTTTAAGATGAAGAAGAGTGATTTCCTGAATTAGCCTGAGGAGAAGCTGATGCTACACAAGACATGGAAGGTCGGGTTCACCCTTAGGGTCGGTGGAAGCTTCAGCTGCATGGAGGCATCGTTGATCACTCTGGAGATCGTAAAGGCCCCAGGAAGCAGGGAAACAGTTTCTTAGAGCTGACTTTCAGGGAATTCTGACTAGCCACCAGCCATACTTGCTGTCCCACAGCATCCTTGGGGGCAGGCACTCGCTTCCTGTTGGCCATAGCCTGGTTGCGCTCGGCAGAGTGGGCGAGGGCAGCGTGTGTGGACCTCCAGATGCACCGACAGTGATGAGTGTGGACCCCCACGGAGGGAACCACGACCTCCCTGTTGGTCATCGGAAGTAACGGAGGCACATACCCCAATGATGCCTCAAAAGGGGTGAGTCCAGATGCAGTGGATACAGCTGAGTTCATAGCATATTCCACCCAGGTCAGGTGCATGCTCCAGGCAGAGGGATTCTCGGCTGCTACACATCGGAGAGTGGCCTCCAAGGACTGGTTGGCACGCGCCGCCTGCCCGTTGCTCTAAGGATGATTTCCAGAGGAGAGGCTCATGGTGGTGCCCAGATGTCCGGCAGAAGGCTCTCCAAACCTGGGATGTGAACTGGGGGCCCCGGTCAGACACAATGTCCAAAGGAATGAGGTGGCCTTCTCACATGCTCGGTGAGAAGGGTGGTCGTCTCCAAGGCCGAGGGGAGTTTGGGGAGAGCCACCAGATGAACAGCCTTGGAGAAGTGGTCCACGATGGTGAGGATGACTGTCTTTCCATGGGAAGGGGGAAGTTCAGTCACAAAATCAAGAGCAATGTGAGACCACGGGCAACCAGGGATTGGCAGAGGATAGAGAAGTCCAGCCTGCAGCCTGGTTGGGGGGGGGGGGGGGTCCGACTTGCCCCGGACACAGGTCTGGCAGGCCTGTACATACTCTTGCACGCCCCGCCGCAGCGTGGGCCACCAGAACACCCGCTGAATTAGGTCCGTGATGCGGGTGATCCCAGAGTGACAGGCGAAGCAGCTGGTGTGTCCCCACTGGATGACTTCACTGCGGAGAGCAGCTGGGATGCACAGGCAGTTCTGGGAGCACCCTGCTGGTCCAGGCTCCCGGAACTGGGCCTGATGGACTCTCCGCTCGAGATCCCACGTAAGGGCACCGAGGATGCAGGAAGAGGGAAGAATGGGTTGGGGGTGGGAAGGGGGTGCTACCTCCTCGGAATCAAACTGGCGTGATCGCGCTTCCGGTTTGGTATTCAGAGAACCAGGCCGGTAAGTGATGATGAAGTTGAACCGCTGAAAAAATAGGGCGCAACAAGCCTGCCTGGCATTAAGTCAGTGGGCTGACCACAAATACTCTAGGTTCTTGTGGTCGGTCCAAATGACAATGGGGTGAATAGGACCTTCTAAACAATGCCTCCATTCCTCCAATGCCAACTTAATGGCGAGCAGCTGTCTGTCCCCTCCATCGTAATTCCTCTCGGCCGGCACAAGTGGATGAGAGAAAAACGCGCACGGGTGGAGCTTCTGATCGGAGGATGTGTGCTGTGAAAGGACAGTGCCCACCCCCGAATCAGACACATCCACCTCGAGGATGAACTGGAGCTGCGTGTCAACCTGAGCCAAGATTGGTTTGTTGGTGAACAGATCTTTCAGTTTGGAAAAGGCCTGTTCAGCTGCCGCGGTTAACCAAAAGGGGACCTTAACGGAGGTCAGCTGTGTTAAGGGCAGTGCTACCCCACTATAGTTCCAAATGAACCAGCGATAAAAGTTCGCAAACCCAAGGAAGCGTTGAAGCTCCCTATGGGAGTGGGGAGTTGGCCAATCGAGCATTGCCCTCACCTTGGCCGGGTCGCCAATCAGTCTCCCTTCACCCACTATGAAGCCCAAGAAGGTGGTAAGATAAGATAAGATAAGATAAGATAAGATAAGCCTTTATTAGTCCCACAATGGGGAAATTCCAGGATTGCAACAGCACAGGGATAGCAACACTCAGAGCAATAATTTAGAAGATAAGAAAATAAGAGCAGTGAATATACATATGTACACATAAATATATAAATATATATACACACAGTGCGGAGCATTGTAGCTAGATGGAATAAACAGCATAACCGTCTATTTAGTTACCCTACATGGTATGAATATGTACCCATACATATTGTCACCCTCCATTGCGACTGATATTGTCCTAGTTGTATACTGGAGGGGACCATTTATGTAAGTCTGTTGCGTCTTTTGTATTCAGTACTATTAGGTCGTCAGGATTTTTTTGCTATCTCTGCGAGCAGCCCTGCTTAGGTTATACAGTCTGACAGCCGTAGGTAGGAAGGACCTGCGAAACCTCTCAGTCGCGCATCTAGGATGATGTAATCTACTGCTAAATGAGCTCCTCAGTGCGTTCAGTATGTCCTGCATGGGGTGGGACTCGGACTCCAACAGAGATGACAGTTTAGCCACCATCCTTCTCTCTCTTATCTCCTCCACTGGGTCAAGGCGCTGCCCCAGGACAGAGCTAGCTTTCTTGATTAGTTTCTTCAGTCTCTTTCTATCGGCTGCTGTAATGCCGTTGCCCCAGCAGACTACTCCAAAAGTGATGGCTGATGCCACCACCATGTCGTAGAATGTCTTCAAGAGCACCCCTTGTACACCAAAAGACCTGAGCCTCCTCAGTAGGAACAGCCTGCGCTGTCCTTTCTTGTAGAGTGCGTCGGTATTGTGTGACCAGTCTAGTTTATTGTTCAGATGAACACCCAGGTACTTGTAGGATGTCACCATCTCAATGTCTGTTCCCTGGATGTTTACTGGTGCTGTGAGAGGTTGTCCTTGCCTGTGGCAATCCACCACCAGCTCCTTAGTTTTCCTAGTGTTGATCTGGAGGCAGTTCCGATGGCACCAGTCCACGAAGTCCTGGATATGTCCTCTGTCCTCAGCTTCATCTCTGTTGGAAATGAGGCTGACGATTGCAGAGTCGTCAGAGAACTTCTGTAGATGGCAGTGTGTTGTGTTGTGTGAGAAGTCCGCAGTATAAAGGGTGAACAGGAAGGGAGCCAAAACCGTTCCCTGGGGGGGGGGCCGTGCTACTGATGATCGTGTTGGACGCACAATCCCGGATTCTCACAAACTGTGGCCAGTTAGTGAGGTAGTCCAGGATCCATGATGACAGGTGCTGGCCCACCCCTGCACACAGCAGCTTGTCCTTCAGGATCATAGGTTGGATGGTGTTGAAAGCACTGGAGAAGTCAAAGAACATGATCCTCACTGCATTCCCGGGCTTCTTCAGGTGGGACAGGGAACGGTGAAGGAGGAAGATCACTGCATCCTCCACCCCAATGCCATGCTGGTAGGCAAACTGGAGTGGATCCATCGCTGGTCCCACCAGGGGGTGGAGGTGAGCAAGGAGCAGTCTCTCCAGGGTCTTCATCATGTGAGACGTCAGGGCCACTGGTCTGTAGCTGGTAGATGTAGTGGAGAACTCACATGTCTTGGCCTTAACGTAGAGCTTGTTCTCCAACAGCCGTTGTAGGATGGCTCTTTCATGGAATCAAAATATCATCCAAATAGACAAACACAGCATATCGTGGAGGACGTCGTTAATTAACCATTGGAAGACAGACAGTTGGTGAGCCCAAACGGCATCACCAAATATTCAAACAGCCCCTGGTGGGTCTTAAAAGCTGTCTTCCACTAGTCCCCCTCAAGAATGCAGATAAGGTGGTAAGCATTGTGCAAATCTAATTTGGTGAGCACCTGTGAGCACTGAAGGAGTTCAAACGCAGAGTTAATCAAGGGAAGAGGATATTTGTCCTTGACTGTTATTGCATTGAGCTCCCAGTAGTCAATACATGGGCGCAGCGAGCCATCCTTCTTCCCCACGAAGGAGAACCCGGCCCCGAGAGGAGCTGGGAATGACCAAATAAGGCCAGCGTTCAGCGATTCCTTTATGTACTTCTCCATTGCCTTCCTCTCTGGACCAGAAATACTATAGAGTCTGCTGGATGGCAGCCTCGCCCCCGGGATGAGATCCACATCGCAGTCATAAGAGCGATGAGGTGGAAGCAACAGTGCTTTCAACTTGCTGAAGACCTCCCCCAAATCATGGTATGCTCGGGGAACGAAGCTGAGGTCCGGCGGCTCGACCAACGGGAGAGAGACATGGAGAGACGGAGAACATTCAGGTGAACGTAAACAGTTAGCCAAAAAAAATGGGCTCAAGGAGGAGATGGAATTTTGCCCCCAGTTTATAATGGGGTTATGCTTCTGGAGCCACAGATAGCCAAGAATCATCGGGGAAGATGAAATTGGGAAACTAGGAACATGAGTTCCTTCCAATGATTCCCGGAAAGAAGGATGGCGTTTCTGCGCCATGTGCTCGATGACTACCACGACCTCCCGGCCAGATATGGTGGTTATTCTCTGATATTGGAGCAATTTAAGTGCGGGAATACCCAAGTCCTGAACAAACCGGGCCAACACGAAATTGCCCTCTGCCCCTGAATCCACAAGTGCCATCGTCCTCCTCTCGGCCCCCGGCAATTGCACAAAGGACAAAATAGAGAAATTACGCTGCCAGACCCCCACGGTTACTGACGGGCCGCATCTTTTGGCCGCTGGGGGCACTTGTCCCAACAGCATGTACTTGTGCTTCACAGAACCACAGTACATGCAGGCGCCAGTCCTCCTCCTTTGCCGGCACTCATTGACTGTCAATTGGAACCGACTGAGGTGCATCAGCTCGGGAGGAGGACCAGCCACCCCAGTGTCAGTCCCTGCGGCAGGCACCCGCTCGGTGGACAGACGAGCGGAGGACTGTCGCTCCTTCGCGTGCTCATGGTAGCACTTATCTAAGCCACAGCCTAATCGATAAGACCATCAAGAGTGTCAGGAACTGCATAAACTGCCAGGTCGTTGTGGAGGTGGGCGTTTAACCCATGGAGGAACGCGCTGCGTAACACAACTTCGTTCCACCCTGAGTCTGCCACTTCAACCCGAAACTCCACCGAGTACTTGGCCATGGACCGAGCGCCCTGACAGAGAGTCATAAGGTGGCTCATAATGTTCCCTTGACTCTTGGTGTGGTCGAACGCGCAGGAAAAAGCAACCACAAATTGCTCAAATGTGTACCCCTGCCCTTCCAGGCTGTCTGCCGTGGCCTGAGCCCAACTCAGGGCTCGGTCCGGTAGCAGTAACATGAAAATTGAATTTTTGCAACATCCCCCGGGTACATCCCCCACCCCCCCCCAACCCGACCTGCTCCAAATACATCCATACCTGATGGAGAAATTCCTTACACTTCCCCACCTCCCCCGCTTATGGGGCAGGTGTGGGAACGGAGGTAGTATGGTGCACCGGAGGTTGAAGAACGGGAGCAGGCTGAGGAGGAGGAGCCGGCAGAGCCACATTGGCCAAATGTTGCCTTACAGTACCCAATTGCTGCATCACAGTCTGCAGCTGCTGGGCCATAACAGCAATTTGATGTTCGGTTGCATCTAAGCGATCCAGAGCTGATTGCCCTGCTGCTGCACCTGCTGAGCTGAGGTCACGGCTAGCTCGTTCTGTCATGATTGTAATAACAATCAGCTCACCTGCGCGATGCAGCAACAAACAGGGCAATCAAACAACTAACACATTTGACAACTTTATTAATATCAAATAAACTCACAGCTACAGAAATGGCCACTCTCCAGAAGAAACAGCCTGTAGAGAGAAGACAAGAGCCATGAGTAGGAGGAACAGAGTTAGGGGAAAATGGTTTGGCCAAATTACCACTTACGTGAGCTCCGAAGGAGAACCGGCAGGGCCCCAGGGGGGAATAGACAAACCAGCAGGGTGAGGGGAGTGGGATGGTGGTGCCAGACCGGGTGGAGGTTGAATGCTGTGGATGAGTGGTGATGTGGCAGGAGAGCATGCGCAGTCCCGGTGACACACCCGCACAATGGTAGCAACCTTAATAGGAGAAAAAGTACACAGGTTAATACTTTCTTCACTGGTGTGAATCATACAGTTGCTGTCTTTTTTAGGCAGTATACCCAGACGAGCCAGCATTGAGTCACTGAAGAGTGCTTCCTTATAAACGCTGGCTGATGAGAGGGTGCAGGTGCGTCCTCTCACTCAGGTGCGGTGATGACCTGAGGAAGGAGGGGGCGCGCTCTCGCTGCCCATGACAGATGTGTTTAGTTCAGCTTTTAAGTATGGGTTTTTAGTTCCTGTTTTTATGTGTTCTTAGTTCTTTTTGTACCTTTTTTAAATTTTGGCTTTTAACAAACCGTTTAACTATTATTGAAGTAGTCATTTATGTTCCATTGTTTTTACGTTCTTCTTCGTTCCATTTGCTTTTAGATTTTCTTATTTTGATGTGTTCCTAGCTCAGTTTCTAAGTACAGGTCTTTAGTTCCCTTTGCTCTGTGTGTTCTTAGTTTTATTTTGTATTTATGTGTTTTAGCTCCAGTGTTTCCTCAGTGAGGCCCCTCATGCCGGATGCTGCCTGGCCCATCTGCAGTGGTGTTGGTCTGGTGGGTCTCTCTAGCTTGGGTGGGTGGGGGCTTTATACCACTGCTTACAGCTGTGGTGTGGGCCCCGGCCTGTCCTGGTTGGGGCGGCCCCTGTGGTGGCTTCTTTGGTTACTGGCTGTGTGGTTTCCCAGCGTGGGGGGCTCCACAGGATGGTTGCTCCTTCATGTGGTGCCTCGGTGCTGAGCAATATCTCTTTTATTTTATATGTGTGTAAGAGAAGTAGGGGGTGATGTATGTGCCAGTGTGTGTTGTGTTTATGGGTATGTTATGGGAGGGTTGGAAGGGGTTGGGATGTATCATGTAAAATATGTAACTACATGTATCTACTGGTTTTATCTATGTAAAGCACTTTGAGCAGCATCTAATGTTTTAAAAGTGCTATACAAATAAACTTTGATTGATTGATTGATTGATTGATTGATTGATGAACAAAAGAATGAGATCACCGACACAAGCGGCTGAAATGGGCTTTCTCCGTAGGACTGCTGGACTCACCCTTAGAGACAGTGTGAGCTTTGTCATCCAGGAAAGGCTCAGAGTAGAACTGCTGTTCCTCCACATTGAAAGGAGCCAGTTGAGGTGGTTTGGGCATCTGATCCTGTACTGTCCTCACTAAGTTGTAAGAACTAGCTAGACAGCAAGTTAAACTTTTCTTCATTGGTGATTTATTTCTTGACAAGCAGACTTCAACATCACAGCTTCAGAAGATAAAGTGAAACTAAAAATGAAACAAGTAGGAGACTAATTAAATTCTGTAACGTTTCTACATAAGCTAGCACTTAAAACACAACCTAGAAAAGGTAACTAATGACCTTGGCATTCATTACAGTGGTTAAGCTATGCTATTGCTAACATTTAGCTACCATTAACATATGTTCAAAAAATCGTTTTTTCTACATTTACTTTTAACAGTTTCTAAACAACATAAACCATGAAATTATCTTCCATAACAAATACTAAGAACATAAAGAATGAATACATACAAGGGATGCATCTGCTGGGGCTATGAAAAGCGAATTTTTTAGGAACTCCTTCCTCTGAATGGCAACATGACTTTGCCCTTGGTCCAACTGACATTTTACTTCCTACTTCCTGTTTCTAACGTTATGACATCACTAGTCAAATTAAAAGTACTTCCTATTGCATGAACTTACATTGAATAAAAGTCCCAAATTCTGCCAGAAGGCAGCACACTTCCCGTATGACCTTAAAGGTCACTACCCACCAATAAATGTCTCTGGCCTGAAGTTTCAGTCTTTTGGCAGCAGAAGAATTACTTCTGACACTGGCCTCTGGAACAGCTTGGATTCCTTGCCTGCTGTCTTCAGCTCGACCTTCCTTACTCTGCCGTCCCTGCCAGGGACAACCGCTGTAATCCTCGCCATGGGCCACGCATTACGTGGAACTTGACGGTCCTTCAGGAGCACAATGTCTCCTTCTTTGACATCCCGTCGTGCCTCCCTCCACTTCCGTCGGGGCTGAAGAGTGGGAAGGTACTCCTGACGCCAGCGACGCCAGAAACAGTCTGCAAGGGCTTGCACCTGTCTCCATTGTCTGCTGAGAAGATCCTTTCCCGCGAATTCCCCGTATGGTGGAGGAACTCCCACCTTCTGGGTGAGAATCATCGCAGGAGAGAGCACGAAGGGTGACTCTGGGTCTGTGGAGACCGGAACAAGGGGTCTGGCATTGAGTATTGCAACCACCTCAGCCATGAGAGTGTTCAAGACGTCGTGAGTTAGCTGGACATTCTCCTGCAGCAGGATGGCATCCAGAATCCTTCTTGAGAGGCCTATTAAACGCTCCCACGACCCTCCCATGTGTGACGAGTGAGGTGGGTTGAACACCCAAGAACACCCTTGCTGGCTCAAGAACTGCTGGACTGAAGTGTTTTGACTGAGTCCCAATTCCTTTGCAGCGGCAACAAAGTTTGTTCCGCAGTCTGATCTTATTTGCTTAGCAGGTCCCCTTATCGCGAAGAATCTCCTTAGTGCATTGACACAACTGGAAGTGTCCAGGGAGTCGATGAGCTCAATATGCACGGCTCGGGAGCTCATGCAACAGAAGAGCATCGCCCATCTCTTGCCTTGGGCCTGTCCACCTCGCGTGCGCCTTGAGATGACTGGCCAAGGTCCGAACACATCCACTCCCACATAGGTGAAGGGTGGGCATGTGTGTAGTCGTTCCGGAGGTAAGTTGGCCATGAGTTGTTCCTCTGTTCTGCCGCGTAACTTTCGGCAAACAACGCACTTGTGCAGCTCTGAGGCGATAAGCTTTTTTCCGCCTATGACCCAAAAGCCTGCAGCTCTCAGGGCCCCTTCTGTAAAGTGTCGTCCTTGATGCTTGACATCTTCATGACACTGGCGCACTAGCAGCAGGGAAACATGACTGTTCTTGGGCAAGATGATGGGGTTCTTTTCCTGACTGCTCAAGTCAGCATGCTTTAGTCTGCCGCCAACGCAAATCAGGTCTTCTTCAAGAACAGGTCTGAGTTTCTGAAGAGAACTGTCCTTGGCTACAGTTTTTCCATTTTCAAGTGCTGTTAATTCCTTAGAGTAGGCCTCTTCCTGCGCTGCTCTGATGATGATGTGTCTAACTTGGGACAGCTCATCTGGAGTATGCGGGAGGTTGCAGTAGTGCCATCCCTTGCACTGACTGGACTTGTGCTTGTAAGATCTAGCAATGTGGATGAGTAGAGCAATTGCCCTAGTGAGAGAGCGCATTGATGAGAACCGCTGGAAACGTGCGGCATTGAGGCCTCTGTTTAGACTGTGAGTCAAGAGGCTGCTCACTTCAGGGCGTATCTCTCCATCCAATTCTGGGTTGAGAAGCTCAAAGACTTCCTTTGAGTCTTCATCAGGTGGACTGGGTTTGTACAGAAGGTCTGGTCCGATGAACCATGTGGTCTGTGCCAGATGTGATGCTGCAACTGCCCGCGAAGCGTGGTCTGCGGGGTTGTCTTCCGTACTGACATAGTGCCACTGGTCAGGTGTTGAGAACTGACGTATTCTGCTAACTCGGTTGTGGACGTATACATAGAAACGTTTCGTTTGATTGTAGATATAGCCAAGAACTACCCTGCTGTCACAGTAGAACTTGACCTCATCAGGCTTCAGGTCCAGCTCGTCTTGTATGAGCTCAGCAACTTCTACGGCTAATACTGCGGCACACAGCTCTAGCCGGGGAATTGTTGGTTCTGACTGTGGAGCCAGTTTAGCTTTCCCTAGGATGAATCCAACTTGGATTTCTCCATCAGCTTGTGTAGTCTTCAGATATGCCACCACTCCAATGGCCTTGGTGCTTGCGTCGGAGAACACACATAGCTCTGTGTGCTCACCCTTGGAGAGGGATGTCGTAGTGTATGCGCGTGGGATGTGCAGCTGGCTTAAATCATGCAATGACGTTCGCCATGATTCCCATTGTTTCAGCTTTTGTTCTGGGAGCGGTGCATCCCAGTCACACATGTCAACACTGAGTTCTCTGAGCAGACTTTTGCCTTCAATGGTCACTGGCGCAACCATGCCTAGCGGATCAAAGATGCTGTTCACCGTAGACAACACTCCTCTGCGAGTGAAGGGCTTCTTCTCTTGTGAGACAGTGAATGTGAATGTGTCTGTTGTGGTCTCCCACAATAGTCCCAAGCTCCGTTGCACAGGTGTAGCTTCGCCACTGAAGTCAAGGCTCTTTAGGACTGCCCTGTCTTCTGGTGCGAAGGCTTGAAGGACGACGTCGCTATTTGAAGCGAACTTGTGGAGCCTCAGGTTTGATTCGCTGAGTGAGGCCTGCGTTCTACGCAGGAGGCTGATGGCGTCAGCGTCGGTGGGTAGGCTGATGAGTCCGTCATCGACGTAGAAATGACGTTCCACAAATTGTACAGTGTCCGCTCCATGTTTGTTCGCACCTTCTTGGATGGCCCTCCTCAGACCGTAGATGGCCACAGATGGGGACGGACTGTTGCCAAAAACATGGACTCTCATCCTATAGTCGATTACGTCCTTGGACATGTCATTGTCTCTGTACCACAAGAAACGTAGGTACTTCCTATGGTCGTTGCGAACTAGGAAGCAGTGGAACATCTGCTGTATGTCGGCGATCACTGCAACTTGTTCCTTCCGAAAGCGGATCGGAACCCCAATGAGTGAGTTATTGAGGTCAGGTCCCGTCAGGAGAACGTCGTTCAGAGATGTTCCTGAATACTTCGCACTGGAGTCGAATACAACGCGAATGTTCCCAGGCTTTTGCGGGTGGTAGACTCCGAAGGTTGGGAGGTACCAACATTCTTCATTGTCTTCCAGTGGCGGAGTCACTTCTGCATGTTTCTTCTCTAATATTTTCCCCATGAATTCCAGGAACTGTTGTTTCATCTCTGGTTTCCTTCGTAGCGTCTTCTCCAGAGCGGCGAAGCGGGTGAATACTTGTTCACGGTTGTTAGATAAGCACTGCCGAGGGACCCTAAAAGGTAGCGGAGCGACCCAGTTGTTTGACTCGTCTCTGTAGACTTCTTGGTCCATAATCTCCAGGAAGATGGTGTCCTCCATGGACGGGGCAGGTCTGTTATCATACTCGGTCTCTTTGAAGACTTTCCTTCCAAGGGTATCCAGTGATGGCTTTGTGGACTTACTCCTCTGCTCCCCGCCATGAGACACGGTCTGAGTCAGCTTTATGGAGGCTTTGCAAGGTGTGAGCATAGAGGGACGGCCATTCTCCAGCACATTGGTCTTGAATGTCCGCACGACTGGTTTATGTGCACCCCCTAAGCACACATCTCCGACAAGCACCCAGCCTAGCTCCAACTTTTGTGCGAAAGGAGCGTCTGGGGGTCCGTCTGGGGGTCCGCTTACTTGTCCGCTTACTTGCTTACTTGCTGCCTTGTGCACTCTGACGAGATCTCTGCCGAGCAGGATAAGTATCTCCACATTGTGGTCAAGCTCAGGTATGTATGGTGCTACACCCCTGAGGTGTGGATGGTGGCGGGCCGCGTCAGGTGTCGGTATTTCAGTGCGATCATTGAGTATTTCATTGCACTCAATTAGAGGTGGAAGTAGGAGGCTGGTTTGGCCATCCAGAGATTCGACCTGGAATCCTTCAGCCTTCCGGTCTGACGTCTCCACCAGCCCCGCACAGGTCTTTAGTGAGTAAGGGAAAGACTGGCCTTTGATGTTAAAGAGCTCAAAGAAGTCAGACCTGACCAATGAACGATTGCTTTGGTCGTCCAGGATTACGTACATGTTAGTTGCCCTCTCACGTTGACCTTCGGGATATACTCGAACCAGACAAATCTTTGAGCAGGATCTTGCTGTTCGGCCTGGACCACAAATCTGTGTGCAGCTAGAATTGATGACTGTGCTGTCACCGGCTGGCACATCTTCCTCCCCGCCATTGTCTGATGGTGGTGGAGGCCCTTTCGCAGCTTGAGGTGGTGGACCTGGGTGCATGGCGGCATGGTGACGGTCACTACCACACTCTGTGCACTTCACAGTTGCTTTACAGTCTTTAGCGAGATGACTTGCGGACGTGCAGCATTTGAAACACATCCCGTTGTCTTTGAGAATACTCTTCCTCTCTTCAAGCATCTTTCCTCTGAATGTTCTGCACTTCCTGAGTGGGTGTGGTTTGTTGTGAATGGGACAATTTTTCTCTGACCCTTCAACTTTTTTCTCAGGTATATCTGCTGGCGGATCTTTACCTGATGAAACCTCTGTCTTATGAACTGATATCTTGCTTCCTAAGTTGCGTGAGGGTGCCTTGTCTGATTTCAAACTGCTGCTGCTAGCAGATGGTAGGGCGAAGCTGGGATCATTCCTTCTCCGTGCTTCGTGACAGATGAAATCGGCAAAGACATCAAATGGAGGGAAATAGCCTTTGTTCTTTTCTTTAAACCTTGAGCCTATTGCGAGCCATTTCTCTTGAAGCCCATAGGGGAGTTTTTCAACAATGGGCCCAATTCCCCTGGCTGTATCCAGGTATGCCAGTCCTGTGAGGTAACCTTCTCCTCTAGCACCCTGTAGCTCCATGAGGAGATCGCCTAGGTCCCTCAGTTTCCCGTAGTCTTTTGCAGATATTTTTGGGAATTCGTCCAGTCGTTTAAACAGAGACTTCTCCATGACTTCAGGTGCAGCATAACACTGCTGGAGGCGCTCCCAGGCCTTCTCTAGTGCTACGTCTGGGCGCCCTACATGCACAGAGCGAATGCGTTTTATGTGTTTTACTGACTCTGGCCCGAGCCACTTAATGAGCAGATCCAGCATTTCAGTGCCTGTGAGTCCCAGGCCAGCAGTTGCATTATCGAATGATGACTGCCATGCCATGTAATTTTCAGGTTTGTCATCAAATTGGTAGAGGCTGGTACTCACTAGATCGCGGCGAGCCAGGTATCGTGCCAGGTGTTCTGTTTCAGGTGCCACGCTTGGGGTGGTTGGGACATTGCGAGGAAAGTATGATGGTGCCATTGGGCTTAGTGCTGGTTTCTGAGGGAAATATGCTTTCTTAGGCACATCGGGATGTCCACTTTCTCGATTTGGAATTGTTTGGTTCCCAGTATGAGGTGCGCTCTGATTTGATGCCATGCTGAGAAGGGGTTGCCTTTGGGGGACCTCACCCTGTTGGCGTACATCATCCTCGTTTGGGCCTATTGCTGACAAAGGATGCCATGTAATATAGCTCTCTTCAGACGCTGCTGCATCGTGCGCTGGGCTAGGGGGAGACACTGGAATGCCTGTTCGGCGCAGTTCAGTTTGTGCTGCAACGTACTCTTTAGTACGTGTTGCATTTTCCTCTTGGAGGACCTCATGTGAAGATGAACCAGACTTAACTGAATTTTCTTGATATTCAGCTGCTTCTAATGCTTCAGCCTGTGCTTCAGCTGCTGCTGCCTCTTTTTGTTGTTCTAGTGCGCTTAAGTCAGCTTCCAGCTTTGCTTTTCCCAACTCTAGATCAGCTCTAACTCGTCCCAGCTCTGCTTCTGTAGTAGCTTTCTCAACTTTTAGCCTTGCTTCTTTTTCTGCATAAGCAGCTCGTACTTTTGCAGCCTCTGCTGCTGCACGCGCCTTGACTGCGGCACTAGATGAAGATGAGCGAGAGCTCCTTGACTTGTGTGTGTGCACTGATGCAGACTTCTCACTCTTTCTTTCTTCCATCTTTCTTGCTAGGTTTTGCTTCTTTCTACTTTAGTTGTTGCGCTCCAGCTGAATCACCCTTTTTCACTGTACTGTCCTCACTAAGTTGTAAGAACTAGCTAGACAGCAAGTTAAACTTTTCTTCATTGGTGATTTATTTCTTGACAAGCAGACTTCAACATCACAGCTTCAGAAGATAAAGTGAAACTAAAAATGAAACAAGTAGGAGACTAATTAAATTCTGTAATGTTTCTACATAAGCTAGCACTTAAAACACAACCTAGAAAAGGTAACTAATGACCTTGGCATTCATTACAGTGGTTAAGCTATGCTATTGCTAACATTCAGCTACCATTAACATATGTTCAAAAAATCGTTTTTTCTACATTTACTTTTAACAGTTTCTAAACAACATAAACCATGAAATTATCTTCCATAACAAATACTAAGAACATAAAGAATGAATACATACAAGGTATGCATCTGCTGGGGCTATGAAAAGCGAATTTTTTAGGAACTCCTTCCTCTGAATGGCAACATGACTTTGCCCTTGGTCCAACTGACATTTTACTTCCTACTTCCTGTTTCTAACGTTATGACATCACTAGTCAAATTAAAAGTACTTCCTATTGCATGAACTTACATTGAATAAAAGTCCCAAATTCTGCCAGAAGGCAGCACATGATTGATTGATTGATTGATTGATTGATGAACAAAAGAATGAGATCACCGACACAAGCGGCTGAAATGGGCTTTCTCCGTAGGACTGCTGGACTCACCCTTAGAGACAGTGTGAGCTTTGTCATCCAGGAAAGGCTCAGAGTAGAACTGCTGTTCCTCCACATTGAAAGGAGCCAGTTGAGGTGGTTTGGGCATCTGATCCAGATGTCTCCTGGATGCCTCCCACTTGAGGTGTTTTGGGCACGTCCTACTGGGGGGATACCCCAGGGCAGACCAGGGCACACTGGAGAGATTATGTCTCCCAGCTGCCATGGGAACGTCTTGGTATCGTCTCTGAAGTGCTGGAGCAGGTGGCCTGGGAGAAGGACATCTCGGCTTCTCTGCTTGAGGTGCTGCCTCCACAACCCGGACCTCCGGAAAAGTGGTAGAACATGGACGGATGGATGGGTTTTGATCCTGGAGCATACTACAATTACACGGAAACCTTTGCATCCCTAAGAAGTAGTTTCCAAGCAAGGTGCAAGCTTTTTGTCAAGCTGTTAGCTGTTTGCGCTGATGCTAACAGGCCTTGCTGATCTAAGGTCAGCTGAGCCCAGGAGCACGGGGTGATGAATGGGTCATGGTGGTGGAACAGAAGCATCTTTGGTGTTTGTCTTCCAATAACTGAAAACATGCCATACCAGGATTCCTGGTAGTACTAGTATGTAGTCTAGAGAGATAAAAAAGAACAATTTAGTCCCAGTAGAATGTTTTGTTGTTTTTCTTTTTTTGGTCCAGTTGGTGTTGTTATTAGTGTTAGCTCTGACTCTAACACACCCATGGCTTAAAGAAACACTGGGCATTTGGTAACTTAAGGCAGGGTTTTGTTTTAGTGACATAGGGGAAACATAATCCAGAAGAGCTATACTTCTTCAGAGCTCCACTAGCTAGAGTGTAAAAATATAAATATTTCTCAGTGAACTGCGGTTTTAGAAAATTAAACCCTGGAAAACACCATTTTTTCAGTGCATGGGACCGTTATTAAAACCAAATAAGAGCAAAATGTTGTCTAGAAAATAGCTAAAACAACACAGTATAAAGGTTAAGATCTCACCCAGCGTAGTGATACACTTCTTTGAGAAATTCTAGCAGCAACATATGAGAAAAAAGCAAAACAAACAAAAAAAAACAAAACACCTTTCTCCAAAAGTAGACTAATGTACTCTTTACCAGCATGGCCACTTAGTAAAGGTCACACAGACTCTCTGAGTTTTAACCCCTAGAAGTAGCTGGGCAGCTAAGAGCCAGAAACCTCCTGCTACAATTTGAATACACATTACCTTGCATGACAAAATTTTCATTAAAATTTTAGGCACCCACTTCTAATGTAGGTGTGAAATCTGAAAAAAAAAAATAAGCAGATCAGAAGGCAAAACAGCATTAAAGCAACAACAACAAGGAGAGCTTTTTACACCACATGTTTCAGCCCCACAAAGAACTCTCCTTTTAGATTTAGATTTAGTATACTTTATTGATCCCCAGAGGGGAAATTGAGGGTCATCCATCACCTGGATGGATGAAGCAGCCACGATACGGCGCTATCCCTTAACCATTCACACACACATTCACACCTAGGGCCACGTTAGAGTCTCCAGTTAACCTAACCTGCATGTTTTTGGCATGTGGGAGGAAACCGGAGAAATCCCGGGGTAAACCCACACATACACAGGGAGAACATGCAAACTCCACACAGATCACTGTTGGTCAGGGGCTGGGATCGAATCCACGATCCCCCGGCCAAGAGTAAACTGTGCTGCCGCAGTGCTAACCACTGCGCCACCGTGCAGCCCGTGCAGCTCCTTTACAGCTAATTGGGGAGGAGCCATCTTTTGGAGAGTCAAGGTCAAGACTTTGTGAAACTTTCTAGCTGAGTCTAAAAATAAAGGAGAAAAGCTCTGGTCTACAGATCCTTCTCCAGCTTATTAAAACATAAATTATCTTCTGACAGTCTGAGTTCATCTGAGCAGTGGAATTTCATGTGCCATATTTGGACTCAACTCTGCAATGTATAATAAAGTGGCTCACAAGAATGAGTGCAAGTGTTCTCATAAACTCTCTTTTTTTTTTTAAAGCTGGACACTTGAAATCAGTTTGTTTGGTCTGGCAAACATTGTGTCAGTAATTTAATTCAAAGTCTACAGTAGATTTTTACCTCACTTACTCATTTACTTATTATGGCATTGCACTAGCCTGAACACTTTCCTCTCCTTGGCTCCTCTCTACAGTCTCATCTTTCCCTCTCTGAGCCCTGTCTAATTCAGGTTATCTCTCTATCTATGGTGGTATACAAACAGGTTAGAAAATATCAAGTGTCATGTTTTATCCTGCATGATTTTTTGTCATGGTTTACATAAAGGACAAAAATGTGTGTATTTTTTGTATTTTTATTTTAGTGTTTCTTTTTTTTTTTTCTTTTGAGAGAGTAGGGAAGGGAAAAAGAAAAAAAAAAACATTCATAATAGTGATTTACTCATGGTTGTAGCATTAGCTTCTCCTCAGGCTAATTCAGGAAATCCCTCTTCTTCATCTTAAAGAAACTCTCACTTAACTCTGGTCAAGAATTGTTGTGTTTCTTCATCAGGATCCCAGTGTAAACAGTTTCCCTTTTATAGAGAAACCTGATAAGGACTTGCTTTTAAAGGCTGAAGTGGACTATAAACTTCTGGAGTCAAACCCCAACTAGACAGTTTGTGCCGATAGCATCCGTTCATACCAGGAACTGATACTCTTAAAAAGTCAGAAACTTCCTAACTTTCACCCCTTAACTGTCAGGTTATGCTGATAAACTCCTGGAGCCTTTCCAGGAGCCCCATAAAACTCTGTAGGCTGGCCCTGATCACAGTCCAAGACCTAAAAATTATCTACAGCTCAACAGTACCTCCTAGTGGACATCTATGGAATATGTTTCATTACTTGTGAAGTAAGTGTTCAGTGCTCATTCAGTGTGTGAATGTGTGTGTGAATGGGTGGATAGCAGGATCTGTAAAGCGCTTTGGTCTTCAAGAGATGGGAATAAAAGTGCTATATAAGTGAACGCCATTTACCATTTTTGTGCAGTCTGGAACTGATAATTCTGTTTGGACATTAAACTCTTCTTCAAGACCTCATTTCTCAGGATTCTAAGGACACTGTGAAGATAATCGCCAATAATGGTTTGCGATAATTCATTAATCCTTGATTTAAATGTGAGTGTGTGGGGATCATGAAATGATGAGACTGGATTATTTCTCAGTATGGTTTATTCATCTCACATCCCCAGCTCTCTCTCTCTCAGTCAGGAAAAAGGAGAAGGAGCTGCGGTAAACCCACATACATTTACACCCACACATCAAATACAGAATCACACAATCAAGTCAAATCCTTCTATTTACACTTAATCACTTCAAAGTCCTCTTTGCTCTTCTGTCTGACCCCAGGAGGTCAGACAGCCTTTTCAGGCTCTCGCCCCAGATCTTCTGACTTCCTTCCAAGTCCGCAGGTGGTCCAGACTCCTTGTCCATCTGAGGCGTGATGTCAATACACACCGCAAGCTTACAGTCCTTCTATGCTTGAGTCTATGCAGTGAAATATGTGAGCTACATAATGTTACCATTATGGGCGCTACATCACTCCCCCCCAAACACCAAAGAATGGACACACCCAATAACCGTATCCTAATGGCAATACAGCATATGTCACCCCCCACCTGCAAAATCTACAGCACAACCTACACAGTTTGATCGAAACACACATCACTCTGCCCGTAGTCTGGGCTTCAACCTCCTCCCAAACCTGCTGTACGCAGGTTTCACAGTCTGCATTGTGCCGTCCTGCGGCAAATCTGTGGAATGAGGGGGAGAAAGGTTATTTGTCCCCTGCGGGGGCTCCAGGGACTGTTCCCTGGGGGGTCTGCCGCGTCGAGGCGTCCTCGCCGGTCGTACAGATTCGTCATGCAACACAAAGGCAGGCTTTAATCTATCAATACTGATTGTTTCTTTCCTGCCCCCCAAATCTAGCACAAAATATTTCTCCCCGGTTTCCAGCACTCGAAATGGACTGTCATATGGTGGGCGGAGACTGTGTTGCTGAGCGTCGTGCCTGACAAAAACAAATTCTGCGTTTTGTAAAGCCTTGGGAACAAAAACACGTGGAAAAGTGTGATGAGCGGGGCCCGGGAGCATTTCTGCTCCCGTGCCAATCAGAGGTCCCCGCACCGGGGGGCGCCCTGGTGCTGCATGGGCTGGTAGGAACTCGCCGGGCAGCCTGAGAGGTTGTGCAAAAACTAATTCGGCGGGTGAGGCATCTAAGTCCTCTTTGGGTGCCGAACGCAACCCCAATAAAACCCATGGTAGTTTGTTTACCCAATCTGTATCCGTGAGTGACGCTCTGAGGGCTGCCTTCAAAGACCTGTGAAAACGCTCGCATAAACTGTTGGCCTGGGGTGATAAGCGGTAGTGCGGTGGACTGCCGCTCCTAAGCCGCTGGCCATTGCTGACCACAGTTCCGACACAAATTGAGGTCCCCTATCGGACGTAATATCTGACGGAACCCCGAACCGCGCTACCCAGGCTGTTAAAAAAGCGCGAACCACCTCTGCCGCTGTGGTCGATGTTAACGGGACCACTTCCGGCCAACGTGTGGTTTGGTCCACCATTGTCAAGAGATGTGTGAACCCTTGTGACGGTGGTAGGGGGCCCACTAGGTCTACGTGCACATGATCGAATCTCTTAGCCGGAATGTGGGACGGTTCTAAAGGGGCCTTCGTGTGCCTGTGGACTTTGGCCCGCTGGCAAGCCATGCAGGCTTTCGCCCACTCTTTCACGTGCTTGCGCAGGCTCGGCCAAACAAACTTCTCCGCTACCCTTTTCACCGAAGCGCGTACTCCCGGGTGCGCCAGGGAGTGCACCGCGTCAAAAACGCGACGGCGCCACGCAACCGGTACCACCGGGCGCGGTCACCCGGTGGATACGTTGCAGATTAGGGGGGGCGAACCGGTTTGTAAACTTTTGCTCTCCAGCCTTAACCCTGTTGGTCCAGACAGGAGCACGCGCACGTCTGCGTCCCCGCTCTGCTCCGCCGCCATGGCTGCATAATCTATCCCCACGTGAACAGGGGCCGCGTGAGCGTCCGTGCTGTTACCCCGCCCCGCGTCTGCGGTAGTACAATTCGCTTCTGCGCGGACAGGCGCTGTTACAGCGCGTGAGAGACAGTCCACTACTACGTTGAGTTTACCGGCTACGTGCTGAATATCGGTGGTAAATTCCAAAATTGCGGCCAGCTGTCTCTGCTGCCGTCCTGACCACGGTTCTGAAATTTTGGACATTGCAAAAGTGAGCGGTTTGTGGTCGACAAACGTGGTGGAACGCCGCCCTTCCAGCCAGAACTGGAAATGGCGAATGGCCAGGTGGAGCGCTTGCAGCTCCCTGTCAAACGCGTTGTATTTCCGCTCAGCATCGCGCAAGGACCTGCTGAAAAAAGCGAGCGGCTGCCAAACCCCGGCGATCTGCTGCTCTACAACGGCCCCTATGGCCACATCTGACGCGTCGGTGGTTAGCGCTATGCGGACTGATGGGTCTGGGTGAGCCAGCAGTGCTGCGTCTGCCAGTGCTTTTTTAACCTCCGTGAATGCGCGCTCCCGCTCCGGGGACCACTCGATCCCATTGGAGGGCTTCTGCTTTTTAAGCGCGTGTATAACTGTTGCATAAGCTGCGCTGCGTGGGGTATGAAACGGTTATAAAAATTTACCATTCCTAAAAATTCTTGCAACGCTTTGACCGTTTGTGGCTGGGGAAACTCTGCCACCGCGCGTACTTTGGCCGGCAGAGGGACTACTCCCTCTGGGGAGACGCGGTGTCCTAAAAAATCGATTTGCGCTATGCCAAAATGGCACTTGGCCGGGTTGATTATCAACCCATGCGTTCCCAACCTCTGAAAGACCGTCGTGAGGTGTTTTTTGTGTTCCTCCTCGGAGGCACTGGCGACTAAAATGTCGTCCAAGTAGACAAAAACGAAAGGGAGGTCACGCAACATGGCATCCATCATTCGTTGGAAGGTTTGCGCGGCGCCTTTAAGGCCAAAAGGCATGTGTAAAAACTCAAAAAGTCTGAATGGGGTTATTACCGCTGTTTTGGGAATGTCCTCTGGTCGGACCGGGACCTGATGATAACCGTGGACCAGGTCTATTTTAGAAAAAATGCGCGCCTTCGCTAAGTGCACTGAAAAATCCTGGATATGGGGAATTGGGTAGCGGTCCTGCCCTGTGGCATTGTTTAACCTGCGGTAATCACCACAAGGTCTCCACGAGCTGTCAGCCTTAGGCACCATATGCAGCGGGGAGGCCCAAGCGCTCTTCGAGCGGCGAATTATGCCCAACCTTTCCAGGTTGGCGAACTCCTCGCGTGCAATGGAGAGCTTAGCTGCATCCAAGCACCAAGCTTTCGCAAAAACTGGTGGGCCACTTGTGGTGATAAAGTGCTCCACCCCGTGCTTCGCAACCTTAGCTGAAAATGTGGGAACTGTGAGTGCTGGGAACTGGGTTAGAAGAGTGTGAAACTTATCGCCTGCTGTGGCGACGTTGGTCTGTACTGGCGGCAGGGACACTCGAGCTGCACAAGGGATAGAACAAAAAGAGAGTGCATTTACTAGGCGTCTATTAACCAGATCTACTAACAAGCCATGTGAGCACAAAAAGTCAGCGCCTAACATGTTGAAACTCACCGCTGCTACTATGAAAGTCCATTCATAGGTGCGGCCGTGCAAGGACAGGCGCAGAGTCCTTTCCCCGAAAGTTTTGATCGACGAGCCGTTCGCCGCCGTTGTCCCGTCTCCGCGGGGCCCAGCCACACGATCCGCATAGGTCGTGGTGATGAAACTCCTCTGGGCTCCGGTGTCCATGAGGAATTGCCGCCCGGAGCCCGCGTCTGTCAGATAAAGCAGCTTGTTCTGTTCACCGAGAGTCGAAGCTGCTAACGAACCCCGGCCTGGGCGTTTCCCTGTTTTCTTGAAACTGCACGGCGGGATACATCTGTACGCCTTCTCAGCGAAGCGTCGATGGTAAAAACAGAGGCCGTCCCCTCCTCTGCTTCGGGGCCGCGCCACTGCCGTCGTCGCTGGGGTTGCTTCTGCTGTCTCCGGCTCCTCACTGCCCCCGGCCGCCACGCCGAGGTCTGCTGCTGCCACGGAAGTCTCCTGCTCGTCGCAGGCGTCGAGGAGCCGCTGCGCTTCCTTGGCCAGCGAGCGGAAGTCTTGCTGGTTCACACACCTCATGCCAGACAGGGTACCCCTCATGTGTGCTGGGAGGGTCCTCAAGAAGATGTGTTTGAACAGGAACACATTGTTGTCTGTCCCGATCAGCTGCAGCATGTCCTCCATGAGGTCGGTCGGCCTGCGTCCTCCTCTGTCGCGCAGGTCCAGAAGCCGCCTGGCCCTCACCTCGGCTGATGGCACAAAACTTTCGATGAGGGCGGCTTTCGGCGCGTCGTACTTGCCAGCAGCGGGCGGATGCTGCACCAGGCTCGGCACACATCGAGCTGTGTGGCTGTCGAGTCTTGTGATGACATTATGAAACTTGGTGTCATCTGTTGATATTCCCCCAAGCACAAACCGCGATTCCGCGTGTTGGAACCATGCGTGCGGGTCGTCTTGCCAGAACTCGGGGAGCTTAATCGAGCCTGTGCTCTCGCGGTCAGTCTCCGGTGAATCCGGGTCAGGGTAACATTCTCCTGGCATCATACGTCTTGGTCACCAATGTGGGGATCATGAAATGATGAGACTGGATTATTTCTCAGTATGGTTTATTCATCTCACATCCCCAGCTCTCTCTCTCTCAGTCAGGAAAAAGGAGAAGGAGCTGCGGTAAACCCACATACATTTATACCCACACATCAAATACAGAATCACACAATCAAGTCAAATCCTTCTATTTACACTTAATCACTTCAAAGTCCTCTTTGCTCTTCTGTCTGACCCCAGGAGGTCAGACAGCCTTTTCAGGCTCTCACCCCAGATCTTCTGACTTCCTTCCAAGTCCGCAGGTGGTCCAGACTCCTTGTCCATCTGAGGCGTGATGTCAATACACACCGTAAGCTTAAAATCCTTCTATGCTTGAGTCTATGCAGTGAAATATGTGAGCTACATAATGTTACCATTATGGGCGCTACAAGTGCATGTCTTAGGAATGTTGTTTTTTTTTTTTTCATGAAAGTTATTCAAATGAGTGTTAAAATTATTAGTAATAGTATAAATATATGGTCGCTGAATATTAGCCTTAAGTCACTTAATTTAGTTAGATTTTATGTTGAATATAAAATGAATTTCATAGGAACTGAATGAACATTTTCTGAAACTTATGTCAGCTATTTCTGACCAGTCCCCCAGGCTGTTTCTCTGTTGGATAACACCCTTGCATTTGATTGGCTGTTCACAGACAAAGAACTGTTCCCTCATTGGACAAAAGCACATTCAAACTCCTCTTTATGGAAGATAATTGGTCCGTCTTTCTGCCAGTCACACTTTTATGATATCAGAAGCACGACCCTGTAAAAACAGAGAGGGAGCCGCCCTAGGCAGTCTTTGAGTTGTCTTTAGGTTGTTTTTCAGTTGTCTTTAAGTTATCTTTGTCTAAGTTATTCTGTGAATTTTAAGAAGTCTTTTGTGTGTCTGAACCTTGTCAAGTCCTGCGCTAGCTTTCTTAAATCATTGATAAGCTTTTGCCTGTTTTCTGGTTAACTAAGGAGAAATTATCCTTTTTTCTATGAGCTCGCCTTTAAAGAGAGTTAGACTCTCAAATCTTTTTTTTTTCTTCATCTCAGAAGCCGTGCTTATTCTATTGAACGTTTTTTTCTTGGACCTTTTTAATTTCCCTGCCTTTAAAGTGGACTGAAGGAGATTTTTGGACTTTCTTTCCCTGCCTCACCCACGTCTGACCACGTTAAGAAACCAGGAGTTGGTGGATGAAACTGACTAAAAACATTTTTCCTTCAGCCTTTGGGTTTGTCCTGCGGGCCGAGGACAAACTAAATTTCGGACTGGTTGACAAAGGACATCACGCCTGGCCCAGGTCTTAGCTGCTAAGTGGCTCAGTTGGTAGACCATCCGCCCCACACCCGGGAGGCAGGGGTTCAAATCCCAGCCGGGTCATGCCGAAGACCATATAAAAGTGGAACTTCCTGCCATCCAGCTTGGTGCTCAGCAATAAATGGAATGGAGGAGGGAACTCTCTGGTGGCGCCTTGCATGGCAGCGGCCCTCTGATTCTGCACTTGGGGTGTGTGTGATTTACACTGTAGATAGGTAAAGCACAATCTCGTTCTGCTGTACATGATTGGGTGTACGGTTGAATGACAATAAGGGTGATTTAATTAATTTTAATTTAACTCCACCAGCTACACTCTTGCACCCCCCCCCCCCCCCATCCTGGTTGAGTCCTGTGTTCTGATCGCTTTCTGGAAGAGCCGCTGAGCCTTCCCAAACAATACCACCCGCTGGCGCTGACCACCGCTGAATACCTGGACCTACAGCTGTTCGTAAGTGAGACTCCCATTTTCCTATCTGCTGGGTTTAAATGAGATGTCCTAAATATCAATTATAATTGAACATAACCAATATTTCATGGTACAATTAGTCCCTCAGCTATAGGACAAAGCTATAAACTGAAGGAAAATTCTTATTAATTTTTAAGTAACCTCCAGTCATTTTTGTACATTAATTCAGAAGTTCCTTTTCAGATAATCAGCTTATGTAATTTTTCACCATAATCTTGCGTTCTGATTTTGTTAGATATGTCAGCCTTCCATTGCATTACAGTTGAAGCATAAAATCTGGTTTCCTATTGGTTCCACAAAGGTTAAACTATAGATTTTATGCTCAGGAATCCATTAACAGTTGATGTGATATCTAACACCTGTTTTTCATTTGAATCTGTTTACCCATCATTTGAATGCCATGTCATATAACCTGAATGAGTTTCATTTAATAAACTTGTAAATGAGAGAAGTTGAAGTGTTTTCCTTTGCATACATGCTTTCCTGAGTCATGACAGTAAAAAGAACTCACTAGGTTTTGAGACTGAATTCATTAAGTATCTGAAGGTACCGAAATTAATTAATTGAAATTAATTAACAATTGGTTCTTTTAGAACTGGTGCCCCCTTTCTACGAGTGCTTTTCTATTTTATTTAGTGAGTGCCGGGGTGACTGTTTATCTCTGTCCCCTCTCACACCCACTATTAAATAAAATAAATAATTCCTGTACCTTATTACACTATATTTTATTAAATATTGCTACCCATTTTGGTGAGACTGTGCACCCAAAAGTATATGCAAAAGAAAAAATCATTAAGACATAAGCTGTATGTTTTTTGCTCAAATATTGATCCACTTTATACAGTGAACCTGTATGTGTTGTGTTTGGGAGAGCTGCTGCAGGCAGGTCTGTGTCGCTCTCTCTCTCTGTTTGTTTACCCTGCCTCCTGCAGAGAGGTGTCTCTGTTTCTGATAGTGGCAAAGGGGTGGGGGGGTGAGTTGATTCACTCCACTGCCTGAGTTGAACAGAAGAGTTGTATTAATGCATGCAGGAAGTTGTAAGCAGTATTATATGCTGAATTAAAAAAAATATAGGCCTAGAACGACAGAAACACGAAGACAGCTGTTCTGTCTACTCGTCAGTTTAACCTACCGACAAATTATCCCAGTGGTACGAATTAAACGGACCATTTCTGTATTGCCCAAGTGTTCGGTGACATCAGATTAGGTTGGACGCAGCCTGATCAAGTCACTGTGAGTGCTGGGAAGTAGCGCTGGGAAGTAGCGCTAAACTAATTCTGGAATTAAAGGGGTAAGATTATTTGTGCATGAATAAAGTAAAGTTGGGGATTAAATCTCTCCAGTTTTGAAAAAGCAAGGTGTGGTGTGTCGATAGACCGGTGCCCACATCCACGTCTCACCTGTGCACTCACAGTTGCACACATGACTGACAGGCCGTGCACGAAAAACTGCGCATGAGCAGAGTCAGCGTGCAGACGCCATTTTGAAGGCGCTAAGAGGGAGTCACCTTAGCTGTCATTTTGAGTGAGACAGTAGACCCGCCCAGAGCGATGTCACTAGTCTCTCCTCCTCTTGGGAGTGCAGAGATAACTGCCTCCATCTTGTGGTCAACTATAGGAGTTGCATTTCTTGCATGATTGTACTCAGATTAAAGCGGAGGAAATCTATTAAGCTGATTTATAATCAAACTGAGCTTCCAAATTAACTTCAAATCAACCCGGATTATCCGGAACAACCTAAATTTAAACCCAATTCAAAGTTTTATGCCAAGAGCAAAAGGAAAAAAGAAACTTGTTGGTTTTTGAGGTTGTTCTCATTGGTGGAAGAGCTTTTGACTGCATATATACACAGTGAAAGAACATAAAAGCATACGGTAGACTTTGTATTTACTCACGTATGTTAACCACATATTTTAATCTTTAAAGTTAAAAGCGTATATTTACATATCTTATGCAAAAATTTGCAAACCTTTGAAACTATATCTGTTTTGTTTTAAATGCTACCTTGTATGATTTCCTTCACAGGAAGCCATTCAACTTAGGGATTCGATAAATAACAGTTTATTCCAAAGTGACCGTAAGTTAATGTTAATCCGGTGCATGTTGGTAAAACATTTAGTGATTTACTAAACATTTACCAAAATTTTCCAAAATTAGGAAACCACATTTAACAATTAACACTTGAAAGCTTTAGCTTATTTGCAGTCAGTGTGTTGTTTTTGATTCATGTTTCCTCCACAGGAAAAGGAAAACATTTAACCAACTGACTATTTCTCATCAAGATTTAAAATAAGAAGTCAAAAGGTGACAACATTGATTAGTCTGTAATTTTTTTTTTCATAATTCACCATTAACATCAATCTAAGGAAGCCTTAGTGACAATACACAAAGACAATCCACTTGTTTCCTAATCTGTAAATATTAAAACATTTAAACGCTTTGAATGAAAACTGGCTTTCACAAATAAAAACAAAAGCCAACTTTAACTTTAAGACAAAGTGAAAACTTATAATTTTGAAGCCTAAAGCCTTTAACCTTTTCTATTTTTGTTGTTTTCCTTTATGTAAATAAAATCATTACTTTCAATTGAGATACAAAAAAATTCACCACCTAGTTATTGATGACACTTCCAAAACTAGGCTTTGATAACTGAACTAAAGAAGTTAGCCCACACAATACTTTTTTGTCTCATGAAATACAAATCAAAATTCAGTGTCAACAAATAAATTAACACATATTCCAATTTCTGAATAATTCCAAAATTTCACTTCCCTTCTTACAAGCCTGTAAGTTGAAACAAGTTCTAAACAGGAGCTTATAACTACCCTCACTGCAAAACAACACTCAAGGTTAACTCTTGACAACATTTTTTGCTATAATCAGTGAATTGATTTCAAGATAAGCGTTACCCAAATGGTCAAACATGTTGAATCCACTTGCCAAATTGGATGACCTTCAAGCAACATTGGAAGAGTTGGCTTCCGACCTTATACCCGGTTTCTCCAAACAAGTTCAGGAAACTCTACCCAAAGATTTGAAGTAAATCACACAAAAAAAAAACTTTTGGATGAATGCGATACTAACCCACCAAAACCAAAGGACATTCCCAGTGTGTTAGGAAAGTTTGCACTAGCATTAGTTGCAAGATGAGAGGAGCCAAATCCCAAGTATTCTAAGCCAAAAAGGAACTGGTGAAACAACAATCAACCATCATCTCTCTTCAGGAAGAGAACAAGTCACTTATGAGAAAGCAGGAACAAGCTCATCTAGAACAGGGAGATACCCAAGCTACACTTGATCAGGTGTTGCTAAATTTGGAACAAGCAAAGCAAGAAAAGCAA
Organism: Pholidichthys leucotaenia; assembly: GCA_020510985.1. Lineage (NCBI taxonomy): Eukaryota > Metazoa > Chordata > Actinopteri > Cichliformes > Pholidichthyidae > Pholidichthys > Pholidichthys leucotaenia. The sequence continues at coordinate 362,018,911 of CM035836.1, read as the reverse complement.
CGACTGGAGGAAGACAATACCTCGTTTCAGCAAGAAAACAAGGAATTAGGAACCGCCCTCCGGGACAAAGAGAACCGACTCAAGAGAGTTGAAGGTCAACTGGACAACACAAACTCCGACTACAGGAAATGTAAACTGCTCCTACGAGAAGCACAGAAAGGCCTTCAGGATGTCAAGGAAGAGCTGGATGACCACCGCAAACAAAGGGAACCGAGACCAGAAGCCATGAACAGGCCAGTTCCTTCAACAAAGACAGGCATCCCCTCATGGGACGGGGACTTCCCTGCCACGCACTCGCCTGTCCCATTCGATGAACCCGAACAGCAACGCAAAAGACGTTTGCAAATCCTGTCTGATAGAGACCTCGATAAGATCACTTGCCACGTCACCAAATTTGACCCCTCAGCCAGTGGGTCACCTGACACCAGGGCTTATTTGCAAGACATTGATTACTACTTGCGCAAATACCCTGATGCTATGGTTGACGATCACATTTATTTGATCAAGTTAACATCCAACAGGTCGGTATCAAAATTTATAGACCAACAGCCATTGGAAATCAAGATGAACCACTGGAAACTCTACGAGGCCATCGAAAAGGAATTCTCTGATGTCTGCCTCCAGGGCTAGCGTCAGCCCTAGCTGTGAAACAGGGTCGCTCAGAGCCACCACAAGCCTGCTACCAGCTACTCCTGCACGCATATTTTGGATCTCAAAACACGCCAGGGATGGAAGAAGACCACAATTTCAAGGGTCTCTTCATTCAGAATCTCCATCCCATGGTTGGACATTACCTTGGAGTCATGGCTAACCCAAGGTCAAACTCAATAAACCAGCTAAGAAAGTTCACACATTATGCATTCCAGAAACAACGACAAAGTAATCAGAAGCATACCTAACCTACCACAGTGTTAGCTGTCAACACTGCATCAGACACTCTGAACCTAGAGGGTGCCCCAAGGCCAGCCCCTGTTCCAGCACCTCGGTCACAAGTAAAACCACAACAGTCCTCTAGCCAAGCTAAGTCGAGTCAGAGCCTGACCAAAACTTCAAAACCCAGCTCAAAACCAACATCACCAAAGCCTTACTACCGTCAGAGGCCAACCCCACCAGGTAAGTCACGAGAATATGGTACGGATACTCGGGATGACAGATATCAATTTCGAGACTCACGTAACCACAGGAAATGGTCACCTCCCTCGTACCGCCATAAAAACTTTGACAGAGAAGCAAGACCTCCCCCTGGTAAGTTTAGCTCCAAACTCCGGGAGAAGAAAGAAACACCCATTTTCAGTTGAGAAGACATGGAAGATTTCAAACATATACTTGATGAACTGAAGAGGAAAAAGGAGAAGAAAGATTGCAAGAAGCCAGATGTCCTAGCCATAAATATTGTGACAACCCCAAATGATCCTTTAGGGCTGCCACAACCCAACCCCGAGGAATCTCCTACTAGTGGGGGGGGGGGGGGGGGAGTTACCGAAGACACAACTGAACATTCTCCACCCAAGACTCCGGAGGGGCCTGAGAATCCGATGCCACCCAGTGCCATTTTGGTGGTTCAGCTACCTGAAAAACTCCACTTGCCCGAAACTGGCGACTCCTTAATCCACGTTGAACCACCAGTCCAACAATTTCTGCGTGATTTGACCGAAAGGGGGGTTGCACGAAAACGTTCCTTTCATTGACCCTAGAAGACGTGATGATGCATGAAGCCCTACTGGATACCGCAGCGGACATCACTCTAATGTCACAGGACCTTTTCAACCACCTACATGTCACTGCTAGCCGCGCACACAAAGACTTGAAACTACGACCTTGCTCCTTAGCTATTCAAACTTTTGCACCCTTCAACACAACTCTGTCACTCATGTCCTTGGTAAAGATCTCCATTGGACCCATGACCTTCATCCATCCGGTCTATGTGTCCAATCTCAACTCAATTCCATTGCTGATAGGCAAAGATCTGCTTAATCTCTTTGAACCTCTGATAGATTTCAGGAATCTCAAATTATGGGTTCAACTTCAACAACCTCACCCAACCACTCTACCTGAAGCAACCGGATCACAGTGCTACACTCTTGACACCTTGGATGTTCCAGGAGTCACTCCACTCGCACTGCTGACCCAACCAACTTTGACTGAAGGTGACCTTTGGGACCAGGTCGAAACAGGCACACCTTCCTATGTCACCACATCTGACAACCCAAACCTAAATTAACATAATTCAGAAATACCCTGATCTTATGGTCACTAACAAGTATTTTTGTTTCCCTGCTGGGTCCAAATCAAACAAAACATTGGTAGCCACAGATATCTGCACCTTCCACCTTCAGTGGAACCACAGACTGCTAATTCATCCTTTCTTGGTCGTTCCCGACCTGCCACATGCAGTCTACATCAGCAGTGATCTTCTTGTGAGACTCGGAGCTCAGGTTGATACCATAAGCAATGCTTTATGGTCTCTCACCCCAGTCCGAGATGCTCAATCTACACCAAATCTAGATGCTCTACAGTCAGGCCAGACCATCCCTGAAGCCTGCCAGGTACTGACCACTCAACACTGTGTCATACCTGCTAATGTCACGTGCTACCCAGTCCAACTATGCATTCAGACCGGACAGAAACTCATGCAACCGCAAGCATTTTTCCAACCGGCTCCTTTGTTTGACAATCTAGGCTTAACTCTGGAGACCACGCCCCTTTTAAGCCTAGAATCTAGAACCACCACGTTGCCAGTAAACAATCCCATGGCAGAGACCATTGTCCTGCCCAAGGCCGCGACTCTCGGCTGGCTCATCACCACTGATTTTCACGATTTTGAACTGACCGTTCCAGTGTTAGGCGGCCTCCCTGATTCCCTTTGGGCCGACTCTCTTGAACCTACAGTCATGTATATTAAACCTTCTAAGGCCATCACCTTTGTGTCAATGTCAACCCCTGACAAAAAGTCATTGGGATAGATTGACTTGACCAACGATGACCAAAAGCTTGTCCAAGCCATTGAACTCCTTCCATCGGCGTCCAATCAGCAGACCCCTGACAATCCCAGTGATGCTCCACTGAAACCGGTCACCACCATTGCCAGAGAGATTGCACAGGTGGTAGCTGATGCTGATGCCCTAACCTCTGATGAAGAATGTGAAAAACTTTGACAAGGTCTTCTTAAGTAGGAACAATCATTCTCCAAAGATTCCTTGGACTGTGGGCTAACCACAATCCACTCAGTACGCATTCCTACACCACCTGACGCTCCTCCCACATACGTCAGGAAATACAAGATTCCCTTGACCTCGTACGGCCCAGTATAGGAAATAATCAATGACCTACTTGACCGTGACATAATCAGACCATTCAACAGTACCTACTCGGCCCCCTTATGGCCTGTCCTAAAGCCCAATGGTAAGTGGCGACTCACCATTGACTACAGGAAATTGAACACTCAAGTTCCTCTCTCTAGGTGGCCTATTACTCAACTGGAGCAAGAACTTCCTAGAGTCAAAGACGCTAACTATTTCTTGACACTGGACATTGCTTCTGGTTTCTGGACTATTCCTGTCCAAGCTGAAGACCAACACAAACTGGCCTTCACATTCGCGAATCGCCAATATACATTCACCCGATGCCCTTTTGGGTATGCTAACTCTCCTGCAGAGTTCAACATCTTCTTGAGCAAGGCATGTCCAGATGCCCGAGACAGAGGCAATCTCATCAATGTTGACAACATTCTCATTTGGAGTCCAACTCTGGACACCCACCTGATTGAAATCGACCATGTCCTTGGCCAGCTCACATGAGCAGGAGCCAAAATTTCTCTTTCCAAGTGCCAATGGTGCAAAACCAAAGTCAGCTATGTTGGCATCTTGGTGGGATCCAACGGGGTCTTACCACAAACAGCACAAATTCAAGGTGTCCTAAATATCAAGGCCCCTACCAGCATCTCCAAACTCCAGAGCTTTCTAGGGGTATGCAACTTCTCACGCCAGTTCACTGAGGATTATGCAGAGTTGGCAAAACCTCTTACAGACCTCCTACAAAAGGACACCCCTTTCATCTTGTCTGAGGCTCAAGAACAGGCTATGTTAGCTTTGAAGCAACAGTTATGCACAGCACCCTGTCAGGCCTATCCCAACTGCGACCAGCCATTCTTCCTACAAGTGGGGCTCTCTGCCAACTGCTTAAGTGCTGGATTATACCAAATCTATGACCATGACAAACGAGTCATGGCCTATGCCAGCAAAACCCTCTCTTGTCCGGAGTTGAAAAACTCAGACTGCGAAAAAGCCCTTCTGGCCACTGTATGGGCAGTCAAACATTCCTCCAACTACATGGGTGGCCAGAGAATCAAAGTTGAGACTCACCACCAACCAGTGGTTTTTCTGAATAATCAATGCATCAGAGAAGGCATTGTGATGAATGCCAGAATAGCCTCCTGGTTGATGGCTCTACAAAGCTTTGACGTGGAGGTCCGCTACGCACAGAAGTTGAGAAGCTCTCACGGCACAGACTTGGCTGCCTGCCAATGGTGCTCTGAGGACGCTCCAGGACCATCCATTCATGCAGCCACCTACAGTAACTGAAGACCTGAACCATCACTACTTTGACCAGAACATCTGTCAAGATATGGTCACCGCCTATGTCAATGGTTATTCTTTCCACCATGAAACTCACATCCGTGCTGGTGTGGGAGTGGCATGGTTAAACAATCAGCCTTGTGAACCCCACAGCTTTCAACTGGGTTTCCAATCATCACAGTGTGCAGAAATCGCAGGTGTGCTCATTACACTGCAACTTGCTGTAGACCATGGCATTCACACATTGGTCATCGGCACCAACTCAAACTATGCATGCCTCAGTTTCACTTGCCATCTAAAACTCTGGAAGGCCAAAGGTTTTGTAACCTTCAACCGCAAACTGGTTAACTCTTTGACTGTGTTTGTCGCCGAATTGCGACATAACCCCTAGTGGTCAAGAGTGGTAAATAATTTTTGTCAATAAAATAGTTCAGATTTCCAAGGCTATAACTTGAAAGTGGTAAGAGATAATGGCTTACTGTCAATTAGTAGTAGTAGTAGTAGATTAGTTTATTTGACAGGGACAGTGCAATAAGAAAGATGTAAAACATGATCCAAAGCTTCAGATAGGAATAAATTTATGCATCTAATTTGCATAATGTTGCGGCACCTCTTTAAATTCCATAACTCAGTCAAAATTGGACTTTGGACGTATTTACACAAAGAATGGTTCAGTCTTTTGACACTGTTTTTTGTACAGAGTTACCTCATCATCTTATTTTCAAAGAATATGAACAAGAAATCAATACAATATTAAAACACACACACACACACACACACACACACACACAAACACACACACACACACACACACACACACACACAAAAAAAAAACACAAAAAGCCCCAGAAAATTCTCATTTACTTTTGACAAAGGGGGGCTGGCTGGCTGGCTGGCTAGCTAGCTGGCTGGCGTGGTCACTGCGTTTTCACCCATCATAGTTGTTATTTTGTGTTCTATCCGTCATTCAAAGTCTCAACCACATCTACAAAGTTTTATGATTATCCCACATAAATTTCGCTTGTATCCCGCGGCTATTTTCCGCATACAAAGCCGATAAAAGTGACAGTGACCGATCGCAGACGTATTAGCTTTCTGGGCTAAAATGCTAAAAACAGGAAAAGGAAATGAGGAGTTCTTCTTCTTTGGTGTATTACGTGTCATCCATCGAGTCCTCCAACGGATGTCTGCCACCTTTTGAAAATGGCAAATCAGTACAAATAAGTACAAATCCCCAATGCAGCGATCATGTCAGAGTGAGACAACAGGCGCAGTGCCGCGCTCTGTCACTAGGTGCACGCAAATTCACACACTCAAAGGGTTAAACATCAAGAACTTTTTAAGGTATGCAATCACCTGGTCACCTCCAACAACCTCCAGGTGTACTGGAAAAAGGTCAGCTGTCACTGGAACACACCAGGTCAGGACAGAGAATGGAAAGACCTTGTGGACTCACTTGAAAAACAAGGAGCCAAACAAGGCACCCCCTGGTCCTTTGATCCTGCTCTGGTGTCGACTGTAGAGTCCCACCTGCCCACCCCTACAGTCTGTGAGGTCACCAGGGCCCAGACAAACAGGGCCCGGGACCCGCCACAACCCACGGGTCCCCTAGTGGTTGACCCTGCTTTCTCTGACACTGACCTTATCTCTCTTCAAGCCCTTGACCCTGTGATCCATAAAATGATACAACATCTTTTGGATCCTGTACTCAACACACCATCCAATTCAGATCTCACTGACATTTTGGGATTGAAGCCACTTTATATGATCTTCCCTGCAACTGTGCAATGGCATTCTAGTTCATGTTTCCGATGAGTTCCCTGCACCTGTGCTTGTGGTTCCTCGTAACCAGAGGGGGGTGATGATTGTTCATGCCCATGATCTCCCAACTGCAGGACACAAAGGCGTCAAAGTGACGTACAATGCTCTCAAACAAGTGGCATATTGGCCATATATGCGAAAGGATGTAGCAGACTAGATCAAAGGATGTCTCGTATGTTGCCAGATTCAGCCAACCAGCCCAATTCACCGAGCACCCCTATAGAAAAGAGGCATATCATTCCCATGGTCTGACCTCCAAATCTACTGGGTAGGTCCCCTTCCATGGTCAGCCAGAGGTAACAAGTACTTGCACACAGTCAGATGTACTTTCACCAAATGGGTCGAATGTTTGCCTGCTCCTGATGACACGGGTGAAACCACGGCCTACTTGTTGATAAACCATGTGTTCTCCAGATTTGGTCTGCCAAGCCGGATCAACTCTGACCGTAGTACTTATTGCACCGCTGAAGTCATGCAACAACTGTGAGAAACCTTGGGAATTAAAGCTAACTTCCATATTAGCCACCACCCACAATCCTCCGGGACAGGTTGAAAGATCCCACCGAACTGTGATCAACATACTGAAGAAGTATGTTTCACCACACCAAAAAGACTGGGATGTAACACTTCCCCTGGTCTTGATGGCCATCCGAGCCACACCCCATGAAGCTACTGGGGTCTCACCTTTTGAAATGATGACAGGCTGGCAAATGACTTTGCCCCTGCATTTGCTCTACCAACCTGGAGAGGCCAGTGTTGCCACAGCTTACACTCCTCACCAATACATGGCCGACCTGACCAAACACCTCCAACAGACTTTTGCCTTTGACCAAAAACATTTGGACCAATTAGCTGAAGGTTGCAAAGCCTACTATGGCCAGAAAGCCTCACATGACGAACTCCAAGTGGGAGAAAAGCTTTTCTACTATGCCTTCATTCCTCAAACAGGACAGACCAACGCACAGGCAGGAAAACTCGCTCGGAAGTTCCTTCCCAGGTGGACAGGTCCATACACGATCACAGATAAACTCTCACTGGTCGTTTACCAAATAAAGATACGCAAAGGTCGCCAGGACCCCATCTCCAAATGGGTCCACTGTAATCAGATCAAAGCTCACAAAAACCCCATGGGACTTGTCGAGGACAACACTGTCCCATTAAGTCAGTAAACAAACTTAAAATCTTGTTTGCGCCAGATAGATAACTGTTAGCTAACTATCAGCCTCAGGAATACTCAATTGCATTTCTCTCTCTCAATCAGTTAACTGCATTAAACCTCCAAAATGAAAGAGTTAACCCAAACTAGCTGACTTCCTTAAAAGATAACCTCAAAAGATCCTGCAAAGTTTCATTCAGTGTCATCAACTTACTATTTCAAAATAGTGCACACAAAACCTCCAGTATCATTAGCTTGAGTCAATAACAACAAAACCCCACTAAAGGTGATAAAACACTAAAAGCCTAGAGCTCAGTCTCTAACAAAGTTGTTCCACCTCTGAGAATAATTTTCACCTACCACTCAGGTATCTAGAGATAACCAACAAGAAGCTCAAAATTAAAATCACTCATTTCTATGTGTCTTGCCAGGATGATGGCCTTCCTGCTGTTTGGTTTAACCCTCTGCCTAACCATCGCGTCTACCTTCACTGACCTTGTAAGCGAGGGTCCCGAGTCTGGAATAGCTTTGATTGACCAACCAGGACTACTGATTATGGAATGTCAAATCCACACTCAAAAGACCTTTGTGTGGCTTGATCCCTCCACAGTGGTCTACTGAAATCTTCCGCTAAGCTCAGGCTTGTCCTCTTTAGTTGGACAATGCTTGATCAAGCAAGCTGTAGACCATGCTGAATCAGATATCACACATGTTCTGGAAAAAACTAGAGAAGATCAAAATTACCCAGTTCAACTTAACCTCACCCAAAGTCAGAAACCGACGAGCTATAGGTGGATTCTTAGCAGCTGCCTCAGCCTTAGGATCGCTTTTTAGCTTAGGTACCTCCGCCGTTAATTCGGTCAATATCAATAGCTAAAACGTCAGGTAGGTGAGCTACAAGCTGAACTTCCTCGGATTCAGGCCCAACTGGCAGTCCAGAAAATGAGCCTAAAAACTGTCCACACCACCTTACAAGGTACGGTGGTAGTTGTGAACACTCATTCTCAAGCTTTGGTCAAACTCAACAAGTTGATGCAGTCAGTGTTCTCTGTACTTCAGGTTGACTTTGCCCAAGCACAGCTAGTGTCTATGTTACTGTCAGTCATGATTAGGGACATCAGCTCTTCTGTTGACACTTTGGCAATGGGCAGAATTCCACCCTACCTCGTCCCCGTGTTATTGGTTACAGACTTGCTTGCCACAGCCACTGAGAGAACCGTCATACCGCTCCAAGCCCATTTAGCTTTTACCTTGGGCAACGCCATTCCCGTCTACGTTGATCCTGAAAAGCACCAGATGGCTTTCATTGTCAACCTACCTATGATCACCTACAGTACAATAGCATCTACCAGTTGAAGAAGGTTGTCAATGTTGGGATTTGGAAGCAGGACACTCATGTCAAGGTCAAAACCCCCTCAGTGGTGGTGTATCATGACAACAGCCCTGGCCTTTACTTTGTCCCGAACCTGCACATGTGCACTCTCACCAGCGATGGCCACTACTTGTGCCCTAGTAAGCCTTTGCTTAAGGATAGCACCGGAGGTATCTGTGGGATCCAAGCATCCTCTCAGGACATGACTTGTCCCACCATCCTCACCCCACGATCTCAAGTATCCACAACACAAGCCTACATTGTGGGCTTGTTAACACCCCAATGCAATCTGCTACCGTCACCTATGACCAACATGACACATTTTCCCAGATCACACTTCCTTCCAACACTTTTTGGGTTCAAGTTCCTAAAGTCTCACTTTTTCATGTTGGCGATTTGGCCCTGTATCACCTCAACACTGACCAATACAACAGCAGTGTCGATATGTCCAATTTCTTCTCTAAGCAAGCACTCAAATTCAGCTCTGAGATTGTGAATAAAGTCACCCTTGAAGGCCCTCAAGTTGTTGACTTGGCTTCAATAGGGAATGAGCTCCAAGTCCTTGAGCCAGACCCTAAACCACTACGCCATCCCAGTTCGCACTCCTGGTCTGTACCAGACGCAGTGCTCATGTGCCTGGTCATTTTTGGGTACCTCCTGACATTTGCCACAGCCGGTACCTACCTCTGGCAAATTAGAGCCCTCCAGAACCAACTCAACTGTTTGGCTACTAGTACTAGGTGTAGTTTCAGACGCCAAGACCGAGACCCAATTCCAAACATTGAGAACCTATTTCCTGAAAAGGAGATTCTTGGTCTAGATGAACTACCCATCAAAGTTGCAGAAGTGGACCCATAAGCGGGTCTTCTAAACAGACCCCATGTGAACCTGCCTGAGTTACCTCAATAGTGCTTAGCCTAAACATCTACCTCAAATATAAGCAATAATTTTTGTTCGTTTTGTATTCTTCGTTGTTGATCTTTACTGGTAGAATTTTTTTTGAATTTATATGCATGCTTATATACAAACATAGCTATATTCCTTGCACTCTATTTTGATTTTTGTGCATTTTCAATCTATTTTTGAACAATTTTAGACAATGGTCACAAAAATAACTTGAATCTGACAAAAGTGGTAATTAAAAAATCTATGAAAATTAACCTATGAAAATCAGACAATGCTTTTGAATTGTGGCTCAACAGAATTATTTAAAAACAAACAAACTTATGAAACAGGCCTGGACAAAAATGATAGTACCCCTAGAAAAGATTGAAAATAATGTGACCATAGGGACATGTTCAACCAAGATGTGTCCTCTAATTAACATCACAGGTGTCTACAAACTTGTAATCAGTCAGTCGGCCTATTTAAAGGGTGACAAGTAGTCACTGTGCTGTTTGTTGACATGGTGTGTACCAGACTAAACATGGACCAGAGGAAGCAATGGAGAGAGTTGTCTCAGGAGATTAGAAATAAAATTATAGACTAGCATGTTAACCTCTTGCACTCCGGGCAATTTTCCTAAAAATGCCAAAAAATAACGTGCCCAAAGTAAATCGAAAGCTGTTCTTCAACCCTTTGCAGCATCTTCATGGGGTTGGTCTCATTTAAAAGAAAACACTTTGAATTTTTTGGCAAAAAAAAACATAATCTCTCTACATGCTCCGGCCACTGAGTTACAGTCATCTAAACATACTGAACTTGAAGAAAAAAAAATTGGACACAGTGTTTTTTTGGATACAAATGCTTGAAAATAATACACAGCTGTCCGATCCGGCTGGAAAATGCAACAGAAATGTAGAACCAAGTGTTATCCAGCTGAGATCCAAATTTGGTAACAATACCTCAAAAAATGAATATTTTACACAGCTTTGTTCTCAGGCTGTTCCCAGGCGTTTTGGAACTGTGCCAAATTGTGCCAAATGGCACAGTTTGGAAAAACGTCTGTAATTTTTGAATAATTCAATGTAGAAGCTTCATTTTAGGCTCAAAGGAAAGGTCACACTCAGGGCTGTGTCTGTGTGTGTGTGTGTGGGGGGGGGGGTCGTCCCCCCCCCCCCCGCTACCAAGGACAGAGTTCGGCCCTCGCTACATGACGGATTACACTCGTTGCATGTTTCCACAGCAACGCTGTCACAGCGGCTTCCCCCCCCCTCGCTACTGTGTGTGTGTGGGGGGGGTTGTCCCCCACCCCCCGCTCGCTACAGAGGATGGACTTCAGCCATTGCTACATAACGGATTAGCCTTATGTGGTGATGTAGGACAGCAGTGCAGTCACCGTGGCTCTCCCCCCTCGCTGCAGAAGAATAGCGGGGGTGGGGGGGGGGCATTCACAGCCTGTACACTGCGAGCAACCCCTTGTACCGCGGCGCACGAACTTCAGACTTCGTGAACTGCACAGCTGTAATTTACTGATCGGTCAAAAGTCATTTTGGATTACAATTTTCAGGGATAGAGAATAATTTACCTTATAACACCTTACCTCTTCACAGCAGTGTCCTGGTGAACGTCTCTTCCTCATTGTCAGACGAACGCAACGCTGGTCCGCTCTGGTTCTGGTCTCGCGGCTCGATCAAAACATAATTCCATTATTGCGGTTTTGTGCTTCCATGATTGCAGTTTTTGGCGAAAGATTTTTCAAAACAAATAACAGTAGTAATTAAAAAAAGACTGGCGAAGGCGTGTGTGTCACTCAGCCTTCGTCGTCAGCCTCCGTCGGTCTATAATGACCATGGAAGAAAACATAACGTCTACTCTGCTGGAACCAATACAAAATAAGCACCGCCTGTGGCCGAACATGCCGATCCACGAATGGCACTCCCTGTCATACAGGTTGCATTTGTGGATGGTCTCCATGCTGCTGGGTCTGTGGGGCTCTTCCTGTGTCCTTTTTTGATCCACTCCGGCAGCCAGTTTTCACCCAGCCTTAAAAAAAAAACAGCTCACGAACTTCTCTGCTTCAATTGGCTCACTGCATTCAAAGCGTTGGGAGGCGGGTCCTCCTTCCTAGGTTTTCATTCATTGGCTCTTCAAGGTTTCAGAAACCCAATTCAAGGCTCTTATTAGTTGAATGAGAGGTCAATCAGATGAACTAATCTGTTCGCGGCTGTGTTTGCAGCTTTTTTTTTTCAGTGGCGCTTGGAGGCCACACCACCAACACCACCACCATCAATATCCTTATCATGCGTCATGCGCACGAGGGCGCACGAGTGCACTCTCGTGCGCCCTTGTGCGCCCTAGGACGCAGAGACTTGCCCGCCCACGGAACAACGGAGTGCAAGAGGTTAAAGGTAAAGGCTATAAGACCATCTCCAAGCAGCTTGATGTTCCTGTGACTACAGTTGCACATATTATTCAGAAATTTAAGATCCACGGGACTGTAGCCAACCTCCCTGGATGTGGCCACAGGAGGAGACGGATAATACGAATGGTAACAAAAGAGCCCAGAACAACCTCTAAACACATTCATGGCGAACTCCAAGGTCAAGGTAGATTAGTGTCAGATCGCACCATCCATCATTGTTTGAGCCAAAGTGGACTTCATGGGAGATGACCAAAGAGGACACCACTGTTGAAAAGAAATCATCAAAAAGCCAGACTGGAATTTGCCAAACTGCATGTTGACAAACCACAAAGCTTCTGGGAGAATGTCCTATGGACAGATGAGACAAAACTGCAACTTTTTGGCAAGGCACATCAGCTCTATGTTCACAGACGGAAAAATGAAGCATACCAAGAAAAGAACACTGACCCTACTGTGAAACATGGAGGAGGTTCTGTTATGTTCTGGGGCTGCTTTGCTGCATCTGGCACTGGGTGTCTTGAATCTGTGCAGGGTACAATGAAATCTCAAGACTATCAAGGTATTCTAGAGAGAAATGTGCTGCCCAGTGTCAGACAGCTTGGTCTCAGTTGCAGGTCATGGGTCTTGCAACAGGATAATGACCCAGAACACACAGCTAAAAACACCCAAGAATGGCTAAGAGCAAAACATTGGCCTATTCTAAAGTGGCCTTCTATGAGCCCTGATCTAAATCCTATTGAACATCTGTGGAAGAAGCTGAAACATGCCATCTGGAGAAGTCACCCTTTAAACCTGAGACAACTGGAGCAGTTTGCTCATGAGGAGTGGGCCAAAATACCTGCCGAGAGGTGCAGAAGTCTCAGTGACAGTTACAGAAATTGTTTGATTGCAGTGATTGCCTCAAAAGGTTGTGCAACAAAATATTAAGTTAAGGGTACCATCATTTTTGTCCAGGCCTGTTTCATGAGTTTGTTTTTTAAAGTAATTCTGTTGAACCACAATTCAAAAGCATTGTCTGATTTTTATTGTTTAATTTTCGTAGAATTTTTATTTATTACCACTTTTTTCAGATTCAAGTTACTTCTGTGACCATTGTGGGTTTTTCTTTCATTAACAGAGGGGTACCAACAATTTTGTCCACGTCTGTATGTAAAACTACTTTTTGTTTTTTTATCTTTGTACTTTTGCAACCGGAATTTTGAGTAATTTCCAGACATATACCGCATCTTAGTACTTTTAGACAATTTTACAATTTACATTTGTCCATATTCAAATTATTTTTTGAAATTCCTAGAAGTTTTTCCAGTAAACCAAATTCAAAGATCTCTACTTAGTAATAGATAGCGTTTACATGCTAGTGTGTATGGACATCAAAACCTTTAGCCCAGAATTTAAGTTAAGTGTTGCCAAGGGGACGCAGCTGCCATAGATGTGTACCAATGCTGACCGATACTCACCATTGCTACAAAGGGGGGATTATGTAGCATTAGCTTCTCCTCAGGCTAATTCAGGAAATCACTCTTCTTCATCTTAAAGAAACTCTCACTCAACTCTGGTCAAGAATTGCTGTGTTTCTTCATCAGGACCCCAGTGTAAACAATTTCCCTTTTGTAGAGAAACCTGATAAGGGCTTGTTTTTAAAGGCTTAAGTGGACTATAAACTTCTGGAGTCAAACCCCAACTAGCCAGTTCATGCTGATGGCATCCCTTCATACCAGGAACTGATACTCTTAAAAAGTCAAAAACTTCCTAATTTTAATTCCTTAACTGTCAGGTTATGCTGATAAACTCTTGGAGCCTTTCCAGGAGCCCCATAAAACTCTGTAGGCTGGCCCTGCTCACTTTCCAAGACCTAAACATTATCTACAGCTCAACAGTACCTCCTAGTGGACATCTACAGAATATGTTTCATTACTTGTGCAATCTGGAACTGATAATTCAACTTTATTTATTTATATAGCGCCATTTCACAACAACAGTCATCTCATAGCACTATCAACTGAAGGGAGAACCCCCACAGTTGCAGAAAGACCCCAGCAATCAGGCGATCCCCTGTGAGCAAGCACTAGGCGACGGTGGAGAGGAAAAACTCCAATGTTCAATCAATTCTGATTGAACATTAAACTCTTCTTCCAGATCTCATTTCTCAGGATTCTAAGGACACTGTGAAGATAATCGCCAATAACAGTTTGCGATAATTCATTAATCCTTGATTTAAATGAGTACATGTCTTAGGAATGGTTTTATTTTTTTCATGAATGCTATTCAAATGCATGTTAAAATTATTAGTAATAGTATAAATGTATGGTCACTGAATATTAACCTTGAGTCACTTAATTTAGTTAGATTTTAAATTGAATATAAAATGAATTTCACAGGAACTGAATGAACATTTTCTGAAACTTATGTCAGCTATTTCTGACCAGTCCCCCAGGCTGTTTCTCTGTTGGATAACGCCCTTGCATTTGATTGGCTGTTCACAGACAAAGAACTGTTCCCTCATTGGACAAAAGCCCATTCAAACTCCTCTTTATGGAAGATAATTGATCCGTCTTTCTGCCAGTCACACTTTTATGATATCAGAAACGCAACCCTTTAAAAACAGAGAGGGAGCCGCTCTAGGCAGTCTTTGAGTTGTCTTTAGGTTGTTTTTCAGTTGTCTTTAAGTTTTCTTTGTTTAAGTTGTTCTGTGAGTTTTAAGAAGTCTTTTGTGTGTCTGAACCTTGTCAAGTCCTGCGCTAGATTTCTTAAATTGTCTTTTGATAAGCTTTTGTCTGTTTTCTGGTTAACGGAGGAGAAACCATCCTTTTTTTTCTAGGAGTTCACCTATAAAAAGAGACTGAAATCTTTTTTTTTTTTCTTCACCTCAGAAACCATGCTTATTCTACTGAATGTTTTTTTCTTGGACCTTTTTAATTTCCCTGCCTTTAAAGTGGACTGATAGAGATTTTTGGACTTTCTTTCTCTGCCTCACCCACATCTGACCACGTTAAGAAACCAGGAGTTGGTGGATGAAACTGACTAAAACATTTTTCCTTCAGCCTTTGGGTTTGTCCTGCAGGCCAGGGACATATTAAATTTCAGACTGGTTGCCAAAGGATGTCACACCTGGCCCAGGGCTTAGCCGCTAACTCCACTGGCTACACTCTCGCACCCCCCGGTTGAGTCCTTTCTTCCGAACGCTGTCTGGAAGAGCTGCTGAGCCTTCCCAAACAATACTAAATATCAATTATAATTGAAGATAACCAATATTTCATGGTACAATTAGTCCCTCAGCCATAGGACAAAGCTATAAACTGAAGGAAAATTCTTATTAATTTTTAAGTAACCTCCAGTCATTTTTGTAGATTAATTCAGAAGTTCCTTTTCAGATAATCAGCTTATGTAATTTTTCACCATAAAGTTGCGTTCTGATTTTGTTAGATACATCAGCCTTCCATTGCACTACAGTTGAAACATAAAATCTGGTTTCCTATTGGTTCCACAAAGGTTTAACTATAGATTGTATGCTCAGGAATCCATTAACAGTTGATGTGATATCAAGCATCTGTTTTTCATTTGAATCTGTTTATCCATCATTTGAATGCCATGTCATGTAACCTGAATGAGTTTCATTTAATAAACTTGTAAACGAGAGAATTTGAAGCGTTTTCCTTTGCATATATGCTTTCCTGGGTCACGGCAGTAAAAGAACTCACTAAATTTTGACACTGAATTCATTAAGTAATTGAAGGTATGGAAATTAATTAACTGAAATTAATTAACAATTGGTTCTTTTAGAACTGGTGTCCCCTTTTTACGAGTGCTTTTCTATTTTATTTAGTGAGTGTCGGGGTGACTGTTTAACTCTGTCCCCTCGCACACCCACTATTAAATAAAATAAATAATTCCTGTACCTTATTACACTATATTTTATTTAATATTGTTACATGGTACTTATACAGTATACTGTATATCATCAGAGGTGGGTATAGTAGCCAGAAATTCTACTCATGTAAAAGCAGTACTATGAAATTAATAATTAAAAGTAGACAACAGGGTACAAAGCACACTCACTTGAAAATTTGAGTAATGACTTCAGTCTTGAATGTTTGAGGTTTTTGTCCAAAATTTATAACAATTTAATTATAGTTTTTGACTTTTCTCTGTAGATTTTTCTAAATTTGAAACCATTTTCCTCCAATTTTTAATTTTCTCATAACATTTGCTTTTTTTTTTACATTTGAGACTTTTTTATAAATTTGTGGATTATTTTATGGCTAATTTATGTCTATTTTTTAAAATTACTGTTTTTGAAATAAATTTGAAACAGACTGTGGAATTTTTTTTTTTTTTTTTTACTTTTTCCTTGTAACAATTTACATTTTGACCATAATCTTTCTGAGCCAGAACAAAATAATTTAACTCTGATTTAAAAGAAAAAAAATACTAAAATTGTATTTAATGAAATAAATAAACATAAATGACCAAAGATACAATTATTTCTGTTAAATTATTTCTGCATATTTATAGTTTTTTTTTAGAAATCTCAACAACCACACAGCAGGAAAAACCTCCTTTATTTTGAAATCCAAATGTTTGCACGTTTAGTTTATCTGAAGGCTGTTGCTGGATTAAAGTCATTGACCATGAATTTCAGTCATCTTAACTTGCCAGGTACATAATAATGATCATCCATCCATCCATCTTCTACTGCTTTTCCGGAGGTCCAGGTCGTGGAGGCAGCAGTTCAAGCACAGAAGCCCAGACTTCCTCTACCCAGCCACCTGCTCCAGCTCTTCAGAGAGGATACCAAGGCATTCCCAGACCAGCTGGGAGACAAAGTCTGTCCAGGAGTCTTGGGTCTGCCCCGGGGTCTCCTCCCAGAAGGACGTGCCCAAAACACCTCAAGTGGGAGGCATCCAGGAGGCATCCTGATCAGATGCCCATATCCGGGTAAAGGATAAAGGGCTGGCCTGATGTGCCACAGCCAGGATGAAAACCACATTGCTCCTCTTGAGTCCGAGGTTTGACCAACAGTTGGACTCTCCTCTCCAGTACCTTGCCATATACCTTCCCAGGGAGGCTGAGGAGTGTGATCCCTCTGAAGTTGGAGCACACCCTGTGGTCCCCTTTTTTGAAGAGATGAGCCACCACCCCAGTTTGCCATGCCAAAGACACTGCCCCCGACCTCCACGCAATGTTGCAGAGGCGTGTCAACCATGACAGCCCTGCAGATTCCAGGGCCTTGAGGTACTCAGGGCAAATGGAATGGGCTGCATGTGGGCTGCACGGTGGCGCAGTGGTTTAGCACTGTGGCAGCACAGTTTTACCCTCGGCCGGGGGATCGCGGGGATCATGAGATCGTGGGTTCAATCCCAGCCCCCGACCAACAGTGAGCTGTGTGGAGTTTGCATGTTCTCCCCGTGTTGTGTGGGTTTACTCCGGGATTTCTCCGGTTTCCTCCCGCATACCAAAAACATGTAGGTTTAGGGTGCTCGCGCACGCAGCGACCAGCAGCCGGTGGCTTGTCACCAGACTGCAAACCAAATCTGCCTACGGGTACAAATAAGTAACAAAAAAAAAAAAAAAAAAATCTCATCCACCCCCGAGGCCTGGCCACCAAAGAGATTTTTTAACCACCTTGGGGACCTCAGCCCCTGTGATAGGCGAGTCGTCCCACTCATCCACAAGCTCTGCTTCTTCTGTGGAAAGCGTGTCAGTGGGATTGAGGAGATATTCCTTCCACAGCCCAACAATATCCCCAGTCGAAGTTAGCAATGCCCCATTCACACCATACACAGCTTGGACAGGGAGCTACTTCCCTGTCCTGAGCCGCCAGACAGTTCTCCAGAATCTCTTCGAGACCAAATGAAAGTCTTGTTCCATGGCCTCACCGAACTCCTCCCAAACCAGAGTTTTTGCTTCAGCAACCACCCGAGCTGCACTCCGCTTGGCCTGCCGGTACACCTCAGCTGCTTCGGGAGTCCCACAAGCTAACCAAGCTTGATAGCTTGAAATGAAAGCCAGATCCAAGATGGCAGCATGTGTATTGTCTGCTCAGTGTCTCTCTGGATTAAGTTGTTTTTAATGGATTGTATTGCATTTAAATCTCTTTTTATAAGTTGCAGTTGATATATTGAAATCCCTTTATATGTTTTAAGTAAACTGTGGACTTTTAATGAGTTTAATGACTTTTAACAAGTTTAAAGAATACTGCTATCACCTTTGAGTGTGGCTAACAGGTCTGGGCCTGTGCCCAGGATGAGTTGGTTGGCTGGGCTTGTGGCATTCCCCTGGAGAGGTGGCTGGGAGACCTGTGCTCCTCCTGGGGGCTGAACTGGCTAGCTTAGGCCTGCAACACCTCCCTGGAGACTGGGCTGGGAGGCTGATACTTCTCCTGGAGCTGAGCTTACTAGCTTGAGCCTGCAATATCCCCCTGGAGACTGGACTGGGTGGCCAATACCCCTCCTGGAACTGAGCTAACTAGCTTGGGCCTGCAACACCTCTCTGGAGACTGGGCTGGGAGACCTACATCTCTCCTGGAGCTGAGCTAACTAGCTTGGGTCTGCATCATCTCCCTGGATACTGGGCTGAAAAGCCTGTATTCCTCCTGGAGCTGAGCTAGCCAGCTTGGGTCTGCAACATCTCCCTGGATACTGGGCTGGAAGGCTTATATTCCCCCTGGAGTTGAGTTAACTAGCTTGGGCTTGCAACATCCCCCTGGAGACTGGGCTGGGAGGCCTACATCTCTCCTGGAGCTGAGCTTACTAGCTTGGGCCTGTAATATTTTCCTGGATATTGGGTTGGAACACCTATATTACTCCTGGAGCTGAGATATCTAGCTTGGGCCTGCAACATCTCCTTGCAGTATTTGTAAGAACTTTTAAGCTGCTGATGTGCAGAAAGTGGAGGACAATGGCAGTTTTTATTACTTTAATATGCTTGTTGGCAGCCTGGAACACGAGATCAAATAATGTTCCCTGGGTGAGTACCCATGCCAATGTGTTGTGTTTTTGGGACACTTACTATAGTGGCACTGATTTTAATGTTGTTTATGAGCAATCGCAGACTCATTTGGTCTGGGTCATAGATTCCTGGACAGAGGTACCAAGGGAATTACTTAAACTTCAAAATGTTCTTACTTTATATGACCTCACACTTTTGCTCAATGAAAAGAATCGCCTGGCTTCAATATACAAAAATTCTGCTTCAAAATGTGATGTGAAGCAAAGATTGATGATTGTCCTATTTTTATTATTATCTGGAAATGTGCAACCAAACCCTGGACCTGATCTGCAATGTATCCAGACTCCTGTTGATTTTAAATCAATGTCTGGTCTCAAAATTATTCATCTTAATGTGTGCAGTTTACTTCCTAAAATGGACATGGTCAAAATTTGGATTAGATCAACTGATCCGGATGTTGTGATCATCTCTGAAACGTGGCTGACAAAAGCTGTCACAGATGATGATATTAGTATAAATGGATACAATGTCTTCTGTACTGACAGGCCTAAAAAAGGTGGTGGTGTAGCCGCCTATGTTAAATCAAGATTTGATGCTTCAATTGTCTTGTCTAAGTCCATTTCTAAGCAGATGGAGTTTCTGGCCTTGAATATGGAAATAGCCAAATCCCTTTCCATAACTGTTGTTGGTTGTTATAGACCTCCATCTGCCACCAAGGAGGCATTATCATCCTTAAAGCATCTTTTGTCCAAATTAAACTACAATGAGCTTTTAATGACAGGAGACTTCAATTGGGATTGGTTAAACGTAGCTTCTGAAGAATTTAAATCTTTCTGTGACTCTGTAAATTTTAGCCAGTTGATTAACTATCCAACTAGGCCAAATATTAAAAGTCCTGAAAAGTCCACTTTGATTGACTTAATTTTAACAAATGCTCCACATAAATTTTCATCTGTGGGTGTTTTCTGCAATGATTTGAGTGATCATTGTGTTGTTGCAATGTGCAGAGATACAAAAATCCCCAAATATAAATCGCGCATTATTTTCAAGCGGAATTTGAAGAAATTTAATGAACAAGCTTATCATCATGATTTGTCCTTGGTTAACTGGGAACATATAGGCCTGTTGCCAGAAGTTGAGTTAGTGTGGACTTTCTTTAAAAAAAAACTTTGAGAAAATTGTAAATAAACATGCTCCTAGAGGGAAATTCAGAGTAAAGGGGCGTGAAAACCCCTGGTTCTCTCCAGAACTGTCTGATGCCATTTATCAGCATAATGTGGCTTGGGCCAAAGCCAGGAAAACTGATACTGCCAGTGATTGGTCTATTTTTAGACAACTGAGAAATAAATGCACTTTTTTTATTAAAAAGGCTAAATCTGAATATTATTTATCTGTCATAACTGAGAGTCTTAATAATCCACAGAAATTTTGGAAAGTGATCATAGGTTTATCTGTGAATGAAAACTCTCATGTTCTTCCTACTTTTGTTTTAAATGGCTCAGTCCCAGTTTATGATAGAACTGAGGTTTTAAATTGCTTCAATAAGCATTTTGGGTCATCTGGTTTTCTGTTTAACTCTACAGGAGCTACATCTCTGCCTCACTGTACTAATTCCCAAATGTTTTTTGGAGAACCTTTTAGACTTGTAACTTTTACTGTACAGCAAGTTCATAAGGCTCTCAAAACTTTGAATCACAGAAAACCTCCTGGACCAGACTTGATAGAGCATTACTTTTTGAAAATGGCTGCCGATTTTATTGCACAGCCTCTTACAGTACTTTTTAATTTATCAATTGAAAACAAAGAGATTCCTGTAGTATGGAAGTCAGCTTTTGTGGTTCCTCTCTTAAAAGGAGGTGACCCAGCAGTTTTAACTAACTACAGACCAATATCAAATCTGTGTGTTTTGTCCAAGATTCTTGAATCTCTCGTGTGTGATCAACTTAAAGAGTTTTTATACTCAAATGAACTTCTTTCAAAACTGCAATCGGGCTTTAGAAAAAAGCACAGCACTATTACTGCTGCTACAAAAGTGGTCAATGATATACTTGTTGCTCTTGATAAAAAGCAGTACTGTGCTGCACTTTTCATTGATCTGTCAAAGGCTTTTGATACTGAGGACCACACAGTTTTAAAGCAAAGACTCATCAGTTTTGGTCTGTCGGACCATGTAGTCTCCTGGTTTGCAAATTATTTGAGTGACAGGACCCAATGTATTAAATATAATGGTTTGTGTTCTAAAATTGTCAGTGTCCACAAGGGGGTGCCACAGGGTTCTGTATTAGGACCCCTCCTATTCATTATGTACATTAATGATCTAGGACAAAATGTGTCTGATGCTAGTTTGCATTTTTATGCCGATGACACAATTATTTACTGCTTTGGCTCTTCCCCTGCTAATGCTGTTGCTTCTCTGCAGAAAGCTTTTAATGTGGTGCAGCACACACTTCTGCAGCTAAAACTAGTCCTTAATGCTGACAAAACTAAATTGATGTGGTTTTCAAATTTTAGGAACAGTCCACAAATTTTTCCCACAGTGTCCACTTTTGAGGGAAATGAAATTGAGGTGGTTCACTCGTACAAGTATCTTGGTATCTTGCTTGATGACGCTCTGACTTTTAAGCCCCATGTTGAAAATCTTATGAAGAAACTTAAACTGAAACTGGGTTTTTTATTTCAAAATAAATGTTTTTCTTTTGAGATTAAAAAGCATCTTGTTACTGCAACTTTTTTTTTATCTATTTTAGATTATGGAGACCTCTTGTATATGAACGCTTCAGCTCAGTGTCTGAGCAAGATTGACTCTGTATATCATGCTGTTTTGAGGTTTGTTACAAACTGTAGAGCCTTGACCCATCACTGTGAACTGTATTCTAGAGTGGGATGGCCCTCTTTGTCCACCAGGAGGTTGACTCACTGGTACATTTTTATTTACAAGGCCATGCTTGGACTGTTGCCCCCTTACATTTGTAATTTGATCACACTGAGAAGTGTTGATTCTTATGGTTTGCGTTCTAATGATCATTTGTTGCTTTCTGTTCCATTTGCCCGTACTGAGCTGGGAAAAAGAGCTTTCATGTTCTCAGCCCCCTCTACATGGAACATGTCGCAAAAAGACTGGAAACTAACGGAACTTGTTTCATTGAATGATTTTAAATCCAGATTGAGAACACTTGAGACGGACTCACTAATTTGTAACTGTTTTATATGATTTGTATGTTATTGTAAGTGTATTTGTGATTTTTTTTTGCTGCTTCTTGGCCAGGACTCCCTTGAAAAAGATGTTTTTAATCTCAGCAGGTTTTTTTCCTGGTTAAATAAAGGTAAATAAATAGGACTCCTCCCCCCTCACCACTGGTGTCTACCACTGGTTCTGGGGTTGCCACCACAAGATACCCTGACGACCTTGTGGCCACTGCTCTGGGCACCTGATTCAACAATGGAGGTGGAGAGCATGACCCATTCAGACTCCATGTCTCCAGACTCACTTGGAATGTTGTTGACATTCTTCCGGAGGTTGGAGTTGAGGACCTCCTGGACAGGGGCCTCAGCCAGACATTCCCAGCACAACCTCACTATACGTTTGGGTCTACCAGGTCTGAATGGTATCCTCCACTGACATCAGATCCAACTCACCACCAGGTGGTGATCAGTTGACAGCTCTGCACCTCTCTTTACCCGAATGTCCAAGACATACGGTCGCAGGTCTGATGACACGATAACAAAATCGATCATCGACCTGCAACCTAGGGTTTCCTGGTGCCAGGTGCACATATGGACACCCTTATGCTTGAAAATGGTGTTCGTTATGGACAAACTGTGGTTAGCACCGAAGTCCAATAACTGAACACCACTCGGGTTCAGATAGGGCAGGCCGTTCCTCCAAATCACCCCCTCCAGGTTTCACTGCCGTTGCCCATGTGGGCACTGAAGTCCCCCAGTAGGACATTGGAGTCTCCAAGAGGAGCACTCTCCAGCACCCCAGTCAGAGACTCCAAAAAGGGTGGGTAACTCGAAGACACAGGAAAACAACCCTTTCGTCCACCGGGGAAAACTCCAGTATAGAAGCAGCAAGGTGGGAAACACAAGAATACCCACCCCTGCTCTTCGCCTCTCGTCTGGGGCAACTACAGAGTAGGCCAAACTTCAGCCCCTCTCCAGGAGACTGGTTCCGGAAGCGGGGTTGTGTGTTGAGGTGAGGCTGACTATATCTAACCAGTATCTCTCAACCTCATGCACCAGCTCAGGCTCCTTCCCCACCAGAGAGGTGACAGTTCACGTCCCAAAAGCCAGTTTAGGAAGCTTGGGGTCAGACCACCAATGTCTCTGCCTTTGACCGCCACCTGATCCACATAGCACCGGACCCCCATGGTCCCTCCTGCAGGTGAATAGCCCACTGGAGGGCAGATCCATGTAACTCCTTCGGGCTTAGCCCAGCCATGTCCCATGGGCGGAAACCCGGCCACCAGACGCTAACCATCGAGCCCCTCCCTCAGGGCTGGTTCCAGGGTGGGGCCCCGGTAACTCCATACCGGGGCAGTCCACTGAATCTTTGTTCTAACATTCATCATGAGAGTCTGTTGGATCATTCTTAGTCTGGCCCATCACCCAGGACCAGTTTGTCTTGGGTGACCCTACCAGTGGCAAATTGCCCCGGACAACATAGCTCCTGGGATGACTAGGGCACGCAAATGCCCCACCATGATAAGGTGACGCTCTATGAGGGGATAATAATAATTAACATAAATTTGTTAATTCATATTGTAGTGGAGGGTGAAGTAAATCCTCACCATTTAAGTCACTCTTGTCTTTCCCTGCATATGAAGCCTAATCACACCTGTTAACTACGCATCTCCTCATTATTGTTCCAGTTACCAGTGGGATAAAACCACCATAAATGCCTCCACTGCTTACATACCTCTTCTGATGTTTTTCCACATTTAAAGTACTTTAATAAGCTCATAATAAGCTCATGCTTCTCTCGGACAGTGACTTTAGAGCAGGGGTCCTCAAATGTTTTTTTTCTAGTGGGTCAGTGGTCCGGAGCAGTGCTAACATGATGCATCAGCAAATATTTAATTTTGATGTTGGGAGAGACAATAAACAGAATATTTTCTTCTGAGTAAATATTAATTGGACACTACAAGCCAAGTGTACCCAAATGTTTTTACACAAGGCCCACATTTATTTAACATAAACCTGACCAGATTACAATAGAGGTGCATTTCAATAAATTGGAATATTGTGAAAATGTTTACTTTTTTATAGTACAATTCAAAAGGAAACTTACATTTAATATTAATTACATGAACATGGAAATATTTCAAGCCATTTTTGATTTAATTTTAATGATTATATTTTTTTATTAAATTATGATATTCTAATTTAATGAGTTGCACCTATAAAACAACATAAATAGTCCACTCACCTCATTCAGAAATGCACATAAAAGGCGGTGCTGAAGAGGATCTTGGGTAGTTCACAAGTTTCATAATAGTTTCCATCACTTCTGAATATTGTTTTCCAAGACTGGTACACAGCACTGTCTGGTGAATGATGCAGTGATATGACAGCAGGTCTGGATGGTGTTTTTTCATGTGCTGGAAAGCTCCCTTCTCTCCCATTCATGGCTGGAGTGCCATCAGTTGCAACTGACACCACCATTTTGACGTAATTTTTTTTTTCTTTCAGCATCTGCATGATACCTTCATAAATATTCTCACCTCTTTTGTAACTATGGAGGGGTTTGATACCTAAAATGTCTTCACAAAATTCTCCCTTTGCTTCACTGTAATATCTGACAAAGACACATAACTGTGCATTGTCTGTACAGTCTGTTGATTTGTTCACAGCTATTGAAAAGCACTGTGCATTCTTAATATCACCAGTTAGCTGGTTTGCAAGACCCATGCCTCTCTGAGTGAGGCCTCAGCTGCTCTTTCTTGCTGGGTCATAGATCTGACAGTCTGGAGCTTAATCTGAAGATTTATGCTGACCAGGTTTGTCTGACCTCACCTCAGTATTCAACAAACGTGTCGCTGCAAATCAGGCACATTGGTTTTATGCTGGACTCTGGCAGAATGAATGCATATTTTTGTCCATTCGTCTGAATTCTTTGTTTTTCTGGTCACCCTTCTTTCCTTTTTTTTTTTTTTGCCAGCGCCAACTTTAAAAGTGACATGCCATTTGGCATCAGCTACATCTCGGCAGCAGTTACAGAACATTACTGCATGTAATTGCACCAGTGTTGATGGGCTCACATACGCAAGAAACGGGCACATTTACATGCGAGCAATGAGTGTCACACATGAGTGATGGCAGCTCTGCAAGACGGGGGCCAACTCCACGCAGGTCTCAGAAGGCTGGTAGTAGCATTCAGCACCCCTGCTGTTTGGAAGTGTGCTGAATGCGTGCTCACACGCATGGACATGCGCGCTTTTTGCAACGGTGTCACACAACACAACACTTAGGCAGCGTAGCAAAGTTGGTAAGAAACGCACATAATGTGACACACGTTCGGGTCCAGACTGACTTGTAATTGGGTCCACCGATTTGAGGAGCCCTGCGCTAGAGAGACACTGCCTGCTGACTGGAACAGACGCAAGCTGCATGCTTCTGAACTCCCCGCGGATGATGGTCAAGCACGTTGTTCGAGTGTGCACTTGGGGAACGTCATTTCTACATATTTTTTTCTTAAATTCATATTTCCTTAGCGTGGCGGTAAAAAAAAAAAAACTAAACAAGGATGGTGGCCCGCCACGCAGAAATGTTACCAGAGGAAACCCTGCATTAATTACTAACAGTAATTTACTACCAAACCCAGCCACAAGAGGTGCACAAGCTAGTGTACTCCTTGTGTCAGTCCCAAGCCCGAGTAAATGGGGACGGCTGTGTCAGGAAGGGCATCCAATGTAAAACCTTTGCCAAATAAACATGCAGATCATGATGAATGAGACTTTCATACCAGATCAGTCGAGGCCTGGCTTAACAATGACCGCCACTGGTGCTGTTAACCAACAGGGTGCTGGTGGAAATTGGGCTACTGTTGGTTGTAGCAGATTTATGGGTTTATAGGTGTTTTATTGTTGGTTCAAGTATTAAGGTAAATATGAATGTGAGTAGGGATGAAAATTTCCATTCATTACACAAACGTGCTTGTTGGGACAGCTCTTGTCTTCTTATAATCAAGAAGATGGACATGAAATCAAACAATAACTCCCATATGTCTTTCAGTAGTTTAATAAGAAATGTCAGAATAGGTTAACATATTCAGATGACTTGAGACAGAGAATTCAACAAGTATGAGCATCACATGTGAATCAAACATTTGTGGAACCAAATAAACCATAGTTTAACTTGGCAATATACTGGAAATTGGAAACCCATAAAATAACATTGGTTAAGACAAGTGGATGCAATTTTATGAAGAAAATGATGAGTACACTATTTATAAAAAGGAAAACTGCTGTTACTCAGAAAAGGAACGCAGATTAATGAAAAGACAAAATGCAGTTTGAAATTCTGACAGGAGTTTGCATGAAATTAAGTTCAAAGAACTTACACCAAGAATATTCTGAAGAATTAAGTTTAAATTGAACAACAGACCATCAGCCACAGAGTCAGATCACATCCCTGTTGGCAGCAGGGCCCCCACGTTCAAACCTTGATTCAGCTGGATGTCTGTGGATTCTGTTGATGGAGAGGCTGATAGACAAGTTCTCCCACAAGGCCATGCTCCTGAGATCACAATCATCTGTTCTTCAGCAAGCTAGGCGAGGTCTCCTCTTATGCACTGAAAAAGGAATTTGGCCAGGTTGCCAAGTTCCTGATAATATTTGTTTATTGTACAAAGTCAAATCAGAAAATCAAACAGACAAAATCACATCACAGATCTATTTCTTCTGCTGTATTGTGGCTTGAATGAGTTGGTTTAAGCTTAGTAAAAATCAAACAAAATCTTATATGGTAATTTAAAGAAAAGGATTAAAAAAAGAAAAAAATAACTTTCAAGAAAAGAAAGTCAATTTTCACAGAGCATGGGAGTCTCTGGGCCTACTTAAAAAAAAAAGAAAAGAAAAGATTGAGGGATCAGAAATTCTGCTCCTTACAGGTTGACTACACCCCAAAAATTGAGAGACAAAGGAAATTTTCTCAGGTGTGGTACAATCTCACTGAATTTCATGAAAACTGAGCTGGACTAATTACATGGAGCTTCTTGTTCAACACAAGTCATAAACCAGACCAAAAAAGGAAATGCAGTGAAGCCTGGAACTCTATCGGTCAGTCAAAGTCCAGCTGTGGTCTCCCAGAGAGAGGAGAGAAATTTGAGATGAGAGAAACTTGATATTGAAAGTGAGATCCTCCTGAAACACATATGTTTGCTATGAAAGCAAAAATCCCTTAAACTTTAGTGACTAAGCTATTCTACTAAATAATAATGGAACCAACCATGTCTACATTGTAAATGTGATTAATTTCTTTATGGAGGCATGCAAAAGTTAATTTCTTCCTGAAAATAAGCAACACATATCAAATAATTTCAATAAAAGCATTTCAAACCACAATTGTCCTTTCCAGAGTTCAGCCATGTCTTCAGTAGCAGATACTGTCTTGAGAGAAAGAATATGAATTAATTCATTGTCCCCAATTCAGAAATACCAGCAGAAGAGATATATATAGAGAGAAATTAAATATTCTTGAGTCGTCCACCAGATGGCATGATAAAATTGTCTGGTTGTTTAATGAAGAATCTTGACTTCCCAGCCTGGAATATATTACCCATAACTCTGTCATTTTGGCGCATTCCTTTGCCAAATAGAGAAAAGGGAGAATGACTTAGTCCTGGAGAAAGGATTAACTTCCACTTTATGGTCGATGGGTTGTGTTACAGCTCTGGTGCTTGGGTGAGAAAAGCAGTTCATGACCAGACTTTTGAGTTGAAACCATTTTCTTCAGCAAAAAATGATTTTATAAATTGGAACCCATGGTCAACGCTATATAGTTAAAGATCGAGAAGGAGGAGAGGGGGAAGATGTGTTAGGAGGGAGAGAGAAAAGGAAAGGTAGAAGTGTGGATGTGAGAGTAGGGACATTAAATGTAGGGACTATGACTGGTAAGAGTTGGCTAATATGATGGAGAGAAGGAAGGTAGATATACTGTATTTTCAAGTAACCTGGTGGAAGGGAAATCAGGCTAGGAGCATTGGAAGTGTATTTAAACAGTTCTACCATGGTGTAGATAGGAAGAGAAATGGAGTAGGTGCAATCTTGAAGGAAGAGTATGTGAAGAGTGTTCAGGTGTTAGGATTCTTGTTGCTCTGTGCTTCTATCAGTCTCTCTCACGCTCCTCTAATTAGGCACCACTCCCTGCAGCTGATTACTCTGTCTGTGGCTAATTAAGGGGATCCTTTATATTGGGAACTCTCCCTCCACTCTGCCTGGTGTTGTCTGATAACCTGCGTGTTGGCATTGACCTAAGCCACACTGTATGCTTTCTCATAATTGCTATTCTGTGCTTTGATCTCTGCCTGCCTAGATTCCTGAGCGTTGCCCACTGGATTGGATTGGTCTGCCTGTTGCCATCTTGTCTTTGACCCTTGCTCGTCCAGGACAACAAATTAGCCTTTTGGACCACTACCTTTGCTTGGATTGTGCCACTCTCCTCCCACGTGAGTCCACTCACCTCTTTCCCCAGGCCTGGCCAGCCTGCCACGGTGCTCTCACCTCTGCTGGAGGAGCCCCCCCCCCCAAAAAAAAGAGACACGCCTGGCCCCTTGCCCCTCTTCTCTGAAAGGACTTCCATGCTGTAATCCTCTGGAGAAGCCGTAAGAGTTATTGTTCCTTCAGTTTCCCAACTTCTTGCTGAACTCCCAAATATTGCCTGAGCTCACCTTACGTTTTCACTCTCTCCCCTCCAGGGTTCCCAGATTCCCCACCACATTTACTCACTTAAATAAATCATTGTTTAAAACTGCTAGTTGGTCTCATCCGTGTCTGCTCCTGGGTCTGAGAGGGTGTAACCATGTCACAGCAGGTAAAGAGGTAGTCAGACAAAATAAAGAGTTGGAAGCTAGAAGTCAATGGTGTGATGTTGAATGTTGTCAGTGTGTATGCCCTGCACATTTGATGCCAGGTAGAAGAGAAAGAGGAATTCTGGAGTAAGCTAGATGAAGTGGTAGAAAGTTTTCCCAGGGGAAAGACAGCAGTGATTGCAGCAGACTTTAATAGGCATGTAAAGTAGGTGAAAGGAACAGAGGTGGTGAGGAGGTGCTTGGTAGGTACGGTTTTAAAGAGAGAAATGTGGAAGGACGGATGGTTGTGGATTTTGCTGATAGGGTGGAAATTGCTGTGGTGAACACATACTTTAAAAAGTGAGAGGAACATAATGTGACTTACAAGAGTGGGTGAAGGTGCACACATGTGGACTACATCTTATGTAGAAGGAGAAATCTGAAAGAGACAGGAGACTGCAATGTGGTGGCAGGGGAGAATGTAGCGAGACAGCATCGGATGGTAGTCTGTAGAATGACTTTGGAAAGCAAGAAGAGGAAGAGAGTGAAGGCAGTCACACAGAGTTCAGTCACACAGAGTTCAGGAGGGAGTTGATACAGGCTCTGTATGGTAGGGAAGAATTACCAGATGACTGGGAAAGTGCATCAGAAATATTAAGGAAAATGGGTAGAAAGGAATTTGATGTATCCAGTGGACAGAGGAAGGAAGACAATGAGACTTGATGGTGGAATGAAGAGGTCATCATAGCAGTCTGTCGTGGGCGACAATGACTGTTTCATTTAGGTCTGATCAGATTCCTCCACACAGCTCTGTCCTTAGTCTTCCTCTGCCAGGAACTCCTGTCTATGTCCAACTTCTTCAAGTCTCTTTTTACAGTGTCTTTAAATCTGAGCCTTGGTCTACCCTGATTGTGTTTGCCCTCACATAACTGTGAGTAGAGTAAGTGCCGAGGGGGGCACTGGTGGTCTATTCTCTCAACATATCCGAGCCATCTCAGGTTCATCTGTATTAGCGTGTCCTCCATTGATGGTAGACCAGCTTGTTTCAACACTTCTATGTTGGTTATCTAGTCTTTCCATGAGATGTTCATTATGGCTCGAAGGTGTCTCATCACGTACGCGTGGAGTTTCTTCACCTGCACTCTGTAGACAGTCCAAGTTTCAGCACCTTACAATAGAGTAGCCAGTACTGTCGCTCTATACACTTTGCATTTCACACAGCTAGACACATGTCGATTGTTCCACAGTCTCTCCCTCAATTTTCCAAACACAGCACTCGCTCTTCCCATTCTGAGAGATAGTTCATCCTCCAGCCTAGGATTCTCTGAAACAGTATTCCCTAGATATTTGAAAGTCTTGCACTTGACTAGTGGCTTTGTACCAATGCTGATGTCTTCTGGTAGTGATGTTGATAATTGGAACTTTGGTGGTTAATAAAGGCACTCTGTCTTCTTGATGTTGCTTTGGAGGCTGAATTGGCTAGGTGCTCTTCCAAATTTCTCCACTAAAGATTGCATATCTTCCACACTGTGTGCAACTAGAGCACTCTCTTCGGCAAAGAACATTTCTCTTACTACCTATATTGATGTCCTACTCTTGGCTTTAAACTGTGCCACATTGAACAAGTCTGCTTCTTTCCTTGTTTGAATGTATACTCCTTCTGAAGTGTCTTTGAAGGCCACCTCAAATATGGCTGCCAGATATAGCGAGAAGAGTGTAGGCGCCAGCACACACCATTATTTCACCCTGTTGCTTACTGAAAAGTCTTTAGATACTGAACCACTCATTGCCACGTTTGCTTGCATACCTGTATGGAGTGCCTCGATCAGGCTCACAAACTTCTCTGTACAGCCATATTTCTTGAGTACCTGCCAAAGTCCTTGTTGCGAAACAGTATTGAAGGCTTTACTGAAGTCTATGAAGACTACATAAAGCGACATGTTCTGTTCGATACACTTTTCTTGAACCTGTTTCAAGCAGAAAATCATGTCCATTGTGCTTCTTCCACTTCTAAAGCTGCACTGGGTTTCCGGTAGTACATTTGAGTTTATTCAGTAGTACACGTGAGAGAATCTTACCAACAGTGGTTAGCAGTGATATACCTCGGTAATTTCCACAATCTTTCCTATCACCTTTCTTGAACAAAGGCACAATACTTGCATCCTTTCAGTCTTGAGGTACTTTCTGGGCATCCCATATCTCTTGGATGAGCTTGTGCAGGCAGTTGGTCAGCTGAACACCACCAAATTTTCACACTTCTGCTGGAATTCCATCCCTTCCTGAAGCTTTACCATCCTGTGTTGTCCTGATAGCTGCCATTAGTTCATCAAAATTTAGTGGTTCATCCAGACTTCATACAGCTGGTCGCTGCACTAGAGCTTCTTTAGCCTCTTCAGTGAGATCTCCAGGGTTGTTTAGAAGTTGGTCAAAGTGGTCTGCAAATCTGTCCAGGATCTTGTCTTTCTCCTGCAAAACCGTTTCACCATCCATAGCCTTTAGTTGGATCAATCCTCTTGGTTTAGGGCCGTATATTTCTCTCAAACCTGTGAAGAATGCGTCCATGTCCTTCCTGTCTGCTGCAGTTTGAAGTTCCTCCACTTTTTCATCCCACCAGTTGGACTTCATCTCTCTGGTGTACTTCTGTAGCTCACTCTGAACCTTTAAGTATTTCTTCTTCTTCGACCTTGTGTTACACTATAGGTTTTCCTGCCTAGCTGCATTCCTCGCTTCTAGTAGTTTCTTCAGGTGTTCATCATGCTCATCAAACCAATCTTGATGTTTCCTCTCAGGGTGGCCTAATACATCACTTGCAGTCCGATACACTGTATCCTTCAGTGTTGCCGATTTCTCTTCTATGTCATTCTCTGAGTTGTTGCTGTCCCAGTCTTTCAAGTTTTCATCCATTTCCTGTGTAAGTTCTTCCTGCTTCTTTTGGCCTTTCAGTGCACTAGTGTTTAGCTTCCGTGGTGGCTTTGCACCCATCCTGCAGTGCTGTTTTCGTCTCCAAATCCTTAATCTAGATCTCAGCACAACATGATCAGTACCACAGTCCGTGCCTCTCATTGCTCTGGTGTCCAATACATCCTTTATGTCTCTCTGCCTTACTATGATGTAGTCTAATAAGTGCCAGTACTTGGATCTTGGGTGCATCCGTGTCTTCTTGTGTGTATCCTTGTGCTTAAATAGAGTGTTGGTTATCACAAGGTTGTACTCTGAACATAGTTCAAGTAGAAGTTCTCCATTAGCATTGCACTTGCCTACTCCATGACTGTCTAGCACTCCTTTCCACTTCTCAGTGTCCGAACCAACTCTGGCATTAAAATCTCCAACGAGTATCAGCCTGTCATCAGTCAGTACATGCCTGATAGTCTCACGTAAGTCACTGTAGAACTCTTCCTTCACCTCCTCTTTGTTGGTCATTGTTGGGGCATATACACTGATGAGTGTGGCATACATCTTCCACTGTAGTGGGAGTCTCATAGTCATTATCCTGTCACTGATTGGCACCGGTTCCTCATAAAGCATTGCTGCTATCTCCTTTCTAACTGCAAAGCCCACTCCTGCTTCTGTCCTTTCTTGAGTTGATCTCCCACTCCAAAAGAAGATGTACCCATGGTCTTCCAAGCTGTCATATCCAGGTAATCTTGTTTCACTAAATGCAGCTATGTCTACATTGTACCTGTTCATTTCCAGGGCCACAAGCGCGGTCTGTCTTTCTGGGCGCTGTGATGTTGTTCTGTCCAACAGAGTGCATACATTCCATTTTGCTACATACAAGGCTGCTGTTTTCCTCTTCTTTTGTCTTCCTGCTCCTAGCTTACTTTTCACTGCCTGTCGGAGTGTGAACAGATCAATGCGGACCTTGTAAGCCTGGGAGATGACCAAGCCGGTATGAGTTGCTTTCTGATTGACCATTTCATGAAACTGCTTGCAAAGTATTTGAGTACTGCTAGCTTTTGCTGGACTAGCAGCACATTCTTGGCAGATAAAGGTACTATCAGTGGCAAGGACAAGCCAAGACAAACTGACTCCAGTATCTGTTGCAGTGACTGACCAGATGATAGGTTTGTTTATCTCTGCTCTTTGTGTAGTGCACGTCACAATGCACCGACTGGCACAGTCCACCACATACCTTGCGACAGATGTGTTTATCTGCCAGGATGTCCAATCTCACCCTGTGTAACTGGGAGTGGTCCACCACAGACCTGCGGCAGATATTGTTTTTAGTCCTGCTAGGATGCCCTGTTTCACCCTCCATGCCCTTGGAAGGGTGGGGATGCCGGGTGGGGATGCCGGTTGAGTCGCCGACGGCCCAACCCATGAGACAGGTAGTACCAGTTTTCATGGTTATCAGGTAGCAAGCAAGCCAATGCCTGACCTGACCAAAAAAAAAAAAGGGGGGGGGGCATGTACAGTAAGTCTTAGTTAAAAGCTGCCAATTTCTGACCAAAAAAAAAAAAAAAGTCAAATTTTATGGGTAAGAAGCTGCAACTTTAGCAAAAAGACAAAAAAGGTGTAAATTTCAAACTGTTTACAACCTAAAATGCTGCAAATATAAGATTTGAGTAAAATGCTGCAAGTTTAAGCTTTTTTTTAACTGCAAATTCAAGAGTAAGAAAAGTTCTAAATTCATGATGAAAAACCTGCAAAATTATGAATAATAAAAAGCTGCAAATTTTCAAATTAGAAGCTGCACATGTCTAAGTAAAATGGCTCTAACTCTGCAGGAAAATCCTGCAAATTTATGAGAAAAATCCTCATATTTACAAAAGAGTGTTTCTAATTTACATGAAAAAGGATGTGATAAATTGGCATGTGTTGGCTATTTTTATAAATGACAGCCGTGAGGAGGAATGAGGAGGTACAGGAAAGTATTCAAAAGGAGGGGTTGACAAAGAAAAAGTGGGATAGTCAGGGAGATGAAGAAAGTAGACAGGAATATTTGGAATCTAGGCATATGGCAAAGAGAGAAGTGGCAAAGGAAAAGGAAAAGGAAAAGGCATATAGTGAGTTGTATCAGAGGCTTAACACTCAGGAAGGAGAAAAGGACTTGTATCAATTGGCTACAAAGAGAAATCGAGCTGTAAATATTAATATTTGTAAAAATTTATCATATGCTTTATTTATATCATTTTCATCATAAACTATCTTCCA
Organism: Pholidichthys leucotaenia; assembly: GCA_020510985.1. Classification (NCBI taxonomy): domain Eukaryota; kingdom Metazoa; phylum Chordata; class Actinopteri; order Cichliformes; family Pholidichthyidae; genus Pholidichthys; species Pholidichthys leucotaenia. The sequence continues at coordinate 361,984,573 of CM035836.1, read as the reverse complement.
ATCTTGTATTAATAATTCCTTTGTCAGTAAATATATAGATTCTTCGGTTCTTATTCTTTTATATTTTAATATTTTTGGTATACTTTTTCTTCCTATAATCACATTGATAGACAACAAAAATCGGCAGGTGGTCACTGATATCATTCAATAAAAGCCCACTCCTGATATTATTTTCCATAATGTTTGTGAATATGTTATCTATTAGTGTGACACTGTGTGACGTGATTCTGCTAGGTCCGGTAATTGTTGGATGTAAGCCCATACTGTACATTGTGTTGATAAATTCTTCTGTCAAACTATGTTGTTTTGAATTCATCAGATCTATATTGAAATCCCCACAGATGAACATAACTTTATGAGTTAGTTTTGCATACATTTTTTCCATCCAGTCCTTAAATAAGTCAGTGTTTGATCCAGGTGTTCTATATACACTGCTCACTACTACATTCTTCACATTGTCCAGACAGATTTCTATTGTAATACATTCAAATAAATCATCCACAGTTACTGACAGATTTTCAACAACCTTGTATTTCAAGCTCTTGTCAACATAAATTGCAACTCCTCCTTCTTTTTTCACTTTTCTATTTATATAATTTAATTCATAGCCATCCATGGTAAACTCCATTCCTTTCTCTTCACTGATCCACGTCTCTGATATTGCTGCAATATTGAATGGCTCTTTAAACTGATGTAAATAATCTTTAATGTTATTAAAGTTGGCATAGAGACTTCTGCTGTTGAAGTGGATCATAGAAATATTGAAATCAGATGTGACCATTGTGTTAAACTGTTCATCCGTGTAGTAACTACAGTTATTATTGATGGAGCTAAATAAATTATTATCAGGATCTATGTTATATTCTACGTCCAGTGAGTTGTGATCTGTATATTCAAAAACTTTCAGTTCCTGTTGTTCCTGTTTGTTGATCTTTTGTTTCATGTTGTTAAATGTCTTGTAGCAGATGAGTATATCCCTTCAGTGTCCTACAATTGTCTTTTGTTGCTGTGACTCCAGTTCATAACATTCATTGATATTTGTCCAGTTCCATAATATTACGGATGTTAATGACCTTGGCTTCTTCAGGTGATCCATTTAATTTGATGTATATTTTACAGTTTGATGTCCAGGTGTTTTGAATCTTTTTCTGCTTTCTCAGGTATCTTGCTTTTCTGGCTATTTCTGCATTTTCTTTTGTGAGGTGCTCGTTTATGTAAATGTTCGTTCCTTTCAGTTTCCTACCTTGTTTTAACAGCGCAGTCTTGTGTTTTCTGTTGACAAACCTCATGATCACAGCCGGTTTGTCGCCGTTTTTCCTGGGCAGAGGGTGGCAGGTCTCAATGGTGTTACAGTCCAGCTGGATTCCTTTGGACTGCATGAAGGCCGCCACTTGTTGCTCCATGGATTCATCTTCCAGCTCGTCGAGCCTCCCTCCGCTGTCGACGGCCACCGCTCAGGCATACGATCGTGGTTTAATGTGGTGTCCTCTCGATGAGGACACCACACCTCTTGATGATACAGTATCATCAAGACAAAATATTGTGATATTATGATGCAATGATTTTCCCCAACCCTATATACCCAAGTATAGGTAATAGGTAATAGTCACTAAAGAAATAACTAAAAGAAGAAAGTAACAAATAACAATTTAATATTTAAAGTAAGAAGTTGACAATGAAAAGTGGGATAATCAGGGAGATGAAGAAAGTAGAGAGGAGCACTTGGAGTCTAGACATATTTCCAGGAGAGAGGTAGCAAAGGAAAAGGCATATATTGAGCTGCATGAGAGGATGGACAGTAAGGAAGGAGAACTGAACTTGTATCAATTGGCTAGACAGAGAGCTTGAGCTAGAAAGAATGTGCAGCCAGTTAGGTTGATTAAGGACAGAGATAGTAATGTACTAATAAGTAAAGAGAGTGTGTTGAGAGCTGATGAATGAAGAAAATGTGAGCGAGGAGGATGGATGAAGGAAACAGTGACTTTAGAAGTGCAGAGAATTAGCAGGGCAGAAGTAAGGGCAGCTATGAAGAGGATGAAGAGTGGAAAGGTGGTTGGATTATTTGGCATACAGTATGTGACCATGCAGTACGAGCTTCGGGAAAAAACAAGCATTACAGCGGAGTGGCACAGTGCTTAATTCCAGCTGTTACTGCTGTCGGTGGTGATGCAAACCCACAGCGCCAGCCACCAGGAGAAGGGAATAGAGGCTGGTCCATCTACCGGCATGCTTGCAGAGCTATAAGCCACATAATCCCACTAGCCTAAAAATGTAAAAGAAAATACCAGCATGATTGTGTAGGCGAATGGGCAGATACTGTATATCGTATGTGACCACACATGCATTGGGATCACACAAACACAGCAGAGAGATAAGGTGCGGGACTGGTGGTTTGGGTTGTCCATAGTTGGAGATTGAGTACACACCATTGGCAAGCCAAGGATTGTGTCATAAATCGCCCTTTTGAGGGAAGGCAGAAGACATTAAACACAAGCTGTGAGTCTGCAGATTTAATAATAAACACAAAAATACAACTGAGGAACAAACTTACATAGAAGGATGAAAATGGGATGGCTGAATAGTGCGCAGGCTAAGGAAAGTGGAAACGCAAGCAAAACCCGGGGAAGAGACGTGAGAGAAATAAAGTGGAACACACGCAGGCAAGGGGATGAGACAGAGATTTCTCGTCTGAACATGGTGAATGCTGCTGCAACAGACTGAGTTGCAGGAAAGCATAAATAGGCACAGGAATTAACAGCTTAGTGAGTAACAGGTGTGGGTACATGAGTGAGGATAATCAGGACACAACTAGTGACAGGTGTGACAGCCGTGGACAGAAATTTGACATCTGGAAATAACACAGCGTGCTAAAGCACAGGAGAAATAAAGCCAAAGGAAACTAAATACAAAACCCAAGAGATACTCATAATGCTGGAATCACAATAATAATCAATATCACTACTTAGTAGAAAACAAAAGGCAGAGTCATGAGGAGACTCATCAGTAAACAAATGAAAATAAATATAGATACAGGAAAGTCCAAAACCACATAATGAACAAAATAATAATGACCACACTAGGATGTGATAGTGGCCCGGTCAAACAGAAACAAAACCAAACCCAGATTGCATACAGACGCAAATACAACATAAACCTGAGAAGAAGACTATACAAACATAATAGAAATAACTGAAAGTGAGCCCACTGTGCCCCCCCCCCAATGCTCTGCTTCATGACAGAGCGCCCCTTTCAAGGGGTGGATTCCAGACACCCCAAGGAAACATCAAAAAGGAAAAAAAATACACCAACCAACCCCCCAACAAGAACAGAAAAATACTCTATCAGGGAGGGCCATGGGGGAAACCAGGCTAGGTGGGAACAAAACAAGATGCTCACTCAAGACCCACAATACAGAGCAAAATAGGTGGCAACAAAACCCCAGGCCCACTGGGGAAGAAAATAAGGCAGTTCAGGTGGTCAACTAGAGTCCCAAAATCGCCAATCATGCAGTGGAATGAGTCGAGTTTCCTTCCGGAGTACATGAGCAACCCAAGCAAACAGCGTAATCTGTCGGGTGGTCTCCCAGGGTCTTTGAGCCACTTAAACAGAGGACTTTGTCTGTCAGGTGGTTTACCAGAGTTCCACCACCCCCAGATCAGAGAACGTGATTTGTCGGGTGGCCCCCCAGCGTCAATGAGCCAGCGTGCAGTTGAGCCCAAAACGTCCCTTTAAGGAGACAGCAGCTGAAACCCGTGCTCCTCATGGACAACAGGGACTGAGGTGTGGAAACCAGACGACGAGGATAGGTGACCAGAGAGGACACCAAATGAAGAAGACGGCTGGTCAGCAGGGAAACCAGACGAGGAAGATGACTGATCAGAGGGGTAACCAGATGAGGATGACTGCTGACCCTCGGAAAAGCCAGATGAAGAGGACTGCTGACCCTTGGCAAAGCCAGGTGGAGTAGGAGGACCCATGGTGACCTCGGGCAGAGAAGGAAGACCTATGGTGACCTCAGGCAGAAAAGGATGACCCATGGTGACCTCGGGCAGAGACGGAGGACCCACGGTGACCTTGGGCGGAGAAGGAGGACCCACGGTGGCCTAAGGCGGAGATGGAGGAATCTCGGTGACCTCAGGTGGAGATGGAGGACTCTTGGTGTACTCCGGCAACAGTTGATGATCCTCAGTTACTTCAGGCGATGGCTCGGACAAAAGGATAGAGACAGATACCAGATCAGAATCACCGGCAGCTGTGGAGCCCGGCCAGGAGACCTCAGAAGCAGAGGGCATCTGCAGCTGATTCTCCCCACCAAGACAAGGAGCAAGACAAGGTTTCTCTATAACTGATGGTGTAGAAATAGAACAGAGTACTTGCCTTGGCTCGAGCTCCACTGCTATCCAGGACTCCGACGATTCAAGCTGGGACATCTCAGATCCATTCACCTGGACGTCTGCTCCTGGCGTTGTCACCTTGGATGGAGAGAGAGGGAAAAACATCGGGACAAAGCAGCAGCAGTGGAGCCCAGCGAGGAGAGCTTAGGAGCAGAGGGTGTCTGCAATTGACTCTCCCCACCACGAGCTAGACAAGATTTCTCTAAATCTGCTGACATTAAAACAGAACAAATTACTTGCCTAGACTTGAGCTCCACTGCCATCCAGGACTCTGGCGACTCTGTGGCGGCAATTCTTGTAGCAGGCACAATGGTGGATGCAGCTGAAGAACCCCCAGGCGTGGTGGCCGATGCTGGTGGAACTCCCGGCATGGCGGCTGGTGCTGGAGGTTGCCTCACCAATGATACTGGCTCCCATGCTGCTGAAACCAGGGGACACTCTCCTGTCGGCTCAAGCTTCGGGGCACAGGTAGCGCACTCCTCCCATCCACGATGTGGCTGCAGGGCTGGAATGGAATATTCCAGGGCCGCAGGCTCTTTCTGTCATCCGGCGGCTCCATCCCAGGAACGACAGACATTCAGGGGACACAGGAGGAGACATGGGAGAGGCAGGTGAGGAATAGTTGGCAGCAGCAGGAGGTGAGGACTCAGCTGAAGTGGGCTGCTGATGCTGAGCCTCAGCCTCGGGAATAAGGCAAGACATTTCATTTTTATGTGCAGAAAAATGAAAACACACTTGCTTTATTTCCTGGGGTGTGGTGGTATCTGCTGCTGAAGGACCAGACGAAGCTCCTCCGGAGATAACTGAGGTCGTCTGGCAAGATGGCAATGACACAGGCTTCTGGTGAGGGGGGCGCGGCACCGGAGTCAGGAGATGCTTCTTCATTTGCTCAGACTTTGGCGTGGATGAAACCCCAGTCATGCGTGATGGAGCCCGGGAATGCCTCACTGATGGCACCGGGTCTCATGATGCCAAAACCAGGGGACACTTCTTTGTCAGTGCAGGCTTTGGGACACAGGGGGTGCTCTTTTCCCATACAGGATGTGGCTGTGGAACTACATTGGATCCCTCTGGAACCGCAGACCCCTCAGTCTTCCAGCGGCTCCCTCCCAGGACCAGCTGACACTCAGGAAGAATGGAAAGGGACACGGGAGGAACAGGTGAGGATGAAATAACAGCAGCAGGCAGGGAGTGACTCGGCTACAGTGGACTGCTGAAACTGAGCCTCACCATCGGGAATAAGGCAAGAAAATTCATTTTTATGTGTTGGAGAATGAAAAAGCACTTGCCTTACTTCCTGGGGCATGATTGTAGCTGCTGCTGCTGGACCAGACAATGTTCCCCCAGGAACTGTAGAGATCGTCTGGTGAGGAGGCGGAGACATGGGCTCATGGTGAGGAGGCTGAGGCTCCAGTGCCAGGGGAAGCTCAGTCGTCGGCTCAAACTCTGCTCCACCAAGCGAAATTCCTTCCAGCTGCTGCACATATTCTAGGAGGAGCCATGGCTTGTAATGTAATCGTATATGACCCGCTGGTGCTCCTCCAGCAACTCAGCCAATGGTGCAGGCCACTGTTTGGGAGGAGAAGGCGAGGCTGCTGCTGCTGGAGAGCAGCAAGAGTCTTGGGACTTCTGTGCTCGGGGCCGCTTCCTCGTCGGCACAGGCACGGATGTGGAAAAAGTTTCTTCCAGCCCGTGGAGCATGGGTTGTGGGCTGATAATGGAAAGGAGTAGGTCCGTGAGCTCCAGGTGGCTCCATAGGCTAAGGCATGATTCAAGCACCTGTGCCAACTCCAACAAGACACTTCTGGGTCACTTTGGGAGTGCGAGAAGCACGAGCCTCTGATAAGATGTCCAGTAGCACTTCCACAGTCCTACACTCCACCACACTAAGTCCACTAACTCCAGCATAGTCTGCGTGGGCTGACATGTCAGCAGGGAAAAAAATGGACTTTTCAAAATAACAGGAGGAAAAAGAGACGGGGAAAAAAGAGGAAAAACTCACAGCTGCTGGTGTCACACACAGGCAGCATTTTCCTGTCATAAATCACCCTTTTGAGGACAGGCAGAAGACACCAAATGCAAGCTGTGAATTTGCAGATTTAATAATAAACACAAAAATGCATCTAAGGAACAAACTTACATAGAAGATGAACACTGGATGGCTGAATAGTATGGAGCCTAAGGCGAGCGGAAAAGTCAGCCAACCCGGGGAAGAGACACGAAGAAAAGGCGAGAGAAATAGCATGGAACACACACAGGCAAGGGGATGAGACAGACAGAGATTTCTCGTTTGAACAGGGTGAACGGTGCTGCAACCGACTGAGTTGCAGCAGACCATAAATACGCACAGGAATTAACAGCTTAGTGAGTAACAGGTGTGGGCACATAAGTGAGGATAATCAGGACACAATTAGTGACAGGTGTGACAGCCGTGGACAGGAATTTGACATCTGGAAATAGCACAACACACTTTCAAAATAAAAGCACAGGAGAAATAAAGTCAAAGGAAACTAAATACAAAACCCCAGATACTCATAATGCTGGAATCACAATAATGATCAATATCACTACTTAGTAGAAAACTAAAGGCAGAGGCATGAGGAGGCTCATCAGTAAAAACATGAAAATAAATACAGAATACAGGAAAGTTCAAAACCGCATAATGAACAAAATAATAATGACCACACGTGACATCTGATAGTGGCCCTGTCAAACAGAAACAAAACCAAACCCAGATAACATACAGACTCAAATACAACATAAACCTGAGAAGAAGAATATACAAACATAATAGAAATAACTGAAAGCAAGTACATAGTGCTCCCCCGTGTTCGCTTCATGGCAGATAGAATCCCTGCTGGCGCTACTTGTGCATCAATGCCATATAATTGATCAGTTCATCTCCACAATTAATGTCTGTACATACTCCGCAAGAACAGAGTATTTTTTTTTCTTTTTCTTGAGGTGGCAAGAACAGGAACAAAATTATTTCTGGCCAGGACTTTTCATTCTTCACAAGAAACTCAAGTGCAGATCTCTGGGGAAATTCACATTTCTGACCAATCACACAACAGCTCTTGGGCACCACACAAGAAAAAAGTTCTGCCATGATGCGTCAAGAACAAGCTGCAAGAACTCCAAAACCAGGGCTGCAAGAACAAAATGACATTATTTTGTTCTTGTAGCCCTGGGACAGAGAACATATTTCTCTGTTCTTTGGGAGTATGTAAAGGCCTTTATTAGACAACAACAGTGGCAAGTTGGTCCCATGCACTCCACTCTTCATTGTATGCATAACCTTCCGTATGATTTCAGCACAATTTAAATGTATTTTACTTTGCCATGCTTTGTCGTGGTCGAAACAGTCAGACAATTACATCATCAACAAATCTTCCAGACTGATGGTTCCTACCCCCATAATGGAGACACAACGAGGAGGGGGCCAGATACAGGGCCGGCCCTGATCAACTTCCAGTCCCCTAAAATTGATTTCTGCTTCCATTAGTGGAAACCAGGCGATTGACTTGGGTGTGTGACCTGTGTGAGACATAGAGAACAAAAGAAAGCAGCCTTCTGTCATGAATTGTCAAGAATTGCCCCTTGGGGCAGAGAGGAAGACCCATGCACTGAACTGTGAGTTTGTGAGATTTATTGAAAACAACAAAACACAAAGTTCAAATGGTGCACAAACAGAAAGCCCAAACAGATATCCAAAACAACTTACGGTAAATTCAGCACACTAGAACGAGGGCTGCGTTCTGGTGGAGACAAGGAAAGTGAAAATCAAGACTGCGGCAACGAGAAATGAAAATAACTGCCCTTAAATAGGGTCAGAAACTAATCACATAAGTAATGATAGGTGTGGGTCACATGAACGGGCAGAAGGTAACAGTGATTCATAATTTGGACCAGCTGGGAGCAATGAGAGGGGAGCAACCAGAGCTGACAGCTGACAGGGGCAACACCCACATGGAGCACAAACCCAGAAACGCCACTGACAGCTGTCAACCCAGAGGGAGAACACAACAGTAAGGGATATAAAGAATAAAATATCAACAAATGCAGACTGAGATATAAATATAATATATAGATATAAATACAAACAAATACAAAATAAGAGCGTAACAAAACTATGACATAAACAGGAAAATAGAAAACAATACGAGAATTACAGAAAGTAAAAGGCTCAAAATACAACAAATATATAAATATAGAGAAAAAGCCATGAGACGGAGCATGGCGGAAACCTCCAGTGCTCAGCACATGACATGATGTACCTGTACATATACTAGTGCATCTGAAAAAATTACTATCACGAGTCAGAAATTTCATTTAAAGAGCTGAGTCATAATCATTAAAATTTATAACAAGAAAAGGCTTGAAATAGCTCATTTTATGTGATGAATACAGATACTACGAAAGGTTTAACTTTTTCAGTTCATTAAACTTTGAAAACATTTTTTTAAAGTATTCATTTTTTAGGTAGTGAGTGCTGATAATGCTTCCACATTTGACCCAACCACTGTTTTTACATTGTCTGTTGTTTTTTTTAACAATATCCCTTTAACTACTGGATCAGGATGAATTATAGTATATGCCAAATGATACATACAGTATGTGCATGCATCAGTGTGTGTGGGTGTGTTTATACGATGTAACATTATTGCATAAGGTTTCTCTCTCTCTCTGTCTTTGGAATAGCAGAGCCAGGGCTGCAGCTCTCATCAGAGGGTTGTATATGTGACAGTGTAATGGGGTCACCGTAGATGTGCAGGACAGGCAGGGTCCCTATTTCACAGGCTGAGAAATGGAATCTGCAAGGCGGTGGCAGAACCAAGTAGCAAAGGAGCCTGAAAAATGAATTCTATCTCTCTGGCTTGTCTGCTTTGTCCTCCCCCTTCCGCAAAACTCTGCTTGGATATTAAAAGGTGTCATAGGCGCATAGGCGCTGCAGTGTCACAGTAGTGCCACTGGTAATGATAATAGGAGAAAATATAGGAGAGCTTTGCAAAAGGGAAACAGGACTAGCAGATGATGACTGACAGACTGGTATAAGAGAAGTGTTCAGCGCTTTTCCAAATAAGTTCTGCAAGGATAAGATAAGCCTTGTCTATAGGAGACAGACCTGGGAATATTTTAGATCATAGGGTGTACTTTATATAGTACAGATAAGAATCACCCGCTTCAAAATAATTATATTTTGTTGCTTTGCAGCCTGAAATGAAGATAGACAGTCTTTGTTTTATCCAGCTATTACTCAGCTGTATACATAATGCAGTTTATAACAGCCAATTTAAAGATGTAACAGCAACACGTCAAAAAAAAAAAAAAAAAACTTAATAACTGAGTTGGAAAAAGGATCACCCCCTTGTATCAGTGTTTTGTTAAACCACCTTTTGCTTTAATTCCACCCTTTTGTCTCTTAGGATATGTCACTACCAACTGTTCACATTTAGACTTTTCAGTGTTTGCCTGTTTTTCTTGGCAAACTGCTCGAATTCAGTTAGATTTGATGTAACTAACTTACAGACTCCAGGTCAGGCAGAATGGCTCCTCTCCTCACCTATAACAGGCAAGGATGCATGATCTCAGGCAGATTGCTATTAAAGCGATGTGTTTACCTAAGAAAGCAGATTATTTTTTTATTGGGGAAAGGAAGTGCTCATGCATAAAATGAATATGCACACAGACATCATTGCTACTGCACTGTATGGCATATATGCTGGCCATTATTTACAGTTAATGATCAGGTAGTTTTATGGATCACAATTTTCCTCAGATTAATATATTTAAGAGAAAAACAAGAGCTGAGTGTAAACTTTTTTTCAGTAACTGGGGTATCCATTCACTGGAGGGAGAACGGAGGAGAGTATCCACCAGCTTCTGGCTCCTGCTGTCCCAACGGCCAAGGTCCCAGGCTGAACACACACAGTCATTGTTCATTCATTCAATTAAAAAAAAAAAATTAAAATCAGTAAATTAAGAATAATCTCTGGGTTCCTGATCTAATTTGAATGGAAACAAAGCTATTCAGTATCTTATCATATAAAAGTTACGATTATATTATAATTTTTACAACTCTGTCCATCAAAACAATGAGAAGTTCGAGTGCAGCCACTGTGTGTGTCCTTGTCCTGTTTTATCCTTTAGCCATGCAAAAGAATGTTGGCCTCCACTTAACTTAAAGTTAGCTGAGTTAAAATGATTAATGTGCTGCTCCTCTGATTAAAGAGCTGCACCAGTGACTGCCCAGGAACAACCAAACTGATCCCCTTTTAAATAACTGCTTAATCTAATGCACAATTGTGTATAATTTTATCTCTGTGAGTATTAAGATGGGGACTCACAGAAAAGTGAATATCCCACACCATTAGTCTTCCAGTCAGGCTGAGGGCACGACTGGCATTCTGCATTATTAACGGACACACTGAAACACAAGTGGGGATTTGGCATGTACAGGGTAAGCACTACATTTCTTCCTATCAAGGTGAGCACCCTCAGCCAATCAACCATAACACATCAACTGATATGATCGCGGTGGCTTGTGAGTACACAGCAGTCCTCAGTTCAGCTAGCAGCCGTGTTTGGCCTTCTGTACCTTCTTGTTTTGCTTTTGTTTTGATACAACCGTCCCCGTAGATGGTGCGTGGCCCTGGTACGGATGCTGCTGTTCTCTGACAGAACAAATTAAGCTGAAATGACTGACGAAAGGCCAAATGGTTCCAGAATGGCACAAAGGAAAGTGCTGTTTGTTAAAGTCCCTTGTTGTGAAAATGAGGTTTCACAGGAACCTCGGTGGCAGTGAAGCCTGCCATGAATATGCAATGCCTCAGTCAGCTGAGCCTATTTAGCATACTAACAGGAGTACTGCTTTTTGCAGCTGCTCACTGCTGTGCTTGATAAGGGCAACTGTGCCATGGAAGCTGCGCACTGTACAAATGGTCTGCTCACAATTGTGAGCCTTATAAGTCTTAAAGACAGGATGAGAAGGACTTGGAGGATCATCCATGAGCTACCGTGAGATGCAAGTGGAGTTTTGTTTGGAGTGTATGAACCAGCTAGTATGAGAACTGCAATTAAAAGGATGACAGCTTTATTAACACGTGCAGAGGAGTGGGGTACTTGATTAACAGTGAGCAGATGATCTACATTCTTGTATGAACATGTAAAGTGCCCTGCTCTTAAGTGTGATGCAGGGGAAGTACTTTCCCAGAGATCATTGTCAGAAGTTGTCAACAGCTGTGATTGCATTTTCTTCCTGTACTTAGACAACTACTTATTGTTTATAGAGTTGACAGTTATTTGTAGTGAGTGGATGGTCAGCAGGATGATTATTGCTTTGGTGCTTGAAAAAAAGTGTTGGGGTGTGAGAGAGACCATTAATAAGATCCTGTTTACTCACTCCTACATTTTTCTGTGTGGAGCAATTGTCCAAGTGAGACATTTTTCAACATCCCATAACAAGACACACAGCATCTGGCAAACAGCAAAACTCCAAATCTAGTTTTCTCTTCAACAGTGGCTGGCTTAATCTGTGTAATTCACTGTGAAATTTGATTAGGGGTGACAAAGCTGAACTGAGATAAAACAGTTTTGTAATTGTCTTATTCTGCTAGACAGGGCAGGTGAAGGCACAAACAGGGACACATGCATACACACAGCACCTGAGTGTTGTATTAAGAATGGGCACGTGATGTCACCTGACAGAAAAAACGCAAAGAATTGAGGGAAAAGTGTTAAGTCTGTTATTTATTTATTTTTAATTTTTTTATTTGGATAAAAATGACACTGAATACTGTATACAGACATAGGAAAGGTAAATATGCATATTAAACATCATACAACAGGGGCGGTGGTGGTGCAGGTGTAGTGTGACCAATTACTGATCAGAGGGTCGTGGGTTCGATTCCCACTCTGTCTGCTGTCCACTTGTCAAAGTGTTTTTGAGCAAGACATTGAACCCCCTGGTTAGTGCCTGTGTGAATGGCAGCTCTGCTGCCATCAGTGTGTGAATGGGTGGATTGCAGGATCTGTAAAGCGCTTTGGTCATCCTAGATGAGAAGAAAAGCGTTATATAAGTGAATACCATTTTACAAAATCCAGGACGACACATAAAAGTGAAAACATTTATTTCCAGTATGGTCCTTTCAATCACATTATTATTCATCCAAATACCACGCAGCATTAGAATGGGGGAAATTTATTGTGTTATCAAAGCTAACAACTGCTTTCATGATTGGAGTGGAAAAAGATTGATAATGGCGTATGCTTTTTTTTAACTTCCCAAATTGGAAGAAAAATGGAGAGAATCGGGTCTCAGAGCTAACAAAGAGGTGTTGGATGGAATGAGTTGCTGCTGTCAGAAGGAAAGACTTCAGCTCCGACAATATTCCTGCACACATGGTCGTGTGTTCACCGCATTTTAATGAAAGTAAGTTGTGATTTAAAAAATAATAAAGATGATACGCACACAGTCCACCTGGTTGGGTGCTGGACCCCAAAACACATATCAGAAAAATCAAAGACAATCTGCACACCAAAATGCTCCCATTAAGTATTTATCAGTAATGTTTCGAGCCACCTGCCCTTCCTCAGACCAGTTGGACTAAACAGCGAACGGGACCGAATGGGACCAAACAGACCAAACGGAACCCCAACCCCCTAGAAAACATCTAAATAAATCATAAATCATTTTTTCAATACATCTTTTTTTATGGGACAACAAAAGCTCATCAAATGCCCCAAAAATCAATTAAATCATTTTAATTTTAATATTTAATGACAACTGGCCATTCTTGTAGTAACTAACATTACACAAAATGCCCAAATAATGCATTAAATTATATCTAATGGGACCAAGTGACATCAAGAGAACTAATGGGACACATTTACAAATGTTCGAGTTCTATTGTAATATATTCCTTGAAATTTAATTTAATAATCTTGGCATTTTGTGTCCCGTTCGGACACATTTGTTGTTTAATCCAAATACAAACTGGACATTTACAAAGCCATCATTACAGCTTGGTTATGAAGTAAAAAAAAAACACACGAGCAGTCAGAGATGACTGAAGCTGAAGATGTCTTAGGGTGGAAAGAAACATGTCCAATAAAACTATCACAGACTAAAAATCCTACACAAAAACTGCTACAGGCAGCGCTGGGGTTCCCCTTCTGTGCACACTGGAAGAGAATTCCCAGAGCGCACGCTGCCTTCATTACACATGAATTTAATATCAGCTGGTGACTGATGTCCAGAGAATGTTTGGTGTCATTAAATTAAGCAGATTCTTCTTTTTCCACTGACTATAAAAACATCACTGTCCTGATTTAGTATGTTTATATAGCGGCTAATTATACTGGTAATTTTTTTTTTTTTGTGGTGTGCCAGCATGAGCATCGGGTTTATCACATTGCTGGATTAGTATTTCATGTCCTGTTGGTAATAACGTGTATATACTTATCAAGCATCATATGACAAATTTGAACAACATTTCACTGCTGGGATTTAGAAATGCCTGTAGTTGTAGACTCAGAGACACATGCTGCAAAAAACTGTGTTGAAACAATGACTGCTTACCTTTGTGCAAACGGTTTTCTGGTTGTTCACCCAGAATCCATCCACTGGTTAAATGAACATGAGCCTCTAATGATTTGTAGTTTTTAAATTGCTCATGGGTTTATGCGCTCACCCCACAAATTAGGTAGGCAAACACATCTGACAGCGTGACTCCAGGCAGTTGGTCGAAATCCATGGTCCATTTCTTGCACTCATATCGATCGATCCCGTTTATTTCATAAATTTTTTGGGGGTAGCGCTCCTTTTCCTCCTTATTCAGCTTCTCTGAAAAAGGAATTTTAATTTTCTGTTTGCTCTGTTCTATTGCACATACAGTACGTATGTCTGTTCACGTTAGCAGTTGCCTAGACTACAGGTAAACAAGGAAGCCAGACAATGATGATGGCGACAACGGCCCAGAATGCAGCACGGCATAACATCAATACTCATTCTCTATTTTGGCAATTTCACTGCATAGACCAGCAGTGACAAATTACGTGCCATGGAGGGCCAAGACCCTACAGGTTTTCTCTTCTACCCAGTCTCTTCAGCAGGTGTTTTCTCTTATCAGCAATCAGTGGGAAGAAATTCAGTGAAATTCAGTGAAATCTGGACTGCAACAGCACAGGGATAGCAACACTCAAAGCAATAATTAAGAAGCTACGGAAGATATAAATAAGAGCAGTGGATATACATACATACACATAAATATATAAATATATATACAAAGTGCGGAGCATTGTAGCAAGATGGAATAAACAGCATAACTGTCTACTTAGTTATCCTACATAGTATGAATATGTACCCATACATATTGTCACCCTCTGTAGTCTATTGCATCTTTTGCATTCAATACTATTAGGTTGTCACGTCTTTTTGCTATCTCTGCAAGCAGCCCTGCTTAGGTTATACAGTCTGACTGCCGTAGGTAGGAAGGACCTGTGAAACCTCTCGGTTGCGCACCTAGGATGATGTAGTCTGCTGCTAAATGAGCTCCTCAGTGCGTTCAGTATGTCCTGCATAGGGTGGAACTCGGACTCCAGCAGAGGTGACAGTTTAGCTACCATCCTTCTCTCTCCTATCTCCTCCACTGGGTCAGGGCGCTGCCCCAGGACAGAGCAAGCTTTCTTGATTAGTTTGTTCAGTCTCTTCCTATCGGCTGCTGTAATGCCACTGCCCCAGCAGACCACTCCAAAAGTGATGGCTGATGCCACCACCGTGTCGTAGAATGTCTTCAGCAGCGCCCCTTGTACACCAAAAGACCTGAGTCTCCTCAGTAGGAACAGCCTGCGCTGTCCCTTCTTGTAGAGTGCGTCGGTATTGTGTGACCAGTCTAGTTTATTGTTCAAATGAACACTTAGGTACTTGTAGGATGTCACCATCTCACTGTCTGTTCCCTGTATGTTTACTGGTGCTGTGAGGGGTTGTCCTTGCCTGCGGCAGTCCACCACCAGCTCCTTAGTTTTCCTCGCGTTGATCTGGAGGCAGTTCCGATGGCACCAGTCCACAAAGTCCTGGATAAGTCCTCTGTACTCATCTTCATCTCCGTTAAAGATGACGCCGACAATCGCAGAGTCATAAGAGAACTTCTGTAGATGGCAGTGTGTTGTGTTGTTTGAGAAGTCCACAGTATAAAGGGTGAACAGGAAGGGAGCCAAAACCGTTCCCTGGGGGGCCCCCGTGCTACCGATGATTGTGTCGGACACACAGTCCCGGGTTCTCACAAACTGTGGCCAGTTAGTGAGGTAGTCCAGGATCCATGATGACAGGTGCTGGTCCACCCCTGCGCACAGCAGCTTGTCCTTCAGGATCATCAGTTGGATGGTGTTGAAAGCACTGGAGAAGTCAAAGAACATGATCCTCACCGCATTCCCGGGCTTCTCCAGGTGGGACAGAGAACGGTGAAGGAGGAAGATCACTGCATCCTCCACCCCAATGCCATGCTGGTAGGCGAACTGGAGTGGATCCATCGCTGGTCCCACCAGGGGGCGGAGGTGAGCCCTCTCCAGGGTCTTCATCATGTGGGACGTCTGGGCCACTGGTCTGTAGCTGTTCAGATCTTTGGGGCAGGAAATCTTTGGTACAGGTACCACACAAGATGTTTTCCACAACTGTGGTACCCTCCCCAGCTTCAGGCTCAGGTTGAAGATGAGCTCCACAATCCCACACAGCTGGTCTGCACAGGACTTGAGGACCTTTGCGCTGAAGCCGTCCGGTCCCAACGTCTTCCTCGCCTTGATCTTCCTCAGCTCCGTCCTCACCTGGGTCTTAGTGAGGGCCAAGTTGGGGGGCTTTGTGCTGGGAGTGTGGGGGGGGTGTTGGTGGAGTGGGGTATGGACAGCACCCCACTGGTCTCGATGACTTTAGAGGCAGCAGTGGTTGTTGTGCAGTCGGGAGGGAGGGCGGTTGGTCAAACCTATTAAAAAATAGGTTCAGATTGTTCGCCCACTCCCTGCCCCCCGTGGCCTGGGAGAAGGTATTCTTGAGCCCAGAGATGGTTTTAAGGTTTCTCCTTTAAGGTTTTTCTATAGTGGCTCTAGGTGTGAATGTGTGTGTGAATGGTAAAGGGATAGCGCCGTACCGTGGCTGCTTCATCCATCCAGGTGGATGCCCTCAATTTCCCCTCTGGGGATCAATAAAGTACACAAAATCAAAAAAAAAAAAAAAAATCATCTAAGATGCATGAAAGCTGTGAATAAAAATCAGTTATTCCACAAATACAGATTTGAGTTCTGACTAACTTAAAACTTAAGTATTGGTGTTTAAGAATGAACATGAACTTGTTTTCTTTGCATCATTTGTTCTAAAAGCAACATCTTCTTTGTTGTTTTTGCCAGTTGTCATTATCTGTAAAACCCAAGTCACACTAGAGGCTCAATGAGCCGGAATGCCATCAGAATGAAAATTCCTTGTATATTCCAGGATTTTCAATGTGCATTCAAAAAATTCTGACTGCATTCTGAGTGCATTTCAAATATTTGGACCCATTCTTGTGGCCGGCTTGAATATTTCGCTCATGCTCAAAACTTTCCAGGTGCATTTGAAGTGGGGACATATTGAACGACATTCGAAGTGTATTCTAATGGCACTATGACTACATTCTAAATATTCAGCATTCCAACAGCATCCAAAACATTCTGATCGCATTCCAGGGAGAGCTGAATCACATAAAACATGGCCAGCTGCCGTTGAAGTGTCAGTCAGCTGTGTCCACAGCCCCTCCCTCTGCACAAGGAATTTTCATTCTGATGGCATTCCAGCTCATTCTGCTTCTAGTGTGACTAGGGTTGTAGGTAAATTTGAAATTCCCTCCCGAATGTGGCGCAAATCTAATAAATTCTACATTCCTGCTCATTCTGAAAAAGTGTGACGGGGGCATAAATAAATTATCTAAATGACGATATTTTGACTTGGAATTTGGGTGAGGGTTTTTTTTTCAGTAGGTTAGAGAATAAAACAGAACTGCTTATTTTACTCAAATACATTAAGCATAAATAGAATAAGCAGAGAAAGTAATAATTTTGCATTGGTTTCTTTGAACTCTTATTTTTTTCCACAGATGTATAAATTTGAGAGCTTTCTAGTTTTCTTCTACCCCCTTTACCCCAGGGTGGTAGTGGCTCAGGCGGTAGAGCGGGTCATCCAATAACCGGAGAGTTGGCAGTTCAAATCCCGCCCTCCCCAGCCATCCTGCCATTGTATCCCTAGGTAGGACACTTTAGCCACCTTGCCTCCAGTGTCGATGACACGGGATATGAATGTGTATAAATGGTTGGAGAGGCCGTTGGTGTGGATTGGCAGCCATGTTTCCATCAGTCTGCCCCAGGGCAGCTGTGGCGACAGAGGTAGCTTACCAGTATCTGTGGAGTGAATGAGTAATGTTTCCATTATAAAGTGTCTTTGAGTATCCGTGAAAAAAGCAAAATAAATCTGATGCATTATTTACACAGATCATTGAAAGATGAATAAATGGTCAACTCTCTCAACAATCTTTCAATGATCTGTCAGCAGCCACCAAGATTTCTGAATGATCTTCCAGAGATCTCTATGGTTGCCACAGTTGAGAGATTGTTTTGAATCTTTCCAAAACAATCTCTGAATGATCACCAAAGGAAAGCAATCCCTCAACAAACTCTCAATGAACTCTCAAGGAGCACACAACAATCTCATTGATCTCGCAATGATCTTTCAATGATATTTCAATGAATACCAAATTTTTAAACCTTAAGGTAGAGGTCGCTAAGAGATCAGTAAGGGATTGCTGAGGGTTCAATGAAAGACCAAGAAATTTCATTTAAATTTTGCTGAGTGGTCACTTGGAGTCAGTGAAATTGTTGAGTGCTTGTTGAGAGATTGTTGAGAGATGACTTCCCTTTGGTGGTCACTGAAGATGATTGAGAGATCATTGAAAGATCACTTGGAAATCTGTCCATTTTGTCATTACTCAGCAATCTCTCAATGATTGCCACCCCTGTGAAAAGGGTGTATTAACAGCAACAGCAATTTCACTAGAAAAATAAGGGATAGTTTCTATGGTTTCGTTTATGTACACCTAAATTAATATTTTAATGTTGCTCACTCCAAGTTGGTAGTATCTTTAAGTAGATGGTGTTCTTTGACTTTACTATTTGAAGCACTGTGTTATTGACATTAGAGCATTGGGGGCACTGCTAATGACTATAAACTCAAACCACTTCTGAATGAACCATTCATAGTAGTGGGGAAAGTGGGGAAAATAAATAAATCACTGTCAAGAAAAGTGGAACAAAGTGCAAAAACTGGTATAAACTAGAGATTTATGCTGGGGAGATGTGACAGTTACGCCAGTGATGTCAGCTGAAATTGGTAATAAGAAACTAATTGATCTTCCTTATGAAAATTTGAGAATGTGTTAACACTTTTTAGTTTTTGTTATTTAGTTTCAGTTTGTGACCAAAGGGAGGGTGGTGAAGCTCATCTTTTCCCACTGCAGTCCAGCACTCTACTTTTGTCACCAAGAGTATCAGCCCACTTGGGAAGTCAATTGCCACTAGGTGGCACGTGAACACGCAGCAGCCTCCCTTCTATCTTCATACTTTTGTACAGTTCAATGTCGTTTAAATTACACTTAAGTGTATGTTCATGTGTTTAATGTCCATATATGATGTTGCGCACAAGCTACAGTCACCACAGCCTTCTGGAGATAAGGAAAAGGACCAAACATTACATCTTGGACCAGAGCGTTATAGCGGAACTCCGTGGACTATGTCTTCTCCACCAGACCTCCATACCCCCAGACTCGACTACTGAGTATCATCCCAAATGGAGACACCGTAGACGGTGCGAGCGGCGACAAAAGCGAGGTAAATGCCGAGGTATCTGAATGAAGATACCCACTAGCCCACACACAGTCCTGAGTGCTTCCTTCATTCTGGCCAACGTATGCTCAATAGACAACAAAATAAATCACATAGCGCTACTGAGATCTACGCACCGTGATGCGGGTAACCGCTGTTTTTAATCTTTATGGAAATGTGGCTAAATGACAATACCCTGGACTCTGCTATTCAGTTAGGGGGCTAACATGCTGTCGTGCTGATCTGGTGTTGATGGAAGGAGGAAAGACCCAAGGGGAAGGCGTCTGTGTTTACATCAGCGACGCTTGGTGGCGGGATGCGGCTGTAGTGCATAAACACTGTTCTCCGTTGGTGGAATTTATGATCAAGTGCCGACCCTTTTACATTCTGAGAAAAATTACATCTATCCTGTTAGTCGCCATGTATGTCTCGACCACGGCCATCGGCGAGATGAGTAAAGCACTAAATGAACTCTATCAGGCCATCAGTGAGACACAAACGGCGTATCCAGATGGATTCCTCATCACAGCAGGAGACTTCAACCATGCAGATTTACATTTTCAGATTTAAAGGCCCTCCTCCTTTTAATTTTCAGATTTAAAGGCCCTCCTACCAAAACTACACCAACCTGGTGTACACAACTCATAAGAGAGCATACAGAAACTCCTCTCTTTCCCACCTGGGTCTCTGTGATCACATCACCATCTTGTTACACACATTCCCAGAGTGAAACAATCAGACCAACAAAAAAGCAGGTATGTGTGTGGCCAGAGGGGGCCTCTGATGCTCTGAAAGATTGCTTCAGCACTACAGACTAGGACACTTTCAAGCATGCAGCCACTCACAATAGACACCAACCTAGAGGAGTACACCAAGATTGTTGTAGCATACATAGCTAAGTGCATTGATTATGTCACTCACCGCAAAATCATTACTGTTTGTGCTAACCAAAAGCCATGGATGACAGCAGAGGTCCACAGGCTCCTGAGGTCAACCTGTCCTGTGGTATCAAGGAGGCAAAACGACAGTCCAGCAAGAAAATATCCGGCCACTTCAGCAACACCAGAGATGCACCTTCCCTCTGGCATGACATACAGACTTTCACAAACTATAAACCTCCACCTCAGACCGGTGCAAGTGGCATTACACTGCTTAACAACTTAAATGACTTCTTTAGCCACTTTTAAACACAAAACAGCACATCAGCACAGAAAACCACTCCTCCCCCAGACAAGCAGGCTATAAGTGTGGATCCAGTTAGAGTGAAGAGGACCCTCTCCAGGCTCAACCCACGCAAGGTAGCTGGACCAGACAACATACCAGGTCACATTCTGAAGGACTGTGCAGAGGACCTCAAGAATGTCCTGGCCGACATCTTCAACATCTCCCTGAGTCAAGCTGTTTCCCCACATGTTTCAAAACTGCACCTAATACAAAAACTCAGACACTTGGGACTCAAAACTTCTCTCTGTAACTGGGTGCTGGACTGTCTCATAGGGAGGCCACAGAATGTGCGGGTTGGCAACAGCACCTCCAAGACCATCACACTGAGCACAGGGGCCCCACAAGGGTGCGTGCCAAGTCTGCTTCTCTTCACCCTGCTGACCCATGACTGTGTACCAGCCTACAACACCAACCACATAATCAAGTTTGTGGACGACACGACGGTAGTGGGCCTCATCACAAACAATCAGGAGGCCAACTACAGCAACATCAAATTACAAAATGAAAGAAAAATCCCCAAACCAACCAACTAAAATTTGCCAAAAAATGATAAAATATATTTCTTAGTAGGAAGAGTGCCAAATGTTGTCAATTTTCCTTTAAAAATATTCTACAATGACATTTTTGTGGAAGGGTGCCAACAAACTTGTTTACACCTGTTTTCTTCTTCTTCTTCTTCTTCTTCTTCTTCTTCTTCTTCTTCTTCTTCTTCTTCTTCTTCTTCTTCTTCTTCTTCTTCTTCTGGCTCCTCCCTTTAGGGGTCACCACAGAGAATCATTCAAGATTCAAAGGCTTTATTATCATGTGCTCAGTTAAGAAATGCAACATTTCCTGAGCAATTAAATTCTTACTCTGCTCTCCAAACGGATGCCAAGGTAATAGATATACTGTACATCAGTACCAATAAGGTAATAACACACCTAATACCATAGAATACTAATAACACACACTAATAACACACATTAAACACACATTAGGCAATTAGGACAGTTAAAGCAGTTAAAGCAGTTAAACTAGAGGAAACAAGAAGAATGAAAATTGAAAATTTACTGGAAGACTATAATGGACAATCATATATTAATATCAGAGATGATATGAACCTGAGATGGCACAAGCCTATGCACAATCTGCAAATGAGCAATATACAAATTAGCACCCTTGTGTGACAATTTCTCTGTAATGATAATACCCAGTAGACTGTAAAATGATAATTTAGCAGCAGAGATGATATGGACATGAGACTATATACACTGTGCAAGTGAGCAATGTGCCAATTTAGCAACCAGTGTGTCAATTCCTATTTGCAAAGCTGTGTCCAGAGTTGTTATTTATTCAGGAGTCTGATGGCAGTGGGAAAGAAGGAGTTTTTTAGTCTGGATGTCCTGCATTTTACGCTTCTGTACCTCCAGCCTGAGGGTAGAAGTGTGAACATTCTGTGCTGGGGGTGGGTAGTGTCCTGGAGGATGGCAGCAGCTCTCCTTTGGACTCTGCGGTGATAGATGCTCTGCAGAGAGGGGAGTGGAGTCCTGATGATCTTCTCCACTGTCTTCACCACTCTCTGCAGGTGTTTGCAGTCCAGGGCAGTAGTGCTTCCGTATCACGCAGTGATGCAGTTGGTCAAGAGCCTCTCGATGATGCAGCTGTAGAAATTGTTGAGGATCATGGGGAACATGCCAAACTTCTTCAGCCTCCTCAGAAAGTACAGCCCCTGTTGAGCTCTCTTAACCAGCTCTGTGGTGGCAAGTGCCCACGTAAGGTCCTCGCTGATGTGGATGCCCAGGTATTTAAAGCTGCTCACCCTCTCCACCTCAAGCTCCAGGATGAACAGCGATCAATGGGGTCTCCTCCTCCCCTTCCTCATGTCCACTATCATCTCCTTCATCCGGTCTGTGTTGAGGGTGAGGTTGTTGTCCTCACACCATGACACCAGGCTGGCCACCTCCCTGTTGTAGGATGCTTCATCACCACCAGTGATGCGTCCTATCACTGCTGTGTCATCCACAAACTTTAAGATGATATTGTCCTTGTGGAAGGAAACACAGTCATGGGTGAAGAGGCTGTAGAGGATGGGGCTGAGAACACAACCCTGTGGGACACCTGTGTTCATGATGATGCTGGCTGAGGTCCTGTTACCCATCCTGACAGACTGGGGCCTGCCAGTCAGAAAGTCCAGTAGGCAGTCACAGAGGGTGGGGTGCATGCCAAGTGAAGACAGTTTGTCGGTGAATTTGTGGGGGATGACCGTGTTGAAGGCGGAGCCGTAGTCGACAAAGAGCATCCTGATATCGGAGTCTTTATCTTTCAGGTGGGAGAGAGAACAATGGAGTGTTGCAGCAATGGCATCTGAGGTGGATCTGTTGGGCCGGTAGGTGTACTGCAGGGGGTCCAGGGTATCCGGTATGCTGTCCTGAATGAGGGCCAGCACCACTCTCTTGAAGCAGTTCATGATGATTGGAGTGAGTGCTACCGGCCTGTGATCAGTGAAACAGATTGGTGGGCTCTTTTTGGGGAGGAGGACGATGGTTGTGGTTTTGAAGCAGGAGGGGACTATGTTCTGGTTGAGGAAGAGGCTGAAGATGGATGTGAGAATGTCAGTCAGCTCGGCAGCACATGCTCTAAGAGTCCTCCCAGGGATGTTGTCTGGTCCTCCTGCCTTGCGGGGTTTGATATTCCTTAGTGCTTTGTTTACCTGGCCTGATGAGACTTTTAGTGGCGGTGGTGGTGGTGGGGGGGTGCATGTGTGTCTCTTCTCTGCACTGTAGCTGGAGGTCTCAAAGTGGGTGTAAAAGATTTTGAGATCATCCGGCAGGCTGTCTGTAGAGCTAATGGTGTTGCTGATGGTCCTTTTATAGTCTGCGTTGTGCTGCATACTGACATGATATCTGGCCCAGGAAACACACACGCAGGCTCGGGTGAGATTTAAGAGTTTCATTCAACAACAGGTGTATGTATGCGTGAGTGAGGAATGTAAATGTTTTCTTGGGGACTGGAAAGCACCGAGGGCAGAACAGAACACCGTACAGCCAGGCAACCCTGAGGACAGAGCAGAGGACAGTGGATGAGCAATTATCACAGCGAAGTGATGAAAGTTGTAATGTGGCTTACTTGCAGACGTCTTGGTGGCTGGCGTTGGCAAGAGATGCTCCCGCCTGGGAGACAGCGCCCTGCTGTGCTCGACAGAGAGAGACTGAAGAGGTGAGGCGATGAAGGGATACTTCCGCTGCTGGGAGAATCCACCTGTGCACGGGGGAAGATCTTTGGAGAGCAGGTAAGTGATAACCTTACGTGAGGATGACGAGTTGCCGCGTTGGCCGAGAGGAGTAGGCAAACGCAGAGCTTGAGCATGGAGATAAGCTGACGGCTCCAGGCCGAGGCTGCAGGCAGAGCAGGTTAAATAGAGGCAGCCTAATGAAGCACAGGTGTACGCACGGCTGGAGCAGATGACAGGCGGGAGCGAGTTGTGACAGTACCCCCCCCCCCCCCGAGCAGCACCTCCTGGCGCTGGCTTGTCTGGGTGCGCCCGGTGGAACTCCTCAATGAGTTGCTTGTCCAGCACGAAGGAGGGGGGCACCCAGGATCTCTGCTCCGGGCCATAACCCTCCCAGTCCACCAAATACTGCAGCCCCCGGCCCCGACGTCAGGAGTCCAAGATAGCAGTGATGCTCCACGCCGGGTGTCCGTCGATCATTCTAGGAGGGGGCAGCGCCTTGGGAGGAGGACAGAGAGGATTAGACACCACAGGTTTGACCTGAGAGACATGAAAAGTGGGATGAACACGGGGGGGGGGGGCGGAGAGCCAAATGCACAGCCACCAGATTATCCACCTTCGTAACAGAATAAGGTCCGACGAAGCATTGAGCCAGTTTCTTCTTTTCCCCCTTCAGGTTAATATTCTGGGCTGACAACCATACCTGTTGACCCACCTGGTAGTGTGGCGCGGGCCTCCTGCAGCGATTAGCAGATTTGGAGTTGCGCAATGCCGTGTGTATCAGGGCCTGGCACGTCTTAGTCCATAGCCGTCGACACCGTCTCAGGTGGGCCTGGATGGAGGGGACTGCCACCTCACCTTCTTCCTCATGGAACAGCGGGGGGTCATAACCTAGGGAGGCCCGAAAGGGTGACATCCCAATGGCTGAAGACAACGTGGAGTTATGGGCATACTCCACCCAGGGAAGATGAATGCTTCAGGAAGAGGGACTGGAGGAGGCGACGCAGCATAGGGCAGCCTCCAGCTCCTGGTTGCTGCACTCACACTGCCCATTCGACTGTGGATGATGTCCCGAAGACAGGCTAACCGTGGCTCCCAGAGCGTTACAGAAGCTCTTCCAGACTTTGGACACGAATTGTGGCCCCCTATCAGAGACGATGTCAGTTGGGATGCCATGCAGCCTGACCACATGCTGCACCAAAAGATCGGCAGTCTCACGCGCCGAGGGGAGCCCGGGGAGAGGCACAAAGTGGGCCGCCTTGGAGAACCGGTCCACAATGGTCAAGATGGTATTATATGAGTTGGAGACAGGCAGGCCGGTGACAAAGTCCAAGGCAATGTGTGACCAGGGCCTACCGGGGACCAGCAAGGGGTGGAGAAGACCCGCAGGAGGAGAATTAGACGACTTATTCATGGCACACTGAGGGCAGGCGCGCACGTAGTTGGAGACATCTTCCCGGAGCCCAGGCCACCAAAAGGACTGCTGGAGGAGATCTACCGACTGGGAGACACCAGGATGGCAAGCGAGCTTTGAGGTATGTGCCCAGTGAATGACGTCACCTCAGACCGATGAGGGCACAAACAATTTCCCCTCTGGCCCGCCGCCAGGGTCGGGTTCGGATTCCAGTGCCTTCAGGACCCTGTCTCTGATGGACCAGGAAACAGCCTCCACGACGCATGAAGCAGGAACAACGGTATGGACCCCCTCTTCCGGTGCTTCTGGGGTGAACAGTCTGGACAACGCGTTTGACTTCTTATTCTTGGATGCCGGGCGGTAAGTAATAGTGAACCTGGACCTAGCAAAGAACAGCGACCAGCGCACCTGGCCGTCATTCAGGCGCTTGGCTGTCCTGATGTATTCTAAGTTCTTATGGTCAGTCCAGACCACGAAAGGCTGAGCTGCCCCTTCCAACCAGTGGCACCACTCCTGCAGCGCGAGCTTCACGGCCAGGAGCTCTCTGTCGCTGATGTCATAATTACGCTCGGCCGAGGAGAGGTGCTTGGAGTAGAAAGCACAGGGGCGCAGCGCCCCGTCCGTCGGGGAGCGCTGAGACAAAACCGCCCCGACCCCAGTGTCAGATGCATCCACTTCGACAAAACACTGCAGCGCTGGATTCACAAGAGAAAGGACCCAGGAGGATGCAAATTCCCTTTTAAGGGTCTCGAAAGCCGTCTCCGCTTCCGTCGTCCACTGGAAGCGCACCTTAGGCGAGGTGAGGTGGGTCAGAGGGGGAGTGATTGAGCTGTATCCTGGAACAAAGTGGCGGTAAAAATTAGCGAACCCCAAGAATTGCTCAACCTGTTTCCTCGAGGAGGGGGTAGGCCACTCGACCACTGCTTTAACCTTGGCTGGGTCGGGGAGGAGCTGATTGTGCGAGACAATAAAGCCCAGGAAGGAGGTAGTATTACCGGAGTGGTGGCTCAGTTGGTAGAGCATCCGCCCCACACCCGGGAGGCAGGGGTTCAAATCCCGGCCGGGTCATACCAAAGACCATATAAAAATGGTGCTTTCTGCCTTCTAGCGTGGTGCTCCACATAATGGAATGAGGAAAGTAAAGTTACACACAGAGCTACCAGAGGACTGACCCCCCGCTGTAGCTTTCACTACTTACAGTAGCTGTGTGGCCTAGGGTCAGAGAAACGGAGATAGGCACTGCCCATATACACCTTCAGGTGTGAAGGGATTAAAAAAGAAAAAAAAAGGAGGTAGTATTAGTGAAGAATTCACACTTTTCAGCTTTGACGTACAGCTTATTCTCCAAAAGGCGTTGAAGGACCCGCCTCACATGGACAAGATGCTCTTCCCGGGATCGGGAGAAGATCAAAATATCATCCAGGTAGACAAAAACGAAAACCCCCAGGAAATCACGAAGGACATCATTGATCAAGCATTGGAAGACGGCAGGAGCATTGGTGAGCCCAAACGGCATGACAAGGTATTCAAAGTGGCCGCTGGCCGTTTGGAAGGCCGTCTTCCACTTGTCACCCTCCCGGATCCGGACGAGGTGATAAGCGCTGCGGAGGGTCCAACTTGGAGAACCAGGACGCCCCCTGGAGGGAATTGAAGGCTGAGTCCATTAGCGGCAGAGTATAATGATCCTTCACAGTGATGTCATTAAGGGCTCTAAAGTCAATACATGGCCTTAAGGACCCGTCCTTCTTCGCCACAAAAAAGAACCCAGCACCCAGGGGGGATGAAGAGGGGCGAATGATTCCGGCACTGAGGGATTCCCAAATATAGGTGTCCATGGCCTCCCGTTCCGGGGCAGACAGGCTGTAAAGGCGGCCAGATGGGAGAGGCGCCCCCTGCAGGAGATTGATGGCACAGTCATAAGGGCGGTGGGGTGGGAGGGACAACGCCTTAGACTTGCTGAACACAAGACCCAGGTCGTGAAACTCCGGCGGAACTGTAGAGAGGTCCGGCAGGGCGGGGTCAAGGGTGGGGGGGGCACAGACGGGGCACAGGCCGCAGACTGGAGAGAGGTTCCCAAACAAAAGGTGCTCCAAGATAGGATGCAACCGGTCTGCCAATCAAACACAGGGTTGTGGAGGCGTAGCCATGGGTAGCCTAAGATGATGGGTGCCGCAGAGGAGGGAAGGACATAAAAGCTAAGGTCCTCACGATGATTGCCGGAGATGATGACAGAAATGGGCTTGGTTATATGAGTGACCTTCTCCAGGGGAAAACTGGTGAGAGCGACGAGATGAAGAGGAGTGGGCAAGGCTTGGCATTGGATGCCCAGGCTGGTTGCCAGACTCTTAGAAATAAAACTTTGTTCGGCCCCCGAGTCCACCAGTGCGTGAGATTCAATTCAATTCAATTCAATTCAATTCAGCTTTATTTATAATGCACCACATCACAACAAAAGCCGTCTCGTGGCGCCACAGTGCAGATAAAAAAAATCACACAGTCACAGAAAAACCCAGCAATCAGACGATCCCCTATGAGCAAGCACTAGGCGACAGTGGAGAGGAAAAACTCCCATTTGGAAGAAAGAAACCTCCAGCAGAACCAGGCTCAGGGAGGGGCAGTCGTCTGCTGCGACTGGCTGGGAATGAGGGGATAGGGAGGATGGAAGGACAGACATAAAGAACATTGCAGTAAGATGCCAAGTACAATATTGGAGGTCAACCAGCAGTATGGATCAGATAACAATAGAACAAGAGTGGGGTTAAAAGACACAAATACCCTCCTTAAACAAAGGCTATATTAAAAAGGAAGGATTTTACCCTGTTCTTAAAGACAGAGACCAAGTCTGACTCCCAGACCCAGAGCGGTAACTGGTTCCAGAGTGAAGGGGCTTGGTAGCAGAAGGCTCTGCCTCCCACCGTACTTTTGGAAATTCTGGGCACCACAAGTAAGCCAGCATTTTGGGAGTGTAATGCTCTGTTAGGATGGAAAGGTAATATCAGATATTTTATATATTGGGGGGCCAGATTGTTAAGAGCTCTGAAAGTAAGAAGAAAGATTTTAAACTTGATTCTGAATTCAATGGGTAGCCAATGGAGCGATGACAGAACCGGGGAAATATGATCTCTTTTTCTAGAACCAGTTAAAACTCTAGCAGCAGCATTTTGAATCAACTGAAGACTTTTTAAAGATACTCTAGGACAACCAGATAATAGCGAATTACAATAATCTAATCGCGAACTGACAAAGGCGTGAATCAGTTTCTCAGCATCACCCAGAGACAAGATGCTCCTGATCTTAGCAATATTGCGCAGATGATATAAGGTGGTCCTAGAAACAGTTTTAATATGTGAATTAAAGGACAAATCCTGGTCAAAAATCACTCCAAGGTTCCTCACACAAGTGTTCAGAGTGAGAGTGGCAGCATCTAAATTAAGGCCATAATCTGAAAAGGAATTTCTAAGATGTTTTGGGCCAACAACAATGACTTCAGTCTTATCAGAGTTCAATAGTAAAAAATTACAAGTCATCCAAGCTTTGATGTCCTTAAGACAGGCATCTAGCTTGGCCACCTGATCACAATCATCGGGCTTCATTGACAGGTATAGTTGTGTGTCATCAGCGTAACAATGAAAATGTATACAGTGTTTTCTGATGATATTGCCCAGCGGGAGCATATATAGACTAAAAAGAGTAGGGCCCAACACAGATCCCTGTGGAACTCCGTGAGTGAGCTTAGAGCTGGAAGAAAATCCATCATTGACATGGACAAACTGAAATCTATCAGACAAATAAGATCTAAACCACTGCAACGGAGTTCCACTGAGTCCAGCAAACTGTTCCAATCTATCAAGTAGAATGGCATGATCGATAGTGTCAAAGGCTGCACTGAGATCTAAAAGAACAAGAACAGAGACAAGTCCATTATCAGCTGCAGTCAGGAGGTCATTAGAGACCTTCAGTAAGGCAGTTTCAGTGCTGTGATGAGTTCTGAACCCAGATTGAAACACCTCAAACAAACCAACTCCCTGCAAATGGTCAGATAATTGCACAGCAATAACTCTTTCCAAGATTTTTGAAATGAAAGGCAAATTGGAGATTGGTCGATAATTGGCCAAAACTCCAGGATCGAGCGTCGGTTTTTTAAGTAAAGGTTTAATTACAGCAGTTTTAAAAGCCAGTGGAACATAACCCAGAGTTAAAGAAGAATTAATGATAAGAAGAATACGGCTACTAATAATTGGGAAAATAATTTTAAATAACCTGGAAGGAATAGGGTCCAGAAGGCAAGATGAAGGCTTAGAAGAGGAAACTACCCTATCCAACTCCAAGAGGTCGATTGGAGCAAATCTATCCAAGCAGATATCAACTGAGGGAACTGCAGTAGTTAATGTACTAGAGTTTATGGTAGGAAGAATCTGACTAATTTCATCTGTAATAGATAAAATTTTAAGATTAAAATAGTTCAGAAAGTCCTGACTAGAAAGCTCAGGGGGGATGCGAGGATTGACCGAGTCATGGCTCTTTGTAAGCCTGGCTACAGTGTTGAAGAGAAACCTGGGGTTATTCTTGTCTGCTTCTATTAATGCAGAATAATAGCTTGATCTAGCTTTTCTAAGAGATTTTTTGTAGATTAAGAGATGATTTCTCCACGCCAAGTAGAATTCATCTGAATTAGTTTAACGCTATTTTCTTTCCAATTGGCGAGCCTTCTGTTTCAAGCCACGAGTTTCTGAGTTAAACCAAGGAGTAAGAAATCTCTGGTTAGACTTTTTCTTTTTTAAAGGGGCTACCAAATCTAGAGTCTGATGCAGAGAGGCAGTAACACCATCAACCATGCTATCAATCACGAATGGAGCAGACTCTCCATCACTTATTTCAGGTGTTTCCGTTGTGTTGACCCATGGCATAGAGGAGACAATCTGCAAAAATTTAGCAACAATGTCATCAGAAAGACATCTGCTGTAGTAGTATTTTTCTTTAGGAAATAAGTGATCAGAGATAATGAAATCAAAAATTAACAGACAATGGTCAGACAGTACAGGATTATGAGGAGACACAACCAGATTTTCGATATCTATACCATATGTCAAAACAAGGTCCAATGTATGGTGGAAATAATGGGTAGAATTTTTTACTTTTTGGGAAAACCCCATTGAGTCTAAAATTGAATTGAAAGCCTTATTAAGACAGTCACTCTCAACATCAACATGTATATTAAAGTCCCCTACAATAATTATTCTATCGGCTTTCAGCACCAAATCAGCTAAAAATTCGGCAAATTCCGATAGAAACTCTGAATAGGCCGTGGGAGGACGATAAACTATGACAAAGAGAATTGGGATCAAGCCAAGATTGCCAACAGGCCCCACACTGAGGACCAAACCTTCAAAGGAATTAAAACATAATTTCTGCTTAACATTAACCAGCAATTTAGGATGGAAAATTGCCGCCACTCCACCACCACGACCAGAACCTCTGGGGTTATGACAGTTTAAATACCCAGAGGGAGTTGATTCATTCAGACCAACATAATCATCAAGCCCAAGCCAGGTCTCTGTGAGGGATAGTAGATTGATCTGGTGATCGATTAATAGATCATGGACCAGAAGGGACTTAGAGGATAGAGACCTAATGTTTAATAAGCCACATTTAATTTTTAAACTTTGGGGGGAAAGAGAGGCAAAATTATTAATTTTAGAGACTTGAGGCTGGATTAGAATTTTCCCAACATTTTGTTTAATCAATCTGGGAAGTTTATGCATTCTATTTTTTTTTAACTTTTTTATTAACTTTAAAGGGAGCAGAAAAAGGTTCTCTAAGGGAGGAGAGAGGGGCAAAGTTGAAGGGTGGTGGATGAGGAGGAGCTGCAGGAGTGCGAATGTTTTTCAGGTTGTGTTGTAATAGTCCTGGGTTACAATATTTAGGGCAACGGGAGACAGACTCAGTCTCTGAAGGATTATTAATCAAAGGCTGATCCAAACAGTAAAGACCACCCGAGTTAACGGGATCAATACAATATGTGGGAACAGGACCAAAAGAGGGCAGATTGGCAAACCCAGAAACTTCAGAGTGAGTAAACACACCAAATTTCAGTCACTGTACCAAAAAACAGCGAATAAAATAGAGCAGATTGTCTGTTAAAACACGTGCACCAAGTATATTTGGGTGGATGCCAACAGGCCTCATGAGTGATGGGTGGTTCCAAAATAAGTTAAAATTGTCAACAAAAACAATGTTAAAAGTAGGACAAGTAAAACACAGCCAAGAATTAAGGCTGAGAGTTCTGCTAAAACGATTACAGCCTCGTCTGAAAGGTGCCAAAGGCCCAGAAATGAGCACATGTCTGCCACAGTTCATGAGAGTGGACAAAAGGCTCCTGAAGTCACTTTTTAAAATCTCAGATGCTTCATCTGGGATGTTATTGCATCCCACATACACAACGATAGTTTGAACATGAGGGAATTCATTCAGCAGGTCAGGGATAAGAGCCTCAATATCAGAGACTCTAGCCCCGGGAAAAAAATCGAGTAACACAGTACCTGCTTCTGACGTTCCTCACGATTGAGTCACCAATTACCAGCGTCATCTGGGGGGGGGGTTGTCGATGGATTCTGATGTGGAGAGAGATTCTGAAGAGGATGATGTTGTTGTTGCGAAGGCGGGGAGATGCGCTCTTTTCTTCTGTCTGGAGCAGGTGTGTAGTTTGACACACCCTGAGTGGTCTTAATCCGGGGTTTGCGGACATGAGCCGCTGCTGAAGGAGGGGAGGGAAGATGAGGGGCGTCCACGGGCAGATGGCCAGCGTCCAGGTGGGGAAAGTCCTCCAGGGAAAGGATATCAAATCTGTTTTCCAAGGACACCGGAAGATAAGAGGCGTGGCCCGTTCCGGTCGATCGACGATGGCCATTAGCTGGTCGAACCAAGGTCCAGGGCGCAGATGGAGGATGAGAGGGACCAAGCGAAGCTTTTGGTTTAGCCCCGTGACGAAACCAGTGATTGTTGCTGAGGTCATGGACGTCTGCGGAGGCTGCGGAGGCTGGAGCAGGTGCTGGAGCAGGTGTGGAGGTAGGTGGAGACGCACTGAGCTCACCCAAATAAGTAGCAGTTTCCGCCAGCTGCGAGGCGGTGGCCGGGGCTGATGATCGCCCGAGAATGATGGTGTCGATAAGGTCTTCGGCCTCCCGAATCTTGTAAAGATTGGAGAGCCTCGTTTCCAGCTCAGAGACCTTATCGAGGAGCGATGAACAGCGGGAACATGACAGAGAAGGAGCCATGGCGTTCCAGGCGCTGAGATGGGTAGCCCACAGCTAGCCAAAAACAGCTACTCGTGCGTCAGGACGGACTTTTAGGCGAGGCCAATACCAAGATAACAGTAAATAAAAACTGATAACAACAAAACGGGATAAAAAATAAATAAATAAATAAAATCGATAAAAACAATCAATAAAAACAAACAAAAATGGAGAAAAAAGCAGTCTGACGCGAGTGAGTGTCAGACGCAGCTGTCAACGTTAAACACAGCTGTCATCAATGAGCAGAGATGACATCAATGAGATGACATCAATGAGATGCGTGACCAATGGAGTTGTGGCAAAGCCTAATTGGAACCTGACATTTTGAGAGGGGATCTGACTGGGTTACGTCCGCGAGGACCCCTACAGTGACTCGTGGACTTCCTCTTTTGGCTTCACCGGGCAGGCTTCCAAGGGATGCTGGTCGTCGCCGCAATACATGCAGAGACCCAGCTCCCGGCGGCGCTGTTTCTCCGCTAAAGAAAGTCTAGCCCGCCCGATGATCATAGCATTGGGATCATCGGCGACCTCCGGAGGAGGCAACGCCAGGGGGCGAGACTGAGGAGCGCGGATAGGAACTCCGCGTGAGCACTCTTTTTTTGAGGTCTTTGATCATTCGGATCGCGATAGCATGTTGGCCGAGCGGCTACTTAGCCTTTGCCAGGGTAGCCGCTTAGCGACATGATATCTGGCCCAGGAAACATGCACGCAGGCTCGGGTGAGATTTAAGAATTTTATTCAACAACAGGTGTATGTATGTGTGAGTGAGGAATGTAAATGTTTTCTTGGGGACTGGAAAGCACCGAGGGCAGAACAGAACACTGTACAGCCAGGCAACCCTGAGGACAGAGCAGAGGACAGTGGATGAGCAATTATCACAGCGAAGAGATGAAAGTTGTAATGTGGCTTACTTGCAGACGTCTTGGTGGCTGGCGTTGCCAAGAGATGTTCCCGCCTGGGAGACAGCGCACTGCTGCGCTCGACGGAGAGAGACTGAAGACGTGAGGTGATGAAGGGATACTTCCGCCGCCGGGAGAATCCACCTGTGCACAGGGGAAGATCTTTGGAGAGCAGGAAAGTGATAACCTTACGTGAGGATGACGAGTTGCGGCATTGGCCGAGAGGAGTAGGCAAACGCAGAGCTTGAGCATGGAGATAAGCTGACGGCTCCAGGCCGAGGCTGCGGGCAGAGCAGGTTAAATAGAGGCAGCCTAATGAAGCACAGGTGTGCACACGGCTGGAGCGGATGACAGGCGGGAGCAAGTTGTGACACAGACCTTGTCACACGTGCCCCGGGTCAGGAGAAGAGTAGAGGCTTTCCAGCTTTTCTCTGTACTGCCTCTTGGCTGTTGTTATAACCTTCCTCATCAATACTTTACAGCTTTGTACTCAACCTCATTGCCTGAGTTAAATGCAAGAGAGCGAGCACACGGCATCTGACATACCTGACTGTTGATCCAGGGCTTCTGGTTGGGGAACTTTCTTACTTGTATGGTGTGTACGATGGTATCAACACACGTGCTGATGTACCCAGTCATATCCTCAGCGTAGTTCTGTGTTTTTACAGAAAAGTCCTCCCGGGTGGCTGCAGCTTTAAACACATCCCAGTCTGTCTGGGCAAAACAGTCTTGTAGGGTGCTCTCAGCCTCTGGAGTTCAGCATTTAATTTGTTTAATAACAGGGTTTGTTTGTTTCAGCTTTTGTCTGTAGGCCGGGTACATAAACAGGGAGATGTGATCTGACTGTCCGAAGTGGGGGTAGGGTGCCGCTCTGTGTGCACCGTGTATGTTCGTGTAAACATGGTCCAGTGTCTTCTTATCGCTGGTGGGAATGTACACATGCTGGAAATATTTGGGAATTATAGTCAATAAATTGCACTGGTTAAAGTCACCAACAACAATATAAACAGCATCGGGATGGGTTGTCTCTACTGCGCTGATGATGTCTTGGAGTTTGCTTAGCGCTTCTTTCTGTGTAGTTGCTTAGTGGGGGAGTGTAAACAGCAGCCAAAAACACAGCAATGGATTTCCTCGGTAGATAATAGGAATGGCATTTCAGCAGTAAAAACTCCACATCAGGCAAACAGTGCTTGTAAACTGTCTGTACATCTCCACACCACGAGTTGTTTATAAACACACTCACGCTCCCCCTCGACTTACCCGTGGCTGCTGTCTGATATGCCCAATGTGCTGAGTGAGTCTGTAGTTGAATGGTGCACTCAGGGATTCTGTGTGAGAGCCAGTTCTCACAGAAAATTAGCGTGCAGCACTCTCTTATCTCTGGCTGGTCTTCAGTCCTTGCTCTTAGTTAGTCTAGCTTGTTTTCCAGAAACTGTACGTTGGCTAGCAAGAGGCTAAGTAGCAGTGGGTGGCTAGCACAAGCTTTTAGCCTAGCATGTAGCCCCCCTCTTTTGGCTTGCTTGCGGCGCTGCTTGCAGCGCTGCTTCCAACGCGTTCTCTTGGGGTCAGCATGGTCATGTGGGCTCGGTGCTTCAGGGCCTTCCTGGGGATGGTGTTGCTCAGAGCGTGGTCGGACAGTGCATTGAAGTTTGGGTGGTATGAAGCCAGTACATTTTGTATGGCTGCTTGTCTTGGCGATGTCCAGCAGTGTCTGTCAGTTGTATGTTAGCAGTGTGTGACCTTTATGCACTGTAGAAAGAGCAGCAAACATGCAAAGAAGGAGGAAGAGTTGGCATTTGAGAATGGAGCGAGCAAACACGTCTGCCTCGGTGGGTGCCATGTTGCAAAAAAAAAAAAAAAAATGGAGATGTCTCCATCTCCCCAATCCCTTGCATCTTCCTCTGTAACACCATGCCTCTCGATGTACTCCTTCACTACATCCATGAGTCTTCTTTGTGGTCTTCCTCTCTTCCTTCTGCCTGGCAGCCGCCTCTTCAACATCCTTTGTCCAATATATCCACTATTCTTCCTCTGCACATGTCCAAACTATCTCAGCCTTGACTCTCTTACTTTGCCTCCAAAACGCTCAACCTGAGCTGTCCCTCTGATATACTCATTTCTAGTCCTGTCCCTCCTAGTCACTCCCAATGAAAATCTTAGCATCTTCAACTCTGCCACCTCTAGCTCCATCTCCTGTCTTTTTGACAGCACCACCGTCTCCAAACCATACGTCATAGTAGGTCTCACTACCGTCTTGTAAAGCTTCCCTTTCACTCTTGCTGCTACCCTTCTGTCACAAATCACCCCTAACACTCGTCTGCACTCACTCCACCCTTCCTGCATGCTCTTCTTCAGCTCCGTTGTGCATTTTCCATTGCTTGGATGGTCAACCCCAGGTATTTAAACTCATCTACTTTCACTACCTCTACTCCTTCCATCTTCACCGTAGCACCTGCCTTTTCATCCACACTCATGCATTCTGTCTTGCTTCTACTAACTTTCATTCCTCTTCTCTCAAGAGCATACCTTCACCTCTTCAGTTTCTCTTCCACCTGCTCCCCATTCTCACTACAGATCACAATGTAATCTGCAAACATCATGGTCCACGGAGACTGCTGCCTGATCTCATCTGTCAGCCTGTCCATCGCCATGGCAAACCAAAAGGGGCTTAGAGCCAATCCTTGATGTTATCCCACCCCCACCTTGATTCCATCCATCACTCCCACAGTGCACCTCACCACTGTCTCACTGTCCTCATACATGTCCTGCACCACCCTCACATACTTCTCTGCCACTCCTGATGTCCTCATACAGTACCACACTTCCTCTCTTGGCACCCTATCATATGCTTTCTCTAGATCCACAAAGACACAGTTCAACTCCGTATGACCTTCTCTATACTTCTCCATCAATACTCTTGGAGCAAACATTGCATTTGTAGTACTCCTTCTTTGCATGAAACTGTACTGCTGCTCACTGATTGTCACCTCTCCTCTTAATCTGGCTTCAAGAACTCTTTCCCATATCTTCATAGTGTGGCTGATCAACTTTATGCCTCTGTAGTTACTACAGCTCTGAGCATCACCTTTGTTCTTGAAAACTGGTACCAAAACACTTCTTCTCCACTCCTTAGGCATCCTCTCACTGTCCAAGATTGTGTTAAACAATCTGGTTAAAAAGTCCACTGCCATCTCTCCTAAACATCTCCATACCTCCACAGGTATGTCATCTGGACCAACTGCCTTTCAATTCTTCATCCTCTTCAAAGCTGCCCTCCTTTCCACCTTGCTAATCCTGGGGACTTCCTTGTTTACCATCTTTCCTTCATCCATTTTCCTCAGGCTTTCATTTTCTTTATTCATCAGCTCTTCAAAGTACTCCTTCCACCTTCTCAACACACTCTCGTCCTTTGTTAGTTCATTAACATTTCTGTCCTTAATGAACCTAACCTGCTATACATCCTTTCCAGCTCGATCTCTCTGTCTAGCCAACTGATACAACTCATTTTTTCCTTCCTTAGTGTCCAGCCTCTCACACAACTCACTATATGCCTTTTCCTTTGCCTTTGCCACCTCCCTCTTGCTATGCGCCTAGATTCCAAATACTCCTGTCTACGTACTTTCTTCATCTCCCTGACTATCCCACCTTTTCTTTGCTAACCTCTTCCTGTGAATACTTTCCCGTACCTCCTCATTCCACCACCAAGTCTCCCTTTCTTCCTTCCTCTATGCCCTGGATACACCACATACCTTTCTACCAGTTTCCCTCAATACTTTTGCTGTACTTTCCCAGTCTTCTGGCAATTCTTCCCTACCACCCAGAGCCTGCATCAACTCTTTCCTTAAGTCTGTACAACCATCTTCCTTCTGTAACTTCCACCACTTAATTTTTGTCTCTGCTTTCACTGTTTTCCTCATTTTGCTTTGCAATGTCATCCTACAGACTACCATCCAATGCTGTCTAGCTACATTCTCCCCTGCCACCACTTTGCAGTCTCCTATCTCTGTCAGATTTCTCCTTCTACATAAGATGTAGTGCACCTGTGTGCACCTTCCTCCACTCTTGAAAGTCACCCTATGTTCCTCTCTTTTCTTGAAGCATGTGTTCACCACAGCCATTTCAGTCCTTTTAGGAAAATCCCCAACCATCTGTCCTTCCACATTTCTCTCCTTAAGACCATACCTACACAGGACCTCCTCATCACCTCTGTTCCCTTCACCTACATGTCCATCAAAGTCTTCTCCAATCACCACTCTCTCTCCCCTGAGAACACTCTCTACCACTTCATCCACCTTACTCCAGAATTCATCTTTCTCTTTTACCTGACATCCAACTTCTGGGGCTATGCACTGACAACATTCAACATCACACCTTTGACTTCTAGCTTCAAACTCATGATTCTGTCTGACTCCCTCTTTACCTCCTGAACACCCTTCACATACTCTTCCTTCAAGATTACTCCTACTCCATTTCTCTTCTTATCTCCACCATGGTAGAACAGTTTAAATACACATCCAATGCTCCTTACTTCCCTTCCATCTGGTTTCTTGAAAACACAGTATATCTGCCTTTCTTGTCTCCATCAGATCAGCCAACTGCCTTTACCAGTCATAGTCCCTACATTTAGCATCCCTACTCTCACCTCCACACTTCTACCTTTCCGTTTCTCTCTTTCCCTCCTATCACGCCTCCCCCCTCGATCTTTGACCAAGAGTAGCCCAATTTCTTCCAGCACCCTGTCGGTTAACAGCACCGGTGGTGGTTGTTGTTTACCCGGGCCTTGACCGATCTGGTATGAAAGTCTCATTCCTCATGATCTGCATGCTTGATCTGGCAAAGGTATTACATTGGAAACCCTTCCTGGCTCAACCCTCCCCATTTTCCCGGGTATAGGACCGGCACTAGGAGTATACTGGCTTGTCCACCCCCTGAGGCTGGGTTAAATTTGTCCACACCTGTATGCTTTTTTTTGTGTGTGTATTCAAGGCGAAGTGTTAGACTCATGTTCATAACTGTCATCTGCAGCTTTACCCCAGCCTGATAAGCATAGGCTTAATTTATGGGTAGGTTAGGAGAAATTGTAACACCCCCCCAAAAAATCAAATCCAGCCAAATGTCAGACTGTACAACCTAAGCAGGGCTGCTCGCAGAGATAGCAAAAAGACGTAACAAACTAATAGTTTTTTTGAATGCAAAAGATGCAATAGACTTACACAATGGTCCTCTCCGGCATACAACTAGGAACATACCGGTCGCTATGGAGGGTGAGAATATGTATGGGCACATAATCATACCATGTAGGATAACTAAATAGACGGTTATGCTGTTTCATCCCACCTAGCAACAATGCTCTGCACTGTGTGTGTTTATATATTTACATATTATTCCATCTAGCTACAATGCTCAGCACTGGGTGTGTTTATATTTATATATCTATATATTTATTCCATCTAGCTACAATGCTCCGCACTGTGTTTTTATATATCTACATATTATTCCATCTAGCTACATTGCTCCGCACTGTGTGTGTTTATATACTTGCATATTTATTCCACCTAGCTGCAATGCTCCGTACTGTGGGTGTTTATATATTTACATATTTATTCCATCTAGCTACAATGCTCTGCACTGTGTGTTCATATATTCATATATTTATTCCATCCAGCTACAATGCTCTGCACTGTGTGTCTGTGTGTGTGTGTGTATATATATATTTTATAGTAATATGTACATATGTATATTAGCTGCTCTTGCTTGCTTGTTTTTTTTTTTTTTTTTTTCTTGCCTTCTGATTGTTGCTCTGAGTGTTGCTATCCCTGTGCTGTTGCAATCCTGGAATTTCCCCGTTGTGGGACTAATAAAGGCTTATCTCTCTTATCTTATATAACCCCCCCCAATAATTATATAATTATAATTAATAATAAAAAGTACAAGTGAGTATGAAGAAATTGTCGTTTTTTCATTTGCAAGCAACAAAAAGTCACATTTCTAATAATCAGACAGTGTATCCCCCCCGCTTACTCCGCTGCAGACTTGGAATTGCCCAACTAGTCCTTGGGCCTTCTCTCGGTCAGTTAAGGGCAGTCGATGGCTGCGGCAGGTGGGGATGCTCGTTTAGAATGCATTCAGCTCACAAGTGAGAGAAAATGAAAAGAGCTCCACAAGGGAAACAAACCATTTTAAATTGGTTGTCCAAAAGGAGGTAAATATCATATTATTGATTTAGCTGGTGAATTGTTGTCTAAAGTTAGCTGGTTGCTAGTTTGCTAATATGAGTTAAAGCTATAGAGTACACCACAGAATAAATTTGCTGCCTGGTAGGATTTAGCTTATCTGAGAAATGATTAGCTTTTCTCCTGCAGATTTGGTCTTTACATTGTATTAATCATTCATGAAATGTGATCAGAATGGATTTGGTCAACAACTGTTAGACTGAAATTTACTTCTTTCAGCCTTCATCAAAATGCTAGCAACTCTGAACATTTATCAAGTTCAAACAAAATCTACTCCGACCACTGGTCCTTAAATATAAATGCGTTTAAATATTGCTTGTCATTGTCATGAGCCAAGCTGGTGGTTCACAAGCTCAGGCTTCATGATGGTTTCCTGTTCCATATCATCTGTGTTTTACGCTACCTTTGGCTTTCCATATATTCTTCAATTCAATTCAATTCAACTTTATTTATATAGCACCATATCACAACAACAGTCATCTCATGGCACTTTCAAATGTAGGGGAAACCCCACAATTGCAGAAAGACCCC
The DNA here is from genome assembly GCA_020510985.1 of Pholidichthys leucotaenia. Lineage (NCBI taxonomy): Eukaryota > Metazoa > Chordata > Actinopteri > Cichliformes > Pholidichthyidae > Pholidichthys > Pholidichthys leucotaenia. The sequence continues at coordinate 361,944,483 of CM035836.1, read as the reverse complement.
AACAATCAGGCGATCCCCAGTGAGCAAGGACTTGGCGACGATGGAGAGGAAAAACTCCCTTTTAACAGGAAGAAACCTCTAGCAGAACCAGGCTCAGGGAGGGGCAGTCATCTGCTGCGACTGGCTGGGGGGTGAGGGGATAGAGAAGATGGAGAGAACAGACATAAAGAGAGCAAACATTAACGGAGAGAAGCCGAGTACTTTGTTGGAGGTCACCCGGCAGTCTAAATCTATTAACAGCAAAACAAATGGAGGGTAAAGAGACACAAGATTCCTCCCTAATTGTAGGCTATATTAAAGAGGAAGGTTTTTACCCTGCTCTTAAAAACCGAGATCGTGTCTGACTCCCGAACCCAGATTGGTAACTAATTCCACAGGAAAGGAGCTTGACAGCAGAAGGCTTTGCCTCCCATTGTACTTTTGGAGATTCTAGGTATTACAAGTAATCCAGCATTTTGGGAGCGAAGTGCTCAGTTCGGATGATAGGGTAATATCAGATCTTTTATATAAAAGGGGGCCTGATTATTAAGAGCTTTGTAAGTGAGAAGAAGGATTTTAAACTTAATTCTAAACTCTATGTGTCACGCCTCACCGCTCGTCTGCGGCGCCAGCTGCACGCACACCTGCACATCATCAGCGGCGAGGGATTTAAGCTGCCTCGCCCTGGGCTTCGGCCTGAAGCCGTCAGACTTCGCTCGTCACTACTGCTGTGAGTAACCTCTACCTCTTCAGCAATCATATTGGTAAGAAGCCCTTACCTTTTCCTCTTCAAGTCTGCTCCCCTGTGCACAGGTGGATTTCCCGGCAGCGGACCATTCCTCTCCGTCTCCACTCCCTCGCTGCTGCACTGGGCTCTCCAGGTCGCTGTCTACCGGACTCTGTCCTTGCTGTGCCAGCCACCTGCTAACTCCAAGTAAGCTCCTCTCTATTTTATCATCTCCTGTGTTGGTGTGTGCCCGTCACCCTTCTCCTTGTGCTTCTCCCATAGGGTTGTCCGGCTGTACGGTCTCCTGCCTCCGTGCCCGACGCAGACGCCACCACCAATACATCCACATCTCGCAGACACACATCCATACACACTTGTTGTTAATAAAGCTATTTGAGCTACTCTGAACCTGCGTGTGTGTCTCCTGAGCCGTGCATTATGTCAGTACGGCTTCAGCAGAGCGGCTTGGCAGATGGCGGGCTCACACGCCGACTTACCACTCTCGAGGCTCGAGTGGACCAAATAGCTTACCAGCAACAGGTGATTCTTAACCAATTGATCAGTATTACTAACCGATTGGACCGCTTGGACCCCCAACAGCCGTTCCCCCCGGCTCGTCAGGGTGGCGCGGCTCCTGCTGCTCCAGCGGCCGTCCAGCAGGCTCCGGTAGCACCGGCTCGGCTCACGCCCACTCCGACCCCCGCCCGCTTTAGCGATAAGCTCGGCGGTGCGCGGGGGTTCATAATGCAGTGTGAGTCCGTGTTTCACCGTGTGCCCGGAGACTTTCCTTCAGATCATAGCCGAATTGGCTACATAGGGAATCTCCTAGAGGGGCGAGCACTAACTTGGACTTACGCCATAATGGCGAGGCCCAGTTACGCCACCCTCACCTATGACCAATTCGTGAGACAATTCCTGGAGGTCTTTGATCATTCTCGTACTGAGACAGTCCAGGTCGATCGGCTTCTCAGTCTCCAGCAGGGAAGCCGGTCGGCAGCGGACTATGCGATCGACTTCCGGGTAGCGGCGGAGGAATTGGGCTGGGATGAACGTTCATTCTGCGGCCTTTTCCTCCGCAGTCGCAATGATGATCTGAAGGATGAACTGGCTGGGCGGGACATCCCGGAGACTCTAGCGGAGCTAACGTCCCTAGCTATCAGTTTGGATAACAGGCTGCGCGAGCGCTCCTCGGGGCGGAAGTCGTCTTCTTCTCGCCCTCGTGGAGCCTCGTCGCGCCAGTTCCAAGCTCGCCCCCTGGCGACGCCGCCACCATCGCGCCCTGAGGAGTCGGAGCCGATGGTGACGGGCTGGACAAAGCTCCCCCCTGCGGAGAGACAACGCCGCTGTGAGTTGAATCTCTGCATGTATAGCGGAGACAGCCAACACATGGTGGAGCTTTGCCCACAGAAGCCAAACGGCGGGGTCCGCGAGTCACTGTAGGGGGCCTCGCTTACATCAATCGGTTAAGTCCCCTCACCCAATTGAAGCTGCCCGTCCGATTTTGTCACAAATCCACTGGGCATCTCACTCATGCACTGGTGGATTCGGGCGTGGAGGGCAGTTTTATTTCACAAAGCCTGGCAACCCGATTGGGCATCCGCTGCCAAGCACTAAGAACTCCTCTCTCCCTGGTCAACCTCTCCCGTGTCTCCCTGGGGAGAGTAACACATCAAACCGTCCCTGTTCCCATTATCATCTCTGGGAACCACCGGGAGGAAATAACCTTCTATGTCCTCCCCAACTCTGTGTCGCCCGTCATCCTGGGATACCTCTGGCTACGCCTCCATAACCCCGTCTTGGATTGGAAGTCTGCCAGGGTGTCGGCATGGAGCACATTCTGTATGAGCACCTGCTTACAGTCCGCTGCCTGCTCTCCGTCCTCTACCCCAACACCTACGGACGCTGCACCCCCGGACCTCTCCCTGGTGCCATCGGAATTTCACGACCTGGGTATGGTATTCAGCAAGTCCAAGGCGATGTCTCTTCCTCCACACAGACCCTACGACTGTGCAATAAACATCCGCCAGGGGGCACCCTTACCCTCTGGGCGACTCTACAGCCTGTCGGTGCCGGAGAAGGAGACCATGAATGCCAATCTCAAGGAATCACTGAGTGCTGGAATTATCCGTCCCTCGTCATCACCATTGGGGGCAGGATTCTTCTTCGTGGGCAAGAAGGACGGTTCCCTCCGTCCTTGCATCGACTATCGCGCCCTAAATGATATCACGGAGAAGGATCGCTACACCCTGCCCCTCATGGACACCGCCTTCCACTCCCTCCAGGGGGCGACTTGGTTCACCAAGCTGGATCTACGCAGCGCATACCACCTCGTCCGGATCCGGGAGGGAGATGAGTGGAAGACAGCCTTCCGTACCCCGAACGGCCACTTCGAGTACCTGGTGATGCCGTTCGGGTTGACCAACGCTCCGGCCGTCTTTCAGCGCCTAATTTATGATGTCCTCCGGGATTTCATTGGCCTTTTTGTGTTCGTCTACCTGGATGACATCCTCATCTTCTCCAAATCCAGGGACGAGCACCGGGTCCATGTGAGGCGGGTCCTCCAAAGACTGCTGGAGAACCGGTTGTATGTGAAGGCCGAAAAATGCGAATTCTACGCTAAGACAACATCCTTCCTCGGGTTCATCATCTCCCACGACCAGGTGCTTCCGGACCCAGTGAAGGTGAAGGCGGTGGTGGAATGGCCTACACCTGCATCGAGAAAACAGGTGCAACAATTCATCGGGTTTGCAAATTTCTACCGCCGCTTCATCCCTAATTTTGGCAACCATCGTCGGCCCACTGACCCGCCTCACGTCTCCTAAGGTCCCGTTCCAGTGGACCGAAGAGGCCGCGGCTGCTTTTCAGGCACTGAAGGCGGAGTTCTCCTCCTCCCGGGTCCTTAGCCAAGTCAACCTGGCGCTGCAGTGCATCGTGGAGGTGGACGCTTCAGACACAGGAGTGGGGGCGGTTCTATCCCAGCGGTCGCCAGATGATGGAGTCAAACGGCCCTGCGCCTTCTTCTCTCTGCGCTTGTCCCCGGCGGAGCGGAATTACGACGTGGGGGACAGAGAGCTCCTCGCCATCAAGCTCGTGCTGCAGGAGTGGCATCACTGGCTAGAGGGGGCGGACCTGCCGTTTGTGGTCCTGACGGACCACAAGAACTTGGAGTACCTGAGATCTGCCAAGCGTCTGAACGCCCGCCAGGCGCGCTGGTCCTTGTTCTTTGCCAGGTTCCGCTTTAACATCACCTTCAGGCCTGGTTCCAAGAATGGCCTGCCCGACGCTCTCTCTAGGCAATCGGAGGAGTCGGAGGACACGGTCCACACCATCCTACCCAGGTCGTGCGTCGTGGGAGCCGTCACCTGGGACATTGAAAGCAAGATCTGGAAGGCGCAGGAAGTGGAACCTGACCCTGGCGGCGGACCGGAGGGGAGGCTGTTCGTGCCATCCACGGTTGGGGGGGAGGTCATCCACTGGTTGCATACGTCCAAGCTCACCTGCCACCCTGGTTTCTCCCGGATGATCGACCTCCTTCAACAGTCCTTCTGGTGGCCGGGCCTGCGGAGGGACGCTGCCTGCTACGCCCGGGCCTGCCCAGTATGTGCCACCAGCAAGTCAGGTAATGCCCCTCCAGCGGGTTTGCTCCAGCCCCTGCCCATCCCTGGCAGGCCCTGGTCGCATATCGCCCTGGATTTTGTCACCGGACTCCCAGTCTCAAACACCTTCGACACCGTCCTGACCATCGTGGACCGCTTCTCCAAGGCGGTACACTTCATCCCGCTACGGGGTCTTCCATCCGCCCTGGAGATGGCGGACCTCCTAGTCCAGCACGTGGTCAGGCTGCACGGGATTCCGTTGGACGTGGTCTCGGACCGGGGGCCCCAATTTTCCTCTGAGGTTTGGAGGTCATTCTGCAACGTCCTGGGAGCCAAGGTGAGCCTCTCCTACGGCCATAACCCCCAAACCAACGGGCAGTGCGAGCGGACCAACCAGGAGCTGGAGGCTGCGCTCCGCTGTGTCACTGCATCCATACCTACGTCCTGGAGTAACCATCTCGCCTGGGTTGAGTACGCCGACAACACCGCCCGCTCTTCTGCTACAGGGATGTCCCCCTTTAAGGGGTCCCTGGGTTATGACCCCCCTCTTTTTTCCAGCGCAGGAGAGTGAGGTAACAGTCCCCTCAGTTCGGGCGCACCTCAGACAGTTCCGCTCCATCTGGGCGTCAGCGCGCAGTGCGCTTTTACGCACGGCAGAGCGCAACAGAACCACGGCGGACCGTCACAGAAGACCTGCCCCAGCGTACCAGGTGGGTCAGCATGTCTGTGTGTCAACCCAGGACGTAATTTTAAAGAGCGAGAGGAGGAAGCTGGCACAGCGTTTTATGGGCCCATACCCCATCACCAGGATTATCAACCCGGTGGCTGTGCGTGTAGCCATTCCCCCCTCCCTCTGCATCCATCCCACCTTCCACGTATCCAAGGTGAAGCTGGCAGTCTCCGACCCCCTTTGCCCTCCTCCTGCTGTGCAACCCGCGCCCCAGATGATTGATGGCCATCCGGCCTGGCCTGTCTCCTCCATCCTGGACTCCCGGCGCCGGGGTCGTGGGTTGCAGTACTTGGTGGACTGGGAGGGTTATGGGCCTGAACATCGGCAGTGGGTACCCTCTCGTTTGTGTTGGACCCATCCCTCATTACTGAGTTCCACTGAGCATACCCGGAGAAACCATCGCCAGGAGGTGCTGCTAGAGGGGGGAGTACTGTCATGCCTCGCCGCTCGTCTGTGGCGCCAGCTGCACGCACACCTGCACATCATCAGCGGCGAGGGATTTAAGCCGCCTCGCCCTGGGCTTCGGCCTGAAGCCGTCAGACTTCGCTCGTCACTACTGCTGTGAGTAACCTCTACCTCTTCAGCAATCATATCGGTAAGAAGCCCTTACCTTTTCCTCTTCAAGTCTGCTCCCCTGTGCACAGGTGGATTTCCCGGTGGCGGACCATTCCTCTCCGTCTCCACTCCCTCGCTGCTGCACCGGGCTCTCCAGGTCGCTGTCTACCGGACTCTGTCCTTGCTGTGCCAGCCACCTGCTAACTCCAAGTAAGCTCCTCTCTATTTTATCATCTCCTGTGTTGGTGTGTGCCCATCACCCTTCTCCTTGTGCTTCTCCCATAGGGTTGTCCGGCTGTACGGTCTCCTGCCTCCGTGCCCGACGCAGACGCCACCACCAATACATCCACATCTCACAGACACACATCCATACACACTTGTTGTTAATAAAGCTATTTGAGCTACTCTGAACCTGCGTGTGTGTCTCCTGAGCCGTGCATTATGTCACTATGGGAAGCCAATGAAGGGAGGCCTGAACCGGAGAGATATGATCTCTCTTTCTAGTACCTGTTAAAACTCTTGCTGCAGCATTTTGGATCAACTGAAGACTTTTTAAAGATATTTTAGGACAACCTGATAATAACGAGTTACAATAGTCTAATCTAGAGCTAACAAAAGCGTGAATCAGTTTCTCAGCATCACTCAGAGCCAAGATGCTCCTAATCTTGGCAATATTGCGCAGATGATAGAAGGTAGTCTTAGAAACAAATTTAATATGTGAATTAAAAAACATATCTTGATCAAAAATAACTCCAAGGTTCCTCAGAACTATTCAGGGTAAAAATAGCCACATCCAAATTAAGAGTTTGATTTGGAAACGTATTTCAAAGGTTTTTTGGACCAACAAGAATGATATCCGTCTTATCCGGGTTTAACAGCAGAAAATTACAAGCCATCCAAGCTTTGATTTCCTTAAGACAGGCATCTAACTTGGCTAATTGATTACAATCATTGGGCTTCATTGACAGGTATAATTGTGTGTCATCTGCGTAACAATGAAAATGTATATAGTGCTTTCTAATGATGATGCCGAACGGAACCATATATAAACTAAAAAGAGTAGGGCCTAACACAGATCCCTGTGGAACTCCATGACTGAGCTTTGAGTTGGAAGAAAACTCATTATTGATATGAACAAACTGAAATCTATCGGACAAATAAGATCTAAACCACTACAGTGAAGTACCATTTAGTCCAACATAGTGTTCTAATCTATCAGTACAGAAATGAGTCCATTATCAGATGCAATAAGAAGGTCATTCGTGACATTCACTAAGGCTGTTTCAGTACCACAATGAATTCTGAACCCAGATTGAAACTCTTCAGATAAACCATCTCCCTGTAAGTGGTCAAATAATTGCGTAGCAACAACTCTTTCTAAGATTTTTGAAAGGCAGATTAGAGATTGGTCGATAGTTAGCTAAAACTGCTGGGTCAAGCACTGGCTTTTTGAGTAAGGGTTTAATTTCAGCAATTTTAAAAGCCTGCGGTGCATGACCCAAGGTTAAAGAAGAATTGATTATTTGAAGAATACGACTACCAATAAATGGGAAGACTTTTTAAAATAACCTGGTAAGAATAGGGTCTAAAAGACAAGTTGAAGGCTTGGATGAAGAGATTATTTTATCTAACTCTAAAAGGTCAATTGGTGTAAACTTATCCAAATAGATATCAATTGAAGGAGTTGTAGTAGTTGCTGTACTTCAGTTTACAGTGGGAATAATCTGATTGATTTTATCTCTAATAGATCAAATTTTATGATTGAAAAAGTTCAAAAAGTCCTGACTAGTAAGCTCTAGGGGGATGCGAGGATTGACAGAGTCCTGACTCTTTGTCAGCTTTGCTACAGTGTTGAAAAGAAACCTGGGATTATTCTTATTCTCTTCTATTAATGCAGAGTAATAACTTGTTCTAGCTTTTCTCAGAGATTTTTTATAAATTAGGAGATGATTTCTCCACGCTAAATAGAATTCATCTAAATTAGTGGAACGCCATTTTCTTTTTAGTTGACGAGTCTTCTGTTTTAAGCTACGAGTTTCTGTATTAAACCAAGGGGTGAGAAATCTCTGATTGGACTTTTTCTTTTTTAAAGGGGCCACCAAGTCCAGAGTCTGATGCAGAGAGGCTGTAACACTATCTACTATGCTATCAATTATGGAAGGAGCAAGCTCTCCATCTTTTATTTCCATTGTGTTGACACATGGTATAGAGGAGACAATCTGCAAAAATTTGGTAACAGCATCATCTGAAAGACATCTGCTGTAGTAATATTTTTCTTTAGGAGTCAAATAATCAGAAATAGTGAAATCAAAGGTTAACAGACAATGGTCTGACACTAAAGGATTATGAGGAGACACTACCAGATTTTCTATTTCTATACCATAAGTCAGAACAAGGTCCAATGTGTGGTGGAGATAATGGGTAGAATTTTCTACTTTCTGGGAAAACCCCGATGAGTCTAATATTGAATTGAATGCCTTATTAAGACAGTCACTGTCTACATCAACATGTATATTAAAATCCCCTACTGTAATTATTCTATCTGATTTCAGTACTAAATCAGCTAAAAATCTGGCGAATTTGAATAAAAACTCTGAGTAGGCTGAGGGAGGATGATAAACTATGGCAAAGAAAATTGGGTTCAAGCTAAGATTGCTAACATGCCCCATAGTGAGGAACAGGCCCTCAAAGGAATTAAAACATGTTTTTTGCTTTGCATTAACTAGTAATTTAGAATGGTAAATTGCCGCTACTCCACCTCCATGACCAGAACTTTTAGGATTATGATAGTTTAGATAACCACAGGCAGTTGAGTCATTTGAACCAACACAATCATCTTGTCCTAACCAAGTCTCTGTAAGGGATATTAAATCAATCTGATGATCAATTAATAGATCATGAACTTGTAGAGACCTGGGAGTTAGAGACCTAATATTTAACAAACCACATTTAATTTTCACATTATGAGGCGGAAGAGAGGCCGAATCATTAGCCCCTTGCACTCTGGTCAATTTCCCTAAAAACGCCTTAAAATAACATACCCAAAGTAAATCAGAAGCTGTTCTTCAATCCTTTGCAGCATCTTCATGGGGTTGGTCTCATTTAAAAGAAAACACTTTGAATTTTTGGGCAAAACAGTCATAATCTCTCTAAGTGCTCCTGCCACTGAGTAACAGTCATCTTCACCCCAATTGCTCCTGGTGGGTCTGGAAACGCCATGTTAGGTAGCATGCCACCATCAGTGTGTGAATGGGTGGATAGCAGGATCTGTAAAGTGCTTTGGTCATCAAGAGATGAGAATAAAAAAGCGCTATATAAGTGAATACCATTTTTCCTCTGGACTATGTTTGCTGTTGTTTTCTCAGAGCCCAGCTCCGACACATCCATGTAAGTCCTCCTTCCTGGTTTATATTTCTTGTTTTTCCCCAGCAGCCAGTGTTACCCTGGGGCTGATGTGAACTGTTTTTCTCTGGTCCAAAACTTGACTCAACTGAACTGTATTCACCTGCTGTGCAGCCTACCTTCTGGAATCTTATGTTGAATTTGTTGCCTTTTGATTCATTTTGATTCATTTTGATTCATTGCAATAAAAGTCACTCTTCATCTGCAAGTGGACTCATCTCTCCTCATTCGTGCATGCGTAAAAGCGCACACACATGACAGTCATCCCCACAAAATTCAAGTTCATCTTAAACTGTTCTGTATTTTTAAAATGTCATGATTTTGATGATTATAAAATTCAATTAAAAGGCAAATTTTACCACTTTTGATTACTAAGTCACTCTGAAGGCGATTCTTAAACAGCCAAGTTAAAAGAAACTGATTATTTTCCCTGCAGATCATTTTCAGCTCTTCTATTGACTGTGAAAATACCACAACTGCACAACAGATTATCGAAACAAATATATTACAAATAAACACCACATAGATGAATGAAAGAATAGATGCATTTCATATTCCTAAACTTTTATAAACCTTTTTACATTTGTTAAAATGAGTTCAAAAGTATTACAATGCAGCGTCACTGATTTATTTATTTAATTATTGAGTTTAAAATCACATTTCTAGTTTTCCATTCTCATTTTATTTAATCACAAGACAGTATTACACAAATTAGGCAGTGACCAAACATTGAGATATGGTTGGCTTATCATCACTGTATAGTGATTTAGTACCTAGTATAACAAGATTCATCACCTTAACACTGTACCTTTTGAGTTTGTTGGTGTTTAAGGGTCCACTTGCAATAAAGGGGGCTCTAAAAAAATAAATAATTTGATAAATAAAAAGTGTCAATGCTTCTTACAGCATTTTTTTTCTTGCAGTATTTGTCATCTCCTCCAGCCTGTTGCTGGAGGAAACTGTATGGTCACTTCAGTACTGAATATATGTGTGTATATGTATATATAGTATATATCAACTAAAAGCATATTATAAACCCCTTTAAAGTTAGAGCTGTCCTCACTACCAACGTTTGGGGCTCCAAATATTCTGTCCAATCTTTTTGCTCCCTCAGTAAACTTCATCAGTGTTTTATGTAGCACTGTGACATTTCTAATGTCACCTTTTCGTTTGTACAACTTTTTTTGTCATAGTTTTACAGCTATTCCTGTAAATCGGAGACATTTTTTTTATTCTTGTGAATTTGCCTACTTTTTGTATGAAATATTTCCCCCATGTTGTTTTCCCCCTGAATTCAGTTTCTCACAGAAATGTAGCATTTTTCTCAAATTTGTCATAGAAAATAAGACTTTTTCCTTACGTATTTGCAGAATCATTTAAATTTAAGATTTTTTAAATACTTTTTTTTAAACTATCATCCAGCTGCTACTTTCCTCGTGTGAATTTATACTGTTTTCTCCTAAATGTGCTTTTTTTTTTTTCTGGTAAAGTTGGTAAAGGTAAATTTGTTATTCACCTTTTTTCTGGGGGGAAGGTGTTATGATTCCCTGTGCGCTATTATGCCACACACAGAGGAAGAAATGCAAAACCCAATTGCAGGAGTAGAACATGCACTTTATTGACAAAAATCCCCCAAAAATAAGTCCAGCAACAGTCACGACTTGAACAGAGAGTAGAAACGATTGCAATATAGGCCACCAGACAAACAAGGATGCTGCCTGGACGCACAGCAGCCCAGGGAGAGGGAATGCCTAGTGCCGCAGTGTATCTGTCAGCACAGAGAGAAAGGCAGACATAACTCACGGGCTGCGGTGATCCAAAGCGGTCCATGCCGTCTGGAGGATGGAGATGAGGCAGGAACAGCCACTGATGCCAAAGAGGAAAACAATCTCATAGCACCAGAGAAGACTACAACATCAGGCTGAAGGTTAACGAACGTAATGGTACATATACGGAGGGACACGCTGCCATGTATGAAGCTGAATGCTCCGACAGTCTCTTCCTACTAACACAGCATTAAAGTAATAATAACACTAATGAGGGAAGGGACCGCCGGTGTGAGAATGCGTGGGAGAACATAATTAATACCATGTATGCATGAGTGGGTGTCTGACCGTATGAATGGGAGTGAATGAAGTGTGTGCGTATATGTGTGTGAAACACCCATAATGAGACACAGCTGATGGCACTGACAGGAGGAGGAGGCGTGCCCAAGCTGTCAGAGAGTGAAGGACCCAAATAGCTCCCTGAAGCGCCTGATGGAAAATAGGACAAAACAACCATGGGTCAGAACTGAGTTTGGAACCACCAAACCCAGGTTCATGAAAGAAGGGGAATATCTGAATCCTAAATTTGAAAACTGAATGTCATTGTAAAAAAAAAATAATAATAATGTCTAGATAATGAATCCAGAGGAAGTTTTTAATACCAGGATGATTTAGTCACAAATCTACTCACAGATTTATTATTATTTCATGAATGTGTTCATAATGCCTCTGCAGGAAGGATGACTGTTACCCTCGTCATAGTCTAGCTGACTAAGGCTGCGTGTCCACCAAATGCGTTTTTTGTCGCCCGACTGCCCTGAGCATTTTTTTTTCCAACGCTTGTGCACTGCGCGCGGAAAAACAACAAAAAAAAAAGTCTGTGCCCTGTATCCCAGCAACAGCTTGTCACTCTCAGCTCAGCACTCCCGCTTTGCCCACTGAGACTTTTTTAATAGCAGTATTAACAGTCATGACGATCCAAGCCCCTGCCTCCAGTGGCAGCCAGTATTGGAACTACAAGGGTAGTTTTTTCAGTTGTGCTTCTGGCTGTAGTGGATGCTCACTACAGATTTTCTGTAGTGGACATACAAAAAGGGGAATGGCATCCTGGCAACTTCAGCCTTCGGGACAGCTCTGCGATTGGGAACTCTCAACCTCCCTCATGATTGTCCCTTCCCTGGAGCAGACTATCTTGGCCCCCAGCCACATGTTTTTATGGTTGATGAGGCTGTTCTTCTGCGCCGAAACATCATAAGACCTCATCCTGGACATCATCTTCCAGACGACAAAAAGGTGTTTAACTACTGTCTTTCTCATGCCAGGCGTATAGTAGAATGCTCATTTGGGATTCTCTCAAGTCAGTGGAGGCTCTACAGGAGGGTTCTGGGAGTGTCACAAACAGTAGCAGTAGCAGAGTGTGTTGTAAAGGCCACCTTTGTACTACACAATTTCATCCATTGGGATGCTGAAGTCCTCAATGTCCCCCACACACCATCTACAGCAGCAGAACCCCAGGGTGTAATGCAGGACACCCCCAGAGTCGGCAGCAACAACGCCTCAAGAGAAGCAGCAGCTGTGAGAAACACCTTCACAAGCTACTTCTCCTCCCCAGAAGGCCGCGTGCCATGGCAGGACAGAGTCCTGCTCTAATAAACACAACCACCTCAAAGATCCAAACACCCACTTCTCACAATCAGGGTGTCAAATCCACCTCATTGTGTGGGCCATATAATCTACAGTCATAGCTGTATTGTATTGTCATTGTATATAATTACCTGGAGCTATTCATATTGTATTTGTACCTTTAGAAAAGCATGCAAGAATGTTTCCTAGAATTTCCATATTTTGTTACCCTCATTCAGACCCATAGTTCTTGGAGCAGCTGTTACTTTCTGATTTGGATCTGTTCACATAGTAAATTGTTAACTTTTGCATAACAAGAATGTGAGATTTTTTTCCACACATTTTTTTTTAACATTTTAAAACACATGCTTTTATAACAGACATCAAAACTATGCTTCTGGTTAGTCACAAAGTTTCTTTAATACATAAATATGTATTTTACAAATGTTAAAAGTAATCATTTAACTTGTGTGTGGTAAAAAAAAAAAAAGATCTAAACTTAACAGTTTTAAAGGGAAAAGTGACATGTTCTGGACCCAGGAAACAGACACTGACACGAGCACATACAGACAATTATTCTTTATTGTATAGTGAGGGAGTGTAGTGCGTGTGTGAGTGCAAGTATCGAAGTCTGGTCACTGGAACTGAGCAGTTCAGATGGCGACCTGGCAACCCTGGAACACACAAGCAGAAACAATTACAGCTGTTCAACGATGGCGGGTAATTGTAGGTGGTAAGGCTTACTTGGATGTGCCACAGGTTATGTCCTGCTGACTTCCAGTGTCCGTGCAACGTGGTGGTGATTGTGCCCGTGGCAGTGGTGGTGATTGCACCTGTAGCAGTGACGATGATTGTATCCGTAGCGGAGGTGGTGGCTGTACCTGTAGCCATGATGACGATAGCTCCTGTAGCTGTAATGATGATAGTTCCTGTAGCTGTGGTGATGATTGTACCCGTAGCTGTGGTGGTAACGAGGAGCTCTGTGATGGAGGTGGCAACGCCCCGTTGGTTGGGGAAGTTGGTCCGCCGCCTGGGAGGTCCACCTGTGCACAGGGGTAAAGGCAAGGGGTTGAAAAGCAAAGAGTTCTCTTACGTGGCCAATCCTGACGAGACATTCTTGGCTTGGCTTGAGAACGAAGTTCTGGCTCATATTCTGACGAGGAAGACAGACGACTCTGTGCCAGGCTGTCAGCAACACTGCCTTTTAACAGCCGCTGATTAGCACCTGCTGGTCTGTGCGCAGCTGGAGCTGATGAGACAGATGACGGCCCAGCAGCCGTCATGACAGTACTCCCCCCTCTAGCAGTGCCTCCAGGCACCTGCCCAGTTCTACCTGGATTCGCCGGATGGAAGTCGCGGATCAACTGCTTATCCAGGATCAACGCTGGGTGAATCCAAGAACGATCCTCCGGTCCAAGCCCTCCCAGTCCACCAAATACTGAAGACAACGACCCCGCCTGTGAACGTCCAAGATGGCAGTCACCCCCCAGGCTGGATGGCCATCGATCATCCTCGGGGGGGGGCAGGAGCCGCGGGGGGCGGGCACAGAGGGTCTGAGATGTACGGTTTAACCTGGGAGACATGAAAGGTGGGGCAGATGGCATGGAAGGGGGGGAGAGACAAGCGCACAGACACAGGATTGACAATTCGAGAAATGGTGTAAGGACCAATGAAGCACTTAGTGAGCTTGCGCTTCTCAGCCGGTACACCAATATTCCGGGTAGACAACCAAACTTACTGACCCACCTTGTAGTCCAGGGCGGGTCTCCTGTGACGGTTGGCCACTTGGATGTTGCATTCAGTGGTCTTCAAAAAAGCCCTGCGGGTGATGGACCATACTCGCCGACAGCGCCTTATGTGGGTCTGGACAGACGGGACCGCTACCTCCTTCTCCTCCTCCGGGAACAGTGGTGGATCAAACCCAAATGATGCCTTAAAAGGAGAGAAACCCGTGGCCATAGAGATCGTGGTGTTATGGGCGTACTCTATCCAAGGAAGGTGCTTGCTCCAAGAGGACGAACAGGAGGAGATGACACAACGCAGCACGGCCTCAAGCTCCTGGTTAGCCCATTCACACTGGCCATTACTCTGTGGATGATACCCTGAAGAGAGGCTAGCTGTGGCTCCCAGCGCTGCGCAGAACATTTTCCAGACCTGAGAGATGAACTGTGGTCCCCGGTCCGACACTATGTCAGCGGGGATGTCGTGGAGATGGACCACATGCTGGACAAGGAGGTCCGCTGTTTCATGGGCTGTGGGCAAACCCCGAAGGGGCACAAAATGGGCCGCCTTCGAGAAACGGTCCACAATAGTCAAAACTGTGGTAAAATTATCTGAGGGGGGCAACCCAGTCACAAAATCCATGGCCACATGGGACCAAGGGCGGGAAGGGACCGGCAGAGGGTGTAACAGACCCGCCGGGGGGGATGATGTCGTTTTCCCAGTGGCACATTGAGCGCAAGCCCGGATGTAACTTCCAACGTCCTTCCGCAGCCCTGGCCACCAGAAGGTCCTCTGGAGAAGGTCCACAGTCAGACCCACTTCCGGATGACAAGCCAATTTGGAGGCAGGACCGCACTCAATCACTTGACCCCGAATAGAGCGTGGAACAAACAGGCGGCCCGGGGGACCCCCCCTCCCCGGGTCTGGCTCCATCTTCAGCGCTCTTCGGACTGTCCTACAAATACCCCAGGACAGGGCGCCCACAACACAGGAGGGCGGTAGGATGGGTGCTTCCTGATTTTCAGTGGATGGTACATCAAACTGCTGCGAGAGGGCGTCCGGCTTCCCGTTCTTGCTCCCCGGCCGATAGGTGATGGTAAAATTAAATCGGCCAAAGAAAAGGGACCAACGAGCCTGGCGTGCGTTCAGGTGCTTCGCCGTCCTGAGGTACTCCAGGTTGCGGTGATCAGTCCATACAACGAACGGCTGAGCAACCCCCTCCAGCCAGTGTCTCCATTCCTCCAAGGCGAGTTTCACCGCCAGCAGCTCCCCGTCTCCTATGCTATAATTCCTCTCCGCCGGTGACAGGCGATGAGAGAAGTAGGCACATGGGCGGATCTTACCGTCTTCAGGAGAACGTTGGGAGAGCACCGCTCCTACCCCCGAATCAGAGGCGTCCACCTCCACCAAGCACTGTAGATTCGGGTCCACCTGGGTTAGAACACGGGCAGAAGCAAACTCCTCCTTAAGTTTTCCAAACGCCCTGGCTGCCTCCTCACTCCAGCAAAACGGGGTCTTTGGGGAGGTGAGCGCAGTCAGAGGACGAGCGATATTTCCAAAATTGGGCACAAACGGATGATAGAAGTTAGCAAAGCCCAAGAATCCCTGAAGCTGCTTCCTAGAGGTTGGTGCGGGCCAATCCACTACTGCCTTGACCTTGGCCGGGTCGGGGAGCACCTGGTTCCGAGCAATGATGAACCCAAGGAAGGAGGTCTGGTCAGTGTGAAACTCACACTTCTCTGCCTTGACGAACAGTTGGTTCTCCAGGAGGCGCTGTAACACTTTACGGATGTGCACCTGGTGCTCCTCTAATGTACGAGAGAAAACTAGTATATCATCAAGATACACGAACACAAACGAGTTAAGGAAGTCCCGCAGAACATCGTTTATTAGCCGCTGGAAGACGGCCGGAGCGTTGGTTAACCCAAACGGCATTACCAGGTACTCGAAATGACCGCTTGGGGTCCGGAAAGCCGTCTTCCACTCGTCACCTTCTCTGATGCGCACCAGGTGATAGGCATTCCTGAGATCCAGTTTGGTAAACCAGGACGCCCCCTGGAGGAAGTCAAAGGCAGTGTTCATCAAAGGCAGAGTATACTTGTCCTTTACCGTAATCTCATTAAGGCCCCGGAAGTCGATGCAGGGGCGTAATGAGCCATCCTTCTTCCCAACAAAGAAGAAACCGGCACCCACGGTGATACCAGAGGCCAAGGATTCCTTGATGTAGATGTCCATGGCCTTGTGCTCCGGGGCTGATAGGCTGTACAGGCAGCTAGCAGGAAGGGGGGCCCCAGCCTTCAGATTAATAGCACAGTCGTAAGGTCGATGGGGGAGTAGCGACAACACCCGAGACTTGCTAAATACTAACCCCAGGTCATGGTAAACCTCCGGTACCTTGGACAGATCCGGGGGTGACGTCGAGGGTGGAGGCACCTTGACAGATGGGGCACACGCCACAGATTGGAGGCAGGCACTCAGACAGAATGTACTCCACGCTGTAATACTCCCTGCTTGCCAGTCAATGGTGGGATTGTGTAGCCGAAGCCAGGGGTACCCCAGGATGACGGGCGAGGATGAGACGGGCAGAATCAGAAACCTAATCTCCTCCCTGTGGTTACCTGAAACGATCACAGAAACTGGAGCCGTCTGATAGGCGACGGTGGTCAGTGACTCCTTGGACAGGGTGATGAGATTGACAGGGGGATCCAGAGTCTGACAGCTGAGGCCCATCCGGGTTGCCAGGTCTCTGGAAACAAAGTTCTGCTCAGCTCCTGAGTCTACTAAAGCCAGCGTGGAATGTTCTGTATGCGAGTGAATTAATCTGATGGGTATGCGGAAACTAGTGAGGGGTTTTTCTAAGTTCTTGTCCGTGAATCCTCCTACTGTGATCCACGGACCTTCCCTTTTAACCGACTGGGACATTCAAATACCCCATGTGACTCTTTCCCACAATAGAAACAAAGGCCAAGATCCCTGCGGCACTGTCTCTCAGCCGCTGACACTTTTGACTGCCCTATTACCATGGCCTCTTGATCCGGAAGTTCCTCTGACGCGGGTAGAGCGAGCAGAGGAGAGCTAGTGGAGCGAGGGCGGGGTTTAGTTGAACGGGAAATAGTTCACCGTTCGGCCGCTCGCTCCCTTAATCTACTATCCAGGCTTATGGTAAGAGCAATTAATTCGCTCAAATTATCCAGTTTGTCCCGTGCCGCTAACTCATCCTTTAATTCGGCGTTGAGACTGCGAAGGAAGATACCACAAAGTGACGGTTCCCCCCACCCAATCTCTGCGGCCAGGACCCGGAAGTCAATAGCATAGTCAGCAGCTCATCTATTACCCTGCTGCAGACTCAACAGCCGTTCTGTCAACACTGCACCCCTATCTGAATGATCAAACACTGACATAAACTCCGCCACAAACTGCTGGTAAGTTAACACAGGATAACTTGGTTTAGCCATTACTGTATATGCCCAGTCTAAGGCTCTACCCCCCAACAAGTTGATGATATAACCAATCTTACTTGAGTCTATGGCGAAGTCTCCCGGAACGCGGAGGAAGACTGATTCACATTGTAGAATGAACCCTCGGGCTTCCCCGAGTTTTCCGCTAAACCGGGCAGGAGTGGGAACAGGGGTGAGGCGAGAAGAAGATGAGATGTTAGTTTGACCTGTCGCTAAGCCTGCAGGGGTTGGAGCACTAGCGGTCGGGGAGAACGTCTGGTGTCCCTCCAGACGATCCAGCCGGCTGTTAATTTGAGTCAGTTGGTTAAGAGTAACTGTCTGTTGGTGTGATTACATATCTACCCGAGCGCTAAGTGTGTTTAATTTGCGCGACAGTGTACTGTCCACTGGGTCAACGTGACAGAGTCGTACTGACATGTTCTGGACCCAGGAAACAGACACTGACACGAGCAGATACAGACAATTATTCTTTATTGTATAATGAGGGAGTGTAGTGCATGTGTGAGTGCAAGTATCGAAGTCTGGTCACTGGAACTGATCAGTTCAGATGGCGACCTGGCAACCCTGGAACACACAAGCAGAAACAATTACAGCTGTTCAACAATGGCGGGTAATTGTAGGTGGTAAGGCTTACTTGGATGTGCCACAAGTTATGTCCTGCTGACTTCCAGTGTCTGTGCAACGTGGTGGTGATTGTGCCCGTGGCAGTGGTGGTGATTGCACCTGTAGCAGTGACGATGATTGTATCTGTAGCGGAGGTGGTACACCTGTAGCCGTGATGACGATAGCTCCTGTAGCTGTAATGATGATAGTTCCTGTAGCTGTGGTGATGATTGTACCCGTAGCTGTGGTGGTAACGAGGAGCTCCGTGATGGAGGTGGCAACGCCCCTTCGGCTGGGGAAGTTGATCCGCCGCCTGGGAGGTCCACCTGTGCACAGGGGTAAAGGCAAGGGGTTGAAAAGCAAAGAGTTCTCTTACGTGGCCGGTCCTGACGAGACGTTCTTGGCTTGGCTTGAGAACGAAGTTCTGGCTCATACTCTGACGAGGAAGACAGACGACTCCATGCCGGTCTGTCAGCAACACTGGCTTTTAACAGCCGCTGATTAGCACCTGCTGGTCTGTGCGCAGCTGGAGCTGATGAGACAGATGACGGCCCAGCGGCCGTCATGACAAAAAGTGTAGCATCTATCTAAACATCAAAGAAAAAGATCATTTTGAAGCCCCACCCAGTAGAATTTCTAACATCAGGCCCAAACTCTACATCCATCAGTATTTCCTGGATTTTCATTCGGGCCAGAGCTTTCTTGAAATTTGTCATCCTCTTAAATGTTGGGACTAAAGACAAAAGAAAGTGTTCATCTACATCTGGATTTTTTTTTTTTTAAAGTGCATCAAAGACATTCTGCTGGTAAGTTCAGGTTCAGGTTACTTTATTTGTACCCATAGGTAGATTTGTTTTGCAGTCTGGTGACATCCATATATATTAAGTTGTCAGCTCCGGTGAAGGTGTTTCCTTTTGCGTTATTTTTCTTTTCCTGCTGGGACAAGGACAGACCTCTTTGGAAGCCGATGACGCAGCCTCAGTCATTGACAGGTCCTCGTCATAATCCAGAGTCTGAGAAGATAAAATAAGCTATACTGTTACCAGACACTTCACATCATCTCAAACCACTGATCCTTTAAAGTTCTTATGATATGACTAAGGTTAAGTGTGTAAACACAATTTCTAGAGCTTAAACTAATGTGAGTTTAAAAGTTAATTTAAAAATTATTGATTTCTACATAAGAGATCATCATACAGTTTCTTTTGGGGGAGGGCTTCGAGGTTTCAATTAAGGTCAAACTTTTTATCTGCAATTGTGCAACTACAGTGAGCCCCCTTAGTCACTAGTGGGTCTGCAAGTTTTGCCTCAAATGCGTGGTTGTTAAGTTACAACACTGTGTTTTAAACCTTTTTTATAAATAGAAAGTTGATGAAAAAATTGTTAAAGTGGAAAATTTGAGATTAAAGCAGCAAACTAATGTGCAAAAGTCAAATTAATCACAAAGGTGAGAATTTATGAGAAAAAAATAAAGAAAAAGAAGTACAACTAGCATATGCTTTTAAGTGTGCAAGGTCCTCAAACCATTTAAAATCCAATTTTTTTTATTTTGTTCAATTTATTAAGTAAAACATTACTTTACATTAACCTCTGGTGGTAACACTTTTTTTTTCTATATCATATACTTTCTTTACATCATATTTTTTTTGCATATGTGCGCTTGTATGTTCTACTACAACAACTAAATATTGTAAGTTTTATAGTTACTTGGATTTTTGACACTACTGTGCTCATCTAAACTAACCTTTCTCTCACGAGAAATTATTGGCTTCAGCAGAGCCATGACTTCCTCTGAAGCCTCAGGCTCAGCTGATGCTGATGCTGAACCTGTCGGTTCAACTTCACTTTGTTGAGAGAAGTTGAGGAAGGTCTCTCTCTTAAATGGGGCTTAAGGAAGCTGAGCACCACCATATACTTCCCCTTTTTAAAAAAAAAAAAACTGCTGGCTGACCCACTCCTCTTTAGCTGCTTCTGTCTTTATCATGAACCGAGCTGGGGATCTTCCCGAGCTCGGCTTCATGGCTGTTTTCTGTTCCTCAGTTATCTGTGCTTTATGTTACCTTTTGAGTTCCATATTGTGTTTCATTGCTTAGCCATGTTCTATTGTATTTTTGGTACTTATTTTTTGCTCATTGCCGTTTGATTATCTTGTGAGTTAGTTGTAATTATTAATTAGTCTGTGTTTGGTTTTGTGTGTATTTATTTTGGTGCCTGACGGCCACACCTCCCTCTCCTGTCTACCACTGACAGGTGATTCCTATCTGTTATGGTCTGCTCCTCTCCCTGCTCAGGTCCATACACCCACACATTCCTACATGCACACACATACATGCATACGTGCACGCACACCTGCACTCACTCAGCTTACACACACACACTCACACCAGCAATCACTCTGGTCATTATGTCGTGTGTTATTTAAGCTCTGTGTTCCCACTTGTGTTTGCCGGATTATTGTATTGTCCTTTTTGCACAGCCACTGCCTTGTCTTCCACTTTGTCTCTGTTCTGCTGGGATTGTTAATGGGATTGACTTAGACAGCTCCAGCCCTGTGAGTACCATCTTGTTTCCCCTGCGTTCCATTCACGTCTGAAAGTGCTTTGAGTTGTTGCTTTAGTTTCCCTTGTAGCACCTTGGGTCATTTCTCCATGTTGTACTTACCTGTGTGCTGTAGAGCATCCTGGCAGTCATCCCTGTATGCCTAGAGCTATTCATCTGTTTGTTTGTTTGGACTGTTTTTACGTTTTGTTCAATAAATGCACACAACATCCTCCTGCATTTGGGTTTCAGTCTCTCCTGCCTCAGATAGGCAGAAAATCATGACAGAACATTTCGGCCTGAATATAGAAACCCAGCAGAGGTGTTATGTCTGTGTTTTTCACCTTTTGTGTTTTTTCACCCACCTGTTTCTGAGCAGCACACCATGGCCCTTTCAGTTTTTGGATTGAGCCCGGAGGAGTGTGCAGTGGCTGAGCGAGTGGTGGACTTCGCTTCTAGGGTTGGTGCCACCCACTCCCCAGAAATTAATTTTTGTTTATTGGACATCGCTGTCAGGATGCTCAAGACGCGTCCCAGCCTTTGGAGATACCCGGGCCTGATGTAGCTGCTCAACCAGATCTGTGAGGTACAGCAGTGTATCGAGAAAGTGGTGAAAGGGTCCTCCGCAGCGCAACGCCGGCAATCCAAGAAGCTCACCTGGAGGCCGACAGCCCGCGATCCACTTCCCAGGCCGGTGTCCTCTTCTCCCCACCAGACATCCCATCCTACTCTTGGGGAGATGGAGCGAGACACCGAGACACCAGCTGATGTCATCACCTGTAAGGAATTCAGGCAAGTCCTTCTCCATTCACTTGCGCTCTCTCCTGAGGTGGTTAGCCTCATTCCTGCGGAGGAGCTCCAGGTTTTACAATTCCCTGGGGCACCCCGATCAGCTGCTGTCCCCGTTCCTCAATCTTCTCTCTCTGTCTCCCCTAAATCTCCACTGGTCCTGGGAGGGAGTAGCTGGATGGTAACGGAGCCAGAGGTCATTGAGGAGCCTACAACATGGCGAGCGAGTCATCCTGCGTTGGAGTGCCAGAGGAAGCCCATCATCTCATCGGCGGCCAACTCCCAGACGTCGTGCCTGACCACTTCTGCGGCAAAGCCATTCCCTATACCAGCTGTCACGCCAGTCTGCACCCTCTCCGCTTCAGCCATGGCCCTCATCGGCGAGACGTCCTCTCCTGCCACGGAAAGGACCTTGAGGGTTTCCCCTGACACACCCACTTCCATGTCATCCGAGCCGGTTCCTCCACAATCCACTGAGGGGCCTTGAGCAGCCATAGACGTGGAGGAGGATGACAGCCTGCCACCTGCAGCAGCCAACATCCAGGCCTGGGAGGTCAGACAAGTGCTTTTTCCTTCAATTTAATAATGATAAACCTTATCTGTCCCTCGGAAGAGAGGCTCAGACTAAGCAGTCACCTGAGTGCTCTTCCCCTGCTGCAATTGTGAATTATTCACTAAACCTCTCCATGTCTCCTTCATCTGCCCCTGAGTGCCCATCAGCCCCTGAACTGAGCCGAGGTTTCCTGGAGGACCGGGATCCTGAGCCAACATGGGTCCAACCCCCAGTGTCCACATCGGAGAAGTCACCAGCAAGGGTCACAGTAGCCGAGGGTAATTGGACTGTAACCACCATCAAGCCTGCGGTGGGGGCTGACACAGCAGAGTCAGAGGTCGAGCCCGAACCTCCATCCTCACCCAGATCATCGAAGTCCTGGATGGCGGTGGAGCTTGAGTCCAGGAAAGTGCTCTCATTTGTTTGTCTTTCTTCTGTACTTGAGCAATGTTGCCTGGATCTTGGGGAGGAGAGTTGGGTGCTGCCGGCAGCTGCACCTGAACTGACCTCACCGGGTTCCGCCACTGCCGGCGTCCCTGACCTTGTCTCTTCCTCTGTTGTTTTCAAGTTTCATCCCAGGGTCACCAGGGAAGATCCAATCCAGCCGGAAGCCTCCGTGGATCCAGGTGCACCACCTATGGACATCGCGGGTCCAGTCCCCTCACACCCTGATGAACCGCCACCATCTGGATCGTTGGAGTCCTGGACAGCGGTGGAGCCCAAACCCAGGCAAGGCCTTTCTTTAGCTCTTCTATCCCCAGTTTCTGAGCATTCTTGCCTGGCTTTTGGTGAGGGGGGCTGGGTGCAGTTGCCCACTGCGCCTGAGCCCGCCTCGCCTGAGCCCGCCTTAACTGAGCCCACCTCGCCGGGCTCTGCCGCTGCCGGTGACCCTGACCCGCCCATCTCCCTCTGTTTTTGAGCTCATTCCCAGGGTCACCTGAGAGGAACCTGTTGCTCTAGAGGTCTCTGAGGGTCCAGCCTGTCCGTCCAGAGCAGCCAGGGGTCCAGCCATCACGGAAGAGGTCGTGTTCCGTTCTAGCCCGGGGCCTCCGTAGGTGTAGCTGAAATCCCGGAGAGTCCTCTGAGGGTGGGACTGTTCCCCAGTCGGGGCCCACCATGGGTGCAACGTTGGCCCAGTCAGGGTCCACTGTGGGTCCAACGCTGAGCCAGTCGAGGTGAACTGTGGGTGTTGCATTGGCCCAGCTAGGGTCCACCGCAGGAGCAGCCCTGTCCCAAGTCGGGACCACCGCGGGTGCAGCTATTTTTCAATCTGGGACCACAGAGGGTGTCGCCGGCCAGCTTGAGGGTGCCGAGGCCTTCCCTCCACAACCAGAGGCCTTTGGAGTGTCTCTTTCTCCCCAGCTGGACACCATCGCGGTCCTCTTTCCTCAGCCACCAGTCACCGTGGGGGTTACCCTCCTCCGGTCCGGCCACCCACCTTTAAGCCTCCCGGTGGGTAAGCCACCTCCTCGCTCTCCCTGCCGGTCCTGGTGGCTCAACAATGCTGACCGGCTTCCCGAAGGACTAAGTCTCCGTGTCGGGTGGCCCATTTGCTCCTGCAGGCCACCTGACACTGTTCAGCGGGCCGCCTGCTGGGCTTGGGGCTCTGGCAGGCTACCCGATCGGTCACACCTTGCCAAGCCTTGGGCCTGGAACTTTGGGTGGCCCCCTGAACTTTTGGACTCCTTGGTCTGGGGGGCCTTGTCCAAGGGTTTTGGGTTTTGGGGAGGTTTATTTTGGTGTTTTTCTGGTTTGAATCCTGAGCAGGGGTTGTTTTTTGTTCCCTCCTAGCCTGTTCCCCCCACCTCCCGCCCGAGGTAATTTGTTGCAGTTCCTGCTGGGGGGGTCCTTTCTTGTTTTGTTCTTTTTTTTTTCTTTTGATAGTGCTTTGGGTGTCTGAAATCCACCCCTTGAGAGGGGGGCTCTGTCATGAACCGTGCTGGGGATCCTTCCAAGCTCAGCTTCATAGCTATTTTCTGTTCCTCAGTTATCTGTGCTTTATGTTACCTTTTGAGTTCCATATTGTGTTTCATTGTTTAGCCATGTTCTGTTGTATTTTTGGTACTTATTATTTGTTCTTTGCCATTTGATTATCTTGTGAGTTGGTTGTAAATATTCCTTAATCTGTGTTTGGTTTTGTGTTTATTTATTTTGGTGCCTGACAGCCACGCCTCCCTCTCCTGTCTACCACTGACAGGTGATTCCTATCTGTTATTGTCTGCTTCTCTCTCTGCTCAGGTCCATACACCCACACATTCCTACACACACGCACATGCACGCACACGCGCACGCACACCTGCATTCACTCAGCTTACACACACCCACTCACACCAGCAATCACTCTGGTCATTATGTCGTGTGTTATTTAAGCTCTGTGTTCCCACTTGTGTTTGCCAGATTATTGTATTGTCCTTTTTGCACAGCCACTGTCTTGTCTTCCACTTTGTCTCTGTTCTGCCGGGATTGTTAATGTGATTGACTCGGATGGCTCCAGCCTTTTGAGGACCATCTTGTTTCCCCTGCGTTCCAGTCACACCTGGAGGCGCTTTGAGTCGTTGCTTTAGTTTCCTTCCTGCTTCAGTATCGTCTGTAGTGCCTTGGGTCATTTCTCCATGTTGTACTCACCTGTGTGCTGTAGAGCATCCTGGCAGTCATCCCTGTATGTCTAGAGCTTTTCATCTGTTTGTTTGTTTGTACTTTTTTATGTTTTGTTCAATAAATGCCCACAACATCCTCCTGCATTTGGGTTTCAGTGTCTCCTGCCTCAGATAGGCAGAAAATCATGACAGAATAATTTGGCCCGAATATACAGTAGAAACCCAGCAGAGGTGTTATGTGTGTGTTTGTCACCTTTTAGGCAGGAAATCATGACAGTCTTATTTCCTTTGCATATCTGTCCCGGTGTAGCGGCATGATAAAAAAAAGGCAGCGATTGAGTTTTAAGTTGGTTTTATTGAATCATACCGCCTTCATCGGAACACCTCCCCAGCCCTCGTGCTGCGGGCTGAGGTGATGTCCTCAGGCTCTCAGACAGAGAGACACGGTGTGCGTGTCCAGCAGCAGCAGTTGAAGAGTGAATGAGAGAATGAACATGAAAATCAGACAGCTTATATACTCAGCTCAGACAATACATCAAAGACATTCACAGCAGTCAATCTGGGCATTTGCATATCAGAGGTACAGACAGGATGCATGAACACAATGCATGGATGACACTTTAACCTCACAGCTGTAAACGCAGCATGCAGCGGAAAAAACCCAGGAGTGCGAGCTGACTGTCTCTGTGTGTTGGGGGGGGGTTGAATTCAACCCGCTACACAGCTCCCCCCCCCCCGAGGGCACTGCAGGCGGCCGAGACCTCGATGTTGCAGTTTGGGCAGCGAGCAGGGAAAAGCTTTGTGCAGGTGGAGGGGGGAGGGGAAAGGGGGGTAGTAAGTGCGGTGAAATCGTTCGGGCCGCGCCAAAAATTGTTTGCTGCTCCGCGATGTCGAGGGGCTGTCCCGTTGAACTTGCGGAGATCATCAGAAGAAAAATTAGTCTCTGACTCCTCTCGTGGCCATGAAGAAAAACAGGAGCGGCGAGGTTGCGTAAACAAAAGCAGAGGAACTTGGCGTGTTGACTTTAGGAGCGTGCGCAGCCCTAAAGCCCTCGGGAAAAGCAGACGGCTGAATCCTTTGTGCGCCGTGGCTGAAACCATCAGTGAATCCTGTGGGCGCGCTGCGCGCGTGCTTGCTTCAGGTGAGCGCGCAGCCCTGAAGGTTCTGCGTGCAGCTGCGCAGGACGATGGCGGTCTCTGGAGCCATTCTTGTTCCGTGCGTGTTGCGCCGTCCTCGTCACCCCCGGTGCGTGTGCCGGGACTCCTTGCGTGGGTGGGCCCGCTGGAGAGGAAACTAGGGTCGGAAACTTGGTGGAGATCGGCGCAGTCGGTGCCGAAAAACATCTATGATGAGCCGTGGCTGCAGATTAGTCATGGTGCGTTGGAGTGTTGAGGGGAGATAGGCAATCTTTGTCCCTCAGGCTGTCCAGCATGGATGTCTCGATCTCGGCGAGGGTCGCGCCATGACGTTTACTGCCGCTTACCCGGTCTTGGGCGATGTCCGGAGAGTAGCTCGCCTGCCGTGAGCTCTGCGTTGAGGCCTCCCTGAAGCCGCAGGGAGGGCAGATCAGTCCGGCTGCTGCGTTCACTCGTCGGCGGAGCATCACTGCCGGGTGCTGCGTTCGCCGGCAGCTCGTTTTCTTCAGCGTCGGGTCGCCAGCGTGGCCGTCCAGACCAGAAGGTTGCGTTTGCACAAAACGTGTGCGTTCTTGGGGTCACCAGTAAAGCGGCATGATAAAATAAAGGCAGCGATGGAGTTTTAAGTTGGTTTTATTGAATCATACCGCCTTCATCGGAACACCTCCCCAGCCCTCGTGCTGCGGGCTGAGGTGATGTCCTCAGGCTCTCAGACAGAGAGACACGGTGTGCGTGTCCAGCAGCAGCAGTTGAAGAGTGAATGAGAGAATGAACATGAAAATCAGACAGCTTATATACTCAGCTCAGACAATACATCAAAGACATTCACAGCAGTCAATCTGGGCATTTGCATATCAGAGGTACAGACAGGATGCATGAACACAATGCATGGATGACACTTTAACCTCACAGCTGTAAACGCAGCATGCAGCGGAAAAAACCCAGGAGTGCGAGCTGACTGTCTCTGTGTGTTGGGGGGGGGGTTGAATTCAACCCGCTACACCAGCTGTATTTCCATTTTTTTTTTGCAGTCATTAACTGTACAAATTCACATAGTAACGACGGTTAACTGCCTTATCTACTGCAACAAACTTGTAAGAAATATGACCATGACAAAGGAACAAACACTCCCCTGACATGCCAACAGATGTGGACACATTCCTCCAAGCATTTGCTTTTAAATTTTGATCATGAGAGCATTTTAGCATCAGAACAAACAATACTGGATTGTCTGATACAGCAAGTATCAGCCTCTCCTCCGACATCATAACCGTTGTCTTTTTCCGCCCTTTCTTAATTCTGATTGGCTGCTTAGAAAGGTCTGACATTGACGAGCTCAGCTGTAGTCTGAAAAATTGAACATTTTTCAGCGCTGAGCACCCTGAGCGCCACAACAAAACACGACCACCGCAGAGAGCGCTTTAGCGCCAAGGGCACTCAGTGCTGTAAATGCTGAACTGTCCAAAGTTGCATGTAAGGTGAGGACGCTCAGGTAAAGGCTCCCAGTTCGTTTCTTGCTTAAAACTCAGTTTAGAGCTGGCTTTTTGAGCTGTTTTTTTTTTTTTTTTTGACACTACCGCTGGAGAATAAACCTGCTCGTGCGAAAAAAGAGAAATTGCCAGTCTCATAACTTAATATTGCAGTGGCTGGTGAAGCAATCAGGCCCCTCACACTCCGGGACAACAAAGGGATTTCTCCCATGTGTTTTTTTTTTTGTTTGTTTCTTACGATCACAATCAATGAACATCGGCCGGGATCATGGGTCCCAAGAAAGCTCAGCAGACTGAGGAGGTGGACGACATTAAAAGAGCACTGGACTTCTTGGCTGAAGAGATTTCTGCTGTTAAGCTGCAGCAAAGAAACATCCTGGACCTGGTCGAGGAGGTGAAAGCGCTGCGGATCCAGAATGCTGAGAAGGACAAGAGGCTGGCGTATCTGGAGAGCAGAGTGTCGGAACTGGAGCAGAACACCCGGGTGAACGACATGATCATCACGGGGCTCCACATTAAACCATGATCGTACGCGCGAGTGGTGGCCGCCGACAGCGGAGGGAGGCTCAACGAGCTGGAAGACGAATCCACGGAGCAACAAGTGGCGGCCTTCATGCAGTCCAAAGGAATCCAGCTGGACTGTAACACCATTGAGACCTGCCACCCTCTGCCCAGGAAAAACGGCGACAAACCGGCTGTGATCATGAGGTTTGTCAACAGAAAACACAAGACTGCGCTGTTAAAACAAGGTAGGAAACTGAAAGGAACAAACATTTACATAAACGAGCACCTCACAAAAGAAAACGCAGAAATAGCCAGAAAAGCAAGATACCTGAGAAAGCAGAAAAAGATTCAAAACACCTGGACATCAAACTGTAAAATATACATCAAATTAAATGGATCACCTGAAGAAGCCAAGGTCATTAACATCCATAATATTATGGAACTGGACAATATCAGGGCAGCACGGTAGCGCAGTGGCTAGCACAGTGGCAGCACAGCAAGAAGGTCATGGGATCGATTCCACCCTTGACCATCGTGGGTTCGATCCCACCCCCAGACCATCGGTGACCCTTATGTGTGGAGTTTGCATGTTCTCCCCGTGTCTGCGTGGGTTTACTCCGGGCACTCCGGTTTCCTCCCACATGCCAAAAACATGCAGGTTAGGTTAATTGGTATCAAAACTGGGGATTCTAAATTGTCCTTAGGTATGGATGTGAGAGTGAATGGTTGTCTGTCTCTCTGTGTTGGCCCTGCGATGGACTGGCGATCTGTCCAGGGTGTACCCTGCCTCTCGCCCAAAGATGCTGGGATAGGCTCCAGCCCCCCCGCGACCCGAAAGGATTAAGCGGTAGAAGATGGATGGATGGATGGATGGATGGACAATATCAATGAATATTATGAACTGGAGTCGACAGCAACAACAGACAATCGTAGGACACTGAAGGGATATACTCATCTGCTACAAGACATTTAACAACATGAAACAAAAGATCAACAAACAGTAACAACAGGAACTAAAAGTTTTTGAATATACAGATCACAACCCACAGGATGTAGAATATAACATAGACCCTGATAATAATTTATTTAGCTCCATCAATAATAACTGTAGTTACTACACGGATGAACAGTTTAACACAATGGTCACATCTGATTTCGATATTTCTATGATCCACTTCAACAGCAGAAGTCTCTATGCCAATTTTAATAACATTAAAGATTATTTACATCAGTTTAAAGAGTCATTCAATATTGTGGCAATATCAGAGACATGGCTCAGTGAAGAGAAAGGAGTGGATTTTACCATGGATGGCTATGAATTAAGTTATATAAATAGAAAAGTGAAAAAAGGAGGAGGAGTTGCAATTTATGTTAACAAGAGCTTGAAATACAAGGTTGTTGAAAATCTGTCAGTAACTGTGGATGATTTATTTGAATGTATTACAATAGAAATCTGTCTGGACAATGTGAAGAATGTAGTAGTGAGCTGTGTATATAGAACACCTGGATCAAACATTGACTTATTGAAGGACTGGATGGAAAAAATGTATGCAAAACTAACTCATAAAGTTATGTTCATCTGTGGGGATTTCAATATAGAACTGATGAATTCAAAACAACATAGTTTGACAGAAGAATTTATCAAAACAATGTACAGTATGGGCTTACATCCAACAATTACCGGACCTAGCAGAATCACGTCACACAGTGCCACACTAATAGATAACATATTCGCAAGCATTATGGAAAATAATATCAGGAGTGGGCTTTTATTGAATGATATCAGTGACCACCTGCTGATTTTTGTTGTCTATCAATGTGATTATAGGAAGAAAAAGTATACCAAAAATATTAAATATAAAAGAATAAGAACCAAAGAATCTATGTATTTACTGACAAAGGAATTATTAATACAAGATTGGAAGATAGTTTATGATGAAAATGATATAAATAAAGCATATGATAAATTTTTACAAATATTTCAATCATTGTATAATAAAAACTGTCCTATAAAACAATACAGTGACAGAGAACAACAACAACACCAAAAAAAAAATATTCCTTGGGTCACCAAGGGGTTAATAAATGCATGTAAAAAGAAGAATACATTATATAAACAATTCATTAAGTGCAGAAAGGTGGAAGCTTAGATCAAGTATAAAAGATATAAAAATAAGCTTACCAATATAATGATGACCTGTAAGAAAGAATATTACAACAGAAAGAATATTACAACAAAATATTAGAGGATAACAAAAATAACTTAAGAGGAATATGGCAAGTACTCAATGGGATTATTAGTAATCGTCCTAAGAATGCTAATTATCCAGAATATTTTATTGAAAATGGCAATTTGATAAATAATATGGAGGATGTGGTCAGTGGTTTCAATAAATTTTTTGTAAACGTTGGTCCTGAATTAGCAAAATCAATAGTGACAGCAGAAACAAACAACAGTGGTTCTGTAAATGAAATAGAAGATAGAAATCCAAACACAATCTTTTTGGGTGCAGTTACTGAAAAGGAAATTATCGAGACCGTGAGTAAATTTAAGAACAAAAAAATCAACGGACTGAAATGAAATTGACATGACAATAGTGAAAAAAGTAATTGAAGGAATTGTTAAGCCACTCACCCACATCTGTAACCTGTCATTTCAAACTGGTAAATTTCCAAACAAAATGAAAATAGCAAAAGTAATACCACTATACAAAACAGGAGACAGTCATTGTTTCACAAATTACAGGCCAGTCTCTTTACTCTCACAATTCTCCAAAATACTTGAAAAAAATCTTCACTAAGAGACTGGATGGTTTCATTGAAAAACACAACCTCCTTACAGATAGCCAGTGTGGTTTTAGAGCAGATAAATCTACATCTTTGGCACTGATCGAACTTATAGAAGAAATTACTAGTTGTATAGATAAAAAAAAGGTTGCTGTAGGAGTATTAATAGATTTAAAGAAAGCTTTTGACACCATTGACCACAGAATACTACTAAGGAAATTGGAAAGGTATGGGATAAGAGGGGTCGGACTGAGCTGGGTGGAAAGCTATTTAAGTAACAGACAACAATTTGTACAAATTGGTGAGCACAAATCACCCTTCATGGACATCACTTGTGGTGTGCCCCAGGGGTCAGTTTTGTGACCCAAACTCTTTATTTTGTATATAAATGACATATGCAAAGTTTCAAAAATTCTGAAATTTATTTTGTTTGTGGATGACACAAATATCCTTTGCACTGGTGAGAATTTGCAGCAGGTTTTAGAGGTGGTCACAACTGAAATGAGAAAGTTAACGCAGTGGTTCAACAAAAATAAATTATCTCTAAATCTAAAAAAACCCAAAGATTTTGTTGTTTGGAAATTATAAAATAAATCATGAAATAATGATAACGACAGATGATACCAGAATAGAAACAGTACAGGAAAATAAGTTTCTGGGGGTGACGCTTGACAATAAAATCTGCTGGAAACCTCACATCAGTCACATCTGGGCCAAGTTAGCAAGATGTATAGGCATACTGGGGAAGACAAGACACATCTTGGACTATAAATCATTGGTCTTACTCTACAATTCACTGTTTCTACCTTATCTTAACTACTGTGTAGAAGTCTGGGGAAACACCTACAAGACCAACCTACAGTCAATATGCACATTACAAAAAAGAGCTATAAGGATAATAAATAATGTAAGATATAGAGACCATACCAATTCGTTGCTTTTAAAGTCACATGTCATAAAGTTCATTGATTTAGTTAAATTTAAGACAGCACAAGTAATGTACAGGGCAATTAATAATCAACTCCCAACTAATATACAAAAAATATTTAAAAAAGAGACAATGATCATAATTTGAGAGGAGACTTAAACTTTACAAAACCCAAGATACAAACAACCATGAAAAGTATGTGCATATCTGTCTGTGGGGTGGATTTGTGGAACAGTCTGGAGCTGGAACTGAAACTATGTACAAACAGAATTCAATTCAAAAAGAGGTATAAACATTATTTGCTGAAAGGATATATGTTAGAAGGGTAGTACGTATTTATATGTACGATTCACTATGCTCACTCTGGGACACTATGGGACACTATGGAATGGTGGGTGGGATAGCACTGTGTATATCTGTGTCGTTTGAGGCTGGTTTTGATGTATGGATATCAATGTATGCTAGGATGGATGGGTGTTAAGGTTGATATGTACAAAATACAGTAAATTGTTTACTTGGGGTCTTAAATGTGGTAATTTGCATATAATTCACATGGGTGTATTTATGGAAAAGAGGAAATGAAATTAATAAGTGTTCACTTCTTCCTTCTCCCTTTCGAACACTGTATACTGTTACTTTATTGCATTTGTCATTTGTTTTGTTTTTGTTATACTTTTTTGTTCGAAATAAAGTATCTGTCTATCTATCTATCTATCTATCTATCTTAGAAAATGAATAGAAAATAGTCACCCAGAGTGGGAAAAAAAAATGCATTTGGTAGGCACGCAGCCTTAATCACAGTAGTGTCCTTATTTCATCTGCATGGTATGAAATAGCCACATGGTGGCAAGTGGTGACATCATAAATTAATGAAGAAACATTAGTCCTGGGTTGTTGGCCGTGTTTCCATTGGGTTGTTCCGTGGTGGCTGTGGTTGCAGGGCGGCCTGC
Source organism: Pholidichthys leucotaenia (assembly GCA_020510985.1). Taxonomy (NCBI): domain Eukaryota; kingdom Metazoa; phylum Chordata; class Actinopteri; order Cichliformes; family Pholidichthyidae; genus Pholidichthys; species Pholidichthys leucotaenia. The sequence goes on along the minus strand of CM035836.1, from coordinate 361,912,050 downwards.
AGCTGTCGGTGTGTGTCTGGGGTGGGTGGTCGTGGGCCTGCGTGGCGCTCGGGTGTGTCGCCTGGCGTGTTGGGCGCTGTGTGGGTCCGGCCCATTGTTCACTATTGTGACTGGTGTTGTCCATGTTTGTGTGTGTAAGATGAGTGGTAGTATGTGTGCCCAGTATGTCCCAACCCAGGGCGGCCCTCGCCCTGGGTTGGGATTTGGGGGCAGTGGGTGGCCTCATAAGCCAGTCTGCAAGCTGGCTTCTGCGGGGGGGAGGGGCGGCCTTGTTTTTGGACCGCCTCCCTCCCAGTCTTATTTCCCACCCTCCTCCTCCCCTTGATCTTTTTTGTTACATTTAGGGCTTTGGGGTGGGGGTGTGCCGCACTGTGTCGGTGAAGGGGATACCTTTGCTGTGTGGTGGGGCTGCACTCACCTCAATTTTAATTGCATTTTAGACACTGAGGGCTTGGGGGGATGGGGGCTCTGCTGCCCATCACAGTGGCTAACGATGCTTCAATTACTATCCCCCCAATTTTAATTGCACTTTAGTAGTCCACACATTTATACACAATTATATCATATAACCGACACACACCCACCATGTTCTGTGCGGGGGGAGGAGGTGGGGTCTTCCCCCACCCCTGTTGCCCTGTCTTGCTGGGGGAGTGGGGGCCTGGTGGGGAGCCTGGGACCTATCATGTTGTAAAAATCCCTGGATGCTACTAATATATAGATACAACCAAGGAAGTGACGGGGGGGCTGAATATGAGTTTAAGTGTGAGTGAGAGGGTGATGAATGGAGGTGGTGATGGTGGGTCGGTTTTGTGCGGCGCTTTGCATGCCGGGTGGCATCTTGGGGCGCCTGCGGTGGTCTGCTGATTGTTCACTCAGATGGGCACCGGGGGGTGGGGGTCTGCTTCTGTGGCCTGCGCCGGTGGCCTCCCTGGTCACTGCCGGGCACTGGTGCATGTTCAGGCTCACTGCATCTGCTTCGCAGCCGGCTTTTGAAATAAAGGTGAATGAGGAGTGAATTTAAGTGGGTACTGGAGTGAGAGAGAATGGGTCGGTCTGGCTGAGTGAGAGGGGTGTGCATGGGAACATGTGGGTGTGAAGGTATGGGGAGGGGTGTGCCTGTGAGTCGGGAGGGGCTGGATTAGGGGGGTAGTGCCTCTCGGCAATGTGGGCTCACCTGGGCGAGGGGACTTCTTTGGACGTGGGGGTCCCCGGGGTGTGTGGCCGAGGCGCTGGGGCGGGGCCGCTGTGGGGGTACCTGGGGGGGGGCTCGCGCCGGGGGGCACTGGCTGGTCTCTGTCCTGGAGGGTGGGGTCGCTGGCCTCCTGGTGCCTGGGGCCCGGGGGCGGATGTTGGCCCCGCTGGGGGGGTGGGGTCGGGCGGGTCCAGGGGTGTGGGCTCACCGCCGGGCAGCCTCCCCTCCCTTTATCGTCTCTCCGGGGGTGGATGCTTGGCTTTCCTGGGGCTTGCTGACCTCGGGGCTGGGGGTTGGTGGCGCTGCCTTGCCTGCTCCGGGTCCTCGGGGGGAGGGCTGCTGCGACCGGCCCTCCGTTCATGTTTCCTGACAAACCACTCACATGCACACACTTACTTTGCGCGCGTTCTCATATATAGGCACACAGACATACATGTACAAGTGTCTCTCCTTTAACAGGTGCAGAAACCAGACTCGTGTTGAGACATCTCCGGTGGAAGAAGCAGTTTGTCTTTTGTTTGTTTTAGTTGTCTTTTTTTTTTGTCTGTTCCCCTCCCTTTTCTTTCCCCCCTTCACACACTTCACACACCTCTTCCCCATCCTGTTGGGTCTTCCATGGGTAAAACAATTAAAATAAAGTATTAAAAGTTATTACAGGAGGAGTTTACAACAATATACAGTGCAAAGTTAGGCACTGTATAGGCTCCTCTTGGCAAAGTAAATCTGTTTTGGCACAGTAGGGTGACAGATCCCTGTTCTGTTTGCCTAGCTGCCTGACAGGACAAAAAGGGAAAAAAAAAAAAAAAAAGAAACATTAGTCCTGCCAGAACAAATGTGTTAATCACCACAACTGATTAATAACAAAATAAAATGAATTAACAAAAATGGCGATTAAGCCTCATTCAGCAGCTTAGATTAACCTCAGTTAATACTGATTGCACTGTTAAGATGCTATTAAGAGGGAAAAAGGGGTAAAGAAAATTTCACATCTTTCCATGTTTTTTTGCATTGAAAAATCTAGCATTAATTGCATCCTCCAAAGTTATCCATGAAGTACCTCATTTAAACCATTTGAACATTAACTGAGCTTTTTTTGTATCAAGAGCAAGAATGTGGCAGCAGCAGGGTGAACCATGAAGGAGAGAAGAGAGGAGGCAAAGGTAACCAGAGAATCAGCACAGGTGTCCAGAGGGAGAGAGAGACAGTACTGATAATGAGAGAGAGAGAGGAGGCCCAGGAGGCACACATGACCAGGTAACAATAGTCAAAACTTCATTTCTGCTAGTGTTGAAATACTTAACACATTATAGGTGTTAAGTAGGCCTGCTGCTTCATTGTGGCATAGATTATTATAAGGCTGAATATAGATTTTGTAAATCAGGGAAATATTTTTTTTACAACTTTTACTAATATGGGAATGCCAAACTAAAGACGGTAAGTTAGCCTTTCAGCAAAGTTAATGATTTTGTGCTCTTCCTCTGAAATAGGATACGTACTGTATACTGGCATTTTTTGCTTAAAAAATCATTTTCCTTTAAAAATTAAAAAGAGGACATTGGAGACATCCGTACTGATGTGCTGACAGTCCTATAATAAAAAGATTTTTTCAAGCAATCCTTATACGGTCTGAGATTTAACCCCCCCCCCACCCCCCCAACAACAAACAAAGCTTGAAACAAAGTTCAAAACTTTGAAACAAAGTTAAGACCTTGCCGATAGGTCACACAAAAGTGCTGACACACCTGTTTGTTCACCAGCTGTATAAAAGAGAAGAAAAATTAGGGCCACACGTATTATAGCAAGAACAGTGGTGAGTACACATAGGCAAGGAAAGGAACTCCTGTGTTTACTACTTTTACCGCTTAACGTCTTTTCTTTATTTTTCTCTGGTCTTCTTTTTAACATTTCTTTTTAGTACTTCAACTTCTTCTTTCTGTTCATCTTTGTATGATGTGTCAGTGGTTGTGCATGCATGGTCAGCCAATGGGGTCACAAGAGTTGGGCTGCAGGCACTCAGCCATGGAGGGATGCTGTGGAGCCTAGTGGACGAAATAGGATGACGAAATTTATGTCACACAAGCCTAGCCCTCAAGTAGATGTGCAGATCAGGGTGGAGCATAAATCCAGCATAAGTTATGGATTCCAATTTTCAAATGGTGTTCTCCTTCGTTTTCCAAAAACTATTTTTTTTAGAAATTAAAAAAAAAAAAGTTTTCATTTAGGAGAGTTCTTGCCCAAGTTAATGTGGGCCTTCAACATTGAAAATCACACACAAAAAAAAGTTTTTAAACATGGAAGAAAGGGTTTTCTTACAAGAGTCAATTTTTTTGCACTAATCAGACAGGTAAATGCAGTATGTCCAGGCAGTTTTTAATGCACTACAAGTATATCTAACTATAGGCTGCTGTTTTAAGTTTAGTCTGGCATGTCAGTCTCCATCTGCACGTCTTTATTTGACAGTGAGAGCTGAACCACAAAGGATTCCAGCAGCCACTTTGAGCTTCCTCCTCTCATTAATAGCTGAATTGTATAGCTGATGGGTATGGGTCTGTACAGCTTGGCAGGGCCCCGTTCTCTGGGACTCCCCAGCATCACTTGGACAGATGGCAAGAGAAAGCAGCTGTGACTAAGGGAAATACAAAGGAGCCTGAGCACTGTGCCAATGACACAACCTTAAGCTGGAAGGTTGAAAGCAAAATGTAAAATCGAGAACAACAGCATAAGTCCTTAAACCCTGCAGTGCTACTAGCACCACTGGGCAGCATGCTGCAGTCTACATCCCAATGTGGAGGGGCAGTTGTCATCTCCTGCAGCCCACACAGGTTGAATCCCTCAAATTCCCTTTCTTCACATTTTATTCAAATCTTCAGAGCTCTGAACCAATCCCATGACTGCCTTACAAAAAAACACCTTGACAACCTTCCTCTGATATCTCCAAGTACAGGAAAAAAAAATATATATATATATATATTCCAGAAAAACTTCAAGCTATTTCCTCATCCCAGTTGATGTGCTGTTTGGCAGAAGGGATGCATAAGAATGAGCAGTTAGCAGCGTTTGGAGTCCAACTGGGGGGGCTAGCTTGAGAAATGAGCTGGCATTTGCAGATAGGCAGGCACAAACTAATGGAGTCACTCTGAGGGGTTCTGAGGGAAATTTTCATTTCTTTTCTTAGGGGGTAAATCATGCTGTATCGTGAAAGGGTGAGAACATCGGGGCACTGTGGGCTGGGGCTCAAGACAGCCGAATTCTGGGACTTATGCTGAGCACAATATTAACATGAGCCAAGATGTGTGCTCTGGATTGTGATTTTGTTATCTTTTCCCTTGACTTTCTTTCTCCCTTGACTTTGTATTACTTTGCTGTTAGATCTTTTGTTGTTGTTTGTGAATCCTTTAATTTCCTTCAGTTTCTCTAAGAGAAAACACAAATCTCTATCTTCAGGTATTCAGCTATTAGCACTTAAACATAAAGCAAAGCAGCTTAAAGCCCCATCTGTATACAGTATATATACATAATTCTCCCTTTCAAGAGCATAGCAGATGTTTAATGCCAAATTATTTAAAGCTCTTTTGGGGGCTTTAAGGACAATAACCCGAGCTGTTCTGCTTGAGAAACAGTCATTTCTAACTAATCATGGATTCAAAATGAATGGGGTAAACAGAAAAGGCCCCAAATGAATGTCATTAAGGGCTCATGTCGGAGCACACAAGTCAGGCTCTTACTCTCGTTAAACCAGGTCTGTTAACCACAGAGAGAAAAACAAACAAACCAGAAACTAGAATACATGTGCCTACAAAAATCTGTAATCATTTATGCATACATTGATGTGTGAGTTTGTGTGTGTGTGTGTGTGTGTGTGTGTGTGTGTGTGTGTGTGTGTGTGTGTGTGTGTGTGTGTGTGTTTGTGCCTGGCTGAGAGAATAGCATGAATCTCATTTACAGTCCAAGGGGTCACTTATTGACTGAATCAACCCCCCTGACAGGGCCCAGACAGAATGGAAGCTTAACAAGATTACTGTTATATATAGCAGCGGTAATGGGAACCTCTCCGGAGATTCTGGTGCTGCTGATTTGTGCACCGCTACCCAGATTTGAGCATTTTGCACACATCCTCTCTCCACCGGGAAACTCCTGATGCATTACAGCTGCAATGGATCAATCAATCTACTCAGTCACGGCTCTCTCCCCGTCTCCCCACCCGCTGTCTGCCAGGACAGTGATTCCTCTGATGGCGGTGCCCAGGGCTGTGTTGCCCCTTGCATGCCCGCTCACCTCCACTTCTAGTTAGGGAAGTCACTACATGAATAGGCACCTTGTTGCTCTCCACTCCGCCACTTAATCATGTCAGGTTAAAGTGGAGGAGCTAAGTATTAAAGAAGGTTTTGGGAGGTGGAGGGGACAGGTCCTTATGAGAAAATGCAACAGTGACATGCTTGTTTTGATTAATGGACCCCTCTCTGGTGGTGAGTGACAAATTATCAAAAGGCTGGATGGCTCATTCGTCATTGTCGTCTTGGGCTTGCGAGCATGCCATATCCTGTCCACCAGACACCCGTGCTACGATCTCACCGCTATCGGTCCCACCTGGTCCTGAAGATTTTCAGGCAAGGAGACAGTGGAGGAGGAAGGAGCAGATTTCAGAGACATTTGGCAGCAAATGGGTTGGGTCACCCTGCAGGCAGCCATTCCAGAAATGGACTTAACCCTATGTGTGACAGAGATCATCCTGCGCAGTTCGCCCCACACGGGACACGAACCCGCGACCTCTCAGTCAACTAACACAGTTCGAGCATGGGAGACACAGCACGATCGCGCTGAGCTAAAGGTCTGACCGGTAGCTCAGCGCTACCGATACTGTATGAGGCTTTGGGAGAGAGGTTTACTAACGTTCTACGCCGAACAGCACTAGTTGGCATCCGTTACACTCTCCCCCTTAAACCTCACTCCCATCCGGGTCACGGCACCAGTGTGACAGAGATCATCCTGCGCAGTTCGCCCCACACGGGACACGAACCCGCGACCTCTCAGTCAACTAACACAGTTCGAGCATGGGAGACACAGCACGATCGCGCTGAGCTAAAGGTCTGACCGGTAGCTCAGCGCTACCGATACTGTATGAGGCTTTGGGAGAGAGGTTTACTAACGTTCTACGCCGAACAGCACTAGTTGGCATCCGTTACATATGCTTAGGTCAAATAACCTGACTGGTAAATGGCTTCACACAGGCATGATCATCCAACAAACTATTACCACATGATTGAAGTTAATTTGAGGAAGGGAGAATGTGGTGGGGGTGATAAGAGCCTTTGTGTTGAACAATTGAATGACAGATAACAAAATTTTGTTTGTATCTCAGCCCATGGCGCTGCCTGGCCTCTAATTAAGCAGGAAAAGCGAGCTTTAGTGATGTGAATCTTATCTTTGCTTTTGCCAGGCGACAGAGATAGTGTCCAGAAGCATAAACACTAATTAACTACCAAGAGTGCGCTTTGCTGTTTGAAGGCTTCTCTGTTGGTGCCTCTTCTGATGGGCATTACACAGATATAGACGGAGACAGAGACTATACACGCACCTTAAAATAAGACATTTCTTATTTCCATTATCGTTTGCCTCCTTTTCGTGTGCTCTTTCTCCCCTTCTAGCACTCGTCTGTACATAGGAGGAAAGGCAAACGTAGCTGTTTTTCAAGTGAGCCGGATTCTTTGACAGAGACGGGGGACGAAGCTGAGCCGGTGATGGATGGGAAATGGACAGCCATTGACAGGCAGGAGGACAGTGGGGCAGCGGGCATCCGACGGAGACACACCTAATTCCCAGGTCTTATTTTGTCAATAAACAGCAGCCAGTGGCACTCAATTAGAGGGCTTTATTGACTATGCTGCCTGGCCTGTGTCAGATGTCAGCTTGTGACACAGTGTGATGTCCTAACACTGACACTTTTTCTGAGATTACAGAAAATAGAAAAATCAAAAGAAGATTGCAGGAGCAAAAGAAATAAATAAAGGAGGGAGAGAAATGGAAGGGAGAAATTAGGATGATATATGAAGTGGGTGAGTGAAGAATGCAGTAGCCCTCAATGTGTTTTTTTTTTTTTTTTTCTCATGTAGTCTGGTTATTTTGGCTCATTTTGCATGCTTGTGAATGTGAACTTAGAAAACATGTAAAAATGTAAAATATAAGACATGACAAATGACAGCAGTAATTGGCAGCTTTCACTTTGTTGTCTCCCATGTTTATTTTTGCCACAAAGCAAGTCTGGGTAAGAAAAATATCCTCCTCCCCATCTCTTTCTTGAGAGCGGACAAATCCTCTAACTAATGTTTGTTTTCAGTTGCCTCTCCTGCAGTATGTTGTCTTTTGTTTCACTTCAAACACCACTGCATCATCTCTTTTTCTCCTGGAGAGGCAGACGTAAACAGAACCACCAGCTTAGCCAGCTTTCCAAAGTAATTGGTTTAGAGCCATTTTTTGAAGTGGCAGCAATTTAAGACACAGTGATGCTTATTTTTTCATCAATCTATTTACAATCCTTTAAGAAACAAGAAGGAGATGAATGCGCTTCAGGGTAAAATCACTGATAATAAAAATTCAAAGAGTGCAACGACCCAGGACACACACTGAAGTCTTTTAATAAACCACATTATATGTTTTTAGAACTATATTCATGCCTTTTAAAAGCGATTTTAGAAACAGGATTTATCTTTACCTATATAGGGAGTGTTGTGGCATTGCATCTTATTGATAAATGGAGGAAGTAATTATTAAACACAGATTTATGGCATTGACATATAGGGCCCTATTTTGACGGTCATCCACTTACTTTTCCGACAGATTTTCCGCTGTGTGCCAGTGTTTTTGTAAGTTTATGTCAGCACATTGTCTGTTTTTTACGCCATCAAATTACCAGTAGACAGTGCACCCGCTATGCACTCGGAGGAGGAGAGTCATTTCAAAGAGGTGTGGTGGCACACAATCTAATGCGCATTACTATTATAGTGCATTCTATGAGAATCTGCTTTTGATCTGGAAACAGGAGGTCTCTCATCAGAAACGTATTTTTTAATGATATTTCAGTGGTGTGTTTTGATATCGCGCAGCTCCGGAGCTCAGAAAATGGCATGCTCTGGGATCTTGTAACGGGCATAATCGCCCGTCATTTTAATTATATGATGATCACACGCTAGTTGTTTTTTATTCCATCCACACTGTCATTTTGATTGCAAACTTACCGCTGGAGTCTATAGATAAAGTTAAAAAGCTCTCTCTGTAACTGGGTGCTGAACTTTGTCACAGGAAGGCCACAGAACATGTGCGTCAGCAGCAACATCTCCAAGACCATCATGCTGAGCACAGGGGCCCTGCAAGGGTATGTGCTCAGCCCACTGCTTTTCTCCCTGCTGACCCATGACTGCACACCAGCCTACAGCACCAACTACATCATCACTGAAATCAAAAAGCAACCTCAGAGGGGACAAAGCTTTTTCTGTTGATGTGCATAAATTGTGGAACAATCCACCTTTGTCCATCAGAGATGCCCCTTCACTGTCCAGTTGTAAAACTCATCTTTAAACCCATTTTTATTCTTTGGCTTTTGACCCAGTCTGAGACATTTATTTTACTTGTTTTTGTTGCTTTTATTGTATGACTACTGTTTATTTGTGTAGTACTGTATTTTTTTGTTGTATTTTATTGTTGTTATGTCTTATGCTTTTGTATTTTATTTATTGTTGATGTATAGCACTTTGTGTCAGCTGTGGTTGCTTTTAAAGTTCTTTATAAATAAAGGTGGATTGGAGTGGATTGGATCAAGTTTGCAAATGACACGATGGTGGTGGGCCTCATTACACACAATGATGAGACCAATTACAGAAATGAGGAGAGCCAACTGGTCCAGTGGTGTAAAGAGAATAATCTCGTTCTTAACGTGGAAAAGACAAAGGAGACTGTGGTTGACTTCAGGAGAGGACACACATAGCATCCCCCTCTGATCATCGATAGAGCAGCTGTGGAGAGGGTGAGCAGCAGACAGTTCCTAACGATGCACATCCCTGGGGACCTCTTCTGGTCCAACAACACCACATCACTGGCCAAGAATTCTCAAATTTGCCTCTATTTCCTCCGCAAACTGAGGAGAGCACGAGTCCCACCCCCCATAATGTGCTCATTCTACCAGGGCGCCATTGAAAGCATCTTCACTAGCTGCATCACTGTGTGGTACGGAAGCTGCACTGCCTCCTGCCGGAACACTCTTCAAAGCACAGTCAGCACAGTCAGCAAGATCAACGATGCCCCCCTGCCCTCCCTCTCCGACATCTACAATACCCGCCTCACCCGCAGAGCCACCAACATCGTGGGCGACACCTCCCACGTCTCACACCTCCTCTTCAGCCTCCTTTCCTCAGGGAGAAGGTACTGAAGCCTCTGGGCCCTCTCCACAAGACTGCTAAACAGCTTTGTTCACAAGGCCATCAAGACCTTGAACTGTGCCCACTTTCTCCCCCTCACCCCGCCCCCTGCCCATGGACAGTAATGCACTCACCCACACAATAACTCTACCTGCTGTTTGCACAAAAAGACTCGGCACACCAACAGTACTACATCTGCTGCGATATGTCTTTGCACCTTACTGCAACCACTTGCACAAATATCATAGCTGCTGCTGTCTGTTATTGCACTACTGATCATGTGCATTCCAAACTGTCACTGTTTGCACCTCCACTACCACATTGAACTTGCAATATAGATATTACAGTATTACTGTACATAGGATTACTGAGTTTTATCTCAGTTGTTTTCAGTTGTTTTCATCCTTTTTTCTTGTTTCTTATATATTACGCACACCACTAAAAGAGAGAGAAATGACATTTCAAATCTCATGTACAGTGGTGTGAAAAAGTGTTTGCCCCCTTCCTGATTTCTATTTTTTTTTTGTGTTTTTCGCACTTAAATGTTTCAGAACATCAAACAAATTTAAATATTAGACAAATAGAACACAAGTAAACACAAAATGCAGTTTTGAAATGAAGGTGTTTATTATTATGGGGGAACAAAAATCCAAACCTACATGGCCCTGTGCGAAAAAGTGATTGCCCCCCCCCCCATTTATACCATAAATTAACTGTGATTTATCACATCTTTGGAAAGCTGAGTTCAATTTCTTTAGCTACACCAAGGCATTATTACTGCCACACCTGTTCCCAATCAAGAAATCACTTAAATAGGACCTGCCTGACAAAATGAAGTAGACCAAAAGATCCTCAAAAGCTAGATACCATGCAATGATCCAAAGACATTCAAGAACAAATGAGAAACAAAATAATTGAGATCTATCAGTTTGGAAAAAAGGTTATAAAGCCATTTCTAAAGCTTTGGGACTCCCGCAAACCACAGTGAAAGCCATTAGCTACAAATAGTGAAAACATGGAACAGTGGTGAACCTTCCCAGGAGTGGCCGGCCGACTAAAATTACCCCAATAGCGCAGCGATGACTCATCCAAGAGGTCACAAAAGACCCCACAACACATCCAAAGAACTGCAGGCCTCACTTGCCTCAGTTAAGGTCAGTGTTCATGACTCCACCATAAGAAAGAGACTGGGAAAAAATGGCCTGCATGACAGAGTTCCAAGATAAAAAACCACTACTGAGCAAAAAGAACATAAAGGCTCGTCACAGTTTTGCCAGAAAACATCTTGATGATCCCCAAGACTTTTGGAAAAATACTCTGTGGACTGACGAGACAAAAGCTGAACTTTTTGGAAGGTGTGTGTCCCATTGCATCCGGCATAAAAGTAACACAGCATTTCAGAAAAGGAACATCATTCCAGCAGTAAAATATAGTGGTGGTAGTGTGATAGTCTGTGGCTGTATTGATGCTTCAGGACCTGGAAGACTTGTTGTGGTAAATGGAACCATGAATTCTGCTGTCTAACAAAAAATCCTGAAGGAGAATATCCGGCCATCTGTTTATGACCTCAAGCTGAAGCGCACTTGGGTTCTGCAGCAGGACAATGATTCAAAACACACCAACAAGTCCACCTCTGAATGGCTTAAGAAAAGCAAATGAAGATTTTGGAGTTGCCTAGTGAAAGTCCTGACCTAAATCCAATTGGGATGCTGTGGCATGACCTTAAAAAGGCGGTTCATGCTCAAAAACCCTCCAATGTGGCTGAATTATAACAATTCTTCAAAGATGAGTGGGCCAAAAATTCCTCCACAGCGCTGTAAAAGGCTCATTGCCAGTTATCGCCAATGCTTGATTGCAGTTGTTGCTGCTAAGGGTGGCCCAACCAGTTATTAGGTTTAGAGGGCAATCACTTTGTCACACAGGGCCATGTAGTTTTGGATTTTTTTTCCCCTTAAAAATAAACACCTTCATTTAAAAACTGCATTTTGTGTTAACTTGTGTTATATTTGTCTAATATTTAAATTTGTTTGATGATCTGAAACATTTAAATGTAATAAACATACAAAAAAAAATGAGAAATCAGGAAAAGGGCAAACACTTGTTCACACCACTGTATGTCCTGTACATATTGAAGTATTGACAAATAAAATCTTTGAATCTTGATTTTTTTTTTTTTTTTAGGGGAATGAATGAATGAATGAACAAGGAGTCTGCAGCGTTTTTTTTTTTTTCACAACTCTCCAAAGAGACAGGAGATGCATCCACCACATCTGCCTCGACTGTGCGCCCTGAGTTTCCAGCCCAGCAAGCTCTCCGACAGCCACTCAACCCCCGGCAGAGGCTGCCGAGAGCAAACTCCCTTCATTGCGAGGGCCGTAGGTGGACCAGAAGCCACGCCAGATCGCCTCCTTCCCTCCTACCCAAGATGGATAGGGGGAAACCCTCAGTCAGCAAAAGCAAGAGGAGATGGAGCACTCAATCTCCCCACAGCCAAGGGTGACTTCCACGCCATCGTTTATGAACATTTATGAAAGTTTGCACAGGCATCATCCTCTTTTCTTTATGTCTGTGTTGCATCCATGAGCACATTAAACAATTCAGGTGATTTTTTCAATCCATTCTTCATCGTTTGTTCTTTCTGACATAACTAACTGGGCATCAACTGTACTTGATGTCTTCCTTATTAGCAAGCAGTGTTACTATCACATACATTTTGGCTCACACACATGGGCTTTGGTCAGCACAAAACCCATCTTAAACCATCATGATCACAATTCACTTTAGATAATGCACCTCTTTGCATTAAATGGATGGGAAGGAGTGCTTTGGATTGGATTATACAAACCACACGGGCCTGTTTGTGTCATGCGCTGGTGCAAAGTTTGTTTTTACACAGTTGCGATAAGGAAATGAACTTGGAAACACCCATAAATGCATTCTGCGTCACTGACACCTGATCAACTGACCCCATCGTTGTACCTCTCATACTGTTTCCCAGTCACCCAGTAAAGCCCACTGGTGGCATCTAATGGGGTATGAAATCCAAGGAGAGCATCAGAGTTCAACATTCAACTTGTGTCACCAATTGGCTTGACCCATTTGGCCAGTCAAGTAGGAATGCTTTTACTGATGCTATCACATGTCCCTCTTCTCTCCAGTGCATGGACGTCAGTGAAAGTGAGACAATACATGTGTGTGAATGATAGTGAGGCAGGTGTAACAGTAAAGATGTGAGAAGTAATGGTAGTGAAGCTATGTGAGTTTAAATACCTGGGGTTAACCATCCAATGCAATGGACGTTGTACAAGAGAGGTGAAAAAGAGAGTGCAGGCATGGTGGAGTGGGTGATTTGTGAGCAGCTAAAAGAAGAAGAAGAAGAAGAAGAAGAAGAAGAAGAAGAAGAAGAAGAAGAAGCACAAGAGGAGAAGAAGAATATTTTAACTTCCTCCATCAGATTGTGACATCATGTCAGAGTAAGAGGTGCATTTGAACACTAAAGCAGCACTTTGTGATTTTATGTTCTCCTGTTCCTGGTAGGAAGATTGAAAAGACTACAAGTGGCATGAATCCCAATTGCCAATCACAGGGTGCTTTTTTAGTTGGTGACTAAATTAGTGTCCTGTAATTGGCTAATGGGACCCTTGCTGTAAAACATGCTAGTTACAGAGCTGGTTGCAATCTTGTCAGTATCCCTACCAATTACAGGAAAGTTACATAGCACTTTACAGGTGTTGCAGGCCCACCCAGGCTATGGTGCAAATGACAGTCACCTGCTCAAAGGCTGACATACTATCAAAATGATTTTGAAAACATTATCTTCAGTAATGTTGCTTTAAGGATTTCAGCCAGACCACTTATTCTGTTTTTAATTCCTCACTGACTGTCATATTAGAAGCATCATCTACACTTTATACTTTACACTTTGTACAGTTTCATTGCAGTTGTCCTGCTTGTGTATGATTGTTTGTGTTTTTGTGACTTGCCGAGGGACTATAGATGCAAATTAGCAGTATTGGTACATCTGGCATTAATTTGTATTAATGTTCGTTAGTATGTAATGTCCCTTTCAAATAAGCTTCAGACTTCATCATCTGAAATGTACAATAACTTTTTACATGTCTTTATTGATAAGGTCACCACTATTAGGGCTCTTATTCCAGCTCCTGCCTCTGACGCCTCTGTCTCTGTCCCTTGCTCTGCTGTCTTTAATAAATTTTAGTCTGTGACTCTGTTGGAATTACAGGATATGGTTGGTCATATTAAGCTCTCAGGTTCCCCTTGTGATGCTCTCCCTCCTCAATTTTTATCTAGTATAGGCATAGGTGTAATTTATGGGGGGGGGGGGGGGGTTACAACCCTCCCCCCCAAAAATCAAATCTGTCCAATATAATTCCCCCCAATAGTCATATAATTTTAATTAATAAAAATCATCTATAAGTGAGTATGAAGAAGTTGTCTTTTTTTTTTTTCATTTGCAAGCAATGAAAAGGATCATTTCTTATAATCAAACAATGTAACCCCCCCCCCCACACACACACACACACACACACTTTCCCTGCAGACTTGGTATTGTCCAACCGGTCCATGCACCTTTTCTGGTCAATACTCGGAGTCATTTGTAGGGGTGGCAGGTGATGACGGTTGTCTAAGTCTAGAATGCATTCAGCTCACAAGTGAGACAGAATGAAAAGAGCTCCACAAGGGCAACAAACCATTTTAAATTGTTGGTTGTCAAATAAAAGGACAAACCCCTCTGTCCAAAAGGAGGTAAATATATTGTTGATTTAGCTGGTGAATTGTTGTCTGAAGTTAGCTGGTTGTTAGTTTGCTAATGTGAGTTAAAGCTATGGGAGTACACAACACAATAAATGCTGCCTGGTAGGATTTAGCTGATCTGAGAAATGGTTAGCTTTTCTCATGCAAATGTGGGCTTTATGTTGTATTAATCTTTCATAAAATGTGATCAGAATGGATTTGTTCGTCAACTGTTGGCATGAAATTTACATGTTTCAGTACTCATCAAAATGTCAGGAGCTCTGAACATTTATCAAGTACAAACAAAATCTCTATATCACTGGTCCTTAAATTTACTGTAAATGCCTTTAAATATTGCTTATCATCACCACAAAATTTAACTTAACCTTAAACTGTTCCCTATGTTTAAAATGTGATGATTTTGATAATGTCATGTCCACTGGGTAAATGTGCAGCGAACAATTGAATTAGTGCGAGCCCAAAATGCAGGTGAAGAAGATGTGTTTATAAACAGAATGGAGAAACACAAAATACACAAAAAGTTCAGTGGAAACACAGTCTAGCACACAAAGCGATGGACGCGGGAGCTCAGTTGGCTGGAAGAAGCACCTCAGAGGCTCCCAGGGCGGAACTGGGCAGCGGACAAGGAAGGGCAGTAATGACATTGAGGAAGACTTACATACAGTGGGGCAAAAAAGTATTTAGTCAGCCACCAATTGTGCAAGTTCTCCCACTTAAAAGATGAGAGAGGTCTCCAATTTTCATCATAGGTATACCTCAACTATGAGAGACAAAATGAGAAAAAAAAATCCAGAAAATCACATTGAAGGATTTTTAATGAATTAATTGGTAAATTCCTCGGTAAAATAAGTATTTGGTCACCTACAACCAAGCAAGATTTCTGGCTCTCACAGACATGTAACTTCTTCTTTAAGAGGCTCCTCTGTCCTCCACTCAATACCTGTATTAATGGCACCTGTTTGAACTCATTATCAGTATAAAAGACACCTGTCCACAACCTCAAACAGTCAGACTCCAAACTCCACTATGACCAAGACCAAAGAGCTGTCAAAGGACACCAGAAACAAAATTGTAGACCTGCACCAGGCTGGGAAGACTGAATCTGCAATAGGTAAGCAGCTTGGTGTGAAGAAATCAACTGTGGGAGCAATTATTAGAAAATGGAAGGCATACAAGACCACTGATAATCTCTAATCTAATCTGGGGCTCCACACAAGATCTCAACCTGTAGGGTCAAAATGATCAGGAGAACGGTGAGCAAAAATCCCAGAACCACACGGGGGGACCTAGTGAATGACCTGCAGAGAGCTGGGACCAAAGTAACAAAGGCTACCATCAGTAACACACTACGCCGCCAGGGACTCAAATCCTGCAGTGCCAGACGTGACCCCTGCTTAAGCCAGTGCACGTCCAGGCTCGTCTGAAGTTTGTTAGAGAGCATTTGGATGATCCAGAAGAGGATTGGGAGAATGTCAAATGGTCAGATGAAACCAAAATAGAACTTTTTGGTAAAAACTCAACTTCTCGTGTTTGGAGGAGAAATAACACCATACCTACTGTGAAGCATGGGGGTGGAAACATTATACTTTGGGGCTGTTTTTCTGCAAAGGGACCAGGACGACTGATCTGTGTAAAGGAAAGAATGAATGGGGCCATGTATCGTGAGATTTTGAGTGAAAACCTCCTTCCATCAGCAAGGGCATTGAAGATGAAACGTGGTTGGGTCTTTCAGCATGAAAATGATCCCAAACACACCGCCCAGGCAATGAAGGAGTGGCTTCGTAAGAAGCATTTCAAGGTCCTGGAGTGGCCTAGCCAGTCTCCAGATCTCAACCCCATAGAAAATCTTTGGAGGGAGTTGAAAGTCCGTGTTGCCCAGCGATAGCCCCAAAACATCACCGCTCTAGAGGAGATCTGCATGAAGGAATGGGCCAAAATACCAGCAACAGTGTGTGAAAACCTTGTGAAGACTTACAGAAAACGTTTGACCTCTGTCATTGCCAACAAAGGGTATATAACAAAGTACTGAGATGAACTTTTGTTATTGACCAAATACTTATTTTACCGAGGAATTTACCAATTAACCCCTTGCACTCTGGTCAATTTCCTTAAAAACGCCAAAAAATAACGTACCCAAAGTAAATCAAAAGCTGTTCTTCAACCCTTTGCAGCATCTTCATGGGATTGGTCTCATTTAAAAGAAAATACTTTGAATTTTTTGGCAAAACAGTCATAATCTCTCTAAGTGCTCCTGCCACTGAGTAACAGTCATCTAAACATACTGAACTTGAAGAAAATAAATTTCGCCTGGGTGTTTTTTTGAATACAAATGCTTGCAAATAACATACAGCTTCAGATACTGGCTGGAAAATGCAACAGAAATGTAGAACCAAGTGTTATCCAGCTGAGGTTAAAATTTTGTAACAATACCACAAAAAATGAATATATTACACAGCTTTTTTCTTAGGTTGTTCCCAGGCGTTTTTGAACTGTGCCAAATTGTGCCAAATGGCACAGTTTGGAAAAATGTCTGTAACTTTTGAATGATTCAATATAGAAGCTTCATCTTGGGCTCTAATGAAAGGTGAAGGGCTGTGTGTGTGTGTGGGGGGGGGGGGTTGTTTATTCATTCATGAATGAAAGAATGAACAAAGAAGCCTCCACACACAAAGAAGCATGCCACATAAAAAATGTGTGGCTTTTTTTTACAAGAAAAAATAACCTACAATGCACTAAAAATTACACTAGAATATCTGTAATGTAGAAGATAACAACTCCCCCCCCCCCGCTACAGAGGACGGACATCGCCCATCGCTACATGACGGAAAGCGGTGACGGTGCGCCGCGGTCTACTACGCACAGTTGCACTAAAATATCTGCAATATATCTGCAATCCGCTACAGAAGAGTAGCGGGGGGCGGGGCGTTCACAACATGATGGGGGGGGCCGTTCGCAACATGACGGACCCGGATAACGCACAGTTGTAATTTACCGATCGGTCAAAAGTCGTTTGGATTACAATTTTCAGGGATAAAGAATAATTTAGCTTATAACACTTACCTGTCCACAACAGCAATGTCGCTGGCAAACTTCTCTTCCTCATTGTCAGACGAACATGAAGCTGGTCCGCTTGTTACGGACTCGTGGTTCTGATCACGCGACCCGGTCAAACCATAATTCCATTATTGCAGTTTTGCGCTTCCATGATTGCTTTTTTGGTGAACAATTTTTCAAAACAAATAAGAACAGTAGTTAGAAAAAAAGACTGGCGAGCGCCTGTGTGTCACCCAGCCTTACACAAAACAGCTTTCGAACTTCTGTGCTTCAATTGGCTGGCTGTATTCGCAGCCGTTGGTAGGCGGGTCCTTCTTGCTAGGTTTTCAGTCATTGGTTCTTCAAGGTTTCAGAAACCCAACTCAAGGCTCTTTTTAGTCGAATGAGAGGTCAATCACATCTAAACCAATCAAAGCACTCCTTTGGCTTTCTGTTGCCGGCTGTGTCTGTAGTGGAAGAACGGAAATGCAGGTGTTTTTTTTTTTTTCAGTGCCTCCTAGGACGCCTTCGTGCACCCTAGGACGCAGAGACGTGTCCACCCGCGGTACACCAAAGTGCAACAGGTTAATTAATTAAAAATCCTCATTCTCATTTTGTCTCTCATAGTTGAGGTATACCTATGATGAAAATTGGAGACCTCTCTCATCTTTTAAGTGGGAGAACTTGCACAATTGGTGGCTGACTAAATACTTTTTTGCCCCACTGTAGGGCGTCGGAGCGCAACAGGCTGTGGGAACACAACCCCTGAGAAGTCCAATGGGAAAAACCACCAACAGCTCCAGGACATCAACATTGGCTGGCGTAGCCTGAGACAGGTAGACTTCAGACTGAACTGTCTAGTGCTGACTTACGCCGCAACACTGAATGCCCCCACTGTCACCCAATAAATACCAAACAGACTAATGAGTGACTAGTGGACACAGGTGTGCGGCGAGAGTCCGTGTATGAGTGTGTGTCAGCATATGTAAGAAGGAATGTATGTGTGTGTGTGCACGCATGAAAGAGTGTGCTTGAGTGCATGCGTGCATGTGTGTATGTGTGAGAATAACAACCGGTGATGACACACATGTAACACCTACTGTGTGTAACACCAACACCAACTTTTTTTTTAAGTGGTATCGATATGTACAATTTTATTTATGTTTTTAGCACTGGGTTACACTATCCCCCCTTAGAATCATGCAAGTCCCTTTGCATGGGATTAGCTAGATAATAATGATGAGAAAACCAGTGTTCATGGGAATAATCTTATATCTGGCTCTGTTAAGGCTCTGGTAAAAGCCAGCTTAGTCCTTGAAACAGGGACTGGGCAACAGTTATGAGAGGATTTCCCAACTGACTATACTGTAGTCTTTCTGGTTGGGAGGTTGTCCTCTCTGAGTGTCTCATCGTCTTTGGGGCTTCTTTTTCAGATTCTTTTTCTTCCACAGGTTCATCACAGGTACTTTTATCAGGTAAGTTGGTTTCACTTTCAGTTCCATTCTTATTGTTTGATTGTTACACATTTGTTTCAGTGTCCTCCAGGTTTCCATCATTTGGTAAGTTGTCACATCCAGGTGAATTGTCATTTCCAAGTAAGTTGTCACATCCAGGTGAATCGTCATTTTCTATCTGGTTGTCATTCTCAGGTAAGTGAGTTTCAGCAGGAATGTCTTCTTTAAAGAATGTCTTTGGATAGGGAATTTCATAAACTTGAGTGAGCTTTATGGGCATTTGGATTGGTTCTTCTCTGTACCAATAGACATCTTCATTGTCCGGTTCTGAATTCTCACATTCCTCACTTTGTTCAGGTGATTGTCTTGTCTTAGGTTTTCGGACACGTTTTGGTTGGACAGGTTCTTCTTCAACACGGGCAAGAAAACCACAGGGAAGCAAGAGGTCGCGGTGAACGGTGCGAACAGGACCATCTTTTATCTCAGGTTTTATAGTGTAAACAGGCAAGTCACCTGCTTGGTTCACCACAATGTGAATTTCAACTTCCCACCTGTCTGCTAGTTTGTGCTTGCCTCTGAGGCGGACTGCATGTACCAAAACTCTGTCGCCTGGTTCTAGTTTTGAGGGTTTCACTCGCATATCAAACCTTGTTTTGTTTCTTTCTGCCGTCTTGCTAGCATTTTCTGTTGCTAGTTTGTAGCTTTCTTGTAGAGTTGTCTACAGTTTTTCAATGTACTGGAAATGTGACTTGAAACTTTTGTTGTGAAACGGGAGCCCAAATGCAAGATCGACTGGCAATCTCGGCTGACGACCGAACATTAACTCATCGGGGCAAAACCAGTAGTGTCATTTTTTGTACAATTGTACGCATGTACAAGTGGTTTTACATAGTTGTGCCAATGAGATTTATTCTTCTTCTCCAGAGTGCCCAGCATGCTCAATAACGTTCTATTGAAACATTCTACTGGGTTACCTCTGGGGTGATAGGGTGTCGTCCGGACTTTGCGAATGCCGATGATTTTGCAAAGTTCTTTTATAATATGGGACTCAAAATCGGGACCCTGGTCACTATGTAACCGTTTGGGTATCCCGTAGTGGACTATAAAGTTGTCCCAAAGTGCTTTTGCAACGGTCTGAGCTTTCTGATTGCTGGTAGGGATGGCTATAGCATATTTCATGAAATGATCAGTTAGCACGAGCACATCCTTAGTGTTACTTTGATCAGGCTCAATGGACAGGAAATCCATACAGACGAGTTTGAGCGGTCAGGTGGACTTGATACTGACAAGTGGAGCAGCTCGTTCTGGAGCAGTTTTACGTCTTACGCAGCGGTTACATGTCTTGATCTTCTTTTCAATATCTGCCGCCATGCGAGGCCAAAAGAACCTTGTTCTGGCGAGATCCAAAGTACGCTCTGTGCCTAAATGGCCCATGTCACAATGGAGGCTTTGAAAGACTGAATCGTGGAGCTGTTCAGGTAAGACGAGCTGGTAAGTAACATTTCCTCTGTCTTGGCGAGTGCAGTAGAGGATGTTATTGCACATTTCAAGTCAACTGAGCTCTCTGAGTA
Organism: Pholidichthys leucotaenia; assembly: GCA_020510985.1. Lineage (NCBI taxonomy): Eukaryota > Metazoa > Chordata > Actinopteri > Cichliformes > Pholidichthyidae > Pholidichthys > Pholidichthys leucotaenia. Next base: position 361,891,616 of record CM035836.1, on the reverse strand, counting down.
ACAAGTTGATGTCAGGAAGTTCAGTTCGTACAGTTGGTGGAACTTTTAGCCCAGTTTCAATTTGTGCAATCACTTCTCTTAAACAGGGGTCAGTTCTTTGTTCATTTTTGATCTGTTCAGGAGTCATGTGGGGTACAACTGGAAGACCACCACAGTCATCTTCATCGGCATAGCCATCTGGAATGGCAGCTACAGAGAGGGCTAACGAGTGAACCAAAGAGAAGGTGTTATCTGGAGAGCTACAGACAAGGTGCTTTTCACATATAGCAGACACTACCTTGGAACTTAAACTGTTTTCAGGAAGAGACAAGTGAGTTTGAGTGAACTGCTGTATGCGGTCAAGCTCCTTTTGGGACACTGCATCATTAAGTAGCTCGCCATGTGGCCGTCTAGAGAGGCCGTCTGAGTTAAGCTTGCCTTCTCTGTACTGGAGCTTAAAGTTAATCATTGACAGAGCAGCTAGCCACCTATAACTCATGGCGTCCATCTTAGCAGTAGTTAAAATGTACGTCAGGGGGTTACTGTCTGTCACGACAGTAAAATGATTGCCATATAAATAGTCTGCGAACTTCTTCATTACTGCCCACTTTAGAGCTAAAAATTCTAATTTATGGGGGGGGGGGTGGTAACGGGACTCACTTCTAGACAATCCCCCGCTTGCATAAGCTATGACTCTAGTCTGGCCCTCCTGCTCTTGATAGAGGGCGGCGCCAAGCCCTGTAGTGCTGGCGTCAGTATGGAGTGTATATGGCAACTGAGGGTCAGCGGAACCCAGGACAGGTGCAGTACTGAGCTTTTCAATGATGGTTTTGAATGCAAGATCACAGGAAGAAGTCCATCGCTCGCCAAACGGTGTCTTTGGGTCGTGGTACTGGGCAGGCTTAGCTTTGGGCTTTGTGCTTTTGTGCAAAGGAGGGTAGCCTGATGTTAAGTCAGTGAGGGGCTTAACGATGCTGGAAAGTTCTTAATGAACCGCCTATAGTATCCTGAAAAGCCTAAGAACGAGTGGAGCTGTTTGAGATCATGGGGCACAGACCAGGTACTTAAGGCTTTCACTTTTTCGGGGTCGGTCTCAACTCCTTTACTGGACACAATGTGACCGAGGTATCTGACAGAAGTTTGAAAAAATCTGCATTTCTCAGGGGAGAGTTTAAGCCCGTACTCTTTTAGGCGATTGAGAACTTTCATTAAGCAAGCCTCATGTTCTTCGGGCGTCTTGGAGAATACAATGATGTCATCGAGGAACACAATCACCTCATGCAGATTCATGTCACCCATACATTTCTCCATGAGGCGCTGGAACGTGCTGGGGGCATTTGTAAGGCCTCTTTTTTTTTTTTATTACTTATTTTGTACCCGTAGGTAGATTTGTTTTGCAGTCTGGTGACAAGCCACCAGCTGCCGGTCGCTGCGTGTGCAAGCGCCCCATATCCCTAACCTGCATGTTTTTGGCATGTGGGAGGAAACCGGAGAAATCCCGGAGTAAACCCACGCAACACGGGGAGAACATGCAAACTCCACACAGATCACTGTTGGCCGGGGGCAGGGATAGAACCCACAATCTCATGATCCCCGCGATCCCCCGGCTGAGGGTAAACTGTGCTGCTGCAGTGCTAACCACTGCGCCACCGTGCAGCCCGTGGCCTTGGGGCATTCTATTGAATTCCCAAAAGCCCATTGGACATACAAACGCCGTCTTTGGTTTGTCCAGTTCCTCTGCCTCAATTTAGTAGTACCCCGACTTTAAATCGAGGACAGAGAACCACTGCGAACCAGTCAAGGTGGAAAACGTTTCCTCCAAGTTGGGGAGGGCCTAAGCATCTTTTACAGTCTGCATGTTAAGCTTCCTGTAATCAATACAAAGGCGGACATCGACATTTTTTCTTTCGCACCACTACAATAGGGGAAGAAAATGGGGAAGTGGACTCTCTTATCATGCCTGCTTGTTGGAGTTCTTTGAGATGCTTATGGACCACTTCCAGGTCATTTGGATGTATGGGACGTGCTCTGTGTTTGAACAGTGTTTCATCTGATAATTTGATTGTGTGTTTCTCTTGATCCGTTTTTCCAAAGTCAAGATCGTTTTGTGCAAATACTTTGGGCATTTGACTGAGTTTTTCTGTTAGGCGCTCTTTCCATTCAGCGCTAATAGGGGAAGAGTCAAAGTTGAACTTCAGAGTGGGCTTTTGTTCAGTTTTGGACTTTGTAACTTTCACGGAGTGTTCTTGCGATAGGACTCATTGATATGCACAAATTTCTCCAATGGCACACTTCTGAAGGATTGTCAAGTCATGTTCTTATTCATTGGTAAGTATAACTGGAACAAGGTAAGGTGCTCTTTCAGGTAAGTCTATGAGACATGGTTTTACTAGGATACCACGAGGTAAGGCTGACATTACCGGGTGTTCTAACAAGACAGATTTTTCACTATTGCCGGCTGACACAGCTACAGCGCCATCTAGAACAACTGTTTGGCCTGCAGGAACTAACTGTGGCTCTTTGTTGTGCATGGTCACTAAACCAAGGCTAGTGTCTTGGGACTGTCTGTGCCATAGCTCAAGGACTTTTTAACACTGCCTTATAACCAAATGACATGGTTGGCTGCAGTTCAGAACATGCATCAGAGTACAGCTCGTACAGTACATCTAATGTGTTTGTCCCTATTAACACTAAGGACTGATCAGCTGCACGTACATCGGGAACCACTAAGGCAAGTGTTGGCACTTCGGCTTCAATACCGAGAAAGTCTTTTGGGAAAGTGACATGCATTTCAATGTAGCCTAAGTAAGGTACACTTTGACCGTTACCTCCCTCCCCTTCTAACAGCTCAAAAAGTGGCTTAATCTCATGGTTGGATAAGTACTGTCTGTAATAGGACTCAGGGACAGTAGTCACCTGGGAGCCTGTATCTAACAAACAACTCACAGTACAACTATTCACTTTCACTTGTGCTGTACTTTTTGTACCAATTAGACCATTAGGAAAGTTAAAGGGGTCTGTTTTGGAGTGTGACTTTAGTTTAGCACGTGTCTTGAATGGAGCTTTTGGTCTGGGACAGGTCATCTCTGAACTAGCCTCTGTTTGTCCTGCAACAGGGGTAGACTTCAGTTTTAAAGAGGATGTGGGGTTCTGACTGTCCCAAATCTGTCTTTTTACTCTTAATTCTTTGCGTTTCGCAGCCACAAGTGCAGGGTTTGGCTCTGACTCACAAGTGGCTACAATATGTCCATCTTCGCCACAGCAGAAGCAATACCATGGTTTGGGCCTAGTACTGGGACGGCTGGACGAAGGTAAGTTTTCGGGTTTGTCATGGTCAGGTTTTTTATTTTCAGATTTCTTAGTTGGGTCTTTCTTCGGTGGTGCTTGTTTCTTTTGTTTCACGACAGCAGCTAATTGGCTTTTTAGATCAGCGACTTGCTTTTTCAGTTCTTTCAGACTGTCAGACTCCACTTCACTATTTGTACTTGTTTCGGTGACTGTTTGTTCATAGGAGGCTGCTTTTGGTTTTGTGGTGCCCAAGTGTTTATTCATGCATGTGTTTTTTAACTTCTTGTCTGTTTTCAGCAGTGCAAAGGTGAAGCAATAACTCTGCATAAGCAGGTGGATGTTTATCTTTTAGTTCCAGCTGTAGCTCCTTTAGCAGATTATCATCCCAACAGCCTCTGTTAAACTGCTTGAGAAGCTGTTTGTCCACTTCCTGTGGCTCTAGACCGCCTCTACGCACTGTGAGATTGAACGCCACCTGCAAATGATGCAGATATGCAAAGGGTTTTTTTCCATAATCTTGGAGAGTGTTCATGAAATGCACAAGCAGTTCCTCACCGTCTTCAACAGTCCCAAAAGCTGAGTCCAAAAGCTTAAGATAGTTGGCAGAGGTGGCTTCAGGCCCAAGAGGGTGAATAACATCAGACGCAGGAGCAAGAAGACTTTCAAAGATCTTGCGAGATTTTTCCAAGTCAGACAAAGAAGTATCTTCCATCATCAAGTCAACATGTGATCGCCATGTTTCACAATCAGCTTCAGTATGCAGTCTTGGCGTTTTGCCAGAGAAAGCTCTGATTCTCAAAGAGAAAGCTCTGATTCTCAAAGAAGAGTGGGCGTTTGACGGCTTCTCTGCATTTTTAATGACATGCTCGACTACGATTTTCTGAACCTTGGGTGAGTTAAAATCAGCTGGACTCAACATTTGATTTGTCAAGTTTGGTCTAAGAGGGCTTTGGAAGAGTGCTTGAGTGGTTTCAGGGGTGCGAGGCACTTCAACTTGGAGTGGAGGAGAGACTCCACTTTGTGTGGGTTCTACAGTAGGGAAAGCAGGATCAACATCGACAGAGACTATTTTAGTGTCTCAGCAGCTTCAATAGACTTCCCTATTGTGGACATAACCTCCCGCAACACCTCTTCAAAACCTTTTCCACTTAACTTAGCTAAACCCCTCAGGTTGCTAAGATAAGCCTCAGTAACACTGTCCCCTACAGTTTTAGTGTACACATCAGTTAAGGTTTGAATGCAGTACTTAACATCAGGATTGTCAGTGGATGGAAAGAAATACCGCAACGCATATACTAATGTTTCAACAGCTAATCCAGACTCGAACTCCACAAGGTGACTTTTGTCAAATTCAGACGAGTTATCATCAATGCTAAGTACCCTGCGAATAGTGCCATGTTGCTCTAGGAGCTTAAAAACGTCTTTGTCTTTTTTTTTGTCGACCACACCACTGACAATGACTGCATTTGGAACTTTGACACCGTATTTTGCAACAAAATCCATTTCGACAGTTTATGAACTGTTTGGTCGGGGTCGAAACAGAATCCACATCTGTTGTCGCAATGCTCCAGGCTCCTGGCTGCGCTCGCCAGATTTTTTTTTTGTAACACCTACTGTGTGTAACACCAACAGCAACTTTAGGTGCAGTCTTGTACCTTTTTTTTTTTTTTAAAGCGGTATCGATATGTATAATTTTATTTATGTTTTTAGCACCGGGTTACACACAGCCGTTGAGTGTCTGGCAAGGAGAGAAAGAAAGGGGTGTGGCTGTAGACTGGCAAGGATCCCCAGCTCAGGGCTCTAACAACCTTCCAGCTGGGACCAATTAACAATAAATCAGGAAGCTACAGCCACAAATCATGGGCGAGGGTGAAACATCACATGACAGATAATTAAAAAATTCAATTAGAAAGCAAGTTTTACCACTTTCAATTATAAACTAAGACACTATGAAGGCTATTCTTAAATATTGATGTTAAAAGAAATTGACTATTTTCCCTGCAGATCATTTTCAGATCTTCTATCCTCTATTAAAATACCCAACTGTACAAAAGAGGATCTAAATGAATACATAAGAAATTAACACCAGATGAATGAAGGAATAGATTTATTTCATTGGGCTAAACGTTTAAAATATCTCATTAATGAAAATACAGCACTCTAAATTTTATCCATATGCATAATGTGTTAAAATCAGTTCAAAAGCACTAAAATACAATTTTATTATTCTATTTGGAATTTAATTATTAAGCTTAAAATCACATTTCTAGTTTTCTGTTCCCATTTTATTTACTCACGAGACAGCATTACACAAATTAGGCAGTGATCAAACATTGAGATATTGATGGCTTATTATCATCACTCTATAGTGATTTAGCTCCTAGTATAACAAGATTCATTGCCTTAACACCATACATTTTGAGTTTGTTGGTGTTTAAGGGTCCATTTGCAATAAAGGGAGCACTAAAAATAAATAAATTGATAAATAAAAACTTGCAATGCTTCTTTCAGCATTTTTTTTTTCTTGCAACATTTGTCATCTCCTCCAGCCTGTTGCTTTTCCTGTATGGTCACTTCAGTACTCAGTATATGTGTGTGTATGTATATACATTATATATCAATTAAAAGCATATTATCAACCCATTTAAAGTTAGAGCTGTCCTCACTATCAACTTTTGGGGCTCCAAATATTCTGTCTGATCTTATTTTTCCCCTTACTAAATTCAGTGTTTTATGTAGCACTGTAGCGTTTCTAATGTCACTTTTTTGTGTGTGCAACTTTTTTACAGCTTTTCTTGCAAATCAGAGACATTTTTTCTTGTAAATTTCCTACTTATTGTATAAAAATGCAGTATTTCCCCCATGTTGTTTTCCACCATAATTCACAGTTTCTCATTAAAATGTTGCATTTTTCTCAAATTTGCATTTTTTTTTTGTCATGGAAAATAAGCCTGTTTCCTTACATATTTGCAAAATCATTTAAATTTCTGATTTTTTTAAAATAATGTTTTTGACTGTCATCAAGTTGCTCCTTTCTTCTCGTTAATTTATATTATTTTCTCCTAAATTTGCATGTTTTTTTTTCCTGGAAAATTTGGAAAACTTGTTATTTGCCTTTTTTTTGGGGGGGGGGGGGGAAATACCTGAATGCTAAATTTCAAAACTGAATGTCATTGTAAAAAATTTAAATGTCTAAATAATGAAGCCAGAATAAGTTTTTAATACCAGGATGATTTAGTCACAAATCTACCCACAGATTTACTATGAGTAAATCCCAGCACACCAGGTGTGGTGTATTGTGGTCATAGTGCCTCTAAGGCAGAATAACTGTTACTTTTGTCATAGTCTAGCTGACTAAATCACAGTAGTGTCCTTAGTTTATCTGCTTCATAAGAAGTAGCCACGTGGTGGCAAGTGGTGACATCACAGATTAATGAAAAACATCAGTCCTGTCAGAATAAATGTGTTAATCCCAACTGATTAATAATAAAATAAAATTAGTGAAGAATAATGGTGATTAAGCCTCATTCAGCAGCTAGATTAACCTCAGTTAACACTGATTGCACTGTTAAGATGCTATTAAGAGGGAAGAAGGGGTAAAGAATATTTTACATCTTTCCAAGTTTTTGGCATTGAAAAATCAAGCATGAATTACACCCTTCAAAACTGCCCATGAAGTACCTCTTTTAAACCATTTGAACATTAACTGAACTTTTTATATCAGGAGCAAGAATGTGACAGCAGCAGGGTGACCCACGAAGGAGAGGAAAGAGGACATAAAGTTAACCAGAGAATCAGCACAGGTGTCCAGAGGGAGAGAGAGACAGCACTGATGGCTAGAGAGAGAGAGGAGGCACAGGAGGCACACATGACCAGGTAACAATAGTCAAAACTTGGTTTCTGCCAGTGCTGAAATACTTAACACATAACAGGTATTAAGTAGGCCTGCTGCTTCATAGTGGCATAGACTATTAGATAGATAGATAGATAGATAGTTTATTTTGAACACAAAAATATAACAAATACAAGCAAATGGCAAATGCAATAAAGTAACATTATACACTGTTCGAAAGGGAGAAGGAAGAAGTGAACATTTATTAATTCCATCTCCTCTTTTCCATAGATACACCCATGTGAATTTTATACAAATTACCACCTTTAAGACCCCAAGTAAACAATTTACTGTATTTTTTACAAATCAACATTAACACCCATCCATTCTAACATACAATGATGTCCATACAACAAAACCAGCCTCAAACAACACAGATATACACAGTGCTGTCCTACCCACCATTCCATAGTGTCCCATAATATCCCAGAGTAAACATAATGAATCGTACATATAACTACTACCCTTCTAACATATACCCTTTCAGCAAATGATGCTTATACCTCTTTTTGAATTGATTTCTGTTTGTACATAGTTTCAGTTCAGGCTCTAGACTGTTCCACAAATCCACCCCACAGACAGATATGCACATACTTTTCTTGGTAGTACGTATCTTGGGTTTTGTAAAGTTTAAGTCTCCCCTCAAATTATGATCATTGTCTCTTTTTTTAAATATTTTTTGTATATTAGTTGGTAGTTGATTATTAATTGCCCTGTACATTACTTGTGCTGTCTTAAATTTAACTAAATCGATGAACTTTATGACATGTGACTTTAAGAACAACAAATTGGTATGGTCTCTATATCCTGCATTGTTTATTATCCTTATAGCTCTTTTTTGTAATGTGCATATTGACTGTAGGTTGGTTTTGTAGGTGTTTCCCCAGACTTCTACACAGTAGTTAAGATAAGGTAAAAACAGTGAATTGTACAATAAGACCAATGATTTATAGTCCAAGAAGTGTCTTGTCTTCCCCAGTATGCCTATACATTTTGCTAATTTGGCCCGGATGTGACTGATGTGAGGTTTCCAGCAGATTTTATTGTCAAGCGTCACCCCCAGGAACTTATTTTCCTGTACTGTTTCTATTCTGGTATCATCTATCGTTACCATTATTTCATGATTTATTTTATAATTTCCAAACAACATAATCTTTGTTTTTTTTAGATTTAGAGATAATTTATTTTTGTTGAACCACTGCGTTAATTTTTTCATTTCAGTTGTGACCACCTCTAAAACCTGCTGCAAATTCTCACCAGTGCAGAGGATATTTGTGTCATCCGCAAACAAAATAAATTTCAGAATTTTTGATACTTGGCATATGTCATTTATATATAAAATAAAGAGTTTGGGTCACAAAACTGACCCCTGGGGCACACCACAAGTGATGTCCATGAAGGGTGATTTGTGCTCACCAATTTGTACAAATTGTTGTCTGTTACTTAAATAACTTTCCACCCAACTCAGTCCAACCCCTCTTATCCCATACCTTTCCAGTTTCCTTAGTAGTATTCTGTGGTCAATGGTGTCAAAAGCTTTCTTTAAATCTATGAATACTCCTTCAGCAACATTTTTTTTATTTATACAACTAGTAATTTCTTCTATAAGTTCGATCAGTGCCAAAGATGTAGATTTATCTGCTCTAAAACCATATTGGCTATCTGTAAGGAGGTTGTGTTTTTCAGTGAAATCATCCAGTCTCTTAGTGAAGATTTTTTTAAGTATTTTGGAGAATTGTGAGAGTGAAGAGACTGGCCTGTAATTTGTGAAGCAATGACTGTCTCCTGTTTTGTATAGAGGTATTACTTTTGCTATTTTCATTTTGTCTGGAAATTTACCAGTTTGAAATGACAGGTTACAGATGTGGGTGAGTGGCTTAACAATTCCCTCAATTACTTTTTTCACTATTGTCATGTCAATTTCATTCCAGTCCGTTGATTTTTTGTTCTTAAATTTACTCACAGTCTCGATAATTTCCTTTTCAGTAACTGCACCCAAAAAGATTGTGTTTGGATTTCTATCTTCTATTTCATTCACAGAACCATTGTAGTTTGTTTCTGGTGTCACTATTGATTTTGCTAATTCAGGACCAACGTTTACAAAAAATTTATTGAAACCACTGACCACATCTTCCATATTATTTATCAAATTACCATCCATCCATCCATCCATCTTCTACCGCTTTTCCGGAGGTCCGGGTCGCGGAGGCAGCAGTTCAAGCAGAGAAGCCCAGACTTCCCTCTCCCCAGCCACCTGCTCCAGCTCTTCAGAGGGGATACCAAGGCGTTCCCAGACTAGCTGGGAGACATAGTCTCTCCACCGAGTCCTGGGTCTGCCCCGGGGTCTCCTCCCAGTGGGACGTGCCTGAAACACCTCAAGTGGGAGACGTCCAGGAGGCATCCTAATCAGATGCCCATACCACCTCAACTGACTCCTTTCAATGTGGAGGAGCAGCGGTTCTACTCTGAGCCTCTCCCGGATGACTGAGCTCCTCACCCTATCTCTGAGGGTGAGTCCAGCAATCCTACGGAGAAAGCTCATTTCAGCCGCTTGTATCCGCGATCTCGTTCTTTCGGTCATTACCCAAAGCTCGTGACCATAGGTGAGAGTAGGAACGTAGATTGACTGGTAAATCGACAGCTATCAAATTACCATTTTCGATAAAATATTCTGGATAATTTGCATTCTTAGGACGATTACTAATAATCCCATTGAGTACTTGCCATATTCCTTTTAGGTTATTTTTGTTATCCTCTAGTATTCTGTTGTAATATTCTTTCTTACAGGTCCTCATTATAGTAGTAAGCTTATTTTTGTATCTTTTATATTTGATCTCAGCTTCCACAGTTCTGCATTTAATGAATTGTTTATATAATGTATTCTTCTTTTTACATGCATTTATTAACCCCTTGGTGACCCAAGGAATTATTATTATTATTATTATTATTATTATTATTATAAGGCTGAATATAGATTTGGTAAATTAGGGTCAATTAGCCTTGTCCTTTTAGCAATGTTAACAATTTTGTGCTCTTCCTCCACACAAGGATACATATACAGTAACTGTCATTAACTGTCATTGGCTGCACGGTGGCGCAGTGGTTAGCACTGTGGCAGCACAGTTTTACCCTCGGCCGGGGGAGCGCGGGGATCGTGGGTTCGATCCCAGCCCCCGACCAACAGTGATCTGTGTGGAGTTTGCATGTTCTCCCCTTGTTTGCGTGGGTTTACTCCGGGATTTCTCCGGTTTCCTCCCACACGCCAAAAACATGCAGGTTTGGGAGTTAAGGGGTGCTTGGCATGCAGCGACCAGCAGCTGGTGGCTTGTCACCGGACTGCAGAACAAATCTACCTACGGGTACAAAATAAGTAATAAAAAAAAAAAAATTTTTTTGCTTAAAAAATCCTTTTCCTTTAAAAATGAAAAAGAGGACACTGGAGACAATTGCCTGTTCTGATGACCTGACAGTCCTATAATAAAAAATATATATATATATATATTTTTAAATCCTTATACAGGGAGAGATCTCAACACCCCTCCCCCCAATGTTTGAAACAATGTTCTGCCCTTGAGTATAGTTCAGCCAGTTTTAACAATTTTAAACAATAGTTTGTCTTCCGGTGTGGTTCCTCCAAACTTTAAACATGCAGTGGTGAAACCTTTGATAAAGAAACATGGTCTTAATCAGACTGTGTTGTCAAATTTTAGGCCTACTTTAAAAGCTGCCTTTTCTCTCAAAAATATTAGAGAAAATAGTTTATTCTCAGTTAAAGACCTTTCTGGATGAGAATGGTGTCCTGGAGGTGTTCCAGTCTGGAATTAAAACCCTCCTTAGCACAGAGTCGGCTTTGATAAGGGTCTTTAATGACCTCATCCTGGCATCTGACTCTGGTGATTTTGTGATTCTCATCCTGCTTGACCGACCTAACTGCCGCCTTTGATACAGTCGACCATGACATTGTATTGTCTACAGCAAATGTGGATATTTGTGGTACTGCTCTGGAATGGTTCAGGTCCTACTTGACAGATAGAACCATGTGTGCAAGCCTTGCTAGTTTTGAATCTTCCTTTGCTTCCCTGTCATATGGGGTCTCACAGGCCTCAATTCTAGGACCCCTACTTTTCTCCCTTCATCTGCTTCCACTGGGTTCCATTATTAGAAAGCATGGTATCTCCTTCTGCTGTTACGCTGATGACACTCAAATATATGTACAGTACATCCAGAAAGTATTCACAGCACTTCACTTTTTCCACATTTTGCTATGTTATAGCCTTATTCCAAAATAAATCATATTAATTCTTTTCCTCAAAAGTCTACACACAATACCCCATAACGGAAATGTGAAAAAAAAGTTGTTTTTTTTTTTAGATTTTTGCAAATTTATTAAAAATAAAAAAATAAGAAATCACATGTACATAAGTATTCACAGCCTTTACCATGAAGATGGTGGTGGCAGCTTCATGCTGTGGGGATGTTTTTCAGCTGCAGGAACTGGGAGACTACTCAGAATACAGGGAAAGATGAATACAGCAATGTATAGAGACATGCTAGATGAAAACCCGCTCCAGAGTGCTCTTGACCTCAGTCTGAGGCGAAGGTTCATCTTTCAGCAGGACAGCAACCCTAAGCACACAGCCAAGATATCAAAGGAGTGGTTTCAGGAGATCTCTGTGAATGTCCTTGAGTGGCCCGGGCAGAGCCCAGACTTAAATCCAATTGAACATCTCTGGAGAGATGTGAAAATGGCTGTGCATCAATGCTTCCCATCCAACCTGATGCAGCTTGAGAGGTGCTGCAAAGAGGAATGGGCCAAACTGCCCAGAGATAGGTGTGCCAAGCTTGTGGCATCTTAGTCAAAAAGACTTGAGGCTGTAATTGCTGCCAAAGGTGCATCAACAAAGTATTGAGCAAAGGCTGTGAATACTTATGTACATGCGATTTCTTTTTTTAAATTATTTTTAATAAATTTGCAAAAATCTCAAAAAAACACTTTTCATGTTGTCACTATGGGGTATTGTGTGTGGAATTTTGAGGAAAAAATGAATTTAATACATTTTGGAATAAGGTTGTGTTGTGATCCCCCATGCACTTTTACACAACACATGGAGGAAAGAGACAAATCCAAACACAGGAGACATTGTGTGCAATTTATTGTGCAAAAATAAGGAAACCAACAGTCCAGCACACAACAGAAAAACACAAAATGGCGAGGAGGCTCTGGGAAGCTCACGAGATGCTCCTCAGCTCACCAGTGAGTAAGACCAGGGGACCCAAGGTGCTGCAGGACAGCTGGACAGCGGGGGGAAGGCAGTCTGGACACCCGAGCGCTTCCCAGACGGAACTGGAAGCGGCGGGTAAAGACGTACTCACTGGAGCCAGGAACAGACACATCCGTGGATGGAATCCCAGAGCCAACCTTTAAAAACAGAAGAGAAAGACACAGATGACATGCAGAGCAAAACGGTTCTGAAAAAAAAGAAGGGCGTTTAGACATGCATACATCAAAGTGAACAAACCATCAACTAATAATCCGGCAAATCGCTCGAGCAGGGAGCAGGCTTAAATAATGCCAAACGTAATAAGGAGATAGATTGCCGGTGTGTAGAATGAGAGTGAGTTGGCGGGCTGGACAAAGGAGAAGCCGGTGTGTGTGAATGCCTGTGGGCATGTACATGAGGATGAGTGTGTGTGTGTGTGTGTGTGTGTGTGTGTGTGTGTGTGTGTGTTTGTGCGGGAGTGTGCATGAGTGAAAGAATGAGGGCATGCATGTATGTGTGTGTGTGCGTGCATGGATAAACAGAGAATGAACACAAAAGATAATGACAGCCAGCTGGCAGGAACTGGAAGGAGAGGGGGGCATGGCTGTGAGCTTTCAGGGAGCCGAGAAGACCTCAAAGGCTCCCAAGGAGGTGCCTGGTGGCAAAATAGGGAATCAAAATATACTAGAAGACAAGGCAGCCATGATGCAATGGAACTGGGCTGGAAATCCACCCCAGTTCATGACAGGTTGTAACATAACAAAATGCGGAAAAAGAGAAGCGCTGTTAATACTTTCTGGATACACTGTACCATTAAAGCAGAAGGAGGCCTTCTTATTAAAATCACTCCTTGCATGTCTTGATGACATTAATGACTGGATGGCTTTAAACTTTTTAAGTTTTAATACAAATAAGTTGAGGTGATAGTGTTTGGACCCAGTGGCTCTAGTGAGTCACCACCTGTTGACTTGAGCACCTTGGCACAGTTTATTAAGCCAGCTGTTACTAATTTGGGTTTTAAGTTTGAAAGTGATTTTAAATTAGATCCTCAAATCAGTGCAGTAGTGAAATCCAGCTTTTCATCTAAGGCAGTTGATAAATGTTAAACCAATCCTTTCAAAGCAGCACTTTGAAACAGTAATCATAAAACCAAGAAGAAACCTAGATGAGGTCTCCTAGATTGAACGTTAAATGGTTTTAGTGCAAGAAACTGTATTAAAGACCTTTGTCATAAATTACTAAATTGTTTTAAAATTACTAAAGAAAAGACTTAGATTTGGTCATCTTAATATTTAACAGTTTTTAATAGTTTTAGCAGTTTAACAGTTTATTCACACACACACACACACACACACACACACACACACACACACACACACACACATCATACATTATCAGTAGCATGAACGAATTAAAATATGAATTATCAACAGCATAATTAGCAGTATACAGTAGGCTATTTTTTTTTTACATTGTTTTGGAGTGAGAACGGGCCATCCCAAATAAGCTATTTAAAGCTTTTAGTAGCTATAGTATAACATATGTAGTCTAATAAACAAGGTAGATGAATTGAATATTGTGTTGACTGAAAATTTGTTACATATTATGGGTATTTCTGAAACACATCTAGATGCTACTGTAGAAGATGAAGAAATCACAATTTATGGGTACAACATGTATAGACATGATAGACATAAATATGGAGGAGGTGTGGCATTTTACATTCAAGAACACATACCAGTAAAAATAAGACAAGATTTAAATGTCCCAGGTGTTGAGGCACTGTGGCTACAAGTCCATTTACCTCATTTGAAGCCAGTGCTAGTTGGGTGTTGTCACAGGCTTCCAAATTCTAAAATAGAGTACCTTGAAGCTATACAGTATGTGTAATGTTACAGACAGTGACCGATATGGATAGAAAAGATTTTTTTGTTGGCAATTTTAATATCAACTGGATTTCTGATACTTGTGCAGTGAAGAAAAAGATGGGTGATTTGGCCGTGATGTGTAATTTATCTCAGATAATGCATGTACCAACAAGGATTAATATGTTTAGCTCAGGAATATCATCCTCAACCTGTATAGATCTTTTTCAACTGGCTGGTTATTTTTTGGCTTTAGTGACCATAATATCATTGCATTCGTGAGAAAAAATAAAGTTCCTAAAATTGGACCAAAAGTGATATATTTTTTTGATTCTGATTTTGTGTTCTTGACTGATCTCCACAGGGGCTCAATCAAAACTCCCTCAGAATGTGTTTGAAGTTCTTCTGGAGGTGGGAGTTGAAGACCTCCCAGACAGGGCCCTCAGCCAGACGTTCCAAACACACCCTCACTATATGTTTGGGTCTTCCAGGTCTGAATAGCATCCTCCCCTGCCATCGGATCCAACTTACCACCAGATGGTGATCAGTTGACCGCTCTGCACCTCTCTTTACCCGAGTGTCCAAGATATACAGTTGCAGGTCTGATGACACGATAACAAAATTGATCATCGACCTGCGACCTAGGGTGTGCTGGTGCCAGGTGCACATATGGACACCCTTATGCTTGAACATGGTGTTCATTATGGACAAACTGTGGTTAGCACAGAAGTCCAATAACTGATCACCACTTGGGTTTGGATCGAGCAGGCTGTTCGTCCCAATCACCCTCCTCCAGGTTTCACTGTCGTTGCCCACGTGCACATTGAAGTCCCCCAGTAGGGTGGGTACTCTGAACCATCACTTGGTGCATAGGCACAAATGATGGTCAGGACCTGTTTCCCAACCCGAAGGTGCAGGGAAACAACCCTTTCATCCACCGGGGAAAACTCCAATATAGAGGCAGCAAGGTGGGGGGATACAAGAATACCCACCCCTGCTCGTGGCCTCTTGCCCGGGGCAACTCCAGAAAAGGCCAAGCTCCAGCCTCTCTCCAGGAGACTGGTTCCGGAACCGGAGCTGTGTGTTGAGGTGAGGACAACTATATCTAGACGGTATCTCTCAACTTCATGCACCAGCTCAGGCTCCTTCCCCACCAGAGAGGTGACATTTCACGTCCCAAAAGCCACTTTAGGAAGTTTGGAATCAGACAGCCAAGGTCCCCGCCTTTGACCGCCACCTGATCCAAATAGCACCGGACCCCCATGGTCCCTTCTGAAGGTGGTTAGCCCACTGGAGGGTGGACCCATGTAACTCCTTCGGGCTGAGCATGGCTGGGTCCCATGGGTGGAAACCCGGCCACCAGACTCTAGCCATTGAGCCCCTCCCCCAGGCCTGGCTCCAGGGTGGGGCCCCGGTAACCCCATACTGGGTGGGGTACTCTGAATCCTTGTTCTAGCATTCATCATGATTGTCTGTTGGATTTTTCTTAGTCTTGCCCTTCACCTAGGACCAGTTTGTCTTGGGTGACCCTACCAGAGCCAAATTGCCCTGGACAACATTAGCTCCTGGGATCACTAGGGCACGCAAACCCCCCACTACGATAAGGTGACAATCCATGAGGGGTGCCCAAATGTTGTGCAGCAAATTTTAAATGAGCTTCAACATGCTTTTTCTTCAGCAATGGAGTCTTGCGAGGTGAGTGGGCATAAACACCATGCTGGTTGAGTGCAATACTTATTGTTTTCTTTGAAACAGCAGTACCTGCTAACTTCAGGTCTTTCTGGAGCTCTCTACGAATGGTCATTGGCTCTTGAATAACTCTTCTGATAATTCTTTAGATTCCTCTATCAGAAATTGTGTGCGAAGCTCCTGGTCGCGGCTGGTTTATGGTAAAATGATGCTAAAATTATATGTATATATACACACACATATATGTGTGTGTGTGTGTGTGTGTGTGTGTGTGTGTGTGTGTGTGTGTGTGTCCAACAATCATCTTTCTCCTTGAGGTTCCTTTGACAACCTTTGAGGTGCTTTTAACCCTTATTTTATACCATTTTCAGTTCTCAGCTTGTTCAGCACATCTCATTCTGCTTAGATAAAGATATTCTATTATCATGTTACTAAAGCTCTGGATGTACTAGGATATGAGATGGCACATAGCTTAACTAATTAACAACACATAAATAAAATATAAATAAACACTATGTTCAAATGAATGCCATCTGTTTTTATGTACAGTATGTAAAACATCTGAAATTATTCATCTGCGGAAGTGAATATGCTTCTATAGACATTTGCTGCTGAGATTTTAATGCAGAACTGATTTAATATTTAGTAAACCCTAAGGATGATGCATAATACAAAAACAAAGTTGGATCAAAGAAACGTCTGTATTTCTTAATTTCTGTTAATATTGATGAATGATGGTAAGAGATAAAACATAATTAGGTGTCTCAAAAGAAATGGATGCAGCAGAGGCGGGGTCACTTCACTTCATCATTTGCTCCACTGAGTTAATTATTTTTTTCACATGGGAACTTTGGACATTGTACTTATGGCTCATTCATAAACCACAAAAAGTAATTTAAAACTTAAGCTGTAAAACTTTTGATTATTTCCTAACTAAAACTTTGTATAGAATGAGGTTAAGGAAATCAAAACCCTTAACTATACAATGGTATTACACAGATCAAGACAGTTTTAGTTACCCTTATACTCTAGTGTACAATGGTGAAGTTGCATTCATTTTATATATATATATATATATATATATATATATATATATATATATATATATATATATATATATATATATATATATTGTAGAGGGTGTAAGGAAAGGATGTGGAGGCGAGGCACGAGCGTAGGTCGACACGGGTTCTTTATTCACCCTCTAACATAAATAGAGCTGGTGGACCCCAGCGTTGCCCGCTGGGACCGTGTGTCTGGTAGGAGAGTTTTTGTGTTGCTGAGGCATGTATAACAAGCTCTTTTATACACGTTATACAGACAGAGAGAATGCATGGCACATTATCATAGTGATTGCCATCTAATACACACCAGTCAATACACATCATTAGCATGACATCAGCTAGTGCCCAGCCCCAGACATCCTCTCCGAGGACGCATACGTAACAGTTCCATCTGATTGCCCCCTGGGGCTCTCTGTCCTTATGTAAATTGTCCTTTGTTTCCTCCAGCCCTGATGAGTGTGAGATAGTGTCCGTCCGCAGTGTGCTGGGTCACCACACGGCTCCCCCCAGAACACTCAGAAGGGGCTGTGACTTCCCCCCCCCGGTCATTTGGGCTCCAGCTCTGGTAGAACTGTCCTGCTGTAGAGGAGTGTCGGAGGGCATGTCAGTCAGTGGGGGGGGGGGGGACGGGGGAGGGGTGAAAAAGACAGTGTGCTCTGCTCCGAGTTCCAGCAAGTTGAACGGCCATGGATCGTGGGCGCACGGGGCCGGTGCGCGTCATGCATAATGGAACAAACCAGTGATTGGTCAGCTTTAGAGAGTGAGGTGCGCGAAGAGCGATGTGGAGGAGGAGGGGGAGGGGGGTGGGAATAAGCGAGTGCTGGCCAGGAATGTCAAAAGTGTCTGGGCAGCGCAAAAATTGCGTGTGGATCCACCATGGCGAGGGACTTTCCCGGTAAACCTGGTGGTGATCCGTAGCAGCTGTGAAAAAAATTAAGTCTCTGACTCTTCTTGCAGCTCAGTCCTGCGAGGATGTGGGGAAGGTGAACGGCCAAATTCCCCGAGGATGCGTAGCGGCTGTGAAAAAAAAAAAAACAAAACCTGAAGCTGTGTGAGGGACTTGGCGGGTTGGCTTTAAGATAAGATAAGATAAGATAAGCCTTTATTAGTCCCACAACGGGGAAATTCCAGGATTGCAACAGCACAGGGATAGCAACACTCAGAGCAACAATCAGAAGGCAAGAAAAAAAACAAGCAAGCAAGAGCAGCTAATAAACATATGTACGTATTACTATAAAATATATATATATACACACACACACAGACACACAGTGCAGAGCATTGTAGCTGGATGGAATAAATATATGAATATATGAACACACAGTGCAGAGCATTGTAGCTAGATGGAATAAATATGTAAATATATAAACACCCACAGTACGGAGCATTGCAGCTAGGTGGAATAAATATGCAAGTATATAAACACACACAGTGCGGAGCAATGTAGCTAGATGGAATAATATGTAGATATATAAATATATAAACACACCCAGTGCTGAGCATTGTAGCTAGATGGAATAAATATGCAAATATATAAACACACACAGTGCAGAGCATTGTTGCTAGATGGAATGAAACAGCATAACCGTCTACTTAGTTATCCTACATGGTATGATTATGTGCCCATACATATTCTCACCCTCCATAGCGACCGGTATGTTCCTAGTTGTATGCCGGAGGGGACCATTGTGTAAGTCTATTGCATCTTTTGCATTCAAAAAACTATTAGTTTGTTACGTCTTTTTGCTATCTCTGCGAGCAGCCCTGCTTAGGTTGTACAGTCTGACAGCCGTTGGTAGGAAGGACCTACGAAACCTCTCGGTTGTGCACCTGGGATGATGTAGTCTGCTGCTAAATGAGCTCCTCAGTGCATTCAGTATGTCCTGCATAGGGTGGAACTCGGACTCCAGCAGAGATGACAGTTTAGCCACCGTCCTTCTCTCTCCTATCTCCTCCATTGGATCAAGGCGCTGCCCCAGGACAGAGCTAGCTTTCTTAATCAGTTTGTTCAGTCTCTTCCTATCGGCTGCAGTAATGCCACTGCCCCAGCAGACCACTCCAAAAGTGATGGCTGATGCCACCACCGTGTCATAGAATGACTTCAGCAGCGCCCCTTGTACACCAAAAGACCTGAGTCTCCTCAGCAGGAACAGCCTGCGCTGTCCCTTCTTGTAGAGTGCATCAGTATTGTGTGACCAGTCTAGTTTATTGTTCAGATGAATACCCAGGTACTTATAGGATGTCACCATCTCGATGTCTGTTCCCTGTATATTTACTGGTACTGTGAGGGGCTGCCCATGCCTGCGGCAGTCCACCACCAGCTCCTTAGTTTTCCTCGCGTTGATCTGGAGGCAGTTCCGATGGCACCAGTCCACGAAGTCCTGGATAAGCCCTCTGTACTCAGCTTCATCTCCATTGGAGATGAGGCCAACGATCGCAGAGTCATCAGAGAACTTCTGTAGATGGCAGTGTGTTGTGTTGTGTGAGAAGTCCGCAGTATAAAGAGTG
Source organism: Pholidichthys leucotaenia (assembly GCA_020510985.1). Taxonomy (NCBI): domain Eukaryota; kingdom Metazoa; phylum Chordata; class Actinopteri; order Cichliformes; family Pholidichthyidae; genus Pholidichthys; species Pholidichthys leucotaenia. The sequence continues at coordinate 361,872,070 of CM035836.1, read as the reverse complement.
AACAGGAAGGGAGCCAGCACCGTTCCCTGGGGGGCCCCCGTGCTACTGATGATCGTGTCGGACACACAGTCCCGGGTTCTCACAAACTGAGGCCGGTTCGTGAGGTAGTCCAGGATCCATGATGACAGGTGCTGGTCCACCCCTGCGCGCAGCAGCTTGTCCTTCAGGATCATCGGTTGGATGGTGTTGAAAGCACTGGAGAAGTCAAAGAACATGATCCTCACCATATTCCCGGGCTTCTCCAGGTGGGACAGAGAACGGTGAAGGAGGAAGATCACCGCATCCTCCACCCCAATGCCATGCTGGTAGGCGAACTGGAGTGGATCCATCGCTGGTTCCACCAGGGGGCGGAGGTGAGCAAGGAGCAGTCTCTCCAGGGTCTTCATCAAGTGGGACGTCAAGGCCACCGGTCTGTAGCTGTTCAGGTCTTTGGGGTGGGAAGTTTTTGGTACAGGTACCACACAAGATGTTTTCCACAGCTGTGGTACCCTCCCCAGTTTCAGGCTCATGTTGAAGATATACGTCACAATCCCACACAGCTGGTCTGCACAGGACTTGAGGAGCTTTGCGCTGATGCCGTCCGGTCCCGGCGCCTTCCTCGCCTTGATCTTCCTCAGCTCCGTCCTCACCTGGGTCCTGGTCAGGGTCAGGATGGGGGGCTGTGTGTTGGGAGTGGGGGGGTGTTGGTGGAGTGGGGAGTGGGCAGCAGGACTTGATTTCTTTAGAGGCAGCAGTGGTTGTTGTGCAGTCAGGGGGGAGGGCGGTTGGTCAAATCTATTGAAAAACAGATTCAGGTTGTTCGCCCACTCCCTGCCCCCTGTGGCCTGGGGGGAGGTATTCTGGAGCCCCGAGATGGTTTTGAGGTTTCTCCAGACCCCGCTGATGTCGCTCTGTTGCAGCTTGTCCTCCATCTTCTTCCTGAAGCTGTCCTTGCCTTCTCTGATCTTTCTCCTCAGCTCCCTCTGTACGGACTTCAGCATCTCCCTGTTCCCTGACCTGAAGATCCTCTTCTTCTCTCTCAGAAGTGTTTTTATCTCAGGGTTGATCCAGGGTTTGTTGTTTGAGTGACGCCGTATGGTCTTGGTGGGAACGGATTTGTCCACACAGAAGCTGAGGTAGCCCGTGAAGGTGTGAATGAGGCCATCGATGTCCTCACCATGTGGATCGCAGAGCTGCTTCCAGGCGGTGGCTTCAAAACAGCCCTTTAGGGTGTCCATTGTCTCCTCAGACCATAACTCCACAGTGTGCATGGCCGGAGGTTGTCTGTGCACTAGGGGTTTGTACACCGGCCGGAGATGAACCAAGTTGTGATCCGATCTCCCGAGTGGGGGGAGTTGTGATGAGGTGTACGCCTCCTTAGTGTTTGCGTAGAATAAATCCAGTGTTTTATTGTCTCTAGTGTGGCATGTGACATACTGGGTGAACGTGGGTAGAATGGGAGACAGTGAAACATGGTTGAAATCGCCTGAGATGAGGAGAAGAGCATCTGGGTGTTCTGTCTGCAGCCTGCTGGTTACTGAATGGATGACGTCACGTGCTGTCCCAGCGTTCGCCGTCGGATTTGCATAAACAACAATGCAGATCACGTGTGAGTGTTCTCTCGGGAGATATGTAGGCCTCATGCTAACAGCTAGCAACTCAATGTCTTTGCTGCAGTGTCGTTGTTTAACAGTGATATGTCCCGGTCTGCACCAGTTGTTGTTAACATACATTATCACTCCACCGCCCCTAGCCTTGCCACTGTCTGGTGTTCGGTCAGCTCGTATCATGTGAAAACCCTCCAGCTCAATGTTAGCATCTGCTGCTAGTTCAGTTAGCCACGTCTCAGTAAACAAAAGGAGAGAGCACTCCCGGTATGTGCTATCATAACGGGAGATAGCCGCTAGCTCATCTAACTTTCCCAGTATCGACCGTACATTTCCCATGACAACAGATGGAAGGGAGGGTCTGTACCTTATATTTTTTGTCCTCCGCCTTACTCCAGCCCGGCAGCCGCGGCGTTTTTGCCTCAGTTCTCTCGGTATGTCGAGTTTTTCCAATGGGACCGGGTGGCGGTTGAATGCTAGCAGCTGTTCTCTGCTGTATCGTATCCTGCTATAGACAGTGGCTCCGTCCACCGGCTCAGGAGACATTTAGGACGATCTGTGTGTCCGTGATATAAGTGGGGTGAAAAAAAAAGACGGATCAAAAGAGAGAGGAAGGGAAAAAGACTCGGAATCGAGCCGCTGTTGCAAAAGGCAGCCGACTCGTGTGGCGCCGAGAGAAAAAAAAAAAAAAAAAAAAAAAAAAAAAGTGCAGAAGCAGCCCTAAAGTCATCAGAGAAAGCAATCGGGTAAACTCCCATTGTGCACCGTGGCTGAGAAACCTATACAAAGTCCCGTATGTGGGCTGCATGTCTGCTTCAGGTTTGTGAGCAGCCCTGAAGGTTCCGAGGATGGCAATCGGCCGTGTTTCAAGTTTGTGCAGTGGCGGAGGACGATGTATAAGTCTGTGGAGCCAGTTTGTCCCTGGTGTGTGGCGCACGCCTGGTGCAGTGACCACATAGCTGGAAGGTGCGCTGTCCTTGTAATCCTGCGGTGTGCATGCAGGGCTTCTGTGCACAGAAAGTCCACTGTTGGGAGGTAAGTCAGAGTCGGGGAGCTTGGTGGAAATCAACGCAGATGGCACCGATGATCTTCCCCGTTCAGGCAGGCTGTTTCTGTGTGTTGCTCGTGTCGCTTATCCTCGTGCGTCTCAATCCCAGTGCCGCGCTCTCCGTCCAGCCCTGGAGGTCACCATCGTGGAGAGGGGATAAGGCGCGCGTGCCCCAGTGTGGATGCAAACGATGTAGGCGATCCCCAGTCTCTGGAATCCACAGCGTGGTGAAAGGGAGCAGATGGTCATCCCACCTCAGGTCACCATGTGGTGTGCAGCATAAGGGAGAGACAGTTCATCTCCGTCAGGTCACCAATGTGGAGAAAAAGGAATCCATGGCACAGCGAAAGGGAGAGATAGTCCATTTCACGTCAGGTCACCAATGTAGAGGGTATAAGTAAAGGATGTGGAGGCGAGGCAGGAGCGTAGGTCGACACAAGTTCTTTATTCACCCTCTAACATAAATACAGCCGGTGGACCCCAGCGTTGCCCGCTGGGGCCTTGTGTCTGGTAGGAGAGTTTTTGCATTGCTGAGGCATGTACACATGTGGACAAAATTGTTGGTACCCCTCTGTTAATGAAAGAAAAACCCACAATGGTCACAGAAATGACTTGAATCTGACAAAAGTGGTAATAAATAACAATTCTATGAAAATTAACCAATGAAAATCAGACAGTGCTTTTGGAATTGTGGTTCAACAGAATTACTTTAAAAAACAAACTCATGAAACAGGCCTGGACAAAAATGATGGTACCCCTAGAAAAGATTGAAAATAATGTGATCATAGGGACATGTTCAACCAAGATGTGTCCTCTAATTAACATCACAGGTGTCTACAAACTTGTAATCAGTCAGTCGTCCTATTTAAAGGGTGACAAGTAGTCACAGTGCTGTTTGTTGACATGGTGTGTACCACACTAAACATAGACCAGAGGAAGCAAAGGAGAGAGTTGTCTCAAGAGATTAGAAAGAAATTTATAGACAAGCATGTTAGAGGTAAAGGCTATAAAACCATCTCCAAGCAGCTTGATGTTCCTGTGACTACAGTTACACATATTATTCAGAAATTTAAGATCCACCGGACTGTAGCCAACCTCCCTGGACGTGGCCGCAGGAGGAAACTTGATGAAAAATGGAAGAAACTGATAATACGAATGGTAACTAAAGAGCCCAGAACAACTTCTAAACACATTCATGGTGAACTCCAAGGTAAGGCACATCAGCTCTATGTTCACAGACGCAAAAATGAAGCATACCAAGAAAAGAACACTGTCCCTACTGTGAAACATGGAGGAGGTTCTGTTATGTTCTGGGGCTGCTTTGCTGCATCTGGCACAGGGTGTCTTGAATCTGTGCAGCGTACAATGAAATCTCAAGACTATCAAGGTATTCTAGAGAGAAATGTGCTGCCCAGTGTCAGACAGCTTGGTCTCAGTTGCAGGTCATGGGTCTTGCAACAGGATAAGGACCCAAAACACACAGCTAAAAACACCCAAGAATGGCTAAGAGCCAAACATTGGACTATTCTAAAGTGGCCTTCTATGAGCCCTGATCTAAATCCTACTGAACATCTGTGGAAGGAGCTGAAACATGCCGTCTGGAGAAGGCACCCTTCAAACCTTAGACAACTGGAGCAATTTGCTCATGAGGAGTGGGCCAAAATACCTGCTGAGAGGTGCAGAAGTTTCAATGACAATTACAGAAATCGTTTGATTGCAGTGATTGTCTCAAAAGGTTGTGCAACAAAATATTAAGTTAAAGGTACCATCATTTTTGTCCAGGCCTGTTTCATGAGTTTGTTTTTTAAATAATTCTGTTGAACCACAATTCAAAAGCATTGTCTGATTTTCATTGGTTAATTTTCATAGAATTTTTATTCATTGCCACTTTTGTCAGATTCAAGTTATTTCTGTGACCATTGTGGGTTTTTCTTTTATTAACAGAGGGGTACCAACAATTTCGTTCATGTGTGTATAACAAGCTTTTTTATATACGTTATACAGACAGAGAGAATGCACGGCACATTATCATAGTGATTGCCATCTAATACACATCAGTCAATACACATCATTAGCATGACATCATCTAGCACCCGGCCCGGCGGTCCTCTCCGAGGACGCATACATAACAGTCCCGTCTGATTGCCCCCTGGAGCTCTCTGTCTGTATGTAAATTATCCTCTGTTTCCTCCAGCCCTGATGAGTGTGAGATAAGGCGCTTTTCTACTTGGAACCCAAAGGCCCCGTTTGGCCCCGATCGGCCTCCATTGTCCGGTTTCCCACTCGGAACCCAAAGGCCTCACAGTTCCCTTTTTCGGAACAGTTCCAGTTTTACCGACACTTTTTTCGGCACCGTAAAAAGCAGGTCCGAAGGGTACCGGCCCCGTTTCGTCACCCACTGCTGGCCATTCATTGGTCTGTGCGTAGCGTCATCAGAGTGGGCGTTACGTGGGCGTTACACTGACTTTCGAGAATCACTTGCTGGTCGCCATTTGCAATTTTTTGTCAGTGAGCCCGCGAACAAGTGATATTATAAACCACAACGAGACAATGGCTTAACAGAAATCAGCAGAAATCCAACACCGCAGTCCAGCAGAGTTTCCTGTGCGTTTCGGCTGATGAGAGAATGCAGAGGGAAGCAGACTGAGCCTGCAGTGGTGCACACAAACAAACACACCAGAAATTACACGGAGACGCACCGGGAATTAGACCCAGCCACCCGAATTGAATTGAATGTGTAGCCGTGACGCACCCAACTTCAGCAGTTGAAGCCGTGATATTGTGATAGAATGGCTTAACAGAAATCAGCAGAAATCCAACACCGCAGTCCAGCAGAGTTTCCTGTGCGTTTCGGCTGATGAGAGAATGCAGAGGGAAGCAGACTGAGCTTGCAGTGGTGCGCACAAACAGATGCACCAGAAATTACACGGAGACGCACCGGGAATTAGACCCAGCCACCCGAATTGAATGTGTAGCCGTGACGCACCCAACTTCAGCAGTTGAAGCCGTGATATTGTGATATACAGGACGGTGAGTGATGTGATATTCATGCTTTATGTTATTTTTTCCAACAGTGGAAAGTTCACTCAGGACAGACGAAAACTTAATCGTGTTTAAACGATGACCTAGCTTAATGCTATGTCCGTCCTTGTATGTTGTTTTTTTGTGTTGACAGTATCTGATGAAGTAAGCTAGTTGTAATCCTGGTAAAAAGTTTATTTTATTTTTTATTTTTTTTTACATGTTGCACTTTCATGCTGTGCATGTACTTAATTTGTGTGTATTTCTTTGTAGAGTCCAAACAGGATCTGCTCAGAATGGCAACGTTTTGACACCAATGTATTTTGACAGGTAAACAACACATCATATTTATAGTCAAATCTTTTGCTTTTTAAAGCGAGGTAGTCGGATACGCAAAAGCCGATGGTGTATAGAACACGTACTGTATATTAGGATGTAAAATGTCGGCATCAAAACTGCTCCCATTTAGCTGTAATATTCAAAAATGATATTTTCGGGAGGAAAGAATTCAATTTAAACAGCCACAGACCAAAAAACGTACATTTGCTCATGGAAGAGGTCATTCACACTTGCAGACAATCGCGCTATATGTGTCTGTAGGATTTTCTTTCCATGCATGCAAAAAAAGCATTTTTTTCCCAGATCCAACTACCTCACTTTAAGTTAAAGTTTAGGTAAAGTGCCAAATTTAAAGGAGCACAATTTCCACTTAATATGAAAGGGACTGAACTGAGATTTATGTGTGTGAATATTAATTACAGAGTAATTGAAAATGAATGGCACATCCAATAGTAGCCACCATAAAATAAACCGCTTGTTTATTTATTTTTATCAGATCATTTCTGTGATCCTTTATGAGTTATAGTCATAATAGAGCATCTTGCACCTTGGGGAATGGGAGACGTTCAGTCACCATTAGAATTTAGTTTATATGTGTATAGTATTTCATCTTTAAACTCATTCAGTAATAGAACACATTACAAATATTTGAGAGCCAGTGTAGTGCTTCCTTTTATATTTTAGCAATACAAGCACAAAACACCACCTACACTTGAAACCAGGGCGAGACAGCTGTGGCTAAATTTTATTGATCCAGGTCCAGGCCTGTTTCATGAGTTTGTTTTTTAAATAATTCTGTTGAACCACAATTCAAAAGCATTGTCTGATTTTCATTGGTTAATTTTCATAGAATTTTTATTTATTACCACTTTTGTCAGATTCAAGTTATTTCTGTGACCATTGTGGGTTTTTCTTTCATTAACAGAGGGGTACCAACAATTTTGTCCACGGCTGTATATACAAAACGACATGTAAAATCACACAAGGATTATCATATCCAGTCTGTGTTGTGCTGTTGCTTATTTTTTGTCATGTTTTGTCTGTTTCTTTTTTTTTTACAGTTTGAGTTTTGCACATTCTAAATAATCTGTAATTTGCTGCTGATTGGAATAAACAATTTAGTGATTTATGTGTTTGCATCATGATTTTCTATTTTGTCTCTTCAGACACCGGTGGGAAAAGAGTCAACCGTACGAACCATTTATCAGTGACTTTGAAAATAATGGCTCATTTTAAGAAAAGTAACCAAAACAATTATTTGCTGAAGACTGTAAAACAAAATAGAGACATCTGCAAAAGTACAAAGGTTTATTGTCAGAATTCCCAGGGCAATACTACATGAATACAAGTATAGTTCACTGTTGATGCAGAGAATATATATTTATACAGTACCTACATGTAGTCAGCAATATTCAATACGATATATTTCCAGTTAATCCACGTATTTCTCCATGTAACCTTGGGACTGCTTTATTTTAATTACTTCTAATCCTAGATCCATTTGTTTTGGCTTAAAATGCATCATAATTGCTAAATATATCTTATGCCCAACTCAGTACTGTTTACCTGTTGAAATATATATTTAATGGCTCATATGGCACCTGATCCATGTTTTGCCACGACACCACTGGCTGGAGCAGATAAATTCCATGATGTCTCAACAGTCTCTCCATGGTTTTGACATAGATCATGTATTTTTACCTAACCATCTATTTGTCGAGAAAAGTAATTTTTGATATTCATGCGCTGTGAGCCAATAAATGATTAAAATCTAACAATACTTCACTATCTGATTAATGATTCTGTATAATATATGGGTCTCACTTTCTGACATGAGTGTCCAAATATATTTAACTTTTGCATTATTTTTGGAGATGTATTGCTACATGTTTTGATGTTGATTTTACTGAACAGGAATATGGCGCCGCCTCATGGGGAGCGTAGCACCGCCTCCAACTTCCTCCAAATCCCACCTCCAACTCCCTCCTTCTCCCACCCATGCTACAGTGAGCCTTGTGCTGTGGAAAACCATGGGTGCCGAACGGTGCTGTTCGGTTCCAGGCCAAAGGCCTTTGGGTTCCAAGTGGAAAAGCGCCTATAGTGTCCGTCCACAGTGTGCTGGGTCACCACAATCTCTCTCTCTCTCTCTCTCTCTCTCTCTCTCTCCATATATATATATATATATATATATATATATATATATATATATGGAGAGAGAGAGAGAGAGTATAGACAGTATCATTAGTGTGCAGCATGATGCAAAGCTGCAACCACCCTCACACACAGCAGAGGGTTATGGATAACAAATCTGGGCAGTAATTTCCAGCAGGTATCTTCAAAACTGAAGATTAATAACCCCTGACTTGCTTAGTCAATAAAAAAGGAATTGAAATATGTGCTGGCACATGTAGCTTTTAATCTGGATTTGACTGCTTTAAACTGTGACACAATAATAGCATTTATAGGGAATTAATAGTAGCTGGAATTACACTAAAACTGCATAGCTTACATGTAACAACTTAAACCTTTACATTTTTCTCAAACTAAAAGCCAAATGCATCTTTGATCCAGATCATGTGTGGTTAAATGGACAGCTTTTTCATTCATTGCTGTCTTCTTTCTATTTTTGTGTTGTGGATGCATTGCATTGGTGCATATTGCAGCTTAAATACACAACAATGAAATCTTCACATAATCCTCAGTCCTTTAATCAATTGTTTTCATAGAATAATTATTAATGGAGAGAACATTTCAAGGGGGTTTATGTCATGTTCACTGCGTAACTTCGCAGCAAACATAGGAAATAGCAGCGAGCCCAAAACACAGAGTAAGTAACGTGTTTATTTACAATGGGTGAATGTACAATTAGCCCAAAAAACAGTCACGGTAGAAAAGGGGAAGACACATGGCTACAAACTTGGTTGGTGTACGGGAATGCCTGACACGCTCCAATTAAGCAGGAGCGGAGAAAAAGGCACAGGGAAAGACAACAGTGTCGGAGCGGAAAGGCTCTGAGGGGACAACACGATTCAGTCCAGGGGTAAACCAACAGAAGCGAGTCCAGATGTCCAAGGTTGACATTGCTAAGTTGCCAAGCCGGCTGGTCATACTGCCCTGCTATTAATACCAAACCCTAATGACCACAAGTAGGACCAGCTGTTGCAAGAGGTGCGTGACTGATTGAACTAAGTGTGTATGTGCGTATATGTGAGAATAAGTATGAGAATGTATGTGTGTGTGTGTGGTGAACCATACAGCTGGTGGATGCCTGGTGAGGAGGAGGCGTGGCTGTGGGACTGGCGGAGAGCGAGGCTCAATCCACCAGCTGAAATTAATAAGCAATAATTAAACCCAACAGCCACGAGTCATGTTCGGGGTGACGACCCCGAACATGACAGTTTAGCTGTTGTTTTTTTTGGAATTCATGCTTTTTAGCCAGTACTATGTGCCAAAAGCAATTGCTAGTCCCAATTTGAACATGGGCAGTTACACTGTTTTATTAAGAGTAGAAGACACAGCACAACACTGAGACCCAAAACCAAATTTCAGATTGCAGCAATGCATCTTCAGTTCAAAAGAAGTTTGTTTGGTGGAGCCCTATTGCACCCAACTTTTATGTATTAATGTATACATTTTATACATTTTGAAATCGGGGGGTGGCTTTGTTCCTCAATAGTTCCCACTTTAGTTTGGTGGTGAGTCAGTTAAGGTGATTCGGATTTATTTAAATTGATGACATATGTGGAAATGTATGGAAATGTAAAAATGATTTCTAGATCCTGACAAGTTGTTTGTATTATAGAGTGAAATGCTACATTTTTGAGTTTGAAAAACCAGTGACTTAATGTTTTTTGCCTTTTTACATTTACTATGATGCATAAGTTGTAATGCACACGTGTAAATGATTAACCAAGGCAAAATATTGTCATGTTTGAAACTCTTTGAAGCTATGTAGCTCCGCTAGCAGTGGATGTGTGTGGGTTGAATTACTCACACAACGAGACTTCTTCTTCTGAACTTCACTCAGCTTCAACAGGTGAGAACAGGACAAGATACCATTATAGTCTTGTCAGTAATTGCCCTTTAACAGGGTTGCCGTTTCCAGTTTGGCACAGAACAGCTAGTAAAGTGTCTGTCCTAATAGCTAAATAACTGTCAACTGTACTGCAAAAAACTAACTGAACTCCCATGGAAAACACACTCTACTCTCACGCAAGATCCTGCTTCGTGCACTGGCCAATCAACAGTTATGTTAAGCACTCCTTGAATTACATTAAGAGAGAAGGTGGCGGGGGGACACTAACTATTTGAACTGTCTTACACTAGCCCTCCTCCTGGAGTGCTGAGTCCCTTCAGTACAGTTGACTCAATGAAAATGCATGCAGAAATAAGGTACCATTGCCATATACCAATAAGGATAACTTAAAGCATAAAAAAAACTTACTACCGGTACTGAGATACTCATAGCGACTCTTTAGTGCCCTATATTCTAGCATGAACTCAACAAAAGATAAGCAATTAGCAGTTAGGTATGACTTGTTACTGTATTACTAATATCTGAATAATGATAATAATGGACTAGACTTATATGGCGCTTTACATGTCAAGTGACATCTCAAAGTGCTTAAAGTGAGTCAATTATTCATTCACTCCAGACAGACATTGATAGTGGTAAGCTACTTCTGTAGCCACAGTTGCTCTGGGGCAGACTGACGGAAACGCGGCTGCCAATCCATGCCAACGGCCTCTCCAACCACTACCTAACATTTATACACATTCATTCCCAGTGTCATGGACACTGGAGGCAAGGTGGGTAAAGTGTCTTGCCCAGGGACACAATGGCAGTATGGCTGGGGAGAGCGGGATGCAAAGCACCAACCTTCTGGTTATTGGATGACCCGTTCTACCTCCTGATTCACTGCCGAATCTCTGTGGCTTATTAACTATGCGGCCACTATGTGTTTTACAGTTTTTTCTGGAACTTTCCCACTGCTTGTCCTGTCCTCTGGTGACACATCGGGACTTCGAGCTGAGGTGTGTCTTCTTGACAGCAAGACATAACTGAAACTCCACTCTCAGTTGGATGGTAATCATCTTCTCCCTGTAGTGGTAACTCAGGTATCAGTGGTAGTTCCTCTTCGCACTACAGTGTTGCAGAATCTTGGCAATGCTGTAGTACTTTGCTCTGTTGGTGTTTTACCCAAAGAGGAATCACTTCACTGGAACTTTCCACTGCATGTTCTTTTAATGTATGTAAAGCACATTGAGTTGCCTTTGTGTATAAAATATGCTATGTAAATAAACTTGCTTGCTGGTATAAGGTTTAAGTCAATCATGGTGTATTATTTGGCTATGCTTTGGGCCTTGAATTTCATAGAATAGTGGACCACGGCAAGCAGAAACAATCAGCAAACCTTTCTAAGGTGTTTGAAGCCTGGGGCATAGTCCTTTCTTCTTGGAAACCTCTTTGACGAACACCAAATCAACAACATTATAGGAGTGTTCATTTGCTCAAGCATCAAAGACCTTCTTCTGATGCTTTGTGCAGTGAAAAGATGTTCTCTGGCCTTATCTTGTGCCTCCTTGAGTCCTCCTTCCAAGTTGTAGACAAAATAAGCTGCCTTCATTCTGTCAGACTTGAGTTCTGCAGTTCCAGACTGGATATCTAGGGGCTGGTGGGCTTGTCTACCAAACATGAGCTTATTTGGTGTAAACCCAGTGCCAGCATGACGTGAACTATGGTAGGCTGAGGTGAGTAGTGGCAATTGTTCATCCCAGTTCTTTTGGTTTTGGTCCATGTAGCATCTAATCATTTGAAGTAGGGTTCTGTTGAACTATTCCACCTGTCCGTTAGAGGCAGGGTGGTAGGGGATGGCCCTCATTTTGGTAATCTGTAGGAGCATGCATACATTCTGGAACAGGGAACGTTCAAAATTACAACTTTGATCAGTATACAGTTCAAGGGGGTGCCAAATCAGGCAATAAAGTTTAACACAAGCTTTCTGGCAATAGTTTCAACACCTTGATTGGGAATGGGGAAAGCTTCAACCCATCGGGTAAACTGGTCAATTATGACTAGGGTGTACTTGTTTACTGAATTAGACATAGGGAATGTAATGTAGTGTAATGTAATGTAATGTACTTTATTTATATAGCCCTTTAAAACAACCCGTAGGTGACCAAAGTGCTTTACAGAAAATTAAACAGCATTAAAAACACACACAGCATTAAAAACAAATAACATAAACAAAGAAATAAGAATAAATACCTAAAAATGAGAATAAAATAAAAACAAATACCGAGACAAATATGACCACTACCGGGTATTAAAAGCCATCTTAAACAAATATGTTTTAAGTTCTGATTTAAAAAAGGCCAGGTCAGAGATAGCACGTAGGTCAGGGAGGAGATTATTCCAGAGCCTGGGGGCGACAACAAAAAAGGCTCGGTCACCCCAAAGTTTATACCTTGACCTGGGCACATCCAGCAAAAGCTGATTGGATGACCTCAAAACCCTGCCTTGGTCACGGACAGTCAAAATCTCAGACATATAAATTGGAGCAAGGCCATTAAGAGCTTTAAAAACAAAAAGCAAAAGTTTAAAATTAATTCTAAAATGGACTGGAAGCCAATGAAGTGAAAAAAGAATCGGAGTAATGTGCTCTCACCTAGGTTTGTTGGTCAAAAGACGGGCCGCTGCATTTTGCACAAGTTGAAGGCAGCCGAGAGAAGACGGAGAGATGGCAACATAAAGTGCATTGCAGTAATCAAGTCGAGACGTGATTAAAGCATGGATGGCTATCTCAAGATCATGACGGCTCAGGAAAGGTTTGGCTTTGGATAACAGACGTAATTGATAAAAGCTCATCTTGACTGCATTGTCAATCTGTTTATCAAATTTTAAATGGCTGTCAAAAATCACCCCCAAATTTCTCACAGCTGAACTGAGCCTTAAAGAGAGGATACCAAAGCCAGCCGTTACAGAATCCCCAAATGCAATACATTCTGCTTTTTCTTCATTTAAGTGGAGAAAATTTTGGCTTAACCACAACTTTATGTCAGTGATGCAGTCCAATAGCACACTTTGTGAGTTAATTTGTTCTGGGATCAAAGGTAAATAAAGCTGCAAATCGTCCGCATAACAGTAGAAAGACATGTTGTGCCTGGCTATTATCGACCCGAGTGGCAGCATATATAATGAAAACAGAATAGGGTCAAGGATAGAGCTCTGTAGGACCCCACAGGAGAGAGAGGCACTAGAAGAAGACGTGCCACCAATCATTACAGAAAAAGTTCTATTAGATAGGTAGGATTCAAACCACTTAAGTGCAGTGTCATGGATGCCAACATGGTGATTCAGGCGTGACAAAAGGATAGTATGGTCCACAGTGTCAAAGGCTGCTGTAAGATCTAGCAGCGCTAAGACCACAGGGCATTTGGCATCAACAGACATCATAATATCATTGTGCACCTTAAGCAGAGCAGACTTAGTGCTATGATGAGATCTAAACCCAGACTGAAACTTCTCAAAAATAGAATTGTCTTCTAAAAAAGATTGCAACTGTATAAAAACAGCTTTTTCTAAAACCTTAGATAAAAAGGGCAAATGAGAAATGGGTCTAAAATTAGATAAAACTGAAGGGTCAAGGTGAGGTTTTTTAAGAAGGGGCCTAACCACAGCATGTTTAAAAGCAGGTGGGACAAATCCTGAACTAAGGCAGGAATTAATAAAAACCAAAAGACCAGGCCCTACAGTATTAAAAACCCTTTTCAGGATTACAGCGGGAACAACATCCAGTGAGCAATTTGTTTGCTTCAAAGACTTCACTATATCAGCAAGTGATGATAAAGAAACCAACTCAAACTGTTCAAACACAGCAGAGTAACCCGGGACAACAGACAAGCTTCCATTAAAACTGTTATTAATAGCTTGTCTGACAGAGTCCACTTTATCAACAAAAAAGTGAAGAAAAGTCTCACATGTTGTAAACGAATCACCTACAACAGTCAGAGTGCATGGGTTTATAAAAGAGTTAATTGTGTTAAATAGCACTCTAGGACAGTGACTGCTGCTGGAAATAATATCAGAGAGATACTGAAATTTTGCCTTTTGCACAGTCCTCTGGTAATCAGCAAGACAATCCCTAAAATTTCCCAGAGACACATGTAATTTGTCCCTTTTCCATCTCCGTTCAGCCTGCCTGACCCACTGTCTAATGGCACTGGTAGTGTCGTTTAGCCAGGGATCTGTTTTCGGTTTAGCCAATTTAAGCCGAAATGGGGCAGTAGAGTCCAAAATCCCAGAGCAGGTGGTATGAAAGGAGGAAAGAATATTATCCGGATGGGAAGGGGAAATGAGTCCATTCAAGACAAAAAACTGTGAATCCCTAAAAGCAGCAGAAAACTCTTCTGGTGTTGAACAAGTGATGATGCGACGCCAGCATGATGGAGCCACAGGCTTGCTGGGTGATGAAGGGGTCAACAATTCAAAAATTATGGAGAGTTGTTCTGAGATGACAGAAATTTCTTTGAGAGAGACTGAGAGCCCACAAGAGATAACAAGGTCCAGAGTGTGACCTAGATGGTGTGTTGGTTTGTCTGCTAAAATATTTAAATTAAATGTCGCCAACAGTCTTTTAAAATCAGATGCCAGCTGATCAGATGGACAACAGACATGAATATTAAAGTCCCCACAGATTAAAAGTTTATCATATTCTGGCATAACATCTGCCAAAAATTCAGAAAACTCATTAATGAAGTCCTTATTATATTTTGGAGGATGATAGACAACAGCAAATAACAGGACTTGTGAGATCCACCACAAATAGTTGCAGCTCACAGCAGGAATAAGTAGTTGTGGAGAGAAGGTGACATTTAAAACTGTCATTAAAAACAGAAGCCAGACCTCCACCCCGACCAGATGCTCGCGGGGAGCTGAAGAAAGAACAGCTGGGAGGGAGGAGCTCAGAGAAGGCGGCGGTCTCACCTGGTTTAACCCATGTTTCTGTCATCAGAAGAAAATCTAAGGAATGTGAAGTAAAAAAGTCATTTAGAATAAAAGTCTTATTTGCGATGTATCTGGTGTTAATCAGAGCCATGCGAATCAAACATTGATCAGCCTGCTGGGAAGCACGACTGAGCGGGTGAAGATTTTCCGGTGCACAGCCCCTTCTGTGAATTCAAACGGGCCGGCGGCAGGGAAGTGGGTATCCAGCCTCTGGGAGAGTCGGCAACAGCCATCAGTAGCGATAATCCATGGATTGTTGTACGTCAAATCCGATACTCTTCCTGGAGAGCTCAGTCAGCAGTTGACGAGGGTTGTGAGTTGAAGAAGAAGCCAGGTAAGCCCTCAGTCTGCATGACACTCCGCCTCTCCTACCTCTTCTTTTGCGGCGTCTTTTGTGGCGGCTGTTTTGAAACAGCCCGCTGGGTGCACATCTCAGATAGGATGATATAGACCCCAAAAGAGGTGAAGGAGGCTGACCATTAAATTCATAGGTTGAGAATTTGACCACAGAATTGGGAATATTTAGAAGAGTCAGGCGATCATAAACCAGTAGCAATGACACATTCTGAGCTAGAGACAACAAGAAGACAACTAAACACATAAGACATAGCACAGGCAGACATCCAGCCACACACAACGGCGCCATCTTGCCCGTGAATGTCCCAAGAATGTCTAGATGGAGACGTTCCAAAGGGGCCCCAGCTTGATAGCTTTACAGCTTAGATCTTTTCACTGTCCCTGTTGATTTACATGCATTGCAGCATTTGCATCTCTGCACAACTAGATGGACATCCTCACTCATTCCATACTAGTGATAGCTCTGGCATAAGTGCTCTAGGGTTTTTGCCTCGCCAAGGTGGCCAGAGTGTGGAGGGCCATGGGAAGCTTGTAGCACCCCTTTTAGCATGGATGATAGAACTAGAAGCAGCACAGATGGGCTTTAGGCTCAGACTTTTCCCTAGGATGATATAATAATTTTTGGTGGTGGCTGTGGTGCAGGTGTAGTGGGTGTAGTGTGGCCGACTACTGATTGGAAGGTGAGGGATTTGATTCCCGCTCTGTCTGCAGCCTATATGTCAAAGTGTCCTTGAGCATGACACCGAACCCCCAGTTCCTCCTGGTGGGTCAGGCCTGCATTGGTGCATGGCAGCTCTGCCACCATCGGTGTGTGAATGTGTGTGTGAATGGGTGGATAGCAGGATCTGTACAGCGCTTTGGTCATTCAGAGATGAGTAATATGTGCTATATAAGTGAACGTCATTTACCACTTAGGAGTAACAGAGACCTCCTTGCTACAGTGTGACCTGGGGCCAGCAGAGCCATAATTTCCTCACAGCAGGGCTCTCAAGCATCACTTGATCTCTTGTAGGGAGTGCAGCACATTCTTTCCACATGTGGAGTTTGAAAAGAACAGGGTCAGCTTTCTGGCGATGAGCAAGCTCTCCAGGGTTAATGGACTCTAACCAGTCAGTTACTGGAGTCCCCGGTGCATGCACAGGTTGTTGGTCTGCTTCAGCTGGGTAAGTTTTACTCATGTAGAGGATTGACAAGAGGCGACACAAGCATTCTAGACAGACTTCCAAAGCATTCCAAACAGTTCTCTGAAGGGGGAACACAATCCTGTGGACCCCCGCAGGTGGGCATTCACGCTGGGGAGCCTCGGCTAGCACCACCTGCTCATCTGCCAACACATAAGCGGAGTTAAGCCTGTCTATGCAGATGGTTTCCTTATGCCCACAAAATCTAACACAAAATGCTTCGCCCCCATTTCCAAAACTTAGAATGGGCTGTCGTAAGGCAGATGCAATAGGGTTCTGTATGTGTCGTGTCTAATGAAAACAAATTTGACGTTGGCCAAACGCTTTGGAACAAAAGTGTGGGGAAAACAATGGTGCGCCAGCCCCAGAATGCGGCAAGCCTCTGCCCCGGACAAAAGGCGCACGGACGAGTTGGTACCAGGCGTGGGACTTTCTGGCAAAAATTCACCTGGGATCCACAACGGTTGACAAAAAATGAGCTCTGCCGGGGAAGCTGTATCTTCCTTGGGTGTGGAGCGCAACCCCAGTAGGACCCAAGGCAGGTGGTAAACCAAATTTATGTCCATTAATGAGGCTCTGAGTGCTGCTTTAAGCAACCTGTGAAACTTCTCACACAAACCATTAGTCTGCAGGTTGTACGTGGTGGTGTGGTGGATTTTGACTCCCGGGCTCTCGGCCATCATGGACCAGAGTTCCGAAACGAACTGGGGACCCCTGTCAGATGTGATGTCCAACAGGGAACCGAAACATGCGACCCAGGATGACAAAAACGCGAGGGCCACATCAGCAGACGTGGTGGAAGCCAGAGGAACAGCCTCTGGCAAATGCATGGTGTGGTCCACTATTGTTAGAAGGTGTGTAAAACCCTGCGACAGCGAAAGGAGTCCTACCAAATCCACCTGTACATGGCTGAACCTCCTGCTTCGAATCTGGAAAGGTTTGAGGGGGGCTTTGGTGTGCCTCTGAGCCTTAGACCATTGGCAGGCAACGCACGCCGCTGCCCACTCCTTCACAACCTTGCGTAAGTGGGGCCAGACGAATTTGGTCCCCACCAGCTTAACCGAAGCCCATACACCTGGGTGTGACAGGGCGTGGACAGACTCGAAAACGCGGCGGCGCCAAGAGCTCGGAACCACCGGGCAGGGACAGCCAGTGGAGACGTCGCAAAGCAAGGGGGGCCAACCCTCTTGTACCGCCCTGCTCTCCAGTTTTAGTCTGGTGGCCACGGATCAGAGTGTGCAAATGTCCAAGTCCCCTGGTTGGTCGGGAGCCATGGTAGAAAAATCAATACCCACATAGACCGGGGAAACCAGCATGTGCGACAGGCAGTCAGCCATGACATTGATTTTACCGGCTACATGTTGAATGTCGGTAGAGAACTCCGAAATTGCGGCCAGGTGCCGTTGTTGCCGAGCAGACCACAAATTCCAAGACTTTGAACATTGCGAAGGCTAGGGGTTTGTGGTCAACAAACGAGGTAAATTCGCGACCCTCGAGCCAGAACTGAAAATGACGCGTGGCCAAATGGAGGGTTAACAGCTCTCTGTCAAAAGTGCTATACTTATGCTGGTTGTCGAGCAAAGTACAGCTGAAAAAGGCGAGAGGTTGCCACGAACCGGAGACGTACTGCTCCACCATGGTTTCTTCTGCGATGTCGGACACGTCTGATGTGAGCACTATCCGTGCCGACGGGGATTGGTGGGCCAGCAAAGCCACATAAGTGAGCGCCGTTTTGGCCCCTGTAAATGCCTGGACCCAATCTGAGGTCCAGTCAACGCTATCCGCAAGTTTCTTTTCTTGAGCGTGCAGTATAGCAGTTGCAGCAGCTGTGCTGCCCGGGGAATGAAATGGTTGTAATAATTGACCATCCACAAAAATTCCTACAGTGCCTTCACGGTCTGAGGATGCCGGAAATCTGACACCGCTCGTACCTTATCCGGCAGCGGAACCGTGCCCTCTGGCGAGATGCAGTGGCCTAAGAAATTGATCACTGCAGCCCGAACTGACACTTCACATGATTAACTATCAGCCCGTATGCTTCCCACCGACAGATAACTTGCTTCAGATGGGCGAGGTGTTCTTCTTCTGATGCGCTAGCCAGCAGAATGTCATCTAAGTGAACGAAAACGAACAGCAAGTCACGGAGCACTGCATTCATCAGCCTTTGAAAAGTTTGGGCTGTGTCCTTTAACCCGAACAGCATGCGTAAAAACTCAAAGAGGCAGAAAGGTGTTATCACCACAATTTTTGGGATGTCCTCAGCACGAACCAGGACCTGGTGGTAACTGCGGACCAGATCCACTTTAAAAAAAAAATGCACATCCCGGCCAGGTGCACCGAAAAACCTTGGATGTGTGTGATGGGGTAGCGGTCATGTTCAGTGATATTGTTAAGGTGACAGAAATCACCGCACAGCCGCCACGAACCATCGGACTTGGGCACCATGTGCAGCAGGGACACCCAAGGGCTATCAGAGTGCCTAACGATCCCTAGACGTTCCAAGTTAGCAAACTCTTCCCGCACGATGGCTAGCTTAGCCGCGTCCAGGCGGCGCGGATGCACAAAAACCAGCAAGCCCTTAGTAGTGGTGAAATGCTTGACCCCATGCTTGGTCTCAGTAGCGGAAAAGGTGGGCACCGTGAGTGTGGGAAACTGTGTTGATGGCCCAGCTCCCCGAGCCATACAAGGCAGTCAGGCAAAAGTCACAGCATCCACTAAACGTCTGTTAGCGACATCGACAAGGAGATCATAAACACACAGAAAATCAGCACCTAAGAAAGGAACTGAACAAGCAGCTACCACAAAGTCCCACTTGTAGTTGCGTCCATGCAAACACACAGTCACCGACCTTTATCCAAAAGTTTTGATGGAGCTTCCGTTAGTGGCTGTTAGTGACAGGCCGCAGCCTTCCACCAGCCTATCAGGACTGACTGGCAAAATGAGATTCTTCTGGGAGCCAGAGTCCACCAAAAACCTTCTCTCAGAACATGTGTCCTCTATGAAAAGCAGCTTCTCCCTGTTGCTAGCGGTTATAGCTGCTACTGACTGCTGGCTGGCCCATTTCTCCGGCATCTTGAAGCGGCATGGTGGGAGACAGCACCATGTGTCGGTGCCAGAACGTTGATGGTAAAAGCATGCTGTCCCATTCTGGCGTCCTCGAGTGGCTATCTCGGCCACAATCTTTGGCTCCTCAGCCTCGGTGTGGTCCCCCGAAGATTCCGGTCTCACCGTCTGGACTCCGAAACTCCTGCTTGCCAGGATAACGCGATTCGCTTCCCCTGCTAGTGAGTGGTAGTCCCTGGCAGCCAGCAGCGGTGAGTTGGCCAAAATCGTCCGTGCCGAAACTAGCAGTTTCCTCAGGAAGAGATGTGCAAAGAGGAAAGATCTGTCATCTGCGCCCAGCAAAGCCAGCATACTCTCCATAAGCTCCACAGCCGATCCGTCCCTTAAGTCCTGGTGGGAGAGGAGCTTCTCTGCTCTCTCTCCGGCGGAGACGGTGTAATGCCGCAGCAGCAGCTGCTTGAGAGCGTCATACTGGGCTGGGGAGGCTCAGAGCAGGCTCATGGTGCACTGGAGTGCGGGTCCAGTGAAGCCACCACATAATGGTACTTCGTGTCATCATCGGAGACTCCACAGAGGGCGAACTGATTTTCCATGTGAATGAACCAGGCAGCCGGGTCGTGGAGCCAAAAGTCTGGGAGTTTTACTGCCACGGCGAATGAAGCGGGGGGAAACCCTAGCTCGGATGTTCCCACGGAGGTGCTCGGTCCATCTTCCATTTTCACATCTCAGGGTCACCAGTGTAGAGGATTGACAAGACGAGATGCAAGCATTGCAGACACAGACTTTATTCCTCTTTCATCAAGTCAGACTGAACTCTGGGTGCCAAAGTGAACCTTTTATACAGCTTACACTCTCTTCCTTGGCACCAGGAGTGCATACATTACAACAGAGCACATCACAACACAATACATTCACACCTGGCACCCCAGGTGTGAAGGCACACCTTCACATAGTTTTTTTTTCCTCCCGGCGCTCTGGCCCCTGCCTTTGCATCTTCTCCTTTCTTCTCTCACGTTTCCATTTTTCACCCCTTCCCCCTATTCCCCAAGCCACTGGGTGGGAGTAAGACCTCCCGTTGTGCCACCACGCTCACACTGTTTCTGCTGTCAGACTGGATACTCCTCACAGCCAGTGGTACCACATCGTCAACATCGTCCTCAAACCTTTACCACTGCTCATGAAGTCTTTTACAAAACTTACAATCTTGGCATGACAGGTCACTCAATTTCTTTCCAGCCTGGTAATGATCACATCTGCGATCTGAGTACTCATTGGTTTTCCTTGACATGGCATCAGCATTAGAGTGTTGGTGGCCAGCTCTATGTTCAATGTCGAAATCATATTGGCTCAACTCCTTCAACTACCGAGCCAACTGTTCCTCAGGGAATTTGAATCAAAAGAGCCAGGTGAGGTTGCCATGAAGGGCTCACAGAAGAAACTTCCTCCCTAGTAAGTAGTGGCGGTACTGGCGAGTGAAGCAGACAACAGCAAGTAACGCATCTCGTGACACAGTACCTCTGCTAAGCTGGTGTTAGGTGACAACTGACATAGGTTAGGACCCATTCTTCTCCCCACTAGATTTGAGAGAGAAAAGCTCCAATGCTGTGGCTTGAGGCATCAGTGTCGAGAATGTACTCACCCCCAACAGTGGGGTATATCCCAGCACTGGTGCAGTTGTAAGTGTCTCTTTGAGCTGTGTAAATGTTTCCTGGTGTTCATCAGACCACTGAAATGACACTCCCTTTATGAACAGGTTGTGAAGAGGACTGGCCAGTTCTGCAAATGTTGGTACAAACTTGTGATAGTAGTCACACAGTCCGAGAAAAGCATGTAGCACTTGCAGGTTTTTGGGGGGTTGCCACTGCTGTACGTCATTTATCAGAGCTGGATTCAGGTGTATGCCACCACTGCTAACAATGTAGCCAAGGAAGAGAACTTCATCTTGGAGTAAGTGACATTTAGATAGTTTAAGTGTCAATCCATAGCTGTAGAGGTGCTTGATGACTTGGGCCAGCCTATCCAAACTCTCAACCACTCCTCTGCCAATTACAATGACATCATCTGGGTAAGATTAGCAATGTCTCCCACTACAGACCTTGAAGACTGTCTTCCATTGATCTCTGAAATGTGCTTGGGGCATTGCAAAGCCCAAATGGCATGCGGGTGTACTTGTAAAGGCCCCACTTAGTGATGAATGCCGCCTTCTCGCGGTCTTTATGGTCATCTGCTATCTGCCAATGACCAGACTGCAGATCAAGAGTTGAGAACATAGTAGATTCCCCAAGAACATCAAAACACTTTTCAATCTTGGGCAAGGGGTAGGCATCCTTGACTGTTACATTGTTTAAACAGTGGTAGTCTACATACCATCACACCCCTCCATTCTTTTTGCATACCAAGATGACAGGGGAGGCCCACTTGGATGAGGATGGTATTCTTACACCTGCTTGAATCATGGCTTGAAGATGTGCTTCCTCCTCACTTTGAACCCCAGGGGGTGTCCTTCTCATGTGCTGACGCACAGGCTTGGCTGTTCCTCTGTTAATTTTATGTGTGACAGTAGACATATAACCCAGTTCGGAGTCACTTCTAGCAAAGGGGGACTGATAAGTTAACAGCAGTCGGATGAATTGTTGTTGCTGTTCTTCAGTGAGGATTCCATTACTAGCGCCAACCAAGACTAGGAGATGCTCTGACAGGTCAGCAACTGTTGCTATTCTAACAACCACAAGCAACAGTGTCCGTTAAGCTGGAAACTATGTTGCTCAGATGAGTGTGATATATTTTCAGGATAGGCTTCTACCAAGAGTCCAACACATGTTCCCTTTGGAAGAGCTGCTTTAAAAGGGGCCAGGTTACAGAGCCAGACTGGCACCCGCTTCTCCATAGTGGTTGCAATGTTGCCCGAGGCTACAGCTTCTGTGATGCTCAAGGGCTCTAGTACAGCTGGAACACCTGGTCTTGGATTCTCTATCTCACCCCAAACAACACATTCAGATGTTGGTAGTATTGTGGTGGTTTCTACTAGAGTCACTCGGGCAACAAAATAATCTGATTCGTCTCCTCATTCTATTTTGGAGGGGACAATTTTATTACCAATGAAAACTTTGCTACGGGTGTGGATGACAACATCATAGGATTTCATCAGGTCTAATCCCAGGAGGACAGAGTCAGGTATGGGGGCTACATGCACATCCCAGTCTATTGTTTTGAATGCAATCTTAAATGTGATGTTCAGCCCACATTTTGCTGTTATGCTATCTCCAACTCCTGCATTTAGGAGGAGTTTAGGTCTTGTGAAGGCTGGTTTTGTCCTTATTGGTACAACTCTGATACAACTCCTCAGAGATAACCATAGTCTAAGCTCCAGTGTCGACTACTGTCTGTGTTGGGATACCATTTACAGTTACCAAGATTTGTACACTCTCAACCCTGTTTTTGGTGCAACCTATTTACAGGTGTTGGGTTTGATGTCTTGGATAAAATGTGCCTCCTGATAGTAGCTGTTGACCAAAGTCCCTGTCACCTTGATAACATGCACCAGTTGGGCTTGGTGGCCTCATGCAGTCCCTCCAGAAATGTGCTGATTCTCCACATCTGAAGTATGAACCAGCCTGACCACAGTTTGGACTTGGTGTCTAGGAGTGCACTCGGCTTGGTGGAGCCTGATTTTACTCTCATTTCCTCTCCAGAGGCAGAGGAATGTGTACTGCTGCTCTTGTCTGTGCTGGTCTTGCAATCACCAACAGAAATTGTTAAAACTGTAACTGTAGATTTCCCATTGTGTGATCAAGGTTTTTGACTTGATTTGTCAATGCAGCAAATTGGTCAGCTGTCACATATTGGGGAGTCTGCAGCCTCCTAGAGGCAGCAGTGAAATCATCATCAGTGTCCTCATCAGCCCAAGAAACCTGTCTTGCCCTGCTCTTTACCTTAGTGTCACTTCCAATAATAGTTTTAAATTTGTGCTCATGAACTCCTGTCTACTTTTGGGCTTCGGCGAGGGAGCAAGGATCTCTGTTCATGACCTCATAGGCCACTCTTTGATTCCTTAGACCTTTAAGGAAGGCACCGTTTGCCAGCTGAGCCTGCAACTGGAGATCCACACCTGGATATGCTAGAGTGATGAGACAGCACACGCCCTCTGCAAATTCAGCTGATGTATCTCTCCCTTGTCTAAGCTCCCCCAATTTTCTCCTTACAGTAGTAGGTGGATCTTTCTTCCCGAAATGCTGAGTGAGCTTTTCCACTAACAGAGCATAATCTTCTCTTGTGCGTTGCAGGCAGTGAGCAAACAAAACCAACTGCAGTTCCTCTTAAGCATTTATGCAGCTTGTCCACTCTCTCTACAGCATTCCATCCAAATTCTCTGGCTTGGTGCTCAAATGGCAGCAGGAAAGATTCCCAGTCATCACTTCCATCAAATGTGGCAAGTTTAGGTCTATACATTTCCTGAAGGGTGTGGGGAACACTGTAAGCAGAGCTATTCATTCTTTGCTCTTCATGGTGAGAAAGCAGGAATTGGGCTTCACGCTCAGAATCTCTTCGCCTACACTCGGGATCAGTGTTAGTGGCTCTTCAAGTAGGATCAGCATTGTGGACCATTGATTTATGACATTGAGCTCAACTGCAAAAGGGCCATAACCTCGCTTTCTAGGTCCCACTGGTATTTCAAACGAGGCTGAAGGCATACCACCCGGTTCAGGCAATGTTCTATCTGGGGTGGGGTGCTGAGAAATTCCATCCTCACGAGAAGTACCAAGAAGTGATGGGGTTTGCTGTACCACTGTGCTTTCTCCTAATATATGTGATAGGATGGGTGCCAGCATCATTTGCAGTTGTTTTGTCTATTGGGTTTGATTTTCCAATAAAGCTTGCAACCATCTTGGCCTGTATCTAGATCAGGAGAACAGGAGAACTCCCTGTGGCACCTTGTGTGTCGTCAATCATATTTATTTAATTTTCACTTTCTCCTTTCTTTTTTTTAAAGCACTGCAACCACTTCTTCACTTATTGTATCTTCTATCTGCGTTGTGAGGTTTCAACTAACATTTTTTTAATCCACAGCAGCTCCTCTGTGCTGTATTTTGGGAACTAGTATTACAATAATTTTAACTGTGCTGTTCCACAGATGGGTGGGTCAATGTTTTTTTTTTTTTTAACATCAGGAATAAACGGCTGCTAATGGATGGATGTTTCAGCATTACCTCCTAGTTCCAGCTGATCAGCATGTTTGCTAGGATGTATTTCTTCTCTTTTCCGCTCATCAGGAGGATGTTCTCATGGATGGGATGTTTTTGGAAATCCCCACTTCTGACACCAGTTTGGAACTCTTTGAAGCTAGCTCTGCTAGCAGTGGATGTGTGTGGGTTGAATGAGATGAGAGATGAGATTCAACTTTATTGTCATTACACATAAGGTAACGAAACGTGACTTGGCATTTGGGCACGCTCTGCAGAGTGCATCCAAGGCCGGGGCAGCCGCTAGGCGCCAGTGAGTTGAATGACTCACACGACAAGAGACTTCTTCTTCTGAACTTTACTCAGCTTCAATAGGTAAGTACAGGACAACATACCATTATAGTCTTGTCAGTAATTGTCTTTTAGCAGGGTTGCCGTTTCTAGCTCGGCACAGAACAGCTAGCAAAATGTCCGTGCTATTAGCTAAATACCGATCAACCGTACAGCAAAAAACAAACTGAACTCCCATGGAAAACACACTCTACTGTCACGCGAGATCCTGCTACATCCACTGGCCAATCAACCGTTACGTTAAGTACTCCTTGAATTACGTTAAGAGAGAAGGTGAGAAGGGAGCATTAACTATTGAACTGTCTTACAATATTGTTAAAATTGCACTTGTTTTTCTTTTTAAAAATGTCAAATTGTTCCAAATATGTTTTAGAAAAGAATGGTTCATTAAATGTAAAAAAACCCAACAACATCATAATGTACTTGTACTTCGTTGCACTAAAAAAAAAAAAAAGAAATTTGGAATTGTCATTCTTTAGGTTATTATACTATTATTTTACTGGTCTGGCCCGACTGAGATTAAATTGGGCTGTGTTTGGCCCCTGAACTAAAATGAGTTTGACACCTCTGGCCTAATACAAGCAAAATAAAATCTGTAAATGGTGCTGAATATCAAGCTGGGCGGTATTATCAAATATCAGTTTTGCTTGGGATAAAACCCACAGTCAGGTTGATGTATTAAAACTAACCTTACATTTTCTAAAACATTACTTCCCAATATTCCCTTCCTAAATATTATCTCAACACCAGATTTAAGACAGAACAATCCTTCTGTATTGAAAAGATGTCCCAAACTAAGACTAGCCAAGACCTACAGGTTAGACATGCATTGAGAATAATTCTTTGAGAGTATGAGGCAAACACTGCGAGCTGCATGCCAAAGTCCCAAATGAGTATCCTCCATAGCCAAGTGGACATTTGCCTGCCAAGCACAACTAATTGTTCGGTTAGTTTGCCCAACATTCTCAATGATTTATTTCATTGTGATTCACAATAAAACAGCTTGCGTTGAATTGTGGGT
Source organism: Pholidichthys leucotaenia (assembly GCA_020510985.1). Lineage (NCBI taxonomy): Eukaryota > Metazoa > Chordata > Actinopteri > Cichliformes > Pholidichthyidae > Pholidichthys > Pholidichthys leucotaenia. The sequence continues at coordinate 361,845,916 of CM035836.1, read as the reverse complement.
CTATGATATTTTCATCTGTCTTTAACATGAATGAAAAACAGCTGTTGAGGACACTCAGTGAGAAATGATAGTAATAATAAAGATAATAATACAGACTGATTCATGGAAAGTCATGCCTCTCTGATGTTTCAGTGAATCTCCATCAATAATCTCAGTTTTTGCTCTCAGCTACTGAACACCTGCCATCTGATGCAGATCTTTTAAAGGTGAAACATTTTATTACTGACCAATATGGTTCCATCTGGTTTTCCTGTGTGTCAAAAAGGAAGAACAGTTACTGGCACATTGCAGCAGAAGGATTCTTGCTCAGAAAATACAATTACGCATTTTCTTTCTTAAAGATTTCATGGGCCATATGATTACCATAAAATATTAAAATTTTTTGTCACTGAGAAGTATTTATATTTAAACACTCTGGCAGGAGCTGATATAGCTTGGCTCGTTACATTTCACAAACAAAAAGAAAAAAAAAACAACCTGCCTCTCTCATCATTACGGCTGCATTATAGATCCAGTCCTTGTCCAATATTATGCATAAGTCAGGGATCAGAGCAGCGCCTGATAGCATCAGAGCCAACGTCAGTGCAACTTGTTTGACCAAAACAATGGTTGGGTTTCATGGTAAAGCCACTTCTCACGGAAGCTGCTATCTCCACACTTTTGAGCCATGCTTCAGAATCATAACCTGTAAGCAGATTGTATTTCTGGACATGGTCTGTGACCATGTCTACACTTTAAGTTGTGTTTGTATCCATTGTTATTATTATTCTGCTGATCTTCAGTTACTTTGGTAGTTATTTATGTTTCATTCATTGCGTTGTTGTGGTTTCTGAGTTATTCTTATTTAGTACTTCCTGTTTTGTTGGTATTTAATGTTGTTGTTGTGGTGTTCTTTTTCCTGTTTTCACGCATTTTGGTTACCTAACTCTGCCCAGCTGTTCCTTATGTTCTAATTATCTGTAGAGTATTTTAGTTGTGCCTGTTGTGTATCATTGCAGCAGTCTAGAGGTTTAACTCTGTCAGTTGTGATGCTTTTGATTATTTACCTCATCACCATGTAAGTAGTTCAGCCGTTTGGCTTGGTTTTTGTTTTCAACCCACAAGCTGTACTTAGTGATGGTGAAACTGAGGCCTTGTGAAACAATGAGCAACTTTAAGACAATTGCTTCATGATTGACACAGTGTTACAAAACATTTAATAGAGTGCCATCTGCTGACTGAGTGTCAGAACTGCATCTGAGTGGAAGACCTGAAAAAGTCTCCATACACAGAGTATTGAGATTTTCAGAGGTTGCACTGTGGGGGCATGGTGTGGGGATTCTCCACCCAGAGTGGAGAGCCGGGGGGGGGGGGGGCAATGCGCTGAAGGAGGAAGTGCTACCGGGGGGTCTCAGACAGGACAGAAAAGACTATTCGTACCCCGGGGAGTTCGAGAAGCACTACAGCCGCCAGAGGGGGAGAAGGTGTGAGGAGTGGTTCTGGCACTTTGTGTTGTTAATGTGTCACACATGTATTTGTTCCACACACTGTATGATTGTCGCGATTCCTGGGTCTTAATGCTCAGAATTAAAGGTTATAAAAGGAAGGTGCATGAAGACCCAGGGACTTTTGACTATACTGAATGTTGCAGAAGGAATAAAGTTTATGTGTTGTCCTGCTCGTTGCCTCGCCTGCTTCCTTTCTCCACATTGGTGACCCCAAGACGTGCCATGGAGAGCGAGCCAAACACCAGACTGGAGACTACCTGGAGGGAGAGCACCAGCGCTGTGTGTGTTGCCTCAGTCAAGCTCCAAGACTTCTGGCTTCACAACCCGACTGCGTGGTTTCTGCATTTAGAAGCTCACTTCACACTCTGCAGGATAACAATGGACAACACAAAGTATTACTACGTGGTTGCTGTGCTGGATGCACGTGCCACACAACAAGTGACGAGCCTGCTCCAGGAGTCGCCAGCCCAGGGTAAATATGAAGCGCTCAAGAGGATGCTGCTCCAGCGCTACACCCTTTCTGACAGTGAGAGGGCAGAGAGACTTCTAACACGTTCGGAGTTAGGGGACAGATCAGCCATGGAGCACGTGGAGAGCATGTTGGCACTGATGGGGAAGAATGATGAGTCTTTCCTGTTCGCCCACTGGTTCCACAGGAACCTACTGGCCGCAGAGAGAGTGATTCTGGCCAACTCGCTGCTGCTGGTAAGCTGTTCAAGAAGCTGGGAAGACGGCACGTTCAGCACTCAGTTGCAGCTGCAACTGCTGGAAACAGGAACAAGCTGCTTTATGTCAAGGACACAGGTTTGGGGAGATGGTTTTTGGTGGATTTACCTTTTGTTCATATTAAATACAAAAATAGAAAGGAGATGTCTTTACCTTCTTAACATGTTTCGACTGTTCACTGCAGCCTTCGTCAGAAGAGTCAGCTGATTGCTGCCAGGTGACATTTATCAGCTGACTTTCGTAGGCAGGGCCAGTTCAGCAAACCTGTCAGATCCACCGAGCCGGCCCCACCTTTCGCCGTCAGATGGACTCTGGAGAATGTGATCCCAGGTGTGGGATAGCATAAAGGCCCCCTCATCTCGGTTCATGGTGTCTTTTCCCCGCTTCCTGATTTCTATGGCCTCCTTGATCCAGCATTTGTGTCTGTTGCTCTCTGATCCATTAATTTTTGCGTTGTCTCATTCCATGATGTGATTATTTCTTTTGCAGTGATCTGATATTGCTGATTTTAATGTTTCTTGTTCTGCCTTTTCTTTTTGTGATCTTGTGAGTCGTCCTTGTGTTTCCTTCTCACATTCCTTCTGGTGTTCTTTTTTTCTTGTGGTGAATGATCTTCCAGTTTCTCCAATGTAGGTTTTGTTGCATGATCTACATGATAGTTCATATATTACATTGCATTTTTTGTCTTGTTCTATTCTGTCCTTGGGGTGTACTAATAACTGTCTTAATTTTTTGTGTGGTTTTACTGCTGTTTATTTTGTATTTTTTCATGATCCTTTGAATTGGTTTGGCGATCCCTCGGATGTATGGTATAGTTATGGTGTCCTTGTTTTTGATTTCGGCTTTTGTTCTGTGTCTTATTTCCTGTTTGTTTTCTTTGTTTTTGACTTGCTGTTTCCCTTTGTTTATGGCCCATACTGGATATTGGCAACGTATAAGTGCATGTTTTATGTGGTTTCCTCCTCCTGTCTGTCTTCTTGGTCTGTGATGATGGTGGCCCGTTCATATAACGTCCTGACAACTGTGGGTTTGTGTGCTGTGGGGTGTTCTGATGTCCATAGTAGGTATTGATCTGTGTGGGCTGATTTCCTGTAGACTGTGATTTTTTTGCTGCCATCGTCGTTGTGGTGGATTTTCATGTCCAGAAATGCTATGGTGCCATTTTCCTCCTCTTCGTGTGTGAATTTTATATTCCCAGTGCTGTCCGTACTGTTCAGATGGTCAGTGAGTTCTTGTGTGTGTCCTTTCCTTATTTTCTTCAGAATGTCATTCACGTATCTCTTCCAAAGGGTGGGTTTGCATTGTGTAGGTGCTGTGTGGATGGCATTGTTTTCCAGATCCTCCATGAAAAAGCTGCTCATAATGGCTGATAGTGGGTCTCCCATAGCAAATCCTTCTTTTTGTCTGTAGATTTTTCCTCTGTATTGAAAATAGGTGGATTTTGCAACAAATTGTAATAGTTTGGATATATCGTGAACTGTGAGATTGGTGCGTCTTTTAAGGGTAGTCATTACTGAGGCGTTCTTGCACTATGTGTAGTGTGACATCAACAGGTATCTTTGTGAATAATGAAATGACATCATGTGAAATGAGGATCTCGTCTGATTCTATTTTCATATTTTTGAGTTCTTGTGCCAGCTCTTTTGAGTTTTTGCAGTGGAAATCTGATAGTCCAAGGAGGGGTTTGATGAGTTCAACCAGGGCTTTTGATAAGTTGTACGTGACTGATCCAATACTGTCTATTATTGGCCGCAGTGGGATATCCTTTTTGTGTATTTTTGGAGTTCCATAGATCTGGGGGGTGATGCTGGCTGTGGGTATCAGGTGATCATATGCATCCTTTGTGATTTTTTTACTTTCTAATAGGGGTTTGAGAAGGGCTTTTAGCATTTTTTTCTTTTCTTCTGTGGGGTTTGTTTTAATGATTTCGTGTGTGCTTTCATCTGCCAACATGGTTTCCATCTGTTTTTCATATGTTTCCATGTCCAATATTACTGTTGTTCTGCCTTTATCTGATGGGAGGATTGTGATTGTTTTATCTGTCTTGAGTGAGTTTAATGCTTTTTCTTCTTCTTTTGAAACGTTGCTTTGTGGTAGTTTGGCCGTTTTGAGGATTCCTGCGACTGCGTTCCGGAGTGATGCTTTTCCCCCTTGGTCCTGGATTTTTTCACATGCAAGTTCTGTTGCAAGGATGTATTCTTCCTGTGTGGTCTATATTAATCATATATCCCATAACCTACATATGTATAAGCATGTGAGAATGTTTGGTGATTACATATGTAAAGCGACTTCACACCTCAGAACAGGACAAAAGGTCTCAACCGCCAGTGAAGATCAAAGAGCATCCGAGGCGCTGCGGTGGAGACCGGATAGGTCGCCCTGACCCCCCAGGGCCAGGTGGAGGGGTACGAAGACAAAAGAGGGGATTAAGATAGTGAGGGATGGCAGCTTTTGATATGCATGTCTTTTGTTATGTGCGAGTATAAGTTCGTAGAGCCGAAGGTGTTCGCTCTCTCACTTCTTCTGCTGCTGCACCTAGATGAGACTTGTTAGAGGAGCTGATAATAAACTTTGGTTTATAAATCACATCGCCTCGTTATTTCAAGCTCTTCTACACTGGTGACCCTGACGCGAGGATGGACCAGAGGCGTTCCCCCACGATCGACTCATCTGTGGCGACCCAGGCAGACGCCGGCGCCCATGCAGACAGGGGAACAGATGGACGACGTTCCCCCACGGCAGAAGTGATAGAGAGGGCTCAACCGAGCACCAGCGCTGCTGAGAGAGCCGAAGGAAGGCACTCTCACCCTGCGGACACATCAGTGACGGTCCACACAAACGCCGTCACCGTCAAGCTGCCGGACTTCTGGCAGGAAGACCCCGCCTCGTGGTTTCAGCAAGCTGAAGCCCAGTTTGCACTTGCGGGCATCACGGCTGACGACACAAAGTTCTATCACATCGTCGCCAAACTCGACGCCGCCACTTCAAGATGTGCGCGGAGCATAATCCAGCGGCCGCCGGCCCAGGACAAATATAAAGAACTGAAAGTGACCATCGTGGCAAATTTCGTCCCCTCAGCCGAGGAGAGAGCCGAGAGGATCCTGGCGGTCTACGGCCACAGAGGATGCAGACCCAAGGCCCTCATGGAGGACTTGCTGCAACTTAAAGAAGAGGACAGTGACAACTTCCTCTTCCAATTCATATTCCTCAGTACGCTGCCGCCACACATGAGAGGGACGCTTGCCAACATGCGATGCAGCACCCAGCAGGACTTCCGCACGCTGGCTCATGAAGCTCAACGGCTCGTCAACGCCTGCAAGGAACAGACACCCACAGCAGCATCCGCAGACCTCAACGCTGATGTCCGGAGCCACGGGGAGCCACAAACCACCGAGCAGAATCAGCCCGCGGTGACAGCGACACGGCCAAGACGTAACAGACGGAGCAACGTTTGTTATTACCACCACCGCTTCGTTGAGAAGGCTTACAAATGCGTTCCCCCCTGCAAATTCACGATTTCGAGGAAACGCCAAAGCCGAGAACCGTTAACAGCGGTGGTTCTCGGCGAAAAAAGCAAGCTTTTATATGTGATGGATGGACACACCGGCAAGCAGTTAATTATCGACAAGGGAGCTCAACTAAGTTTTGTCATGCCCTCCCAAGCAGACCGGGCCATGGGCACCCGGGGCAATGGAGCGGTGGCAGCCAACGGCTCCATCATCGACACTTTTGGCGAAAAGAGCCTGCCCCTCCGCATCCACGGCCGCAACTACAGATGGACATTTGTTGTAGCGGCGGTGAGTTTTAACTTGTTGGGCGCAGATTTTTTGTGTGCACATGGGTTATTAGTTGATCTAGCGAACAGACGCTTGGTTAATGCACTGTCCTTTGCTTCTATTCCCTGCTCAGCTCAAGTTTCTCCACCACCCGTGCAAGCCAGCATCACCACAGCAGGAGGTAAGTTTGATCAACTCCTCACCCAATTTCCAGCACTCACAGTTCCCAAATTCTCAGCCACAGTGGCTAAACACGGGGTCGAACACTTTATTCCCACAACGGGCCCACCCGTTTTCGCCAAAGCTCGGCGCTTAGACGCGACCAAGCTCGCCATAGCTCGGGACGAGTTTACCACCCTTGAAAAATTAGGCATTATCAGGCACTCGAAAAGCCCCTGGGCGTCACCACTTCACATGGTCCCGAAATCCGACGGTTCTTGGAGACCGTGCGGCGATTACCACAGATTAAACAATGCGACAGTGCATGACCGCTACCCAATTCCTCACATTCAAGATTTTTCACTACATCTGGTGAGTGCGCGCATTTTTTCAAAAATAGACCTGGTCCGCGGCTATCATCAAGTCCCAGTTCGAGCAGAGGACATTCCTAAAACAGCTGTAATAATCCCCTTCGGTCTTTTTGAATTTTTGCAGATGCCTTTCGGCCTCAAAGGCACCGCTCAAACCTTTCAGCAGATGAAGGACGCGGTATTACGCGACCTCCCCTTCGTGTTCGTCTACCTCGACGATATGCTGGTAGCCAGCTCGTCTGAGGAAGAACACGAGCAGCATCTCACTATGGTTTTTCAGAGACTAGAAGAGCACGGGCTAATAATCAATCCAGCCAAATGCAAATTCGGCGTGTCACAAATTGATTTTTTAGGACACAGAGTTTCTCCGAAGGGGGCAGTCCCACTGCCAGACAAAGTTCACACAGTAAAAAGTTTCCCACGGCCACAAACGGTCAAATCGCTGCAAGAATTTTTGGGAATGGTTAATTTTTACAACCGTTTCCTCCCCCACGCAGCTCAGCTCATGCAGCCCCTATATGACGCGCTCAGAAAACAAAAACCTTCCAACGCGGTCGAATGGACCCCGGAGCGCGAACGCGCCTTCGCGGAAGTAAAAAGTGCCCTAGCTAATGCCACATTGTTGATTCACCCTGATCCCTCGGCCTGCATTGCGCTAACCACAGACGCTTCAGACCTGGCCATAGGGGCAGTTGTAGAACAACACGTCAGCGGAATCTCGCAACCTTTGGCATTTTTCAGCAAATCGCTAAACCAAACTGAGCGTAAATACAGCACTTTTGACAGGGAGCTGCTAGCGCTTCATTTATCCATCCGCCACTTCCAGTTCTGGTTGGAAGGGGGTCGTTTCATGGCTTTTGTAGACCACAAACCGCTCACCTTTGCGATGGCTAAAATTTCCGAACCGTGGTCAGGCAGGCAACAAAGACAGCTAGCTGCGATTTCAGAGTTCACCACAGACATTTGACATGTGGCAGGCAAACTTAACGTGGTAGCAGACTGCCTCTCTCGCGCTGTGACATCGCCAGAGCACGAAGAGACAGATTATACTACCTCAGCCGCAGAACTCTTCGCCAACGCGGACACATACGCAGCCCCAATCCACGCAGGGATAGATTATGCAGCCATGGCGGAGGAGCAAAGTAGTGACGCGGACGTGCGCGCACTCCTGTCTGGACCAACAGGGTTAAGGCTGGAGGAAAGGGGTTTACGCGACGGTGTGCCCCCCCTAATATGCGACATCTCAACCGGCCAACCTCGCCCGTTAGTCCCAGCTGCATGGCGCCGCCGTATTTTCGACTCGATTCACTCCCTCGCGCACCCAGGTGTGCGCGCTTCGGTTAAAATGGTCGCCGAAAAGTTTGTGTGGCCTGGCCTGCGCAAAAACGTAAAAGAATGGGCAAAGACTTGCATTTCTTGTCAGCGCGCCAAAGTACACAAACACACAAAAGCCCCTCTAGAGCCTTTTCGAATCCCTGCTAGAAGGTTTGACCACGTTCATGTCGACCTCGTGGGGCCTCTACCTTCCTCCCAAGGTTTCACACATCTGTTAACAATGATAGACCGCACCACACGCTGGCCGGAGGCAGTCCCTCTGGCGTCAACCACAGCGGAGGAAGTCGCTCGCGTTTTTTTGACAAACTGGGTGGCACGTTTCGGTGTCCCATCGGACATCACGTCCGATAGGGGGCCTCAATTTGTCTCGGAGCTTTGGTCAGCCATGGCCAGCAGCTTAGGGGCGACAATTCACCGCACCACTGCTTATCACCCTCAGGCTAATGGGTTATGCGAGCGTTTTCACAGATCTTTAAAGGCCACCCTCAGAGCCTCACTAACGGATACAAATTGGGTAAATAAACTTCCCTGGGTTTTATTGGGGTTGCGTGCTGCGCCTAAAGAGGATCTAGACGCCTCCCCAGCAGAATTAGTTTTTGCACAACCTCTCAGGCTCCCAGGTGAATTTTTACCAGAGAACCCAGAGCCAGGGCATCTTCCAGCCCCGAGGTTTTTAGGCAGCAACGGACCGGACTCTCTCCCCGGACCGGCACATCACTCTTTTCCACGGGTTTTTGTCCCCCAAGCTTTAAAAAACGCTGAATTCGTTTTTGTTAGGCATGAAGCTTTAAAACCAACTTTCCGCCCACCATACAATGGACCATTCAGAGTGCTGGAACCTGGTGATAAACATTTTGTGCTTGATTCTGGGGATAGAAAAGAAACAGTCAGCATTGACAGACTTAAACCTGCCTTCTTGTTGAGAGACGAGCCTGCACGGTTGGCGAGAGCACCTCGGCGGGGTAGACCCCCCAAGAGAAAAGACTCAGCCCCCCTGCAGTGAACAAATAATCACTCTCCTCCCCAAGCTGCAGATTCCTTACAGGAAGGGCCCACCAGGACGCCCAAGCGGACCCACAGCAGATTCGGGAGAAGATTAAAACCCAGACAGCACAGGGACTGATGCAAACTACTCAACAGTTGTTCACTAATTGTGCTGTAACAGTTTAAGACTGACTTGTGATATTGCTATGCTGTTATGATTACCACTGAACTCTCTTAGGAGCATGGCTGCTGGAAAGTTTCTTCTGTGTCAAGAGGTGTAGCAGTTAGTATGTCATAATAATTATCTTAAACTGTGAATTTTTCTATTGTCCTTTTCTTAGTCGTTTGGGGGGGGGGGCTGCGGTCTATATTAATCATATATCCCATAACCTACATATGTATAAGCATGTGAGAATGTTTGGTGATTACATATGTAAAGCGACTTCACACCTCAGAACAGGACAAAAGGTCTCAACCGCCAGTGAAGATCAAAGAGCATCCGAGGCGCTGTGGTGGAGACCGGATAGGTCGCCCTGATCCCCCAGGGCCAGGTGGAGGGGTACGAAGACAAAAGAGGGGATTAAGATAGTGAGGGATGGCAGCTTTTGATATGCATGTCTTTTGTTATGTGCGAGTATAAGTTCGTAGAGCCGAAGGTGTTCGCTCTCTCACTTCTTCTGCTGCTGCACCTAGATGAGACTTGTTAGAGGAGCTGATAATAAACTTTGGTTTATAAATCACATCGCCTCGTTATTTCAAGCTCTTCTACACCTGAGGTATTTTGGCTGGTGTGATGGTGAAATTCAGTCCTCTGCTCAGCACTGTTTTCTCCGTGTCCGTGAGTGTGCGTTTTGACAAGTTTTTGACCCACTTACTGGGGCCGGCTCAGTGAATCTGACAGGTCTGCTGAACTGGCCCCGCCTACGAAAGTCAGCTGATAAATGTCACCTGGCAGCAATCAGCTGACTCTTCTGACAAAGGCTGCAGTGAACAGTCAAAACGTGTTAAGAAGGTAAAGACATTTCCTTTCTATTTTTGTCTTTAATAAGAACAAAAGGTAAATAATTAAAAGAAGACATAATGAACCTGCTTGAGGTTTTTGGTGGACTCCGGCTCCCAGAAGATCCTCATCCTGCTGGTAAACGCAGACAGGGTGCAGGAGGCAGCAGTCCCAAGCTCACGGCCACCAACGGATCCACCATCAGGACTTTTGGTGAACGAACACTGACGATATGCTTGCACGGATGCAATTTTCTGTGGGGCTTTGTTTAAGCTGCATGTTCTGCCCCCATTTTAGGTGCAGATTTTTCATGTGCTTATGGGTTGTTAGTCAATGTTGCTAATAGGCGATTAGTGGATGCTGTCGCTTTTACCTCACTGCCCTGCACAGCTCGGGGAGCTGGGTCAACAACACTGGCTAAGGTTATTGCTCCAGGGGGTAAGTACCAACATTTACTTGCACAGTTCCCAGCACTCATGGTCATGACTTTTTTGGCTACAATAACGAAACACAGGGTTGAACGTTTTATAACTACAAAAGGCCCGCCGGTGTTCACGCGACCTCGGTGCCTGGACGTGGCTAAACTGGCCAGCGTGCACAAGGAGTTTGCCAACTTAGAGCAGTTGGGCATCGTCAGGCACTTTAGTAGCTCGTGGGCATCCCAGCATCACATGGTGCCTAAGGCCGATAAGCCGTGGCGACTGTGTGGTGATTTCCGGCACTTGAACAACGCCACGGAACATGATCGGTGTCCTATCCTGCACATCCAGGATTCTTCCGTGCACCTGGCCGGGGTGTGTGTTTTTTCAAAAGTGGATCTGGTCCACGGTTACCACCAGGTCCCAGTACGCGCGGAAGATGTTCCAAAAACAGTGGTAATAACTCCTTTCGGCCTTTTCGAGTTTTTACGCATGCTGTTTGGATTAAAAGGTGCGGCGCAGACTTTCCAGAGAATGATGGGCGAAGTCCTTCGTGACTTGTCCTTTGTTTATGTATACTTAGACAACATTCTGGTAGCTAGTGTGACAGAGATCATCCTGCGCAGTTCGCCCCACACGGGACACGAACCCGCGACCTCTCAGTCAACTACACAGTTCGAGCATGGGAGACACAGCACGATCGCGCTGAGCTAAAGGTCCGACCGATAGCTCAGCGCTACGATACTGTATGAGGCTTTGGGAGGGAGGTTTACTAACGTTCTACGCCGAACAGTACTAGTTGGCATCCGTTACACTCTCCCCCTTAAACCTCACTCCCATGCCGGGTTCACGGCACCATTGTGACAGAGATCATCCTGCGCAGTTCGCCCCACACGGGACACGAACCCGCGACCTCTCAGTCAACTACACAGTTCGAGCATGGGAGACACAGCACAATCGCGCTGAGCTAAAGGTCCGACCGATAGCTCAGCGCTACCGATACTGTATGAGGCTTTGGGAGGGAGGTTTACTAACGTTCTACGCCGAACAGTACTAGTTGGCATCCGTTACACTAGCGCGTCTGAGGAGGAGCATATTGCCCATCTCAAGATGGCTTTCCAGAGGATGGAAGTGCACGGGCTGATAGTTAACCCGATGAAGTGCTGCTAGTTCGGTGTGCCAGTGATTGATTTTTTTGGACCACCGCATTTCACCGGAGGGCACGATTCTGTTACCGGAAAACGTGTGCGCTGTGTCAGACTTTCCATGTCCACAGACCATGAGGGCACTACAGGAGTTTTTGGGAAAGGTTCATTTTTATAACGATTCCTTCCCTGGGTAGCCCTGCTGATGCAGCCGTTGTATGCCACACTTAAAAAAAGAAGCTTGTGGAAGCCATTGACTGGACTCCCAAGTGAGTCCAGGCTTTCACAAATACCAAAACAGCGCTGGCAGATGCCACGTTGCTAGCCCACACGGATCCGTCTGCATGGATTGCGCTCACTATGGACATGTTTGATGTTGCCATAGGGGCAGTGGTGGAGCAGTACCTGTCAGGTTTGTGGCAGCAGCTCGCATTTTTGAGTCAAACTTTGTGCGACAACAAACGCAAATACAGCATGTTCGACAGAGAATTGCTGGCTCTCCACTTGGGGAGGTGCCATGGACAGTTTTGGCTAGAGGGGCGTGAGTTCATCGTATTCATGGACCATTAGCCACTGACATACGTGATGTCCAAGCTCTCGGAACCATGGTCGGCCCAGCAGCAACAGCATTTGTCCGCGATTTCACAGTTTACTTCCGACATTCAACACATTGCCGGTAAGCTCAATTTCGTGGCCGATTGCCTGTTGCGTGCGTTAGTCTCCCCTGTCTACATGGGAAAAGATTTCCCTGCCATGGCCACGGAGCAAGCTGGGGACACGGACATTTGGGTGCTCCAGCCAGCGCCTACTAGGATAAGACTGGCGAGCAGGGTGGTGTAAGAAGGGTGCCCCCCCCCCTTGCTCTGCGACATCTCCACTGGCTACCCGCGCCCAGTGGTTCCGAGCTCTTGGCGCTGCCGCATTTTTGAGTCCGTCCACTCCCTTTCGCATCCAGGTATGCGCGCTTTGGTGAAGCTAGTGGGGGCAAAATTTGTCTTGCTTGCACAAGGACGTGACAGAGTGGGCTTCAGCCTGCGTTGTGTGCCAGCGGGCCAAAGTGCACAAGCACACCAGAGCCTCCCTTGAACCCTTCCAAATCCCGGCTAGGAGGTTTGACCACTTCCATGTGGATTTGGCGGGACCCCTCTCGCCATTGCAAGGTTTCACGAACCTTTTGCCAGTCGTGGACCACACCATGCGCTGGCCTGAAGTGGTCCCGCTGGCTTCTACCACGTCTGTGGAAGTGGCTCGCGCATTTTTGTTGGCTTTGGTTGGATGTTTCAGATCCCCATTGGACATCACTTCCGACAGGGGTCCACAATTCGTTTCAGAACTCTGGTCCACGATGGTCCAGAGCCTGGGGATCAAAATTCACCATACTACCGCATATAACCCCCAGGCTAATGGGTTATACAAGCGTTTTCATAGGTCGCTTAAGGCAACGCTCAGAGTTTCGCTCACGGATGCAGATTGGCTCGACCGCCTGCCCTGGGTTATTTTAGGGTTGCTCTCCACGCCTAAAGAGGATCTGGCAGCCTCCCCGGCAGAGCTCATTTTTTCTCAGCCGCTGCAGATCCCCCAATAGTTTTGACCAGAAAACCCTGCGCCTGGGGCAAAGCCGACGGCTCCATTTTTGTACAGTACGGAGGCTTTTAACATGCCGGGCCTGGCCCACGATGGTTTTCCCCGCACCTTCATCCCAAAAAGCTTACAGAACACCAGTTTTGTTTTTGTCAGGCACAATGCGCACCTGACCCCGCTGTGCCCACCGTACAATGGACTATTCAGGGAGTTGGAACGTCGGACGAAGCATTTTGTGTTAGACTTGGGGGGGGAGTAGGGAGACCATCTGCATCGACAGGCTGAAGCCCGCTTTTGTGTTGGCAGACGAGCAGGTGGTGTGGGCCCAAGCTCTTTTACGCCAGATGTAATGGGACATACACCTTCACAGAAGTTCAACTTTTGCCTCATCAATCCACAGAGTATTTTCTCAGAAGTCTTGGGAATCATCAAGAGGTTTTCTGGCAAAACTGAGATGAGCCTTTATGTTCTTTTTGCTCAGCAGTGTTTTTTGTCTTGGAACTCTGCCATGTAGGCCATTTTTGCCCAGTCTCTTTCTTATAGTCATGACCACTGACCTTAACTGAGGCAAGTGAGGCCTGCAGTTCTTTGGATGTTTTTGTGGGGTATTTTGTGACCTCTTGGATGAGTCGGTGCTGCACTCTTGGGGTAATTTTAGTCTGCTGGCCACTCCTGGAAAGGTTCACCACTGTTCCATGTTTTTGCCATTTGTGGATAATGGCTGTCACTGTGGTTCACTGGAGTCCCAAAGCTTCAGACATTACTTTGTAACCTTTTCCAGACTGATAGATCTCAATTACTTTGTTTCTCATTTGTTCACTAATTTCTTTGGATCGCAGCATGATGTCTAGCTTTTGAGGATCTTTTGGTTTACTTCACTTTGTCAGGCAGGTCCTATTTAAGTGATTTCTTGAATGAGAACAGGTGTGGCAGTAACCAGGCCTGGGTGTGTCTAGAGAAATTGAACTCAGCTTTCCAAAGATGTGATAAACCACAGTTAATTTATGTTTTAACAGGGGACAATCACTTTTTCACACAGGGCCATGTAGGTTTGGATTTTTTTTTTACACTTAACAATAAACACCTTCATTTAAAAATTGCATTTTGTGTTTACTTGTGTTATCTTTGTTTAATATTTAAATTTATTTGATGATGTGAAACATTTAAGTGTGACAAACATACAAAAAAATAAGAAATAAAGAAGGGGCAATAACTTTTTCACACCACTATATATATATACATATATACACTACCGTTCAAAAGTTTGGGGTCACCCAGACAATTATTTTGTGTTTTCCATGAAAAGTCACACTTATTTACCACCATGAGTTGTAAAATGAATAGAAAATATAGCCAAGACATTGACAAGGTTAGAAATAATGATTTGTATTTGAAATAATAATTTTTTCCTTCAAACTTTGCTTTCGTCAAAGAATCCTCCATTTGCAGCAATTACAGCATTGCAGACCTAACATGATTGCACAAGTGTTTTCTAATCATCCATTAGCCTTCTGACACAATGAGCAAACACATTGTACCATTAGAACACTGGAGTGATAGTTGCTGGAAATGGGCCTCTATACACCTATGTAGATATTGCACCAAAAACCAGACATTTGCAGCTATAATAGTCATTTACCACATTAGCAATGTATAGAGTGTATTTCTGATTAGTTTAAAGTTATCTTCATTGAAAAAAAGTGCTTTTCTTTCAAAAATAAGGAAATTTCTAAGTGACCCCAAACTTTTGAACGGTAGTATATATATATATATATATTGATAGTATGTAGAGGGATATGGGAAAATCTATGTTGTGGAACATCAGGGAACTTGCTGGTGTTTCTGCATCTGGGGAGTGTAATTAAATGGGGAGTGTTTAAAGATTTTTATTAAAAACAGAAGCATTTTAACAGTGTGTGGTTTCAATCTTCTCCTCTTGTGGCTTACTACCTCTCCAGCTTTACAGAACACCCTCTCACATAGCACTGATGTTGCTGGCATATGGAGATACTTTTTTGCCATCTTGTAAAGGTTTTGGTATATGGTTTTGTGTGTTGCCCAGTAACAGAGTGGGTCTTCTCCTCTGGAGAGGTAGGGCTCAGACAAATAACATTGAACTTCCACTGTGGCATCTGCTGTTGCACTTTGAGAGAGCTGTGTTTCACCTAACCAAACAAACAAACAAAACCATGTATTTAACAATCTTTCATAATAAGAAAATGATGCTTAACGTAATAACATAATACAAACCAACTCTGCTATCCAAAAGATCCCACAAGTTGTCTTCTGCTGAAGGCCCAGGTTCTTCCTCTGCTGCTGACTGATGGAGTTGATACATGTGGCTAGAGAGGTTTTGAAAACACAGTAATAGTATGGAAGACAATCTGTCCAGGGTGTACCTGCCTCTTGCCCAAAGATGCTGGGATAGGCTCCATTCCCCCCGCGACCCGAAAAGGATTAAGCGGAAGAAGATGGATGGAATAATAAATGGTTACCTGTTATGATGATGGCATTTGTCATGATCTGAGCACGGGAGATTCTGCCATGCTCAGTCTCATGGTCTTTTTCCACATTTGTATATTTGTTGTATTTTGTGTTCTTTGGTTCCTGTTATTTTACCCGTGGTTGGTTTTCGTATATCTTGTATTGTTTCTTATTCTTCTCATCCCCCTGTTTATGTCTTCGTAGTTTTGCTACTCATTTATTTATTTATTTATTTTGTATTTATCCCTCAGTCTTTATCTGTTGGCATTTAGTTCTTTATAATTGTACTGTTGTGTTCTCTCTCTCTCCGGGGCTGCAGCTGTCAGTGGCACTTCCGGGTTCTTCCTATGTTGTGGGCGGTGCTCCTGTCAGCTATCAGTCCCATCTTCTCCCCTCTTATTACTCTCAGCTGACCCCAGTTTGTAATCATTGTCACCTCCTGCCTGCTCATGTGATCCACACCTGCCATCATTCATGTTCATTGATTGTATTCTCTATTAAAAGACTGTTGTTTCTGTTACACATTGTCAGCACCTCATTGCTGCATTCTACTTCTCCCTGTCGGAACCCTTTCTCCATTCCGATCCATATTCCTGCATTTGCCTTGTTATCTGCTGGTCCATCTCATTTGTAAGTTTATTTTTGTGCACTGTATGGACTTGTGTTTTCTTTATTAAATTCCACAACTAGCAGTTCAGCCTTTGGGTCTCTTTCTCTGCCCCGAAGGGGCCAGTTTGTGACAGCATTGTCCTCTCCATCCTCATGGTTGCAGCGCATTCAGCAGTCAATTTGGACATGGCCTCTTGTGCACGTGTTTCATTGCCAGAACCCAATGTTTTAAATCATGGGTCCAAAAATGAAGTTGTCCTACATATCCCTCATTTAGTACACTGACACACACGCACGCATGCACACACTCACTCACTCACTCACAAAAAAACACACCTTACACTCAGAAAAATGACACTCAATCACACAAACAACTCTCCTATCTATCTATCTATCTATCTATCTATCTATCTATCTATCTATCTATCTATCTATCTTCTAGTGTGTTTGTGTGAATGAGTGTATAATCATGTATCTCTCTGTAATATTTAGTAATGTGTGTTTTTTTAACGTTACTGAACCTAAACCTAATTCTAACTTGTGTAATACTCTCCCTGACTTATATTCAAATGCCCAACCCTCTCAAACTTCCCGTGAACCCTCAAGTCACGTGATGTGACCCACATAACGAGGCCTCGCTTGCTATGGTCACGTGACTGTGGGTGTGCTGAAACAGTTCTTGATACACTGCTCATGACACTTCCGCTTTATATTGCTCAAATCAGTGTCAAGTGGGCGGCGTCGAGCGTATCAATAGCTGTACTCACTTTTAATAAGTTGTGGGAAATATAATTGTTGGAAACATAGTGCCTTGCACCTGAGTCTGTCATTATACCCAGGATGGGTAAATATGACACAGATTCTTTAACCACTTTATTGGCAAAGCTGTCGCTGATGATGTTGAGGCTGCTGTTATCTTAGCACTAATATGTTGTTGAAAATAGGGAAGATGTGTGTTTTACCATCCCTAATTTTATATTGTTGGTGTATTTTTTTATGGCTTGAAATGTTGCTATTCTGTTTTTTGTACAAACATCATATACAATTAACCATAAACTTACAATTAAAGTATAACTTAGCATTTGGCAATAGGCTGGCAGTTGATTATTGCTTGTTATCAGCCTTACTGCTCTTCACTAAAAAAAAAAAAAAAAAGCTCAGTTAGATAAGGGTGGTCATGAATGTTAATCAGCAGGCAGAAAACTGAGTCTCTGAGAATGAGGGAGCCATTTTCACCCAGTTTTAAAACAATTAGGCAAGATTTTTTTGTCTTTAAAACTATGTACAGTATATGCAGTATGTCACTGAGAATGTCAAAACTTAAAAAAAAATCACTGAAATGACAAAGTGGGACATTTAATCCTAGTTTAACTTATTGTCACTGGTTAACTCATGCTGGAGAATTTAAGGAGACAAATATCTGATACAAAAAAAATTGCATACAACTTGAAAATAAAAACTTGACATATAAAGCTTCAGTTAATTCTAGCCTTTATTAAATAACAAATGTTCTGTAACTTCTTGCTGCAATTACCTGATTGTCTGGTTCCTTTTTGGACCAAGGAACACATGATGGTAATGAAATTACTTTTTTCTCAGCGCTGAACAGGTAGCAGTATGAAAATTCAATATTTTTAATCTCAGTAATGCTCCATTCCATTAGCAATTTGGACTTCAAATGAGTCACTCTTGACACCTCTCTTAATTTAGTATATGGTTGGAAATGCCTTTCTGAAGGTGGCTTTGCTCATGGATGGGTTTTCACATATATAAACTCCAGTTAATTTTGAAAAAAATAGCTCTGAGCAACATATTTTCTCACATGTAGAGCACAACTTGATATGATCTACTGGACCTAGAAACAATCTACTGAAAACTATGAATTCAATTCGAAACCCCACAGCTGCAGAAAGACCCCAGCAATGAGGTTATCCCCTGTGAGCAAGCATTTGGCGATGGTGGAGAGGAAAAACTCCCTTTTAGCAGGAAGAAACCTCCAGCAGAATCAGGCTCGGTGAGGGACAGAAGAAAAGAAGAATACAGATATGTACAAACAGCACAATGGGAACTCAACCTACAGGATGAATAATCTTGTAATTTGTGGAGGAATACTGTTTGGACTGGGTAGCCTACTTAAGAATGAAGTCCACATTTTAATCCTCTTGATCACTGCAAATTGTGTCAAGAATTACTTTTTGCATCAATTTGCTGCTTGGAGCTGGTAAGCTAGTGACAATTTAACTGATTTTCAGATACAAGTCTGTTCAGTGATGTCTGGAAAGGCTAAAATTATCCCCTTAGAATGGATATGATCATCAAACCTTATGAGCTGTTACAATACAGGGGTAATTGTTACTGTCTAAGAAGTACTTGGATATGATGTAGAAAAAGCTCTTCATCTAAGAAATCTTCAAGCACTTGCAATAGTGTTGGAAAAAAAAAACTAATCACACCTATTGTACAAAATTAATTGTGATTAATCATAGTTTAAATTTTTAACTAGTAACTGATTATTCACAGGGGGAACTTGGGAGGTATGGGTGGCGTGAGTGTGCATATGCACAATACACTTTATACACTACATTTTACCTCAGAAAATTTTTTAGAACATGTTCAGTCTACTTGCAATGACAATCAGTCTTGAACATGCCTTGACAGCACTGCCTTTAGAGCTCTTATTGTGTAAACATCTGAAGGAAGTCAACATAATGTTTGCAGTATTTTCCTTAATTTTGAGTGACAAATAAGGTTTGTAGTGTGAGACAGAGGGTAAAGATGTGAGACTCACTCCCAAGGATCAAATCAATTTTACTGCAGTAATAAATAAAAATACCTTAAGGCAGTTTATGTTGTGATGTGAAGCTCTTTTTCACTGTTTTGTTGGCTGTGTATTGTGTTATGGTATACTGTATATTGGCTAATGTTGCTTTTCAAAACGGTGATCTCTTTGCAGCTCTGCTGTCAGGATCATCCCTCAAAAGGGTCTTTGGGCTGGTAGGTCCTGAAACCTGAGGTGCCTTCTCATGGTATTGGCCATTATCCTTGGCTGATGTCGCCCTGCAGTTTCCTGGGCCATCTGAGTGGCTGGGCGGAACTGATCTCGGAGGTGCTGCAGCATGATGTACAAATCTTGCTCCTGGGTGGTGACACGTGCTCATCCTGGACGTCCTGGTCTTTTGGCCGCAGACCCAGTTTCGACCTGGCATTGTTGCAGCCAAGCAATGGTTGATGCATTGCAGCCCAATCAGTGCGCAAACTGTCGTGCCGACATTCCACCCTCCAAAAGGTCCAAAGCATAGTTACATTCGTCATTTGACAGTCATGGCATCATGGAGATTTTACAACATAGTGCTATATCGGGAAGGTGACCACTCTTTAAAATCACCCGTTTTTGACTTTTGAGTACCCAAAACAAAACAAGCTCTTAAAGACTACAGAGTCAGAGCTCAGCGGCAGTGAGTCGTGACAGTGAGTCGTGACAGTGAGTACAACCACTGAAAATGAGTTCCAGATGTATTTTGAGTCATACAAACACTATTACTCAAGTTCAGTTAAGATGGACCAAAAATATTTACATAAAAATTGTGTTGGGTTTTCACTGGCAATGAGTATAAAATAAGGGTTTTAGTTGCAGACTGTCATACTTTAGTTGAAGACTGTTCAGATGGAATGTTTCAAGTTCCACTGTAACAGGAAGTATCATGCGGGTGTTAATTTGCATTAAATTTTTATATATCTGTTAATTGTACTGCCATAATTAATTTCATTAACACATTAATATTGCTAGCATGAATCTGCAGTAAAAAAAACTGTTCATGATTGAAAAAAGAAACTTGGAGTCAACCTTGAATGGTTTTGCTATTCTTAAAGGTGATAGAAACAACATTGTGGCCTCCTGGCCAGTGTGTGTCACTTATTCTTGCCCTAAATGGTTGGTAGAGACATGTGACATCAACCCAGTTAGGTTATTGGCTGTGACGTCATGCATGTATGTGTGTATGTCTGTATGTATGCATGTCCCTGTTCAAATGCCAGGTTTTTGTGATGTAAAAAAAGTGCCCAAGATAAATTATTTCAAAACTTTTTTCCACCATTAATGTGACCTATAACCTGTACAACCCAACTGA
Source organism: Pholidichthys leucotaenia (assembly GCA_020510985.1). Lineage (NCBI taxonomy): Eukaryota > Metazoa > Chordata > Actinopteri > Cichliformes > Pholidichthyidae > Pholidichthys > Pholidichthys leucotaenia. The sequence continues at coordinate 361,825,713 of CM035836.1, read as the reverse complement.
AAAACAAACTGAAATCTTTTAAGGGAAAAAAACAAAAACAAACTTACAATAACCTGGTTGCATAAATATGAACACCCTTAAACTAATACTTTCTTGAAGCACCTTTGGCTTTTATTACAGCACTCAGTCTTTTTGAGTAGGAGTCTATCAGTGTGGCACATCTTGATGTGGTAAAATTAGCCCACTCTTCTTTGCAAAAATGCTCCAAATCTGTCAGATTGCGAGGGCATCTCCTGTGCACAGCCCTCTTCAGATCACCCCACAGATGTTTGATCAGATTCAGGTCTGGGCTCTGGCTGGGCCATTCCAAAACTTTAATCTTCTTCTGGTGAAGCCATTCTTTTGTTGATTTGGATCTGTGCTTTGGGTCATTGTCATGCTGAAAGATGAAATTCCTCTTCATCTTCAGCTTTCTAGCAGAAGCCTAAAGGTTTTGTGCCAACACTGACTTGTATTTGGAACTGTTCATAATTCCCTCCACCTTGACTAAGGCCCTAGTGCCAGCTGAAGAAAAACAGCCACAAAACATGATGCTGCTACCACCATGCTTCACTGTAGGTATGGTGTTCTCTTGGTGATGAGCAGTGTTGTGTTTGCAAATATACCTATTGGAATTATGGCCAAAAAGTTCAACCTTGGTTTCATCAGACCATAACACATTTTCCCAAGTCCGTTTAGGAGATTTCAAATGTGTTCTTGCAAAATGTAGCTGTGCTTGGATGTTTTTCTTTATAAGATAAGGATTCTGTTTTGCCACCCTAGACAAGAAATTGTTGCCACATGTACTAAACAGCCAGTACTTGCCAGAAATTCCTGCATCTCCTTCATTGTTGCTGTCAGCCTCTTGGCAGCCTCCATGGCCAGTTTTCTTCTCATCTTTTCATCAATTTTGGAGGGATAGCCAGTTCTTGGTAATGGCACTGTTGTGTCGTATTTTCTCCACTTGATGATGTCTGTCTTCACTGTGTTCCATGGTATATTTAATGCCTTGGAAATTCTTTTGTACCCTTCTTCTGACTGATACCTTTGAATAACAAGATCCCTCTGAGGCTTTGGAAGGTCTCTGTGGGACATGGCTTGCGCTGTAAGATGAGATGACAAAAATGTCAGGAAAAGCCTACTAGAACAATTGAACTTTATTTGGGGATAATCAGAGGCACTTTAAATGGTGGCAGTTGTGTGCTGAATCCCATTTAACATGAGTTTGAATGTGATTGTTTGATGATCAGGCGAGTGTGCTCCCCCTCCCCTCCTTTTCCTGTCTTCTCGGCTCCGGAGTATTAGCCACACCTGCGTGATTACACACCTGCTAGACACCTGCTGGGTCCTGATGACCCAGCATATTTAAGAGCCAGCGTGTGGAGAACTCATTGCTGGATCCTTAGGTTTGCCACCGAGAAAATGTCTAAGCCTGTTATCTTGTTACCTCTCAGTTGACCTGTGTTCTCGCCCCTTTGTCCTCCTGCCTCTTCAGGTTTGCTGCCCACTTTTGCTGTGTGTACTCCAGAGCTGATCACGCTCACCTGACCACGAAGACGCTGGATGTCCACCCAGGTCACCGTCTTTCCCCTGTCCCCTTGGTCCACGCAGGAGTTCCCTGCCGACTCCTCTGCTCATCGAGTAAGAGTGCTCTCCTACTGTTATTCTCCCCTTTGGGAGTTTCTGTCCCTAATAATCTCTGTCTGCTCTTTTTCCGTAGGCTATGTGAGCTCCAGCAGGCACTGGTTTTGTGTCAATTTAAATGTGCGTTTTTGTGTTGCGATTATCTTCAGTTGTGCTCTTTTATTTAGAGTTGTGTGTTAGGTTTATTTTTACAGTAAACTGGTGAACTTTACTTCTTAGTCTAAGTATTCATTCTGGCAGCTCTGCGTTTGAGCCTCACTTGCACTGAATCATGACAGATTGGTTAATCCTGAACACAGCCACATCCACAGTTATAAGAGGGTGTGCATATTTATGCAGCCAGGTTATTGTAAGTTTTTTATTTATTTTTTTTTAATTTTTCCCCTTAAAAGATTTCTGTTTGTTTTTCAATTGGGTTGTACAGGTTATAGGTCACATTAATGGTGGAAAAAGTTTTTAAATGATTTATCTTGGTCTCATTTTCTTACCTCACAAAAACCTGGCATTTTAACAGGGCTGTGTAGACTGTTTATATCGACTGTATGTATGTAATATTTGAACCTATGGATATTTAATATCAATTTCACCATTACTTGAATCTCCCAGTATTAACTAAACAATTAAAGCTGAAGAAAAGACTTTTTAAAATTTTCTGTAAAATGTAATTCTAAAACATGCAATTTTTGGTGAGGAATAAATTAAGACACCCCCACATTTATTCCCACTTAAAATGGCTAAAATCACACACAGGAGTATCACATCAGGTGTACATGATTAGAACATTGTTACTCAACACTTTGAATGAGGTTTGTCCTATTGACACCTCAGATATTTAGTTTGGTGTGCTCCTGACTGTTGAAGTGAGGGTGAACACCATGGTGAGATCGAAAGAGCTGTTTGAGACCTTCAGAAAGAAGATTGTTGCAGCTTATGAGTCTGGTAGTGGATTTAAAAAGATCTCAAAAGAATTTGAAATCAGCCATTCCTCTGTCCGAAAAATAGTCTACAAGTGGAAGACATTCAAAACAACTGCCCATTTGCCCAGGTCTGGCTGTCCAAGCAAGTTCATTCTGAAAGCAGGCCTCAAAGATGCTAAAAAGAAGTCTCCAAAAACCCTAAAAGACTTAGACTTAACTTTATTAATCCATTTGGGATGACTCCCTCTGGGAAATTTAAAATTTCCAGCAGCACATAAAAGGAGCATACAGATCAGAAAAGCAAAAAAGAAAAAAATAAACACATTAATATACACAATATAAATACAAAGGTAAATATGGCTTGGACAAGTATGGTTAAGTTAAGGTTATTGCACTATGAATACCCTACTGTCCTCTGTACTCTATGCCCCCCCCCCCCCCAAGTGAGGAGTTATAGAGTGTGATGGCATGGTGGACAAAAGAGTTCTTGAGCCTGTTAGTCCGACACTTGGGAAGGAGCAGTCTTTCACTGAACAGGCTCCTCTGGTCACTGATGACGGTGTGCAGAGGGTGGCTGACATTGTCCATTATATCCAACAGTTTATCCAGAGTCCTCATCTCTGCCACCAGGGTGTCCAGCTTCGCGCCGACCACAGAGCCGGCCTGCCTGATCAGTTTATCCAGTCTGGACGCATCCTTCTTGGATATACTGCCCCCCCACCCCCACCCCACCCAGCACACCACGGAATAAAAGAGGACGCTGGCAACCACCGACTGGTAAAACATCCGCAGAAGTTTACTGCAGATGTTGAAGGACAGCAATCTCCTTAGGAAGTACATCCTACTTTGTGTCTTCCCATACAAGTGGGACATAAAATGTCATCACAGGACCCATAGCAGGCTCTTGCTACTGTTGATGTGAAAGTGCATGCCTCTACAATCAGAAATAGACTGTACAAGTTTAACTTGCATGGGAGGCATGAGAGGAGGAATCCTTTGCTCTTTAAAAAAAAAAAAAAAAAAAAACCAAGAAGGGAATACTGAAGTTTGCCAGAGACGATGTAGACAAAGACCAGGACTTCTGGAATAATGTTCTTTGGACAGATGAGTCTAAAATTAAATTATTCTGACACCAGAACAGAGGACATGTTTAGAGTAGACAAAATACAGCATTCCAGCAAAAGAACCTCATACCAACTGTGAAGCATGGAGGTGGAAGTATCGTGGTCCGCGGATGCTTTGCCGCAGCAGGATCTAGTCAGCTCACCATCATGGAATCCACCATGAAATCCTCCAAGGACTGGCTAAAAACTAAGAAATGGAGAGTTTGGGAATAGCCGAGTAAAGCCCAGATCTTAATCATATTGAGATGCTGTAGGGTGACTTGAAACAGGCTGTACATGCAAGAAACCCCTCAAACATCTTACAGCTAAAAGAATTCTGCATTGAGGAGTGGGGCAAACTTTCCTCAGACCAATGTTAGAGACTGGTAGTGTCATGAGTGTGCGCTTTACGCACGCACAAATGGAGACGACAAGCCCACTTGCAGGTGAAGAGAGTGTTTTAATCAATATGGAGTCAAACATACAACGGATGTCCAACATAGGATTCCATGAGGTAGGCTGCACAGCAGGCGAATAGAGTTCAGTACAGTCAAGTTTTGGACTAGCAAATAACAGTTCACATCAGCCCCAGCGTAACACTGGCCGCTGGGGAAAAACAAGAAATGTAAACCAGGGAGGAGGATTTACATGGATGTGTTAGAGCGAGGCTCTGAAGAAACAACAGCAAACACGGCCCAGAGGAAAAAGTCCACAAACAAGGAGTAGGCTGACAGAACGACTTACTGCGTGCAGGCAGATGACAATACAATGAACCGACAATCACAGGAGTGCAAGCAAAGCTTAAATAATACCAAACATAATGACTAAAGTAATTGCCGGTGTGCCTGGGGGAGTGTGTGTGAGAGAGGACTGAATGGATGTGTGTTGGGTTGAGTGAGAGCAGGTGTGAATGATTGTGTGTGTGTGTGTGTGTGTGTGTGTGTGTGTGTGTGTGTGCGTGCGTGTATGTGTGTAGGCATGAATGGGTGAACCTGAGCAGGGAGAGGAACAGACAATGACAGATTGGAATCACCTGTCAAAAACTGACAGGAGAGGGGGGAGTGGCTACCAGAGGCAGGAAACACAGAAGAAAATATGGAAAGCCAAAGGTAGCATAAAACACAGATAATATGGAGCAGGAAACTATCATGAAGCCTGAGCTTGGGAACCACCAGCTCAGCTCATGACAGGTAGATGGCTACAAGCAGTGTTTCACTGAAGTTATTTCAGCCTGTTACAGAGTGATTACATTTGTCACTTTTAAGGGTGGTGTTTTGCCATATACTGATAAGGGGCATGGACATTAAATGAATGAATGAAAATAGATGTTTTAAAAAATGCATATGAATTTGGACATGCCTTTGTAATATTTAAGGTCCTTTGTTTTGTTTTGTTTTCTTTTTGTGGGAGAAGGTAGAGGCACTTGGGCTAATTACACGCAAGCTGAAATCAATTAAGACGTGATAGGGCATGATTACACATATTCTCGGAAGGAGTATGTCACGTCCCAGCATATGGCTGGGGAGCTGCCTGTTATGGCATGTGGCGTCGCTCTGTAGTGCAGCAAGGTGCTTCAAAGTGCGGCAGGGAATGGGAGTTCATCTGCTAAGTACACCCTGAGTCTATTTTTTTCAGCATTTGATTGAACTTCTCCTCACCCCCATTGGCTTGTAGGTGGTAAAAAGCTGTTCTGATGTGCTTAATCCCTCTCCATGAATGCTTCAAAGTCCACCAAGAAGAAATGTGGCCTGTTATCTGTCGTGATAGTGTTGGGTATGCCCCAGCAAGCAAACAAGGCGGAGAAGAAGTCGATGACCACTTCTGGAGTGACCAAGCCGGTGGGTAGCACCTTGGGCCATTTAGAGTGAAGGCTGTAGGCTACCAGGTGGAAGCGTTGGTGTTGTGGAACGCCATGGAGTTTGCCGCAGATGTCCAGCTGAATGTGTGTCCACAGAGTAGGCAGCAACGGCAGAGGTTGTAAGGGTGAGGGCGGTATTAAACTGATCTTGCCGCTAGTCAGGCAGGCTGTGCAGTCCTTCACCATAGTCTCCACATCCTTATCGATGCCTGGCCACCAGACTGAGCTTCTGCAGCACTGTTTGACTCTTACAACACCCAGGTGTCCTTCGTGTACCATGGTCAGGATTCAGCCCCTCAGGGACCCAGGAACCACCGTGCAGAGCCCCCTTGCCACGCAGATGTCATTACAGCACAAGAGATCATTCCTGACTCTGTGAAAGGGTGCAAGTTCCTCTGGTACCCTAGACAGCAAACCCTGCAGAATAAAGGTGCAAAGTTGAGTCAATGTAGGATCTTGTTCCAATGCAGTTTGGGGCTCCTCAGTGAGACAGTGGCTTGGAGGGGCCCGTGCAGCATGAGGATCAGCTCCAGTTCTAGGGGGTCTCGGCTGGTGCCCGGTGTGGGGCTGGGGTAGCCTGGAAGAGCAAGTCCACTACCATGTTCTCTCTGCCAGGCATGAGCTGAGTGGTGAAGTTGTATGCTTCTAGCCTTTCTGTCCATGCATAGATGCGTAGTGGTTTGTGTCCTGATCCCAATGTTTCTTATGGGGCTTTGAGGGCCCGATGGTCTGTTAAGAGCATGAAATGCCACCCATACAGGTACGTATATGTGTCATCTTTCTCATAACCACAGAGTTCTTTTGTTCTGTTGGTGAGAGTGACCTTGAAGCAAAGGCCACTGGACGCTCGGCCCCTCCTTGGAATCGAGACAGCACTGCCCCTACGGCGGTGTAAGAATCATCACAGGTCACAAATGTGGATCTCTGTAGGTCAAAGTAGACGAGCACAGGTGGTGAGGTGAGCTGTGTCTTGAGTTGGTAGATGATGGCGGAGCATGCAGGAGTACATGACAAGGACGCATCCTTTTTCAAGAGGGCACGTAGTGGTTCTATTGTCTCTAAGTAGTGGGGAATAAAGCGCCCATAGAAGGTCATCATAGCCAGGAATGAGGAAAGTTGGGCAGAGCATGATTGTTCAAGCAGGCGTAATTTCGCCTCTATACTTGAGTGCAGTGGGCTCAGGCCTCCAGCCGTCAGACAGAGCCCCACAAACTCGATGGTGGGTGCCACGAAGATGCACTTTTCCTCATTCAACATGAGGCCGTGACTGGCCAGCACCTCCGTCACCTTGGGGAGGCAGGCGTCGTGAAGATGTTATTGCGTCATGCACCACAGTGTCGTCCAAGTACACTACCATGCCCGGAAGACCAGCGGAGATGGAGGCCATGATCTTCTGGAAATGGCTAGGTGCAGAGCTTAGGTCAAAAGGCATGTGGGTGTAGCGAAAAAACCCATGTGGGTCACAAAGGCTGTGAGGTTGTGGCTTTCTGGGTGTAGGGAACCCTGAAGATATCCTTGACGGAGGTCCAGTTTGGAGAAGACCTTTGAGCCATGGAACATGGCGGCTAGCTCTTCCATCGTGGGCAGGGGGTATTTGTCAGGGACTACTGCTTTATTTACCATTCTGAGGTCTACGCAGGGCCACGGACAACACAATTTTTTTTCTTTGCCACTGCCAAGTTGGAGATCCAGGAAGACACTTTGACTCATTTGATGGACAAATATCTAAATCACTTGTTCAATGATGCCCATGTCCAAGAGTTTCTGTAGCTGTGCTTTGACCTCATCCCGTAGTGTGGCAGCTGGCGAAAGGGTTGGATGACAGGAGACATCGTTGGGTCGATGAGCGGCTGGTGGTTGAAGGCGCTGACGCAGCCTAGGTCCATGAAGAGCGCCGGCCAGCAATGTTGCCAAGTTGTGGCGACAGCCAACATGACAGAGCCCGTGTGGTCTGTAATGGAGAAGCCCAATTCATTAATCAGGTTGATGCCCAGAAGATTGGCACCTTGTCGGGTCAGTTGGAATGTGAATGCAGGGAGGACTCTGGGGCTGCAACGTACTGAGAAAATGACTGTTCCCACGATTCTGATCTTGACTTGCCCATAGCCAAACAAGTCCTCTGCATTTGCCTTAATCGTCTTCCGGGGAAATAGTTGTTTTTTAACTGTAGATTCATTTAATCCTTTAACTGTCCCAGGCGCTGTATGGCGACAGAAACGGTTAAGGGGTAAACCTAACCCCTAGTGGTCGAGTGGTAAATATTTTTTGTCAATAAAATAGTTCAGATTTCCAAGGGTATAACTTGAAAGCTGCAAGAGATAATTACTTACTGTCAATTACAAAGATGGAGAATATGATCCAAAATTTCAGATAGGAATAAATTTACGTGTCTAATTTGCACATTATTGCGGCAGCTATATAAATTACATAACTCAGTCAAAAGTGGACTTTGGACACAATTACACAAAGAATGGTTCATTATTTTTTATGCCGTTTTTTTCTACAGGGGTATGTTTTTATCTAATCTTCAAAGTATATGAACCAGAAAAATAATAAAATGTTAAAAAAAAAACAACATAAATTTGTCTCTTACCTGTTGCGGGGGTGGGGGGTGGGGGGCTCTCTTGCCCACGTGACAGGTCCGTTTTCGTCCATCATGGTCGATGTTTTGTGTTTGCTAGATCATTTACACCCCCTACCACATCTACAAACTGTTATGATTATTCCACATGAATTTTGTTTGTATTACATAGATATTTTTCCTGTTTGATGCATTTTTCCTGTGAGGATGCATGACGATTGTGGGCGCCACCATCTTGATGCTGGTAGCTCAGTTTTTCGCCCATCGTGGTCAATGTTTCGCGTTTTTTCTCGGTCATTTACGCTCTCTACCACATCTACAAACTCTTTTGATTATCCCACGTGAATTTGGTTTGTATTACATGGCTATTTTCCATGAAAAATGCAGTTTCTGTCAAGATTGCCGCTGCCATGACCGATCATGGCGGTATCCACATTGGTGTGTGAGCTCAAAGCGGAAAAAGGAATAATAATAATGAGGATTTCTTCTTCTTTGCTGTATTCCATGTCAGCCATGATTCCTTCGGCACGTGTCTGTCACCTTCTGAACTGTCAGATCAACACAGATCAGTACAAATTCTCAGTATAGCCGGGGTGACGTCAATAAGTTGACAGGTGCAGTTGCTGTGCTGTGCCACTGGGGCCACGCGACCCGTCCATTTAATGTGGACAGTTAAAGGGTTAACACAGATCTCGAGGCGACTGCGTCCAGCAGCAGCGGCATTGTTGGCACCTACCGAGTGGATGGTCGCTGGGTCGAGTCGGATGGGTGAGCGAGGTGACGGCTTACCAGGACCAAGGTGGGGTGCGAGGAGGACCTGCAGTTACCACCGGATTGGTGTGTCATGGTGCTTTGTTGTCCCGCAACGTCTGCCTCGGGGTCATTGTGAGGGGTCGTGGGGTTGGAGAGCCTAGCTGCCAGGGCCGCGGCCTGTGCCGATGATGCCGAGTGTGAGGAGGGTGGATCGTGGCCCGTTAGCTGCAATGCTAACTGAGCGGTCGCTTCCTGTTGGGATGCCATTTCCACCACTCTGGCCAGCAGTTAGTTGTCCGGCACCATCAGCAGCTTCTCCCGCATCTTCAAATTTGTAGTGTACTTCACCAACTGGCCTCATATCATCTTCTCCTCCTCATTGCCGAGTTCACATGCACTAGCTAAACAGCAGAGGTCAGTTACGTACTGCTGGACCGACTCACCCGTTCACTGTTGGCGGTTGAGAAAAGCAAGCAACTGGGCTATTGTGTTCCATTTATCAGCGAAATATTCACTCAATAAAGATAAGATAAGATAAGATAAGATAAGATAAGATAAACCTTTATTAGTCCCACAATGGGGAAATTCCAGGATTGCAACAGCACAGGGACAGCAACACTCAGAGCAACAATCAGAAGGCAAGAAAAAACAAGAGCAACTAGTATACATATGTACATATTAATATAAGTATATATATATAGACACACAGTGCGGAGCATTGTGGTTGGTGGATGTGCAGCAGAAAGTCTAAGCTCTCTCTCCGCGGATGGGGCGGGCCAGCTGGATGTCTTTGGGCATGATGGTGACCCTCTTGGAAAAAAGCCACACAGTCTTCATACGTGTCCGCAGGTTTACGAGTTTGGAAGATATGTTGTCCCTCGTTGCCCAGGCTATGGATTAGCATAGCTCATAGCCTAGCCTTGCTAGCTTTAGGCCAATCAGTGGCGGACACAAACGTCTCAAATGATTCCTACCATCTTGTCCAAGGAATAGGCAGCTCACCAGGCTGGGCAAGGAATGGTTGCAGAAGTATCAGCAGCGTTTTCCATTATCCTTGTCGCCAGTGTTATGTCTGAAAAATAAGTAGACGATGGCTTAGTTTAGCTTTTATTAGCTTCAAAACCAAAACAAGACTGAACTGTGGTGCCGCACTGCGCCACCAACACAACCGAACATGCTGACGTCATTTACGTGAGCGTGCACACACTATTTTACATTGCACACATTCAGGTCATATACTGTACTATCACATTTTTCTGACTGCTAGCTTTTCTTTTTTGTATGAAATGCCAAGGTATGCATTGATAATAATATGATTTAGATATTTGTCCATATGCATCTCAAATGTTTGTGTTGATTGCAAGTCTACAATCGTTTTGCTTAGAAAACCTTGTGACATGGATGCTTTCCTTGCTGCAGGGCAACTGAGACACAATTGCTATGCTTTTCATTCAGCTATTGCAACTTGTTTCCACTTCATTGTTGGGACAATAGGTCAAAGCTGTGCTGCAGATTAACTGCGCAAATAAATACAGAAAAAGAAGAACGACCGGGAACTTGTGTTGGGGAAATCAATAGGGCAAATTAGGATGGAAACAAACCAGAATGGGAAAGTGGAGGCCAGCAGCAAGATGGAAGTAGAAGGAGCTGTCGGTAACCAAGTGAGCAATCAGCTGCATGTTAATCCTGCAGGAACTCATTCCATGGAGGACATAAATGTTCAGGAAAACAGTGTGGGTTTTGGCCTCCAGAGGTGGGTAGAGTAGTCAGAAAAAGCAGCATTACCCTATCATATTAATAACTCTAATATAACAGTAGTCATCAGGAACACCACTTGAGTAAGAGTAAAAAAAAAAGTATGCACGAAAAAGCTGCTTTAGTTCTAATGACTTTACTCTCACCAGATTATGTACTTCAATTTGTGCCTCTTTACTCAGAAATGTGCTGCTGTCTTTATCATAAATTACCCCTTGTTCTTGAAATTTTGAGGTTTTACGTATTTTTTCATGTACATGTATAGTTGTTTTTTTGATAAATTTGCAAGTATTTTTGTGATCTTTTAATAGTCATTCATTTTCAACCACTTAATTTTTTCAGGTCACGATGGGAGCTGGAGCCCATCCCAGCATCTCTGGGCGAGTGCTGGGGTACACCATTGATCGCCAGTCAATTGCAGGGCCAACACAGAGATAGACAAACATTCACACCTAACGACAATTTATCCCCAGCTGATGCCAATTAACCTAATGCACATGTGTCTGGGCTGTGGGAGGAAACCAGAGTACCCAGCAAAAGCCCACACAAACACAGGGATAACAAGAAGACTCAACACTGACAGGTCACCACTGTCTTGGGGTGATATCAAACCAACGCCCTTCTTTCTGGGCTGCCACAGCGCGAACCACTGCACCACCGAGATGCCACTTTCAACAATAAAAAGTATGAATTTTCAACTTATAAACTTTGGTGATAAACTTGTGCTATTTGTCTTAGAAATTTGTATCTTTTTCACATACTGGTGCATTGCCCATAGAAAGCAAGTATCCCTGTCTGAAACAGGTATCCCAATCAGGCTTTACAGGCCCAAATGTAGGCTGTATTTGAAAGTGGAATACAGAGATGTAGCCTATATGTAGGCAATCACATGTTAGACTTTGACTATTATGACAGGGAACAAACTGAGATTTATTTGATTGTGTGAATATTAATTACAGAATAATTGAAAATGAATGGGACATCCATTTTTGTGTCTTGTTGTTGTTTAGTCAAAGCATGCGTATGTGTCCACATGCAATATGCAGTTGATGTGGTCATTCCGCTCCACAATGAAGCAGCAGTCGTGACTGTCGTCTACCACTGACCGGGCAGGCTGAGCGTGCCTTCCCACAAACAATCGTGCAGCGCCCGGTCGGACACTGGTGTTGCCCGGTTAACGGGAGTCTCAGCTGCTTCTTTACCCATGTGCCAGTGATGTCCTTTGTGGCACCATGGGTCCCTGCCAGCCCCCCCCCCCCCCACACACACACCTCGCCAAATTATCCATTAGACCTACACAATCACCGCAACTTTATGGTATATATTTTGACTGAGCTACTCCATACTCGGGGATAATACTTATAAAATCTTTGTTTGCAAAGCACTGTGGTGACTGACAGGTTGCAATGCTGTGTATTATCTAATCAGCGTGGTCGTGACGCCATGTATTGTCCAATCAGCATGGCCGTGATGTGACGTATTATCCAATGAGCACAGAGTCAATCCGAAACCCCACCCACACTTCTTGATGCCAGGACATGAAAACAGAGCAGTCACAGAGCGGTGGCTAAACTTTTATTGATAAAAACTATATATTTTGACAGAGCAACTCCATATTCGGAGATGCACACCCTCGTAACCTCAGGAAAGCACGTTTAAAATCTTAGGCCAGTCTGACAAACGGTTTGAGAGATATGTGGGGAACACACACAAAGACAAAGATTTCTTGCATTTACAGATAGATATTTGTAACCTTTTCCACATAAATTTTAGACTTTTTTCCATATACATTTGCACCTTTTTGTTTGTGAAGTTGCAGATTTACTCTCACCAGTTTTTGATGCTTTTCTTTTACTTGTGTTAGTCTGAAGGAAATCAAATACAAACTGCATATTCCTTCTAATATAAGTCAAACATAAAGAAACAGAAATACATTCACTATTTCCTGAGTCATATAGAAGAAGAATGATTTCTCTTCTTTTCACAGTCTGAATACAAAAAATTCAATCAAAATCTAAGCAGAATTACATAAAATACATGTAAAGAAATAAGCTCATTTTTATCTTTATTGCATATCTTCCCTCTTCCCCTTCATTTCTCTCACTTCTGTGTGTTTCTATCAGACAAACCACACAGTGGGAAAGGCAGCAGAGCAAGAAGGATGTTGTTTCCCCAAAACCCAGAGCAGTGGCATGTATTAAATTGAAGTGAAATTCTGTTTGTGGACCAAAAACAATGAGATGGGGTTTATTAAGTAAAAATGGGGAAACAGTGAGAGTGGAAAAGCTCTCGCAATTACATTAGGACTGGATCTGGGAGAGCTGTTGCAATAATGGCATAGAAGGCTGGGTCAGATTACAACAGAATGGTGCAGGGTTTAGTGGACAGTCCAGGCCCTGAGAGAGCATGGCAGACTGACTGAGAGGCTAAATAACAATTATGAAAGATATTGGGTGTGTAGAAAATGGAGTGAATGGGAAATGAAGGAAGAAAAGGGGAAAGTTTAAAAAAGTTATGGACCTGTAGGATGCACCTTATATTTTGTCATAAACTCTCTGGGTCATCTCTGGCCAATCATCATACTGTTTATGTGTAATTCTTCCTTATTTCCCTGTGTTCTGACTGTCTACTACTCTCTAAACTATTTTTAAGCACTCTGATTCCATGAGAAACAAAGCCTTAAACTCAGTCTACATCATACTTTTGGATGGGTGACCTTGTCTCTTTATGATCATAATGACTGTCTTACTACTGAAAAAAAAAAACACTTTAAAAGCTCACCCCAATGCTGCAAATTACATATAATTGCAACTCAGTTATTGCTATTGCTGTAATTTATAGTCAGTAATCATGTAAACATACTGCTTTTTACAGACCCTTTGGCAGCAGCCACACTTTTTTGTAAAGCCTATGTCTTGTTAAACAAGTCTTACTCATATACTCATTTGTATGGCCATGCATCTGACAATTCCAAGCAAACCTCATCAGCAAAGAGCGAACAGGTAAATTCCCTTTCACTGAATGTGTCTCTCTCTGTTTCTGTGACCCCCAGGCCACACAGCTACTTTAAAACCCTCCTGTTGTCCTCGGGTCAAAATGACCCGCTACTGTGTTAAAAACCAAAAAAAAATCCCCCTAAACAATATTTTTTCAACTTAAAATTTTATGACCTTTCCTAGATTGATCCCAACATTAGGATAAGTGAACTGTTGCCTTTATTCACATTTCCATGTAAGCTGTACAAAAAAAGTTACAAAGGTCGTCTTCGGGTCAAAATTACCTGGGTGTTCATCTGAACAATAAACTGGATTGGTCACACAATACTGATGCACTCTACAAGAAGGGACAGCGCAGGCTGTTCCTACTGAGGAGACTCAGGTCTTTTGGTGTACAAGGGGTGCTGCTGAAGACATTCTATGACACGGTGGTGGCATCAGCCATCACTTTTGGAGTGGTCTGCTGGGGCAGTGGCATTACGGCAGCCAATAGGAAGAGACTGAACAAACTGATCAAGAAAGCTAGCTCTGTCCTGGGGCAGCGCCTTGACCCAGTGGAGGAGATAGGAGAGAGAAGGACGGTGGCTAAACTGTCATCTCTGCTGGAGGTCGAGTTCCACCCTATGCAGGACATACTGAATGCACTGAGGAGCTCATTTAGCAACAGACTACATCATCCTAGGTGCACAACCGAGAGGTTTCGCAGGTCCTTCCTACCAACGGCTGTCAGACTGTACAACCTAAGCAGGGCTGCTTGCAGAGATAGCAAAAAGACGTGACAACCTATTAGTTTTTGAATGCAAAAGACGCAACAGACTTATACAATGGTCCCCTCCGGCATACAACTAGGAAAATACCGGTCGCTATGGAGGGTGAGAATATGTATGGGTACTAGGGATGGGCATTCGGTGAAATTTTCTTCACCGATCGTCGGGAGAATTAATGATTAATAATCGGTTAATCATTAACATTTTTAGGTACGTAACAAGGAAGGTAGACTACATTAGAACATCAGGAATCAGCACGGAGAGCCCTCGGGAATCTCGCAAGCTGATTGGCTGAGACGTTTCACCCCGCAAGCTGATTGGCCGACTGTCCCTGCCGAGCGGCCACCCAACAAACGAAGACCGCATTCATTGCTCTATCGCTCGTGTTACTTAGTCTAGCCGCGCAGAACTTTTTGCTGTTCTCTTGTGCCATTTTGTGCGAAATAGTCTTCCCGTCGAGCCACTACGCCGCCTCCTGCAGCTTCCCTCGACGTGTGTACACCGAATCTTCATGACCTTCTCAATAAAGTTTCTGAAAAAAAAAAAAAGAATCTTCACGACCGCCATTACTCAGCGCGCAACCACTGTTGGCGGTTTCTTCGCGTAATAAGGGTGTTCCATGGACCCTGTCGATGAGGTATATTTGTATGCTGCATTGCAGTGATTGCAGTACACCTGGTCATTTTTTAAATTGAAATGGTCCCACGCAACACTTCGCCGTAACCGCTTCATGATTTGGCGATTGCCCTACGGAAGCCCGCATGTATCAACTGAGGCACGCCAGGGTACGGCGATGGTGTAATGTTGCCCCCTGGTGCCCAAATTTTGCCATTGCATTGTTTGAGGACGGCCGTGCACTAGGCCTAATAACCTCGGATTGTTTAAAAAAAAAAAAACGGTTTGTCGACGAAAATGAACTTCCTCGGTGAAATTCTTAATGATCAATTATCGGTTAATCGGTAAATTATGCCCATCCCTAATGGGTGCATAATCATACCATGTAGGATAACTAAGTAGACGGTTGTGCTGTTTCATCTCATGTAGCAACAATGGTCTGCACTGTGTGTGTTCATATATTTACATATTTGTTCCATCTAGCTACAATGCTCCGCACTGTGTGTGTTTATATATTTACATATTTATTCCATCTAGCTACAATGCTCCGCACTGTGTGTTTATATACTCATATATTTATTCCATCCAGCTACAATGCTCCACACTGTGTCTATATATATATATATATATATATATATATATATATATATATATATATATATATATATATATATATATATATACATATACATATATATATATATATATATATATATATATATATATATATATATATATATATATATATATATATATATATTAATATGTACATATGTATACTAGCTGCTCTTGTTTTTTCTTGCCTTCTGATTGTTGCTCTGAGTGTTGCTGAGGAGAAGCTGGAAACGTGCATGGAAATATCTGACTGGGGCATGCTTAAAGGAGCCATGCATGATCTGGATGAGTACACGGACACTGTGAACTCATATATCCACTTTTGTGAAGAGAACATTCTTCCATCACGCACCAGGGTGAGTTACTCTAATGACAAACCCTGGTTCACAGCTAAGCTCAGACAGATCAGGAAGGAGAAGGAAGCAGCGCTGAAAAGTGGAGACAGGGACTGCTACAGGGAGGTTAAATACCGGTTTAACAGAGAGCTGAAGAGGGCTAAATCTCTATACTCAGAGAGACTCCAGCAGCAGTTCACTGCTAATGATTCGGCTTCCGTGTGGAGAGGACTGAGGCAAATCACCAACTATCGACCTAAGGCTCCTAAAGGTCAGGATGACAAAGCCCTTTGTCAAAGACTGTCCCAACACTATGCCCGTTTTGACACCTCGTCATCTGTGTCCAACTCCCCCCCTCCCTCCAGCTCCACAGCCTCCACATTCGCTACTTCATTTAAGGCACCCCCCCTCCTCCCCCCTCCCCTTATCATCAGTGAGCAGGATGTGCTCAAACAGTTCTCCAGACTGAACCCGCGCAAGGCCCCTGGCCCAGACGGCGTGTCTCCCTCCACCCTGAGACTCTGTGCGAAACAGCTGGCTCCTGTATTCACAGACATTTTTAACACCTCCCTTAAGTTATGCCACGTGCCGTCCTGCCTCAAATCCTCCACCATCATCCCTGTCCCCAAGAAGCCACGGATCACTGGACTTAATGACTACAGACCTGTAGCACTCACCTCTGTAGTCATGAAGTCCTTTGAGCGCCTGGTCCTGTCCCACCTCAAGTCCATCACCACCCCTCTCCTGGACCCGCTGCAGTTTGCCTACCGAGCCAACAGGTCTGTAGACGATGCAGTCAACCTGGCCCTCCACTCCATCCTGCAGCACCTGGACTCCCCGGGAACCTACGCCAGGATCCTGTTTGTGGACTTCAGCTCCGCATTCAACACCATCCGCCCCGCTCTGCTCCGGGACAAGCTGTCCCTGCTCAACGTGCCTGACTCCCTCTGCAGGTGGATCATCGACTTCCTGACGGACCGGAGGCAGCATGTGCGGCTGGGAAAGACTGTCTCAGACTATACTAGCATCAGCACCGGATCACCCCAGGGCTGTGTACTTTCCCCCCTACTCTTCTCCCTTTACACCAACTCCTGCACCTCCAGCCACCAGTCTGTCAAGTTGATCAAGTTTGCGGACGACACCACCCTCATCGGGCTCATCTCCAACGGCGACGAGTCCGCCTACAGGAGAGAGGTGGCCCAGCTGGCGTCCTGGTGCAGCAATAACAACCTGCAGCTGAACGCTCTGAAGACAGTGGAGATGATTGTAGACTTCAGGAAAGTCACTACTCCTCTGCCCCCCCTCACCCTCTCAGGCTCTCCCATCACCACTGCTGATTCCTTCCGCTTCCTAGGCACTACCATCACCAGGGACCTCAAATGGGAGCTGACCATCAGCTCACTCATCAAAAAAGCCCAGCAGAGGATGTTCTTCCTGCGGCAGCTGAGGAAGCTCAAGCTACCCACCAAGATGTTAGTGCAGTTCTACACAGCCATCATCGAGTCCATCCTCACCACCTCCATAACCGTGTGGTACGCAGGAGCCACTGCCAGGGACAGACTAAGGCTGCAGCGCGTCGTGCGCACTGCTGAGAAGGTGATCGGCTGCAAGCTCCCATCTCTCCAGGATCTGTACATCTCCAGGACCCGGAGGCGTGCTGGCCGGATCATAGCCGATCCCTCACACCCTGGTCACGTACTGTTTGCCCCCCTCCCCTCTGGTAGAAGACTTCGGTCCATCCAGACTAAAACCTCCCGTCACATGAACAGCTTCTTCCCCTCTGCCATTAGACTGCTGAACACTAAGTGACTTATTGACTCTCGTGCACCATGTACAGCAGCTCAACCAGACTCATGTCAATCATCACTGTTTTCTTCCTGCATTACCGACTGCACTATATAGTTCTCCACAGTATCTGCTGCTGGCTAATATATATTTTAACTGTTGACCAGTATCACTTAATCTTATCCTACACTTTATTACATGTATAGTTTATTTCTCTTATCTTATCATGTTTAATGTTGCAGCATTGTACCGAGACAAATTCCTAGTTTGTGTACTACATGAACAATGGCAATAAACCTGATTCTGATTCTGATTCTGATTCTGCTATCCCTGTGCTGTTGCAATCCTGGAATTTCCCTATTGTGGGATTAATAAAGGCTTATCTTATCTTAAAATGACCCGATCGTCAAACTGAGTTGAAATCACGGTCACTGAGTTATTTACACACCACAGAATGTGAGAATGTTTTAGTTCTGTCTGAGATCAATCAGTAGCAGACGTAAACAACACAATAGCAGACGTAAACAAGACAAGACAGGTGGCCTTCTCGTGGACTGCAGTGCCTTTGATCGGTCTCAGATCAATCAGTAGCAGACGTAAACAAGACAAGACAGGTGGATTTCCAGAGGTTATAAAGGTGCTGCAGATGACAGTACCCCAAATTCTCTCTGTGCTGAAGCCATGAGTGCGCGTTATACCGCCGAACAGGCCATAGAGCTGATTTTTTCAGATGTCCAGCAAGACAACTCTGATTCAGAAGAGGAAGTGGAGGATGTATCAGAAAAAGAAGATGGGGAGGAATACAACCCAGAGCATGATGAATCATCTTCAGAAGAAGAAGAAAACCCTGAAGCTGAAAGAGAGACTTTCCTTTCAAAAAACGGCAAAATAACATGGTCCTCGGCAGCATATGACCAACATGGCAGGGAGGCAGAAAATGTCATAAAGATGACCCCAGGACCCGCAAGGTATGCCGTTTCTCATGCCCATGAACATTGTCTCTACATTCTACCTGTTCATCACACCAGCAATACAAAAAATAATCCTGGAGATGGCAAATCTGGAGGGTTTTCGCAAATATGGAGACAGCTGGAAAAAGATGGATGAGACTGACCTGCAGGCCTACTTAGGGCTGCTAATCTTAGCAGGTGTATACAGGTGCTGAGGTAAGGGTGCAGCTAGTCTATAGGATGCAGAGAGTGGAAGGCCAATTTTCCAAGCCACAATGCCACTCAGAGTCTTTCACACCTACTCAAGACTGCTACGATTTGATAACCGTGAGTCAAGACCAGCAAGACGTGTGACAGACAAACTTGCAGTTTCTTGCTTCGTTTCTTCAGCTTGAGCAACAATAACATCATAAAGACACATTAGTCTAGGCATCGCAAGTGATGGTCTATATGACATCATGACATCATAAAGACACATTTATCTATGAGCCATATGACATCATAAAGACTCGTTAGTCTAGGCATCGTGAGTGATGGTCTATATGACATCATAAAGACACATACAGTATGTCTATGTGAAGTCATATAGACATATCTTTATGACTGCATCGCAAGTCCTATGATGCCTGAGTTCATAGGACGTCCTATGATGATCAGGCAGAGATCATAGGCCATCCTATGATGTCCTATAAACGTGGCAGACACGCACACACACAGACACAAAGAAATTTCTTGCTTTAAAATTCAATTAAGCTGCTTATATTGGGGGTTTAGTGAAGACGAGTCATTTTGACCCGGAGGACACGGGGTGTATACAGAATATGAGGACAACAGGAGGGTTAAGGCTAAAGTGGGGATTCAGTCCTCTAGTAGCTGTGATATGCTGAGCAAAAAGCTAGAGAGCAGACCATACCATTTTTATCTGGTCTTTGGTATGACCTAGCGTGGGCATGAACCGACAACCTCCCAACTGTGGAGGGGATGCTCTATCTCTCGGCCACCACTCTGGTGATTTCATTGAAATAAGGCAACTTTAAAATAGCCGGAAGGTGCATTGCCACAGTTTTGCTAGAGGCTTTCCTCCACACCGCTGCATTGAGCGAACCTCTATTGGACCCACATTAAATCATCTTAACTCCCACAGCATACTTTATGAGATGTTTTATGATGAAGAAAAACATTAAAGACCCCAATAAAGTTCATTTTATTAACTTCAAACACATTAACCGGCTAAGTGAAACAGTCCAGATCCACCTGTTACCAAGGAAACATTTAATTTCCATACTTTGTATATTAAAAATATATTTGAGTCCAAATATATTTGAGTTGTTAGCCATGAATGAACAACTTCACAACCAGTTACAGTGTCAAGTTAGCTAGACTTCAGACCAATGAGGTTAGGTGAACCATGGATTGCCTGTTGTGAGAACACCTACAGTATAACCCAACATTTCCATCAGTTGAAAATCATTGCCTGATGTTGAACCAGGATCGCAGTAAGAGATCAAACAATGAGACAAATCACAAGATTTAGGAGGAGTATGGCAGCTTGGTTAGACAGAGGGAAAAATCTGAGCAACTATCCTATTATTTTTAATTTTTTTTTTTTTTTTTTTTTACAAGTGAATGATGATAGTGATAGTGAGTGATGATAAAATTTGTGCTCACTTTGAATTTTTTTTTAATGTTCCCAAAAAGATACTGGAAAGTCATCAGGGAGTACTGATTTTCAACGGGGCTTAATTTTTTCATGCAACCTTTATTTTTCTTTCATTGTTATGATACTGCAATTGTGATTGGTCACTTTGATAGCTATTTCTTATTTAAGTTGGCTTCTCTTTATTAAAAAATGCCTAGTGAAAGTCTAGAGACAAAATATCACTGAAATTTTTCTTGCCAGCTTAAACAGGTGGTAGGAACTTTTTCTGTCACCTTTTAATTTTCTCCCACACCATCCCACTTTAATCAGATATCTTGCCATATGCAGATCAGTATCAGGATTTGTGTTGACAAAACAGGAAGAGGAGACCTGCTGTGAGATGAGCAGGGCAGCTGTTGGCAGAAATGGACGAAGCGGGAGCTAATACGGTGTTTTTGAACATTGTTTCTTTCACTTCTAGCCCCATGATGGGTGGAACAAGGTGGGATCAGAGGATGTTTTGTTTCACTGCTCCAAGTAATGATGTCATGCTGTACTGGTACAGCCAAATACATATTTGAGCACCACAGGTGAGAACATTATTAAGGTGCTTTGTGCATGTGATTACATAAGTAACTTTCACCAGTGGTGCTGGGTAGTTCAGCAACCTTGTTGGAGAGTTTTTCAGCATAGCGCAGTAAAATGGGAAAATGTAACCCACAGAACAAGGTCCCAGAAAATACCATGCCAGGGTTAAAGGTCTGATGACACGATTTTGGCATTTTTTAGCATGTTGTGTAAACCCAAAAGTCATTGTCGATGATCAATATAATATTTATAACCGCGCCTGCATAACATAGTTATCATCAAAAAACCACAGCCGCTGACTGGACTGTGGTGCCGCCCACCGAATGAAGGAGGAGGCTGAAATGACGTCAGCAACAGAACGGACGCTGGTGTTGTTGACTGGAATGCCAGCAGCTTTGTAGCTCACAGCTTCTCTGGTTTCTTGTTTTCGTTTTATGGCTATGCCTTTGCATTGTGTCGCAGGCTTAGATAAACAGTAGGCCCTTGAAAGACCACATCACACGCTTCAGCTCCAACTGTCATAAGCCTCCTCGTGCACTTCTCATGCGCTTTTACGCAGAAGGAGAGTCAGGAGCTGAGCTGGCTTGGTTTCCCCCAGCTTGGTCCTGACCTCTCTGTGGGTTTAGGTGCCGCTGTTTATGTATGTATAGTATGTATTTCAGTGTGCTTTCCTCTCCTTAGCCACTGTCTGGACTGCAGCTGTTAGACGGCCGCTTTGACCTACTTTCTGTGAGCGTATGCTGACAGCTCGCCGGTCCAGCCACGCCCCCTCTCTCATTATCACCAGGTGATTCCCACTATCGCTGATCATCTTTCCCAGTCCTCACCCAGGGCTTCTCATCACACCATCACCAGCAGTTTGTGTACTTAAGCGGCCGTTTGTCAGTCACGCACTGCTGGTCCATAGTATTGTCATCCGTGCTGTTAGTCTGCCAGTATTTTCAGCACTGTCACGACATGTTAGCCACTCCATGTTCGCCGTAGTTCTCGTGCGTCCTTGAAGTGATGTCGACTCTGGGGCGCACCTGTGGCTAACACGTCTCCTCTCATTCATTTGCTGGGCGATGCCGGCCCCCGAACACCATCAGTAAGTGTGTTTGTGTTTTTTGTATGTCTTCACCTTTTTGGGAATTGTCTGTCTTTCTGTATTAAATGTGCTGTGGTAAACCCTGAGCGTAAATCCTCATTATTTCATCCTCCCTCTCCGTGCCCTGCGTAAGAGCGCATGGAGGGTCATGACAAGGAGCGCACGAGGAGGGAAAGGATGAATGGATTTACGCACAGGATTCACCACAGCACATATATTGAACGTAAGACTGATGACAACAGTTCCCAAAAAGGTGAAGACTGACAAAAATAAACAGAAACACTTACAGTTGGCATTCGGGGTTGACATCGCCCAGCGAATGCATGGAGAGGAGACGTGTTAACTATGGTTGAGCCTCAGGGCCGACAACACTTCAAGGGGCGCAACAGAACCACGGCTGTGTGGAGTGGTTAACACGTCATGATAGTGTTGGCAATATTGGCTGGCTGACAACACGGCAGATGATGCACACAAAACATGAAGAAAGAGAGGGAGGGGGCGTGGACAGACCGGCAAATCTTGGACAGCGCCCAATTTTTCAACACATAATACAATATGACGAAATCGGTTTGTCTGTGCAGTTCTAAGTGAAACAGGCTTTTTTTTTTAACTCGAATATCCAGCATTTTCATGAGCGCCACATCACCCATTGCGTCAGTGGCTGGAAAACCCCCCGGCCATGTTGTAACGTCATCAACGGAACACAGCGCTTGGCTGCCGTTTGTACACACAGGATGGAAGCAGTTGAAAACATCAACCATGTTTCCAGCACATGCAGTCTGGAATTGGTTTGTGTTGTCCAATCTTCAGACGATTATAGTTCCGAAGAATGGGATGACAATGAAGAATCTGGGGGCATCAAACCATATAGGTTTGAGCTGTGCCAAGCGGGCATTGTGCCTAGCGAGTCAGACTCAGTGACAGTCAGCTGTTCATGTTTTGTGTGCATCATCTGCTGTGTTGTCAGCCAGCCAATATTGCCAACACTATCACGACGTGTTAGCCACTCCACACAGCCGTGGTTCTGTTGCGCCCCTTGTAGTGATGTCAGCTCTGGGGCACAACCGTGGTTAACATGTTTCCTCCATGTTCGCTGAGTGATGTTGGCCCCGAACGCCTACTGTTTGTGTTTCTGTGTATTTTTGTAAGTCTTCACCTTTTTGGGAATTGTCTGTCATTCTATATTAAATGTGCTGTGGTGAATACTACGCTTAAATCCTTGTGTAAATCCTCATTATTTATGCATAAATCATCCTTCTCTGTGCGCCCTTACGCAGGGCAGGGAGAGGGCGCATGAAATAACGAGGATTTAAGCACAGGATTCATTACAGCATATTTAATATAGAACGACAGTTTCCAAAAAGGTGAAGACTTACAAATTATATACAGAAACACAAACAGTAGGCTTTCGGGGCCGACATCGCTCAACGAACATGGAAAAGAGACGTATTAACCACGGTCGTGCACCAGAGCAGACATTGCTTCAAGGACGCACAAGAACCAAGGCTGTGTGGAGTGGCTAACATGTCGTGAGAGTGCTAAAAGTACTGGCAGACTAAGAGCACCGATGACAATACTATTGACCAGCAGTGCGTGTACATTTTGGCGGCCGTTTGTCATTAACGCACTGCTGGTGATGATGTGATGACAAGCACCTGGGCGAGGACCGGGAAACATGATCAGCGGGATGATGATCATGATCACCTGTTGATAATGATTGAAGGGACGTGCCCGGACCAGCGTGCGATCAGAGAAAGTAGGTCAAAGCTGCGCGTAAATCCATTAATCCTTCCCCTCCTCACGCTCCTCCTGCATAAAAGTACAGAGGAGAGCAGGCTCGAGCTGAAGCGTGTGATGTGGTCTTTCACACATCAAATGCTTTATCAAAGCCTGCGACACAACGCGAAGGCATAGCTGGAAAATTAAAACAAGAAACCAGAGAAACTGTGAGCCACAAAGCTCCTGTCATTCCAGTCAACAAGACCGGAGTCCGTTCTGTCGATTACGTCATGGGGGTGCCGCCCTTAATTCGGTGGGTGGCTCCACAGTCCAGTCAGTGGCTGCTGTTTTTTGATGATAACTAGTTTATGCAGGCGCTGTTGTAAATATTATATTGATCATTGACAATGACTTTTAGGTTTACACAACATGCTAAAAAAGGTCAAAAACGTGTCATCAGACCTTTAACTCATCAATACCTTGGACATATTCAATTTTCAGACATCTAATGAAGGGTTCCATGTATTTAGAGGAGGGATCCATTTCTGTTGTCGTCACTATAGCTTTTACAATTTTGATCAGATTGACTTAAAATGTATACATCTAATGAGGGGGGTCCATTTTGGGGGGAAGGTGTGCTTGTACTTTTTCACTCAGTTTTATGTTGTTGCCACAATACAGTCATGTGAAAAAAATAGGACACCCTGTATAAACCTGTTTGGTTTTATTTTTAAAGATATTTGGATATATGGATATTTAATATCAATGCTAAAAATACTGGGCAATTCATGTAATACAACTAAACAATTAAAAATGAATTAAATACTTTTTTCAAATTTTCTGTAAAATGCAATTCTAAACAAATAGCAAGGAATAAATTAGAACACACACCCATCTTTTTTAGGACACCCCCACATTCATTCCCACTTAAAATTGCTAAAATAAATGTTAAAAATGCAAATAAAAACAAAAACAAAGTTAGAAATAGATATGGGAACATTTCTTAATAAAGAACTGAATATTTAATGGGGTGTCGTAATTTTTTTCACATGACTGTAACTGCTACATTTTTGATTGGATTGACTTATACAGACGCTTTGACTCAAATGAGGGCTTTCATTTTATCCACTTTATTTAACCTCAAAAGACCAATTCACAAAAAATTCTTAAAAGCTTGCTCACAGACTTGGTCTTTATATTTAAGCTTCAAATGGAGTTCATCTTCCTCCACCCATTAAGTCCAGCCCCAGTTCCTCACATACAAACAGACACCATCTTATCAAGTGACCACCGACTGATATGAGCAATTGTCCATTTTTTGGTTTCTTCTGTGAAGTCTTCTCTAATTTTGAAAGAACTTCAGTTGAATTTTACTTTCAATGTTTTTTTACCTCCACCAATAAGATAATGTTTTCATGTTAGTTTGTTTGTTTGTCTGATTGCTAGCATCATCATCATCATATCATCTCACACCAGAAAGATACCCATGTCTTTGCTCTGTCGTTAACCTGGCAGAGGTCTGCAGATGTTAAGTGTACCGGACTCATGGGGCAGGTAGGTCGATAGATAAATACAGTAGATAGATGTACTTTATTGATCCCAAACTGGGAAATTACAGCAGTAAGGAGATGGTTCATATTCTGTTCTTGGTGTCCACATTAACACATTAATGGACTACATCAGCTTCTGTGTGGACAACACCGTACCCACCAAGACCATACGGTGTTGCTCAAACAACAAACCCATCAACCCATCAACCCAACAAATCTATCAAGTTGCTACATATTTCTTGTGAATTTATACTATTTTCTCCTAAATATGTAAATTTTTTTCTGGTAACTTTGGTAAAGGTAAATTTGTTATTTACCTTTTACGAGAGGAGGGGGGCAAATACCTGAATCCTAAATTTGAAAGCTTAACCACCGCCTGGGAGCAGCTCTGCTATCCACATGGTGAGGACATCGATGGCCTCACTCACACCATCACGGACTACATCAATTTCTGTGTAGACAACACCGTACCCACCAAGACCATACGGTGTTGCTTGAACGACAAACCCTGGATCAACCCTGAGATAAAAACACTTCTGAGGGAGAAGAAGAGGATCTTCAGGTCGGGGAACAGGGAGATGCTGAAGTCCGTACAGAGGGAGCTGAGGAGGAAGATCAGAGAAGGCAAGGATAGCTTCAGGAAGAAGATGGAGGATAAGCTGCAACAGAGCGACATTGGTGGGGTCTGGAGAAACCTTTAAACCATCTCTGGGCTCCAGAATTCCTCCCCCCAGGCCACGGCGGGCAGGGAGTGGGCGAACAATCTGAATCTGTTTTTCAATAGGTTTGACCAACTGCCCTCCCCCCCGACTGCATAACAACCACTGCTGTCTCTGAAGACACCAAGTTCTGCTGCCCACTCCCCACTCCACCATTACCCCCCCACTCCCAACACACAGCCCCCCAACCTGACCCTCACTAAGACCCAGGTGAGGACGGAGCTGAGGAAGATCAAGGCGAGGAAGGCGTCGGGACCAGACGGCATCAGTGCAAGGCTCCTCAAGTCCTGTGCAGACCAGCTGTGTGGGATTGTGGAGTACATCTTCAACCTGAGCCTGAAGCTAGGGAGGGTACCGCAGTTGTGGAAAACATCTTGTGTGGTACCTGTACCAAAGACTTCCCACCCCAAAGATCTGAACAGCTACAGACCAGTGGCCCTGACGTCCCACATGATGAAGACCCTGGAGAGGGCTCACCTCCACCCCCTGGTGGGACCAGCGATGGATCAACTCCAGTTCGCCTACCAGCATGGCATTGGGGTGGAGGATGCGGTCATCTTCCTCCTTCACCGTTCTCTGTTCCACCTGGAGAAGCCCGAGAATGCGGTGAGGATCATGTTCTTTGACTTCTCCAGTGCTTTCAACACCATCCAACCGATGATCCTGAAGGACAAGCTGCTGTGCGCAGGGGTGGACCAGCACCTGTCATCATGGATCCTGGACTACCTCACAAACCGGCCACAGTTTGTGAGAACCCAGGACTGTGTGTCCGACACGATCATCGGTAGCATGGGGGCCCCCCAGGGAACGGTTTTGGCTCCCTTCCTGTTCACCCTTTATACTGCGGACTCCTCACACAACACAACACACTGCCATCTACAGAAGTTCTCTGATGACTCTGCGATTGTTGGCCTCATCTCCAATGGAGATGAAGCTGAGTACAGAGGACTTATCCAGGACTTTGTGGACTGGTGCCATCGGAACTGCCTCCAGATCAACGCGAGGAAGACTAAGGAGCTGGTGGTGGACTGCCGCAGGCAAGGACAACCCCTCACAGCACCAGTAAATATACAGGGAACAGACATCGAGATGGTGACATCCTACAAGTACCTGGGTGTTCATCTGAACAATAAACTAGACTGGTCACACAATACTGACGCACTCTACAAGAAGGCACAGCGCAGGCTGTTCCTATTGAGGAGACTCAGGTCTTTTGGTGTACAAGGGGCGCTGCTGAAGACATTCTACGACACGGTGGTGGCATCAGCCATCACTTTTGGAGTAGTCTGTTGGGGCAGTGACATTACAGCAGCCGATAGGAAGAGACTGAACAAACTGATCAAGAAAGCTAGCACTGTCCTGGGGCAGCGCCTTGACCCAGTGGAGGAGATGGGAGAGAGAAGGATGGTGGCTAAACTGTCATCTCTACTGGAGTCCGAGTTCCACCCTATGCAGGACACACTGAATGTACTAAGGAGCTCATTTAGCAGCAGACTACATCATCCTAGGTGCACAACCGAGACGTTTCACAGGTCCTTCCTACCTACGGCTGTCAGACTGTACAACCTAAGCAGGGCTGCTCGCAGAGATAGAAAAAAGATGTGACAACCTAATAGTATTGAATGCAAAAGACCAATAGACTTATACAATGGTCCCCTCCGGCATACAACTAGGAAAAGACCGGTAGCTACGGAGGGTGACAATATGTATGGGTACATAATCATACCATGTAGGATAACTAAGTAGACGGTTGTGCTGTTTCATTCCATCTAGCTACAATGCTCCGCACTGTGTGTGTTTATATATTTATATATTTATTCCATCTAGCTACAATGCTCCGCACTGTGTGTGTTTATATATTTACATATTTATTCCATCTAGTTACAATGCTCCGCACTGTGTGTGTCTATATATTTACATATTTATTCCATCTAGCTACAATGCTCTGCACTGTGTGTTTATATATTTACATATTTATTCCATCTAGCTGCAATGCTCCGCACTGTGTGTATTTATATATTCATATATTTATTCCATCTAGCTTCAAGGCTCCACACTGTATGTGTGTTTATATATTCACATATTTATTCCGTCTAGCTACAATGCTCCGCACTGTGTGTCTATATATTTATGTTTATATGTACATATGTATACTCGCTGCTCTTGTTTTTTTCTTGCCTTCTGATTGTTGGTCTGAGTGTTGCTATCCCTGTGCTGTTGCAATTCTGGAATTTCCCCATTGTGGGACTAATAAAGGCTTATCTTATCTTATCTTAACAGGCCGTATTTTCATCGAGTCACCATCTCACCATGTTGGTTTAATTCATCCAACACTGGTTCTTGCACAATTCAATGCACACCATTCTCTGCAGTGTAGTGCCTTTTGGTAGTTTTTCCTGAGATCTGGGGATGGTTGGGTGTTGTAGAATTGCTTGCTCCACTTTGTTCCACTGGTTTATTATGAATCTCCAAGGTGTTATGTTTATAGGTAAGCTTGATTGTTAGGGAAAAAAATACTGATGGATTTTGATGACATCTTCACCAGAGGTGGCCCTTGGACTAAGGCTGGACCTATAAGATTTTGAAGGTGATTCAGGTCAGTATGTAGATTCTGGATCACCTTTTCACTTTCTTTGACATTGCGAGATACGGCCTTGGTGGAGGTATCCTTGAGGTCCCGCTAGTTTGTAGTGCCTAATCACAACAAAAAGTCTCCAGATGCCAGATCCATCAAGGGCATAAATTACGTCGGCGGCGGCCTCCGTTGGTCTATGATGACCATGGAAGAGAATCCTAAACGTCTACTCTGCTGGAAAAGCACCGCCTGTGGCTGAACAGGTCGATGCGCGAATGACAGTCCCTGTCACACAGGTCGCACTTGTGGGTGGTCTCCGTGCTGCTGGGTCTGTTGCAGTTCTTCCTGCCGGTCCTTTTTTCATCTGCTGCAGCAGTCAGTCTCTCTTCACCCGCCTTGAGCTGTCTGGTCAGGGTGCCTCTCCATTTGGAACGGTCTGTTGCAAGGTCCTCCCAGCACTCTGTATTGATCTCCAGGGCCTTCATGTCTCTCTTGCAGACGTCTCTAAAGCGCAGCTGTGGGCGGCCAACGTCTCTCCTGCCATTTGCCAGCTCTCCGTAGAGGATGTCTTTGGGGATTCTGCCATCCTCCATACGGTGAACGTGGCCTAGCCAGCGGAGCCTGCGCTGCCTGAGTAGAGTGAACATGGAGGGAAGGCCGGCGCGGGACAGAACTTCTGTGTTGGGCACTTTCTCCTGCCAGGATATGTCCAGGATGTGGCGAATGCAGCGCAAGTGGAAGGAGTTCAGTCTCTTTTCCTGCCGGGCGTATGTTGTCCACGTCTGGGCAGCACGGTGGTGCAGTGGTTAGCACTGTTGCCTTACAGCTAGAAGGTTCATGGTTCGAATCCCCAGGCTGGCAGGGGTTGGAACCTTTCTGTGTGGAGTTTGCATGTTCTCCCTGTGCTGCGTGGGTTTACTCCGGGGGCTCCGGTTTCCTCCCACAATCCAAAGACATGCATGTTAGGTTAATTGGCTGTTCTAAAATTGTCCCTAGATATCTGTTTCCTATAGGCCCTTAGAATAGAGGGTTTGTACTAGTGAAAGCGCTTTGAGTGGTCATTTGTGACTAGAAAAGCGCTATATAAGTGCAGGTTAGTTAGTTAGTTAGTTAGTCTCACTCCCATAGAGCAGTGTGCTGATGATGCAGGCATTGTACACTGCCATCTTCGTCTTGACAGAGAGTTTGGGATTCTCCCACACTCGTGTGGTGAGGCGAGCGAGTGTGAAGGCTGATTTTCCAATCCTCTTGTTGATCTCTGTATCAAGGGAGAGGCTGTTGCTGATCGTGGACCCCAGGTACGTGAACTGATTCATGACCTCCAGCTCATAGTCGTCGATGGTGATGGTTGGTGGTGCTTCCGTGCCTTGTGCCAAGATTTTAGTCTTCTTCAGGCTGATGGTAAGCCCAAAGTCCTTGCATGCCTGGGAGAAGCGATCCATCAGGGTCTGAAGCTCCTGCTGTGTGTGGGTTGCGACTGCAGCGTCGTCTGCGAACAGCATGTCTCTGATTAGAGCCTCGCATACTTTGGTTCTGGCTTTCAGGCGGGCGAGGTTGAAAAGCCTGCCGTCAGATCTTGTGTGCAGGTAGATTCCCTCTGTTGCTGTGCTGAAGGCATGCTTCAGGAGCATAGCAAAGAAAATCCCAAAGAGGGTTGGCGCAAGTACACAGCCCTGTTTCACTCCACTGCGTATGGTGA
This sequence comes from Pholidichthys leucotaenia, assembly GCA_020510985.1. Classification (NCBI taxonomy): domain Eukaryota; kingdom Metazoa; phylum Chordata; class Actinopteri; order Cichliformes; family Pholidichthyidae; genus Pholidichthys; species Pholidichthys leucotaenia. Next base: position 361,795,484 of record CM035836.1, on the reverse strand, counting down.
ATGGCTCTGAGACGTTGCCAATGTGCTGCACTATCCCCTGCATGTTAGTGTGAAACGATTCGATGAGGCTTTGCAACTTTGGTGGGCATCCTATCTTTGGCAGGATCTTGAAAAGGCCCTCTCTGCTGACCAGATCGAACGCTTTGGTGAGGTCGATGAAGGCGACGTACAGGGGCATGTTCTGTTCTCTGCATTTCTCCTGGAGTTGGCGGATGGAGAATATCATGTCTACCGTCGATCGCTCAATGCGGAAGCCACACTGAGACTCGGGGTAGACACGTTCGGCAAGCTTCTGTAGACGAACGAGAACAACTCGTGCGTAGACTTTGCCAACAACGCTGAGGAGGGGAGATGCCTCTGTAATTGTTGCAGTCGCTTCTCTCCCCTTTGTTTTTGTAGAGGGTGATGATCTTGGCATCCCTCATGTACTGTGGTACGGCACCTTCCTTCCAACACTGGCAGAGGACGTCATGCAATGGCAGCAGTAGGGCGGTCTTGCAGTGCTTGATCAGGTCAGGGGGTATGCCATCGTTGCCGGGTGCCTTGCCAGCGGCCAAGCTATCAATGGCCTTGCTGAGTTCGTCGATGGTTGGCTCGGCGTCAAGTTCGTCCATGGATGGCAGGCAGTCGATGGCATCAAGGGCTGACGGTGTCACGGTGTTCTGTCTGGAGTAGAGGTCGGAGTAGTGTTCCACCCATCTCTCCATCTGCTTGTTCTTTTCTGTGATCATCTCCCCAGTGGAGGATTTGAGGGGGGCCGTCTTGCTCTGAGCCGGACTAAGTGCTTTCTTGATGCCATCGTACATACCACGGATGTTCCCTGTTATGGCAGTGGTTTGAATGTCTTGGCTGAGCTGAGTCCAGTACTCGTTGGCACAGCGCCGAGCAGTCTGCTGAACTTTGCTTCTCGCAGCCCTGAGAATCTGGAGATTCTTCTCGTTTGGGTACTTCTTGTACTCAGCAAGTGCTGAGCGCTTGGCTTCAATGATGGGGGTCATCTCAGTCAACTTGGCATCAAACCAGTCCTGTGACTTCGAGGTCTTCCTCCCAAAGGTAGCCAAGGCTGTGCGGTGGATGGTGTTTCACAGCTCTTCCCACTTCTGCTTTGCAGATTCTCCTTCTTGTGGTACACCAAGTTCCTTCTCAAAGGTGGAGGCAAACTGCTCAACAAGTTCTGGTTGAGCCATCTTGCTGGTGTCAATCCGTGCCTTTCCAGGCTGTCTAGCACGATGGAATTTCTTCAGCTGCAGCTTGACCTTGCAACACACCAATGAATGGTCTGTGTCGCAATCTGCACTCTGGAATGAACGGGTGATTAGCATGTTCTTCAGTGAGGTGCGCCTGGTCAGGATCAAGTCCAGCTGGTGCCAGTGCTTTGAGCGTGGGTGTTGCCAGGAAACCTTGTGTTGGGGCTTGGTCTTGAAGAATGAGTTTGTGATGCACAGATCGTGATATGTGCAGAACTCGAGCAGCCGCTGTCCGTTGTCGTTCATTCTGCCCACGCCAAAAGGTCCAAGACAGGAGGGCCAGGAGTCATGGTCAGCACCCACTCTGGCATTGAAGTCTCCAAGGAGAATGAGTTGTTCAGAGTTGGGGATGATCCTGACAGTTGTTGCGAGATTCTCGTAGAACTCGTCTTTTGCCTCTGGTGTGGCTGTCTGTGTTGGGGTATACACACTGACGAGGGTGACTGGGCCTTGAGTGGTGTTCAGGCGGAGGGTGAGGAGTCGTGCAGAGCCAGTGCTGCCCGGTTCCACCATCTTCAGCAAGGTGTTCTTCACTGTGAAGCCCACTCCGTGTTCCCTGGGTTCGTCACTGCCCTTTCCCTGCCAGTAGAACGTGTAGTCCTCCTCTCTCAGTGTGCCTGCGTCAGGCAACCGTGTTTCCTGAAGAGTGGCGATATCCACTCCCAGTCTCTTCAGCTCATTATTGATGATGGCAGTCTTCCTGGTGTCGCTGATGTCCTTGAGGTTAGCAGCGAGTCCTGTCATCATAGTGCGGACGTTCCAAGTTCCCAGTTTTAGAGTTGGTCTCTTTTGTTTTATTGTCTTGCCTGGTGCGAAGGTTCTCAGCCTGCTGTTTGGACTTTTCCTCATCCCCATGCACCCAATGAGGAAAGCAAGCTGTGGCGGGACAACACCTTATTGGCTGGGGGCTGCCCAGCTTGAGGCGGGCGGTAGCTGTCCAGTGAGATCCGATGATCCCTCCCACCGTCGGGAACAACCCCTTGTGCCGCGTTTTACGCCAATTGAGCGGTGGCTTATAACCGGTAACTGTCATTCCCCGTGTTTTGTCTACGCCAAAGGTGAAGCTGGAGTGTCCTCTCCAGTGATCCGGTGTTCTACCTTCCAGCGTTGGGCGTTGGTAGGATTCAAGCCTGGGCAGGAAGATATGGAGGACAAGATGTTGCCCATGCAGTATGTCCCCCCTCTCCACGTCACTGATGAATCCAAAGGAACAGCAGGGCTGCTACAGTTTGGCACCAGCACCATTGTAGGAGCTGCCAGAACGATGTTGAGCACAACATAGAACTGCCTTAGGGGCTCCGACTCCGGATTTTTCCTCAGGGTTGACTCCTGAAGCCTTTCCCGTGACCGGGTATGCCGCAAGGCAGCGGAGGTTTGAAATCAGGGTTTACCTTCCCCTAGATGGGCTACCTTCCCAGGTTGACGAGCCACCATCTACCCGAAGCATCTGGTTTTAAGGCGCCAGAGATCCGCCCTCGCCCCTTCTCCTATAAGTAAAAGCAGTTCCGCCGGACTTAGAGACTAAACCACACCGGCAGGCTAGGAGTTGGACTTAGTTGTCAGAGGCTTTTCGAGACGCACGCCATAAGGAGCATTTTATGAGCACTGGGACCTTAACCCCAGTGCCGCTCCTGGCTATGACAACCTTGGAACCAAATATTACGTACATAACAGATAACACAGAGAAGCAAAGAGAAACCCCATCAATCAAATGATAATTTCTGAAAGTATTGACTGCCTGGATTGTGAAGCAATTCCCACCTTGTTTAATCCCTTTTTGGGGCTTTAACATTGATGCAGCCTTTCCTGGATTTCCAAATCAACACCAAGTGCAAGCATCCATCCCTTCATCTTCTTCTGCTTAATCCTTTTCGGGTCGCGGGGGGGCTGGAGCCTATCCCAGCATCTTTGGGCGAGAGGCAGGGTACACCCTGGACAGATCGCCAGTCCATCGCAGGGCCAACACAGAGAGACAGACCACCATTCACTCTCACAGTCATACCTAAGGACAATTTAGAATCCCCAGTTGATGCCAATTAACCTAACGTGCATGTTTTTTGGCATGTGGGAGGAAACTGGAGAAATCCCAGAGTAAACCCATGCAGAAACAGGGAGAACATGCAAACTCCACACAGATCACTGTTGGTCGGGGGCTGGGATCCAACTCTGGATCCCCGGCCAAGGGTGAGTTGCTGTGCTGCCGTAGTGCTAACCACTCCGCCACCGTGCTTCCCCAAGTGCAAGCATGTATCCCTAAAATAGCCGTTGCTGATCATGTCCCAATTGCAATTGAGGTCATTTGGCAATCTGAGTGATATTTTGACTAACTGGAAGACTCCAAGTTGCAGTGAAAACAAGTAATTTAGTTAAATAAAATTGTTTAAAAAATCTATTGATGGATAACCGAAGTGAAAGCCAACTGCTTAGTAATCAGAGGAGACCACAGTCTCATTATGTTGCACTGTGCACAGGACTTTGAGCTCACAAAATAGCTCTGACATGGATGACTTTGGTTTCTCAATACCATCCTTATGGCTGGTCTTGCTGCCTGGCTGTCTGCTCTCTGACAGCAGAGGTGTGAGTGCCACTCTGTGTCCTTGCATCTGCCAGGGCATGACACACACCCATCGATACGTGGAAAGATACACTCTCTAATGACAGGATAAAACTGGACTGATTTAATCAAGCCGTTCGATACTCACCTCACCTTCAGTCAACTGACAATGTGATTGAGGACATTAAAAAGCAATAACAGAGTGCCATGGTGTCAAGATGAACTTCCAGGCCGCTGCTCTGTTCTACAGATGAAAAAAAAAAAAAAAAAAAAAATCTTTTGCTTTGTTGCTGAGCTGGAGAAGGAAGATATTTCCATATTCTAGGTACAAAGTGAAAAGAATAATTATCTGTCTTTGTGTAACTTGGTTTCTTAAAAAAACACCATCATGTCCTCACAGCTGTTGCTTTGTGTATTGGCTGTTTTTCTAGACAGAACAAATTGAATTGTCCTTCAGGAAAACAATCTGTATAATTAGACTGTCATCGCAATTAATGACAATGATTACCGTTACCGTTTATGGAGAAACTTCCTTAAAGGTTGTCAGTGGTTATGTTGTCGGCAAGAGAGAAGTTTCCAAAAAAGAAGCCAACTACCCACCCCACCCCACCCCCTTGCCCACCTGAGTCTTTTTTCCATCTAGAGGATCTAAACTTAAACTGTTCTCTCAACCACCTTTCCTACTTAGCAACAACTTCCTCTTAGGCAGGATGTTGTTTTCTGGGCGGCGGCTATTATGGGTTGTTTGGCGGCGACCCTTGGGGTTCTGTGGTCTCTCATACTCCCAGCTCTTATCCAAAGTGATTCCGACAGGCACATTAAAATGCAAATTCTTGTCTGTGCACTCCTTGCCATTTTGTCACTTCTTTTCTCCTTGTGTGGCATGTTGAGTGGAGAGGAATTAGAGCACTGGCCCTGGGGTTGAATATTCAAATGGCCACCTGATTTCCCAACAGAGCAGCACCAGCCAGGTTTCCATTTACATAGTTCCCTCTCCCCATTTACTTCCCATCACCGACTCAACCACAACTAGCCACTGGACCATTTATAGAACTTTCAGCTCTTTAATGTGGGACAAACACTCAAGCAGTGAATAAACGACTTCCATCTACCATACTTCTCGAAATAAGGCCCATTCACAAGACTTCAGACCCGATTAAAGGGCAAAGAGAAGTCATTATTAGAACAACACTGTGGAAAATGGGTGCTCATTACCACTGCTGATTCCAAATGGTTGTTTGTAGAGGTCAATGCTTTTATGTAGCACTGGAGGGTTTACTGGGGTTTGACTGGAAAATTAGATATAATTAGTATATGATGCTAAATATGAGCACAATAGGATATTTAGCAATCAAGCTTTTAATGAGCTGAGGTTGCCTGTTGGCCCTTTGCTGCCTGAGAAAAAGATGCCATTCACCACGGTGAAGATGCTCTCTCCTTGAAAGTACAAAAACTTGTGAAAATTGGCCTATCGGGTCGTGCATTATCTTGGAGAGAGAAACATTAACATAAACAGACAAATCCCACTGAAAATTACAATAACAGACAGACATTGCATGGCAAATAAACTTGTATTGAAGAGGTGAATGTGAGTACACAGCATTACTCAAAACTGTATTATGCTCTGTATTTTTACAGTAACGGTAACCTGCACTACTTTTTTTTAAAATCTGGTTTCCTGATTATGCTTTGCAACTGTGACCGTGTTTTGAGGATATGTTCGAAACACTAATGTTTTTAGCTGATTTGTGATATATAAAGAAAAACATAAAACCAGGCATAGGTGACAAAATGTCTATACAAGGGGTGTCCAATCATGTGCCACAGAGGGCCAAAACCCCGCAGGTTTTCTCTTCTACCCAGTCTCTTCAGCAGGTGTTTTCACTTAGGCAGCTCTAGTTAAGGTCCTTAATGACATCCACTCCAATACAGTTAATGGCAACATTTCAGTCTTGGTTCTACTGGACCTCAGTGCTGCATTCGACACGGTCGACCATAAAAGCTTACTAGACTGGCTGAAAAAATGGGTGGGACTTTCTGGTACAGCACTTAAGCTGGTTTGAGTGCTATTTAAAAGACGGGTGCTATTTTGTGTCTATAGGTAACTACAAATCTGAGCGAACAAAAATAACCTTTGGAGTTCATCAAGGTTCCACTTTGGGACCTTTGCTTTTCAACATCTATATGCTCCCACTAGCTCAAATGATTAAAAAAAAAAATAATAATTACCATAATTATGCAGATGATACACAAATCTGCATAACTGTCTCACCAGGAGACAATGGTCCAGTTAAAACCCTGATCAAATGCATTGGTCAAATTAAAAAGTGGATGTGCCAGAATGTTCTTCAGTTAAACAAAGACAAAACTGAAATAATAGTTTTTGGAGCCAAAGAAGAAAGACTCAAAGTTAGTACTAAGCTTCAATCAATGATGCTAAAAACAAGCAGCCAAGCCAGAAATCTGGGTGTAGTTCTGGACTCAGACCTGAATTTTAACAACCACATTAAGACAGTAGTGAAGTCAGCCCATTATAACTTAAAGAACATAGTGAGGATTAAAGGTCTGATGTCTCAGCAAGATCTAGAAAAACTTGTCCATGTATTTATCTTCAGTAAACTGGACTACTCTAATGCTGCCCTCACAGGTCTCCCTAAAAAGTCCATCAGACAACTGCAGTTGGTTCAGAACACTGCAGCTTGAATCCTCACTAAGACCAAGAAAGTGGGTCATATCATTCCAATTCTCAGATCTTTACACTGGCTTCCTGCCTGTCAAAGAATGGATTTCAAAATACTGCTGTTGGTTTAAAAAGCTCTGAATGGTTTAGGGAAAAAATGCATTTCAGATCTTCTGGTCCATTATGAACCACCCAGAGTCCTCAGGAAGGTCAGGCCTTCTATCTGTGCCAGAGAACATAACATGGTGAGGCAGTGTTTAGTTTTTATGCCCCTCACATATAGAAGAAACTCCCAGAAAGCATCAGGGCTGCTGAAACTCACAGCTGCTTTAAATCGAAGTTAAAAACTCTCCTATCTGCCACAGCCTTTCAGTAGCCTACAATGTACTGTAACTTTTATTTCTGTCTTATTGTATTTTCACTTGTTTTTGTTTCACTTTAATTTACTTTTTAGTTTGCTTTTAAACTCCTGTGTATTCCTTTTGCAACTTGCTGTAATGCTTTATGTAAAGCACTATGAATTGTCTTGTACACGAAATGTGCTATGCAAATAAACTTGCCTTGCCTTATCAGCAATCATTGGAAAGAAGTTTTGTGAAATCTGTTGTTGAAGACACTGGTTGGAGGTAAAGCCTGAAGAGTCTTGGCCCTCCATGGTACATGATTGGACACCCCTTGTCTACACTGTCATCCAGGTGCATCTCAATAAATTAGAATGTCAACGGCAAGTTGATTTATTTCAGTAATTCAATTAAAAAAATGAAACATATATACTCTATAGAGTCATTACACACAGAGTGATATATTTCAAGTGTTTATTTCTTTTAATGTTGATGGTTATGGCTTAAAGCTCATGAACAACTCAAATTCAGTTTCTCAAAAAATTAGATTACATATAATTAATTAAAAAAATAGAATTTTAATAGAAATGTTGGCCGACTGAAAAGTATGTCCATGTACACACTCAATACTTGGTTGGGGCTCCTTTTGCATGAATTACTGCATCATTGTGGCATAGTATGGAGGTGATCAGCCTGTGGTACTACTGAGGTGTTATAGAAGCCCAGGTTGCTTTGGTAGTAGCCTTCATCTCCTCTGCATTGTTGGGTCTAGTGTCTCATCTTCTTCTTGACAATACTCCATAGATTCTCTATGGGGTTTGATCAGTTTACTGGCCATTTGCCAATAAAGCACAGTGGTACCATGGTCATTAAACCGGGTTTTGGTACTTTGGCAGTGTGGGCAGGTGCCATATCCTACTGGAAAATGAAATCATCATCTCCATAAAGCTTGTCAGCAGAGGGAAGCATGAATTTTTCCGTGTCTATGTACATTTTCTCAGAGTGAAAAAAAAACATGTAACTTTTCATTTTCTTTGGGGAGACTGGAATGATTATGTAATGGGTATGATCGAGCAGAGAGAGATGATGATGCTCATTGAACTATTATTACCCTGTTAAACAGTAATAGATTACAAATACAAACATAGCCATCCAGTGATCACTTATAATGCATCCCCAGCAATATTTCAAAGCAGAACCCAAGATTATTAACTTGCAATCAAAACAATCTTAGAAATAATGCAAAGTACACCCACCAGGGTGCTCACTTGAAAAGAAACCCTTTCAAACTTGTCAATTACTTTTTTGTGTGTCAAAGTTCACCATCAATGAACTGAGGTATCATTGAAGTCAGGGTGAACCTGGAATTACCCTCACACATCATTTCAAAAATGCTCTAAAAAAAATCCCTGGATTTGGTGAAGCTGATGATTCATCATGGTACTGACACTGTCATGATTGCGGGAAGGAAAAGCTCATGTGCAGGCTGCTAACACCAGAGAATGCACACAACACAGAGGGGGAACATCAAACACAACTTTATTGAAAATAACACTCAACTGTAGAGAAAAGCAACACTCGCAAGAGGAGCACACAGCCTGTGAAGAGAGGGAGACGAGATCGGATCAGAAATGAAGAGGGAGGCTGGGAGCAATGTATAAACAAGGGTAGATGTTACTGAAGATGAACAGAGAGCCCGGCTAGAGCTGAGAGGAGAGTCTGACCGGGTGGAGAAGGCAGTCTGGAGCGGAGGTGATGATGGGGCAGTTGAGCGCGTAGAAACCCCGGAGACGCACCACGGAGATGGCAGCAACCTGAGGAGAGAGGAGGAAAAGAAGTGTTAGGCTGAGTTCCGAAAAATGCATTCAATTCTAGTTATCATTTAAGGCAGCTATACCCAACGAGCCAGCACCGGAGCGTTCACGAACAGGTCCTTTTAAGCGCTTGCAGAGAAGAGGCAACAGGTGTGTCCACTCATGCAGGTGTGCTGATGATCTGCGGAGCTGGAAGCCTGATGGAGAACTTCCCACAGAAAGGGAGGGGGAGCGCGCTCACCTGATCATAACAGTGTCCCCCCCTCAAGGGGCACCTCCTGGCAACCCACTGGGCTTGTTGGGACAGGCTCGGTGAAAGGCACTTACCATCCCCCTGTCATGGAAATAGGAGCCGGGTATCCAAGACCTCTCTTCCTGGCTGTAGCCCTTCCAATGGACCAGATTTTGCAACCCCCGGCCCCGACGGCGAATGTCCACAATCCTCTGAACAGTGTAGGTGGTCTGGCCATCACGGATCCGAGGAGGAGGAGGAGGTGGCTTGGGGAGGGGGGGCAGAGAGGACTGGCGGAGAGGGGCTTGATCTTGGAAAAATGGAAAGTAGGGTAGATGTGGAGTATTGGCGGCAGCTCCAGGCGGACATCATGTCAATAATGATCCTGGAGATGGTAAAAGGACCAAGGAAGTGAGGTGACAGTTTCCTTGACTCTGTCTTCAGAGGCATCTTGTCTGCCAACAGCCACACGCTTTGACCAACTGCATATTTGGACGCCGGGACGCGACTGTGGTCCACGTACTGGTGAATTTGCTCTGCTGAACGGAGAAGGGCCCCCCGGGTGGCCATTCTTTGTTCAGCAGGCTGCGGCAGCGGCAAGCGTGGGCCCCCACAGATGGCACGGCCGCTTCCCTCTCCGCCATAGGCAGCGGGGGGGGGGTATACTCCATGGATGCTTCAAAGGGCATCAACCCGGTTGATGAGGAGACGGCAGAGTTGTGAGCATACTCCACCCAGGTAAGATGAGTGTGCTAGGTGGATGTGTTGCAGGAAGCCACGCATCTGAGGGCGGCCTCCAGGGACTGGTTTGCTTGCTCAGCCTGCCCGTTACTCTGTGGGTGGTGTCCAGAGGTGAGGCTGACCGTGGTACCCAGGGAGCGGCAGAAGGACTTCCAAACTTGAGAGGTGAATTGTGGACCCCGGTCAGACACAGTGTCCATGGGGATGCCATGAAGGTTGATTACATGGGAGGTCAAAGGTTGGCGGTCTCGGAGACGGAGGGCAACTTGGGGAGGGGCACCAAATGGATGGCCTTTGAGAAGCGATCGATGATGGTGAGGATGACTGTATTGCACTGCGAGGGTTGAAGACCTGTGACAAAGTCCGGAGCAACGTGCGACCAAGGGCGACTGGGAACTGGCAGGGGATGCAGGAGGCTGGCAGGAGGTGAAGAGTCTGATTTGTTCCTGGCACACACTTGACAGGCCTTGACGTAGTCCCGGACGTCCGTCCTCAGCGTGGGCCACCAGAACGCTCCCTGGACCAGGTTGATAGTTCGAGAAACTCGGTGGCACGGTGGCGCAGTGGTTAGCACCGCAGCAGCACAGTTTTACCCTCGGCCGGGGGATCGCAGGGATCATGAGATCGTGGGTTCGATCCCTGCCCCCGGCCAACAGTGATCTGTGTGGAGTTTGCATGTTCTCCCCGTGTTTGCGTGGGTTTACTCCGGGATTTCTCCGGTTTCCTCCCACATGCCAAAACATGCAGGTTAGGGAGTTAAGGGGCGCTTGCGTACGCAGCGACCGGCAGCTGGTGGCTTGTCACCAGACTGCAAAACAAATCTACCTACGGGTACAAAATAAGTAAAAAAAAAAAAAAAAAAAAAACTCCCGGATGGCAGGCAAAGTTGCTGGTGTTCCCCCACCAGATGACATCACTGTGGAGGCTGACCGGAACAAACAGGCGATTGTCGGGACCCCCCTTTGGTTTGGGCTCAGTAGACTGGGCCTGCCGGACCTTCTGCTCAATCTCCCAGGACAGAGCACCAAGAATACAGGAGGAGGGCACTATGGGTTTGGGGAGTGAAGAGGAGGCTTATTGGTCGGGACTGAACTGGCGGGAGAGAGCATCCGGCTTGATGTTACGGGAGCCGGGCCGGTAGGTGATGGTGAAATTAAATCTATGAAAGAAAAGGGCCCAGCGGGCCTGCCTAGCATTTAATCTGCGGGCTGACCAAAGATACTCTAAATTTTTGTGGTCAGTCCACACTATGATGAGGTGAACCGCCCCCTCCAACCAGTGCCTCCACTCCTCAAGAGCCAATTTAATGGCCAGAAGCTCTCGGTCTGCTAGTCGTAGTTCCTCTCGGCCGGTGTGAGCCGCTGAGAGAAATACGTGCATGGGTGGAGTTTCTGATCAGAAGCTGAGTGCTGTGAGTGGACAGCGCCCACCCCTGAATCAGAAGTGTCCACCTCTATTATGAACTGGAGCTGAGGGTCGACCTGGGGCAAGATGGGTGTGTTGGAAAACCGGGCGTTCAGTTTGGAGAAAGCCCGCTCAGCTGCTTTAGACCAGGCAAAAGGCACCTTGATGGGAGTCAGCTGGGTGAGAGGCTGTGCAAACCCACTGTAATTCCTGATGAACCTGTGATAAAAATTATCAAATCCCAAAAAGCATTGAAGCTCTTTGTGGGACTGTGGGACAGGCCAATTGAGCACAGCCTTCACCTTTGCTGGGTCGGCCCTCAGTTCCCCTTCAGCAACAATAAACCCCAGAAAGGAAGTGGAGCGGATGGAAAACTCACACTTCTCGGCCTTCACAAAGAGCTGGTTCTCCAGGAGCTGCTGTAACACGGCCCAGACGTGTACTGCATGCTCCTCTGGCATGCAGGAAAAAATCAAAATGTCATTGAGGTAGACAATAATGAATTGGTTGACCATATCGCAGAAGACGTTGTTAATCATGCGCTGGAAGACAGCCAGGGCGTTAGTGAGCCCGAACGGCATCACAAGATACAGTATTCGAAGTGCCCCAGGTGTGTTTTGAAGGCTCTCTTCCACTCTTCCCCCTCACGTATGCAGACCAGATGGTACGCATTGCACAAGACTAGTTTGGTAAACACCTGTGTGCGCTGAAGGAGCTCAAATGCGGAATTGATCAGAGAAGGAGGGTATTTATCCTTAACTGTAAGAGCATTTATCTCATGGTAATCAATGCATGGGCGCAGAGATCTGTCCTTCTTCCCAAGAAAAAAGAACCCCACCCCAAGAGGAGGCAAAGAGGGCCGAATGAGACCGGTGTTCAGGGAGTCCTTAATGTAACTTTCCATCGCCTCCCTTTCTGGCCCAGAAAGGCTGTAGAGCCAGTTGAAAGGCAGCCATGCACCTGGGAGGAGGTCGATAGCACTGTTGTAAGAACACTGAGGTGCCAAATAAAATGCTCTCGACTTGCTAAAGACCTCCCCAAGGTCATGGTAGACCTCGGGTACAAGGCTGAGATCTGGCAGCTCCACCGGGAGGGAGGAGATGGGAAGGGACGGCGAACACGCGGCCGAAGAGAGGCAGGGTGCTAAGCAAAAGGGGGTCCAGGAAGAGATTGAATTTTGTGCCCAATTGATAATAGGGTTGTGCTTCTGGAGCCAAGGATACCCCAGAACCACCTGGGAGGATGAGCTATGGAGAATAAAGAACAACAAAGTCTCCCAGTGGTTCCTGGAAAGAAGGACAGAGATCGGCACCATGTGTTCGGTGACGGAAGAAAAACTATAGCCTGATAATGGCACAACATTTAATGAAGCCGGCAATTTAGTCATGGGGATGCTTACCTCCAGCACGAGCCACCAGGAAATTAAATTCTGTTCCGCCCCTGAATTAGTGCTGACAACTTCCTCTCGACACCTGGTAACTGGATGAGGGCCAGAATGGAAACGTTACCGGGGGGATTAATAGAATTCCCGCCTGTCAGAACCCCCACGACTACTGATGGGCCGCGTCTTTTGGTTAAAGGCGTCAATTAAACAGTTTATGCTCTATTTTTTCTTTCCCCTTGTCCTGTCAGGCAGCTAGGTAAGAAGAACAGAGATGTGTTACCCTTATTGTGCCAAAACAGATTTACTTTCCCAAAAGGAGCTTTACACAGTACTTATCTATGTACTGTATACTGTTGCAAACTCCTCCTGTAATAACTTTTAATACTTTATTTAAATTATTTTACCCATGAAGGACCTGACAGGATGGGGGATGAGGAAAGGAAGTGTGTGGAGGGGGAAAGAAAAGAGAGAGAACAGACAGAAAAGACAACCAAACCAAAAACTAAAACAAACAGAAGACAAACTGCTTCTTCCACTGAAGTCGCAACACGAGTCTGGTATCAGCACCTGTTAAAGGGGAGACATTTGTGCGGGTGCATCCATGTGCATGTATATGAGAGTGCACACAAAATAAGTGTGTGTATATGAGCGGTATGTCAGGAAACATACGAAGAGGCGGGCCAGTGGCATCAACTCCCTGTCCCCCGGAAACTCCAAGCAGACAAGGCAGCGCCACCAACCCCCACAGGGCACAAAATGCCCGGGGTCAACAAGTCCCAGGAAAGCCAGGCATCCAACAGCGGCGGGACGGCCAAGGAAGGCAAGGCCGCCAGGTGGCTGGAATGGCAGGCCCACAGCCCCGGGCCTGCCAACCCCCCACCCCTCCAGGCAGGGCCAATGCCAGCCCCCAGGCCCCAGGCCGGAGACCGGTGCGAGCCCCCCCAAGCACCCCCCAGTGGGCCCACCCCCCAGCACCACCGCTGCACACCCCGGGGACCCCCACACCAAAAGATGTCTCCCACCCAAGGGAGCCCACACGTAGCTGAGAGACACTACCCCCTCAATCCAGCACCTCTCGACTAACAGACACACTCATTCCCAAACCATCACACCCTCTTGCTCTCTTATGCACCCTCAAGCACTCACTCACTGTCACTCCCCCACTCCCCCACACAGTCCCACTCTCGCACTCCCGGACCCACCCATTCTCTCTCACTCCTGTACCCACTCAATCTCGCTCCAATTCACCCTCAGGGTCACCCACACTCTCTCACATTCACCCATGCATGCACTCTCACTCCCACTCCCACTCTGACCTACTCACATCCATTCATGCTCTCTCCCTCACACTCACCCACCCTCATTCACCCTTATTTCTTAGGGCAACTGCGATGCAGATGCAGTGAGCCTGAAAAGAAAGCCTGGAAGCAGTTGGGGAGACCGCCGGCACAGGCCAGTGGCTGCTCCCCCCGCCAACCCACCCCAGGACGGCCGCAGCCACAGAAGCAGACCCCCACCCCCAGTGCCCACCCAAGCTACTGGTCATGAGATCACCACAGGCGCCCCGAGATGCTACCCGACACGCAAAGCGCCACACAAAACTGACCCACCAACACCATCTCCATTCATCAATCCCTCACTCTCGCTCATTCTCTTATTCAATTCCTCTCTCACTCCCTTGCTTGTATCTATTCATGCAGCAGCACCCAGGGATTTTGACAACATGAGGGGCCCCCAGGCCCCTGGCAGAAGGAAGGCAACGAGGGTGGGGGAAGACCCCCCCCCCCTTGCACAAAACATATGTGTGTCGGTTGTATGATGTGATTGTGTGCAGGTATGTGAACTATTATGGTGCAGTTAAAATTGGGGGGACAGTGGGTGGAGCACCACTAGCCACTGCGATAGGCAGCGGGGCCCCCATCCCCCCAAGCCCTCAGTGTCTAAAATGCAATTAAAATTGAGGTGAGGGAAGCCCCACTATGCAGAAGAGGTATCCCTTTCACTGACACAGTGCGGCACTCCCCCGCCCCAAAGCCCTAAGTGTATCCAAAAAGATGTAAATTCAACCCAGAATCAGGGGGAGGGGGGCAGGAAATAAGACTGGGAGGGAGGCGGTCTGAAAGCGAGGCTGCTTCCCCCAGAAACAAGCCCACAAACTGGTTCAGGAAGCCACCCACTGCCCCCAAATTTCAACCCAGGGCGAGGGCCACCAGGCCGAGCAGCTCAGGACCCACCAGTGTCATGTCCCAGTGCTCCCAGCACCACAAACATGATGGAGCAGCAACACCCATTCCCACTCATCTTGCACACACAAACATGTACAACAACAATAATCACAATAGTAAGCAATGGGCTGGACCCATATGGCGCCACACACGCCAAGCGACACCCCCCGACCACCCCCGAGCACCCACACACACCCAGCACCAAAGACCCCGGGGCAATGCGACAAAGTGCCCCACCCCGTGACACAATGGCAGGGCGGCTGTGACAAGCAGACCTCGAATCACCAACCCCCATGCCACTAGGTGGTCCTCCCAACCCCACCACCCAAGGTTCCCCCACCCATGCACACATCCTCCACCCCTACACATCCACCCACAGGTATCTGCACCCATTCACACACACACACACACACACACACACACACACACACACACACACACACACATGACCACCTATACCCACAACAGCCCCACATGCCCACACACAGAACACACACACTCACACACCCACTTCCGTGCACACACACAAACGTACCCACTCTCACACACACGTGCACACACACACACACACATGCACATGCACATGCACACCCACACTCGCAGGCCCCAGAGGACTGGGAGGGCAATCCCCCAGGACGCAGGCACCAACCCCAGCGCTCCGCCAGGGCCCTGGGGAGGACACGGCCCCACTGCACAAGGGCAAGGCGGGGCCGGCCCGCATCAGAAGCACACACCCGACCTGGGGCGGGGGGACACCCCCACCAGCACCAGGGGCTCAGGGCCAGACGCAGCCCGACCTGGGAGGCAAGGCCAGCTGACCCCGGGCCACGGCCCACTCCCCTGGCCCACCCTTTACCATTCACACATTCACACCTAGGGCCAATTTAGAGTCTCCAGTTAACCTAACCTGCATGTTTTTGGTCTGTGGGAGGAAACCGGTGAAATCCCGGAGTAAATCCACGCGGACACAGGGAGAACATGCAAACTCCACAAAGATCACTGTTGGTCAGGAGCTGGGATCGAACCAGGGATCGCATGGCCAAGGGTGAATTGCTGTGCTGCCGCAGTGCTAACCACTGTGCCACCGCACCGCCCATTTTCAGTATCAGTTTAAGGGAACAAAGATTTAGAAACTGTGCCACCTTAACTGGTACCTCTAAATCTGTCTAATTAAAATTGAATCTTGCTTTTTATTATGGATTTAAGCTGTTGGTATTCAAGATGCTTTTTATTACTGATGTCATACTGTGACACTAGTTCCTGAAATTGGATAAAATCTCCACCTTGAATAAGATGCTCTCAGTTTTTTTTTTCCCCTTCTTTTGACATAGTGGAAAATTTAATGTCCTCTTGTTGCAAGATATCAGGATTATTCCAAATGAGCGTGAGTTTACAGGGGACAAGTGAAGACCCTGTTATTTTTAAAAATTTCCACCAAGTTGTCAGAGAGGAGCTGATATTAATGCTTTTAAAACAGTCATGGTGTTTAATACAGGGACTCATAAAAGGTAAGTCAGAGATATTTAGGAACCCACAGAGAGCCTGTTCAGCATCTAACCATGGGTTTCCTAGCGCGGTTGATTTTGTCCATTTAGAAACAAACTGCAATCTATTGGCTAAAAAGTAATTTAAAAAAAATGGTAGATCTAATCCCCCGCACTCTTTTGCTTTTTTGAAGAGTTTTTAAACTAATCCTTAATGGTTTATCCTTCCATAAAAATTTGCTTATATTTAAGTCTAGAGACTTAAACCATGCCATAGATGGTTGGGTAGGAATCATTGAGAACAAATAGTTGATTTAAGGAAGAACCATCATTTTAATGGTTGCAGCACCTCCCATTAATGACATAGGTAGTGTCCTCCAGTGCGTAAGGTTGTCTTGTATTGTTTTTAAAATGGGAATGTGATTTAGTCGTAATAACTCTTAGAGCCTGGGGGAAATATCGATTCTTAAATGTTTATATTACCTGACTGTATTGGAATAGTGAATGTATTGTATTTGAAAAATTACAATTTATTGGCAAGACTGTTGATTTACCCCAGTTAATAGAGTAGTCTGATAATGATGAAAATTTATCAATGAGTGCCACTGTCTGAAGAAGAAATCTTTGTGAGTTTTCAAGGAAAATCAATACATCAGCAGCATAAAGGCTAATCTTGTGTTCTTTTTCTCCAGTTTGGATACCTCTGATATCAACATTTTGTCGTATGGCTGCTGCTAATGGTTCAATAAAGATGGTAAAAAGTGAGGGAGAGAGTGGACAGCCCTGCCTAGTACCTCTCTGGAGATTAAAGCTTCGGGAAGTCTGATCATTTGTTTGGACAGACGCAGTTGGATAGCTATATAGTGTTTTAATCCAGTTTATGAAAGATGAACCAAACCCGAACTTGTTTCACACTATAAAAAGAAATTTCCAGTTAACACAGTCAAAGGCTTTCTTTGCATCCAGGGAGAAAATTGTAGTTTCTAAGTTATTAATCTTACAGTCGTCTATTAAATAGCCTATGTGTATTATTAGCCGAGTGCCTACCCTTGATGAAACCTGATTGATCTGGGCGTAAAATAAACAAAATTATCCTTTTCAGTCTTTTGGCAAAAGCTTTGCAAATTATTTTAAGATCGACATTCATAAGTGAGATGGGATGGTAGCTGGATGGAAGCGTAGGTTCTTTTCCAGGTTTAAGAAGCAGGATATTACTCGCCAAATTCATATCTGGAGGGATTACATTATCTTCTTTAATTTGGTTCACCATTTTAAAGAAAGTAGGTGCCATCACAGGCCAGAATTCTTTAAAAAATTCCACAGAAAAACCATCTGGTCCCGGAACTTTGTTGTTTGGGATGTGGTTAAGTTCCTCCTGGAGTTCAGACACCAGAAGAGGTGCATCCAGAGCTGCAGTCTGTTCATTATTTAATTGTGGTAAGTTAATATCATCCAAAAATTTATTTATCTCTGAGTCAGATGGGTTAATCTGAGATGAGTAGAGGTTTTCATAAAACTTTTTGAAGGAGATTTCCAGTCATATCCTTTATAGAGTGGATAGTTGTTTTTTCTTTATTCAATCTAAGCTGGCTCGAAAGATATCGCCCCGATTTATCACTATGTTCAAACTTCTCAAGACGCAATCTTTGTATTAAAAACTGTGTTCTTTTGTTTGTAATTTCTTTTAATTTCAGTGTTTTCTCAGATTGCTAAGTGTCTGTTTCTGTGGAGAAATGGCACAGATCATTTCCAGTGATTTAATTTTCTTTTCTAACTCCAGTACCAGTGCTTTTTCTTTTTTATTCTTATACGAACAGTAAGAGATTATTTTACCTCGCATGACCACTTTTGCTGCTTCCCAAAGAACACACGGGATATTCCTGGCACATCATTATATTCCAGATATGATTCCCACTCTTTATTAAAGTAGTTAATAAAGTCTTTGTCTTTTAGTAGTAATGTATTAAATTTCCAGCTCCTAGTTTTCCTTGTAGCTTTCCTATTTACTGTCATGGGCAGTGAGAGCGCGCCCCTCCCCTCCCGTCTCACCTTCATGAACTCATCAATCCACCTGAGGCAGAAGACGCACCAACACCCGCTCATCAGCCAGTGTACTTAAGGAGGCTCTCTCTGTGCATTCTACGCTGGCTCATCTGGGTATATTGCCCCAACAAAGGACTAACAAGTTAAACTCTTTAAGCTTGGACACGCTGTCTAACTTTATTCTCCTTTCTCCTTCAGGTTGCTGCCATTGTGTGGGTGTGTCTCCAGGACTGCGTGTGCTTTCCTGCCACATCTCCATTATTCCTCAGCTGTCAACCTCCACCCGGTCAGGCACCATCAGCTCATTTCCCTACCCTACTGGTCCGTCTCTTCCCTGCTGAAGTCCTGCCGGTTCTTCCTCGGAACCCCAAGTAAGTGGCAATTTGGCTGACTCAATTCCCCTTACTCCGTTCCTTCTCTCACAACTCTGGTCTTCTCTCCTCAGGTGGATTCCTCTGGTGAGTGGCTGTTTCTGTAGCTGTGCAACCTTTGCTATTTAATAAATTGTCTAACGTGCCCCCTTGTGTGGTTCCTTCCTGTGCTGTTGCATCGTGCACATAAGCTGTCAGTTTAATAATCATGACATACACTAATGTAAGAGATAGTGGATGGTGATCACTAATAGCTTGATTTGAACATATTTCAGTGTCTATGATGTCCCTTACAATAGAGTTACTGGCTAAAAAGAAATCTAGACGTGAATGTGAACTATGAACTGATGAAAAAAAGTGTATTCCCGAAGTGATGGGTGAAGAGAATGCCATTCATCGCAAAGACCAAAATCATTCATGTATTGTTTGAGAGTGTCAGTAGCCTGCCATTTTCGATAATTCCCCAATGCACTGAGCCTGTCGTTTGCAGGGTTTAATACCAGGTTGATGTCTGCTCCTATTATGAGTGTAGTGTCCAAGTGCTCAGAAAGAGAAGTGAAAAAAGTGTGAAAATAGGATGGGTTGTCAACATTTGGGCCATAAACACTTGCAATACATAGATCCAAATTTTGAACTGAGATTTTTAACCCTTTGATTGTGAGATTTTGCATGCCCCTAGTGGCAGAGTGCGGCACTGTGCCTGTCAACTAATTCTGACATCCCTGTACTCCCCAGCTGTACTGACGACTTGTACTTATCATGCTAGTTCAGAAGGTGGCAGACATGCATTGGAGGAATCATGGCTGACATGTAATACACCAAAGAAGAAGAACTCCTTATTTCCTTTTCCTGTTTTACCTTCTTTTAGCTCAGAAAGCTAATATGGCGGCCATCCATCGTCGTGCACCGTCACTCAGACAGCTTCGTACACGGAAAATAGCCATGAGATACAAACAAAATTTATGTGGGATAATCATAAGACTTTGTAGATGTGGTAGAGAGCGTAAATGACAGACAGAACGCAAAATAACGACCACGACGGACGAAAACGGACCAACCACGGCAGCGAGCAAGTCCCCTTCACCGCCGGTAAGTGACGAATTTCTTTGTTTTTTTTACATTGTACTGATTTCTTGTTCATATACTTTGAAGATAAGATGATTATGTATCCCTGTACAAAAAAAAACGGTGTCAAAAGACTGAACTATTCTTTGTGTAAATATGTCCAAAGTCCATTTTTGACTGGGATATAGCTGCCACAGCATTATGCAAATTAAATGCGTAAAATCAGTCCTATCTGAAACTTTGGATCATATTTTACATCTTTCTAATTGACAGTAAGCCATTATCTCTTACCACTTTAAAGTTATAGCCTTGGAAAGTTCTGACATCTGATCTGACTAGATTCTTGGAAAAAATCTTTACCACTGTTGACCACTAGGGGTTATGTCGCAATTCGGCGACAGTCACACTCAAAGCCTTAATATTATAAATCTACCTTCCGGATCTGCTATGATATTATTCACAACAAAGCAAATTCCTCTGTTTAGCAATATAGCTACCCCCCCCCCTTTGTTTAGAGTTAAAGCCGGCTGAGTACATGTGGGGAAATTCCAGGCAGGTGAGCACATCTACAGAGGTCTTAGAAACATGTGTTTCCTTTAATGAGACAAAGCCTGCCTGCAGATCCTTCAGTCGATTAAAAACTTTTAGCCTCTTCTCCTTGGTACAACTTCCACGTATGTTCCATGTGACAAACTTTAATGTGGACATGTTTTCACTGACTGGTTTTTGTGCTAAAGGCTAACTAAATGTGCCTATGTGATTATATGTCCGTAATGTATGCATATATGTGTATATGTATGTTGTGCATAAAATATACAGTATACCTACGTACACTACCGTTCAAAAGTTTGGGGTCACCTCAGACAATTTTGTGTTTTCCATGAAAAGTCACACTTTTATTTACCACCATGAGTTGTAAAATGAATAGAAAATATAGTCAAGACATTGACAAGATTAGAAATAATGATTTGTATTTGAAATAATATTTTTTTCCTTCAAACTTTGCTTTCGTCAAAGAATCCTCCATCTGCAGCAATTACAGCATTGCAGACCTAACATGATTGCACAAGGGTTTTCTAATCATCCATTAGCCTTCTGACGCAATGAGCAAACACATTGTACCATTAGAACACTGGAGTGATAGTTGCTGGAAATGGGCCTCTATACACCTATGTAGATATTTATTTATTTATTTTTTTTTTTACTTATTTGTACCCGTAGGTAGATTTGGTTTGCAGTCCGGTGACAAGCCACCGGCTGCCGGTCGCTGCGTGCGCGAGCGCCCTAAACCTACATGTTTTGGTATGCGGGAGGAAACCAGAGAAATCCCGGAGTAAACCCACGCAACACGGGGAGAACATGCAAACTCCACACAGCTCACTGTTGGTTGGGGGCTGGGATCGAACCTACGATCTCACGATCCCCGCGATCCCCCGGCCGAGGGTAAACTGTGCTGCCACAGTGCTAAACCACTGCGCCATCGTGCAGATATTGCACCAAAAACCAGACATTTGCAGCTAGAATAGTCATTTACCACATTAGCAATGCATAGAGTGTATTTCTGATTAGTTTAAAGTTATCTTCATTGAAAAAAGTGCTTTTCTTTTAAAAATAAGGACATTTCTAAGTGACCCCAAACTTTTGAACGGTAGTGTATGTATGCTTGGGTGTGCGCGCATGTCTCTGTTCCATTCGCTTTCAATTGCAAGAAAATGGGGTGTATCTACTTAGGGTGCATGTACTGAAAGTTATTTCCTATGAACCAGAAGTATGAGAGAAAACAGACATAAAGGTTAGTAAATGGTGAAAAAATGCAGATAACATGCAACAACAACCTAACAACTTCAACAAAATTAGCTACAACAGACAAACAACAACCTCAGATAAAAGAAAAACAAACATTTGACAAACGTTAACAAATTAAACCAAGCTCGAATAAGAGACCTGCACACAATCACACTCTTTTTCCACCTGTAGCTAAGAAAACAAAATAAGCTCTAGAATAACCAAAGCGTTATAGTTTCATCCATAAACAGCTTGCCATCTATATACAATCTATCCACAGAGACAATAGCTCGTTTACCTTCTTCGATGTTTTGTTTCCTAATAGGAAAAAGCTTCCTTCTCCTTTCCAAGATTTGCTGTGGAAATTGATCATTTAGACCATAACTGGTGTTTTTAAGCTGCCTGCCCCACCTCTGTAGCAGAATTTTTTTGCTTGAAATGCTCAAATTTGGCAACAATAGGTCTGGGACGTTTATTCTGTGGATTTTTTTTTTCCCCCAATTCGGTGGACTCCGTGGAAGGTAATTGATTTTGTTACTTTGGAGGATAGTTTCAGTTGCGCTGTCATAAATTCACGGACCAGCTGTTCTGGATTTTCATTATTTTTTTCAACAATTCCAGAAAAAAACAAGGTTATCTCTCATGCTGCGTGACTGCAAATTGAGAACTGTTTCCTTCATTTTTCGGTTTTCTCTTTCAACAATGCCAAGCCGTGTGGTTAGTGTGTTTACTGACTTTTTCAAGCTATTGTTTTCCTCTACGAGAGAGACGAGCTGAGCCTAACTGTACTCCAGACTCTCCTGTATGCCCTGGAATTCTTTATGAAGCAGCTCCATCAACGCCAGTCTGCCATCTATGCTGGTAAGTTTATTCTCAATAGACGAAAGGATGCCACTAACCTCAGTGCCCTCCCATGATTTCTCGGATGGTAAATTTGGAGAATCCGCCGGTCTGGGGTGCTTGGACACGGAGTTGAAGCAGGACCGGGAGATACTTTCTCCTCCATGACACACCAGCGATAATAAAACTCATCTATATAATTCTCAAGTTCCTCCAGCTCCGTCGAGAAGATGACGAAATGAAATACGAATGAACAGATAATCAATTAGCAGGTTAATTTCAAAAGAAAAGAAACGCTACCTGTAGAAGATTGTTGTTCATTCTCAGTCAATGCGAGTCGCCGTTTTAGATTATTGTGCAACCATCTCGGAATGTCTCGCAATCACAGCGTCGTGCACCCCCTCCCAAATTGACATATATTTTTAAAACAGTTTATGCTCTAACGAGCCGCAATACATACACGCACCGGCTTTCCTCAGTCACTGGTGCTCCTCCAGAGTCAAATGGGCTCGGCCAAGCACCATAGCCTTGGAGGAAGAGTAAGGTTTGCCTGTGCCACTAGCTGGGGGAGGCGTGCGTGAAGCAGGAGGGCTGGAGGAAGTCTTCCTCTCCTTCGCATGCTCGCAGTACCGGTTGTCCAGACTGACGGCATGATCAATTAGCCCGTCCAGAGAGGAGGGAATCGCATGAACCGCCAGGTCGTCATGGAGGTTAGTGTTAAGACCCTGGAGGAAGGCGCTGCATAGGGCAACGTCATTCCACCCAGAGTCTGCCGCAACAACCTGGAACTCCACAGAGAATTTGGCAGCAGACCGGCTCTCCTGACGGAGAGACATAAGGCAGCTCATAATGTTCCCCTCACTCTCCGAACAGTCAAAAACCTGGGAAAACTCACTAACAAAATGGTCGAAGGTGTAACTAGGGCCCTCGGCGCTGTCAAGAATAGACTGAGCCCAACTGAGAGCCCGGTCTCGCAGCAGGAGGGTCAAAAAGTGGATTTTGGAAGTGTCGTCCGGGTACTCCCCACCCACTTGCCCCAAATAAAGCCAAACATGGAGCAAAAACCCCTTGCATTTCCCCACCTCCCCCACGTACAGGGCCAGTGAGGGAACAGAAATGGTATGGGGGATGGTGTAGCCACTGGGATGGCAGGTGGGGAAGAAGGGCCCACATGAAACATGTGGCAAAGATGATCAGTGACCGTGGCCAGCTGTTGAGTAATAGTCTGTAGCTGCTCTGTGAGCATGGCCGCCTGCCGATCTGTGATGTCTAAGCGGTAAAGGGCGGAGTGCTCCACTGATGCAGCGCCTGCTGAGCTTAAATCATGGCTGGTTGTTCTGTCATGATTGCGGGAAGGAAAATCTCACGTGCAGGCTGCTAACACGATAGAATGCACACGACACAGAGGGGGAACGTTAAACACAACTTTTTTTGAAAATAACACTCAATTGTAGAGAAAAGCGACACTCGCCAGAGGAGCACACAGCCTGTGAAGAGAGAGAGACAAGATCGGCTAAGAAATGAGGAGGGAGGCTGGGAGCAATGGATAAACAAGGGTAGATGTTACTGTAGATGAGCAGAGAGCCCGGCAGGGGAACCCAGTGGAGGCAAAGAAACCAGCAGGGCAAAGTTGGCGGGAAGTGGGAGGGGAGTGGAGCTGAGAGGAGAGTCTGACCGGGTGGAGAAGGCAGTCTGGAGTGGAGGTGATGATGGGGCAGGTGAGCACGCAGCAACCCCGGACACGCACCGTGGAGATGGCAGCAACCTGAGGAAAGAGAAGGAAAAGGAGTGTTAGGCTGAGTTCCCAAAAATTCATTCAATTTTAGTTCTCATTTAAGGCAGCTATACCCAACGAGCCAGCGCCTAAGTGTTCACGAACAGGTCCTTTTAAGCGCTTGCAGAGAAGAGGCAGCAGGTACGTCCACTCATGCAGGTGCACTGATGACCTGTGGAGCCAGGAGCCTGATGGAGAACCTCCCACAGAAAGGGAGGGGGAGCGCGCTTACCTGATCATAACAGATACAGCAATTTCATATTTCCCAAAAAGTCTTAGGCCTGTTATTATTTCACCAAGAATGTACCTGTTGTCTTCTGCTTGCCGATTGTGGAAAAAAAACCAAAATCTAACAGGATTTTCCACATGTGTGCCGCTGCTTTCATGTTTACAAACAGAAACACACTTCAGCTCCATAAATCTTGTGCTGGTGAAAGTAATCCTGTGTAAAAATAGGAAAAAATAGCAGAAAAGTGAGTTTTTAGCAACACTTGCAGGTTTTGTCTTTTCCAGATGGAGTGATGTTTAAATTCTCTGGCTGGTGTGGTCCCAAGTGTTTAATATCTGTTTTAATCAAACTTTTAATAAGTTGTCATTTGATTCATTTCATTAACCTGCTAGTGGTGGCAAATAACTAGTTATCAGTTGAAAAGACCAATGACGATGAAAGTACGATTTATGTCAAATCGATTAGCATTTCTGTTAAATGGCTGTTAACAGCATGGGGTCACCCTGATCAGGCCCCACAGCTCATTATTGAAATGGAACATGCATATACAGTTTTAAACCACTAAATCACTTACACAGGTACTCAAGGGCTGGCCCCATGAGTAATAAAAGAAAACTATTTAGGAGAAATCCTGACTTGAGGCAAGAAATACAGTGATGTGAAAAAGTGTTTGCCCCCTTCCTGATTTTTCTGGGGTTTTTTTGTATGTTTGTCACATTTACAGCCGTGGACAAAATTGTTGGTACCCCTCTGTTAATGAAAGAAAAACCCACAATGGTCACAGAAATAACTTGAATCTGACAAAAGTGGTAATAAATAAAAATTCTATGAAAATTAACCAATGAAAATCAGACAATGCTTTTGAATTGTGGTTCAACAGAATTATTTATAAAAAAAAAAAAAAAACTCATGAAACAGGCCTGGACAAAAATGATGGTACCCTTAACTTGTTGATGTTGATGTTTGATGTTGTGATTAAATGTACGGTTTGTTATGTGTATGTTATTTGTTATATTAGTGTCTTCTTAAATGTTTAACTATGTTTGTAGATGTATTTTATTGCTTTTTTACATCTTGGCCAGGGGACTACAGATGAAAACTAGCCTTTTAGCTAATTCTGGCTTTTTTTAACCATGTGTAAACATGTGTTTTATGAAATTGCATTGTCCCTTTTCAAATAAACTAAACTAAACTAAACTAAACTAACTTAATATTTTGTTGCACAACCTTTTGAGGCAATCACTGCAATCTAACGATTTCTGTAACTGTCAGTGAGACTTCTGCACCTCTCAGCAGGTATTTTGACCCACTCCTCATGAACAAACAGCTCCAGTTGTCTCAGGTTTGAAGGGTGCCTTCTCCAGATGGCATATTTCAGCTCCTTCCACAGATGTTCAATAGGATTTAGATCAGGGCTCATAGAAGGCCACTTTAGAATAGTCCAGTGTTTGGCTCTTAGCCATTCTTGGGTGTTTTTAGCTGTTTGTTTTGGGTCATTATCCTGTTGCAAGATCCATGACCTGCGACTGAGACCAAGCTGTCTGACACTGGGCAGCACATTTCTCTCTAGAATACCTTAATTGTCTTGAGATTTCATTGTACCCTGCACAGATTCAAGACACCCTGTGCCAGATGCAGCAAAGCAGCCCCAGAACATAACAGAACCTCCTCCGTGTTTCACAGTAGGGACAGTGTTCTTTTCTTGGTATGCTTCTTTTTTGCGTCTGTGAACATAGAGCTGATGTGCCTTGCCAAAAAGTTCCAGTTTTGTCTCGTTTGTCCATATGTTGCTCCCCTGGGTAGCGGCCCAGGAGGAGGCAACGTGTATGTGGCAGGGATGGCAACAGGAAATTCTGATTTCGGCTGAAATCTAATTTGGTCGACTGACTTATGGGGGGGGGGGGGGGGCACAGCCCCCCTGAAGCTGGGAGGTTTTTAGTAAAAACAGAAGTAATTTAGACTGAAAAAAATGATTAAAAAAAAATGAAATACTAGACTTAGATAAATCATTAAATTTAATGAAAAGTTAACTTATTTTTTCTTCAATGTTGTCTTACTGTCTTTAGTCCAACATATTTAACAGTTCTATAATAGTTTATTACACTATTTACACTGGTCACCAAGTCACTTCTAATGTGAAACTTTCTTCCTTTTGGCAGCAAGCTGTGTCAGTCTCCGAACTTTGAACTTCATCTCCTTTTCTGGTTTCTTCAGAAACTGTCCGAGTGTTTCTGTTACCTCGTCGAACTTTGAGCCAATTTTCACCTTTACCGTCACTTTTCTCTCACGCCAATTCCATCGGAACTTATTTTTGACACTTTTGTCTATTTCTAGCACTGATGATTCCTGATCCTTCGATAAAAATCTCATAATTCCACTGAAAACAATACCGAAAGCTCAGAATTCTAACATGAACCAGGGATGTGATTTGGGGTTGGGGAAATTATCTGAAAATTTAGCAGGGGGTCTGGGGGACGCAGTCCCCCAGCGGTGTCTGGGGCAGAGCCCCGGTGGGGGGACGAAGCCCCCCGAAGCTCCTGGGTTTTTATGATTTTTAAGTACCAGAACTATGCTTAAATGACATAATACAAACAGCTGAATGCCACTTATTACTGTATAATATTGACTTATGTTCCACGAAGATAGCATTCCTAAACTAGAAAAGCACTCATAGAGCGCATACCTCCGCCAAGGCTCTTTCCGTTTGCCATGGATCACCTCCAAAATGTAATGGGTTTGTGTGTAGGTCAATAGCCACTTGTGGTGAAAATGGCATCAAAGTCTGTCCATCAGTGTTGGAGTATTGTTGCTAACACACTGTGAGAAGATAAGAGCCTTGGCTGAGGTATGCATTCTTGGATCATCACCAAAATATAATGGGTTCCTCTCTAGCCCAAGAACCACCTCTAGTGAAAATTTCATCCAAATCCATCCAGTAGTTTTTGTGTAATCCTGCTGCACAAATACAAACAAAGCCCTTGGTGGAGGTATGCACTCTCAGATCCTCACCAAAATCTAATCATCTGTTCCGCGTGACATTACACACCTTTCCTGAAAATTTCATCAAAATCCGTCCATAACTTTTTGAGTTATCTTGCTAACAAACAGACAGACAGACAGACAAACCAACGCTGATGAAAACATAACCTCCTTGGCGGAGGTAAATATTCCAACAAGCATTATCCATCACATGCTTTAACACTTGATCAAATCAAAATCAGTTAATTTTATCTATTCCATAATAGAAATAAAATTCCAACATACCATTACTTTTTATAATTTCAGCATTCATTAGTACATACCTCCGAATGTACCTGTCTATCGGCAAGAGGTGTTAATGCAGCAGACTCGTTGTTTAGTTCAGCCAAAGTCCCCCAGTGTGTAACATCTTTGACTGCTTTATCCACTGTCGAAGACTGTTTCAAAAACGCCGATCCCAAAGAATAGTTGCTCCGCCGAATGGCAAGGTAGTGGGCATGTTTCTTCACTTTTGATGCGTGGTCTGACAGCGCCACACATCCACACGATCCATAGTTAATCAACTCTTTACAATACACACAAAAAGCTTTTCCTGCCATGTCTGGTTTCTTCAGAAATTGTCAGAGTGTTTCTGTTACCTCGTCAAACTTTGAGCCAATTTTCACCTTTACCGTCACTTTTCTCTCAAGCCAATTCCATCGGAACTTATTTTTGATACTTTTGTCTATTTCTACCACTGATGACTCCTGATCCTTCGATAAAAATCTCATAATTCCGCTGAAAACATTACCGAAAGCTCAGAATTCCAACACGAACACACCATGAATTTTTGACAAAGCATACAACGAGCCATTTGATTGGTCCAAATTTGCAATTATCCAATCGCAGGGCCGTTTACACATAACATCAGGGTTATCGCGGGAGACTCACACGGGGAAGCGCCGAGCGCTGATGTAATTGTGTTGATTTTCGCTAAAATCGGTGACAATAAGGTACCTTACCCCCGCCAAAATTCTCAACGGATTTAGACGATTCACAGGAATTATCAATTTGAAAATAAATTGGCGGAATTCCAACATGAACACACCGCCATGAATTTTTGACAAAGCAACAACGAGCCATTTGATTGGTCCAATCATTTGCAACTATCCAATCGCAGGGCCGTTTACAGCAGTAGCATGAGTACATAACATCCGGGTTATCGCGGGAGACTGTCACTCGGGGAAGCGCCGAGCGCTTATGTAATCGTGTTGATTTTCGCTAAAATCATAAATCGGCGGAAATCCGCGGATCGGCGGAAAATTGCCATCCCTGATGTGGAAGTCAACTCTCCTGTGACAGAAGAATAGACAAGAGCACACGTTTTGTGCCGTTACTTCACACAGAGGAGTTTATTCTTCGTCCAGATCATTCACATGACCAACATTGACTGACTAGTATTTACTATCAAAGTCCATAGTTTCTCTGTTATTATCTGATCGCATCACCATTAAACAAAACACAATCATGTCCATTTATCACAATTTTCAATGTGACATTAACTGTATACTTAACATTTTTAACAAATTATCTTAACATGAAATGAATTATTGTTTTTATAACTCCTTCCCATGTATATAGCTTTTAACTGGTTCAAATATTTATCTTTTAAACAATAACCCATGAATTTACATTTAAATTAATCATTTTAAGCACTGTCATAAATGTACAGTATGTGGCATTATCCTTAACAATGCATTAACCTGGCCACTGTGTATCTAATACACTTTTACAATAGTATTCCTGGTACTCGGTAATAAACCCGAAATATGCACACTTGGTGACAAATAAAACCAGTAAATGTCATACTGTATGAAAACCGTTTCACAAATGTCTTTAACTAAAGTAATCAAATGGTTCCTAACATGTGGGTGGACTTCACCCTCACTGCACGTCCCATACACTCGATCGTTAGCACTAGCAGGTTAGCTTATACAACACCACATCAACTTTAACAGAAATACCCTTACAAACCCGTTTTTCGTCCCACACTTATCACAATATAATCTCGGACATCTTAGGACTCTTACAGTTTATATTGCACTCTTGAGTTATTAGTGTTTACCAACCTGTGATAGAAGAATAGACAAGAGCACACGTTTCGTACCGTTACTTCACACAGAGGAGTTTATTCTTCGTCCTCCGGTGCGCGAGTCTACTCTCTATCATTGTGCGACATGCGCCATCTATTGGTCGGCGTAGGGAACTGCACTCAACTCACATGAGTTATAATGGAACCAGATGAATTACAAATGCATTGTAGAAAAATAAAACAATTAAAGAATAAAATAAAAATTGTAGGGGTGCCTGTTTTTTTTTTTTTTTTTTTTAATCCAAATGTCTTTTTAGCACCTTTTACATAACTATTAACTATTTTCAAGCCTCTACACATAGGACATTCTCCCAGAAGCTTTGTGGCTTGTCAACATGCAGTTTGGCAAATTCCAGTCTGGCTTTTTTATGATTTATTTTCAGCAGTGGTGTCCTCTTTGGTCGTCTCCCATGAAGTCCACTTTGGCTCAAACAATGACGGATGGTGCGATCTGACACTGATGTACCTTGACCTTGGAGTTCACCATGAATGTGTTTAGAGGTTGTTCTGGGCTCTTTTGTTACCATTCGTATTATCCGTCTCCTCCTGCGGCCACGTCCAGGGAGGTTGGCTACAGTCCCGTGGATCTTAAATTTCTGAATAATATGTGCAACTGTAGTCACAGGAACATCAAGCTGCTTGGAGACGGTCTTATAGTATTTACCTTTAACATGCTTGTCTATAATTTTCTTTCTAATCTCCTGAGACAACTCTCTCCTTTGCTTCCTCTGGTCCATGTTTAGTGTGGTACACACCATGTCACCAAACAGCACAGTGACTACTTGTCACCCTTTAAATAGGCCGACTGACTGATTACAAGTTTGTAGACACCTGTGATGTTAATTAGAGGACACATCTTGGTTGAACATGTCCCTGTGGTCACATTATTTTCAATCTTTTCTAGGGGTACCATCATTTTTGTCCAGGCCTGTTTCATGAGTTTGTTTTTTAAAATAATTCTGTTGAACCACAATTCAAAAACATTGTCTGATTTTCATTGGTTAATTTTCATAGAATTTTTATTTATTACCACTTTTGTCAGATTCAAGTCATTTCTGTGACCATTGTGGGTTTTTCTTTCTTTAACAGAGGGGTACCAACAAATTTGTCCACATGTGTAAATGTTTCAGATCATCAAACAAATTTAAATATAAGACAAAGATGACACAAGTAAACACAAAATGCAGTTTTTAAATGAAGGTGTTTATTACTAAGGGGAAAAAGATCCAAACCTACGTAGCTCTGTGGGAAAAAGTGATCACCCCCTAAACCTAATAACTGTTGGGCCACCCTTAGAAGCAACAACTGCAATCAAGCATTTGCACTAACTGACAATGAGTCTTTTACAGTGCTGTGGAGGAATTTTGGCCCACTCATCTTTGCAGAATTGTTGTAATTCAGCCACATTGGAGGATTTTCAAGCATGAACTGCATTTTTAAGGTCATGCCACAGCATCTCAATTGGATTCAGAAAAGAACTTTGACTAAATCACTCCACAGTCTTAATTTTGTTTTTCTTCAGCCATTCAGAGGTGGACTTGCTGGTGTGTTTTGGATCATTGTCCTGCTGCAGAACCCAAGTGTGCTTCAGCTTGAGGTCACGAAGAGATGGCCGAGCATTGTCCTTCAGGATTTTTGGGTAGACAGCAGAATTCATGGTTCCATTTACCACAGCAAGTCTTCCAGGTCCTGAAACATCAAAACATCCCCAGACCATAACACTACCACCACCATATTTTACTGTTGGTATATAGCTCCTTTTCTGAAATGCTGTGCTACTTTTACGCTGGATGTAATGGGTTGCATACCTTCCAAAAACTTCAACTTTTGTCTCATCAGTCCACAGAGTATTTTCCCAAAAGTCTTGGGGATCATCATGATGTTTTCTGGCAAAACTGAGATGAGCCTTTATGTTCTTTTTGCTAAGCCGTGGTTTTCGTCTTGGAAGTCTGCCATGCAGGCCATTTTTGCCCAGTCTCTTTCTTATGGTGGAGTCATGAACACTGACCTTAACTGAGGCAAGTGAGACCTGCAGTTCTTTGGATGTTGTTGTGGGGTCTTTTGTGACCTCTTCGATGAGTCATCGCTGCACTCTTGGGGTAATTTCAGTTGGCTGGCCACCCCTGGGAAGGTTCACCAGTGTTCCATGTTTTCGCCATTTGTGGATAATGGCTCTCACTGTGGTTCACTGGAGTCCCAAAGCTTTAGAAATGGCTTTATAACCTTTTCTAGACTGGTAGCTCTCAGTTGTTTTGTTTCTCATTTGTTCCTTAATTTCTTTGGATCACAGCATGATGTCGAGTTTTTGAGGATCTTTTCGTCTACTTCACTTGGTCAGGCAGGTCCTATTTAAGTGATTTCTTCACTGAGAACAGGTGTGGCAGTAATCAGGCCTGGGTGTGGCTAGAGAAATTGAACTCAGCTTTCCAAAGATGTGATAAACCACAGTTAATTTATGTTTTAACATGTGTGTGTGTGTGTGGGGGGGGGGGGATCACTTTTTCATACAGGGCCATGTAGGTTTACATCTTTTTTTACCTTTAATAATAAACAACTTCATTTAAAAACTGCATTTTGTTTTTACGTGTGTTGTCTTTGTCAAATATTTAAATTTGCTTGATGATCTGAAGCATTTAAGTGTGACAAACATACAAAAAAAAGAGAAATCAGGAAGTGGGAAAACTCTTTTTCACACCACTGTATAACAAGATATTTGTACTGTATGACAGTGCTACTTTTATCAAT
Organism: Pholidichthys leucotaenia; assembly: GCA_020510985.1. Taxonomy (NCBI): domain Eukaryota; kingdom Metazoa; phylum Chordata; class Actinopteri; order Cichliformes; family Pholidichthyidae; genus Pholidichthys; species Pholidichthys leucotaenia. The sequence goes on along the minus strand of CM035836.1, from coordinate 361,763,416 downwards.
AAATTCAAAATATTACAAACTAATTGTGAAGAAAAATACACTGCACGTTGTGATTACCCAGCCACAGTGTAAAGCACAAACAGCCAGGTCCCAAGCCTGAGTAAATGGGGAGGGTTTTGTTCGGAGGGCATCCAGCATAAAAATATTCAGACCCATGATCAACTGTGGTGACCCCAAATATGGAGTAGCTGAAAGACTTAATTATTGACTGAGTGCACTCCTCAACAGGCCCCATCGGCTCCCGTATGAAGAGATGCCATTACAGTGTGAATTTCATCAGTTTCTTTTTCTTTTTAAATTTTTCAAGCAACTAAAATGTTGATGGTTTATAAAAAAAAAAAAAGTGACATTATATCTTTTAAATATTCAGGATGAAGCAGTGGGTCTAGGGTTACTGTGTGTTTATACTACATATCAAAAATCATATATACATGCCTCTGATCATGTACTGTTTAGTACAATATATTAAAAATATAAGATTTACCAGGTTGGCAGAGCCATTCTGTGATGTCTACATGTTCTTCTTATGAATATGTGGCTTTAATGTGGGTCCTCCCATTTCCCCCTGCAATCCAGACATGTCAGGTTATTTCAATTTCAATTCAATTCAATTCAATTCAGTTTCACTTCAGCTTTATTTATATAGCGCCACATCACAACAGAGGTCATCTCATAGCGCTACAAAATGCAGAGAAAACTCCACAATTTCAGAAAGACCCAGCAATCAGACGATCCCCTGTGAGCAAACACTTAGCGACGGTGGAGAGGAAAATCTCCCATTTAACAGGAAGAAACCTCTAGCAGAACCAGGGTCATGGAGGGGCAGTCATATGCTGCGACTGGCTGGGGGTGAGGGGATAGAAAGGACAAAAAGAACAGACATAAAAAACATGAAATAGTGAAAAACCAAGTACATTATTGGCGGTCATCCAGCAGTCTGAATCTATTAACAGCAGAACAGAAGCGGGGTTAAGAGACACAAAATCCCTCCCTAATCGTATGCTATATTGAAAAGGAAGGATTTTACCCTGTTCTTAAAAACAGAGACCGAGTCTGACTCCCGGACCCAGAGTGGTAACTGGTTCCACAGAGAAGGAGCTTGATAGCATAAGGCTCTGCCTCCCAATGTACTTCTGGAAATTTTGGGCACCACAAGCAATCCAGCATTTTGGGAGCGTACAGCTCTATTAGGATGATAGGGTAATATCAAATCTTTTATATATAAGGGGGCATGATTATTAAGAGCTTTGAAAGTGAGAAAAAGGATTTTAAACTTAATTCTAAACTCTATGGGAAGCCAATGAAGGGAGGACAAAACCGGAGAGATCATATCTCTCTTTCTAAAACCAGCTAAACCTCTTGCAGCAGCATTTTGGGGATTGGCTTGATAGATAGATAGATAGATAGATAGATAGATAGATAGATAGATAGATAGATAGATAGATAGATAGATGTACTTTATTGATTCCAAACTGCGAAATTACAGTGTAACAGCAGCATGACAGTTGACAACCAAACAACACAAACACACACATGACAGACAAAGGGATTGCCCATGGAAAGTAAAAAGTAACACAACTATAAAACCTATATACATCATAGCTTTATATATGATGACCCGTATAAACACATGAATCATCCCATTGCACAAAGAAGGACTATCAGGAGCACAGTGAAAATGTGAGGTACCAGTTAGTCTGTAAGGTGCAGTGTGTCAGCGTAGCTATGACCAGAATAAAACATCATAGTGAGTTATTGTACAGTGAAATTGCATGTGGCAGGAAAGATTTCCTGTACCTGGCCGTTCGACAACGAAGCTGTAGTAGTCTACTGGAGAAAGTGCTTCGCTGTCTATCTAGTGTGTGGTGGAGGGGGTGATCAGGATTGTCCATGATGGATTGCAGTTTATTTAGTGTTCTCTCCATCACTGTCTCAAAGGTCTCCGGTCTGAGACCAATTACAGAGTCAACCCTCTTGATAATCTTGTCAAGTCTGTTGGTATCTCTGGCCCTGATACTGCTACCCCAACAGACAGCAGCAAAGAAGATGGCGCTGGTGACAACAGTCTGATAGAAAAGCTCCAGCATCGTGCTGCACACGTTGAAGGATCTTAGCTTTCTCAGGAAGTAGAGTCTGCTCATCCCCTTCTTGTGCGCAGCATCGGTGTTGGATCTCCAGTCCAACCCGCTGCTGATCCTGACACCCAGATATTTGTAGTCCTCAACCACTCCCACATCCTCCCCCCTAATCTGCAGTGGCTGAGAAGGAGCCTTCCTCTTCCTGAAGTCAATCACCATCTCTCTGGTCTTGCTGACATTCAACCTCAGGTGATTCTGCTCTGTCCACTCCACAAATCTGTCTACCAGTGCCCTGTACTCCCCCTCCTCTCCTCCTATTTTACACCCCACAACAGCTGAGTCATCAGAGAATTTTTGCAGGTGGCATGACTCTGTGTTGTACTGGAAGTCAGTGGTGTATAAGGTAAAAAGAAAAGGAGAGAGCACAGTCCCCTGTGGAGCTCCCGTATCACTAGCCACCACTCCAGACAAGACATTGCCCAGCCAGACTGTTACGGGTGGCCCTTGCGAGCCACACAATGAGAGCTGAGGGTGAGCCAGTGAGTTTGCAATGTTTTATTGTGATAGGGAACAGGGAATAAGGAACACGGCCTCGTGGGGCCAAAAAGCACAAATACTCATACAGGTGTAACACTCACAAATAATGCACAACGATGAGCAGGTGGCTGGCGCCGGACGTAGGGGTTCCAGCCTTCAATGTGGGAAGTCACAGCCCCGAATGATCGGAGCTGCTCCTTTTTATTCTCATAGCAGCGCCTCAGCTGATGAGGGTTAATTGGGCTCCAGCCATCCCGTATAACTGACAGCTGGGAGCCCGCTGAGACGCTGTCACAGAAAGAACCGGGCTGAGGGGGAATATGGTCTGAGCGCCGGATGACACGGCGTCTCATCCCACATGACACAGACAAACTGTGGTCTGCCTGTCAGGTAGTCAGTAATGCAGGAGATCACATAGCTGTCAACCCCCATCACCCACAGCTTCTCACCCAGCAGCAGTGGCTGGATGGTGTTGAAGGCACTGGAGAAATCAAAAAAAGTGATTCTCACAGTATCTCCTCCACCTTCCAGGTGCAGATGGGCTCGTTACAGCAGGTAGATGACAGCATCTTCAACTCCTAAATGGGGCTGATATGCAAACTGCAGAGGGTCAAGCCACATCTTCACCTGCGGCCTCAGGTGGGCTAAGACCAGTCTCTCCAGGACCTTCATCACATGAGATGTGAGGGCAACTGGTCAGTAGTCATTCAAATCCGATGGAGATGACTTCTTGGGGACAGGAACCAGGCAGGATGTCTACCACAGCACCGGTACTCTCTCCAGACTCAGGCTCAGGTTGTACAGGTGTTTCAGTACCGGGGCTAGTTGGTTGGCACAGGTCCTCAGGGTCCTTGCGGAGATGCCATCAGGGCCCGAAGCCTTCCGCTGACGGAGTCTCTCCAGCTGTTTCTCCATCTGATCTGTAGTCACCGTGAAGTGAGGGAGGGTCCTGGTGCCCCCTGAGGAGGAGGAGGGGGGAGATGGAGAGAGGTTCTGCACGGGACCGTGGGTGGGGAGGGGTGCGTGGGGGTCTGGTTGTGTTGCTCGGGTGACAGACTGTGAGTTGAACCTATTAAAAAATAGATTCAGTTCCTCAGCTCTCTCCTGGCTCCCAGATGGCTGCCCGACTCTCCCCTTGCACCCAGTTATTTGTTTCATTCCCTCCCACACATCTTTAGTGTTGTTTTGCCTGAGTTTCTCTTCCAACTTCTTCCTATAATTGTCCTTGCACCTCCTCAGCATCTCTCTCAGCTCATGCTGCACTCCCCTCAGCTTCTCCTTGTCTCCAGCCCTAAAAGCTCTCTTCTTTTTGTTCAGAAGTGCTTTCAGGTCACTGGTGACCCATGGTCTGTTGTTGGAGAAGCAGTGTACAGTCTGAGCTGGCATGGTCATGTCTTCAAAGAATCTAATGTATTCTGTGATGCAGTCGGTCATATTGTCTATGTCCACCCCATGTGGTTCACAGAGTACGCTCCAGTCCGTCGTCTCGAAGCAGTCCTGCAGTGCATCAACAGCCTCCTGTGTCCACCTCCTCACAGTTTGTGTATAAGCAGGCTTCCTTTGCACAAGGGGGACATACTTGGGTGTTAACATGACCATGCAGTGATCTGATTTACCAATGGGGGGTAGAACTGTGGCACTATATGCATCTCTGACATTGGCATACAGTAAATCCAGTGTTTTGTTCTCTCTGGTGGGACAGTCAACAAACTGGTGAAAGTTTGGTAATGTTTTTCCCTCTGAGACATGGTTAAAATCACCTGTGATGGCCATGAATGCATCCGGGTGCTTCTCCAGTAATGTGGCCGCAGTGGAGCTGATGATGTCACAGGCCACCGCTGCGTCAGCTGACGGAGGGACGTAGACGATAACAATTAAAGCGCACTTCATTTCTCGCAGGATATAATAAGGTCTCATACTAACAGCCAGCAGTTCAATGTCCGGGCTGCAGCACTTTTCCTTCACATAAATGTGTCTGGGATGACAGCATCGTTCATTACCAAGAAGTGCCACTCCTCCTCCTCGCTTTTTCCTGCTGCTTTTCAGGTCTCTGTCCCCCCATATAGTCTTGAAGCCAGGTATCGCTACGTTTACATCCGGGATCTGTGAGTGTAACCAAGTCTCCATAAAACACATGAAACTACACTCACGATACTCCTTTTGCGTCCTGACCAGCGCTGTAAGCTCATCTGTTTTATTTCCAAGCGATCGCACGTTCCCGGTGATGACCATCGGTACAGCTGGCTTATGCTTCCTTCTTCTCCTCCTCACCTTCGCTCCAGCCCTTCGCCCACAGTGTCTCCTCTTCAGTTCATCCGGGATGAGAGGCTTCACTGCCGGCCACAGCGCTCCAGGCTCCGGCCTCCTCGGCGCAATCAGCTGATCGCGTGTGTAAACAATGCGTCCACCCCCACCTCTGCTGATCTCCATTGCCCGAGGAAGAGAAAAGAAAAGAAAACTAGAAAAAGACCAGCTAAAATAGAGAAAAAAGTTGGTCCAGTCTTAGTCCGAGTATTTCTACAGAGCCCTGGTTAATAAGAGACACACTGTATACAGGTATAAACAGATAGAAACACAAAGACACAAGAGAGTCGCTGCTGGTACGGCCGCCCTGCCTCCGGCGCCATTAAAAAAAAAAAGTGCATTAAGACCACTTAAAGTACAACTTTAAATGGTCATTGAGTTGACAAAATTTCTATATAAATACATGCCTGTACTTTAACCCCTTGCACTCTGGTCAATTTCCCTAAAAACGCCAAAAAATAACGTACCCAAAGTAAATCAAAAGCTGTTCTTCAACCCTTTGCAGCATCTTCATGGGATTGGTCTCATTTAAAAGAAAACACTTTGACTTTTTTGGCAAAACAGTCATAATCTCTCTAAGTGCTCCTGCCACTGAGTAACAGTCATCTAAACATACTGAACTTGAAGAAAATAAATTTGGCCTGGGTGTTTTTTTGGATACAAATGCTTGCAAATAACACACAGCTTCAGATACTGGCTGGAAAATGCAACAGAAATGTAGAACCAAGTGTTATCCAGCTGAGGTCAAAATTTTGTAATAATACCACAAAAAATGAATATATTACACAGCTTTTTTCTTAGGTTGTTCCCAGGCGTTTTTGAACTGTGCCAAATTGTGCCAAATGGCACAGTTTGGAAAAACGTCTGTAACTTTTGAATGATTCAATATAGAAGCTTCATCTTGGGCTCTAATGAAAGGTGAATGGCTGTGTGTGTGTGTGTGTGTGTTGGGGGGGGTTGTTTATTCATTCATGAATGAACGAATGAACAAACAAGCCCCCACACACAAAGAAGCATGCCACGTAAAAAATGTGTGGCTTTTTTTTACAAGAAAAAATAACCTACACTGCACTAAAAATTATACTAGAATATCTGTAATGTAGAAGATAACAACTCCCACCCCCACCCCACCCCCCCGCTACAGAGGACGGACATCGCCCATCGCTACATGACGGAAAGCGGTGACGGTGCGGTGCGGTCTACTACGCACATTTGGACTAAAATATCTGCAATATATCTGCAATCCGCTACAGAAGAATAGCGGGGGGCGTTCACAACATGACAGGGGGGCCGTTTGCAACATGACGGACCCGGACCGCTTCATATTGCGATAACGCACAGTTGTAATTTACCGATCAGTCAAAAGTCATTTGGATTACAATTTTCAGGGATAAAGAATAATTTAGCTTATAACACTTACCTGTCCACAACAGCAGCGTAGCTGGCGAACTTCTCTTCCTCATTGTCAGACGAACATGACGCTGGTCCGCTTGTTACGGACTCATGGTTCTGGTCACACGACCCGGTCAAACCATAATTCCATTATTGCGGTTTTGCGCTTCCATGATTACGGTTTTGGCGAATGATTTTTCAAAACAAATAAAAACAGTAGTAAGAAAAAAAGACTGGCTTGTGTGTCACCCAGCCTTACACAAAACAGCTTTCGAACTTCTGTGCTTCAACTGGCTGGCTGTATTCGCAGCCGTTGGTAGGCGGGTCCTTTTTGCTAGGTTTTCAGTCATTGGTTCTTCAAGGTTTCAGAAACCCAATTCAAGGCTCTTATTAGTCGAATGAGAGGTCAATCACATCTAAACCAATCAAAGCACTTCTTTGGCTTTCTGTTCGCGGCTGTGTCTGTAGTGGAAGAACGGAAATGCAGCTTTTTTTTCAGTGCGCTCTAGGACGCAGCGCCCTCGTGCGCCCTTGTGCGCTCTAGGACGCAGAGACGTACCCGCCCGCGGTACATTGGAGTGCAAGAGGTTAAAGGGCCTATATCATGCAAAATCGACTTTTTGAGCTTTTAAGCATGTTATAATGTTAATTCCTCACCAAAAACACCCCCAAAGTGGTATTTTGCTCCATTCAAGCATCTCTGAGTATTCCTCCTCAACCCTGCTCTCTGAGCTGCTGCTCCGCCCGGTCCCTGATAATGATTGGGTCCCCACATTCATACGTATGAACGTGGGTGAGCCGCCCACTCCAGGAAGTGCCTGTGCTGCCAGCACCGCCCCCAGGCTAACGCACACACCCGCTTTCTCTGCGCAGCTAATGGAGCGGTGATCGGCAAAACTCTTTCACTTTAGCATTGACGCTGTGAAGAAGTAGTTCCTCTCGCACCTAATCTGCTCAGTGACAACAATTGTTTGCTTTTTTACGTAAGACAATGTCTTCTAAGTGGCGTAAATGTGTCTTTGGCTGTGAGAAATTTAGGAGTTTGTTCAGCCTTCCTTGTTTTTGTGGGCGGAACCCAGCGACGCGCTGCAGCAGCCGGCTCAGGGGTTACGTCAAGAAATGGGCGGCATCCACAAGAAGGAGAGGCAGAGCCTCAGAGATCGAGGCATCTTACTTCCGGGCTCGCGAAAATAACTCATATTTCATAAGAAATTCATTCTCCAGTGTACCAAAGGTAATATACTATCACATACATGTATATAGTTTACTCTGAAAGGCTTAACCCCTTGCACTCCGGTCAATTTCCCTAAAAACGCCAAAAAAATAACGTGCCCAAAGTAAATCGAAAGCTGTTCTTCAACCCTTTGCAGCATCTTCATGGGGTTGGTCTCATTTAAAAGAAAACACTTTGAATTTTTTGGCAAAACAGTCATAATCTCTCTAAGCGCTCCGGCCACTGAGATACAGTTATCTAAACATACTGAACTTGAAGAAAATAAATTTGGCCTGGGTGTTTTTTTGGATACAAATGCTTGCAAATAACACACAGCTTCAGATACTGGCTGGATAATGCAACAGAAATGTAGAACCAAGTGTTATCCAGCTGAGGTCAAAATTTTGTAACAATACCACAAAAAATGAATATATTACACAGCTTTTTCCTCAGGTAGTTCCCAGGCGTTTTTGAACTGTGCCAAATTGTGCCAAATGGCACAGTTTGGAAAAACGTCTGTAACTTTTGAATGATTCAATATAGAAGCTTCATCTTGGGCTCTAATGAAAGGTGACACTCAGGGCTGTGTGTGTGTGTGGGGGGGGGTTGTCCCCCACCCCCTCGCTACAGAGGACGGACATCAGCCATCACTACATGACGGAATAGACTCGTGGCGATGTGGCGACCGCGGCGTAGTCACCGCGGCTTCCCCCCCTTGCTACAGAAGAGTAACGGGGGGGGGGGGCGTTCACGGTCTGGACGTGGCGCATGAACCGTGTACCGCGGCGCACGCATTTCGGACTTCGTGCGCCGCACAGTTGTAATTTACCGATTGGTCAAAAGTCATTTTGGATTACAATTTTCAGGGATAAAGAATAATTTAGCTTATAACACTTACCTCTTCACAGCAACAGTGTCCTGGCGAACTTCTCTTCCTCATTGTCAGACGAACGCGACGCTGGTCCGCTCATGGTTCCCGGTCAAAACATAATTCCATTATTGCGGTTTTGCGCTTCCATGATTGCAGTTTTGGCGAATGATTTACGACCTTCGTCGTCTGCCTCCGTCGGTCTATGATGACCATGGAAGAGAATCCTAAATGTCTATTCTGCTGGAATAAGTGCAGATCGCACTTGTGGGTGGTCTCCGTGCTGCTGGGTCTGTAGCAGGTTCTTCCTGCAGGTCCTTTTTTTCATCTGCTGCAGCAGTCAGTCTCTCTTCACCCAGCTTTACACAAAACAGCTTGCGAACTTCTGTGCTTCAATTGGCTCGCTGCATTCACAGCGTTGGTAGGCGAGTCCTTCTTGCTAGGTTTTCAGTCATTGGTTCTTCAAGGTTTCAGAAACCCACTTCAAGGCTCTTATTAGTCGAATGAGAGGTCAATCAGATGAACTAATCTGTTCACGGCTGTGTCTGTAGTGGAAGAACAAATGCAGCTTTTTTTTTTTCAGTGCGCGCTTGGACGCAGCGCCCTTGTGCGTCCTAGAGCACACAAGGGCGCTCTCGTATGCCCTCGTGTGCTCTGGGATGCAGAGACGTGCCCGTCCGCGGTACACCGGAGTGCAAGAGGTTAAAAAAGCATGACATAGGCCCTTTAACAGTATTAAGAATTGATGTGTGAAATGAAATATTTTTTTTTAAATTGACCACTCAAATGCAACACCCTATTTCCACAAAGAAACATGTAGGCTTACATAACGAAACAAAACAGTAAAAAACGGATGCATATAACACTGAGTACCAATGAAGACATGAAGTGTAGGAAAATAATTTCTTCACTGTAGCCCTGTCTTCATTATACCGGTCTCTGTCAATGACTGCCCTCTTCCCCTGCATGCTTGAGATGAATGGCTAATTACCTGGATAAGGTGCACAGGGAGCAGTCGACCACAGCAGCCACCTGTCTGCTGGAGTACCTCCAAATGACAAACGCCCGCAGGGCTGTGCTGCCCGGGTTGAGTCTGTGTTTTCCACTCTGTCGCCTTGCACCGCACCTCAGTATGGCAGCATCAACCTGGGGAACAACTGTTGTCTTTACTAATTTACCCAAAATAGCTGCTTGCCTCGGGCTCTTTCATGCTGCCAGTGCTGGTGAAGAGCATCTGTTTTGAACTGCAGGGGCAGGCATAATCACACCGCGTGGTGGCTCCAGGCACTAGCCTGTCTCCCAGCTAATAATAATGCATGTCCACATGTAGCTGACAAGTAATATTCCAATAAAGACATCCTAGTCAATCAAGAAGACTTAAATTCCTGCTCTGTGTCTGAAGCACTGACCTTAACAGTTAAGCAAGCTGTTGCTCAAGGGCACTGTGGTGCCCTCCAACTGCTTCAGTGGAGTTGCTGTGGCCACAGCTCAGTCTGTGGTTGTACTGGGCAGCTTCCAGGTGTGAAACTGTAACTGTGTGAGTGTGAACAGGGCTTCCTTGAAAAAAGGTGAGGTTGCCTATCAATGGACCTTCCCTATATAAATAAAGGTTAAAATTAAGAAAAAAAAACCTGTTTACTTTAAAACTCTTAAAACGGCATTTATTATACTCCATAAATAACTACATGATGGCATGTGAAGACTGTAAACTTTAACTGAGGTGCATATGCTCTGAAAGACAAACTATATCCTATAAAAGTTTTTTGCCTGCTCTGAGTGTATGTGTGGATGTGACTTTTTATTTATATGCCAGAGTGTCTCTGTCAAGTTGCTGAAAAACTACAAAGACTGTCTTGAAAAGAGCATCTGAGAGGTTGAAAACAAAAACTTTTTGACTGACTGGGTTGATTTGTGAGTTACGGACAAACCAAAGAAAATCAATATCATTTCTCTGTTTGTGTAAGGTGTTCTCTAGCTATTGCTTTAGTCAGTGTGACTGAAAATGATTAGCATCTCCAGATGTTTCTTTCAATTTTCAATTTCTTTCAAAATCCTCTCACCCTGAAGAATGACTGTAGTTGTCCAAGGATATCCTTTGTGAAGTCTGTAGTTCCTTCTCAAAAGTCTTCTGTTGGCTTTCAGTGTTTTTGCTGAAGTGCCACAGCTATTGTCAAGCTGCAGAATCTTTGGTGTATCACTCAAATAGCAAGATGGATATACATTTGGCATTTGAGAAGAAAAACATTTTTTGAAGGATATTATACTACAAATGTGTTTGGGTTGATGGAGGGTGTTAAATCTGTCTCTTGAAAGTACAATGGCTTTGCCAAAGCAAAGCATTATTGTTTTGTAATAAAACCTAATTGTATAATGTGCTGTTGCTCTCAGATGAAACGTAACAGCACTGAAACAAAATTACCCCACCATTACGTCCAAAGAGTGCACGGATCATTTCAGTCTGGATGGGATGAGGGAAAACATCAGCACTTCAGAGAGGCACTTTTGAGAGCCTCTCGGTGTGCTAAAGTGTAAACATTTGCAAACATGAATATATGAGTCTAAAGATCTGACCCTTGGAGACCCTTATTAAACTGGTTTAGTGCTTGCACACAGATAGGTTGAACGAATTCAGTATGTGTCCAGCTAAGAGGCCACTGCAAAGTGACAGTGGAGGGATTTGGAAGCTGGCTGATGGCAGGGATAGTGCAGTTTAGTGTGACATCTGTCTCACTACTGAGTGTTCCAGCTGTGGCAGAGGCCCCTGGGCCGCTTGGGCTTTGTGTAAAATATGCTGTGGAGGTCACTTTCGACAACTCTACTGAACCAAGCTTGGGTCCACACTACAGCACAGGACAAATAACAACATCCACATAAGAGAAAAGGATAATTCATAAGTGAAATGCTGTATATGTCAGATGCTAAAAAAGACTTTGCACCACCAAGACTACCACTAAAAAGCAGTGTTAATTGCTGAATCAGTTAAAGCTATACAAATGCAAAAGGTACATAACATAATGCTGCAATACATATGGTGAAATAAATTTGATTTTGCACTTTTTTAATTAAAATGAATTAATAACTAAATTATTCAGTTGTTAATCATACTGCTCAAGAAGTAGATGGAGTCTGTGTCCCAGAGATTAACATATTTTGGTGTAAATTGTGAGTATCAACCCCAGAAATAAAGCAAAAAAACTTTGTGAAAATGCTGGCTGAAGCTGGTAAAAGAGTGTCACTATCCACAGTAAAATGAATCCTATACCAACATGGGCTGAAAGGCAACTCAGCAAGAAAGAAGCCATTATTACAAAAGCAACATACAAAAAAGCCAGATTACAGTTTGCAAATGCACACAGGGACAAAAAAAAAATAATTTTTGGAGATGTGTCCTGTGGTCTGACAAAACTAAAATTGAACTGTTTGACCATAATGAGCATCATTACATTTGGAGGAAAAATGGTGAAGCTTGCAAGCCTCAGAACACTATCCTAATTGTAAAGTATGGGGGTGGCAGCATCATGTTGTGGAGGTGTTTTGCTGCAGGAAAGACTGGTGCACTTAACAAAATTAATGGCATCATGAGGAAAGAACAGTATGTGATAATGTATGTGATAATGTTGAAGCAATATCTAAAGACATCATCCAGGGGTCTTCCAAATGGACATTGACCCTAAGCATACCGCCAAATTAGTTACAAAGTGGCTTAAGGACAACAAAGTCAATGTTGTGAAGTGACCATCACAAAGCCCTGATCTCAATCCCATAGAAAATTTGTGGCCAGACCTGAAAAGACATGTGTGGGCAAGGCGGCCTCAAAACCTGACTCAGTTACATCAGTTCTGGCAGGAGGAATGGGCCAAAATTCCAGCATGTAGTGATCTGGACAGGGTCACAGATCCTGTCCACGCTTTGTGTTCCTTTTGGACTCTTTATTATGTTTATCATTATTAGTATTCTCATGCCCCTGTTTTAAATTGCACTGGTCAACACTAAATTTATTGTCTAAGTTTTTTTTAGCTGATTTGGGACGAATTTGATGTGCTGAATCCAAAAATCACATTTGTTTTGCTCAATCAGGTCAACTTTTTGAATTATGGCCACATGTTGTTTTATAAGTTTTTGTTTACGTGTACAGGAATTTTGGCTTTATATGATGCAAAATTCTTTTTTATGTCTTGAAATTCTCTGAACTTTGAACAATGATGACGTAACATTCAATTTACATGTACTTACCTACCATGCACAGTACTAAGTAAGTACAGGTTTTTACTTAGCACCTGATCGAGAGAAACGGATGTCATTTTCAGATTCAGCGGTGCAAAATTGTCTTAAATCAGTTGAAAAAACACAGACAACTTACAAAAAAAATATTTTTGTAACCCTATGTTATATTCTACTTCAGTTATCATTATGGTTATAACGTCCTCACGCTTAGTTATGTTATCCTTTGCATTATTATTATTGCCATTATCCTGTCTTACTCATCATCTTGTGTTTAGTTATTGTGATGGCACTCTGTTTATTTCTGCTCCTCCTTTATTGGTTCTTTTGGTTGTTAACTATTCACGGCTGCACCTGATTGTGCTAATCACCTCCTGCTCCATATATACAGCTCTCGCAGCACTGAGGATGCAGCGATCTACTATCGCTATCATTATCATTATGACACGCACAATGGACTTACACTTTATCCAAGCTGATCACGGTTTAGGTTCTTATCTTTTTTATCCTGCTGTGCAGTTTGGGTTATTTGTTCCAGCCCTCGTGCTGTATTCTATTATTTTGGAAATAAAACCATGTATGAACTTGGTCTCGTGACTGGGTCCTTTTTTTTTGCCCAAGAGGGGCATTTACTGTACGACAAAAGACAGGCTGCCAGTGGACCCAGCGGGCGAAAAAAGCAGGAGAAGGAGGAGGCAGAAGGGAGGAGAGCTGCTGGCTGTCGACATGCTGTGGGACCTTGTTACTGTGACCCGCAGCTCCCAGGAGGATGCCAAATACTGTTGGAACGCTGTCACCAACATCTTGGAAGCTTGCCCAAGCTTGCACCCTCCCCTGGTTGCTTGGGCTCCCACTCCCCGCTCGACCACAGCCGCCAGCCATCCTCTCCTCATCGGTGCTAGGCAACCTGGCACTGGCTGACGATCCCTGGAAGCTGGGGAATTCCAGCGGTGGTGGATGGGCGTGCGGGGGTTCTGGCTGGAAGGGTGGATCGGGAGGATGACCGCTCCAGCAGCCACGGTGCTCCAGCTGCCCCCAGCAGAGCATGAGCTGATTAATCAGCATCCCCTTGCTCTGTCATTCAATTTGCCTCGTCCAGCACCTACACCTCCTCGTCACCCGCCAATTCCACCATCACTGAAGCTTGTGCCAACAGTGAAACATCCCCTGGCTTCCATATTTTCCACATACCACTCCTCCGCTCCAACACAAGCTCCTTGCCACTGCATAACAGCTCCTTGCCATGCGGTCACAGCAGCCACCTAGAGTGATTCGTCTGGTTCTCCAGAGGCAGTTTCAACAGCAGCAGCAACCTCAGCAGCAACGGAGCTGGGTACAAGGCAAGTACTATTTTCTCATTTTTTAACATCTACACCACATTCCAAATTATTATGTAAATAGGATTTTAATGTCAAACATTCATTTTTTTTTTGTTTTTCAATTAAACTCATAGATGGTATTGTGTCTCAGGGCTCTTTGGATCACTGACATCAATCTCAGACACCTATCGTAATTAGTTTGCAAGGTGAGCTCAATTAAAGGAAAACTACATAAGAAGGATGTTCCATATAATTAAGCATGCCACAGGTTTCATGCAGTATGGGAAAGAAAAAGGATCTCTCTGCTGCTGAAAAGCATCATATAGTGCAATGCCTTGGGCAAGGTATAAAAACATTTGATATTTCACGAAAACTTAAGCGTGCTCACCGTACTGTGAAGAAATTTGTAGCTGATTCAGAGCACAGCTGAGTTTGTGCAGATAAAGACATAATGAGGAAGGTTTCTGCTATACAAATTCATCAGATTAAGAGAGCAGCTGCTAAAATGCCATAATAAAGCAGCAAACAGGTATTTGAAGCTGCTGGTACCTCTGGAATCCCACAAACCTCAAGGTGTAGGATCCTCCAGAGGCTTGCAGTTGTGCATAAATCTACAATTTGGCCAACCCTAACCGATGCTCACAAGCAGAAACGGTTGCAGTGGGCCCAGAAATACTGTACATGAAGACTAATTTTCAAACAGTCTTGTTTTCTGATGAGTGCCATGCAATCCTGGATGGTCCAGTTGGATGGAATAGTGGATGGTTGGTGGATGGCCACAATGTCCCAACAAGGCTGCAACATCAACAAGAAGGTGGCAGATAGTTAGGGCATTTTAGAAAATCTCTGGACCATCTGTGAAAAAATTGCTTACCAACAGCTTTCTTCACCAATGTGTTCATATAGGTGTCTACTAACACCTCTCAATTAGTTCCAACCCAAATCCTTGTGGAAAATTCTGGGGAGCCAGTCAAACTTAGGCACCCAAAGGTGGGGGAGGGAGGTCAAAAAATTGAAAAATATTTTTTTTTTCCAGTGTTAGCGTGTGAGATGTCTAATTAGGGGTTTCTGGGGGTGCTGAATCGATTCCAAATATTAGTTTTGAGTAAAAACTACTACCTGACCATTAAAATAGGCCACGTCTACTTTTTTGCACCCGCCAAAATATGTAATATTGGTATTTTTATACGTATCTCACAGGTTTATATAGTGAGTTTTTTAGAATGCTGAATTGAGTTCTATCATTGAATTTGAGCTATACCCACTCTAAAAACAGTGTACAAAACACTGCAACATAAGTGTGCAATGGGAAGTAGTCGTTCCCACTTCTCTTACTTCCATTATGCCCCATTATAATGTCCAACAGAAATGTATCTCAATATTAAAACCTTGGTACTTTACCCTACTCCCCGGCATCTCCCTCACTGCTCTCATAATCTGTTTGGTTGATGTTCTGGCAAGAGTTGCCATGACATTTGCCGCAAGCAGAAATACACTTGACTCCTTGCTTTTTACAACAGCACCTAAGTGATCCAGCTTCGGATCACCAACAATAAGAAACTTATGAACTGCAATATCATGATTTTTACGGAAACATGGCTTCACAGTGGAATACCCGACAATGCTATCGAGCTAGCCGGCCTACACACGCTCCGGGCAGACAGAGCAGCAGTTGACTCCGGTAAGACAAGAGGGGGGGGATTGTGCATTTATATTAACAAGGCTTGGTGCACGAACTCTGTCACTGTTGAGAGACACTGCTCAGCTAACCTGGAGTTTCTCATGGTTAAATGTAGACCTTTCTATCTGCCACGCGAGTTCACTTGTACCATCATAACAGCCGCTTATATTTCTCCGGATGCTAATGCTAAGCTTGCTATGAAAGAACTGCATGCAGCTATTAGCAAACAACAAACTGCACACCCAGAGGCAGCATTTATTGTGGCGGGTGATTTTAACCACTCTAACCTCAAGACAGTGCTTCCTAAATTCTACCAGCATGTCTCCTGTCACACAAGAGGGGACAAAACATTGGACCATGTTTACACCAATATTGTGGGAGCCTACACAGCAACTCCCCTCCCCCACCTAGGTCAGTCTGATCATTTATCCTTGTTCCTTACCCCCAAGTATGTACCGCTCATCAACCGGGTGAAGCCATCAGTGAGGACCATCAAAGTGTGGCCAGAGGGGGTTGACTCTGTACTCCAGGAGAAGTTTAGGAACACAGACTGGAGTATGTTCACCTCTCAGGCTACCTGTGGCTCCCACATAAACATCAACTCTTACACCCACTCAGTCCTGGACCATATCAACACCACTATTGACAGTGTCACCACGGAAAGACAGATCACCACGTACCCAAATCAGAAGCCGTGGATGAACAGAGAAGTGTGACTTCTGCTAAAAGCACGTAACAATGCCTTTAGATCTGGTGATGCACAGGCCTACAGTTCATCCAGGGCAGATCTGAAGAGGGGCATCAAGAAGGCCAAGCACAGCTACAAGCTGAAGGTGGAGGAACATTTTGGGGACTCTGACCCCCGACGTATGTGGCAGGGCATTCAAGCTATCTCTGATTATAAGCCCAGCAACTCCATACCTATAGCCATGACTGTGCCCTTTCTCAATGAGCTAAATAACTTCTATGCTCGTTTTGACAAGGACAACAATGAAAAGAACATCAATTTCCCACCCTCTGATGACCTCCACCACCTCACACTCACCCACACCGACGTCCGTAATGCACTGAGTCATGTCAACGTACGTAAGGCTGCTGGCCCTGATGGCATTCCTGGGCGTGTGCTGAGGGCATGCGCTGAGCAGCTGGCAGGGGTCTTCACAGACATCTTCAATCTGTCCCTGGCCCAGGCCGTGGTACCAGCGTGCTTCAAGACCACTTCAATAGTACCAGTGCCAAAACATTCAACACCATCGTGCCTAAATGACTATCGCCCTGTGGCACTGACGCCCATAGTCATGAAGTGCTTTGAGCGACTGGTCTTGGCACAGCTCAAAAAAGGCCTGCCCCCTACACTGGACCCTCATCAGTTTGCCTACCGGAGCAACAGGAGTACAGAGGATGCGGTTTCTACAGCGCTGCACTATATACTCTCACACCTGGATGACAAGAACACCTACGCAAGAATGCTGTTTATTGACTTCAGCTCAGCATTCAACACAGTTATCCCCTCCAAGTTGCTCACCAAACTTGGGGACCTGGGAATCAGTACCTCCACCTGCAACTGGATCATGGATTTTCTGACCAACAGACCCCAGCATGTTAGGTCAGGCCCCAACCGTTCTTCCGTCATCACACTCAACACTGGTGTACCACAGGGCTGTGTGCTCAGCCCATTCCTCTACTCCCTCTACACCCATGACTGCAGGCCTATGTATGGATCCAATTCCATCATAAAGTTTGCAGATGACACCACGGTAATTGGACTCATCAGGGACAACGACGAGTCAGATTACAGGGCAGAGGTTGAGCACTTGGCTACTTGGTGCGCTGACAATAACCTGCTCCTTAACACCAGCAAAACCAAGGAGCTCATAGTGGACTACAGGAAGGAGAGGGAAGAGACACATGACCCCATCCATATCAATGGCATAGCTGTTGAACGTGTCCCCAGCTTCAAATTCCTGGGGACCCACATCTCAGAGGACCTGTCCTGGTCAGTTAACACCACCAGCCTGATCAAGAAGGCCCATCAGCGCCTCTTCTTCTTGAGGACATTGAAGAAGAACCATCTGTCAACTGACATCCTGGGCAACTTCTACCGCTGCGTGATAGAGAGTACCCTGACCAACTGTATCACACTCTGGTATGGGAGCTGCTCTGTAGCTGACCGCAAGGCGCTGCAGCGGGTGGTGAAAACCGCCCAACGCATCACAGGGACTCCACTTCCAGCTATAGAGGACGTCTACAGGAAAAGATGTCTGCACCGGGCACGCAGCATTCTTAGGGACTCCAACCATCCTGCTCATGGACTGTTCCAGCTTCTCCCCTCCAGAAGACATTTCAGAAGCCTTCGGACTAGAACCAGCAGGTTTAGAAACAGTTTCTTTCCAACAGCTGTCACGTTATTGAACTTAGTTCCCCGCTGACTCTCTTACCATCATCTTTTACCATCCTCACCTGTACATAACTGCATAACTACAAAACTACATCTAACTTATTGCACATTATTTGCACATAACAGTACTTTTAACTTTCTGCACTGCTGCATATATTTGCTTAAATTGCACATACTGTTAATTACCGTATATACTGCACTGCTGTCCTTTGCACTTCTGATTGGATGCTAAACTGTGTTTCGTTACTTTGTATTCATACATGTGTAATGACAATAAAGTTGAATCTAATCTAATCTAATCTAATCTAAAGTGTGCTACAGTTCCCCTCACAGTTGCAGCTGACAAACTTTAGAAGATAGTCCGGTGCGATGGGGTCTGTTGAAGGGGCCGGTGCATAACCTTGGTCACCGAGCTTCCATCCGTACTCCAAGACATCCAATGATGGAGTTTGCAACAGCAGCCAATCTCTAGTTTGGAAATAAGCTCGTAGAGAGTGCTGCGCTGCAGCTTCTGTTGTCGGGGGCAGTTTCTCAGGTTTGATGCTCCCAGCAGCAGCCCGCTTGCTGAAGATGTCAAATCTCAAGTCCCCCAAGACTTTGGGTGGTTTTCCATGGAACATGAGCTTAAATAATTCACAGCCGGCTTTAATGATATCATCTCTGTTAGCATCAGCATCGGATCACCCCAGGGCTGTGTACTTTCCCCCCTACTCTTCTCCCTTTATACCAACTCCTGCACCTCCACCCACCAGTCTGTTAAGCTGATCAAGTTTGCGGACGACACCACCCTCATCGGGCTCATCTCCAACGGCGATGAGTCCGTCTACAGGAGAGAGGTGGCCCAGCTGGTGTCCTGGTGCAGCCACAACAACCTGCAGCTGAACGCTCTGAAGACAGCGGAGATGATTGTGGACTTCAGGAAAGTCACAACCCCCCTGCCCCCCTCACCATCACAGGCTCTCCCATCACCATTGCAGATTCCTTCCGCTTCTTGGGCACCACCATCACCAGGGACCTCAAGTGGAAGCCAACCATCAGCTCCCTCATCAAAAAGGCCCAGTAGAGGATGTTCTTTCTGCGGCAGCTGAGGAAGCTCAAGCTACTCACCAAGATGTTAGTGCAGTTCTACACGGCCATCATTGAGTCCATCCTCACCTCCTCCATAATCGTGTGGTACGCAGGAGCTACTGCCAGGGACAGACTAAGGCTGCAGCGCGTCGTGCGCACTGCTGAGAAGGTGATCGGCTGCAAGCTCCCATCTCTCCAGGATCTGTACATCTCCAGGACCCGGAGGCGTGCAGGCCAGATCATGGCCGATCCTTCACACCCTGGTCACGTACTGTTTGCCACCCTCCCCTCAGGTAGAAGACTTCGGTCCATTCAGACTAAAACCTCCCGGCACATGAACAGCTTTTTCCCCTCTGCTATCAGACTGCTGAACATTAAGTGACTTATTGACTCTC
Organism: Pholidichthys leucotaenia; assembly: GCA_020510985.1. Classification (NCBI taxonomy): domain Eukaryota; kingdom Metazoa; phylum Chordata; class Actinopteri; order Cichliformes; family Pholidichthyidae; genus Pholidichthys; species Pholidichthys leucotaenia. The sequence continues at coordinate 361,743,942 of CM035836.1, read as the reverse complement.
GTGCACTATATACAGCAGCTCAACCAGACTCATGTCAATCATCACTGTTTTTCTGTTGCATTATCGACTGCACATCATCTGCTACTTGCTAATTTATTTAAAACTGCTGTGACTAGTATTACTCATTATTATTATTATTATTATTATTATTATTATTATTATTATTATTATTATACACTTATTGCATGGTTTTAGTCTTTAATTTTTTTTTTTTAGTTTATCTCTTTATCTTATCATGTTTTAATGTTGTAGCATTGCACCGAGACAAATTCCTAGTTTGTGTACTACATGAACAATGGCAATAAATCTGATTCTGATTCTGATTCTTTCTTGGCTCGGTTGTCCAGAAACACATCCATGGCCCTTTCCGCCTTGTCAGTCTTGCAGAGCTTGTTTACCAAAGTTGATTTGCTAAACCCAGAAATCGCTGACACTGTATCGCAGCCGGAGAAGCTGTGCAAGAAGATCAAATACTTCCGGTATCTCTCTGGGAGGGCCTCCCTGATCTTTGCGACATCATAAGATGTTTCTTTGGCTGTTGTGAGGAAGATGGGGTGGTCTGCAGCATGATGAATCAGCAAAACCATGATGTCGGTGTCCTCAGCCCTCACCTCAACAGGATAATCTTTTGCCTCATCTAGAGCTGCCCGGACTATAGCAGTGTCTGCATCATCGTGGCATTGCTGTACACTGATCCCATTTCTACTGAATGTCTCAGCAAGTAGCAGAATGAGCTGGGCCTTGTTGCTCTTGTTGTCGAGGAACTTTTCTCTTGGAGCGAAGCTTTTGATGTCTGGGCGACTCAGAATGTCGCAGCATGCATTCTTTGTTCGTCTCAGGTGATCATGGTCCTTAGTGGAGCTGCCATATCCATCAAAGACCACAGTGATTCGGAGACACTGGCTCCCCATGGACTTCACAAACAGGAGGTAGATCTCGGCGATGCCCTTCCAGGTGAGGTTAGCCTCCCACTTGACGTTGTGCAGGAGCCACCCACCATCAATCACCAGACTTGTGCAGGGGGTTTGTTCAACGGGTTCCACAAATGCCTTCAGAAATCTTGCTAGGGCAGCCTTGTCTGACTTTCGCAACTTCTGGTCTTTGTCAAATAGAGACATCGGTGTTGGCGTCAACTCAAATCGCAGAGCTTCTTTGGTCTTGACTTCACGCTCACTGATGATGATTAGACGGTTGAAGAGCTTGAGTGAGTCAATAACCAGCTTCTTCCCATTGACTTTGGGTCCACTTTTGAGGCTCTCTAATGACTTCACCTTGTGCTTAGTTTCCATTGAATCCAGAACAGTTCGTCCATTCATCTTGGCCTGCATGGCTCTGCCAACCTCCTCTGCCTGATCAGCGTTGACTGGGTCCTTGGGAGTGCTGCTGAATCCTGTTGAAAAGGATACTAGGGTCTTCTTGTCCCATGTTGCATCGAAGGGGTTGACCTCCTCCAACCATCCGACAATGGCGTTGACAGCATCTTCGTCATTCTTCATCTGGGCTCTTGTGACGTCTGTGTGGTCAGGTACCCCACGCTTGTTCATACCTCGTTCAAGTTCCTGGTGAATGCACGAGAAGTGGTTTAGCGTCTGAACCCAACACTTGTGAGCAGATTCATTCCGGAAGCGTTCTCTGTTTAGACCGCCTGAGGACTTGGCCTCACGCATGAGTGTGGTTTCTATCGTGATGTCAGTCCATGTACCTGACCACTCATGGTCTGAGAACCTGACTGCATGGTTTCCATACACGGTGAATTTGGTAAGAGTTTCCTGGCACACTGGACTGTCCTGTCGCTGGTGCATTAGCTGTACATACAGCCTTGCTCCCTTAGCGTACTGATGGTGGCCAGCTGCTGCGAAGGTGTTGAGCATTGTGTGTTGAGATACGTATAAAAATTGTGTGTTGAGATACGTATAAAAATACCAATATTTACGTATTTCGGCGGGTGCAAAAAAGTAGGCGTGGCCTATTTTATGGTCAGGTAGTAGTTTTTACTCAAAACTAATGGTTGGAATCGATTCAGCACCCCCAGAAACCCCTAGTTAGACATCTCACACGCTAATACTGGGGAAAAAAAATATTTTTCCATTTTTTGCCCCCCCCCCCCCCCCCGGGTACCCAAGTTTGATTGGCTCCCCAGAATTTTCCACAAGGATTTGGGTTGGAACTAATTGAGAGGTGTTAGTAGACACCTATATGAACACATTGGTGAAGAAAGCTATTGGTAAGCAATTTTTTCACAGATGGTCCAGAGATTTTCTAAAATGCCCTGACTAAGAGTTATGTTTTGAGCCAGAATCACGGGGAGAGAGCTAATAGGCTCCTTTAGGGTCCCTGAAGGTGTGAAAATGACCTCAGCAAAGTATACAGAGTTTCTGACTGACCACTTTCTTCCATGGTACAAAAAGAAGAACCGTGCCTTCCGTAGCAACATTATCTTCATGTATGACAATGCTGTAATAATTCTCATGCTGCATCTCATGCTGCAACACAACACAGTAAACTCACAACAGAGGACACACTTTAGACCTTGTTATCATCTATGGCCTGTCCACTAGTGTGTCCTCTGTTGTAGACTTGGCTGTCTCCGACCACTTCTGTGTTTTGTTTTTTTTTAACATTACCAGTTTTATTGGTAAGCAAGAGACCCGAGTGAGACCTGTGAAGAAGTGCCATCTGACTTCCGAAGTGGCTTCAAATTTTATCAGGATTTTAAGTGATGTTCCTGCTGAGGTTCTACCTGCATCATGTGATTTTATTGCTGACAGTTTTAAGCATGAACTAAAAACAGCACCACTAAAGACCAAAAACGCAAAAACTAAACCTGTCCCACCCTGGTGGAATGAAGATACAAAACAGCAGAAAAGAAAATGCAAAGCAGCAGAGAGAATGTGGAGAAAAACAAAATTAACTGTTCAGTTCTAAACTTTATGTAAACACCTGAAAATATATAATAACACAGTCAAACAAACCAGAAACTCTCATTTCTCCAAAATAATAAATACTCATAAAAACAATCTTGGGATCCTTTTCTCCACCATAGATCACCTGATCAATCTTGATTTTAAGAAGGCCAACATGGTGCCAGCAGACTCACTATGTGAGGACTTTGCAGATCACTTCATAAATAAAATAGAGGTTATTAGATCTATTTTTTATCACAAGATTTTGATTTTAGTACTGTGGAACCTTTGCTTTAATCTGAGGAAACACCGAAGAGTTTTGCCCTGGTTGATGCTGAAGCTCTTGGTCGAGTTTTCTCGCGGGTCAATCCAGCAACCTGTCTTTTAGACCCCATTCCCACATCTCTTAAAAACATTTTGTAGATTTTTCCAGGAGGAACATAATGAATTACTCTCTCCAGACGGGTGTTTTCCCTGCTTCCTTTAAAATGGCAGTGGTGAGACCCCTCCTGAAGGAGAGGACTTTAGATTTTGAAAGCCTTGATAACTACAGACCAGTATCCTACTTACCATTTTTAAGCATTTTTTTATTTTAAAAACTTGTTTTTACTCAGTTAAATTATTTTTAAAATCAAATGACATATTTGATGAAAACCAGTCTGGTTTTAGCATGAACCACAGTACAGAGACAGCCCTGGTCAGGATTGTTAGTGACCTAAGGCGCAATATGGACTCATGCTGAATTTCAGTCATGGTTCAGCTAGATCTAAGTGCTACATTTGATACAGTACACAACCATATTCTTTTAACCAGACTAAATGACCTGGATAGCCTCTCTGGGACTGTTCTTAATAGGTTCAAGTCCTACCTCAAAGACAGGAACTTTTTTGTAAGTATGGATTCATGTTCTTCCAGAGTCTACAAAATTGTGGTGTGCTCCAAGGTTCAATTTTAGGTCCATTACTTTTTAATCTGTACATACTGCCCCTGGGAGATGTTATCAGGAGACATGGCATTAAGTACCAAAGTTATGCTGATGACACACAGCTCTATATCGCTGTGTGTCCTGATGACATGGAACCAATTAGCACCCTTTTAAACTGAATTTTAGACATTAAGTCATGGATGGCAGCAAACCAGCTGAACCAGGACAAAACTGAAGTTTTAGTCATTGGTCCTGAAGCTCAGAGAGAGAAAATTTTACCAAAATTATATAGTCTGTCCTTTACCTCATCCCAGCATGTTAAGAATTTGGGCGTCATTTTAGAATCTGAGCTTGGTTTTACTCCACACATTAAAAATATAACATTAACAGGATTTTACCAGCTAAAGAATACATCCAGAGACTGTTCACTTCTCTCTCCAGCAAATACAGAGATTGATGTATGCTTTTATCACCAGTTGTACTGATTACTGTAATGTCCTGCTCTCTGGTCTTCCCAAAAAGACAATTACAAATCTGCAGTTATTACAGAGTTCAGCTGCACATTGTCACGCCGCGCCGCTCATCAGCGGCGCCACCTGCCCGCACACCTGTTCATCGTCAGCGGCGAGGGATATAAGCCGCCTCGCCCTGAGCTTCGGCCTGAAGCCGTCAGACTTCATTCCCCGTCAACGTGACGCAACTAATTCTTCAGCACGAAGCTGTGCAGTAAGAAACATTTACCTCATCTGCTCCAGTCTGCTCCCCTGTGCACAGGTGGATTCCTTGGCGGCGGACAACTCCGTCCCTCGTCCTTCCTCGCTGCTGCACCGAGCCCTGCAGGTGGCTGTCTCCCGGGTCCCGTCCTTGTTGTGCCAGTCATCTGTCCCGAGCAAGTAAGCTTCTCCCTCGCCTATTCTCCTCCTGTGTTGGTGTGTGCCCATCACCCTGTGTCTTTGTGTTCTCTCCCATAGGGTTGCCGGCTGCACGGTCTCCTGCCTCTGTGCCTGAAGCAGACACCGCCACCAACACATTAACATTCCGCAGACACACACCCATACACCCCTGTTGTTAATAAATGATTTGAACTACTCTGAGCCTGTGTGTGTGCGTCTCCTGAGCCGAACGTTATGTCAGTACGGCTTCAGCAGAGCGGCTCGGCAGATGGCGGGCTCGGCAGACGGCGGGCTCGCACACCGGCTTACCACTCTCGAGGCTCGAGTGGATCAAGTTGTTTATCAGCAACAGGTGATCCTTAATCAATTAGTAAACATAACAAACCGATTGGACCGCCTGGACCCCCAGCAGCCGTTCCCCCCGGCTCGCCAGGGTGGCGCGGCTCCTGCTGTTCCAGCGGCCGTCCAGCTGGCTCCAGTGGCACCGGCTCGGCTCACACCAATTCCGACCCCCGCCCGCTTCAGCGGAAAGCTCGGCGGAGCGCAGGGGTTCATTATGCAGTGTGAGTCCGTGTTCCACCGTGTGCCCGGAGATTTTCCCTCGGATCACAGTCGAATTGGTTACATAGGGAATCTTCTGGAGGGGCGCGCGTTAACTTGGACCTACGCCATAATGGCGAAGCCCAGTTACGCCACCCTCACCTACTACCAATTCGTGGGGCGCTTCCTGGAGGTCTTCGACCATTCTCGAACCGAGATGGTCCAAGTCGATCGGCTCCTCGCTCTCCAGCAGGGAAGCCGGTCGGCAGCGGACTATGCGGTCGACTACCGGGTAGCGGCGGAGGAATTGGGCTGGGACGAACGTTCCCTCTGTGGCCTGTTCCTCCGCAGCCTCAATGATGATCTGAGGGATGAACTGGCTGGATGGGATATCCCTGGAACGCTAGCGGAGCTAACTTCCCTAGCCATCAGCTTGGACAACAGGCTGCGCGAGCGCTCCTCAGGACGGAAGTCGTCTACTTCTCGTCCTCGGGGAGCCTCTCTGCGCCTGCCCCAAGCTCGCCCCCTGGCGACGCCGCCACCATCGCGCCCCGAGGAGTCGGAGCCGATGGTGACGGGCTGGGCAAAGCTCTCCCCGGCAGAGAGACAACGCCGCCGTGAGTTGAATCTCTGCATGTATTGCGGAGACAGTCAACACACGGTGGAGCTTTGTCCACAAAAGCCAAACGGCGGGGCCTCGCGGACGTCAATCGGTTCAATCCCCTCACTCAATTGAAGCTGCCCATCCGTTTCTGCCACAACCCCACTGGGCATCTCACCCACGCACTAGTGGATTCGGGCGCAGAAGGCAGCTTCATTTCTCAAAGCCTGGCAACCCATTTGGGCATCCGCTGTCAGGCACTCAAGAATCCCATCTCCCTTGTCAACCTCTCCCGTGCCTCCCTTGGGAGAGTCTCACACCAGACCATCCCCGTCCCGGTCATCGTCTCAGGAAACCACCGGGAGGAGATGACCTTTTATGTCCTACCCAACTCTGTGTCGCCCGTCATCCTGGGGTATCCCTGGCTACGCCTCCACAACCCTGTCCTGGATTGGAAGTCAGCTGGGGTATCGGCATGGAGCACGTTCTGCATGGGCACCTGCCTTCAGTCCGCTGCCTGCTCTCCGTCTGCTTCTCCCCCTGCTACGGACGCTGCACCCCCGGACCTGTCTCTGGTGCCTCCGGAATTTCACGACCTGGGTATGGTGTTCAGCAAGACTAAAGCTATGTCTCTCCCCCCTCATCGGCCCTATGACTGCGCCATCAACCTCCGCCAGGGGGCTCCCTTACCTTCTGGTCGGCTCTATAGCCTGTCAGCGCCGGAGAAGGAGACAATGAACGCCTACCTAAAAGAGTCATTGAGCGCTGGGATAATCCGCCCATCATCGTCACCCGTGGGGCCAGGGTTCTTCTTCGTTGGGAAAAAGGATGGGTCCCTCCGCCCTTGCATAGACTACCGGGCTCTCAACGACATCACTGAGAAGGACCGTTACACCCTGCCCCTCATGGACACTGCTTTCCACTCCCTCCAGGGGGCGACCTGGTTCACCAAGCTGGATCTACGCAGCACATACCACCTCGTCCGGATCCGGGAGGGAGATGAGTGGAAGACAGCCTTCCGTACCCCGAACGGCCACTTTGAATACCTGGTAATGCCGTTCGGGTTGACCAACGCTCCTGCCGTCTTTCAGCGCCTCATTAATGACGTCCTCCAGGACTTCATTGGCCTTTTCGTGTTCGTCTACCTGGACGATATTCTCATCTTCTCCAGGTCCAGGGACGAGCACCAGGTTCATGTGAGGCGGGTCCTCCAAAGACTGCTGGAGAATCGACTATACGTGAAGGCTGAAAAATGTGAATTTTACGCCAGGACTACATCCTTCCTGGGGTTTATCATTGCCCACAACAAGGTGCTCCCAGACCCAGAGAAGGTGAAGGCGGTGGTGGAATGGCCTACACCTGCGTCCCGGAAGCAGGTGCAACAGTTCGTTGGTTTCGCCAATTTCTACCGCTGCTTTGTCCCCAACTTCAGCTCCATCGTCGGACCACTGACCCGCCTCATGTCCCCTAAGGTCCCGTTCCGGTGGACCGAAGAGGTCGCTGCTGCCTTTCAGGCGCTGAAGGCGGAGTTCTCCTCCTCCCGGGTCCTTCGCCAGGTCGACCCCGCGCTGCAGTGCATTGTGGAGGTAGACGCTTCGGACACGGGAGTGGGGGCAGTGCTATCCCAGCGGTCGCCGGACGATGGCGCCAAACGGCCCTGCACCTTCTTCTCCCGGTGCTTGTCCCCGGCGGAGAGGAACTACGATGTGGGGGACAGGGAGCTCTTGGCCATCAAACTCGCCCTGCAGGAGTGGCGCCACTGGCTAGAGGGGGCGAACCTGCCGTTCGTGGTCCTGACGGACCACAAGAACTTGGAATACCTACGATCTGCCAAGCGCCTGAATGCCCGCCAGGCGCGCTGGTCCTTGTTCTTCGCCAGGTTCCAGTTCTCCATCACCTTCAGGCCTGGCTCCAAGAACGGCCTGCCTGACGCCCTCTCTAGGCAGTTCACCCCCGTGGAGTCGGAGGAAATGCCCCACACCATCCTGCCCAGGTCGTGCGTCGTGGGAGCCATCTCGTGGGACATTGAGAGCAAGATCCGGAAGGCGCAGGAAGTGGAACCTGACCCAGGCGGCGGACCGGAGGGGCGGCTGTTCATGCCATCCGCGGTCCGAGGAGAGGTCATCCACTGGCTGCACACCTCCAAGCTCACCTGTCACCCTGGCACCTCCCGGATGATAGACCTCCTCCAACGGTCCTTTTGGTGGCCAGGCCTGCGGAGGGACGCAGCCCGCTACGCCCGGGCCTGCCCAATCTGTGCCACCTGCAAGTCGGGAAATGCCCCTCCAGCGGGTCTGCTCCAGCCCCTGCCCGTCCCTGGCAGGCCCTGGTCGCACATCGCATTGGATTTCGTCACCGGACTCCCCGTCTCCAATTCCTATGACACCATCCTGACCATTGTGGACCGTTTCTCCAAGGCTGTGCACTTCGTCCCCCTGCGAGGTCTCCCTACTGCCCTGGAGACGGCGGATCTCCTCGTCCAACACGTGGTCAAGCTGCACGGGATTCCGGTGGACGTGGTCTCGGACCGGGGCCCCCAATTTTCGTCTGAGGTTTGGAGGTCGTTTTGTAACGCCATCGGAGCCAAGGTGAGCCTCTCCTCCGGCCATCACCCCCAATCCAACGGGCAGTGTGAACGGACCAACCAGGAGCTGGAGGCTGCGCTCCGCTGTGTGACCGCATCTAAACCCACGTCCTGGAGTAACCATCTTGCCTGGGTTGAATACGCCCACAATACCGCTCGCTCTTCTGCTACAGGGATGTCTCCCTTCAAGGCGTCCCTGGGTTATGACCCCCCGCTGTTCCCGGTGCAGGAGAGTGAGGTAACCGTCCCCTCAGTTAGGGCACATCTCAGGCAGTTCCGCTCCATCTGGGCTGCCGCGCGCAATGCGCTTTTACGCACAGCGGAGCGCAACAGGACTGTGGCGGACCGGCACAGAAGACCTGCCCCGGCGTACAGAGTTGGGCAACTTGTCTACGTATCTACCCAGGACATAACTCTAAAAGGCGAGAGGAGGAAGCTGGCACAGCGATTCATGGGTCCCTACCCCATCACCCGGATCATCAACCCGGTGGCTGTGCGCGTGGCTATTCCCCCCTGCCTCCGCATCCATCCCACCTTCCACGTGTCTAAGGTGAAGCTGGCAGTCACCGACCCCCTTTGCCCTCCTCCTGCTGCGCAACCCTCGCCCCGGATGATTGGTGGCCATCCGGCCTGGCCCGTCGCCTCCATCCTGGACTCCCGGCGCCGGGGTCGTGGGTTGCAGTACTTGGTGGACTGGGAGGGCTATGGGCCTGAGCATTGACAGTGGGTACCCTCGTCGTTCGTGTTGGACCCATCGCTCATCGCGGACTTCCACCAAGCGCACCCAGAGAAGCCATCGCCAGCAGGCGCTGCTAGAGGGGGGAGTACTGTCACGCCGCGCCACTCATCAGCGGCGCCACCTGCCCGCACACCTGTTCATCGTCAGCGGCGAGGGATATAAGCCGCCTCGCCCTGAGCTTCGGCCTGAAGCCGTCAGACTTCATTCCCCGTCAATGTGACGCAACTAATTCTTCAGCACGAAGCTGTGCAGTAAGAAACATTTACCTCATCTGCTCCAGTCTGCTCCCCTGTGCACAGGTGGATTCCTTGGCGGCGGACAACTCCGTCCCTCGTCCTTCCTCGCTGCTGCACCGAGCCCTGCAGGTGGCTGTCTCCCGGGTCCCGTCCTTGTTGTGCCAGTCATCTGTCCCGAGCAAGTAAGCTTCTCCCTCGCCTATTCTCCTCCTGTGTTGGTGTGTGCCCATCACCCTGTGTCTTTGTGTTCTCTCCCATAGGGTTGCCGGCTGCACGGTCTCCTGCCTCTGTGCCTGAAGCAGACGCCGCCACCAACACATTAACATTCCGCAGACACACACCCATACACTCCTGTTGTTAATAAACGATTTGAACTACTCTGAGCCTGTGTGTGTGCGTCTCCTGAACCGAACGTTATGTCACACATGTTCTGACAAGGACCAGATGGCAGGCTCAAATCACGCTGGTTTTAAAGACCTCGGACGGTGACATTTTTTTATTGAACCAATAAACTGATTGTATGAAAATATTCCATTCTGGCCATTCCCGTGATTTAAAATGTGTCACCAGCCTCCATAAATGACTTTATTTGTTAATAGCCCATATTTCACTTAGTGATGCTGCAGTATCACCATCTCCCGCTAGGGGCGTGCAGCAGTGACGTCAGGTCAGGGAGAAACAGGAAATGCCTGCAGGAAATGGATGATCACCTGCCTGCAGAAATGGCTGAACGACAGCAGAGTGATTCGGACAGCGATTATTTTATCGAGTATGACGACCGCAATATAAGTGATGATATTGAAACTGACGAATCTGATGATGAAGTAGTTTTGGGTGGTGCTGATGGGGTTATTCAGCCGTATTTGTTCGAGCCCGAGGGTGCGGCGTAAGACGCGGACGAAACAGCGACCGGAGCAGAACGAGAGGACGAGAGGCAAGAACGAGAGGCTCGCCGATTTATATTGGTAAAATATGCTTTGAATTTTTTTTTTTTTAGGCGATATGCATGGTCACACACTTAATTATCAAAATAAAACTGGCAATTTTTCCCTCGCTGCCTTACTTGGGGACTTATAAACATTCTCTTTCTGCTCAAAATTTTTTACATGTTTTAAATATTTTCTAATCAAACTTCATAGACCAATTTATATAGCACTCCCACGAGCCATTAGTTTATTATAAGCATCTGATTATACCATTTTTTTTAACAGGTGCACTTGTGAGAAATGCAACATTATGCCAACATCAACTGAATCTCGGTGCTGCCAGGAGGTATTGAAGGTGAAGAAGGGAGGGTTATGTTGCCTGCCTGTGCTGTGAGCCTCATCAGAGAAACATTCCCATCTGATCACTACAAGGGATTTTGCCTACCAAGATTAGATTTGTGATCAATGTTATTTAAATAAAGTTTTTTAAAATCATATATTGAGTTTATTAATGTGCATGTCAATTTTGTAATTCTAATATTTCAGCATTCATCAAAGTCGGATCTCATATACATTAGAGTAATTTTTCTACCATTTTATGGTGTAAAATTCGTGTGCAATTTTTAAAAGCACATTTCTCTAAAAATCTTAGGCTTATATTTTTTTGTCTTAGCAAAATATGTTGCTTCCCTAACAATTGAAAGCTGAACTCTCATTGCTAATTGGAAATTTATTCTACTTTTACATGTTTGATTTTGAAAATAGATACATGTTGCTCAACAGCATCAGCTTTGATGGGACGCTGAAATTTGGCACTCAATGTTGCTGGAACTCTGGCTTGTACAGAGTGCCACTGCTCCAATAAGTGGGTTGGATCAACCAAGGTTTTGTCGAAAAGAGTATTCATCAGATCATCCACATATTCTGAAATAAAATTAATTTAATAAAAATTAGAAATCGAAAGCTCCTTGTAAGTGGTCGTGGAAATTCCAACGATACCGGCTGAATTTAGAACTCTGAGGACCTTGACATATGACGCCCCAGTGAAGAGAATGGCGGATGAAAGCTGTATGTTACCAGCTGGCATGTCCCTGATCATCTGCTGGCTGTGCCAGGATAGATCCTCAACACAATGTGGACAATGTTGTTTGATCACCAACAGAGAGCCTTTAGTGTGACTTGTTACCTCACATGGATGACTGCAATGAGGACAATTGCTGAATAATCAAATTCAAAAAAAAAATCCACAGTATTTTAAGGTTGAGTGACAGTGGATAACATCTGCAAAAACAGTAGATCAACATAATTTCATTCCAGAGGTGTCAAATTGGATTACATACTGTATATAGAAATATAACTTGAGCAAACAGGCACAACCACCTCCCTATACAGCACTGAATATTTCATATTTGATTAGTATGAATACCCTAAAATTCTAATATTTGATAAGTTGTTAAGGCAATGAAATTCATTGCTTGTAAATAATTTTAGTAAATATTGGCAGTGAATATTTAAAAAAGAAAAATTACCCTGTTTACTTATCTTTCTGACAGCAGATTGCTGTCAGAAAGATAAGGTTGATCAGAAAGATAAGGATATCCCAGGTTGGCCTAGGATAGCCGGCCCCGGCCGGTGCTGGAAGGGCTCTCGCGACCGGGCCGGGGGACGGCCGGAAGGCGGCCGCCCCTCCCCGCTCACGGACGCGTGTTCGTGGAGAACCTGGTGCTAAATAGCTCGTAAACGACCTGATGCCGGGCGTGACCCGCTCCGGGGACAGTGGCAGGTGGGGAGTTTGACTGGGGCAGTACACCTGTCAAACTGTAACGCAGGTGTCCTAAGGCGAGCTCAGGGAGGACAGAAACCTCCCGTGGAGCAGAAGGGCAAAAGCTCGCTTGATCTTGATTTTCAGTATGAATACAGACCGTGAAAGCGGGGCCTCACGATCCTTCTGACTTTTTGGGTTTTAAGCAGGAGGTGTCAGAAAGTGTCAGAAAGATCGCATCGGTAGATCACCCTTGCTTTTCACGCCACTTCACTGACACTTGTCTGAGAGTGGGACTTTGAAATGAACGGATATATAGTTGGAACAGCTGATTTTTTTATCAGCAATCTTTTTGCTAATTTCATTTCAAATTGCATCTTATTCTCAAAATCGCTGTCAACAAAATGTCTAATGCACATGTTGGGTGATTTTGCGACATAATTCCAATTTTTTAGCGTTTTCTGAACGAAATTCACCCATGCGGTTCTGATTTTCCCAGGCAGGGGAAGTTCCTAAACACTCACCGCGTGCTCCTCAGCGTGCTCCTCCTCCTACTCAGGTCGCTCCCTGACCTGACGTCACACAGTCAGTGGCCATTTTAGCCGCTGATCGCTTGGCAGACAGACAGCTCTCAAGGAAATCATACTTCAATAGCGCATTGTCACCTTATGCGACATTTGTTGACACCAAAACATGTGCGGTTCAAATTAGCTCGTCTCACACACAAATTTAAGATATGATTTAGCGATATTGTAATTTCGTCCGGCCGAGGCCTTTAAAATCACTGCATTTACTCCCCGTGTCCTTCAGGATCAAGTTTAAGATTCTTTTATTAGTTTATAAATGTCTGCATGGTCTTGGGCCTTCTTATTTTTCAAAAGTGCTTTTGGCATATGAGCCACCGTGGTCCCTGAGGTCCTCCTGCACTGGCCTTTTAACTATTCCTACTGTCAGAACATGGCCCCACAGTAAGGCGGCTATTAGTTACTATGGCAAACGTCTGTGGAACAGCATGCCGGAGAACATCGGGGCTGCTGAGAATATCCATGTTTTTAAAAGCAGGCTCAAGCCCTACTATTTCAAGCCTGCTTTTCATTAGTTTCCTATTTTAATTCTCTTAATTTCTGACTTTAAATCTATTTTATGTCAGGATCACTTATCTTACTGCAAATTATTAATATTTATGAATATATGTCTGTTTGACTGTATTTAGGTCTTGTTTTATTTTTCTAGTCATCTTAACTGCATAGACTTTTAATGAGCAAACTATCTTATTATTTATCAGTGACGTTTTATCACCCTGTCCAAACTCCGGCATTTCTTCATGGGGGGTCCTCCAATGGGGGTTGTGCGTGTTTTCTGGCTACAGGGTGCTGACCTGCGATTGGCCTGGTCCTACCTGGCTGAGGTGGTCATGTGCTGCATTGCCACACCTGTGGTGTCAACCCCTCGGGTTTTATATATATATATATATATATATATATATATATATATATATATATATATATATATATATATATATATACCAGTCCATCATATAATATACACACATTATATGATGGACTGGTGATCTGTCCAGGGTATACCCTGCCTCTCGCCCAAAAGATACTGGGATAGGCTCCAGTCCCCCCGCGACCAGAAAAGGATTAAGCAGAAGAAGATGGATGGATGGATATATTATATGTGTTTACCCCCTTCCTGATTTCTCTTTTTTTTTTGTATATTTGTCACACTTAAATGTTTCAGATCATCAAACAAATTAAAATATTAAACAATAACACAAGTAAAGACAGAATGCAGTTTTTAAATGAAAGTGTTGAAAATTCAAACCTATATGTGTCATGAACCGAGCTGATTTGCTCTTCAAGCTCGGTTCTGATCTTTCACTGTGCCTCAGGTTATCTGTGTATTTATGTATTGTGTTATCTTTTGAGTTTCTTGTAGTTTCTATGTTCCCTAGTTTAATTTCTGTACCTGTAGCCACTGTGTTCTGGCCGGCAATTGTGAGGCAACTTCGTTTGGCCTACACTCATGTGGGCACTGTCTGACACTTGCGGGTCCGACCATCCCCCCTCTCCCATGACAGCCAGCTGGTTCCACTCCTGGTAGTTGCCTTTCCCGTGCTTTGCCCAGGTGCACCCAATCTTCCTTGCCAGCAATGCTTGTACTTAAGCAGCTCTTTGCCAGCCAAGCATTGCTGGACTATTGTATTGTCACATGTGCCTGTCTCGTTCGTGGTTCACTGTGGCAGCACACACCATTGTACACTGTGGTGTGCCCACAACACATCTCCCCGTGTTTGCCTGTAAGTGTACCCTGCTTGTTGTTTTTGTATGTCTGTACGTTTTGGGAACTGTTCATCTTTTTTTTAATAAATGTGTTGTGGTGTAACCCTTGCTCGTAAATCCGTCCCTTCTCCTCACTCCTCCGTGCGCTGCATAATAGCGCACGGGGAGTCTCATGACAGAATAGTCCAGCTGTAAAAGGATTTAGCAGGTTACACCCACACGTAACCTTTTTATTTCCCCCCTTTTTGTTGGACTATTATCACTCACCTGCTTCCTGGGCGCCATGGCTAATCTGGAATTGAGGCCTGCTGTGTCTCTTGAAGGACGTTCTTTCATGAATGCTGGAGCCCTCGATGGGCTCGAGACATGGCGATGAGGATAATGAACAGGGACAGCCTTTGGGACCACCCCGAGGCAATGGAGATTCTCTGGGATATCCTCGCTGAGCCATGCAAGGAGTCGGATGAGGAGTTTCTCTGCATTTGGTATGCGCCACCCAGTGAGGGGCTTTTTGTGAGGGACAATTTGGTGCCCGAACCACCCACAGCTAACAGGAAATGCTCTCGCTAAAAGAAGCCTCAAGCCTCTCTGACGACAGCCCCGCTTCCTCTTCCTGAGCTGTTGTCCGCTCCATCTCCAGAGGAGCTGGGGGAATGACACTGACCTCCAGGATGCGAAGCCGTGGTTCCTCCTGGAGTTGGCTGGGAGGTTGAAGGAGTATTCCCCGAGGGAGCCAGAGCTGTAGCCCCAAGACGAGCGTGCTCCGACCTTGAAGCCTCCACACCTCCCCGACTCTGAGACGACAGCAGACGTCATTACTCCCCAGGAATTCAGGCAAGTGCTTATTCAGTCACTTTTTTGTCATCTGAAACTGCTTGCCTGATTCTGACAATTTGTCAGCTGTCCTCCTTGATTGTCCACCTCTCTCTCCTGTTTCTCCCATACCATCGTCCATCTTGGGAGGGGAGTCCCAGACACAGGAGAGGCTGTCACTGAGGGAACTGGAGCTCACGTCTCCTGTTTCCTCTCATTGCTGCTGATCCCGGAGAGCTCGCCAGAAGCATGCTGTTGCTTCCACACCAGCAAGCCTCCCTTCATGGGAGGGGGAGAGCCCTTCTGTGCGGTCACTGCATCATCCTGCTACCTCACCAATAGCCACCTCCTCCATAACTTTTACTTCTGCCAATGTGGGGGCTGCAGTCTCTTCCTCAAATTTATCCACCTCTGTGCCTGTTTTGGAGGTTTCTCCTCTGCATATAGAGGAGCCCAGGGCCGCGGGGGACACGGAGGGAGATAAAAGTGCCTCTGATGCCACTGGAGACATCGATAACCAGGAAGAAGAGGCAAGTTCCTTTTCATTCTACTCCTATTTTTGATGAGCAATTTTGCCTGTCTCCTGGTCAAGAGACTCAGGTTCTGCAGTCCCCTGAGATTTCGCCACCAGCAGCATGTGATGACCCCTCACCTGTCCTCTCCGTGTCCTTTTTGTGTGCATCTGTGAGTTCGCCGGTTCCCAAACCCAGTCGCCAGGCAGAGGAGGAGCCCGAGGTCCTGGAGGATCCTGTCCTGGGGTCTGCGAAGAGACAGCCCCCACCCGCCATGCTGGATGAGTCACCAGCATGGAGGACATCGCCTGGGGGTCTTGGGACTACCATTACGCCTGCTGCTGGGGCTGCCGCAGCAGAGTCACCCATCCAGCTGGACCTCCAGGAGGCCAAACCCAAGACATTGTCGTCGGGATCGATGCAGTCCTGGCAGCAGTGGAGCTCGAGGCCAGGAAAGTGCTCCCATTTGCTTTTCTTCCTTTTAAGTTGGAGCAATCTTGTCAGGCTCTTGGTGAGGAGAGTCAGGTGCAGCCCTCAGCTGCATCAGAGCTCTCCTCCCTGGGCTCCGCCGCTGTCAGCAACCTTAACCACTCTCTTCCTGTCGTTCCTGAGCATATACTTAGGGTCACCGGAGAGGATCCTCCACTGCCGGGTGTCCCCGGGGATCCAGTTCCACACATTGGCAACATCGAAAGTCCAGCTCCTTCGGTAGCGGCTGACAGGGGGGTTCCATCTCAACCCGGGACCTCCATGGAGGCTACGTTGGCCCGGGCCGGGTCCACCGTGGGTGCAACCTCTCTTCAGCCTGAAGAGCTGCCGCAACCTGGATCGTCGGAGTCCTGGATGGCGGTGGAGCCCGAGTTTAGGAAAGTACGATCTCTAGTTTCTCTCCTGCTAGTATATATGTATATCTGAGCAAACTTGTCTGACTCTTGGGGAGGAGAGCAAGGGGCAACTAGCCGCTGCACCCGGGCTCAGCTCGCCATGCTCTGCCGCTGCTGGTGACCCTGACGCTGTCTCTCTCTCCACTGTCTCTGAACTGCCTCCCAGGGTCACTGGAGAGGGGTCAATTCCACCAGAGGCCGCCGAGGATCCAGGTTCATCACCAGAGGGCTCGGAGAGTCCTGCCTCCCTTGCTGGGGAGGTCACAATGGGAGCAATGAGGTCCCCGGCGGGAACCACCGCAGGTGCAACAGTGCTCCAGCTGGAGTCCACCGCAGGTGCTGCAGAGCTCCAGCTGGAGTCTGCCGTGGGTGCTGCAGAGCTCCAGATGGAGTCCGCTGCAGGTGCTGCAGAGCTCTGGCTGGAGTCTGCCGTGGGTGCTGCAGAGCTCCAGATGGAGTCCGCTGCAGGTGCTGCAGAGCTCCAGCCAGGAGCCACCACGGGTGCAGCTTTGGCCTGGTCAGGGTCCGCTGAGGGTGCATCGTTGGCCTGGTCGGGGTCCGTCGTGAGTGCAGCTGGGCCCCTAGCCAGGACCACCAAGGGTACTGGTGGTCAGCCTGAGGATGCCGGGGCCTTCACTCCTCAGCCCGATGCCATCGTGGTCCCCTTCATCACTCCACCAGGCACTATGGGGGTTCCCCTCCTGTGGCCTGGTCACCCACCAGTGAACCTCCCGGGGGGCAGGCTGCCTCCTGCCTTACCCTCCTGGCCCTGGTAGCTCAACAGCGCTGGCTTCCCGCCAAAGGGACTGAATCTCTGGGTCAGGTGGCCCATGTTTCCCAGCAGGCCGCCAGACTCTGTCCACCAGACATTCTGGTGGACATGGGACTCTGGGCGTCCTCCTGAGCCTCCAAGCTTTTGGACTGGGGTGGGGGGGGTAGTCGTGTTTTCTGTTGTGGGACCTGGGCAGGGTTGTTTTGTTCCCTCCTCACCTGTTCCCCCCACCTCCCACCCTGGGTTGAATATTGTTGTTGTTCCTGCTTGGGGGGGGTGGGGGCAGGTTTTTTTTTCCCTTTCCTTGTGATGTGGGTGTCTGTATTCCACCCCTTGAGAGGGGGGCTCTGCCATGAACCGAGCCGGTTTGCTCTTCAGGCTTGGTTCTGACCTTTCTCTGTGCCTCAGGTTATCTGTGTATTTGTGCATTATGTTATCTTTTGAGTTTCTTGTAGTTTCTGTTCCCTAGTTTATTTTCTGTACCTGTAGCCACTGTGTTCTGGCTGGCAGCTGTGAGGCAACCTCCTTTGGCCTACACTCGTGTGGGCTCTGTCTGACACTTGCCGGTCCGACCACGCCCCCTCTCTCATGACAGCAAGCTAGTTCCATTCCCGGTAATTGCCTTTTCCCACGCTTTGCCCAAGTGCACCAAATCCTCCTTGCCAGCAATGCTTGTACTTGAGCAGCTCTTTGCCAGCCAAGCATTGCTGGACGATTGTATTGTCCCATGTGCCTGTCTCGTTCGTGGTTCACCGTGGCAGCACACGCCATTGTACACTGTGGTGTGCCCGCAACACATTGCCCCGTGTTTGCCTGTAAGTGAACCCTGCTTGTTGTTTTTGTGTGTCTGTACGTTTTTGGAACTGCTCATCTTTTCTTTAATAAATGTGTTGTGGTGTAACCCTTGCTTGTAAATCCGTCCCTTCTCCTCACTCCTCCGTATGCTGTGTAATAGCGCATGGGGAGGCTCATGACAACATGGTCCGTGTGAAAAAGTGATTGCCCCTAAACCTAATAATTGGTTGGGCCACCCTTAGCAGCAACAACTGCAGTCAAGCGTTTGCGATAACTGGCAGTGAGTCTTTTACAATGCTGTGGAGGAATTTTGGCCAACTCAACGTTGCAGAATTGTTGTAATTCAGCCACACTGGAGGGTTTTTGAACATGAAACACCTTTTTAAGGTCATGCCGCACCATTTCAATCGGATTCAGGTCAGAACTTTGACTAGGCCACTGCAAAGTGTTCATTTTGTTTTTTCTTAAGCCGTTCAGAGGTGGACTTACTGGTGTGTTTTGGATCATTGTCCTGTTGCAGAACCCAAGTGCACTTCAGCTTGAGGCCATGAACAGATGGCCAGACATTCTCCTTCAGGACTTTTTGCGAGACAGCAGAATTCATGGTTCCATTTACCACGGCAAGTCTTCCAGGTCCTGAAGCAGCAAAACAGCCCGAGACCATCACACTACCACGACCATATTTTACTGCTGGTATGATGTTCCTTTTTTTTGAAATGCTGTGTTACTTTTACACCAGATGTGATGGGACACACACCATTCAGAAAGTTCAACTTTTGTCTTGTCAGTCCACAGAGTAATTTCCCCAAATTCTTGGGGATTATCAAGATGTTTTCTGGCAAAACTGAGATGAGCCTTTATGTTCTTTTTGCTCAGCAGTAGTTTTTGTCTTGGAACTCTGCCATGCAGGCCACTTTTTGCCCAGTCTCTTTCTTATGGTCATGACCACTGACCTTAACTGAGACAAGTGAGGCCTGCAGTTCTTTGGATGTTTTGTAGGGTCTTTTATGACCTCTTGGATGAGTCGTCGCTGCGCTCTTGGGGTAATTTTGGTTGGCTTGCCACTCCTGGGAAGGTTCACCACTGTTCCATGTTTTTGCCATGGATAATGGCTGTCATTGTGGTTTGCTGGAGTCGCAAAGCTTCAGAAATGGCTTTATAACCTTTTCCAGACTGATAGCTATCAATTACTTTGTTTCTCATTTGTTCCTGAATTTCTTTGGATCACAGCATGATGTCAAGCTTTTAAGGATCTTTTGGTCTACTTCACCTTTGTCAGGCAGGTCCTATTTTAATGATTTCTTGATTGAGAACAGAAGAAACTGAACTTCAGCTTTCCAAAGATGTGATAAACCACAGTTAAATTATGTTTTAATGGGGTGGGGGGCAATAACTTTTTCACACAGGGCCATGTAGGTTTGGATTTTTTTTTACCCTTAATAATAAACACCTTCATTTAAAAACTGCATTTTGTGTTTACTTGTGTTATTTTTTCCTAATATTTAAATTTGTTTGATGATCTGAAACATTTAAATGTGACAAACATACAAAAAAAATGAGAAATCAGGAAGGGGGCAAACACTTTTTCACACACACACAAACACACACACACACACAAAATTCTCTCCAAACTTGTAAATCTGAAGGCTTTAAAACTTGTTGAAATTGCTGAGAAGCTTTTAGTGTGTCATGACATTAGGTTTAATGGTCTGTGATGGCTGTGATTATTAGAGATTTTTACTTTTAGTCAGACAGTTACATAACGCCATGACAGTGCCACACCGCAACACTCACAATAACAAGTAAAAAATGATGCCCCTAAAGAAGCAATATCCTTGGTTGTACTTTTAACTGTTCCCCAGTGACAACTCCTTCCACACGAAACACCACTGGGCAACAGGGAAGGCTTCTCATGTCTTTTTTAATTCTTTTTTAATTCTCAAAAAGATGCAGGGAAAAAAGGCAAGACACTTTTTATGGCTTGTAGTATCTCAAAGAAAAACTGCCTAATAATACAAAATGTGCCACTATTATTAATTTTATCGTTTTGAAGTTTGCCCTGAATTAGCAAATGTCATAGTCTGCCTTCTGGGCAGATGATTTTTTTGTAGGGAGGACTCATGTGCAGGCAGGGATGCTGGGCAAAATGATAATTTATTAACATAAAACTCCAGGGTCAAAATTAAGCAGCACCTGTGCTGAGAGCTAAGCTAAACTTCACATGGTAACACTAAGCTTGGCAAACTTGGCAAACACATGGCAGGGAAAAAAATATATGGCAGGATCATAGACGCAGAGAGCTTGGCATGAGGATGGCACACAGAAATGATGCAATGACCTCTCAGTGAGACAAAGACAGAGGCTGTGTCTCAGCTGAGGTGTTGCAGCCTCACAGACTGCTGCCCTGGATGCCAGAGCACTCAAAGGTCGGATAGGCTGCATAGCTGAAATTTCTTCAAGCGCAACACGAGTCAGCTGCCTTTTTACAGCAGTGGCTCAATTCTGAGTTTCTTTCTCATTTTTATTTACTATCTGTCTTATCCAGGACATTGTGGACTAGTGCCAATGGAAATGCCTCCAGATCAATGCAAGGAAAACTAAGGAACTGGTGGTGGACTGCAACAGGCGAGGAGGACAACCCCTCACAGCACCAGTAAACATAGATGGAACAGATATCGAGATGGTGACATCCTACAAGTACCTGGGTGTTCACCTAAACAATAAACTGGACTGGTCACACAACACAAACGCACTCTACAAGAAGGGGCAGTGCAGGCTGTTCCTCCTGAGGAGGCTCAGGTCTTTTGGAGTGCAAGGGGGACTCCTGAAGACCTTCTACAATTTGGTGGTGGCATCAGCCATCACATTTGGAGTGTTCTGCTGGGGTAGTGGCATCACGGCAGCCGACAGGAAGAAACTGAACAGACTGATCAAAAAAGCTAGCTCTGTTCTGGGGCGGCGCCTTGACTCAGTAGAGGGAATAGGAGAGAGGAGGATGGTGGCTAAGCTGTCATCTCTGCTGGAGTCCGAGTCCCACCCCATGCAGAACATGCTGAACGTACTGAGGAGCTCATTTAGCAGTAGGCTGTGCCTTCCTAGGTGCATGATGGAGATGTTCTGCATGTCGTTCTTACCTACAGCTGTCAGACTTTATAACCTAACCAGGGCTGCTCATAGAGGTCATATTGAATGTACAAAACGTAACAACCTTGCACAATGAATGGTCCCGTCCATTATACAGCTAGGACAATATCAATCACTACTGAGGGTGACAACACGGCTGATTCAAATATGAAATACACTGTCTGGGTACATATTCATATTCTGCGGGGTAACTTAACAGACCGTAATGCTGTCTGTACGATCTAGCTGCAATACTATATACAGACGTGGATAAAATTGTTGGTACCCCTCTGTTAATGAAAGAAAAACCCACAATGGTCACAGAAATAACTTGAATCTGACAAAAGTGGTAATAAATAAAAATTCTATGAAAATTAACCAATGAAAATCAGACAATGTTTTTGAATTGTGGTTCAACAGAATTATTAAAAAAAAAAAAATAACTCATGAAACAGGCCTGGACAAAAATGATGGTACCCCTAGAAAAGATTGAAAATAATGTGACCATAGGGACATGTTCAACCAAGATGTGTCCTCTAATAAACATCACAGGTGTCTACAAACTTGTAATCAGTCAGTCGGCGTATTTTAAGGGTGACAAGTAGTCACTGTGCTGTTTGGTGACATGGTGTGTACCACACTAAACATGGACCAGAGGAAGCAAAGGAGAGAGTTGTCTCAGGAGATTAGAAAGAAAATTATAGACAAACATTTTAAAGGTAAAGGCTATAAGACCATCTCCAAGCAGCTTGATGTTCCTGTGACGACAGTTGCACACATTATTCAGAAATTTAAGATCCACGGGACTGTAGCCAACCTCCATGGACGTGGCCGCAGGAGGAGACGGATAATACGAATGGTAACAAAAGAGCCCAGAACAACCTCTAAACACATTCATGGTGAACTCCAAGGTCAAGGTACATCAGTGTCATATTGCACCATCCGTCGTTGTTTGAGCCAAAGTGGATTTCATGGGAGACGACCAAGGAGGACACCACTGTTGAAAACAAATCATAAAAAAGCCAGACTGGAATTTGCCAAACTGCATGTTGACAAGCCACAAAGCTTCTGG
This sequence comes from Pholidichthys leucotaenia, assembly GCA_020510985.1. NCBI lineage: Eukaryota > Metazoa > Chordata > Actinopteri > Cichliformes > Pholidichthyidae > Pholidichthys > Pholidichthys leucotaenia. The sequence goes on along the minus strand of CM035836.1, from coordinate 361,721,574 downwards.
GAGAATGTCCTATGGACAGACAAGACAAAACTGGAACTTTTTTGTAAGGCACATCAGCTCTATGTTCACAGACGCAAAAATGAAGCATACCGAGAAAAGAACACTGTCCCTACTGTGAAAGATGGAGGAGGGTGTTTTTTTTGTTGTGGGGCTGCTTTGCTGCATCTGGCACAGGGTGTCTTGAATCTGTGCAGGGTACAATGAAATCTCAAGACTATCGAGGTATTCTAGGGAGAAAAGTGCTGACCAGTGTCAGACAGCTTGGTCTCACTCACAGGTCATGGGTCTGGCAACAGGATAATGACCCAAAACACACAGCTAAAAACACCCAAGAATGGCTAAGAGCCAAACATTGGACTATTCTAAAGTGGCCTTCTATGAGCCCTGATTTAAATCCTATTGAACATCTGTGGAAGGAGCTGAAACATGCCATCTGGAGAAGGAACCCTTCAAACCTGAGACAACTGGAGCAGTTTGCTCATGGGGAGTGGGCCAAAATACCCGCTGAGAGGTGCAGAAGTCTCATTGACAGTTACACAAATCGTTTAATTGCAGTGATTGCCTCAAAAGGTTGTGCAACAAAATATTAAGTTAAGGGTACCATCATTTTTGTCCAGGCCTGTTTCATGAGTTTGTTTTTTTTTTTTAAATAATTCCGTTGAACCACAATTCAAAAGCATTGTCTGATTTTCATTGGTTAATTTTCATAGAATTTTTATTTATTGCTGTAGAAGAGCTTGGAAATGAAGAGGCGATTTGGTTTATAAGCAAAGCTTTAATATTCAGCTCTTCTAACAAGTCTCATCTGGTGCAGAGAGTGGCAGAAGGGAAAAGAGGGAGAATCTCTCCAACTCACTGATTATATACATGCACACAACAAAAGACATGCATAACAAAGGCTGACATCCCTCATTATCTTAATCCCCCCATTGTCCTGGTATTTCCTCTCCTCGCCTTGGGGGGTGAGGGTGGCTCCTCCGGTCTCCTCCGCCGCATCCGGGAACGTCTTTGTTCTTCACTCGGCGGGTGAGAGTCCTTTGTCCTTTCAGAGGTGTGAAGTTCTTTACATATGTAATCACCAAACATTTCCACATGCTTCGACATATGTAGGTTATGGAATATATGGTTAATATAGACCACAGGCCCCCCAAACAACTAAGAAAAGACAACAGGAAGGTTCACAGTCTAAGATAGTTATTATGACATACTAAGTGTTACATCAGTTGCCACGGAAGAAACTTTCTAGCAGCCATGCTCCTAAGAGAGTTCAGAGGTAATTATTACAGCATAGTAAAATCATAAGTCAGTCCTAAACTGTTGCAGCACAATTAGTGAAAAATTGTGGAGTGGTTTGTATCAGTCCCTGTGCTGTCTGGGTTTTAATCTTCTCCCAAAACTGCTGTAGGTTGGTTTAGGCGCCCTGCTGGGACCTTCTTGAGAGGGATCTGCAGTGTGGGAAGGAGAGAGGTTAACTGTTCCCTGCTGGGGGGCTGAGTCTTTTCTCTTGGGGGGTCTACCCCGCCGAGGTGCTCTCGCCAACTGTGCAGGCTCGTCTTTCAACAAGAAGGCAGGTTTAAGTCTGTCAATGCTGACTGTTTCTTTTCTATCCCCAAAATCAAGCACAAAGTGTTTATCACCATGTTCCAGCACTCTGTATGGCCCATCGTATACTGGGCGAAAGGTAGGTTTTAAAGCTTCATGCTTAACAAAAACGAACTCAGCGTTTTTTAAAGCCTGAGGGACAAAAACCCGTGGGAAGGAGTGATGAGCTGGACCGGGGAGAGAGTTCGGTCCGTTGTTGCCTAAAAACTTTGGGACTGGAAGGTGCCCTGGCTCTGGGTTCTCTGGTAAAAATTCACCTGGGAGCCTGAGAGGTTGTGCAAAGACTAATTCTGCGGGAGAGGCGTCTAGATCCTCTTTAGGTGCAGCACGCAACCCCAATAAAACCCAGGGAAGTTTATTTACCCAATTTGTGTCCGTTAGTGAGGCTCTGAGGGCGGCGTTTAAAGACCTGTGAAAACGCTCGCATAACCCATTAGCCTGAGGGTGATAAGCGGTGGTGCGGTGAATTGTTGCCCCTAAGCTGCTGGACATGGCTGACCAGAGCTCTGAGACAAATTGAGGCCCCCTATCGGACGTGATGTCCGATGGGACGCCGAAACGTGCCACCCAGTTTGTCAAAAAAACGCGAGCGACTTCCTCCGCTGTGGTTGCCGCTAGAGGGACTGCCTCTGGCCAGCGTGTGGTGCGGTCTATCATTGTTAACAGGTGTGTAAAACCTTGGGAGGAAGGTAGTGGCCCCACGAGGTCGACATGAACGTGGTCGAACCTTCTAGCAGGGATTGGAAAAGGCTCCAGAGGGGCTTTTGTGTGTCTGTGTATTTTGGCGCGTTGACAAGAAATGCAAGTTTTTGCCCATTCTTTTACGTTTTTGCGCAGGCCTGGCCACACAAACTTTTCGGCGACCATTTTAACCCAGGCGCGCACACCTGGGTGCGCGAGGGAGTGAATTGCGTCGAAAATACGGCGGCGCCATGTAGCTGGTACTAACGGGCGAGGTCGGCCGGTTGAAACATCGCATATTAGGGGGGGCACGCCGTCGCGTAAACCCTTTTTCTCCAGCCTTAACCCTGTTGGTCCAGACAGGAGTGCGCGCACGTCCGCGTCACTGCTTTGTTCCTCTGCCATGGCTGCATAATCTATCCCTGCATGGATAGGTGCTGCGTATGTGTCTGCGTTAGTGAAGAGTTCTGCTGCTGAGGCAGTATAATCTGTCTCCCCGCGCTCTGGTGGTGTCACAGCGCGAGAGAGACAGTCCGCTACTACGTTAAGTTTGCCTGCCACGTGTCGAATGTCTGTGGTGAACTCTGAAATCGCAGCTAGCTGTCTTTGTTGCCTGCCTGACCATGGTTCTGAAATTTTAGCCATAGCAAAGGTGAGCGGTTTATGGTCTACAAAAGCCGTGAAACTCCGCCCTTCTAACCAGAACTGGAAGTGGCGGATGGATAAATGAAGCGCCAGCAGCTCTCTGTCAAAAGTGCTGTATTTGCGTTCAGTTTGGTTTAGCGATTTGCTAAAGAATGCTAAAGGTTGCCAGACCCCGCTGACAAGTTGTTCTACAACTGCCCCTATGGCTAGGTCTGAAGCATCTGTGGTTAGTGCAATGCGGGCCAAGGGATCTGGGTGAACTAACAATGTGGCGTTAGCTAGGGCGCTTTTTACTTCCGCAAAAGCGCGTTCGCGCTCCGGGGTCCATTCGACCGCATTGGAAGCTTTCTTTTTTTTGAGCGCATCATATAGGGGCTGCATGAGCTGAGCTGCGTGGGGGAGGAAGCGGTTGTAAAAATTAACCATCCCTAAAAATTCTTGTAGCGATTTGACCATTTGTGGCCGTGGACAACTTTCTATCGCATGAACTTTGTCTGGAAGTGGAACTGCCCCCTTCGGAGAGACTTTGTGTCCTAAAAAATCAATTTGTGACACGCCGAATTTGCATTTGGCTGGATTGATTATTAGCCCGTGCTCTTCCAGCCTCTGAAAAACCGTAGTGAGGTGCTGCTCGTGTTCTACCTCAGATGAGCTGGCTACCAGCATGTCGTCGAGGTAGACGAAGACAAAAGGAAGGTCGCGTAAGACCGCATCCATCATTCGTTGAAAAGTTTGAGCAGCGCCTTTGAGGCCGAAAGGCATTCGCAGGAATTCAAAAAGGCCGAAAGGGGTTATTACCGCTGTTTTAGGAACGTCTTCTGCTCGGACTGGGACTTGGTGATAACCGCGGACTAAGTCTATTTTTGAAAAAATGCGCGCACCCGCTAGATGTAGTGAAAAATCTTGAATGTGAGGGATTGGGTAACGGTCATGCGCTGTAGCATTGTTTAATCTGCGGTAATCTCCGCACGGTCTCCAAGAACCGTCGGATTTCGGAACCATGTGAAGTGGTGAGGCCCAGGGGCTCTTCGAGCGTCTAACAATGCCCAATTTTTCAAGAGTTGTAAACTCGTCCCGTGCTATGTTGAGCTTGGCCGCGTCTAAGCGGCGCGCTTTGGCAGAAACGGGAGGTCCCGTTGTGGGAATGAAGTGTTCAACCCCGTGTTTAGCCACAGTGGCTGAGAATTTGGGGATTGTGAGTGCTGGAAATTGGGTGAGGAGTTGCTCAAACTTACCTCCTGCCGTGGTGACGCTAGCCTGCACAGGTGGTGGAGAAACTTGGGCTGAGCATGGAATAGAAGCAAAGGACAGTGCATTAACCAGGCGCCTATTTGCTAGATCCACTAATAACCCATGTGCACACAAAAAATCTGCGCCTAATAAGTTAAAACTCACTGCCGCTACAACAAATGTCTATCTGTAGCTGCGGCCGTGGATGAGGAGGTGCAGGCTCTTTTCGCCGAACGTGTCGATGCTAGAGCCGTTGGCTGCCACGGCTCCGTTGCCCCGGGTGCCCGTGGCTCGATCTGCGTGGGAGGGCATGACGAAACTCAGCTGGGCTCCTGTGTCGATGAGGAACTGCTTGCCTGAGTGTCCATCCGTCACGTACAACAGCTTGTTTTTCTCGCCGAGAGCCGCTGCCGTTAACGGCTCTCGGCTTTGGCGTTTAAATTTGCAGGGGGGAACGCATTTGTGAGCCTTCTCGGCGAAGCGGTGGTGGTAATAACAAACGTCGCTCCGTCTGTTACGTCTTGGCCGTGTCGCTGTCACCGTGGGCTGGGTCTGCTCCGTGGGTTGTGGCTCCTCGTGGCTCAGGGCGTCAGCGTTGAGGTCTGCGGATGCTGCTGTGGGTGTCAGCTCCTTGCAGGCGTTGACGAGCCGATGAGCTTCATTGGCCAGCACGCGGAAGTCTTGGTGGTTGTTGCACTTCATGCTGGCGAGTGTCCCTCTCATGTGTGGGGGCAGCGTGCGGAGGAAAATAAACTGGAAGAGGAAGTTGTCATTGTCCTCTTCTTTGAGCTGTAGCAAATCCTCCATGAGGGCCTTCGGTTTGCACCCTCTGTGGCCGTAGACCGCCAGGATCTTCTCGGCTCTCTCTTCCGCTGATGGGACGTAGTTCACCACGATGGTTGCTTTGAGCGTCTCGTATTTGTCCCGGGCCGGTGGTCGCCGGATCATGCTCCGCACACACTTCGAAGTGGCGGCGTTGAGTTTGGAGACGATATGATAAAATTTGGTGTCATCAGCCGTGATGCCCGCCAGTGCAAATTGGGCTTCAGCCTGCTAAAACCAAGAGGCGGGGTCTTCTTGCCAGAAGTCTGGCAGCTGGACAGCGACGGCATTCGTGCACACCATCACTGTTGTGCCCGCCGGGTGAGAGTGCCTTGTCTCGGTTCTCGCGGCGGTGCTGGTGCTCGGTTGAGCCCTCTCAATCTCTTCTGCCGGGGGGAACAGTTGTCCATCTGCTCCCTCGTCTGCGTGGCGGCTGGCGTCTGCCTGGGTCGCCGCGGATGAGTCGATTGCGGGGGAACGCCTCAGGTCCATACTCGCGTCAAGGTCACCAGTGTAGAAGAGCTTGGAAATGAAGAGGCAATTTGGTTTATAAGCAAAACTTTAATATTCAGCTCTTCTAACAAGTCTCATCTGGTGCAGAAAGTGGCAGAAGGGAAAAGACAGAGAATCTCTCCAACTCACTGATTATATACATGCACACAACAAAAGACATGCATAACAAAGGCTGACATCCCTCATTATCTTAATCCCCCCATTGTCCTGGTATTTCCTCTCCTCGCCTTGGGGGGTTAGGGTGGCTCCTCCGGTCTCCTCCGCTGCGTCCGGGAACGTCTTTGTTCTTCACTCGGCGGGTGAGAGTCCTTTGTCCTTTCAGAGGTGTGAAGTTCTTTACATATGTAATCACCAAACATTTCCACATGCTTCGACATATGTACGTTATGGAATATATGGTTAATATAGACCACAATTACCACTTTTGTCAGATTCAAGTTATTTCTGTGACCACTGTGGGTTTTTCTTTCATTAACAGAGGGGTGCCAGCAATTTTGTCCACATCTGTATCTGTTTACATACAGTAGGTATATTCATTTGTTCTTATTATCTTATCTTAATAATTATTGCTCTGAGTGCTGCTGTCCCTGTGCTGCTGTCATCCTGGAATTTCCCCACTGCGGGACTAATAAAGGCTTATCTTATCTTATCGTATCTAAAGGCTGATTTATGGCTGTTAAATGAGACGGTCTATTCTTTGGAGGATATACAGTATGTTTGCGTGACCACACACTACCCTGTTGCCTAGCAATCATGACAGCATCAGTTGAGTTTTTTTTTCTGACATTTTTGACAGCGATAAAACTTTATTTGTATCTTTATTATTTTATTTTCCTTACCTTTAACTTGAGAATCTTCAGTCACACAGGACCATAACCAGATAAAATAAGACTTTAACTCATGTTAAAGTGAGCAGGTAAAATTAAGGTAAATGCATGTTCTCCCCGTGTCTGCGTGGGTTTACTCCGGGATTTCTCCGGTTTCCTCCCACATGCCAAAAACATGCAAGTTAGGTTTATTGGCATCAAACTGGGGATTCTAAATTGTCTTTAGGTATGGCTGTGAGAGTGAATGATTGTCTGTCTCTCTGTGTTGGCCCTGCGATGGACTGGCGATCTGTCCAGGGTGTACCCTGCCTCTCGCCCAAAGATGCTGGGATAGGCTCCAGCCCCCCCGCGACCCGAAAAGGACTAAGCGGAAGAAGATGAATGAATGAATGAAAACCAAAAAAGAGAGATATTTTTTATTACTATTTTAAATATATATATACCAGTTATATTGAACTCTGAAATACAGTATATTCTTAATTACGTGACCTGTAGAAAATATAACGGTTTACTGTTATCATTTATGACCATTATACAGCTAAATTAGATGTCCTGCCTTGTATCACCTCTGACATTTAAGGCCCTTTTCCACTAGTGTCAGTTTGGCCTGGTACAGTACGGAACAGTACGGTTCAGTTCGGTACGCTTGTGTTTCCTTACACTGACAGTACCACTTGATGTGAGTAGGATTTGTTACAGGGAGGCAGTGCAACCCTCCCGTTACGTAAAACAAGCATAACGGGCCTAAAACAAAGCAAAACACAACATGGCAGGATATGAGGCGACTGCGTTCCTTGGCTTTTTTGCCAGAGTAAAGCCAAAAAAGGAGAACAGGAGGTTACACTCTGGAAAAGTACTGGAGCGTTTAGGAAACTATGTAGAGCAGTATAAAGCGGAAGACATGAGGACACAAACTACATCACATATGAAGGTAAGCTAATGATTGCTAATGCTAAGTCAGCCGTACGGCATTGTAATGTTGGCAAGTTATCGCTGTTAGGTACTAAAATATGTATTGTCTATTTGTGTGTTTCAGATGGCTCTCTTGTGGCAACACACAACAACACAGACTCCCAGTGATGAGATGTCACCCCAGCTTCACGAACGCAAAGTGGTTACAGAACTGCAGAATGTCTGTAGAAATGTTTAGCTTCCTGTGCAACAAATTGCTCTGATTTGTGTCAAAATCATGGAGAGACTGTTGAGATGTCATGGGATTTACCTGCTCCAGCCGGTGGTATCATGGCAAAACATGATCAACTGCCAAACTTGATCACTAGGTGCCATATTGTAGTATATGAGCTGTAAAATATATATTTCAACAGGTAAACAGTACTGAGTTAGGTATAATAATAATAATAATAATAATAATAATAATAATAATAATAATAATATATATATATATATATATATATATATATATATATATATATATATATATATATATATAGATAGATAGATAGATAGATAGATAGATAGATAGATAGATAGATAGATAGATAGATAGATATAATGTTTTGCCATTTTAAGCCAAAACAAATGGATCTAGGATTAAAAGCAATTAAAATAACGCAGTCACAAGGTTACATGGAGAAATACATGGATAAACTGGATATATCTTATTGAGTATTGCTGACTACATGTAGATACTGTATAATTATATATTCTCTGCATCAGCAGTGACCTATACATGTATTCATGTAGTATTGCACTGGGAATTTTGACAATAAACATATGTACGTTTTGCAGATCTGTCTCCGCTTTTATGTGTGAAGGTTATCATCAAGTGACAAAAATTAAATACAAAGAGATTGGAAAAGCTGTCTATGAACAATCCAGCAGTTTGAGAAATCACTTTTGGTTTGGTATAAGTCTTCCAACAGAATTATGAATCATAAAGCAGTTTGTGTTAAAATATTAACTCCTGTTAAACCCTAACTCAGGGGTGTCCAATCATGTGCCATGGAGGGCCAAGACCCTGTAGGTTCTCTCTTCTACCCAGTCTCTTCAGCAGGTGTTTTCACTGATCAGCAATCAGTGGAAGAAATTCAGTGGAATCTGCTGTTGAAGACACTGGTTGCAGGTAAAGCCTGCAGGGTCTTGGCCCTTCAAGGCACATGATTGGACATCCCTGCCTTAACCCATTATTAGGAAATCCAGATGCTCATATGGCCCAGAATTCTTCCATATACTGGTACTATCACTAAAGTGTGCAGTGTCTTCTGCACTGGCACATTCAACAATACAGTCTTCAGTAAATAACATAACTGTTTTTGGTTACTTTTTCTTAAAAATGAGCCTTTATTTTCAACGTCATTGATAAATGGTTTTTATTGTTCACTCTTTTCCCACTGGTGTCTTCACAGACAAAATAGAAAATCATGATGCAAACACGTCACTAAATTGTTCATTACAATCAGCAACAAATTCCACATTATTTAGAATGTGCAAAATTCAAACTGTAAAAAAAAACAACTTAGAATGGGTCGAACACGCCGGCCATGCTGCCTCACTGAGAAGTAACTGGATGTGCTGTTTACGCTGGACCCGGTTCAGCAGATCTTCAGCCTGCATCCCGTGTGCATACTATTTCTTGTTTAATAAATACTATAAACCGTCACCTCACGTCCTCCTTTATTTGGACATTACATTGGCGACGAGGATAATTGGAAATGGAGAGAGCTGCAGCTGCCCTTCGACCCTTTTTGGAGGCTCCGGGAGAGCCATTGGTCCTGTGGACCAGGTGGTTTGCAGCCTTTCAGAATTATCTGCTTGCATTGGACCTCGGCGACCTGACAAAAGCACGTGCGAGGGCTCTCCTTGTCCATAACCTGGGCATGAAGGGCCAGAAGATCCTCAACACTCTTGGAGGGGGTGACACGTTTGATGAGGTGGTGAGGCTCATGGCTGGCTATTTTCGAGTGCCCGACAACATCATCGTGCAGCGCATCCAGTTACGGCAACGGCACCCATGGCCTGGTGAATCGGTCCAGCAATTCGTGTCAGACCTCTGGCAGTTGGCGGGTGAGTGCAGGTTTGGACTTTTAGAGGAGGAGATGGTTCATGACCAATTGGCCGAGCACGTGGCCTACTCCTCGGTCAACGTTCGCCTGCTAACGCACACTGGTGAGCTAACCCTGTTAGCGGCCATTGAGCTAGCACAGCAACATGAGGCAGCGGAGTGGCTAATGAAAAGCATTAGCCGCGAGGAGGCCCCTCAGAAGAGCGGAGCACATGGCATGACCCTGGCTTTGGATTCGGACAAGGGCAGCGATGATGAGTATGCGGCCATTTTCAAAATAAGGTCCACCCCGGGGACTCCACGATGCTACGACTGCGGATCCTCTAAGCACCAGTATCAAGCCAGGGAGTGCACGGCGAGGGGCAAGCGCTGTGGACGGTGTGGCCTGCTCCATCACTTTACCAGAGTCTGCCGTAATTTCGTCAAAGAGGAACGGGACCCAGCTAAGGTAACACCAACGAAGAAGAAGGCCCCTACGGTGGTACACACAGTCTCGCCTGACACCGACAGACGTATCGTGTGTGATATCGTGTTTGATGGGACGGAGGTGCCTCTGTTGGTGGATACGGGGTCAGCCGTTTCCATCCTGAACTTGACCATGGTAGGATGGCTCTTCCGCCACTATAGGATCAGCAGAACTAATATCACATGCTATGGTTATGGTAGCCACCCGCTGGATGTCATGGGCTTGGTTTGGCTGTCGGTGAGGTACGGAGGAGCCTCTTTCTACGCCAATGAGTTGTTGGTGTCGCGGGAGGGCAATAACTTTATGGGATGTGATTCTTTTTGCCGGCTCGGTTTTGCCATCATCTGCGGTGATGCAGAAGAATGGGCAGGTGATGGTTTGTGGGATCAGCCCTTTTATGTAGGATGTGAGGATGAAGTGTGGGACTTAGGGTGGCCCATTTCGGGTGAAGAGGGACACCGCTGGCACCATAGTACGCCGTCAAGACGGGGCTCCGGTGCCAGTGTTTGTGGTCCAGCAGAGGATGGACCTGCACAGCGTGATTTGAGCTCTGCGGAGGCGGAAAGGTCCAGGGAGCGAGAGTTACATGGTTCCGGTGGCCATTTGGACTCCACTGTCGAGCCAACAGTGACTGATGCTGCTCCAACACACTTTCATCTGGCGTCCGGGGCAACACCAGACGGCGCAGACCCCAACCGTGCCGTGAACCAAGGCAAAGGACACAAACTGAGTCACAAGGGAGCCAGAATGCGGCTCAGCCGACAGAGGAAGCCAGGGGGTGCTCCTCTAGGGGAGGGCGATTCAGTGCGTCCTAGGGTATAGCCCCGGCTTGGTCGGGTGCACTGTTCCAGAATCAGGACAGCGGGACAGGATGATCTATGGGTGGTCCAGTCTGGCGGCGATGACTACCTAAAGTTGACTGATGGGTCGGACAGGCATCCCAACGAGCTGCAACGCCAGATAGCGGTGGGGCATTGATGCAGTCCGTCACCACTCGCAACAAAGTGGAGACGCTCTGGAAGTGGGCCGTGTGACGGACACTCGGGGGGGGGGGGGGGCTTTAGAAGACCCGGGCAGAATGAATGGGGCTAACAGTTGGTCTACTGTGCTGTTTTGTTGTGTTCTGTTTTATTTAATGGTTCTGTGTGTTAAAAAAAGGAGTTGTACAGCTGTGTTGATGTATTTACTGTGGGAGTGACCTGGGGGTACAAGTTACCGTATGGTCAGGGTGGGAAGTTACAGTAATTTACAGTGTAATACAGTTTTATATGTTACTTCTTTTACAGCACGGACTGCCAAAGTGACTCCCCTTCACGGGCTGGCCTTTAGGGCCGCAGGTGGTCTTATTAGGGACGTGATTTCCTTTGTGTTAGGGTGAGTCAGATAGTAGGTGTTAGACCACTGTTGTGAATGTGAGTGTGACTGTTGTGTGTGTGTGTTAGGCATTTAATGCCTGGGAGTGAACGGAATAGTAATTGCCCATTTTGTGTCTTATTTATTTGTGTGTCTTTATTTGGGAGTTCCCTAGTTATATGTGTGTATATTCTGTGGGTTATAGGACGGGTACCGCCATTTTCTTTGTTTAGTATCTGTGTTTAACTTAGGAGGGATTATTTTAGTTTGGTGAGTGGCTCATTTTCTTTCCAAAGACGTTTGTGTTTATATAGTGGTTGGGTTCTGCTGAGCCAGTGTGGTGTGAATGAATAGGCCAGTTCCCCCGTATTAGAGTGTGATTCGGATACAGATTTATTGGTTGGGTAATTAGTATGATTGCAGTTTTTTCAAGGGGGGGGGGGGATGTAGAATAGGAATATAGTAGTATATTAGTATGGTGGTGCCCTAGGCTGGGAGGGGTGACGCCCCGCCTCTGCGAGGTGGCGTCACCTGCACTATATAAGCCTGAGGCGGGAGACCTCCGGTCTCCTTTGCCACACTCCTGTACTCGCGGTAGGGACTCCCGTGTGCATACTAGTTCTTGTTTAATAGATACTATAAACCATCACCTCGCCTCCTCCTTTATTTGGACACTACAATGACTATAACTCAAAGGATCACAGAAGTGATCTGATAAAAAAAAAAAAAAAAAGCAAGCAAGCAGATTATTTTACAGTGGCTACTATTGGATGTGCCATTCATTTTAAATTATTCTGTAACTAGAAAAGCACTCATAGAGCGCATACCTCCGCCAAGTCTCCTTCTGTTTGTCATGGATCACCTCCAAAATGTAATGGGCTTGTGTGTAGGCCTATCACCACTTGTTGTGAAAATTGCATCCAAGTCTGTCCATTAGTTTTGGAGTTTTGTGGCTGACACACTGTGAGAAGAGCCTTGGCTGAGGTATGCATTCCTAGATCATCTCCAAAATGTAATTGGTTCCTCTGTAGGCCAAGAACCACCTCTGGTGAAAATTTCATCCAAATCCATCCAGTAGTTTTTGTGTAATCCTGCTGCACAAATACAAACAAAGCCCTTGGTGGAGGTATGCACTCTGAGATCATCACCAAAATGTAATCATCTGTTCCCTGTGCCATTACACACCTTTCCTGAAAATGTCGTCAAAATCCGTTCATAACCTTTTGAGTTATGTTGGTAACAGACAGACAGACAGACAAACAGACAAATGCCAGTAAAAGCATTACCTCCTTGGAGGTAATAAACTCAAGTGTTGCTGTTGTGTCCATCTCCTCCATCTCCAAACTCCCAGGCTGCGGGCGTTGCAATTCATCGCACAACCGCGTACAACCCACAGGCCAATGGGTTTTGCGAGCGTTTTCATAAATCACTGAAAGCAGCACTCAGGGCTTCACTGACGGATGCAAATTGGGTAGACAGGTTGCCGTGGGTTTTATTGGGGTTGCGCTCCATGCCAAAAGAGGATTTGGAAGCTTCCCTGGCAGAGAGCTTGTTTTTGCGCAGCCCCTATGGCTGCCCAGGGAATTTCTGCCAAATAATCCCGCGCTGGACAGCTGCCCGTCTCAGCTTTTGCAGCGTAGCGCAAACATAGGCACGCTGCCGGCCAGGCCCGGCCCACCACTGTTTTCCGCGTGCTTTTGTGCCTAAAACTTTGAAGAACGCGGAGTTCGTGTTCGTCAGACACGACGACCAGTGCCCTCCATTGCGCCTGCACACATGTTGAAAATGGCCCTATCTCACAATGTTAAAGAATCCTTTAAAAAATTCCTGGATCCAGACGGTGATCCGGATCATCCCCAAAATTTAATCAGTTCTTCTTTGTACCATTTCCAACAACGCCTGAAAGTTTCATCGAAATCCATCCAAAACTTTTTGAGTTATCTTGCTAACCAACAGACAGACAAACAGACAGACAGACAGACAGACAAACCCTGGCAAAAACATTACCTCCTGGCCTGCGGCCTGGCGGAGGTAATTAATATTCACACAATCAAATAAATCTCAGTTCAGTCCCTTTCATATTAAGTGGAAATTGTACTACTTTAAATTTCGCACTTTACCTATACTTTAACTTAAAAAGTAAAAGATTTGACTACAAATAACAAGATGTGCAACTTACCAGTCATAACTTTGTACTGCCAAACGTAGCCATTGTCAGAGCAAATCCTGGTCGGACTCTACAATGAAAATACACACAATTTAAGTACATGCACAGCATGAAAGTGCAACATGTACCAGTGTCATTTTCTTAGGCTTTCAAGATGGCGGCGCGCGGTTGTGCAGCGGCTCTTTGCTCCCTATTTTTGTGTGTATGTATGCTGTTTTGGGGTATTGGACCGTGTGAAGCTGGATTTGTGTACAGTCATACTGAGCTGATAAACATTGGACTTCAACAAAAGTCTGCTGTTACAGCAGTTTTCGAGAACACACAAAACATACCGGAGGCTATCTGTAGACCAGCAGGATCACCATGGATTGTTGTTGGTCCTGGGAAGCGACGCAGACGGAGGAGGGAGAGAAAGGAAAAGCGGGGATGCCGGTCGGGCCTGCTAGCGAGGCTAAAGAGACAGCCGCATAGACCTCCGCTACCCAGCATTTTTCTCTCCAACGCCAGAAGCATCGTCCACAAGATGGATGATCTGGAGCTACAGCTGGCAACTAGTAAAACTGTGAGAGACTGCTGTGTGCTGTTGTTAACGGAAAGCTGGCTCCACCCGCTGATCACGATGCTGCAGTGCAGCTACCAGGGCACACACTTCACCGAATGGACCGAACAGCAGAATCCGGTAAAAAAAGAAGAGGCGGTCTCTGCATTTTTCTTCACAACACTTGGACTAATCACAGCCGTATTATTAACACTTACTGTTCTCCTGATCTAGAGACAATGTCAGTCTTATGTCGGCCTTTTTATCTTCCAAGAGAGCTGAGTGTGATTATTATAACAGCCGTCTACATTTCTCCTGATGCAAATACAAAAGCGGCCCTTAGTCATTTGTACAGTGTAATAAATAAACAGCAGCAGGCCTATCCCAAGGGTGTTCACATCATAGCTGGTGATTTTAATCAAGCATGCTTGAGAAGTGTGCTGCCTAATTTCACACAGTATGTGAAATGTGCCACTAGGGGAAAGAATTGTCTTGATCGGGTGTATTCGAACCTGAAGCATGCTTACAGAGCTGTGCCGTGTCCACATCTTGGCCTGTCAGACCATCTATCATTGCTCCTCATCCCAGCATACACCCCCCTCAGGAGAAGAGCTAGACCTACTATAAAGAACATCACAACATGGCCTGAGGGAGCTCTTTCTCAGCTGCAGGACTGTTTTTCAAACACTCTATGGGATTTATTTAAAAATGAGGATCTGGAAATGTACACACAGACTGTATTACACTACATCACCTACTGTATCAATCAGGTGACTATGGAAAAACGCATCAGGGTTTTTCCTAACCAGAAGCCCTGGATGACAAAAGAAGTCCAGGCACTCCTCAGAGCTTGTGATACAGCCTTCAGGTCAGGGGATACAGATCTGTATAGCACCGCCCGGGCTAATCTGAAGAAAGGCATTAAGGAGGCTAAACAGACCTATAAGAAGAAAGTCGAGGACCAATTTTCTGATAATGATTCGAGACGAGTATGGCAAGGCTTTCACCATATCACAAACTATAAGGGAAGCAGCATCATTTCCAGTGACATCAGCACCTCACTGGCAGAAGAACTGAACTGCTTTTTTGCATGGTTTTGAGGCAAATACACCTTTTTAACTTGTCTCTCAAGGCAACCGTTGTTCCACAGTGTTTAAAGTCTGTAGTCATTATTCCTGTACCTAAAAAACATACTATTAGCAGTCTGAATGTTACGACCCGAGCGCTGGGATCTGATAGCGCTCGGGCCATGTCCAACTCGCTGCCGGCCTTGACAGCTGCGGGCTGTATTCTGGCCTCACCGGGCTCTTATTGTGAAGGTGCTCGGTGGGGCTTCCGCCTGTCAAGGCTGGCCAGCTGTATGTCATTGCCGTTCGTTAGTGCTTCGTCTTTATAAACCC
This sequence comes from Pholidichthys leucotaenia, assembly GCA_020510985.1. Taxonomy (NCBI): domain Eukaryota; kingdom Metazoa; phylum Chordata; class Actinopteri; order Cichliformes; family Pholidichthyidae; genus Pholidichthys; species Pholidichthys leucotaenia. Next base: position 361,706,308 of record CM035836.1, on the reverse strand, counting down.
GGCACTAGCGACGGTATGACGCAGGAGTATCGTCTAACTTTCCTTGTCAGACGCTGTCAACGCTGCATCAAATCTTCATGTCAGGTTTGTGATCCTAGCTCATGTTATAGTTTAGCTCGTAGTGGCTGGGGTAGCCCTACGAGCCCAAGTCTTGTTAAATGTGTGTTTTGCCCTGCGGGGTTCATAGTCTTGTCACGTGTGTAAATAAATTAACATCATTGCCAAACTCTCTGGTGGACTCTTTGGCGTCTCATGGTGATCCGTGAGGATCACCGCATGACAGTATACTCCTGCCAGGACGTCTAAACGGAGGCGCCACACCGAGACGCCGTTTCACCATGAGTTTGTGCCTGAACTAGACTGTTGTTCTTCCCTGTCTGAGTGTCTTTTGCTGGGAGAATGCCGTCCTCCAGGGGCCGCGGTCGGCACCTGGGCAGGAAGCTAGCGGAGGTTCTGGAGTATGTGGACTGCACGTTATTCACCACTACACTGTGCGTCGCTCCCAGCGACATTCGCAGGCATTTGGACTACGCTGTGGAGTTTCTGGACAACCTCCCCTTCGACTATGACGATCACCCGGAGGTGATAACGAGGTGGGAGGAACTCGCCGTGCAGCGCAAGGTACTTCCTGGGCTGGAGGAGGAAAAGAGCAGGAAGCAGAGGAGGAGGCATCCTCCCTCCCCGCGTTGGAGTCCCGTTCCCGTCCCGGAGCTGGTCCAGGAGTGCACGCCGTCTGGGGGCCGACGACGACGTCGGTGCAATGGCGCAAGCAATTCACAGCGGAATCCCCGGCTGGACTCGCTGCCGGCGGAGCCCGTCAGCGAACCTCCAAGATCGGCCCCACCTCGTCTTTCCAGGGGGTCCTCTGTCGCCATCCAGCGGGGAGAAGGAGGAACGATGTCCCCTGCAGCAGGAACCATCTCAGCCCCGGGAGGAAGGTAAGTGCACAATAATTTGTCACACCTTGATTTTGTTCTGCCTTGTCTGACTCCTGGGAGTGGAGTTCGGGGTTCGCAGCCCCCCGAGCTCCCTCCACCTGCTGTGGATGAAATTATTAAACCCTCTGCCTCCGTGTTCTCCCCCGCCAAGCGGTCCGCGACGCCAGGCCAGGATGAAGAGGGCCCCTGCAGTGCTGGAAAGTCTGGATCCGGCCCTGCAGCCACGTCTTGGACAGAGGAGAAGAGCGGACTGCAGCCCGGAGCCTGAGCCAACGGAGAAGCATCCCCGGGTCTCCTCGCCGGAGCGGTCCGAGCCAGTGGGTCGAGGGTCTCCCGCCCCCACGCCATACAAGTCATCGGCGTGGACGGCTGCGTGGGAGGAACCTCAGGCTGCAGATAACATCTTGTCAGCTGCGGAGCCCGACACAGCTGAGTCCGAGTCTGCTGACGAGAGTCGCCCTGAACCTGGATTGTCGGAGTCCTGGGTGGCAACGGAACCTGAGTGCAGGCAAGTGCTCTCTCTTGTGTCTCTGTCCTCTGTTTCGGAGCATTTTTGCCTGCCTCTCGGGGAGGCGAGTGAGGAGCAGCCGTCTGCTGCGCCCGAGCTCGTCTCGCTGGGTTCCGTTGCTACCGGTGATTCTGATCCCAGTTTTCCTGTCCCTGAGCTTTGTTACAGTGTCGCCGGCGTGGAACGGGTCGGAGTCACTGAGTTGGAGGTCCCAGGTTCGGGGGTGGAGATCGTCAGCGGAGATGCACCAACCCAATCGGGGTCCAACGCGGGTGCACCGGAGGCCCAATCGGGGTCCACCGCGGGTGCACCGGAGGCCCAATCGGGGTCCGCCGTGGGTGTGGTTCTGGCCCAATCGGGGTCCAACGGGGGTGCAGCTGGGACCCAATCGGGGTCCAACGGCGATGCAGCGCCAGCGTGGTCCACGGACGGGGGAGGAGCTGCAGAACTTTCTCCGTCAAGCGGATTACGGGCTCGCCCTGCTCGTCTGTTCCTTTTGAGTCACCGCCCCTGTGCGTCATCGCCGGGGGCCGTGGGGGCCCCTGTTCGCTCGCCACGGCTCTCCCGAGTGTTGTCCTCGTCAGGGAGGCCGCCGCGGGTTGTTGTTGCCCTGGACTGGTGGCTGAGGGACACGGGTCGGCCGCCGGAGGGACTGTTTCGTCGGTTCGGCGCCTCGGTTCGGCCACCCGACCTACTGTGTGTGTCATCAGGTGACCTGGTTCGACCACCGGAGGAGCGGACGTGCCGGGCGTTGGACTCTGGTGAGCCGCCTGGTCATGTTCCGCCTCATATGACCACCCGCCGGCTGTTGGACACGGGGAGACCGCCTGAACTGTCTCTGTGGCGCTTGGTCTCTGCCGGTCGGCATGAACTGTTGGGGGGTTAATGGTTGTGTTTCTGGGTTGTTCGGTCTGTGATTGTTCTGGGTTTTTTTTTCTCTCCTTGCTGTCTGGTGTATTTTGTGTTTTATGTTTTGCAGTACCCTTTAATTTGTATTGTGCATAGTCAGATATGAGCCAGTAAGTGCTCCGTTTCTGTATTTGGGTTTCTGAAAACTCTCATGTGAATTCACTCGGGGGGGAGTCATTTTCTTGTGTATGATGTGGGCCAAGGTTTATTTTTTTTTTTTCTCTCGTGCTGTCTTGTGTTTTCTGTAGCCTAGTTGGGGATTTTTGGCAATTGGGTTATGTTCTGCTGTTGCCTTATTTTCCTCTGTGCGATTTATCTGATTTGTATATTTGGTATTTTGTCTTAGGCCTTGTATCTAGTCTTTCTGACCCAGTAGTTCTGTTTTTTTGGTTTCGCCATGTGCTTTTTCTTGTTTTTTTTTCTCTGAGTGGTTTGTCTTGTTATTGTCCTGGATGTAGTGGTTGTCATTTTTTGTTTCTGGTTGTGGGTTCTCTCCCTCCGTACCTACCCCCAGCCTCCCACCCAGGGGGGTGGGGGGGCAGGATGGTCCCTTGGGGCGCTCGGAGTCCGCCCGTGGAGGGAGGGTACTGTTACGACCCGAGCGCTGGGCTCTGATAGCACTCGGGCCATGTCCAACTCGCTGCCGGCCTTGACAGCTGCGGGCTGTATTCTGGCCTCACTGGGCTCTTATTGTGAAGGTGCTCGGTGGGGCTTCCACCTGTCAAGGCTGGCCAGCTGTATGTCATTGCCGTTTGTTAGTGCTTCACCTTTATAAACCCGGCACTAGCGACGGTATGACGCAGGAGTATCGTCTAACTTTCCTTGTCAGACGCTGTCAACGCTGCGTCAAATCTTCATGTCAGGTTTGTGATCCTAGCTCATGTCATAGTTTAGCTCGTAGTGGCTGGGGTAGCCCTACGAGCCCAAGTCTTGTTAAATGTGTGTTTTGCCCTGCGGGGTTCATAGTCTTGTCTTGTCACGTGTGTAAATAAATTAACATCATTGCCAAACTCTCTGGTGGACTCTTTGGCATCTCATGGTGATCCGCGAGGATCACCGCATGACACTGAATGACTATCGACCAGTAGCATTAACACCTATTATTATGAAGTGCTTTGAGAAAATGGTATTGAAACATCTTTTGCCTAGTCTCCCCCCAGACTTTGATCGGTACCAGTTTGCCTACAGGTGGAGTAGATCCACCGAAGATGCTATTGCTATAGCTCTCCACTCGGCATTCAGCCATTTAGAAGACAAGGGGACTCTATTGACTATAGCTCGGCATTTAATACAATTATTCCCAACACTCTCATCACCAAATTGCTTCAGCTTGGTCTGCCTACTCACACTTACAGCTGGATCAAGGACTTCCTAACAAACAGAACACAGACTGTTAGACTCGGACCCCATTCCTCCTCTACAGTCATGCTTAACACAGGCTCGCCACAGGGCTGTGTGTTGAGCCCCACTTTGTATTCATTGTACACATATGACTGCATACCAGTTCATCCCACAAACATTATAGTGAAGTTTGCAGATGACACAACAGTAGTGGGGCTCATATCAGGAGGAGATGAGTCTGCATACAGAGATGAGGTCCAGAAACTGGTGAGGTGGTGCTCAGATAATAATCTGCTTTTGAATACAAAAAAACCAAAACAACTCATTATTGATTTTAGGAAGCATAGCAGTGAGCCGCCTCCTCTAAATATAGGCAAGGAGCGTGTGGAGAGGGTGGAGGCTTTTAAGTTTCTGGGTGTTCATATTTCTCACAACCTTACCTGGGCAGTTAACACCATAGCTACGATAAAAAAAGGCTCAATAACGTCTACACTTTCTGAGGCTCCTCAAGAAGAATGGCCTGAATGCACAGTTGCTGGTTTTATTTTATCGCTCTGCTATTGAGAGCGTTTTGTCATATGGCATCACGGTTTGGTATGAGGGCTGTTCAGCCGCAGACCGCAAAGCCTTCCAGAGAGTGATCGAGACTGCGTAAAAAATCACTGGCTGTTCTCTCCCTTCTCTGGAAGAGATTTCCAGGTCTCGGTACCTCAACAGAGCTACTGCCATCATTAAAGACTGTGCTCATCCAGGCCATGATTTCTTTCACTTGCTCCCCTCGGGAAAGCGGTACAGATCCCATAAAACCTGGACTACCAGGTTTAATCATAGTTTTTTCCCAGCAGCAGTACGTATTTTGAACGGATTTATGTAACACGCACAGACTGCTGATATTATTTTGTTATTTTAGGTTATTTTGTGGCAATAACCCTGTTTGTATAAGCTGGTCTTTTATATTTATCGCTCAGTATGTTTTCATTATTGCTATGTACATATTGTATTCAACTTTTAGGTAATATTGTTTCAAGCATTATTTATTGTTGTAATTATAAGAATGTTAAATGCATGAGTGAACTGTGAGTGTGATAGTTTGTTTTTAGGGAGCAGCATCTCAATTCCGTTGCATTGTTTATTAACAATGGAATGACAATAAAGGCACTTTGACTTTGACTTTGATGTAAAAAAAAACCCACCTTTTTAACCAGGATTACATCTAGCTTATTTCATCAGATATTGTCAACGCAAGCGCAAAATACAAGGAGAGCACGGAGCATGGCGCTAGCATTGACGGCTAACTAGCTAGCTCATTGCACACAGAAGACAACGTTGTTGTTTGTTCAAAGTGAACTTTCCACTGCTGAGATAAATAATGTAAAAGATGCATAATATCACACCATATCACATCACTCACCGTCCTCTATATCCTAATATCATGGCTTCAACTCCTGAAGTTGGGTGCTCCCGCGGCCGTAAATTCAGTTCAGGTGGCTCTGTGTATTTCCTAGGGTGCCTCCGTCTACTTCCCTCTGGATTCTCTCATCAGCTGAAATGCACAGAAAACTCTGTTGGATTGCAGTGTTGATTTCTGTGAAGCCATTCTATTGTTGTTGCTTATATTATATCACTTGCTGACTGGCTCTCGGACGAATCTTTGCAAATGGCCGCTCGCGATTCTGTAAAGTCAGCCTCAAACGCCCTTCTCATGATGTTATGCCCGGACCAATCAGTGGCCTGCAGTGTTTTTACGTCACATTTTCGTGTAGGTACGGTCCCCTTGGAACCCCAATCCAGCGGGTCCGAAAAATAGGAACCGTTACCTTTACAGTCCCTAATGGAAAAGCCAACAAACCGTACTGTACCGAACCGTACTGACACTAGTGGAAAAGGGGCTTTAGTTTTTAATGTTCTGAAGCAGATCACAGTCCTGTACTATAGGATGATGACCCTCAATGATTTTCGGCAGCAGTAAAACAGACTCCATGTTCAGCTTCATCTCAGTTGTACTGGTGCATCTCAGTCAATTAGAAAATCATGATTTGTCATTTAATTTTAAAAACTATAATCATTATTATCTGTCACGGGCAGCGAGAGCGCGCCCCTCCCCTCCTGCCACACGTTCGTCAACTCATCACTGCATCTGAGGCAGCAGATACACCTGCGCCCGCTCATCAGCCAGCGTACTTAAGGAGGCTTCCTCCGCGCAGTCAGTGCTGGCTCATCTGGGTATACTGCCCTATTTCAGGCAAGCAGGTCATTTTGGAGCTAGTGTAGACATGTCGTCTAACAGTTCTCCATTTTTCTATTTCAGATTGCTGCCAACGTGCGGGTGTGTCTCGGGACTGCATGCGCTCTCCTGCCACCTCATGACTTCTCCCAGCAATGAAACTTTGCCCAGGTCAGGCACTCCAAGCCCATCCCCCTTCCCTAATGGTTTGTCTATTCCCCGCTGGAGTTCTGCTGGTCCTCTCCCGGAGTCCCGAGTAAATGGTAATTTGGCTCGCCCATTTTCCCTTATCTGCTTCTTCGCTGACAGCTCTCGCTTTTCTCTCCACAGGCAGATTGAATCTTCTGGCGAGTGGCTGTTTCCTTAACGAGGCGCTGTTTTTTTCTATTTAACCTCTTGCACGCTGGGATACCGCAGGCGGTCACGTCTCTGCGTCCTAGGGCGCACTGAAAAAAAAAAGCTGCAGACACAGCCGCGAACAGAAAGCCAAAGGAGTGCTTTGATTGGTTTAGATTTGATTGACCTCTCATTCGACTAATAAGAGCCTTGAATTGGGTTTCTGAAACCTTGAAGAACCAATGACTGAAAACCTAGCAAGAAGGACCCGCCTACCAACAGCTGCAAATGCAGCGAGCCAATTGAAGCAGAGAAGTTCCACGATTGAAAGCGTGCGTCCCGTGCATAAAATCTGTTTTGTGTAAGCCGCTGGGTGACACACACGCGTTCGCCAGTCTTTTTTTCTTACTACTGTTCTTATTTGTTTTGAAAAATTGTTTGCCAAAACCGCAATCATGGAATCATGGTTTGACCGGGTCGCATGACCAGAACCACGAGTCCGTAACAAGTGGACCAGCATCATGTTCGTCTGACAATGAGGAAGAGAAGTTCGCCAGCGACACTGCTGTTGTGGACAGGTAAGTGTTATAAGCTAAATTATTCTTTATCCCTGAAAATTGTAATCAAAATGACTTTTGACCGATCGGTAAATTACAACTGTGCGTCATCGCAACATGACGGACCAGTCCGTGCGCTGTGTCCGGACCGTGAATGCCCCTCCCCCCGCTACTCTTCTGTAGCGGATTGCAGATATTATTGCAGATATTTTAGTACAACTGTACATAGTAGACCGCGGCGCACAGTCCCCGCGGTCCGTCATGTAGCGATGGGTGATGTCCGTTCTCTGTAGCGGGGAGGGGGGGGGAGTTGTTATCTTCTACATTACAGATATTTTAGTATAATTTTTAGTGCACTGTAGGTTATTTTTTCTTGTAAAAAAAAGCCACACATTTTTTTTACGTGGCATGCTTCTTTGTGTGTGGGGTCTTGTTTGTTCATTCATTCATTCATGAATGAATAAACAACCACCCCCCCCCCCCCCACACACACACACAGCCCTGAGTGTCTTGAATCATTCACAGCCCTGAGTGTATTGAATCATTCAAAAGTTACAGATGTTTTTCCAAACTGTGCCATTTGGCACAATTTGGCACAGTTCAAAAACGCCTGGGAACAACCTGTGTAAAAAGCTGTGTAATATATTCATTTTTTGTGGTATTGTTACAAAATTTTGACCTCAGCTGGATAACACTTGGTTCTACATTTCTGTTGCATTTTCCAGCCCGGATCTGACAGCTGTGTGTTATTTGCAAGCATTTGTATCCAAAAGAACACCCAGGCAAAATTTATTTTCTTCAAGTTCAGTATGTTTAGATGACTGTTACTCAGTGGCAGGAGCGCTTAGAGAGATTATGACTGTTTTGCCAAAAAATTCAACGTGTTTTCTTTTAAATGAGACCAACCCCATGAAGATGCTGCAAAGGGTTGAAGAACAGCTTTTGATTTACTTTGGGTACATTATTTTTAGGTGTTTTTAGGGAAATTGACCAGAGTACAAGGAGTTAATAAATTAATTAAATCACCCTTATTGACATTCAACCGTACAACCAATCATGTACAGTAGAACGAGATTGTGCTTTACCTATTTACAGTGTCAATCACACACACCAGTGCAGAATCAGAGGGCCACTGCCATGCAAGGCGCCGCCACAGATTTCCCTCCTCCATTCCATTATTGCTGAGCACCAAGCTGGATGGCAGGAAGTTCCACTTTTATATGATCTTCGGCATGACCCAGCCGGGATTTGAACCCCTGTCTCCCAGGTGTGGGGCGGATGCTCTACCAACTGAGCCACCACTCCGGTCCAACTGAGCCACCACTCAGCTCAAAATCATAGCCACCACTCAGTTCATATGTTCAAAATCACTGAACATATCCCCCTTGTGTGGCTCCGTCTTGTGCTAGCATCGTGCAGTTGAGCTGTCAGCTAATCATGACAATTAACAATGTTAAATCAGGCTTAAAATGTTTCACTCTGTATATAATAAATATATGAAAGTCTCTTTTGGAATTATCTTGCAAAAAATAATCTTTTTCAAAAAACTACTTTATTGAAATGCAGTTTTTCTATTAACCATAAACATGCAATATTTTTATTTAGCTTCATTTCAGTTTGCAAAGTAAACTGATAAAAAAAAATCACAATCAATAAAACAGTCCTTGAAATCTCTTTTATTGTGGTTATTTCAGTCAAATATCAGTTTTATAAATCTTGAGTACAACCTGTTCTGTACACAGCTGACCCTCTGTTCCTGCAGGTTCACCACCATGGACCTCAGAAATAAACCACAAAAAAGGAAAAAAAAAATCTTAAAAATCTGGTTATCACTTCAGATGTGATGGACATTTTTAAGATCAGCATAATAAAATTATTTGAGATGTCCTGTCCCTTTTCAGCTTAATAAAGTACTCTGTTTTCTCTAAAAATAACCTTACGTGTATTGTTTTTTACAGCACCACATAACCAAATAAATAACATCAGCGTCCTGATTTCTCTACGAGACTTTAAAAATCATCTTAAAGCAAGTTATTTCAACCATGTCATACTGTATTTTTATATTACTGACATTAGTTAATAAACTGACATTAATGAAAAAAGGTTTCATTTCAGAACAATAACAGTTCAACATGTTTAATTAATGCATTAAGTGAGCGTACAGTACATCAGAAAAAATGTAATGTAACATGAGCTTAAATAATCAGATGTTGCCGTTTTCTGGATTATTAGTGTTTTCAAGTTCAAGCCGCTGCAGAATTAAAGCAGAGAACTTACTTTGAACAGTTTCTGACTTTGTTCTGCTTCTCCCTGAGCTGAGGAAAAAAAAAAAATGAAAAGAAACCACTCAGCCACTCGCTGCATGCAGGGATATGTTAAGGCCACAAGGATACTCTTCATGTATCCTTGGTTTTCAGGGTTTTGAAGGCTGCATTTGTTGGCCGCATGTGAAGAAACCCACGAAATGGGACAGCCTTCTACGCAGCACAGTGACATATCTGGCCTAGAAATGCACACTTGGAGGACACAGAACCTGATTTGAGACACAGCCAGAGACTCACATATATAGGGGAGGGAACAATTAGGTAGACAAAAGACAGCTGTGAACAATCAGGAGCTAAACAGGAGCACACATGAGGGACAGTGGCTATGGGTATGGAAACATGAGGCACTGGAGACAATAGTTAAACAGGCACACATGCAACCATGAACTTAGACAGGGGATGACAAAACATGACTAAAGACAACAAGACAATAATACTAAACAATAAAAAAGCAGAGGGACAATCAAAAACACAAACGCACGTTTGAGAAGTTTATTAAATATCAAAGAGAAGCACAGCCTATGGAAAAAGTCACTCACCAGAGGAAACAGCCTGTGGAGAGAGAATGAGAGCTGTGAGTGGAGGAATGAGACTGGGGAAAATGGGCGAGAAAAAATTGCCACTTATGTGGGATAAAGGGAGAACCGGCAGAACCCCGAACTCGGGACGAGACAAACCAGCAGGGTGACGTATTTGAAGTCGGTGGTGTCTGACCGGGTGGAGAATGGTTGCAGCTGAGCAGCGATGATGGGGCAGTGAGTGCATGCAGTCCCCAGAGACGCATTTGCACAATGGCAGCAACCTGGAAGGGAGAAGAGAAACAGGTGAGTACGGAAACTACACCTTATGAAAATAACGCTTGCTACAGTTGTACTCTGCTAAGGCAGTATACCCAGATGAGCCAGTGCCACCACACTAAAGAGATGGTCCTTATAAACACTGGCTGATGAAAGGCAGCAGGTGCGTCTCCTCACCCAGGTGTGATGATGACCTGAGGAGGAAAACAACGGGAAGGAGGGGGCGAATGCTCACGGCCATAACATAACATGACATGACAGACAATAATTAGAGAACATGAGGGCACATAATAATAATAATAATAATAATAATAATAATAATAATAATAATAATAATGATACTGTGGAAAACCAATAACTAAAATGAACATAAAGCTTGAGTACAGTCACTGGCGGTGCCCCGACCATGACAGCAAAAAAGGAAGCAAAACAAGTGAAATAAAATATCATGAGCAAGTATATTTTTTTTTCAAAAAGGTGACTTTAAAAATGTTTACAATATGAGCTTTTTTTTTTTAAATGTGCTAAATCAATTTTAGAAAAAAAAATCTAAATGCTAAATTTAACTTTATTTCACTTTAAATAAATTTTACCTAAATGGTGTTGGATGTGTTTTTAAAGAGGCTTCTTCTTATCCACAATGACATGAAATTATATTATTACTGCATGTTATACATTTAGATTATAATATACACATATTTACAGTGGATATAAAAAGTCTACACACCCTTGTTCAAATGCAAGGTTTTTGTGATTTAAAAAAATGAAACACAGATAAATCTTTTCAAAACTTTTTCCACCATTAATGTGACCTATAACCTGTACAGCCCAATTGAAAAACAAACTGAAATCTGTTAAGGGGGAAAAAAAAATAAAAAAAACCTTACAATAGCCTGTTTGCACTACAAGGGATTCTAGAATGTGGTATTGTTGAAATTGACCCACATAAAACAAAAAAATCTAATTATAAGTTGTATATATAGAATACCAGGAACTTGTGTCGAGACATTCAGAGATAAGTTAGCAGAGCTGTGCAATAATATAGCTAATAAGAAAATGGTTGTAATCTGTGGAGACTTCACTAATGATTTACTAAATCCATTTCAACAAAATGTAACTACATAGTTCATGAATTCTACGTACAGTATGAGTCTATATCCCACAATAACACATCCCAGTAGAATCACAGTCCACGCTGCTACACTTATTGTCAATCTGCTTGTTAACATCATTGATAAGAAAATAGAAAGTGGATTATTGATAAATGACATAAGTGACCATCTGCCAGTCTTTGCACTTATCCATGGCTATAGGGGGCCAATACAGAAAAAAAAAACCAACAAAAAAAACAACAAAACTTTAAAATCTTTCAGATATAAATCACAAAATGCAATCAGTTCTTTTAAAGAATACCTGCTGAAGAAAGACTGGACAAAAGTTTATGTATCAGGTGTAAATGAAGCCTATGATACATTCATGAACATTGTAACCGCTCTTTATGAAAAAAAAATGTCCATTAGTAAAGAGAAAGCTTAAACAGAAATTTGTCGACAAGCCATGGTTAACCAAAGGATTACAAAAGGCACGTAAAAAAAAATATTATATAAAGCTTTTCTAAAGAAAAGGACAAAAGAAGCAGAGCAGCAGTATTAAAAAAATATTCTATCAAAGAATTGACAACTTTATAACAAAGAATAATTTATTGTGTGAATAACAATATGGGTTCAGACACAAGAGGACAATTGCATTTGCTCTAATGGAATTTATAGAAAAAAAATATTAACTGCTGTAGAAAATAAAGAGTATTCAGTTGGGGTATTCCTGGATCTTAAAAAGGCATTTGATACAGTGAATCATAAATTATTGTTAAAGAAACTACAAAATTATAGTATTGAGGGGTAGCACTGTCCTGGTTTTGTAGTTACTTAAAGAACAGACATCAGTACCTATGTGTAAATAGCAAAAACTTGCAGCTACTGAAGGTTACTTGTGGAGTCCCACAGGGTTCAGTTTTGAGCCATTGTTATTCAGTCTGTATATAAATGATATATGTAAAGTTTTGGAAAAAATGGATTTAATATTTAATATTTACAGATGATACTCATTTATTATGCAGTGGAAGCCATTTGGAACAACTTTTGGTTACACTCGGAAAGGAATTAGGAAAGCTTAAACTGTGATTTGATTCAAACAAATTAACGCACAATTTAAGTAAGACAAAATTTACAATTTTTAACAACCATCACAACAACTCAGTATTTAAACTCAGTGTAAATGGTGTAGAGACTGAAAGGGTATCTGAAATTAAATTCTTTGGAGTAATAATTGATAATAAATTGTGTTGGATGTCACATATTAATTATATTAAAGGTAAAATATCCAAATCAATTGCAATACTACATAGAGTGAAATATTTGCAGAATCAACCCACACGCTATACCCTGCATCATTCATTAATACTCCCATACGTGACATATTGTATTGAAGTATGGGGAAATACATATAAAACAGACATATATCCAGTTTTTATGCTTCAGAAGAGAGCCATTAGAATAATAAAAAAAGTTGCTTACAAGGAACCAACAAACTCACATTTTCTTAAATTAAAAGCTCTCAAGCTGAAAGATCTGGTTGATTTTAAAACTGCAGTCATAATGTTTAAAGTGAAGAATCTATCAATGCCTGCAAATATCCAAAAGTTGTTCCAAATAAGGGAGAAACAATATCATTTCAGAGGAACGTGTATTTCAAAAACCTTCATTGAGAAATACTATCAAGAAATACTGTGTCTCAGTGCAGGGAGTCAGACTGTGGAACACTTTTGGAGCTGAATTAAAATCATGTACAATGCTTGGACAATTTAAACAAAAACTAAAGGAAGAAATACTCCAACCATATATACAAAATGACATGTAAAATCACATAAGTTATCATATCCAGTCTGTGTTTGTCCTGGTTGGCCCTCACGGGCAGAAGCACAGACTCACTCGCGGGGTGAAGTTGAAGCATGATTTAATAAAGGAAACTGTAGCATGACAGAGACAATGCTACTCACAACTGGAGGTAAAGACAGGGAAATAATAACGATGATAAACGATGAAGGAATGAAGACCATAATCACGACAGTGATTACGACGAGGACCCAACAAGGGAATGAGGGGGTGAAACCCAATAAATAGGAATTTACACAGTCAGACTAATGAGCAACAGCCCTGACCAATTATGACTGACATAGGGAGAAGCTGTGCTCAAATGGAAGTAAACAAGCACTGTCAAAATAAAAGTCCAATCAGAAACAAATGATTAACAGGAAAACCAAACATACAAAAGTAGCTGTGAAGCAATAAACAATGACAATAATAATAACAATAACAATAATGAGACCAGGATGGAAATAAAGACCCAAGGATGACAATAATGAAGACAAAATAATAAACACTGAAGATCACAAGGTGTGGCCCGGTCTGACCCAGCCCAAACCACCACAGTACCCCCCCCCCCCCTTTAAGGTTGGATTCTAGACGACCCCAGGTAACATCAGAAAAGGGGAAAAAAGAAAAGGAGAGGAAAAAAAAACAAAGAAAAAACAATCCTAACAGGGTGTGTGTGTGTGGGGGGGGATAGGCCAGGTGGGCCGAAACAGACCAGAACCTAGGATAGAAAATACAGGAGCCCCCACCTTAGGGGAGAATTATGAAAACCCACAGCCTAGGGGGCAGGAAAGGAACGAAAAACAAAATTCACAATAGAACCCCATGACTGAAAATAATGTGCTCCATCCTCAGGAGAGAAATGGCACACAACCTACAGCCTAGGAAGATGGAGAAAAAAACAACCACAAAATAGTAGAGATAATTAAGGGCCCATAGAGCAGAAAATGCCAGGAGCTCCCTACTCAGAAAAACAAAACAAAACAAAACATATGCTCCAAACTCAGGAAAAACGGCATGAAGACACTAGACTGAGTGGGTAGGGAAACCTCAAAAAAGTACATTTCAAAAAAGAAAATACAAAAGACAAGGTGAGCACTTGAAACACAACGGTACACATAACAGTGAAACAGATACCTATACTCTGATAAGTGACACACTATGGGTAACCCCCACAACAGCCACGGACAAGCGGAGCGCTCAGCGGGAGCAATTAACATAGCAGTGTGATCTATGGACTGATAACAATATGTAGATGCGCCTTGTAACCTCTTTTGTCCTACAGCTCCGGAGCAGAGGCGAATTCCGGCCAGTAATCTTCTTATTGTTATGTGTGTCTCTCAAATGCAAATGTCCATACCTACTGCTGTGAATGCATTGTCTGTAGTGGGGTATAAAAACTGCATTGCTCTGTAACTCAGTCTCTCTCTCTGACCACCACTTCTGACTACACGCATTGCCTGTATCTGCTGAGGAGAGCCTCTGGGCTCGCTCTGGCGCACATGCACGGCGCCGGAGTGAGTCTGTGATAGCGGTATGATTAATAAACTCCCTCAAAATCTCTCGGTTCGCCGCTTATTATCTCATGCCGCCACATTGGTGACCCCGAGAAAGCACACGCTTTGTGCAACGCAGCCTTCTGGTCTGGACATCCACGCTGAACCGGCCGAGGGACACAAAACGCCTCCTCCCTCTCACCGCTCCAACGCACCATGACCTGAACGCAGAAAAGAACACGCTGACAATGAACGCAGCACCTGCGGTGATTCTCCGATGACAAGCGAACACAGCAGCCTGAGGCAAATGATCTGCCCTCCCTTCTGCTACAGGGAGACCTCGACGCAGAGCCACCACCTGGCGAAACTCTCCGGAGATCACCCACGACCGGGAAAGCTGCAGAAAGCTTCATGGTGAGATCTGCACGCCTGAGATCTGCACATCCACGCTGGGACCGGCCGCTCTCACAGCTCCTCCACATGAGAGCGCACGCACCTTGTCCTCTCTCCACGATGGCGACCTCCAGGGCCGACGGAGAATGCAGCGCGTGGACCTGAACGCACCATGACCGAACGACGCAACAGCTTACAGGGATGACCATCGGCGCCGACAACGCTGATCTCCAGCAAGCTCCCTGACCCTGACTCGCCTCTACAGTGGACCTGCCATGCACCGAACCCCGCACGCACACTGGAGGGTTATGAGGACAGCACACCACGCACGGGACAATACCGGCTTCACACAGACCGCCATCGTCCGTCGCCGCTGCACACAGAACCTTCAGGGCTGCTCACACACCTGAAGCATGCACGCAGCTCGCTCACAGGATTTTCTAATGGTCTCAGCCACAGCACACAAGGGAATGCAGCCGCCTGCTGTCCCCGAGGGCTTTAGGGCTGCACACGCACCTAAAGTCAACACGCCAAGTCCCTCACTGCTACAGCTCCTTTTTTTTTTATGGCCGCGAGAGGAGTCAGAGACAAATTTTTCTTCTTACAGCTGCTGTGGACCTCCGCACGTTCAACGGGACAGCCCCTCAACATTGCGGATCCACAGGCAATTTTTGCACGGCCCAGACAATTTCGCCGTCCAGGGCCGGCACTTGCTACCCCCAACCCCCTCCCTCCACCGCCGCCTGCAGCAAGCTTCCCCCGCAGCTCGCTCCCATAGTCGGACTATCGAGGCCTCAGCTTCCCGCTGAGCCCTCTGGGGGGAAGTGTATGGGTAACCCCCACAACAGCCACGGACAAGCAGAGCGCTCAGCGGGAGCAGTTAACATAGCAGTGTGATCTATGGACTGATAACAATATGTAGATGTGCCTTGTAACCTCTTTTGTCCTACCGCTCCGGAGCAGAGGCGAATTCCGGCCAGTAATCTTCCTATTGCTATGTGTGTCTCTCAAATGCAAATGTCCATACCTACTGCTGTGAATGCATTGTCTGTAGTGGGGTATGAAAACTGCATTGCTCTGTAACTCAGTCTTGCTCTCTGACCACCACTTCTGACTACACGCATTGCCTGTATCTGCTGAGGAGAGCCTCTGGGCTCGCTCTGGCGCGCATCCACGGCGCCGGTTTTGGTAGCGAGCTGTGGGGAAAGTTCGCTGCAGGCGGAGGTGGAGGGAGGGTAGGTGGAGGGAGGGGGTGGGGGTAGCAAGTGCCGGCCCGGGACGGCAAAATTGTCTGGGCCGCGCAAAAATTGCCTGTGGATCCACGATGTTGAGGGGCTGTCCCAGAAAAAAAAAAAAAAAAAAAAAAATATGCTCCAAACTCAGGAAAAACGCCATGAAGACACTAGACTGAGTGGGTAGGGAAACCTCAAAAAAGTACATTTCAAAAAAGAAAATACAAAAGACAAGGTGAGCACTTGAAACATAACGGTACACATAACAGTGAAACAGATACCTATACTCTGATAAGTGACACACGTATAAAACATACAGAACAGGCAAGTAAACTACGAATTCCCAGCTGAGCTGGACATACGAGGAGGGAGAAATACAAACTATGAATTCCCAGCTGAGCTGGACATATGAGGAGGGAAATACATACAAAACTTAAGTCTGATGAGAAAAAAAAAACAAAAAACATTGAGGCGCGCTGACCCCCGAAAGGGAACGGCAGGAGAGCGCGAACATCTGGCCATCAAAGTCTGGGGTGCGATGACCTTGAGTGCTGGAAGTAGGAGCGTGCTGACCTCTCGAAGGGACGGCTGGAACACATCCGACCCAGATGCCCAGGAATCCCTCTCCACCCCCGTGCCCCGGACAGGGAAGAGAGGAGCAGGTGGAAGGAAAAAAAAAAAACACAACGCCATAGTCAGTAAAAAAAAACAGTACATGAAAACTTAGCAGTAAAAACACTGCTGAGTCCCTTCACTGGGGACAAGGCAGCACTTCTCAAATTAAAGGGAAAAGAGGGAAAAGAGAGTATTTGCTTTGTTCCCCGCTCCGTCGTAGCTGAAGCCGCTAAACAGGCCCGCAGCCAGAGGACCAGACAAATGTTCCCGGACCACCGGTGACAGTCCAGCACGGCGGCTGGGAGTAGATGAAGGAGGAAGGGGAAGCGTGGAAGCCAGGGGATGCTGAATCGTCGGCACAAGCCTCCAGGGTACCGGGACTGGCGAGGAGGCACATGGGAGCCAGGGGACGTTGAACCATCGGCGCAGGTCTCCGAGGTGCCGGGGCTGGCGAGGAAGAACAATGAACAATGGAGACAGGGGACGCTGAAATCATCGGCACAGTCTCCGGAGTCCCGAGTAAATTCCTCGTCCACCCGTAATCCTCAGCCCGGCATAAGGGAAAAGGCGGCTGCAGATGATATGGCAGGGAAGGCCACACCACCTCAAACAGCAGGAAACAGTAGAAGTTCAGCAGCAAAAGAAAAAGCTGCTGAGTGACATAAGGTCTGGCCCAGGGAACACGCACACAGACTCGAGTGAGATTCAATAATTTTATTGTCAAGACAACAGATGTCACTTCTGTCGAGATCGTCACTTCCTTGTGGTAACGTATCGTCACTTCCTGTTTTGCTGTCTGCCTGTGTGGTTTGCTCTCCAGCTCTCGAGCCACTAGCTATGGCTACTAGCTCTCCTTCCTCTCCTCCTCTGGTGTGCTCTCTCTGTCAGATGTTTAGCTACACCTCTGCCTCTTTTAGTGATAACGGTAAATGTAATAAATGTTGTCTTTTTGAGGCGCTCGAGGCGAGGTTGTCTGATTTGGAATCCCGGCTCCGCTGCATTGAAACACCGTCTGCGCCAGTTAATCTCGACGGACGCCCCTTAGCTGCAGCGGAGCTAGCTAGCTTAGGTCCCCCTGTCACCGGTTCCCCGGCTCTCCTCAGCAGCGAGGAGACTGGGTGGGTGACGGTGAGAAGGAAGCCTAGTCGCAAAGCCCCGGTTCACCACCAGCCTGTTCACGTTTCTAATCGTTTTTCCCCGCTCAGCGACACACCCGCTGAGGAAAAAACTCTGATCATTGGCGACTCTGTAGTCAGAAACGTGAACCTAGAGACTCCAGCGGCCATAGTCACATGCATTCCTGGGGCCAGAGCAGGCGACATCGAGTCAAATTTGAAAATGCTGGCTAAAAGTAACTGTAAATATTCCACAATTGTTATTCACGCCGGCATTAATGACATCCGTCTCCGGCAGTCGGAAGTCACGAAACTTAATGTAGAATCGGTGTGTGACTTTGCAAAAACGATGTCTGCCACTGTAGTATTCTCTGGGCCCCTCCCCAATCTGACCAGTGATGACATGTTTAGTCGCTCGTCATCCTTGAACCGCTGGCTGTCTGTGTGGTGTCCTAAAAATGACGTGGGCTACATTGACAATTGGAGCTCTTTTTGGGGAAAACCTGGTCTTATGAGACGAGACAGCATTCATCCCACTTTGGATGGTGCTTCTCATTTATCTAACAATCTGGCATCTTTTTTATCCAAATTTCCAAAACCGTGACTACTCAGAGTTGAGACCAGGAAGCAGAGTCGCAGTCTTACACGCCTCTCTGCAGCTCCTCTTCATCCGCCACCCCTCAGCTTAGCCCCTGACTTCCCCATCAGAGAATCGTTGTCTGCTCCCTCCAAAGTGAATAAAAATATAATGTATAAGCATCCCAAAGTGATAAAGCAAAATATTGGTAAAACTCAAATTAAACATAAAGCCTCTAAATTGAATGATTTGGCCTCTGTTCCTCCTCATAATTTAAAAATTAAATGTGGTTTATTAAATATTAGGTCTCTAACTCCCAAGTCTCTGTTAGTCCATGATCTGTTAATTGATCATCAGATTGATTTAATTTCCCTTACAGAGACTTGGTTAGGACAAGAGGATTATGTTGGTTTAAATGAATCAACTCCCTCTGGTTATTTAAACTGTCAAAATCCCAGAAGTTCTGGTCGTGGAGGAGGAGTAGCAGCAATTTACCATTCCAAATTACTAGTTAATGTAAAGCAAAAAACATGTTATAATTCCTTTGAGGGCCTGGTCCTCAGTGTTGGGCACTTTAGCAATTCCAGGTTAAACCCAATTTTATTTGCCATTGTTTATCGTCCCCCATCAACCTATTCAGAATTTTTATCCGAATTTCCTGATTTCTTAGCTGATTTAGTGCTGAAATCTGATAGAATAATTATAGTAGGGGACTTTAATATACATGTGGATGTAGATAGTGACTGCCTTAATGTGGCTTTTAATTCAATATTAGACTCGATTGGGTTTTCTCAGAAAGTAGGAAATTCTACTCATTACCTCCACCATACATTGGACCTTGTTCTGACATATGGCATAGAAATAGAAAATCTGGTAGTGTCTCCTCATAACCCTGTACTGTCAGACCATTGTCTGTTAACCTTTGATTTTACTATTTCTGACTATTTGGCTCCTAAAGAAAAATATTATCACAGTAGATGCCTCTCAGATGATGCTGTTTCCAAATTTATGCAGATTGTTTCCTCTATGCCATGTGTCAAAACAACGGAAATAAGCTATAGACAGCTTGCTCCTTCTGTAATTGATAACATGGTGGATAGTGTTTCAGCTTCTCTGCATCAGGCTCTAGACTTGGTGGCCCCCTTAAAAAAGAAAAAGTCTAATCAGAGATTTTTAACTCCTTGGTTCAACACAGAAACTCGTAGCTTAAAACAGAAGACTCGTCAATTAGAAAGAAAATGGCGCTCTACTAATTTAGATGAAATCTATTTAGCTTGGAGAAATCATCTTTTAATTTATAAAAAATCTCTTAGAAAAGCTAGAACGAGTTATTACTCTGCATTAATAGAAGAGAACAAGAATAATCCCAGGTTTCTTTTCAGTACTGTAGCCAGGTTGACAAAGAGTCAGGACTCTGTCAATCCTAGCATCCCCTTAGAGCTTACTAGTCAGGACTTTATGAACTTTTTCAATAATAAAATTTCATCCATCAGAGATAAAATCAATCAGATTCTTCCCACAGTTAACTTAAATACTGTAACTACTACAACTCCTTCTATTGATGTCTGTCTTGATGAGTTTACTCCAATCGACCTTTGTGAGTTAGACAAAATAGTTTCCTCATCCAAACCTTCAACTTGTCTTTTAGACCCTATTCCTACCAGGTTATTTAAAGAAGTCTTCCCACTTATTGGTAGCTTTATTCTTCATATAATCAATTCTTCATTAACTTTAGGCCATGTACCGCAGGCTTTTAAAACGGCTGTAATTAAACCCTTACTCAAAAAGCCAACGCTAGATCCAGGAGCTTTAGCTAACTATAGACCAATCTCTAATCTCCCTTTCATTTCAAAAATCTTAGAAAGAGTTGTTGCTATGCAATTATTTGACCACCTGCAGGGAAATGGTTTATTTGAGGAGTTTCAATCTGGGTTTAGAATCCATCATAGCACTGAAACAGCCTTAGCGAAGGTCACTAACGACCTCCTCATTGCATCTGATAATGGACTAGTTTCTGTACTTGTCCTTTTAGATCTTAGTGCAGCTTTTGATACTATTGATCATAATATTCTACTTGATAGATTAGAACACTATGTTGGACTTAATGGAACTTCGTTGCAGTGGTTTAGATCTTATTTATCTGATAGGTTCCAGTTTGTTCATGTAAATGATGAGTTTTCTCTCAGCTCAAAGCTTAGTCATGGAGTTCCACAGGGATCTGTGCTTGGCCCTACTCTTTTTAGTTTATATATGCTTCCGTTAGGCAACATTATTAGAAAGCACTGTATACATTTTCACTGTTATGCAGATGACACACAATTATACCTGTCAATGAAGCCAGATGATACTAATCAATTAGCCAAGTTAGAAGCCTGTCTTAAGGAAATCAAAGTTTGGATGACTTGTAATTTCCTGCTATTAAATTCAGATAAGACTGAAGTCATTCTTGTTGGTCCAAAAAACCTTAGAAATTCCTTTCCAAATCAAACTTTCAGTTTGGATGCAGTTACTCTTTCTCTTAATAGCTCTGTGAGGAACCTTGGAGTTATTTTTGATCAGGATTTGTCCTTCAATTCACATATTAAATTTGTTTCTAAGACTGCCTTCTATCATTTGCGTAATATTGCCAAGATTAGGAGCATCTTGTCTCAGAGTGATGCTGAGAAGCTGATCCACGCTTTTGTTAGCTCGAGATTAGATTATTGTAATTCTTTATTATCAGGTTGTCCTAAAACATCTTTAAAAAGTCTTCAGCTGATCCAAAATGCTGCAGCAAGAGTTTTAACAGGTACTAGAAAGAGAGATCATATCTCTCCGGTTCTGGCCTCCCTTCATTGGCTTCCCATAGAGTTTAGAATTAAGTTTAAAATCCTTCTTCTTACTTACAAAGCTCTAAACAATCAGGCTCCTTTTTATTTAAAAGATCTGATACTACCGTATCATCCTAACAGAGCACTACGCTCCCAAAATGCAGGTTTACTTGTAATACCTAGAATCTCCAAAAGTACAATGGGAGGCAGAGCCTTCAGTTATCAAGCTCCTCTCCTGTGGAATCAGCTGCCAATCTGGATTCGGGAGTCAGACTCGATCTCTGTTTTTAAGAATAGGGCTAAAACCTACCTTTTTGATATAGCCTACAATTAGGGAGGGATCATGTGTTTTCTGAACCCTCCCTTAGTTATGCTGCTAATAGGTTTAGTCAGCCGGGGGACCTCCAGTAATGCACTGGGCCTCACTCCTTTCCTCACTCTCTATGAAATATTTTTTTTTTTGCTGGTCATTAACATTTGTTTGTTCTCTCCCATAGATTGAGTCCCCATCGTGCTGTTTGCTCTCTACATGTCTGTTCTTTTCTTCTTCTCTATCCCCTCACCCCCCAGCCAGTCGCAGCAGATGACTGCCCCTCCCTGAGCCTGGTTCTGCTGGAGGTTTCTTCCTGTTAAAAGGGAGTTTTTCCTCTCCACCGTCGCCAAGTGCTTGCTCACAGGGGATCGCCTGATTGCTGGGGTCTTTCTGCAACTGTGGGGGTCCTCCCTACAGTTGATAGTGCTATGAGATGACTGTTGTTGTGAAATGGCGCTATATAAATAAAGTTGAATAAATAATAAGTTGAATGTATGGGTGCATGTTTGCGGGATGGAATGTGCTGAGGGTGAACAGGATGCGTCGAGGGCAAAGCAGAGCGCCGTACAGCCAGGCAACCCTAAGGGCAGAGCAGAACAGAGATTAGTTGCCAGTGCACACCCAGTGGAATAACGCACAGTTCTATGCTTACTTGCAGATGGTACAGTGGCTGGCGTTGGTTTGAGCCGTAGGTCTCCTACCTGGAAGACAGAGTCCTTGGAGCGCACTCGGCGTGGTGAGGAGAGTGATGGCGAGGATGTGGGAGGAAATCTGCCTCCAGGGGATTCACCAGTGCACAGGGGAGAGACTGGAAACAAGGTGAGAGAATGATGAGCTGACGTGACAATGAGGAGCTGTCCAAAAGGGTGCTGGAATAGGAGAGTAGGAGCGTGGAGAGCGTTGAATAGCAGACGGCTCCAGGCCGAGGCTCAGGGCGGAGCGGGCTATATAGCCTGAGACTGATGAGGCACAGGTGTGCACGCAGCTGAAGCGGGAGACAGGCGAGAGCGAGTCGTAACAGTACTCCCCCCGCCGAGCAGCGCCTCCTGGCGCTGGCTTATCCAGGTGCGCCCGGTGAAACTCCGTGATGAGGCGTTTGTCCAAGACAAACGACGGGGGCACCCAGGATCTCCACTCAGGGCCATACCCCTCCCAGTCCACCAGATATTGCAGGCCGCGACCTCAGCGGCGGGAGTCCAGGATGGAGTTGACCCCCCATGCCGGGTCGCCGTCAATCATTACGGGCAGGGGTGGAGCCCTAGGAGGGAGACAGAGCGGGTTAGTCACCAGGGGTTTGATTTGGGAGACGTGGAACGTCAGACAGACGCGGAGGGAGGGGGGAGAGCCAGACGTACAGCCACAGGATTAATTACCTTAGTGATGGGATAAGGTCCAATGAAGCGCTGGACCAGCTTCCTCTTCTCGGCCTTCAGGTTGATGTGCTGTGTGGACAACCATTCTTTTTGGCCCACCTGATAGCGGGGAGCGGCTCTCCTACGACGATTGGCTGTCCTGGAGTTGCGCTCCGCTGTGCATAAAAGGGCCTGGCAGGTCAAGGTCCAAAGGCGTCAGCAGCGCCTCAGATGAGCCTGGATAGATGGTACTGCCACATCCCCCTCCTCTTCAGGAAACAGCGGAGGGTCGTAGTCTAGAGCCGCCTGGAAGGGAGACATCCCGATGGCCGATGACAGCGTCGAATTGTGGGCATATTCTATCCAAGGCAGATGGGCGCTCCAGGAGGACTGACTCGAGGCGGTGACGCAGTGCAGCGCAGCTCAGCCTCCAGCTCTTGGTTAGTTCGCTCGCACTTCCCATTAGATTGGGGGTGATGACCGGATGACAGGCTCACAGTAGCCCCCAAGGCGTTGCAGAAGCACCTCCAGACTCTGGACACAAACTGGGGCCCCCGGTCGGAGACGATGTCCACCGGAATCCCATATAACCTCACGATGTGCTGGACCAACAAGTCTGCCGTCTCCCGTGCCGTGGGGAGGCCATGGAGAGGCACAAAGTGGGCGGTCTTTGAAAACCGGTCCACGATGGTCAGGATAGTGTCGAAGGTGTTAGACTTTGGGAGACCGGTGACGAAGTCCAAGGGTACGTGGGACCAAGGCCTTCTGGGGAACAGCAGGGGATGGAGGAGCCCCGCTGGAAGAGAGGTCGATGTCTTCCCCATAGTACACTGGGGGCAGGCGCGGACGTAGTTGGTGACGTCGTTCTAGAGGCCCAGTCACCAAAAGGACCTCTGGATGAGCTCCACCAGCCGGGAGACCCCAGGGTGACAGGCGAACTTAGAAGTATGAGCCCAATGGATGACGTCACCCCGGATGGATGATGGCACAAACAACCTCCCCGCTGGACCGCCGCCAGGATCCAGTTCGGCCCCCTGCACCTTCCAGACCTTGTCCGTGACGGACCACAAGACAGCGTCCACGATGCACGAGGCCGGTGATAGTGAACCTGAAGCGGCCAAAGAACAGGGACCAACGCACCTGGCGGGCATTCAGGCGCTTAGCCGACCTCAGGTACTCCAGGTTCTTATGATCCGTCCAGACCACAAAAGATTGTGCCGCACCCTCTAGCCAGTGACGCCACTCCTGCAGCGCGAGCTTCACTGCCAGGAGCTCTCTGTCACCGACGTCGTAGTTCCTCTCCGCAGAAGTCAGGCTTTGAGAGAAGAAGGCTCAGGGGCGAACCACCCCATCCACCGGAGAGCGCTGAGACAGCACCGCCCCCACCCCCGTGTCGGAGGCGTCCACCTCGACGAGGCACTGTAGCGCGGGGTCCACCTGAGTCAGGACCCAGGAGGAGGAGAACTCCATCTTCAGGGCTGCGAAGGCGGACGCAGCCTACTCTGTCCACCGGAACGGCGCCTTGGGGGAGGTGAGGCGGGTCAGGGGAGAAGCGATGGAGCTGAACTTGGGAATGAAGCGGCGGTAGAAGTTGGCAAACTCCAGGAACTGTTGGAGTTGTTTCCTGGACGAGGGAGGGGGCCAATCGACTACCGCCTTGACCTTGGCAGGATCCGGGATAACCTGGTTATGTGACACGATGAAGCCCAAGAAGGAGATCTTGTCAGTGTAAAACTCACGCTTCTCTGCTTTCACGTAGAGCCTGTTCTCCAGAAGACATTGAAGGACCTGCCTCATGCGGACTTGATGCTCTTCCCGAGACCGGGAGAAGATCAAGATGTCGTCTAGGTAGACAAAAACGAAAGCCCCCAGGAAGTCTCGAAGGATGTCATTAATCAGCCGCTGGAAGACGGCCGGAGCGTTGGTGAGCCCAAACGGCATAACAAGGTATTCAAAATGGCCGCTGGGGATCCGGAACCCCGTCTTCCACTCATCGCCCTCCCGGATCCGAACAAGGTGGTACGCGCTGCGGAGGTCCAGCTTCGTAAACCAGGAAGCCCCCTGGAGGGAGTCGATGGCAGAATCCATCAGCGGCAGCATGTACTTATCTTTTATAATGATGTCATTTAGCGCTCGGAAGTCGATGCATGGCCGGAGGGACCCATCCTTCTTCCCGACGAAGAAAAACCCAGCTCCAACTGGGGATGAGGAGGGTCAAATGATGCCAGCGCTGAGCGACTCCTAAATATAAGTATCCATGGCCTCCCGCTCTGGAGCCTATAAGCTGTACAGGCGGCTCAATGGTAAGGGTGCCCCCGGGTGGAGGTTGATGGCGCAGTCATACGGGCGGTGGGGGGGGGGAGACAGCGCTTTGGATTTGCTGAAAACTATCCCGAGATCATGGAACTTCTGAGGTACTTTGGACAGGTCCTGGGGGGAGGAGTCGGAGGAGGAGAGAGGAAGCGAGGGGGCGCAGGCAGCGGACTGGAGACAGGAGCTCAAACAAAATGGGCTCCAGGAGAGGACACTTCCGGTTCGCCAGTCGAAGGCTGGGTTGTGGAGGTGCAGCCAGGGGTAACCCAGAATGACGGGGGTAGCTGAAGTGGGCAGAACGAACAGGCTGAGGTCCTCCCTGTGATTCCCGAAGATGATGACGGAGACTGGGGTTGTCCGGTGCGTAACCCTCTCCAGGGGTGTTTTAGAGAGGGTGACAAGATTGAGAGGGGCCGGCAGAGATTGGCAGGGGATGCCCAGGCGGGTTGCCAGGCTCTTAGAAATAAAGCTCTGTTCCACCCCTGAGTCTACCAGTGCATGAGTGAGGTGTTCAGTGCGATTGTGACAGAACCTGATAGGCAAGAGGCTGTTTGATAGGGAGTTCGGCCGAGACAAGTCTGCGAGGCCCCCTACAGCGACTTGCAGACTCCCCCTTTTGGCTTAACCGGGCAGGACTCCACGGGGTGCTGATCGTCTCCGCAATAAATGCAGAGTCCCAGCTCCCTGCGACGCTGTTTCTCTGCCAGCGAAAGCTTGGACCGCCCAATCAGCATACCCTCTGGTTCGTTGGCGGACTCCGGGGCGGGCAACGCCAGGGGGTGAGGTTGAGAGGTGCGGGAAGACACTCCGCTCAAGCGACTGAACGACTTCTGCTCGGCGGCCCGCTCTCTCAACCTGTTATCTAAACTGATTGCAAGAGAAATTAAATCAGAAAGCCATTCTGGCTGATCCCAGCAGGCCAGTTCATCCCG
Organism: Pholidichthys leucotaenia; assembly: GCA_020510985.1. NCBI lineage: Eukaryota > Metazoa > Chordata > Actinopteri > Cichliformes > Pholidichthyidae > Pholidichthys > Pholidichthys leucotaenia. Next base: position 361,680,296 of record CM035836.1, on the reverse strand, counting down.
GAGGCTAGGGCTCAGGCTACGGGTGAAAATGCTGCAGAGGGTAGTATCCTCCCACCCAACTTCCGCCGCTACCACCCAGAAGTCGACAGCGTAATCGGCAGCCGACCAACTACCCTGCAGAAGGTTTAGCAGCTGGGTGGTTAGCATACTGTCATGGTCCGAATGATTGAACACTTCCAGGAAATCGTGCACGAACTGGGCATAGGTCAGGTTCGAGTAGCTGGGCCTCGGCACTATGGCGTAGGCCCAAGCTAATGCTTGCCCTTCCAGGAGGTTAGCCACATACCCGATTCGGCTGTGATCAGTCGGGAAGTCTCAGGGGACGCGCTGGAACACCGACCCACATTGAAGAATGAACCCCCGAGCCTCTCTGAGCTTTCCGCTGAAGCGCGTGGGTGTGGGGATGGGAGTGAGGTGAGTGGGCAGCCCCGGGCTAGCCTGGCCAGCTGGGGGGCCTGTGGGAGCTTGCCAGCTGTGTTGGACCGGAGGGAACGCCTGTTGGGGATCCAGACGGTCCAACTGGCGGTTAATTTGGGTCAGTTGATTCAGGATTACCTGCTGCTGGTGAGTGATTTGATCCACTCGAGCCTCGAGGGTGTTAAGTCGGTGTGCGAGCCCGCTGTTTGCTGGGCCGCTCTCCTGGAGCCGTACTGACATAAGGTCTGGCCCAGGGAACACACACACAGACTCGAGTGACATTTAATAATTTTATTGTCAAGACAGCAGGTGTATGGGTGCGTGTCTGCGGGATGGAATGTGCTGAGGGTGAACAGGATGCGTCGAGGGCAAAGAAGAGCGCTGTACAGCCAGGCAACCCTAAGGGCAGAGCAGAACAGAGATTAGCTGCCAGTGCACACCCAGTGGAATAACGCACAGTTCTATGCTTACTTGCAGATGGTACAGTGGCTGGCGTCGGTTTGAGCCGTAGGTCTCCTGCCTGGAAGACAGTGTCCTTGAAGCACACTCGGCGTGGTGAGGAGAGTGATGGCGAGGATGTGGGAGGAAATCCACCACCAGGGGATCCACCTGTGCACAGGGGAGAGACTGGAAACAAGGTGAGAGAATGATGAGCTTACGTGACAACGAGGAGCTGTCCAAAAGGGTGCTGGAATAGGAGAGTAGGAGCATGGAGAGTGTTGAATAGCAGACGGCTCCAAGCCGAGGCTCAGGGCGGAGCGGGCTATATTGCCCGAGACTGATGAGGCACAGGTGTGCGCGCAGCTGAAGCGGGAGACAGGCAAGAGCGAGTCGTAACACTGAGTCCCTTCCCCGGGGACAAGGCAGCACCTCTCATTATTAAATAAATCCAGAAATGAGAAAGAAATCACTTGCCTTGCCCCCCGCTATGTTGTCGCTGAAGCTGCAGAAGAACCCTTCGCTGGTGAACCAGATGAAAGCTTCCGGGGTAGCGGTGTCCGTCTAGCCGAGAACCGTTGCACGGCGGCGAGGTGCTGGTGTGAAGAGGATGGGAAATGTGGAAGCCAGGGGACGCTGGCTTGTCGGCACAAGCTTCCGGGGTGCCGGGACTGGTAAGGAGGCACACGGAAGCCAGGGGACGCTGATTTGTCGGCTCAGGGTTCCGAGGTGCCCGGGCTGGCAAGGAGGCACGATGACAAACGGAGGCAGGGGACACTGACATCGTCGGCACAACCTCCGGAATCCTAGGTGTATTCCTCCGCCACCCCTGTAGTCCACAGCCTGGCCGGTGACGAGGAGAAGGCTGGCGATGATAACACAGCGGGGTAAGGAAGGCCAGGGAAGAGAGTACAGATGTAGACGAGCCCCCAGGGAACTGCAGCCCGATGCAACGAAACTTCAGTCTGTTGACAGCCAGTCACTCTCCTCCCCTCTGCCTCCTCCGGGTCCTGCTTCACTTCTCCTGCTGAGTCTTGTTTGGGTTGGTTCCTACTGTCCTGGTTGGCCCTCACGGGCAGAAGCACAGACTCACTCGCGGGGTGAAGCTGAAGCATGATTTAATAAAGGAAACTGTAGCATGGCAGAGACAATGATACTCACAACCGGAGGTAAAGACAGGGAAATAATAACGATGATAAACGATGAAGGAATGAAGACCATAATCACGACGGTGATCATGGCGAGGTGTTGCCCGGTCTGACCCAGCCCAAACCACCACAGTGTTGTGTTGTTGCTTAGTTTTGTTTTGTCACATTTTGTTTTAGCTTTGTTTTGTTTTGCAATTATTTTTATTTTTTTGACTTCTTAGATGGAACATGGGTGGGCAATATAAGCAACGGCTTCAGCCATCACCCTTTTCGGATAATTTATTTTGAACTGTACAATCCGAGGGGTTATTGTTTAATTCGACCTTGTTGGATTTTTTTCCCCCTGGTATATTGGTATATTGTTCTGTTCCTTTCTTTTTTTAATCTAATCTATCGGAAATAATAATAATAAAAATATTCATAAATGTCCACACCGTTATAACTGAGGATTTGGCTGTGTTCAGAATTAACCATTCACATTCACACTCATGTTAAATGGGAGTCAGCACATCCCTGCCACAATTTAAAGTACCTCTAATTAACCCCAAATAAAGTCCAGCTGTTCTAGTTGGCTTTTTGTGACATTTTTTGTAGTCACATCTTACAGCACAAGCCATGGTCCACAGAGAGATTCCAAAGCATCAGAGAGATCTCATTGTTCAAAGGTATCAGTCAGGAGAAGGATACAAAGGAATTTTCAAGGCATTAAATATACCATGGAACACAATGAAGACAGACATATTAAGTGGAGAAAATATGGCACAACAGTGACATTACCAAGAACTAGACGTCCCTCCAAAATTGATGAAAAGATGAGAAGAAAACTGGTCAGGGAGGCTGCCAAGAGGGCAACAGCAACACTGAAGGAGCTACAGGAATTTCTGGCAAGTACTGGCTGTTTAGTACATGTGACAACAATCTTCTGCCGAGGGTGGAAAGACGGAAGCCTTATCTTACAAAGAAAAAGATACAAGCTTACTTACATTTTGTGAAATCTCTCAAATGCATGTGAGAAAATGTGTTATGGTCTGATGAAACCAAGGTTGAACCTTCTGGTCATAATTCCAAAAAGAATATTTGGCGCAATCACAACACTGCTCATGACCAACACCATATCTGCAGTGAAGCATGGTGGTGGCAGCATCATGCTTTGGGGCTGTTTTTCTTCAGCTGGAACTGGGGCCTTAGTCAAGGTGGAGGGAATTATGAACACTTCCAAATACCAGTCAGTGTTGGCACAAAACTTTCAGGCCTCTGCTAGAAAGCTGAAGATGAAGAGGAACTTCATCTTTCAACATGACAGTGACCCAAAGCACACACAACCAAATCAACAAAAGAATGGCTTCACCAGAAGAAGATTAAGGTTTTGGAATGGCCCAGCCAGAGTCCAGACCTGAATCTGTGGGCTGATCAGATGAGGGCTGTGCACATGAGATGAACTCGCAATCTGACAGATTTGGAGCATTTTTGCAAAGAACAGTGGGCAAATATTGCCACATCAAGATGCGCTACGCTGGTAGACTCCTACAAAAAAAGACTGAGAGTTGTAATAAAAGCTCCGGTCAATTGCACTCCGGTCAATTTCCCTAAAAACGCCCAAAAATAATGTGCCCAAAGTAAATCGAAAGCTGTTCTTCAACCCTTTGCAGCATCTTCATGGGGTTGGTCTCATTTAAAAGAAAACACTTTGAATTTTTTGGCAAAAAAACCATGATCTCTCTAAGTGCTCCGGCCACTGAGTTACAGTCATCTAAACATAGTGAACTTGAAGAAAATAAATTTGGCCTGGATATATATATATATATATATATATATATATATATATATATATATATAGAGAGAGAGAGAGAGAGAGAGAGCGAGAGAGATTTTGATTTTTAAAAGATCTTTAATAAACACACTTGTCCATCAGTCAATACAATTTCTATATCATGCTATGTTACACAGAAAATTAATCCCCCAAAAAACGCCCAAAAAAAAGTTGTCCATCATGAACTGAACAGAGGACATTCTCCAGGGACCAGAGGGTCCTGAAACCTTCCACATCCCCATTCCCCATAAAAAACTGAAAGTCCAGCCTGATTCTGGCTTTAAGTAGCCTCACAAATAAAATTTTGACATCAACATCATTCTCAACATTTTCAAGTTTTCTTCTCCGGCTTACATAGATAGCCAACTTTGCCTGCCCTAAAACAAAGTTCAGTAGTTGACACTTCTGCTTAAAACGACGATTGTACATAAAACCACAAATGAAAACCTGCTTAGAGAAAACTTCCTTAAAAATATGAAAAAGTTTTGTGAGAAGTTCAAAGAGGCCACTCAGGCGCTGACATTCAATAAAACAATGAAAAACTGTCTCCCTAGAGGAACAAAAAACACACTGATCACTGACACTGCTGTTAATCACAGAAACAAAAGCACTGACAGCTATAATGCCATGCAGGACCCTCCACTGTAAGTCTCCATGCCTCTTAGGGAGAGGGGCTTTGTAAAGAGCCCTCCAGGCAGGCCGATGCCCTTTTCCTAGTTTAAAATAGGCTCTCCAAGGAGTGTCCACACAGGTGTTCAATCGGTCCTTGTTGAGTGCCATCACCACCAGTCTGTAGAGTGCCTTACCACTGGCTCCTCCAAAGTCCACACCAGTGGGAGCACAGAATGCCAGTAAGGAGCAAGGAGCGACGTCAAAGTCCATAAAGAGCGTGAGAGAGGGAAAGGGGTCAGTGCTTTCTGGCTGCAGCGTGCCATTGCTAAAGTCCAAGAGTAGGGAGTGCTCAAGTCCATGAAGCTCCTGTTTCTAGTGTGCAAGAAGACCATCGATGAAACGATTCGACCTGACACCAAGATGAGCTGCTAAAGCTGAGGCGTTGTTGAGGCCAGGACCAGCCAGTTCCACCACTTGCTTCAGAGTGAGAATGTTCCTGGAACACAGCCTATCAAGGAAGGTCCTTCCAACTCCCGGCAGGACACCAAGGCGACCACCAAAAACCAGCGGCTCCCTCAACAACCAGTAGAGGGAATCGCATGGCCCTCTTTGTTTTTTAAAAAGAGTCCACACTGAAAAGAGACTGCGGTAAAAACTGGGTAAAGACAGTGCATTAGAGTTCTTAAAATCCATTAAAAACACAGGGAGGTCTAGCCCAAGCCCAAGGACTCTCTGTAAAATAACACAGGCCAAAGGCCTCCATACCAGGTCCTGGGGGCCCGTCAGCAGTCTCTGTATGAAAGTCAGTCTAAAAGCAGCACCTCTACTAGCTAAATGAATCACTCCTTGCCCCCCCTCCTCTTTGGGAAGAAATAACAGGGCTTGAGGAACCCAGTGGAGTCCACCCCCCCAAAAAAAGTCCACCAAAACAGACTGAATTTTGGACAACAAACCAGCAGGGGGGTCCATGCACATGAGGCGGTGCCACAGGGATGAGGAAACAAGATTATTTAAAATGAGCACTCTTCCTCTAAAAGATATTCTTGGCATTAGCCACTTCCACTTGTTTAGTCTCCCGTTAATCTTCTCTATGACCCCATCCCAATTTTTTTGCTCAAACTGCTGATTTCCAATAAAGACACCAAGATACTTAAAACCTCCTTTTTTCCAAATCAACCCACCCGGCAGCGTAAGCTGATTTTCTAGTTTCTCCCCCACCATCAGAGCCTCGCTTTTTCCCCAGTTTATCTTTGCAGAGGAAAGTTGGCCAAAAAGATTGACACTCCTAACCAGAACGTCAATGTCAGTCTGCTTGTTTAGCAGAATGACTACATCATCTGCATAGGCCGACAGCTTGAACGTGGTGTCACAGCCAGGAAAAGTAACTCCTGATAGATCCCTTCTCAGGCAGTGAAGCAAAGGCTCTATGGCGAGGGAGTACAGCATCCCTGAGAGAGGGCAGCCCTGCCGAACCCCCCTCTGGACTTTTAAAGGGGCAGACAGGCCCCCATTTATCTTCAGCACACTCTCAATGTCACTGTACAAGACCCGTATCCTGGCTATGAAGCCTGGGCTGAACCCAAAAGCTGTTAAAACTGTCCATAAATATTGGTGTTCAACCCGATCAAACGCCTTTTCCTGGTCAATTGAAATCAAACCAGTTTCTACCGCCAATGAACCAGAGACCTCCAAAATATCCCGAATTAAAGTGACGTTGTCACTAATCAGCCTGCCAGGCACACAGTAAGTCTGGTCTACATGAATGAGCTCGCTCATCACCTTTCTCAGTCTTCGGGCCAGAGCTTTTGAGAGAATCTTGTAGTCTGTGCAGAGCAGAGAGACTGGCCTCCAGTTCTTTAGGCTCTGGAGGTCCCCCTTTTTCGGCAACAGTGTGATGATGGCCCTCCTGCAGGTCGTGGGTAGGGTCCCCCTTTCCAAGCTATCTTGGAGAACCTCCAGCAGGTCTGGACCAAGCAGGGGCCAGAATTCCTTAAAAAAGTCCACAGAGAGACCATCTATGCCTGGTGATTTTCCATTCTGGAGGCTCATTAGCGCCGTATGCAGCTCAGACAGAGACAGTGGAGCATCCAAGCCGGCAACAAGGTCCTCTGAGAGCACTGGAAGACCATCAAGGAAAACCTGGCCCAGTGACGTGTCCTCCCTCCACTCTGCTCTAAACAATTCACTGTAAAAGCTAGCAGCGTGTTTCCTGATCTCTGCTGCTGTGGAGATTGTTCTCCCGTCATCGCCCAACAAGGAGTGAATGAGCTTTCTCTGTCCATTTTTCCCCTCCAGTCCAAAAAAGTACTGGGAGGGCGAGTCCATCAGAGCTACATCCATGTAGCGTGAGCGGACCAGAGCACCCTGTGCGGTGACCCCTAGCAAGCTAGCCAAGGCTGACCTTTTTGACTTGAGAGCCTCTAGTGCTCCTGTTTTCCTGTAGAACTGAGCAACTCCTCTAGTTCTACCACCTCAGTCTCCAGAACTTTCAAGGATTGGGTCAAGCTACGAGTGACATTTTGAGTGTACTGTTGGCAGAGCTGTTTTATCTGGGCCTTACCAAAATCCCACCACAATTGGAGAGAACTAAAAGAGGGTTTTTGTTCCCTGTGTGACTTCCAAACATCATGAAAAACCTCTTTAAAAAACACATCATTTAAAAGTGTATTGTTAAAATGCCAAAAAGCACTCTTACACTTTACATTTTCAATAAACACAGAACAAAACAGCAGGCAGTGATCAGTGAAACCAACAGGACAGATACAACTATTTTTAAAAACACTCATTTGATGTTTAAAACCATAAAAACGGTCTAACCTAGCCATAGATAAAAGGTTATCTTTGACATGGCTCCAGGTGTACTGCCTCTGGTCCCCATGATGTGATCTCCACACATCGGCCATTTCATGTGTTTTCACCAGTTCTCTCAGCCTATTGGCAGAAGCAGGGTGAGGCTCCTGATGGTTCCTGTCTAGTCTGTGGTTTAATGTACAGTTAAAATCACCCCCCAGAAATAAAAAACTATTTGGATCACAGGACTTAACCGTATCCGAAAGCACGTCAAAGACCCTGATCCTCTCTGCTCTCTGTGTTGGCACATACACGTTTATAAAAACGAAGTTCACGTTTTCAAACTGTACCTTTAATAAGAGGAAATGACCTCTCACCACCTCTTCTACCTCATAAGAGACAGGCACACAACCCCTAGAGAAAAGTACAGCCACCCCCCCACTGCTACTGGATTTGTGGCTAAAAAAAATGCAGCCATCCCACTCTTTCCTCCAATGGCTCTCGATGTCCACAGTGCTGTGAGTCTCCTGGACCATCAGCACGTCAAGTTTCTTTAAATTAAAAAGCTTGTATAAAGAGGCCCTTTTTACATCATCCCTGGCCCCATTAATATTGAGAGTGCCAATTCTAAGGTGGGGCATTAAAAAGGATAAAAATAGGGTACAGTAAAAAAACACACACATAGCATAAAAGGGAAGAAGCAAACTAAGAGTCAACGTGACTGTTAGTAATTTGCAATTTCAGTTTAGCAACCAGTTTCTTTAAACGATAAATTTCCTGATCAGTGAAAGTCTCATTCCCATCATTCAGTTTCATAAATTTGCGAGCTGATGCCACGAATAACTCCAGATCTGGAAAGTAATTTTCCACTTTCACAGCTCTGCTCCCCTTAGTCACCTGGAGAAATTGCCTAATTTTAGTAAAACAATAGGAGCTTTGCTCCTCCTGCGTCTGCGTCTGCATCAGTTCAGACTCATCTCCACTTTCGTCAGAAGCGCTCTCATTCAGTAAATCTAAATTCCCAACCCTACTAGATTTAGCAGAGCTCTGCAAGTTTTCCGCACTTTTCCTTTTTTGTGCAGCTTTAAAAGGATCCTCTTCAACAAAACTACATTCCTGCATTTCTTCATGAAACGCAACGTTTGTCATGCAGTGTTTGCTCTGTGTGTCCGCTACAGCCTCAAACCGCTCCTCCCCCGCCTGCAAAGTCTGTTCATTCACGTTCCTTCGTTTAACTGCACTTTTACTTACACCCTCCACCTGTTTACCCCGGGCGACAGGCTCGTCACAATGATCAGAGCTGCCGCCAGAAAGAAATTCCCCACCATCACTGTTTGGGGGGACAACTACCGCATCCGCCGCGGCCACCCCAGCAGAGGCGGCCGCGGCCGCCCCAGCACAGGCGGACGCGGACGCGGACGCCCCCGCAGAAGTAGAAGCGGACGCGGACGCGGATGCGGACGCGACCGCCCCAGCAGAAGCGGGCGCCGCAGCGGCATCCCCCGCACCACATGTAGCGCTACCCTCCGGACCACCAGAAACAGCGGCGTCACCTTTCTTACCGCCAGTGCTCTTTGTGTTCGCCTTTTCAGGACATGACCTAATAAGATGGCCTTCTGCGCCACACGCAAAACACTTCATGGTTTCAGATGTTGCAAACACCAAGTAGCTAAAGCCGTCAATCCTGAAATTAAAAGACGCGTTCAGTTCAGCAGAGCTGTCTTTCAACACCATGAAACACTGCCTCCTATAACATACAACATGCTTCAGCAGGGGTGATTTACTACCCAGAGAGACCATTCTGATAGGGGACACAACCTGGCCAAAACGGGACAACTCTCTAATCAGCTGATCATTTTTAACGAAAGGAGGAGCGTTTGAGATGGTGATCCTCCTAGACGGATTCGCCAGCGGTAAAACGGGAGTAAAAGTGTCACCTATGACCACTCCCTGTGCCACCACCTGATCAGCTTTCTCAGTCGAATCCAGAAAGATCACAATTGCGCTGTTCATCCTCGATGCTGATTTTATGCTGCCATGCCCAACCACCTGTCCTACAGCGAGGCTGGCCTCCTCCACAGAACAGGGAACTGTCGGGAGGATTCTCACGCCATGACGCCGGGTTAAGCGCTCAAACTCCACACCACCATCAATCACCGGCATGATGCCGGCCGGGAAAAACCGGCAGCAGAAGCTACCGTTCCCCAACACACCCACTCCAACACTCACATCCCAGCACACACACACTCAACCCACTATATTAAACACACACACCTCAAACACACAAGATAGAGAAAAAGTTAGAAAATACAAAGTTTAAAGTACTCACTCGACACCACTCCACACCCCTGCTCCCACAAACGCCCACGCATGCGCACGAGAGAGAGAGAGAGAGAGAGAGAGAGAGAGAGAGATTTTGATTTTGATTTTTCAACACACCTTTATTGTCACAAGTTCAACAGAAAAACACAACAACTAAAACAACTAAAAGAAGCAATGGAAAAGCAAAATGACTCACTAACAAGAAATCAAAGACATAAGTAACCAAACCAGGAAAACTAAAAAAACTTGCTTCTTACATCAGGACCATACCATAGGTAATTTTCCCCTCCTTAACACAACACAGGATGTGCTTAAAGCACCACATAGCCTCAAAAGTTTCAACATTTTGCATCAGATGGTAGTAATTGTAATCAATCACTATTCGAGCCTTGATCATGTCAACCAGCATGTCTTTTACATTACAATCCAGCATTTGTTCAATTTTTCTTTTCCTACTAACATAAATAGCCATTTTAGCCTGACCCAGGATGAAATTTAAAAGTTCACTTTTTTTCTTAGTCCTCTGTCTATATGGAAAGCCCAAGATAAAAATCTGCAGGGGAAAGACTTCTCCAAACAGATAAAACAGCTTCCCCCAAAAAACAAACAACAATTGCAGTCTGTTACAGTCCAGAAAACAATGGAACACAGTTTCTTTCTGAGGACAAAATGGACAAACCTCAACAACATTTGGGTTTAAAAGAGAGCTAAACGCATTTACAGCCACAGCACCATGTGAAACTCGTCATTGTAGGTCTCCAACCTTCTTAGTTAGTGGTGGTTTATAGAGTGCTCTCCAGGCAGGCCTCACCTCTGGACCCAGACCCAAGTGTTTCCTCCATGGTGTATCAGCTCGACCTTTTAACTTATTCACATTTAGAATTTTCACCAAAAGTCCATACATTTTTTTACCAGGAGAGTCACAAATGTTAATGTGTTCAGAGTTTAAAAACACACCAGTGCCATCTTTAAAATCAGGAGATAAAACACTAAAAGGAAAAGGTTCATCAGCAGTTTGCACAGAGTTTTCGCAGTGTAAAACAATAGTAGAGTGTTCTTTTGCGGACAGGTAGTCTCTCCAATCTTTCAACAAGTTCATTATAACTCTGACTGAAGAAACGCCAAGAGCCGAGCACAGGGCAACAGCATTGTCCAAGTTAGGACCACATAAATTCAGCAAATGTCCCAGCGTTGTAACCTTTGCAGAAATGATCTTTTTTAAAACAGAAGGTCCTAAAACATTGCCCACATCAAAACGGGTCCCGAACACAAGTGGTTCCTTTAAAAGCCAGAAAGGCGACAAGGAAGCCTGGGGAGAGTTCTTTTTAAAAAGTCCCCAGATTTTAAAAGCACTTTGGTAAAACTGGGGAAGTTCTGGGAGTTTTTGGCCCCTTAAATCCATTAAAAGCAGCGACTCCTCTAGTCCAAGCCCTCCACAGCGAGCCAGGACAGCCGTGGCAATAGGTCTCCACACAAGGTCAAGGGGGCCACTCAGCAGTCGCTGAATGAACTGCAGGCGAAAGACAGCCCCTCTGCTGGCCAGATGGATGAGCCCTTGACCACCTTCTTCCCTCGGTAAAAACAGAATGCTCTGTGGAACCCAGTGAAGACGGTCCCAGAAAAAGTCCACGACTATAGATTGCGCTCTGGCCAGCAAATTAGGTGGAGGGTCCAGACAAGACAGTCGATGCCACAGCATTGAAGCAATCACGTTGTTGATAATTAAAACACGACCTCTGAAGGACAAGTTTGGCAGAATCCATTTCCATTTTTTTAGTCTTCCTTCAGTTTTTTCTAAAAAACACTCCCAATTTTTCTCAGTAAAAGTCTGATTTCCTAAAAACACACCAAGATATTTAAAACCACCTTGTGTCCACGAAAGGCCACCAGGTAGGGTAATTTTTTGTGGTCTCCCCCCCACCACAACAGCTTCACTCTTACCCCAATTCACTCTCGCTGAGGAGCATTCACCAAAAAGATTAACAGTTCTTAAAAGGTAGTCTACATCATTTTGATTTCTTGTAAAAACAACAACATCATCAGCATAAGCAGACACTTTAAAAACAAAGTCAGAGTTGGGGATTTTAAAACCAGCGAGGCCTTGCCTTAGTTTACAAAGGAGGGGCTCGATGGCAAGAGAGTACAGCATACCTGAGAGGGGGCAGCCCTGTCGGACACCCCTCTCAACTTTGAAAGGAGCACTCAAACCACCATTAATCTTAAGAATACTCTCAATGTCTCTATACAAAGCCTGGATCTTGGCGATGAACCCTGAGCTGAAACCAAAGGCCTCTAGTGTCTGCCACAGGTATGGATGTTCAACTCGGTCAAACGCCTTTTCTTGGTCTATTGAAATAAGACCAAGTTCCTTGACCAATGAGCTGGAGAGGTCCAAAACATCACGAATTAAAAAAATGTTGTCTGTAACCAACCTACCAGGTACACAGTAGGTCTGGTCTACATGTATGACCTGCTCCATCACCTTCCTCAGCCTGGTAGCCAACACTTTGGAGAGAATTTTATAGTCAGTACAGAGGAGGGCCACCGGACGCCAGTTTTTAATGTCTTTCAAGTCGCCTTTTTTGGGAAGGAGGGTGAGGACTGCTCTCCTACAACTTAGGGGCAGGTGACCCTTCCGCAGACTGTCAGACAGTACTTCCAGCAAGTCCTCACAGATCTCAGACCAGAACGCCTTGTAGAACTCCGATGGTAGACCATCTATCCCTGGAGCTTTTCCACACTGAAGAGACTGGACAGCCACTGCTAATTCTTGCAGAGTGATCCCGCTCTCCAGCTCCGCATTCATGCTAGCCATCACTTTTGGCAAATCCATCAAAAAATGACTCAGCACATGTGGATTCTCAACAAATTCTTTCTTAAAAAGATCTTTGTAGGAAGCAGCTGCAAAGCGACGGATCTCCGCAGACTCATGGATTAGCCGCCCGCCCTCGGAGCTGAGAGAGTGGATCATCCTCCTCTGACCATTCTTCCTCTCCAAACCAAAGAAAAAATGAGATGGAGCGTCCATTAGTGCGATGTTCTGGAACCTACTGCGTACTACAGCGCCCCTGGCGGCCACACCCAGTAGGTCAGTTAAAACAGACTTTTTGCCATTGAGGGCCTCAAAATGTCCTCTTTCTCCTGTGGAGCCTGCCAAAGACTGCAGCTCCACTACTTCTCTCTCCAGGTCCCTGACAGACCTGGCCAAGTCTCCAGAGACATTGCGAGTATACTGTAGGCACAGATTCTTTATTTGGCTCTTCCCTACATCCCACCACTGCTGCAAAGAACTAAAACTTGATTTTGTTAATTTAAAATTACTCCAAAAAAACATAAAAGCAGTTTTAAAACTGTTATCCGATAAAAGTGATGTGTTAAAATGCCAGTATGCACTACTGCACTTTATATTCTTGATAAAAACACAACACTGAACCAGAGAGTGATCTGTAAAGCCAACAAGGACTATAAAAGCACTTTTAAAAATGCTAAAATGGTGCTTAAAACTGTAAACCCTATCCAGTCTAGCTAAGGACAGAATATTGTCCTTTCTATGGCTCCATGTGTACTGTCTAGCCTTGACATGAAAATTCCTCCACACATCACACAGATCATGAGCTTCTATGAGACCTTTTAAACTTTTCTTGGATGCAGCATGTGGCTCTGGGTGATTCCTATCCATAAGAGGATTTTCTGTGCAATTAAAATCACCTCCCACAAATAAAAAGTCATCATTACTGCAACTTTTGATCGTGTCATCTAAAATATTTAAAAAGGCCAATCTTTCTGTGCCTACGGTTGGAGCATACACATTTATAAAGACAACTTTCACATTCTCAAAAACAGCTCGAACTTTTAAAATGTGGCCTGCAATTATCTCATCAATGTCATAAGAAAGTGGAATAAAATCTCGAGAAAATAAAACACCCACTCCACCACTGTTGTTGCTTTTATGACTAAGAATAATTTCCCCTTGAAATTCCCTCCTCCAGTCAGCAGCATTGTCCTCAGAACTATGAGTCTCCTGAACAAACAGAACATTAATTTTCTTGCATTCTGCAAGAGTAAAAACACACGCTCGCTTGGACATTTCTCTTACTCCATTGATGTTGAGTGTGCCAAAATTAAAACTACACATGTATATAAGAGGGCAAAGCCAATACAAAAACAGAAAAGAAAGAATGAGCGATAAAAGACTAATCATCCTGGGCAATTTGGTTCTTAACTTTTAGCACAAGCTTTTTTAGTCTGTAGATCTCCTGATCAGTAAAACTTTCCTGCTCAAGCTCTCCCCTATTTTTCATGTAGGCCCGAGCAGAGTCAACAAAACGTTTTAGATTAGGGAAGAAGTTTTCAACTTTAACCAGTCTGGATCCCTTAGTGTCCTGCAAAAATTCTGTATTTTTGTGAAGGGGTAACCGCCTCCACTGGCCCCATCATCACTACTTTCACCATCACTCTCTATCTCAGACCCAGCATAAGAATCTGGCTGAGATAGAGAAACCTCAGAACTGTCTTTGACAACCCTTTTTACTTTGCTCCTCAGCTGTTTGGTTTCCAAATTCTTCCGCTTGATGGAGATTTTACATAACTCTTCATCTATTTCGATGTCATCCTCATCCTCCAACACTGACTCAGCCACCCTGGTAGCTGTCTCTTCTTGTCTTTCACTCACCCTGTGCTGTGGTTTTATATTCATTTTTCTAGTCCCACCATCTACCTGGGCCTCATTTGGCTCATCTGTCTGACCCTCAGCATGATCCCTCTCGGTAATCTCACCCTTGTCCACAATGTTGGTCTGTGCAGCAGCCCTGCGATGTGCTTTAACTTTAGCTGCTGTTTCATTTATGATCGACAGGCTGGTTGCGGAGTGCGGCGAAGCCGCCCCGCCGCCAGACGGCCGAAGCGCCGCCGCTTGACGGCTCCGCGGCCTCGGCCGAAGCGCCTGACGGCGCTACTGCGCAGCAAAGCCGCTCAGTCACCAGACGGCCCCGAGGCCGCACTAGCGGCCTCCCCCGAGTGATCACCCCCCACTCCCTGAGGGCACGATCGAATCAAGTGTCCCTCCATTCCGCAGCCGAAACACTTCATATTGTCAGAGGTGACGTGGATGGTATAATCAAAGCCGTCAATCCGGTATATAAGATAAGATAAGATAAGATAAGATAAGCCTTTATTAGTCCCACAACGGGGAAATTCCAGGATTGCAACAGCACAGGGATAGCAACACTCAGAGCAACAATCAGAAGGCAAGAAAAAAAACAAGCAAGCAAGAGCGGCTAATATACATATGTACATATTACTATAAAATAAATATATACACACACACACACACACAGACACACAGTGCAGAGCATTGCAGCTGGATGGAATAAATATATGAGTATATGAACACACAGTGCAGAGCATTGTAGCTAGATGGAATAAATATGTAAATATATAAACACCCACAGTACGGAGCATTGCAGCTAGGTGGAATAAATATGCAAGTATATAAACACACACAGTGCGGAGCAATGTAGCTAGATGGAATAATATGTAGATATATAAAAACACAGTGCGGAGCATTGTAGCTAGATGGAATAAATATGAAAATATATAAACACACACAGTGCAGAGCATTGTTATAATACGATTATACGACTATATTATACTAATATTAAACGTATTATAATACGATTATAATACGATTGTTATACTACGTATATGTTATAATACGAGTATAAATACGAGGTTGAGGCTTTCCTCGCTATTCTTTAAAATCATGAGCACCTGTCGCCTAAAAGACATGACATGCTTTAAACGCGGGGACTTACAACCAAGAGGGATGTGCTTAATCGGGGACAAAAGCTGCCCGTGTCTCGACAGCTCCTTCTCCAACAGCTCATTCTTTAAAAATGGTGGGACATTCGAGATCGTAATTCTCTTCGCGGGATTTACCAGAGACAGAACAGGAACCAGCGTGTCTTTAATCACAACCCCGCTCTCCACTACCTGGTTAACTTTTTCAACACTATCAAGGAAAATTACCACGGCACTATTCATTCTCGAAGCTGATCTAATGCTTTCATAACCCACCAGCTCCCCCACAGCCAGACTACACTCCTCCACTGAGCAGCTGACAGCCGGAGTCAGTTTGACAGCATGCCGGCGTGTCAGCTTCTCAAACCCGGAGCCTCGCTCCAAAACCATGCTGACCAGCAGAGCTGGCAGCAGAAACCCCCCTCCCAGAACGCCTACCCCACCCCAGCTACAGAAAACAACAAAAATTAAGATTATCTAACAAAAAAACACCTTAAACACAAAAAGATTGAGAAAAGTTTGAAATAATTCGCTCACGCTGTCACACGCTCTCAGCTCGCACTCACGACCACACCCACTCAGAAAGAGAGAGAGAGAGAGAGAGAGAGAGAGAGAGAGAGAGAGAGAGAGAGAGAGAGAGAGAGAGAGACTTTGACTTTTAAAATAAGCTTTTATTGCACACTTCAAAAAAATGTAAGCACCCCAACATCATTCCTCCAAGTGTGTCACATTGGAAAAATTGCAAACTGAAATGTCCCCCCCCCCACACACAACACAGAGCAGTCCCTGCAGTCCACCTATTCAAAGATCCAGTTCCGTGACAGTCAATTACAGTCAATTAAATGTCATATACAAGTCTGTTCAAACAATATCCCAAAAATGTGTAAAACAGGCAGAAGAACGACCGCCATTCATTCCTCCTGTCGGGCAGAGAGAGAGAGAGAGAGAGAGAGAGAGAGAGAGAGAGAGAGAGAGAGAGAGAGAGAGAGAAAGATTGATTGATTTTTAAAAGGTCTTTAATAAACACATTTTTTCCATTATTCAGTACAATACAATACTACATTACAAAGAATTATTCCCCCAAAAAATGCCCGAACAAAAGCTGCCCATTATTGACTAAACAAAGGACATTCTCAAGGGACCAGAGGGTTCTAAAACCTTCCACATCCCCATTCCCCATAAAAAACTCAAAATCCAACCTTTTTCTGGCTTTAAGTAGCCTCACAAATAAAATTTTGACATCAACATCATTCTCAACATCCTCAAGTTTTCTTCTCCGGCTTATATAGATAGCCAACATTGCCTGCCCTAAAACAAAGTTCAGTAATTGACACTTCTGTTTAAAACGATGATTGTACATCAAACCACAAATGAAAACTTGCTTCGAGAAAACTTCCTCAAAGCTGTGAAAAAGTTCTGTGAGTAGTTCGAAGAGACCATTTAGACGCTGACATTCAGTAAAACAATGAAAAACTGTCTCTCTAGAGGAACAGAAAACACACTGATCCCTGACACTGCTGTTAATCACAGAGACAAAAACACTGACAGCTACACACGTGGACAAAATTGTTGGTACCCCTCTGTTAATGAAAGAAAAACCCACAATGGTCACAGAAATAACTTGAATCTGACAAAAGTGGTAATAAATAAAAATTCTATGAAAATTAACCAAAGAAAATCAGACAATGCTTTAGAATTGTTGTTCAACAGAATTATTTAAAAAAACCAGTTTGGCAAATTCCAGTCTGGCTTTTTTATAATTTGTTTTCAACAGTGGTGTCCTCCTTGGTTGTCTCCCATGAAGTCCACTTTGGCTCAAACAACGACAGATGGTGCGATCTGACACTGATGTACCTTGAACTTGGAGTTCACCATGAATGTATTTAGAAGTTGTTCTGGGCTCTTTTGTTACCATTCGTATTATCCGTCTCCTCCTGCGGCCACGTCCATGGAGGTTGGCTACAGTCCCGTGGATCTTAAATTTCTGAATAATATGTGCAACTGTAGTCACAGGAACATCAAGCTGCTTGGGGATGGTCTTATAGCCTTTACCTTTAACATGCTTGTCTATAATTTTCTTTCTAATCTCCTGAGACAACTCTCTCCTTTGCTTCTAGCAAAGGAGCGAGTTCTTTCTAGGGGTACCATCATTTTTGTCCAGGCCTGTTTCATGAGTTTGTTTTTTAAATAATTCTGTTGAACCACAATTCAAAAACATTGTCTGATTTTCATTGGTTAATTTTCATATAATTTTTATTTATTACCACTTTTGTCAGATTCAAGTTATTTCTGTGACCATTGTGGGGTTTTCTTTCATTAACAGAGGGGTACCAACAATTTTGTCCACGGTTGTATAATGCCATGCAGGACCCTCCACTGTAAATCTCCATGCTTCTTAGGAAGAGGGGGTTTATAAACTGCCCTCCAGACAGGCTGATGCCCTTTTTCCAGAATAAAGTTGGCTCTCCATAGAGTGTCCACACTGGTGTTCAATCTGTCCTTGTTGAGTGCCATCACCATAAGTCTGTAGAGTGCCTTGCTTGGCTCCTCCAAAGTCCACACCAATGGGAACAGAGAATGCCAGTAGGGAGCTATGAGAAATGTCAAAGTCCATATGAAGTGTGAGGGAGGGAAAAGGGTCCGTGCTTTCTGACTGAAGCGTGCCTTTGCTAAAGTCCATGAGTAGGGAGCGCTCAAGTCCATGAAGCTCCTGCTTCCAGTGTGAAAGAAGACCACCAATGAAACGATTTGATCTAAAACTGAGATGTGCTGCTAAAGCTGAGGCGTTGTTGAGGCCAGGACCAGCCAGTTCCACCACCTGCTTCAAAATGAGAACAATCCTGGAACACAGCCTATCAAAGAAGGTCCTTCCAACTCCCGGCAGGACACCAAGATGACCACCAAAATCCAGCGGCTCCCTCAACAACCAGTGGAGGGAATCGCATGGCCCTCTTTGTTTTTTAAAAAGAGTCCACACTGAAAACAGACTGTGATAAAAACTGGGTAAAAACAGTGCGCTAGAGTCCTCAAAATCCATTAAAAACACAGGGAAGTCTAGCCCAAGCCCAAGGACTCTCTGTAAAATAACACAGGCCAAAGGCGTCCACACCAGGTCCTGGGGGCCTGTCAGCAGCCTCTGTATGAAAGTCAGTCAAAAAGCAGCACCTCTACTAACTAAATGAACCACTCCTTGCCCCCTTTCCTCTTTGGAAAGAAATAACAGGGCTTGAGGGACCCAGTGGAGTCCACCCCCCCAAAAAAGTCCACCATAACAAACTGAATTCTGGACAGCAAACCAGCAGGGGTGGTCCATGCACATGAGGCGGTGCCACAGGGATGAGGAAACAAAACTATTTAAAATGAGCACTCTTCCTCTAAAATATATTTTTGGCATTAGCCACTTCCACTTATTTAGTCTCCCCTTGATTTTCTCTGTGATTCCGTCCCAATTTTTTTGCTCAGACTGTTTATTCCCAATAAAAACACCAAGATACTTGAATCCACCTTTCTTCCAATTCAGCCCACCAGGCAGCGTAAGCTGATTTTCTAGTTTTTCCCCCACCATCAGAGCCTCGCTTTTTCCCCAGTTTATTTTTGCAGAACAAAGTTGGACAACACTCTTAACCAAAATGTCAATGTCACTCTGCATGTTTAGCAGAATGACTACATCATCTGCACAGGCCGACAGCCTAAACGTGGTTTCACAGCTAGGAAATGTGACTCCTGATAGGTCCCTTCTCAAACGGTGAAGCAAAGGCTCTATGGCAAGGGAGCACAGCATCCCTGAGAGAGGGAAGCCCTGCTGAACCCCCCTGTGGACTTTTAAAGGGGCAGACAGGCCCCCATTTATCTTCAGTATACTCTCAATGTCACTGTACAAGACCTGTATCCTGGCTATGAAGCCTGGGCTGAACCCAAAAGCAGCTAAAATTTTCCATGAATACTGATGTTCAACCCGGCCAAAAGCCTTTTCCTGGTCTATTGAAATCAAACCAGTTTCCACAGCCAATGAACTAGAGACCTCCAAAACATCCCCAATTAAAGTGACGTTGTCACTAATCAGCCTGCCAGGCACACAGTAAGTGTGGTCTACATGAATGAGCTCGCTCATCACTTTTTTCAGTCTTAGGGCCAGAGCTTTAGAAAGAATTTTGTAGTCTGGGCAGATCAGAGAGACTGGCCTCCAGTTCTTTAGGCTCTGTAGGTCCCCTTTTTTGGGTAACAGCGTGATAATGGCCCTCTTGCAGGTCTTGGGTAGGGTCCTCCTTTTCAGACTATCTTGGAGAACCTCCAGCAGGTCTGGACCAAGCAGGGGCCAGAATTCCTTATAAAAGTCCACAGAGAGACCATCTATGCCTGGTGACTTTCCATTCTGGAGGCTCATTAGCGCTGCATGCAGCTCAGACAGAGACAGTGGAGCATCCAAGCCAGCAACAAGGTCCTCTGAGAGCACTGGAAGACCACCAAGGAAGCTGGCCCAGTGACGTGTCTTCCCTCCACTCCGCTTTACACAGTTCACTGTAGGAACTAGTAGCATATTTCCTGATCTCTGCTGCTGTGGAGATTGTTCTCCCATCATCGTCCAACAAGGAGTGAATAAGCTTTAGCCATTTTTCCACTCCAGTCCAAAAAAAGTACTGGGACGGGGAGTCCATCAGAGCTACATCCATGTAGCATGAGCGGACCAGAGCACCTTGTGCGGTGACCACTAGCAAGCTAGCCAAGGCTGACCTTTTTGATTTAAGAGCCTCTAAGTCACAGGTGTCAAACTCATTCCATGGAGGCCCAAGACCCTACAGATTTTACCTCCACCCAGTGTCTTTAAGTGCTCTTGTTTTCCTGTAGAACTGAGCAACTCCTCTAGCTCTACCATCTCAGTCTCCAGAGCTTTCAAGGACTGGGTCAAGCTACGAGTGACATTTTGAGTGTACTGTTGACAGAGTTGTTTTATTTATGCCTTACCAAAATCCCACCACATTTGGAGAGATTTAAAAGAGCTTTATTGTTCCCTGTGTGACTTCCATTAACAATGAAAAACTTCTTTAAAAGACACATCATTTAAAAGTGTATTATTAAAATGCCAAAAAGCCCTCTTACACTTTATATTTTCAATAAAAACAGAACAAAACAGCAGGCAGTGATCAGTGAAACCAACAGGACAGATACAACTATTTTTAAAAATACTCATTTGATGTTTAAAACCATAAAAACGGTCTAACCTAGCCATAGATAAAAGGTTATCTTTAACATGGCTCCAGGTATACTGCCTTTTCCAATCATTATAACACGGCGGAGATCTAACGTTTGTGTTTGGCTCTGTCTCTAGGGTTGCCAGGCTGTAAGGCGCTCTGGTTCACCCCCGGCTGCAGCTTGTTCACCCACAATACATTTACATATTGCACACACGCATCCACGCACCTGCTGGTATTCAATAAAGATTATTGTATTGAACTTGAGCCTGTGTGTGCGTGTTCCCTGGGTCCGTCATTATGACAGTATGGCTCCGTCAGAATGACACAGCGAACAGTGGGCTCGCACACCGCTTTAACATCTTGGAGGCTCGAGTCGATCAAATTTTTTACCAGCAGCAGGTAATTTTGAACCAGCTAGGTCAGATAAACAGCCGATTGGATCGCCTGGAAGGAGAGCAGGCGTTCCCTCCGGGCCAGAGCAGCAGGCCAGCTCCCATTAGCTCACCACCTAGCCAGGCTAGCCCGGGCGCGTTCACGCGTCTCACACCTATCTCCACGCCCACGCGCTTCAGTGGAAAGCTCGGGGAAGCGCGGGGTTTCATCCTCCAGTGTGAGATGGTGTTTGAGCACGTTCCCGGCAACTTCCCTTCCGATCACAGCCGAATCGGTTACGTGGCTAATCTCTTAGAGGGGCGAGCGTTAGCATAGGCTTACGCCATAATGGCGAAGCCCAGCTACGCTAACCTTACTTCGTCCGAGTTCGTCCGAGATTTCCACGAAGTGTTTGACCATTCGGATCGTGATAGTGTGCTAACCACCCGTTTGCTTAATCTTCTCCAGGGTAGTCGGTCAGTGGCCGATTACGCTGTCGACTTCTGGGTGGTGGCGGCGGAAGTAGGGTGGGAGGATGCTGCACTCTGCAGCATCTTCACCCGTAGCCTGAATCCCAGTTTGCCGGATGAGCTGGCCTGCCTAGATAAACCTGAGCGGCTCACTGAGCTCATTTCTCTGGCCATTGGTTTGGATAATAGGTTGAGGGAGTGAGCGACCGAACGGAGGTCCTCTGGCCGTTCGGGCAAGCCACTTCCCCACTCCTCCCAATCACCCTCGTTGACTTTGCTGGCGCGTGAGGGCCCGGATGAGCCCGAGGCCATGGTAATGGGACAAACTAAGATCTCACAGGCAGAGAGACAGCGCCGTAGGGACTCAGGGCTCTGCATGTATTGCAGGGATGACCAGCACAACATTGAGTCCTGCTCGGTTGGGCCAAAAGGGGTGGTCCGCGAGTCACTATAGGGGGCCTCACGGACTCATCCTGGTCTAATCCCCTATCCAGATGTCTCCTGCCTATTAGGTTTTGTTACAACCGCACCGAGTTCCTCACACATGCACTGGTGGACTCAGGGGCTGAACAGAGCTTCATTTCTTTAAAACTGGCAACCCGATTGGGGATACCCTGCCAAGCTCTGCCAACACCCCTCAACCTCATCACTCTGTCGAAGGCTCCTCTTGAGAGGGTGATGCACCGGACTGCCCCGGTTTCAGCCGTCATTTCTGGGAACCATCGTGAGAACCTCCGGCTCTTTGTTCTCTCCACCTCGGCTGCCCAGGTCATCCTGGGTTACCCCTGGCTGCGCTTACACAACCCCACTTTTGACTGGTGGACTGGCAGCGTTCTAACCTGGAGCTCGTTCTGCCTGAGTGTTTGTCTCCAATCGGCAGCCTGATCTCCGGAGGTTCCCCTCTCCCTCCCAGCCCTTCCACCCCCCGACTTGTCCAGGGTGCCTTCTGAGTTTCACGACCTGGGAGCGGTGTTCAGCAAGGCCCAGGCACTGTCTCTTCCCCACCACCACCCATACAACTGTGCCATCAACCTCCGCCTGGGCGCCCACCTGCCGTCGAGCCGCTTGTACAGCTTATCTGCTCCGGAGCGGGAGGCTATGGAAGCATACATCAAGGAGTCGCTCAGCTCAGGCATCATCCGGCCATTGTCATCTCCAGTGGGGGCAGGCTTCTTCTTCGTTGGGAAGAAAGGTGGCTCTCTTCGTCCTTGCATCGACTTCCAGGCTTTGAACGATATTACTATCAAGGACAAGTATACGTTGCCTCCGATGGACTCTGCCTTCGACTCCCTCCAGGGGGCCTCCTGGTTCACGAAGCTGGACCTCCGCAGCGCTTACCACCTCGTGCGGATCCGGGAGGGCGATGAGTGGAAGACGGGATTCCGGACCCCCAGCGGCCACTTTGAGTACCTTGTCATGCCGTTTGGGCTCACCAACGCTCCGGCCGTCTTCCAGCGGCTCACCAATGACATCCTCCGGGATTTCCTGGGGTCCTTTGTTTTCGTCTACCTGGATAACATCCTGATCTTCTCCAAATCCCGGGAGGAGCATCAGGTTCACGTGAGGCGGGTCCTTCAACGGCTACTTGAGAACAAACTCTTCGTGAAAGCTGAAAAGTGTGAGCTCTACATCGAGAAGACCTCTTTCTTGGGCTTTATTATCTCACATAACCAGGTCATTCAGGACCCAGAGAAGGTGAGGGTGTTGGTGGATTCCCCCCCCCCCCCCATCATCAAGGAAACAGTTGCAACAATTTTTAGGTTTGCCAATTTCTACCGGCGGTTTGTGCCCAAGTACAGCTCGATCGCCGCCCCCCTGACCGACCTCATGTCCCCCAAGGTGGCGTTCCGGTGGACGGAGAAGGCTGCGTTTGCTTTTACGGTCCTGAAGACGGAATTCTCTTCCTTCTGGGTCTTCACGCAGGTGGATCCCACGCTGCAGTGTTTGGTCGAGGTGGATGCCTCAGATTCGGGGGTGAGGGCAGTTCTTTCTCAGTGCTCCCCGGTGGATGGGGTTATCCGCCCCTGTGCCTTTTTCTCTCGGCGTTTGTCACCTGCCAAGAGGAACTACGACGTCGGCGACAGAGAACTCCTGGCGGTCAAGCTTGCGCTGGAGGAGTGGTGGCACTGGCTGGAGGGGGCCTCGCTACCCTTTGTGGTTTGGACAGACCATAAAAACCTGGAGTACCTGAGGAAGGCTAAGCGCCTGAACGCTCACCAGGCGCATTGGTCCCTGTTCTTCGGGCGCTTCCGGTTCACCATCACCTACCGCCCAGGGTCAAAAAACGCAAAGCCAGATGTCCTGTCCAGGCAATTCACCTTGGAGACCGCCGAGAAGCAGGAGCACACCACCTTCCCGGCCTCGTGTGTCGTGGGCGCCCTCTCCTGGGCCATCAGGGATAAGGTCCTGAAGGCTCAAGAAACCGAACCGGACCCAGGCGGGGGTCCCACCGGGAGACTGTTTGTACTGTCAGCTGTTCGTGGTGATGTGATCCACTGGGTCCATGCCTCCAAATTCACCTGCCACCCTGGGATTTCCCGGTTAGTGGACCTGCTCCAAAGATCTTTCTGGTGGCCAGGGCTCCGTCAGGACGTCACCGGCTACATTCAGGCCTGCCCCGAGTGTGCCACCGGAAAGCCTTCTCCATCCTTTGCCTGTCCCGGAGAGGCCGTGGTCTCACATGGCTCTGGACTTTGTGACCGGTCTTCCGGTATCCAACACCTTCGACGCTGTGTTGACCGTCGTAGACCACTTCTCCAAGGCTGCTCACTTCATCCCTCTATGTGGGCTCCCAACAGCACTAGAAACGGCGGACCTTCTGGTGCAGCACGTCGTGTGTCTGCATGGAATCCCCGTGGACATCGTCCCCAACCGAAGTCCGCAGTTTGTGTCCAGTGTGTGAAGGTGTTTTTGCAATGCTTTGGGGGCTACGGTAAGCCTGTCCTCCGGTCATCACCCTCAGAGTAACGGGCAGTGCTAGCGGGCAAATCAGGAGCTGGAGGCCGCTCTGTGCTGCGTCATCGCCTCCAGCCCATCATCGTGGAGTGGCCATCTGCCTTGGATTGAGTATGCGCGCAACCTAACTGTCTCTGCCGCTACCGGCATGTCTCCTTTCAGGGCGTCGCTGGGCTATGACCCCCTGCTGTTCCCCGAAGAAGAGGGGGAGGTGGCCGTACCCTCAGTTCACGCGCACCTGAGGCGCTGTCGTTGGCTGTGGGCTACTATGTGCCAGGCCCTTTTATGCACAGCGGAGCGCAACACCAGGGCAGCAAACCGGTGCAGGAGACCTGCTCCGCAGTATCAGGTGGGTCAGCAAGTATTTTTATCCACTCAGCATATCAACCTGAAGGCTGAAAAGAGGAAGCTAGACAAGTGCTTTATCGGGCCCTTCCCTATTGTCAAGGTGGTGAATCCTGTGGCTGTGCGTCTGGCTCTCCCTCCTTCTCTCCGTGTTTGTCCCATGTTTCACGTCTCCCAGGTCAAACCCATGATCTCCAACCCGGTCTGCCCTCCTCCTCGAACGAGGGAGGACGGCAACCTCCACCCGTGTTGATCGACGGTGACTCGGCCTGGACGGTGAATTCCATCCTGGACGTCCGCCGCCGGGGCCACGGCTTGCAGTACTTGGTGGATTGGGAGGGGTATGGCCCCGAGTGGAGGTCCTGGGTGCGCCAGTCATTCGTGTTGGACAAACGCCTCATCGAGGACTTTCACCGGGCGCATCCAGGTAAGCCAGCACCAGGAGGCGCTGCTCAGGAGGGAGTACTGTTACAACTCACTCTGGGCCATCATCTGCCTCAGCTGTGCTCGCACCTGGGAGTAATCAGCCCCGGGCTATATAGCCCGTCCTGTCTGGAGCTTCGACACGGAGCTGTCTGCTATGTTACGCTCGTCGTCCTGCGCATGTCTGATTCCTCTCAGCCCCGTGCATCTCCGCTGGACTCTCCGTTGGCACGTAAGCTCAACATCCTCCACTTACCTTTTTCCCAGGCTCTCCCCTGAGCACAGGTGGATCCCTAAGGCGGCGGTTCTCTCCCTCGTGGTGGCAGAATCGCCCTTCTCTCTATGCCGCGCTCCACAGCGCTTCATCGGGTGTGCTCACCAGATGCTGTCTCCCTGGCAGGAAGCCCAAGGCCAAGCCAACATCGCCTATAGAACATCAACAAGTCGTCGTCGGCCTCCGTCGGTCTGTGATGACCATGGAAGAGAATCCTAAACGTCTACTCTGCTGGAACAGCACCGCCTGTGGCTGAACAGGCCGATGCGCGAATGACAGTCCCTGGCACACAGGTCGCACTTGTGGGTGGTCTCCGTGCTGCTGGGTCTGTGGCGGTTCTTCCTGCGGGTCCTTTTTTCATCTGCTGCAGCAGTCAGTCTCTCTTCACCCGCCTTGAGCTGTCTGGTCAGGGTGCCTCTCCATTTGGAGCGGTCCGTTGCAAGGTCCTCCCAGCGCTCTGTGTTGATATCCAGGGCCTTCATGTCTCTCTTGCAGACGTCTCTAAAGCGCAGCTGTGGGCGGCCAACGTCTCTCCTGCCAGAATCAGAATCAGGTTTATTGCCATTGTTCATGTAGTACACAAACTAGGAATTTGTCTTGGTGCAATGCTGCAACATTAAACATGATAAGATAAAAGAAATAAACTATACATGCAATAAAGTGTAGAATAAGAGTAAGTGGTACTGGTCAGCATTAAAATATATTAGCGAGCAGCAGATACTGTGGAGAACTATATAGTGCAGTCGGTAATGCAGGAAGAAAACAGTGATGATTGACATGAGTCTGGTTGAGCTGCTGTACATAGTGCACGAGAGTCAATAAGTCACTTAGTGTTCAGCAGTCTGATGGCAGAGGGGAAGAAGCTGTTCATGTGACGGGAGGTTTTAGTCTGGATGGACCGAAGTCTTCTACCAGAGGGGAGGGGGGCAAACAGTACATGACCAGGGTGTGAGGGATCGGCTATGATCCGGCCAGCACGCCTCCGGGTCCTGGAGATGTACAGATCCTGGAGAGATGGGAGCTTGCAGCCAATCACCTTCTCAGCAGTGCGCACGACGCGCTGCAGCCTTAGTCTGTCCCTGGCAGTGGCTCCTGCGTACCACACGGTTATGGAGGTGGTGAGGATGGACTCGATGATGGCTGTGTAGAACTGCACTAACATCTTGGTGGGTAGCTTGAGCTTCCTCAGCTGCCGCAGGAAGAACATCCTCTGCTGGGCTTTTTTGATGAGTGAGCTGATGGTCGGCTCCCATTTGAGGTCCCGGGTGATGGTAGTGCCTAGGAAGCGGAAGGAATCAGCAGTGGTGATGGGAGAGCCTGAGAGGGTGAGGGGGAGCAGAGGGGTAGTGACTTTCCTGAAGTCTACAATCATCTCCACTGTCTTCAGAGCGTTCAGCTGCAGGTTGTTATTGTTGCACCAGGACGCCAGCTGGGCCACCTCTCTCCTGTAGGCGGACTCGTCGCCGTTGGAGATGAGCCCGATGAGGGTGGTGTCGTCCGCAAACTTGATCAGCTTGACAGACTGGTGGCTGGAGGTGCAGGAGTTGGTGTAAAGGGAGAAGAGTAGGGGGGAAAGTACACAGCCCTGGGGTGATCCGGTGCTGATGCTAGTAGAGTCTGAGACAGTCTTTCCCAGCCGCACATGCTGCCTCCGGTCCGTCAGGAAGTCGGTGATCCACCTGCAGAGGGAGTCAGGCACGTTGAGCAGGGACAGCTTGTCCCGGAGCAGAGCGGGGCGGATGGTGTTGAATGCGGAGCTGAAGTCCACAAACAGGATCCTGGCGTAGGTTCCCGGGGAGTCCAGGTGCTGCAGGATGGAGTGGAGGGCCAGGTTGACTGCATCGTCTACAGATCTGTTGGCTCGGTAGGCAAACTGCAGCGGGTTCAGGAGAGGGGTGGTGATGGACTTGAGGTGGGACAGGACCAGGCGCTCAAAGGACTTCATGACTACAGAGGTGAGCGCTACAGGTCTGTAGTCATTAAGTCCAGTGATCCGTGGCTTCTTGGGGACAGGGATGATGGCGGAGGATTTGAGGCAGGACGGCACGTGGCATAACTTAAGGGAGGTGTTAAAAATGTCTGTGAAGACAGGAGCCAGCTGTTTCGCACAGTGTCTCAGGGTGGAGGGAGACACGCCGTCCAGGCCGGGGGCCTTGCGCGGGTTCAGTCTGGAGAACTGTTTGAGCACTTCCTGCTCACTGATGATAAGGGCAGGGGGGGAGGAGGGGGGGTGCCTTTAATGAAGTAGGGATTGTGGAGGCTGTGGAGCTGGAGGGAGGGGGGGAGTTGGACACAGATGACGAGGTGTCAAAACGGGCATAGTGTTGGGACAGTCTTTGACAAAGGGCTTTGTCATCCTGACCTTTAGGAGCCTGAGGCCGATAGTTGGTGATTTGCCTCAGTCCTCTCCACACAGAAGCCGAATCATTAGCAGTGAACTGCTGCTGGAGTCTCTCTGAATACACAGATTTAGCCCTCTTCAGCTCTCTGTTAAACCTGTATTTAACCTCCCTGTAGCAGTCCCTGTCTCCACTTTTCAGCGCTGCTTCCTTCTCCTTCCTGATCTGTCTGAGCTTAGCTGTGAACCAGGGTTTGTCATTAGAGTAACTCACCCTGGTGCGTGATGGAAGAATGCTCTCCTCACAAAAGTGGATATATGAGTTCACAGTGTCCGTGTACTCATCCAGATCATGCGTGGCTCCTTTAAACATGCCCCAGTCAGATATTTCCATGCACGTTTCCAGCTTCTCCTCAGCTTCACTGGTCCGTTTCTTCGTAGTGCTCACGACAGGTTTAGTGAGCTTCAATCTCTGTCTGTATGTGGGAATGAGGTGAACCATCACGTGATCAGATAATCCCAGCGTAGCGCGAGGAACAGCGCGATATGCGTCTTTCACTGTGGTGTAACAGTGATCCAGTGTGTTTAATCCTCTGGTGGGGCATTTAATAAACTGTTTGTAGTGGGGGAGATCGTGGCTCAGATTGCACTGATTAAAGTCGCCAGCCACAATAATCAGCGAGTCTGGGAAAATCCGCTCTGTGTGTTGAACGTGATCCGCGAGCACGCGCTGAGCTTCGCGCGTGTCCGCGTCGGGAGGGGCGTACACAGCGATGAGTATAAAAGAAGCAAACTCCCGCGGGGAATAAAAAGGCTTGCAGTTGATAACAAGAAATTCCAGGGCGGGAGAACAGTGTTTGGAAATTACCGTTACATCAGAGCACCAGCTGCAGTTGATGTAGAAGCAGACTCCACCTCCTGTGGTCTTGCCGGAAAGCTCTGTGTCACGATCAGCATGAAAGAGCTGGAAGCCGTCGAGGCGCAGCGCGCTGTCCGGTATATTTTCCCGGAGCCAGGTCTCAGTAAAGCAGAGGGCAGCCGAGGATGCGAGGTCCCTAAAACGCATCAGCAGTCTCAGTTCATCTACCTTGTTAGAGAGAGAGTTGGTATTGGACAGAAATATGCCAGGCAGCGCCGTTCGCGAGCCTCTCCTGCGAAGCCGCATGAGAGCGCCCGCTCGTCTACCTCTCTTCCGCCGTCTCACTTTTCGAGCCAAGCAATGAACCAGATCGGCCGCAGGGGCTAAAAAAACTGGGAGGAGGTCCGTGGGGGTGAAAGTCCTGATATTTAGAAGTTCTTCACGGGTATAAGTGCAAGCAGACACACAATTGACAAACAAAAGCAAACAAAGGGCGCAGCGAAGCACCATGTCGACCGCTGTGGGCGCCATCTTGGTCTATGCCAGTTGCCAGTTTTCCATAGAGGACGTCTTTGGGGATTCTGCCATCCTCCATACGGTGAACGTGGCCTAGCCAGCGGAGCCTGCGCTGCCTGAGTAGAGTGAACATGGAGGGAAGGCCGGCGCGGGACAGAACTTCTGTGTTGGGCACTTTGTCCTGCCAGGATATGTCCAGGATGTGGCGAATGCAGCACAAGTGGAAGGAGTTCAGTCTATTTTCCTGCCGGGCGTATGTTGTCCACGTCTCACTCCCATAGAGCAGTGTGCTGATGACGCAGGCGTTGTACACTGCCATTTTCGTCTTGACAGAGAGTTTGGGATTCTCCCACACTCGTGTGGTGAGGCGAGCGAGTGTGAAGGCTGATTTTCCAATACTCTTGTTGATCTCTGTATCAAGGGAGAGGTTGTTGCTGATCGTGGACCCCAGGTAAGTGAACTGATTCACAACCTCCAGCTTGTAGTCATCAATGGTGATGGTTGGTGGTGCTTCCGCGCCTTGCGCCAAGACGTTAGTCTTCTTCAGGCTGATGGTAAGCCCGAAGTCCTTGCATGCCTGGGAGAAGCGGTCCATCAGGGTCTGAAGCTCCTGCTGTGTGTGGGTTGCGACTGCAGCGTCGTCTGCGAACAGCATGTCTCTGATTAGAGCCTCGCGTACTTTGGTTCTGGCTTTCAGGCGGGCGAGGTTGAAAAGCCTGCCGTCAGATCTTGTGTGCAGGTAGATTCCCTCTGTTGCTGTGCTGAAGGCATGCCTCAGGAGCATAGCAAAGAAAATCCCAAAGAGGGTTGGCGCAAGTACACAGCCCTGTTTCACTCCGCTGCGTATGTTAAATGGCTCTGAGACATTGCCATTGTGCTGCACTATCCCCTGCATGTTGGTGTGAAACGATTCGATGAGGCTTTGCAACTTTGGTGGGCATCCTATCTTTGGCAGGATCTTGAAAAGGCCCTCTCTGCTGACCAGATCGAACGCTTTGGTGAGGTCGATGAAGGCGACATACAGAGGCATGTTCTGTTCTCTGCATTTCTCCTGGAGTTGGCGGATGGAGAATATCATGTCTACCGTCGATCGCTCAGCGCGGAAGCCACATTGAGACTCGGGGTAGACACGTTCGGCAAGCTTCTGTAGACGAATGAGAACAACTTGTGCGTAGACTTTGCCAACAACGCTGAGGAGGGAAATGCCCCTGTAGTTGTTGCAGTCGCTTCTCTCCCCTTTGTTTTTGTAGAGGGTGATGATCTTGGCGTCCCTCATGTCCTGTGGTACGGCACCTTCCTTCCAGCACTGGCAGAGGACGTCATGTAATGGCAGCAGTAGGGCGGTCTTGCAGTGCTTGATCAGGTCAGGGGGTATGCCGTCGTTGCCGGGTGCCTTGCCAGCGGCCAAGCTATCAATGGCCTTACTGAGTTCGTCGATGGTTGGCTCGGCGTCAAGTTCGTCCATGGATGGCAGGCAGTCGATGGCATCAAGGGCTGACGGTGTCACGGTGTTCTGTCTAGAGTAGAGGTCAGAGTAGTGTTCCACCCATCTCTCCATCTGCTTGTTCTTCTCTGTGATCATCTCCCCAGTGGAAGATTTGAGGGGGGCCGTCTTGCTCTGTGCCGGACCAAGTGCTTTCTTGATGCCATCGTACATACCACGGATGTTCCCTGTTATGGCAGCGGTTTGAATGTCTTGGCTGAGCTGAGTCCAGTACTCGTTGGCACAGCGCCGAGCAGTCTGCTGAACTTTGCTTCTTGCAGCCCTGAGAATCTGGAGATTCTTCTCGTTTGGGTACTTCTTGTACTCAGCAAGTGCTGAGCGCTTGGCTTCAATGACGGGGGTCATCTCGGTCAACTTGGCATCAAACCAGTCCTGTGACTTCGAGGTCTTCCTCCCAAAGGTAGCCAAGGCTGTGCGGTAGATGGTGTTTCGCAGCTCTTCCCACTTCTGCTTTGCAGATTCTCCTCCTTGTGGTACACCAAGTTCCTTCTCAAAGGTGGAGGCAAACTGCTCAACAAGTTCTGGTTGGGCCATCTTGCTGATGTCAACCCGTGCCTTTCCAGGCTGTCTAGCATGATGGAATTTCTTCAGCTGCAGCTTGACCTTGCAACACACCAATGAATGGTCTGTGTCGCAATCTGCACTCTGGAACGAACGGGTGATTAGCACGTTCTTCAGTGAGGTGCACCTGGTCAGGATCAAGTCTAGTTGGTGCCAGTGCTTTGAGCGCGGATGTTGCCAGGAAACCTTGTGTTGGGGCTTGGTCTTGAAGAACGAGTTTGTGATGCACAGATCGTGATATGTGCAGAACTCGAGCAGCCGCTGTCCGTTGTCGTTCATTCTGCCCACGCCAAAAGGTCCAAGACAGGAGGGCCAGGAGTCGTGGTCAGCACCCACTCTGGCATTGAAGTCTCCAAGGAGAATGAGTTGTTCAGAGTTGGGGATGATCCTGACAGTTGTTGCGAGATTCTCGTAGAACTCGTCTTTTGCCTCCGGTGTGGCGCGCGTGTGTGTGTGTGTGTGAGAAGATAGATAGATAGATAGATAGATAGATAGATAGATAGATAGATAGATATAGATATACAGAGGATATAACAAAATCTACACACCCCTGTTCAAATGCCAGGTTTTTGAGATGTATAAAAATGAGACAAAGATAAATCATTTGAATTTTTTCCACCATTAATGTGACCTATAACCTGTACAACCTATTTGAAAAACAAACTGATATCTTTAAAGGGGAAAAATTAAAAATTTAAAAAACCTTCCAATAATATATTTGTATAAATATGCACACCCACTTATAACTGGAGATGTAGCTGTGTTCAGAATTCAAACTCATGTTAAATTGGTGTCAGCACACACTTGCCATCATTTAAAGTTCCTCTAATTAACCCCAAATAAAGTTCAGCTGTTCTAATAGGCTTTTCCTGACATTTTGTAGTCACATCTTACAGCACAAGCCATGGTCCACAGAGAGCTTCCAAAGCATCAGAGGGATCTCATTGTTCAAAGGTATCAGTCAGGAGAAGGGTGAAAAAGAGTTTCCAAGTCATTAACTATACCATTGAACACAATGAAGACAGTCCTCATCAAGTGGAGAAAATATGGCACAACAGTGACATTACCAAGAACTTGATGTCACTCCAAAATTGATGAAAAGACGATAAGAAAACTAATCAAGGAGACTGCCAAGAGGTCAACAGCAACACTGAAGGAGCTACAGGAATTTCTGACAAGTACTGGCTGTTTAGTACATGTGACAACAATCTCCTGTCTAGGGTGGAAAGACAGAAGCCTTATCTTACAAAGAAAAACATTCAAGGCTAGCTACATTTTGCATGTAGGAAAATATGTTATTATCCGATGAAACCAAGGTTGAACTTTTGGCCATAATTCCAAAAGGAATATTTGGTGCAACCACAACACTGCTCATGACCAACACCATATCTACAGTGAAGCATGGTGGTGGCAGCATCATGCTTTGGGGCTGTTTTTCTTCAGCTGGAACTGGGCCTTAGTCAAGGTGGAGGGACTTATGAACACTTCCAAAGACCAGTCAGTGTAACCTTCAGGCTTCTGCTAGAAAGCTAAAGATGAAGAGGAACTTCATCTTTCAGCACGACAATGTTTCAAAGCACACATCTAAATCAACCAAAGAAAGGCTTCACCAGAAGAAGATTAAGGTTTTGGAATGGCCCAGCCAGAGTCCAGACCTGAATCTGATCGAACATCTGTAGGCTGATCTGAAGAGGGCTGTGCACATGAGATGTTCTCACAATCTGACAGATTTGGAGCATTTTTGCAAAGAAGAGTGAGAAAATATTACCACATCAAGATGTGTCATGCTGATAGACTCCTACCCAAAAAGACTGAGTGCTGAAATAAAAGGCAAAGGTGCTGCAGCAAAGTAGGTATTAGTTTAACAGTGTGCATATTAATGCAACAAAGTTATTGTAAGTTTTTTTTTCTATTTGTCCCCTTAAAAGATTTTAAAAGAAGGTTTGTTTTTCAATTGGGTTGTACAAGTTTTAGCTCACATTAATGGTGGAAAAAAGTTTTGAAGTGATTTATCTTGTTCTCATTTTTTTACATCACAAAAACCTGGCATTTGAACAGGGTTGTTTAGACTTTTTATATCCATTGTAGAGATAGATAGATAGATAGATAGATAGATAGATAGATAGATAGATAGATAGATAGATAGATAGATAGATAGACAGATTATCTGTGCTGCCACCCTTAATATAAATGCATATAATTATAACCACCTGCTGTATTTTTTGAAGAAAATGGCAGCTACTGAAAACAAATCAAGATGTAGGGATTTTTTTTCTACTGAAAAAAAACCCCAAACATCTTTCTATATAGTGTGCTGCCAGTTTAGGGTGTTCTCTTGGACTGTATGGTTCTTTTTTGTGTCCTTACAAAGAAAACTGCATTAAAGCACTTCTTGTTTTCCAAAATTAGCCGATGAGGCACCATTATATATTATCTGTTCTAACGGCAGTGAATTATGCTGACAAAGTAAGTGCTGTCAGCCAAAAGAAAGGAGTTGAACCTTGAAAAAATCAAGAAAACAGGTGAGAGTGTATTGAATTCTCCTTCCACATCCCCAAGTGGGGAACAAAGTTGTTTTTAAATTTGGTCTTGGCTGTGAAAATGCAGTGAAGGCCGTCCATCTAATCCTGCAGAGAGCCATTGTGACGCTAATTGTACACCTGTTGTATTTTTTTTCCTGTCTTGTCCTACTGACCCTGACTCACTCTGATCTGGCTTTAAGGAAGGTGAGGATTACATCAGCTTTGTTTGTTTGCTTGGAGGGAGAATGCAAGACATGGAGACCTTGCTCTTGAGATGGAGACAAGGGCATTTTCCACCGTTATCTGCCAGAAAAATAAAAATCTCTCCTCAATATAGAACAGTTTTTTCACTCATCTCCTCTGATGTGCTGAATACCCTTAAGAAATACATTAACTTAAAGTCTACATCATAGGATTTCTGGCACTGTATCATTAATGACTCAGGCACGTTTATATTTCAGGTAGATCCGGAACAGTATGTTTTGTTTTGTTTTTTTTAACATAGGCAATTTTAAGGCCAAGTTCTCTTATTTATGACCTTGTACTTTGTAACTTAGAAGCTGATTTAATTTGCTCAGGTGCATTGAGCAGACTGTATAAAAAGTCAACTGTGCCCTAAAAAGTAAAATACTTACACCATGACTTTGGGAACCCCTTTACAAACATTCCACATTATTATGCAAATGATATTTTTCTTTGATTTTCCTAAATTGTCGATGCAGAAGAAAATCAGTATTATTTTCAAGTCATCAACTGTTAGAGTATAATTCAAATTTAATTGAACAAGCCTCTCAATGATAACTACTTTTTGCAAAAATAAAAAAAAAAACTCAGAATGCACTGTTCCAAATTATTATGCTCAACAGAGTTTCAAAACATTATATTAGTTGTAAAGACCTGAAAATGTTCATTTGTTTAATTTGCAGCATTAGCAGGTCATATTTACTGAAATCAAAAGCTATTTCATTCAAAAACATCTTAATGGGCCAAGTTACATGTTAACATAGGACCCCTTCTTTGATATAACATTCACAATTCTTGCATCCATTGAACTTGTGAGTTTTTGGAGAGTTTCTGCTTGAATTTCTTTGAAAGATGTCAGAATAGCCTCCCACAGCTGCTGCTTTGATGTGAACTTCCTCCAACCCTCATAGACCTTTTGCTTGAGGATGCTCCAAAGGTTCTCAAGAAGGTTGAGGTCAGGGGAGGATGGGGGCCACACCATGAGTTTCCCTCCTTTTATGCCCATAGCAGCCAATGACACAGAGGTATTCTTTGCAGCATGAGGTGGTGCATTATCATGCATGAAGATAATTTTGCTACGGAAGCCAGGGTTCTTCTTTTTGTACCATGGAAGCAAGTGGTCAGTCAGAAACTCTGTATAGTTTGCTGAGGTCATTTTCACACTTCATGGACCCTAAAGGGGCCTACCAGCACTCTCCCCATGATTCAGGCCCAAAACATGATTCTGCCACCTCCTTGCTGACGCTGCAGTGTTATTGGGACATTGTGGCCATCTACTTACCATCAACTACAAATTAATTTCCCCAGTGTGGGATTAATAAAGTCTTATCTTATCTTATCTTACTCCATCTATCTGGACCATCCAGGGTTTCATGACGCTCATCAGTATACAAGACTGTTTGAAAATTTGTCTTCATGTATTTCTGGGCCCACTGCAACCATTTGTGCTTGTGGGCATTGGTTAGGAGCGGCTGAATAGTAGGTTTTTGCACAACTGGAAGCCTCTGGAGGATTCCACACCTTGAGGTTCGTGGGACTCCAGAGGTACCAGCAGCTTCAAATACGTACCTGTTTGCTGCTTTGTAATGGCATTTTAGTAGCTGCTCTCTTAATCCGATGAATTTGTCTGGCAGAAACCTTCTTCATTATGCCTTTATCTGCACAAATTTATCTATGCTCTGAATCAGCCACAATTATTATTTTTTGTTTGGGGGGGTGGGGTTGGTTTACTTTATTTATCCCAGAAGAAAATTACAGGGCATCCACCTGAAAAGATGAGGCAGCCAAGGTGCAGTGCCAATCCCTTAACAATTCACACACACATTTGCACCTAGGGCCACTTTAGAGTCTCCTGTTAACCCCTTGCACTCCGGTCAATTTCCCTAAAAACGCCAAAAATTAACATGCCCAAATTAAATCAAAAGCTGTTCTTCAACCCTTTGCAGCATCTTCATGGGGTTGGTCTCATTTAAAAGAAAATACTTTGAATTTTTTGGCAAAACAGTCATAATCTCTCTAAGTGCTCCGGCCACTGAGTTACAGTCATCTAAACATAGTGAACTTGAAGAAAATAAATTTGGCCTGGGTGTTTTTTTGGATACAAATGCTTGCAAATAACACACAGCTTCAGATACTGGCTGGAAAATGCAACAGAAATGTAGAACCAAGTGTTATCCAGCTGAAGTTCAAATTTTGTAACAATACCACAAAAAATGAATATATTACACAGCTTTTTACTCAGGTAGTTCCCAGGCGTTTTGGAACTGTGCCAAATTGTGCCAAATGGCACAGTTTTTGGGGAAGAAGCAGGACCGAGTGATAAAGCAGAAGAGCAAGTTGGTTCTAATGAAGGACTGCAACCCTATTTATTTGAACCATATCATTCAGGAAGTCAGGAAGCGACGATGACTCGCATGTTTCAGAGGGTCCGACGGTGAAGGGTTAGAGATGGACATTGGTCACCTCCAAAAAACTGAATGGTAATATACAGATAGATCTAAAAGAACTGGATGTGCAACTTTGGTCATGTACCTTTGCTATGTTGTAAATGTCAAACATAGGCATTGATTTTATGCATATATTTATGTAATTACTATTATTATTATGTAATTATTTTTTCTACACAAGGCGATCGTTATTTAGTCATTTTGTTTAAAGAAATTTTGGCTTCAATTATTTTTTTTTTTATTTCCCCGATCGGGCGGTCGGGGAAATTAAAAAAAAAAAAAAAACTCAAATATTCAGTTTCCGAAGGCAATGAGATTTATAAAAAATGAAAACTGAAAAAAGTAATATAACATTTTTTAACACAAAGTCGTTCCATTTGGAGTAAAGTTAACACTCGGCTTCAAAATTCATAGGGCAGGATTTTACTTTAGGCGGACAAATAAAATAAAATCAAGTGTGCTATTTTTTTTTCTCTCTTGTCGGGGATATTCTGGTCACATTGGCAGGTTTGTAAACAAAACTATTAAATAACAATCGCCTAATTGTTAAAAGTCTTGAATCATATGTTATACGAGATTATTTATGGGTCTTTACCTTCATAATGTGCAGATATGTAGGTTGAAAAATGTTGCTTGAAGATAAGCCTCCTTCTTCATGTTCCTCTTGAAGTTCTTCACTAGTGATCATTGCTTCTGGCTTTTTTGTCAGCAGTTCTGAGACTTCCTAAATGAAATAATTAATTGCAATATTACACACTCTTAAGCAGGGACAAAAGCCCAAAATATTTCACCCAGAAAACAAACTCATATACAGTATATATACATACATACATATGTACACACACACACACACACACACACACGTGTGCACGCGCGCGTGTGTATGTGTGTGTGTGTGTGTGTGTATTTACAGGTTAAAGAAATAACCACACTAATGACAAAACTACAGATAAAATATCCATAATGTGTTCCTTGTTTTGAGATTGTAACTAGACACCCCAATTGTTTTGCAGATCTGATGTGTACACATGCCTCTATCACACCCTAAAACATAAACAAAGGGACTTACTGTACTCTTTTCCGGGTGAGTTTTGACAATGTTGCTTCTCTGCGCTGTTTTGATATGTTGATATCGTCTTGAGCAGTGGGTTTTTGTTTAAAAACCGTAGGTATGGCAGTCGGTTTTAGAACTCGTTTGTAATGAACTTTCATGCCTAGATTCCTGTATATCAGGCGCCTCCTCAAAACTGTCTGCAGTGAAATGATCGCTACAGAGTACAGAAGATGGTGTTGGATGCCATTTGTCCCTTGTTCTCTGTACTTGCTTCACCCATTTTTTTAAGAAGATCGGAATCTTTTGGAAATGGGAACAGGCTTATATGTTCACTGGGACAATTAGAACACCCAGCCGCCACGCAACATTTTGGCGTTTCTTCGCTGATACAGAAGCTAAACAGCTTGTTTATATTGATAGCACATGGATCAGCCGAGATTAAACTCCTCTCATGACGTCATATCTGGAAACGAGGCAAGTCTGCGGATATTGCGTTACTGCAACACAGTGCTAATTTAAATTCACTTAGAAATATTTTTCCACTTATTTAGCGTTCTAAGTCAACATAACCAACTATGTGGATGATTGAAGATAAATTCATACTGAATATTGAGCCATGCTTCCTACATCGTGTCACAGACACTTTAATAATGTTGAACATCCTTCTTAAGTAGTTTTCCTTTAATTGGGTTCACCTGGCAAACTAATTACGACAGGTGTCTGAGATTGATATCAGTCAACCAAAGAGCCCCAAGACCGTAGCCGTAATTTATGGGGGGGGGGGGGGTTGGAGGGGTTATAACCCCCAAAGTAATCAAATCCAGCCAATATAACCCCCCCCCCAATAATCATATAATTATAATTAATAAAAAAAATATCTACAACTCAAGCTAGCATGAAGAAGTTGTCGGGTTGTTGGTTTTTTTTTTTGTCATTTGCAAGCAACAAAAAGTAGTATTTCTGTCACAAACTGAGCCGGTGTTGTCCTTTATGCTTGGTTCTGACCTTTCTCTGTGGCTCGGGTATCGGTATATTTGTGTACTGTGTTATCTTTTGTGTTCTTGTTGCTTCTATGTCATTTGTTCTTTTTTCAGTGCCTGTAGCCACTGTTCTGGTGGGCAGCTGCTAGGCAGCCTCTTTGACCTACACTCATGTGGGTATTGTCTAGCACTTGCCTGTCTGACCGTGCCCCCTCTCTCTTGACAGCCAGCTGGTTCCACTCTGGTGATTGCCTTTCCCGCGCCTCACCCAGGTGCACCCAATCTGTCATGCCAGTGATGCTTGTACTTAAGCAGCCTTTGCCAGGCAAGC
Organism: Pholidichthys leucotaenia; assembly: GCA_020510985.1. Lineage (NCBI taxonomy): Eukaryota > Metazoa > Chordata > Actinopteri > Cichliformes > Pholidichthyidae > Pholidichthys > Pholidichthys leucotaenia. The sequence continues at coordinate 361,641,574 of CM035836.1, read as the reverse complement.
ATTGCTGGACCATTGATTCGTCTGTGAGGAATGTGTGCTCGCTGGAAGACTTGGACTACTCGGACTGCTCCTATTTTGTGAGTACGGCCTGTTAGCATTTCCCCGTGCAGCAAGGCTGCTACGCTTTGACACTTTGCCCAGTTTCTTTCTCAAAGCCAGTTGAGCGTCCTGGAGAACTCTAAGTTTACCTGAGTTATTACGTTACTTGTACTGTTTGTCTTGTGGCCACCGTTCACTGTGGTCTGCCCACTGCACGCCAGGCGTGTGAGTCTTGTAGTGAACCCTGTCATCCTTTTTGTAAGTCCGCTTAGTTTTTTGTGTATTGTTTGTCTTGTGGCCATGGTACACTGTGGTCTGCCCACTTCATGCTCGACGTGTGAGTCCTTTTAGTGTACACTGTTGCTTTTTTGTATGTCTCTATTTTGTAACTGTCTGCCTTTTTGTTTAATAAATGTGTTTGTGGTGTAACCCTGCTTTAAAATCTGTTCTTCCCTCACTCCTCGATGCGCTGCGTAAAGGTGCAAGAGGAGGATCATGACACATTTCTAATAATCAGACAATGTATCCCCCCTGCTGCAGATGTGGTATTGCCCAACTGGTCCTTGCGCCTTCTCTGAGTAGGAGTCAGTTGTAAGGGCGGCAGGTGGGGATGCTCATATGGAATGCATTCAGCTCAGTGAGAGAAAATGAAACAAACTCCACAAAGGCAACACACCATTTTAAATTTGCTGAACTTGTCAAATAAAAGGACCAAAACCTCTGTCCAACACGCGGTAAATATTATAAAATAAATATTATTGATTTAGTTTGTGAATTGTTGTCTGAAGACAGCTGGTTGCTAGTTTGCTAATGTGAGTTAAAGCTATAGGAGTACACCACTGAGCTGCCTGGTAGGATTTAGCTGATCTGAGAAATGATTAGCTTTTCTCATGCAAATTTGGTCTTTACATTGTATTAGTCATTCATGAAATGTGATCAAAATGGATTTGTTAGTCAACTGTTAGAGCGAAATATATGTGTTTCAGCATTCATCAAAATGTTAGCAGCTCCGAACATTTATCAAGTCCAAACAAAGTCTACTCCGACCACCGGTCCTTAAATATAAATGCGTTTAAATATTGCTTGTCATCCCCATGAAATTCAAGTTAACCTTAAACTGTTCTGTATTTTTAAAATATCATGATTTTGAATCCAATTCAATTCAATTCAATTCAACTTTATTTATATAGCGCCATTTCATAACAACAGTCATCTCATAGCACTTTCAACTGTAGGGGAAACCCCCACAGTTGCAAAGAAACCCCAGCAATCAGGCAATCCCCTGTGAGCAAGCGCTTGGCGACGGTGGAGAGGAAAAACTCCCTTTTAAAAGGAAGAAACCTCCAGCAGAACCAGGCACAGGGAGGGGCAGTCATCTGCTGTGACTGGCTGGGGGGTGAGAGGATAGAGAAGATGAAAAGAACAGACAAGTATAGAGCAAACAGCATGATGGGGACTCAATCTATGGGAGAGAACAAACAGATGTTAATGACCAGCAAAAAAAAAAAAAAATTCATTGAGAGTGAAGAAAGGATTGAAGCCCAGTGCTTTATTGGAGGTCCCCCGGCTGTCTAAACCTATTAGCAGCATAACTAAGGGAGGGTTCAGAGACACATGATCCCTCCCTAATTGTAGGCTATTTCAAAAAGGAAGGTTTTAATCCTATTCTTAAAAACAGAGATCAAGTCTGACTCCCAAATCCAGATTGGCAGCTGGTTCCACAGGAGAGGAGTTTGATGCCTGAAGGCTCTGCCTCCCATTGTACTTTTGGAGATTCTAGGTATTACAAGTAATCCAGCATTTTGGGACCATAGTGCTCTGTTAGGATAATACGGTAGTATCAGATCTTTTAAATGAAAAGGGGCTTGATTGTTTAGAGCTTTGTAAGTAAGAAGAAGGATTTTAAACTTAATTCTAAACTCTATGGGAAGCCAATGATGGGAGGCCAGAACCGGAGAGATATGATCTCTCTTTCTAGTACCTGTTAAAACTCTTGCTGCAGCATTTTGGATCAACTGAAGACTTTTTAAAGATGTTTTGGGACAACCTGATAAGAAAGAGTTACAATAATATAATCTAGAGCTAACAAAAGCATGGATCAGTTTCTCAGCATCACTCTGAGACAAGATGCTCCTAATCTTGGCAATATTACGCAAATGATAGAAGGCAGTCTTAGAAACGAATTTAATATGTGAATTGAAAGACAGATCTTGATCAAAAATAACTCCAAGGTTCCTCACAGAGCTATTAAGAGAAAGAGTAACTGCATCCAAACTAAAAGTTTGATTTGGAAAGGTATTTCTAAGGTTTTTTGGACCAACAAGAATGACTTCAGTCTTATCTGAATTTAATAGAAGGAAATTGCAAGTCATCCAAGCTTTGATTTCCTTAAGACAGGCTTCTAACTTGGCTAATTGATTACTATCATCTGGCTTCATTGACAGGTATAATTGTGTGTCATCTGCATTACAATGACAACGTATACAGTGCTTTCTAATAATGTTGCATAACAGAAGCATTTATAAACTAAAAAGAGTAGGGCCTAGCACAGATCCCTGTGGAACTCCATGACTGAGCTTTGAGTTGAAAGAAAACTCATTATTGACATGAACAAACTGGAACCTATCAGATAAATAAGATCTAAACCACTGCAACGAAGTTCCATTAAGTCCAACATAGTGTTCTAATCTATCAAGTAGAATAATATGATCGATAGTATCAAAAGCTGCACTAAGGTCTAAAAGGACAAGAACAGTAACAAGTCCATTATCAAATGTGATAAGGAGGTCATTAGTGACCTTCACTAAGGCTGTTTCAGTACAATGATGGATTCTAAACCCAGATTGAAACTCTTCAAGTAAACCATTCCCCTGCAGGTGGTCAAATAATTGCGTAGCAACAACTCTTTCTAAGATTTTTGAAATGAAAGGGAGATTAGAGATTGGTCTATAGATAGCTAAAACTCCTGGATCCAGCGTTGGCTTTTTGAGTAAGGGTTTAATTACAGCCATTTTAAAAGCCTGCAGTACATGGCCTAAAGTTAATGAAGAATTGATTATTTGAAGAATAAAGCTACCAATAAGTGGGAAGACTTCTTTAAATAACCTGGTAGGAATAGGGTCGAAAAGACAAGTTGAAGGCTTGGAAGAGGAAATTATTTTGTCTAACTCTAAAAGGTCAATTGGAGTAAACTCATCCAAACAGATATCAATTGAAGGAATTGTAGTAGTTACTGTATTTAAGTTAACGGTGGGAAGAATCTGATTGAGTTTATCTCTGATAGATAAAATTTTGTTATTGAAAAAGTTCATAAAGTCCTGACTAGTAAGTTCTAAGGGAATGCTAGGATTGACAGAGTCCTGACTGTTTGTCAGCCTTGCTACAGTGCTGAAAAGAAACCTGGGATTAAACTTGTTGTCTTCTACTAGTACTTCCGGTTCCGGCGCCACACGAGTTGACTGTCTTTGGCAACAGCGGCTCAATTCTGAGTCATTTTATCTTCCTTCTTCTTTCTGATCCGGTGATGGCTTTCTGATCCGGCACACCTTTCTATGTATATCACGGACACACAGATCGCGCCCGGGGGTCTCCCGAGTCGGCGGACGGAGCCTCTGTTTACAGCGGGAGACGATGCAGCGGGGAGGAGCTAGCTAGCACTCGGCCGCCACCCGGTGCTAACGGAAAGGCTCGACATACCGAGAGAGCTGAAGCGGGAGCGACGCGGGTGCCGGGCTGGAGTTTGAGCAGCGTGCAGGAAATATAAGACAGAATAATAAAGAGCGATGGCAAGAACCAAGCAGACCGCCCGTAAATCTACTGGAGGAAAAGCCCCCAGGAAGCAGCTGGCCACCAAGGCTGCTCGAAAAGGCACTCCGGCCGGCGGCGGAGTGAGGAGGCCTCACCGTCGCAGGCCCGGTGCCGTGGCTGTGAGAGAGATCCATCGCTGCCGGAGGTCCACGGAGCTGCTCATCCGTGGGCTGCCCTTCCAGCGCCTGGTGAGGGAGATCGCTCAGGACTTCAGGACTGACCTGCGCTTCCAGAGCTCCGCCGTCGTGGCTCTGCAGGAGGCCAGCGAGGCCTACCTGGTGGGTCCCTTCGAGGACACCAACCTGTGCACCATCCATGCCAAGAGGGTCACCATCATGCCCAAAGACATCCAACTGACCCGCCGCATCCGCAGAGAGAGAGCTTAGACTTTCTGCTGCACATCCACCAACCACAATGCTCCGCACTGTGTGTCTATATATATATATATATATATATATATATATATCTACATATGTATACTAGCTGCTCTTGTTTTTTCTTGCCTTCTGATTGTTGCTATCCCTGTGCTGTTGCAATCCTGGAATTTCCCCATTGCGGGACTAATAAAGGCTTATCTTATCTTATCTTATCTTATCTTATCTTATCTTATCTTCTATTAATGCAGAATAATGACTTGTTCTAGCTTTTCTCAGAGATTTTTTTATAAATTAAAAGATGATTTCTCCAAGCTAAAAAGATTTCATCTAAATTAGTGGAGCACCATTTTCTTTCTTATTGACAAGTCTTCTGTTTTAAGCTACAAGTTTCTGTGTTGAGCCAAGAATCAGAATCAGAATCAGATTTATTGCCATTGTTCATGTAGTACACAAACTAGGAATTTGTCTCGGTGCAATGCTGCAACATTAAACATGATAAAATAAAAGAAATAAACTATACATGCAATAAAGTGTAGAATAAGAGTGAGTAATACTAGTCAGCAGTTAAAATATATTAGCGAGCAGCAGATAATGTGGAGAACCATATAGTGCAGTCGGTAATGCAGGAAGAAAACAGTGATGATTGACATGAGTCTGGTTGAGCTGCTGTTCATAGTGCACGAGAGACGATAAGTCACTTAGTGTTCAGCAGTCTGATGGCAGAGGGGAAGAAGCTGTTCATGTGACGGGAGGTTTTAGTCTGGATGGACCGAAGTCTTCTACCTGAGAGGAGGGGGGCAAACAGTACGTGACCAGGGTGTGAGGGATCGGCTATGATCCGGCCAGCACGCCTCCGGGTCCTGGAGATGTACAGATCCTGGAGAGATGGGAGCTTGCAGCCGATCACCTTCTCAGCAGTGCGCACGATGCGCTGCAGCCTTAGTCTGTCCCTGGCAGTGGCTCCTGCATACCACACGGTTATGGAGGAGGTGAGGATGGACTCGATGATGGCTGTGTAGAACTGCATTAACATCTTGGTGGGTAGCTTGAGCTTCCTCAGCTGCCGCAGGAAGAACATCCTCTGCTGGGCCTTTTTGATGAAGGAGCTGATGGTCGGCTCCCACTTGAGGTCCCTGGTGATGGTGGTGCCTAGGAAGCGGAAGGAATCAGCAGTGGTGATGGGAGAGCCTGTGAGGGTGAGGGGGGGCAGAGGGGTTGTTTATTTATTTATTTAGCGAATGCAAAGTCCTTAAGCCAAGCAGTTGCCTCCTGGTTTGCTGTATGGAGGGTGTGTAATCCTCCTTCCAGTCTTTGGAGCGGGCAAGCCTCTATGATGTGTTCCATTGTTTGCTCCTCTCCACATGCGCACAGTGGGCTAGGGCTACTGCCCCATCTGTAAAGGCTGGCCAAGCAGGGGCCATGTCCAGTCCTGAAGCGATTGAGTGTAGACCACTGTCTCCTTGGGAGATTGGTGCCCGGGACCTGTTGGTTGGGGTTTATCACCAGCTGTTTGTTTGGGACCTCCTTGGTCTCCCATTCCTCTTGCCAAGCTGTCTGGATGGTAAAGTCAGCTGGGGGAGGGTTTTTCCAAATCGGCCGTCTGGATGAAAGTCGGGCAGTGGGTGGAGTGTAGATATCTGCATGGATTGGTAAGTGAGGAGAATCTTTAACTTTTTGGAGCATCCTTTGAGTTAATGCTGCTCGCCGGATGTGTGGAGGGGCTATGTTTGACAGTACAGAGAGCCAGGGGAGTGGTGTTGAGCGGATTGTTCCAGTTATAGTTCTCATGGTTGTGTTGAGCTGGGTGTCTACATGGTGTGTGTAAGATGACCTGGACCAGACAGGGGCACAATATTCTGCTACAGAGTATGAAAGGGCCAGTGCTGAGGTGCGCAGGGTGGAGACTGCCGCCCCCCATTTTGCACCAGCGAGCTTGCAGAGCAGGTTGTTTCGTACCTTCACCTTAGCAGCCATCCTCTTTAGATGTTCCTTGAAGGATAAGGTCCTATCAAGGGTCACTCCAAGATAAGTTGGATTTGGGGCATGCTTAAGCTTGAGTCCGCTCAGGTGGATGTTTAGTTCTCTGGCAGCTTTTGCATTGTGGAGATGGAATATACTGGAGACGGTTTTTGCTGGGCTTGGTTTTAGTCGCCAGATTTTGCAGAACTGGTCCAGTTTGGCAAGATCTTCCGTGAGCACCCGTTCCAGTGGTTCAAAGTCTGGTGCTTGGAATGCCAAACAGATGTCGTCTGCATAGGTGAATTTGCGGGATTTTGTAGTAGGCAGGTCGTTTATGTAGAGGTTGAACAGAGTTGGAGCTAGAACTGAGCCTTGTGGGAGTCCGTTTTTCTGCATTCTCCATGCACTTGTCTTCTGACTGAGGTGGACTCTGAACCTTCGGTTGGTCAGCAGGGTTTTTATAATTGCTGTTGCCCAAGCAGGGATCGCCTTTATAAGTTTCAGGAGGAGGCCTTTGTGCCAGACCGTATCATAGTCGGCTGTAAGGTCGAGAAACACAGCCCCTGTCTTCAGTCTGCTCTCGAAGCCATTTTCGATGAAGGTGGTTAGGGCCAGTACTTGTTCTCCTGTACTGCGGTCCTTGCGGAAACCTGCTTGATCCACACTTAGAATATCCTCTACCTCTGGGGAAATGCGTTGCAGAATTAGGCGCTCCATGATTTTGTAAGGAACGCTGAGTAGGGAGATTGGGCGGTAGCTTGCTGGTAATTTGTGGTCTTTGCCAGGTTTTGGGATGGCAATGACCTTTGCTGTCCGCCATTTCTTTGGGATCGAGTTTGTTTGTGTGATCCTTGTGTAGAATTGTGTCAACCAGGTTAGGGCTCGGGGGCCAAGATTTTTCATGAATTCTGGGAAGATGTTATCGTATCCTGCTGCCTTTCCACATTTCAGGCTCTGTAGGACTTTCTCCAGTTCAGCAGCCTCGAAGGGTTCAGGGTTCGTTTCCTCTACAGGCATTTTTTGGTGTTTTTTTAGCTCAGTTGTAACTGCTCTTTTGGTGTCTTTGTCTTGGGGTGCTTTGGCGATAGTCAGTAGGTGGGATGCAACTTGGTTGGGTGTGACGGATGCTCGGCTTTGGCTAGGGGGCTTCTGTGCAGCTCCTAGGCGACGGATGAGGCTCCAACATTTCCTGCTAGAGTGGGTAAAGCTCCGGTCAGCAACTGTCTCCTCCCATTTCTTTCGCCGAGCTGCATTTAGCGATTCAATGAGATGGTCTGCTATCTCTGGGTCCCCTGATGTTTGATAGGATTGTAGGAGGGCAGCACTTTCTCCGTCCAAACATGGGACATAGAGGGGTCGGTAGCCTCGTGGGATTGCAGTATGGGCAGCCTTGAAGATTGCGCTGCAGAAGCGGTTGTATGCTTCATCTACAGTGATGGTGTGGAGTGGGATGGTAACAATGCTCCGGTCCAGAGTTTCACTGAATTTCTTCCAGTTGGCTTTGCGGAAGTTCCAGCGCATCTTCCTTGGGCTGTATATGACTGGAAGTTGTAGGCCAATGTGTACAAGCAGGGGCCGGTGTTGGCTGTGTGGAAAATCATCAAGCAGTGAAAAATAAGCAGCAGTGCTGTGGTTTTAAGCAGGTTTTATTATATCATGTCGCCTTCACGGGATCCCCTCTCCGGTGCATAGTGGAGCAGCCCGGAGCGGGATCCCTAAGCTCTCAGAGAAGGAGAGGCGGACACGCGTGTGTCTACCAGTTGCAGGATCAGAGTGAGAGAAGAGAGGTTGTGACTTTCCTGAAGTCCACAATCATCTCCACTGTCTTCAGAGCGTTCAGCTGCAGGTTGTTGTTGTTGCACCAGGACGCCAGCTGGGCCACCTCTCTCCTGTAGGCAGACTCGTCGCCGTTGGAGATGAGCCCGATGAGGGTGGTGTCGTCCGCAAACTTGATCAACTTGACAGACTGGTGGCTGGAGGTGCAGGAGTTGGTATAAAGGGAGAAGAGTAGGGGGGAAAGTACACAGCCCTGGGGTGAGCCGGTGCTGATGCTAGCAGAGTCTGAGACAGTCTTTCCCAGCCGCACATGCTGCCTCCGGTCCGTCAGGAAGTCGGTGATCCACCTGCAGAGGGAGTCAAGCACGCCGAGCAGGGACCGCTTGTCCTGGAGCAGAGCAGGGTGGATGGTGTTGAATGCGGAGCTGAAGTCCACAAACAGGATCCTGGCGTAGGTTCCCGGGGAGTCCAGGTGCTGCAGGATGGAGTGGAGGGCCAGGTTGACTGCGTCGTCTATAGACCTGTTGGCTCGGTAGGCAAACTGCAGCGGGTCCAGGAGGGGGGTGGTGATGGACTTGAGGTGGGGCAGGACCAGGCGCTCAAAGGACTTCATGACTACAGAGGTGAGTGCTACAGGTCTGTAGTCGTTAAGTCCAGTGATCCGTGGCTTCTTGGGAACAGGGATGATGGTGGAGGATTTGAGGCAGGACGGCACGTGGCATAGCTTAAGGGAGGTGTTAAAAATGTCTGTGAAGACAGGAGCCAGCTCTTTCGCACAGTGTCTCAGGGTGGAGGGAGACACGCCGTCCGGACCGGGGGCCTTGCACGGGTTCAGTCTGGAGAACTGTTTGAGCACGTCCTGCTCACTGATGACAAGGGCAGGGGGGGAGGAGGGGGGGCGCTTTTGATGAAGTAGGGATCGTGGAGGCTGTGGAGCTGGAGGGAGGGGGGGAGTTGGACACAGATGATGAGGTGTCAAAACAGGCATAGTTTTGGGACAGTCTTTGACAAAGGGCTTTGTCATCCTGACCTTTAGGAACCTGAGGCTGATAATTGGTGATTTGCCTCAGTCCTCTCCACACAGAAGCCGAGTCATTAGCAGTGAACTGCTGCTGGAGTCTCTCAGAATACACAGATTTAACTCTCCTCAGCTCTCTGTTAAACCAATATTTAACCTCCCTATAGCAGCCCCTGTCTCCACTTTTCAGCGCTGCTTCCTGAAGGGGTTAGATTTAGATTTCTAAGGGGTTAGATTTCTAAGGGGTTAGAAATCTCTGATTAGACGTTTTCTTTTTTAAAGTCTAGAGTCTGATGCAGAGAAGCTGTAACACTATCTACCATGCTATCAATTACAGAAGGAGCAAGCTGTCTATAGCTTATTTCTTTTGTGTTGACACATGGCATAGAGGAAACAATCTGCATAAATGGTACATAATGTCAACTCAGTTTCCTCCCTGATATGGCAGCCAGGTGGCTTCACTTGGTAACAACATCATTTGAGAGGCATCTACTGTAGTAATATTTTTCTTTAGGAGCCAAATAGTCAGAAATAGTAAAATCAAAGGTTAACAGACAATGGTCTGACAGTACAGGGTTATGAGGAGACACTACCAGATTTTCTGTTTCTATGCCATATGTCAGAACAAGGTCCGACGTATGGTGGCGATAATGGGTAGAATTTCCTACTTTCTGAGAAAACCCCATTGAGTCTAATATTGAATTAAATGCCATTAAGGCAATCACTATCTACATCTACATGTATATTAAAGTCCCCTACTATAATTATTCTGATTTCAGCACCAAATCAGCTAAGAATTCGGCAAATTTGGATAAAAACTCTGAGTAGGTTGATGGAGGATGATAAACTATGGCAAATAAAATTGGGTTTAGCCTAAAATTGCTAAAATGCCCAATACTGAGGACCAGACCCTCAAAGGATTGATAACGTGTTTTTTTTTTTGCTTCACATTAACTAGTAATTTGGAATGGTAAATTGTTGCTACTCCTCCTCCACGACCAGAACTTCTGGGATTTTGACAGTTTAAATAACCAGATGGAGTTGATTCATTCAAACCAACATAATCCTCTTGCCCTAACCAAGTCTCTGTCGGAGATATTAAATCAGTCTGATGATCAATTAACAGATCATGGACTAGCAGAGACTTGGGAGTTAGAGAGCTAATGTTTAACAAACCACATTTAATTTTTAAATTATGAGGAGGAACAGAGGCCAAACCATTCAATTCAGAGGCTTCATGTTTAATTTGAGTTTTACCAACTTTTTGTTTAATCACTTTGGAATTCTTATACCTTGTATTTTTATTTACTTTGGAGGGAGCAGACAATGATTCTCTGATGGGGAAGACAGGGGCTAAGTTGAGGGGTGGTGGATGAAGAGGAGCTGCAGAGAGGCGTGTAAGACTGCGACTCTGCTTCCTGGTCCCAACTCTGAGTAGTCAAGGTTTTGGAAATTTGGATAAAAATTATGCCAGATTGTTAGATAAAAGAGACGCACCATCCAAAGTGAGATGGACGCCGTCTCGTCTAATAAGACTAGGTTTTCCCCAAAATGAGCTCCAATTATCTATGTAGCCTATGTTGTTTGCAGGACACCACACAGACAGCCAGTGGTTGAAGGATGACAAGCGGCTAAACATGTCATCACTGATCAGATTGGGGAGGGGCCCAGAGAATACTACAGAGGCAGACAATTTTGATAATTATAAAATTCAATAAAAGACAAGTTCTACCAGTTTTGATTACTAATCCACTCTGAAGGCTATTCTTAAATATCCACTTTAAAAGACATTGATTATTTTCCCTACAGATCATTTTAAGATCTTTCATCTTCTGTTAAAATACCACAGCTGCACAAAAGAGTATCTAAACAAATATATAAGAAATAAATACCAAATTGATGAATAAAAGAATAGCTGCATTTCATATTCCTAAACTTTTTATAAACTTTTGTACATGTGTTAAAATGAGTTCAAAAGCATTACAATACAGCATCACTGATTTATTTATTTAATTTAATTTAATTAATGAGCTTAAAATCACATTTCTAGTTTTCCGTTCCCATTTTATTTAATCATGAGACAGCATTACACAAATTAGGCAGTGACCAAACATTTAGATATTGATGGCTTATTACAGGGCTTAAAGTTTTCTGGCACCGTGCCGGATTTCTGGCGTGTGTAATTTTTTTTTTTATTTTTTTTTTGGGGGGGGGGGGCTGTTGGCTGCGGGGAAACTTACTTCCTAATTCAGAATGCAGAAACACTTTCTGTCTAAGCTATCTGCAATGGTGGATGAATAATACTCAAGATAAACAGTCAGTTCTGTGTAGTTTGCAGTTCTTTTAAGATATTTAGAGCGGTTAATATAGTATTTGGGATGGCAGAACGCTTACACTTGTGAGTGTGCATGCTCCCCTGATCTCTATAGAAAACCTGGGTAGTTCACGCCTCATTAGTGAGTACAGAGCCAAGTGAAGCCACCTGGCTGCCATATCAGGGAGGAAACTGAGTTGACATTATGTTTAGCTGCCGCACAAGATTATAAGCTGTGTCTCCATATCAAGAATTTTAAAATCTGTTATTTTTTTTAGGAAGTTATTGAGGTAAATGTAGCACCATTTGCTACTAAACCCATTCATTCTTCATTCACTTATTGACTGTTTTGATTGTACTAATATGGTGGCCAGGTGGCTTCACTTCTGGTGGCCAGTGATCCATCCAGTTTTTCATTCGAGATGAGTGGCAAGCTCCTAATCAGATGGCAACAGCGAGAGTGAGTGAGTGACTGGAAACACAAGAGTTTGTGTTATGAATTGTGCCTATTAATGGTGCACAAGCAGGATTAACTGGACCCAATTGCTGGAACTGAGTTTTCCAGTGGTTTATTTTAAGCCAAACACAAACCAGACGTGACAAAACTTAGCAGACATGACATAACTTGACTTAACGTGGCATGATGTGACAAAGTAAACAGTAACACAGTAGATCGCCGCACCAAGGGCAAAGTGCGGCCTGTCTATAGAGAGCAGAAAATCAAAACACCCGTAGACAATCAGTAATCAGAAAATCAAAAGCAGCCATGAATAATTAACAAAGCAAAAGCCCATCATGTAAAACCGGAATTAAACAAATGACGCTGTCAAAACAAAAGCCTAATTCAAAGCATGACAGGAATAAACATGATAGCGTAACCACGAGAATACAAATCATCAAAATCAGTTGTAACTGTGTCAGTAAAACCTAGGCAAAACCAAAAACATGATAATCTTAATGAAGAGAATCTAAACGTGAACTGAAAGTGAGGTCAGGGCCTGATTCATCTCCTGATCCAAGGCAGACAAAAACAAAACATAAACATGACCATGAAAACATAATACTAATAAACAGGACTGTAATGACTAAACTAAGACTAAGATAACAAGACGATGATAAACATAGCAAACAGAAATAAATGGCAAACTCAAGAGAACATAAATAAAGACATGACCACGAACATATGCAAAAACCAACCAAACTAAGCTGAGGTGGGGAAAATACAGAAAATAACCAAAATAAACTTAGAGCATGAGCATGGTTCCCAAACCATGATCCGAACACTGACAATTTCATCCTTCATCATACACAAACCTTTCACACATTCTGTAGGATGGAGAGTAAGTTTTTGAAACCTGGGGAAGATGTCCTAATTGACAGAGGACTTAAAAACAAATGGCGTTGGGTGTGGATTGAAAAAATGGGCAAACGACAAGCATTTTGGTAGTTGGTGTAAAAAAAATGAGAGAACCAGAAGCTTGGTTCTGCATGTGCTCAAAATAATGCAATTTATAGTGTTGTATATAGTTCACTGTTGCTGTTTACAATTTGTTTTTACAATACATGGTGCAAATGTTGCACATTCCATTAAAAATTAGTAAATCAATGGCATTTTCCATATACCCTTGACTGAATGGTTGTTAATCAAATCTTTTTCCACCAGTGAATTAGTTCACTTGACTGAGTTTCACATACCCTTATTCATAAATTTCATGTTATAGATTGTACAGTAGGTCATTCTATACATAATTTATATAAATTGATAGCAACAGCATCCTAAATGTTAGATGTTTGCACCATATTAAAGTGAGATGGAGTACTATTGACACCTTCTGACCTTCCTTGGTATTGCTGTTTTAAACAGTCCACCATAATCGAGTCTGAATTTATCAGTGGGTATGGCAGATATGTTACTAGCTCGTTTGAAGGAAAATCATTTTCATATATATGTGTATATACAGTATATGGACAGTCATGTGAAAAAAAATTACGACACTCTTTATAAGCTTGTGTGTTTTTTAACATATTTGGACATATGGATATTTAATATCAGTGTTAAAAATACTGGGAGATTCAAGTAATACAACAACACAACTAAAAATGAATTAAAGACTTCTTTCAAATTTTCTGTAAAATGTGATTCTAAACAAATAGTGAGGAATAAATTATGACACCACACATCTTTTTTAGGACACCCCCACATTCATTCCCACTTAAAATGGCTAAAATAAATGTAAATAAATGCAAATGAAAACAAAAAAACAAGGTTAGACATAGATATGTGAACGTCTTAATAAAAACTGAATATTTAATGGGGTGTCCTATTTTTTTCATATGACTGTATGTATGTGTATATATATATATATATATATATATGTGTGTGTGTGTGTGTGTGTGTGTGTGTGTGTGTGTGTGTGTGTCCATCCCTGTGACCCTGCCCCCGGATAAATCTTCAGGTTCAGGATTTTCGGTTTCCTTTAACCCACAATATTATTGCTGTATAGTAATTTAGCTCCTAGTATAACAAGATTCATCAACTTAACACTGTACCGCATGAGCTTGTTGGTGTTTAAGGGTCTATTTGCAATAAAGGGCGTGCTAAAAAAAATAAATAAATTTATAACTAAAAAGTTGCAATGCTTCTTTAAGCATTTTTTTTATTTTGCAGCATTTGTCACCTGCTCCATCCTGTTGCTTCTCCTTGCTTTTCAAGTACGGGTCTCTTCAGAACACTGCGCTGCACCTATAGAAAGCGTATTATAAACTTATTTAAAGTTAGAGCTGTCCTCACTACCTACTTTTGGGGCTCCAAATATTCTCTCCAATCTTTTTTCTCCCTTAGTAAACTTCATCAGTGTTTTATGTAGCATTGTGCTGTTTCTAATGTCATTTTTTCATCTGCGCATCTTTTTTTTGTCATAGTTTTACAACTTTTCTTGTAAATCAGACATTTCTTTCTTGCATATTTGTCTACTTTTTGTATAAATATGCAATATTTCCCCCATGTTGTTGCCCCCCAAAATTCAGTTTCTCACAAAAATGTAGCATTTTTCTTAAATTTGGGCTGCACGGTGGCGCAGTGGTTAGCACTGCGGCAGCACAGTTTACCCTTGGCCGGGGAATCGTGGGATCGTGGGTTCGATCCCAGCCCCCGACCAACAGTGATCTGTGTGGAGTTTGCATGTTCTCCCCGTGTATGCGTGGGTTTACCCCGGGATTTCTACGGTTTCCTCCCACATGCCAAAAACATGCAGGTTAGGTTAATTGGAGACTCTAAAGTGGCCCTAGGTGTGAATGTGTGTGTGAATGGTTAAGGGATAGCGCCGTATCGTGGCTGCTTCATCCATCCAGGTGATGGATGACCCTCAATTTCCCCTCTGGGGATCAATAAAGTATACTAAATCTAAAAAAAAAAAAAAAAAAAAAATTGTTGTGGAAAAAAAGCATTTTCCTTACATATTTGCAAAATAATTTAAATTTCAGATTTTTTAAATAATTTTTTTGACGATCATCAAGTTGCTACACATTTCTTGTGAATTTATACTATTTTCTCCTAAATATGTAAATTTTTTTCTGGTAACTTTGGTAAAGGTAAATTTGTTATTTACCTTTTATGAGAGGAGGGGGGCAAATACCTGAATCCTAAATTTGAAAGCTTAACCACCACCTGGGAGCAGCTCTGCGATCCACATGGTGAGGACATCGATGGCCTCACTCACACCATCACGGACTACATCAATTTCTGTGTGGACAACACTGTACCCACCAAGACCATACGGTGTTGCTCGAACAACAAACCCTGGATCAACCCTGAGATAAAAACACTTCTGAGAGAGAAGAAGAGGTTCTTCAGGTCGGGGAACAGGGAGATGCTGAAGTCCCTACAGAGGGAGCTGAGAAGGAAGATCAGAGAAGGCAAGGACTGTTTCAGGAAGAAGATGGAGGACAAGTTGTAACAGAGTGACATCAGTGGGGTCTGGAGAAACCTTAAAACCATCTCTGGGCTCCAGAATACCTCCTCCAAGGCCATGGGGGGCAGGGAGTGAGGGAACAACCTGAACCTGTTTTTTAATAGGTTTGACCAACCGCCCTCCCTCCCGACTGCCCACCAACCACTGCTGCCTCTAAAGTCATCGAGACCTGCTGTCCACACCCAACTCCACCAACACCCCCCCACTCCCAGCACACAGCCCCCCCAACTTGACCCTCACTAAGACCCAGGTGAGGACGGAGCTGAGGAAGATCAAGGCGAGGAAGGTCTCTAGACCGGACGGCATCAGCGCGAAGCTCTTTAAGTCCTGCGCAGACCAGCTGTGTGGGACTGTGGAGCACATGTTCAACCTGAGCCTGAAGCTAGGGAGGGTACCATAGTTGTGGAAAACATCTTGTGTGGTACCTGTACCAAAGACTTCCCACCCCAAAGACCTAAACAGCTACAGACCAGTGGCCCTGAAATCTCACATGATGAAGACCCTGGAGAGACTGTTCCTTGCTCACCTCCGCCCCCTGGTGGGGCCAGCGATGGATCCACTCCAATTTGCCTACCAGCATGGGATTGGGGTGGAGGATGCAGTGATCTTCCTCCTTCATCGTTCCCTGTCCCACCTGGAGAAGCCCGGGAATACAGTGAGGATCATGTTCTTTGATTTCTCCAGTGCTTTCAACACCATCCAAATGATGATCCTGAAGGACAAGCTGCTGTGCGCAGGGGTGGACCAGCACCTGTCATCATGGATCCTGGACTACCTCACTAACCGGCCACAGTTTGTGAGAACCCGGGATTGTGTGTCCGACACGATCATCGGCAGCATGGCGGCCCCCCAGGGAACGATTTTGGCTCCCTTCCTGTTCACCCTTTATACTGCGGACTTCTCACACAACACAACTCACTGCCATCTACAGAAGTTCTCTGACGACTCTGCGATCGTCAGCCTCATCTCATCATCGCACTCTACACGAAGGGTCAGCGCAGGCTGTTCCTACTGAGGAGGCTTAGGTCTTTTGGTGTACAAGGGGCGCTGCTGAAGACATTCTACGACACGGTGGTGGCATCAGCCATCACTTTTGGAGTGGTCTGCTGGGGCAACGGCATTACAGCAGCCGATAGGAAGAGACTGAACAAACTAATCAAGAAATCTAGCTCTGTCCTGGGGCAGCACCTTGACCCAGTGGAGGAGATAGGAGAGAGAAGGATGGTGGGTAAACTGTCATCTCTGCTGGAGTCCGAGTCCCACCCTATGCAGGACATACTGAATGCACTGAGGAGCTCATTTAGCAGTAGACTACATCATCCTAGATGTGCGACCGAGAGGTTTTGCAGGTCCTTCCTACCTACGGCTGTCAGACTGTATAACTTAAGCAGGGCTGCTCGCAGAGATAGCAAAAAAGCGTGACTGTGGTCTATATTAACCATATATTCCATAACGTACATATGTCGAAGCATGTGGAAATGTTTGGTGATTACATATGTAAAGAACTTCACACCTCTGAAAGGACAAAGGACTCTCACCCGCCGAGTGAAGAACAAAGACGTTCCCGGACGCGGCGGAGGAGACCGGAGGAGCCACCCTCACCCCCCAAGGCGAGGAGAGGAAATACCAGGACAATGGGGGGATTAAGATAATGAGGGATGTCAGCCTTTGTTATGCATGTCTTTTGTTGTGTGCATGTATATAATCAGTGAGTTGGAGAGATTCTCCCTCTTTTCCCTTCTGCCACTCTCTGCACCAGATGAGACTTGTTAGAAGAGCTGAATATTAAAGCTTTGCTTATAAACCAAATCGCCTCTTCATTTCCAAGCTCTTCTACACTGGTGACCTTGACGCGAGTATGGACCTGAGGTGTTCCCCCACAATCGACTCATCTGCGGCAACCCAGGCAGACGCCAGCCGCCACGCAGACGAGGGAGCAGATGGACAACTGTTCCCCCCGGCAGAAGAGATTGAGAGGGCTCAACCGAGCACCAGCACCGCCGCGAGAGCCGAGGCAAGGCACTCTCACCCGGCGGGCACAACAGTGATGGTGTGCACGAATGCCGTCGCCGTCCAGCTGCCAGACTTCTGGCAAGAAGACCCCGCCTCTTGGTTTCAGCAGGCTGAAGCCCAATTTGCACTGGCGGGCATCACGGCTGATGACACCAAATTTTATCATATCGTCTCCAAACTCAACGCCGCCACTTCGAAGTGTGTGCGGAGCATGATCCGGTGACCACCGGCCCGGGACAAATACGAGACGGTCAAAGCAACCATCGTGGCGAACTACGTCCCATCAGCGGAAGAGAGAGCCGAGAGATCCTGGCAGTCTACGGCCACAGAGGGTGCAAACCGAAGGCCCTCATGGAGGATTTGCTACAGCTCAAAGAAGAGGACAATGACAACTTCCTCTTCCAGTTTATTTTCCTCAGCACGCTGCCGCCACACATGAGAGGGACACTCGCCAGCATGAAGTGCAACAACCACCAAGACTTCCGCGTGCTGGCCAATGAAGCTCATCGGCTCGTCAAAGCTTGCAAGGAGCTGACACCCACAGCAGCATCTGTAGACCTCAACGCTGACGCCCCGAGCCACGAGGAGCCACAACCCACGGAGCAGACCCAGCCCACGGTGACAGCGACATGGCCAAGACGTAACAGACGGAGCGATGTTTGCTATTACCACCACCGCTTTGCCGAGAAGGCTCACAAATGCGTTCCCCCCTGCAAATTTAAACGCCAAAGCCGAGAGCCGTTAACGGCAGCGGCTCTCGGCGAGAAAAACAAGCTGTTGTACGTGACGGATGGACACTCAGGCAAGCAGTTCCTCATCGACACAGGAGCCCAGCTGAGTTTCGTCATGCCCTCCCACGCAGATCGAGCCACGGGCAGCCGGGGCAACGGAGCCGTGGCAGCCAACGGCTCTAGCATCGACACGTTCGGCGAAAAGAGCCTGCACCTCCTCATCCACGGCCGCAGCTACAGATGGACATTTGTTGTAGCGGCGGTGAGTTTTAACTTATTAGGCGCAGATTTTTTGTGTGCACATGGGTTATTAGTGGATCTAGCAAATAGGCGCCTGGTTAATGCACTGTCCTTTGCTTCTATTCCATGCTCAGCCCGAGTTTCTCCACCACCTGTGCAGGCTAGCGTCACCACGGCAGGAGGTAAGTTTGAGCAACTCCTCACCCAATTTCCAGCACTCACAATCCCCAAATTCTCAGCCACTGTGGCTAAACACGGGGTTGAACACTTCATTCCCACAACGGGACCTCCCGTTTTTGCCAAAGCTCGCCGCTTAGACGCGGCCAAGCTCAACATAGCACGGGACGAGTTTACAACTCTTGAAAAATTGGGCATTGTTAGACGCTCGAAGAGCCCCTGGGCCTCACCACTTCACATGGTTCCGAAATCCGACGGTTCTTGGAGACCGTGCAGAGATTACCGCAGATTAAACAACGCTACAGCGCATGACCGTTACCCAATCCCTCATATTCAAGATTTTTCACTACTTCTAGCGGGTGCGCGCATTTTTTCAAAAATAGACTTAGTCCGCGGTTATCACCAAGTCCCAGTCCGAGCAGAAGACGTTCCTAAAACAGCGGTAATAACCCCTTTCGGCCTTTATGAATTCCTGCGAATGCCTTTCGGCCTCAAAGGCGCTGCTCAAACTTTTCAACGAATGATGGATGCGGTCTTACGCGACCTTCCTTTTGTCTTCGTCTACCTCGACGACATGCTGGTAGCCAGCTCGTCTGAGGTAAAACACGAGCAGCACCTCACTACGGTTTTTCAGAGGCTGGAAGAGCACGGGCTAATAATCAATCCAGCCAAATGCAAATTCGGCGTGTCACAAATTGATTTTTTAGGACACAAAGTCTCTCCGAAGGGGGCAGTTCCACTTCCAGACAAAGTTCATGCGATAGAAAGTTTTCCACGGCCACAAACGGTCAAATCGCTACAAGAATTTTTAGGGATGGTTAATTTTTACAACCGCTTCCTCCCCCACGCAGCTCAGCTCATGCAGCCCCTATATGACGCGCTCAAAAAAAAGAAAGCTTCCAATGCGGTCGAATGGACCCCGGAGCGCGAACGCGCTTTCGCGGAAGTAAAAAGCGCCCTAGCTAACGCCACATTGTTAGTTCACCCAGATCCCTTGGCCCGCATTGCACTAACCACAGATGCTTCAGACCTAGCCATAGGGGCAGTTGTAGAACAACTTGTCAGCGGGGTCTGGCAACCTTTAGCATTCTTTAGCAAATCGCTAAACCAAACTGAACGCAAATACAGCACTTTTGACAGAGAGCTGCTGGCGCTTCATTTATCCATCCGCCACTTCCAGTTCTGGTTAGAAGGGCGGAGTTTCACGGCTTTTGTAGACCATAAACCGCTCACCTTTGCTATGGCTAAAATTTCAGAACCATGGTCAGGCAGGCAACAAAGACAGCTAGCTGCGATTTCAGAGTTCACCACAGACATTCGACACGTGGCAGGCAAACTTAACGTAGTAGCGGACTGTCTCTCTTGCGCTGTGACACCACCAGAGCACGGGGAGACAGATTATACTGCCTCAGCAGCAGAACTCTTCACTAACGCAGACACATATGCAGCACCTATCCATGCAGGGATAGATTATGCAGCCATGGCAGAGGAACAAAGCAGTGACGCGGACGTGCGCGCACTCCTGTCTGGACCAACAGGGTTAAGGCTGGAGAAAAAGGGTTTACGCGACGGCGTGGCCCCCCTAATATGCGATGTTTCAACCAGCCGACCTCGCCCGTTAGTACCAGCTACATGGCGCCGCCGTATTTTCGACGCAATTCACTCCCTCGCGCACCCAGGTGTGCGCGCCTCGGTTAAAATGGTCGCCGAAAAGTTTGTGTGGCCAGGCCTGTGCAAAAATGTAAAAGAATGGGCAAAAACTTGCATTTCTTGTCAACGCGCCAAAATACACAGACACACAAAAGCCCCTCTGGAGCCTTCTCCAATCCCTGCTAGAAGGTTCGACCACGTTCATGTCGACCTCGTGGGGCCACTACCTTCCTCCCAAGGTTTCACACACCTGTTAACAATGATAGACTGCACCACGCGCTGGCCAGAGGCAGTCCCTCTAGCGGCAACTACAGCGGAGGAAGTCGCTCGCGTTTTTTTGACAAACTGGGTGGCACGTTTCGGCGTCCCATTGGACATCACGTCCGATAGAGGGCCTCAATTTGTCTCAGAGCTCTGGTCAGCAATGTCCAGCAGCTTAGAGGCAACAATTCACCGCACCACCGCTTATCACCCTCAGGCTAATGGGTTATGCGAACGTTTTCACAGGTCTTTAAAGGCCGCCCTCAGAGCCTCACTAACGGACACAAATTGGGTAAATAAACTTCCCTGGGTTTTATTGGGGTTGCGTGCTGCACCTAAAGAGGATCTAGACGCCTCTCCCGCAGAATTACTCCTTGCACAACCTCTCAGGCTCCCAGGTGAATTTTTACCAGAGAACCCAGAGCCAGGGCACCTTCCAGTCCCAAGGTTTTTAGGCAACAACGGACCGAACTCTCTCCCCGGTCCAGCTCATCACTCCTTCCCACGGGTTTTTGTCCCTCAGGCTTTAAAAAACGCTGAGTTCGTTTTTGTTAAGCATGAAGCTTTAAAACCTACCTTTCGCCCAGTATACGATGGGCCATACAGAGTGCTGGAACATGGTGATAAACACTTTGTGCTTGATTTTGGGGATAGAAAAGAAACAGTCAGCATTGACAGACTTAAACCTGCCTTCTTGTTGAAAGACGAGCCTGCACAGTTGGCGAGAGCACCTCGGCGGGGTAGACCCCCCAAGAGAAAAGACTCAGCCCCCCAGCAGGGAACAGTTAACCTCTCTCCTTCCCACACTGCAGATCCCTCTCAAGAAGGTCCCAGCAGGGCGCCTAAACCAACCTACAGCAGTTTTGGGAGAAGATTAAAACCCAGACAGCACAGGGACTGATACAAACCACTCCACAATTTTTCACTAATTGTGCTGCAACAGTTTAGGACTGACTTATGATTTTACTATGCTGTTATAATTACCACTGTACTCTCTTAGGAGCATGGCTGCTAGAAAGTTTCTTCCGTGGCAACAGATGTAACACTTAGTATGTCATAATAACTATCTTAGACTGTGAACCTTCCTGTTGTCTTTTCTTAGTTGTTTGGGGGGCCTGTGGTCTATATTAACCATATATTCCATAACCTACATATGTCGAAGCATGTGGAAATGTTTGGTGATTACATATGTAAAGAACTTCACACCTCTGAAAGGACAAAGGACTCTCACCCGCCGAGTGAAGAACAAAGACGTTCCCGGACGTGGCGGAGGAGACCGGAGGAGCCACCCTCACCCCCCAAGGCGAGGAGAGGAAATACCAGGACAATGGGGGGATTAAGATAATGAGGGATGTCAGCCTTTGTTATGCATGTCTTTTGTTGTGTGCATGTATATAATCAGTGAGTTGGAGAGATTCTCCCTCTTTTCCCTTCTGCCACTCTCTGCACCAGATGAGACTTGTTAGAAGAGCTGAATATTAAAGCTTTGCTTATAAACCAAATCGCCTCTTCATTTCCAAGCTCTTCTACATGACGACCTAATAGTATTGAATGCAAAAGACGCAACAGACTTACCCAAATTGGGCCCTCCAGTATACGACTAGGACAATATCAGTCGCTGTGGAGGGTGACAATATGTATGGGTACATATTCATACCATGTAGGGTAACTAAATAGACGGTTATGCTGTTTAGTCCATCTAGCTACGATGCTTTGCACTGTGTATATATATATATTTATATATTTATGTGTACATATGTATATTCACTGCTTCATCCAGCTACAATGCTCTGCACTGTGTGTCTGTGTGTGTGTGTGTGTGTGTGTGTATATATTTTATAGTAATATGTACATATGTATATTAGCTGCTCTTGCTTGCTTGTTTTTTTTTTTTCTTGCCTTCTGATTGTTGCTCTGAGTGTTGCTATCCCTGTGCTGTTGCAATCCTGGAATTTCCCCATTGTGGGACTAATAAAGTCTTATCTTATCTTATCTTATCTTATCTTATCTTATCTTAATGCCATTATAAAAAATTAAATCTCTAGACCATGAATCCAGAGTAAATTTTTTATACCATGATGATTTTGTCACAAATTTCACAGATTTATTATCATTTAATCAGTGAAACATAGCACACTTAAGGTGTGGTGTGTTTTGTTCATAATGCCTCTTCAGGCAGGATAACTGTTACTTTTGTCATAGTCTAGCTGACTAAATCACACATAGTGTCCTTAGTTAAGGAAGCCTCAGTTCTCTCAGCAGCTGCATGAACCTCAGTTCTGTGGCTAGAATGATGAACATGGTATCAAAATAAACTAGATGACCTAATGCACCTGCTGACAGCACTGATAAGATGCTATTAAGAGGGAAGAAGGGGGGGGGAAATACATTTTACATCTTTCCAAGTTTTTCTGCATGTGAAATTCTTGCATGAATTACATCTTCCAAAATTATCAGTGACGCACCTCTCTTAAACCATTTGAACATTAACTGAGCTTGTTTTATGTTAGGAGCAAGAATGTGAAAGTGACAGCAGCAGCGATAGCAAAGAGGGAGAGAAGGAGGAGAGAGGTGGCCCAGGTGACCAGAGGGAGAGTGAGGCAGCACAAGGGATAAATGACAGCGAGGCAGCACAGGAGGTACAAGTGACCAGGTAACAATAAAAAATGAACTTTGCACCTTAGAGAACAGACTGCTGACTAAATCATCATAATAATGTTCTGTTGGACAAACTAATGAATGTTAGACTTGTCCTCATAAGGGATTGACATTTTCTTTTTGTTCATGTGATTTCCTCACTGAGAGACACAGGGTGAGAGCAGCAGTCAGACAAATCCATTCTGCTATTCTCACTGTATAGTGATTTAGCTAAGAGTCAGGCTAAGATTAATCCTAGTGATTTGTCTGTCAGCACAGGGGTCGGTACTATGAGAAACCAGTGCTTTTCACATCACAAAAATGTAACCGTGTTTCGTGATTTGGGATGATGGGAGTTGTTATCCGCTAGTCGGTCAAACAAAAACTAAATATTACTCTCTTATTATATGACAGCTGACAACTTCATTTATATGGAAAGTTATCTTTTAAATTGACAAATTTCATACGTGCAACTCGTGGCAAAATTTGATCGAGATCAAAAGATAATGTTGCTCTTGCCATGTATTTCAATAGATATTTTTTTTTTTCAATTTAAGGTCCAATATTCAGACGTGGAGGGGACATCACTTAGGCTCTCTATAAGGGAAGGGATCCCCCCCCCCCCCAGTGTTTGAAATAAAGTTACGCCCTTGCCCAAGACCCAATACCATCCATGAGTTTAATTGAAAAACAAAAAACTGAATGTTTATGACACTAAAATCCTATTTGCATATTAATTTGGAACGTGGTGTAAACCTGTTTACGGCATTGTGTTAACTTTAGCATCTATCTATCTATCTATCTATCTATCTATCTATCTATCTATCTACTATTACTTAAACGCTTTGTTAGTAGGAAGAAATCGCTGGAGCATTGCGCTTCATACACGGTAGCGTATTCCTCCGTGTATGGAAGTCATCATTCCCTACCGTGATTTTCAGCCTGACGTTCCAGTCTTCTCTAACGCTACAAGACTGTTGTACTTTGTTGGTGTTAGCGGCTGTTTCTGTCTTATCCTCATTCACCAGAGTACACGGACGTCCCCGGATCGCTCCAGCACTGTAAGTTTATGTTTGCCTTTCTCCCCATGCCAACAGCAGCTCTGCAGCACTAGACATTCCCTCCCCCGAGCTGTTGAGCATCCATGTGGCATTCCTGTATGTCTGGTGGCCTTAAGCTCTACCATATCAACTCTCTGTTTATTTGCGTGACTGTTTACTGTACAAGTTTGGGGTTTTTGTTAATAATGTGCATAAACCTACTCCTGCTCTTGGGTTTTTCATTCTGCCCTCTGTGCACTGCGCAATGGTGCATGAGGTATCACAGCACTATTGTCATAAATCGCCCCAAAGGGCAGGAACGAAGACCCAAACGCTGCACTGTGAGTTACTAATATTTAATAACAAAAAACACAAAAATACAACAAAACAAAAACTTACACATGATAGCAGGAGTAGATGCAGGTAATGCCTGTGGGAATGCCAGGAGAAATGAGAACAGCCTGGACGGAACCCAGCTGAGGTGGACAGGAATGCCGGGATTACAAGGTATGAAAAAAGGTTACAGCTAAGATGAAGAACTCCCGTCTAAACGTTCAGAAGGACGCTGCACCAAGGAGCAGAGCAGCGGTCCATAAATAGGGCAAAGAGGAAATGAACACAAATAATAACCAATGAGGAAGAGGTTTGGGTGAGAGTAATCAGATAACCAGTGACAGCTGTGACAGCCCGCAAACTTGAGTTACGGAGGAAGTCAATAAGGCACACTTTAAAAATTAGAGCACAAGAAAATATGGCAAAAGGCAGCTAACTACAAACATAAAGTGGTCACAGACCAGTTAATGTAACCAGGGAGAAATGACCCATAAAAATGTGGACAAGACAAATACCAAAACTGGAATCAAAATACAAGAAAAAGACTGAGAGTAAAGGTAGGAGTAGACTCATGTCACAACAGGTAAATAATATTCACAATCTGAACCTAGACCGTCGTGGATGCAAAGAGTAAGTGACAAAATAATAATAACTAAACTAAGCACAAGAACTTTAATAAATAGAAACTAATAGCAAACTCAAATGACAATACATCCAAAACGAAGCACGAAGTTAATAACAAAACAGAAATGAGGAAATACAGAAAATAATGTAAGACAAACTGAAAAAATGAGCACGGTGCCCCCCCCCCCCCCCCCCCCCACCATTCTCAGCATCATGACAGAGCTCCTACCTCAAGGGGTGGATTACAGACACCCCAAAGTAACATCAAAAAAGAAAAAAGAAAACACAGAAAGAAAGCCCCCCCCCCCCAAACAGGAATAGAAAAAGTAACCCATCCTGGGAGGGCAGTGAGGGAACCAAGGCTAGGAGGGACCAAAACAAAACACTCGCTCATGACCCACAAACAGAATGGATAAGGAGACAACAAAACTCTCGGGATACAGAGTGAACAAGTAAAACAGTTCAGGTGGTTTACAGAAGTCCCAGAGCCACCAGATCACATGGTGGAATGAATCGGGTGGCCACCCGGAATTTCTAAGCCATGCAAGCAAAGGGTGTAGTCCGTCGGGTGGTCTCCCAACATCCCTGAGCCAACGGGCTGCAGAGCATGATGCGCCCCCTCCTGGAGGCGGCAGCTGGAATCCGTGCCTCTTGCGGACCACAAGGACTGTGGGGTGGAAACCAGACAACGAAAACAACTGATCAGTGGGGAAAAAAGATGAAGAGGATGACTGATCAGCGGGGAAACCAGACAAAGTGACAGCTGATCAGCGAGGAAACCAGACGAAGAAGATGACTGACGAGCGAAGAAGCCAGGTAAAGAGGACTGCTGACAAGGATGATGGACAAGCGAGGAAACAAGACAAAGAGGACGGCTGACCAGTGAGGAAATCAGATGAAGAGGATGACTTATCAGCGGGGAAACCAGACAAAGAAAACAGCTGATCAGTGAGGAAACTAGGGAAAGATGGATGACCCTCGGCATCCTCAGGTGAAGAGGGATGATCCTCAGCATCCTTGGATGAAGGTGGAAGACCCTCAGCAATCTTGGGCGAAGATAGAGGACCCACGGTGACCACAGGCGAAGGTGAAGGCCCCTCAGTGACCTCAGGTGAAGGCGGAAGACCCTTGGTGACCTCGGGCTAAGATGGGGGACCCATAGTGACCTCGAGTAAAGACGGGACCCACGGTGAACTCAGGCAAAGGCAGAGGACCCACAGTGCCCTCAAGTGACAGCAAGGGCTTCATCAGGCTCCTCCTGTGGTAACGTATTGTCACTTCCTGTGTTGCTGGCTGTCTGAGTGGTTTGCTCTGTGGTTAGCTCTCCTCAGTCTCCTGAGGAGACTTTGTATTTGAGAATTGTATTTTAATCACTTTTTTTTCCATCTACTGCCAGCTCTCACTTCTGTTTAACAAGCCTCTTGCACCTGTGTGTGCACTCAGTGTCATCTAATGACCGTCTTTAGCCTTCTGTTCACCTTTCATCAGTGTTTTTGTTAGCTTCCGGTTAGCCACTAGCTATGGCTACTAGCTCTCCTTCCCCTTCTCCTCTGGTGTGCTCTCTATGTCAGATGTTTAGCTACACCTCTGCCTCTTTTAGTGATAATGGTAAATGTAATAAATGTTGTCTTTTTGAGACACTCGAGGTAAGGTTGTCTGATTTGGAATCCCGGCTCCACTGCATTGAAACACCGTCTGCGCCAGTTAATAATGACAGACGCCCCTTAGATGCAACGGAGCTCTCTAGCATAGGGCGGCCTGCTAGCGGTCCTCTGGTCCTCCTGAGCAGCCAGGAGAACAGGTGGGTGACGGTGAGAAGGAAGCTTAGCTGTAAGCCCCTGGTACACCACCAACCTGTTCATGTTTCTAATCATTTTTTCCCACTCAGCGACACACCCGCTGAGGAAAAAACTCTGATCATTGGCGACGCTGTAGTCAGAAATGTGAACCTAGAGACTCCAGTCGCCATAGTAAAATGCATTCCTGGGGCCAGAGCAGGCGACATCGAGTCAAATTTGAAAATGCTGCCTAAAAGTAACTGTAAATACTCCACAATTGTTATTTACGCCAGCATTAATGACATCCGACTCCGGCAGCCGGAAGTCACAAAACTTAATGTGGAATCGGTGTGTGACTTTGCCAAAACAATGTCTGCCTCTGTAGTATTCTCAGGGCCCCTCCCCAATCTGACCAGCAATGACATGTTTAGCTGCTTGTCATCCTTCAACCACTGGCTGTCTGTGTGATGTCCTGCAAACGATGTGGGCTACATAGACAATTGGAAGTCATTTTGGGGAAAACCTGGTCTTATTAGACGAGACGGCGTCCGTCCCACTTTGGATGGTGCGTCTCTTTTATCTAACAATCTGGCATCATTTTTATCCAAATTTCCAAAACCTTGACAACTCAGAGTTGGGACCAGGAAGCAGAGTTGCAGTCTTACACGCCTCTCTACAGCTCCTCTTCATCCGCCACCCCTCATCTTAGCCCCTGTCTTCCCCATCAGAGAATCATTGTCTGCTCCCTCCAAAGTAAATAAAAATAGAAGGTATAAGCATCCCAAAGTGATTAAACAAAAAGTTGGAAAAACTCAAATTAAACATGAAGTCTCTAAATTTAATAACTTGGCCTATGTTCCTCCTCATAATTAAAAAAAAATTAAACATGGTTTGTTAAATATTAGGTCTCTAACTCCCAAGTCTCTGCTAGTCCATGATCTGTTAATTGATCATCAGATTGATTTAATATCTCTTACAGAGACTTAGCTAGGGCAAGAGGATTATGTTGGTTTAAATGAATCAACTCCTTCTGGTTATTTAAACTGTCAAAATCCCAGAAGTTCTGGTCATGGAGGAGGAGTAGCAACAATTTACCATTCCAAATTACTAGTTAATGTAAAGGAAAAAACATGTTATAATTCGTTGAGGGCCTGGTCCTCAGTATTGGGCATTTTAACAATTTTAGGATAAACCCAATTTTATTTGCCATAGTTTATCGTCCTCCATCAGCCTACTCAGAGTTTTTATTGAATTCAATTCAATTCAACTTTATTTTTATAGCGCCATTTCACAACAACAGTCATCTCATAGCACATTAAACTGTAGAGGAAACCCCCACAATTGCAGAAAGACCCCAGCAATAAGGCGATCCGCTGTGAGCAAGCACTTGGCAACAGTGGAGAGAAAAAAAACTCCCTTTTAACAGGAAGAAACCTCCAGCAGAACCAGGCTCAGGGAGGGGCATGTATTGGCATGAAAAGAACAGACATGTAGAGAGCAAACAGCACGATGGGGACTCAATCTGTGGGAAAGAACAAACAGATGTTAATGACCAGCAAAGATATTTCATTGAGAGTGAAGAAAGGAGTGAAGCCCAGTGCATTATTGGAGGTCCCCTGGCTGTCTAAACCTATTAGCAGCATAACTAAGGGAGGGTTCAGAGACACATGATCCCTCCCCAATTGTAGGCTATATCAAAAAGGAAGGTTTTAACCCTATTCTTAAAAACAGAGATCGAGTCTGACTCCAGAATCCAGATTGGCAGCTGGTTCCACAGAAGAGGAGCTTGATACCTGAAGGCTCTGTCTCCCATTGTACTACTTGAGATTCTAGGTATTACAAGTAATCAAGCATTTTAGGAGCATAGTGCTCTGTTAAGATCATAGGGTAGTATCAGATCTTTTAAATAAAAATGTGCCTGATTGTTTAGAGCTTTGTATGTGAGAAGAAGGATTTTAAACTTAACTCTAAACTCTATGGGAAGCCACTGAGGGAGGCCAGAACCGGAGAGATATGATCTCCCTTTCTAGTACCTGTTAAAACTCTTGCTGCAGCATTTTGGATCAACTGAAGACTTTTTAAAGATGTTTTAAGACAACCTGATAATAAAGAGTTACACTAATCTAATCTAGACCTAACAAAAGCATAGATCAGTTTCTCAGCATTACTTTGAGACAAGATGTTCCTAATCTTGGCAATATTACACAAATGATAGAAGGCAGCCTTAGAAACAAGTTTAATATGTGAATTGAAAAACAGATCTTGATCAGAAATAACTCAAAGGTTCCTCACAGAACTATTAAGAGAAAGAATAACAGCATCCAAACTAAGAGTTTGATCTGGAAAGGTATTTCTAAGGTTTTTTGGACCAACAAGAATGACTTCAGTCTTATCTGAATTTAATAGAAGGAAATTGCAAGTCATCTAAGCTTTGATTTCCTTAAGACAGGCTTCTAACTTGGCTAATTGATTACTATCATCTGGCTTCATTGACAGGTATAATTGTGTGTCATCTGCATAACAA
Source organism: Pholidichthys leucotaenia (assembly GCA_020510985.1). Classification (NCBI taxonomy): domain Eukaryota; kingdom Metazoa; phylum Chordata; class Actinopteri; order Cichliformes; family Pholidichthyidae; genus Pholidichthys; species Pholidichthys leucotaenia. Next base: position 361,612,305 of record CM035836.1, on the reverse strand, counting down.
TGAAAATGTATACAGTGCTTTCTAATAATGTTGCATAACAGAAACATTTATAAACTAAAAAGAGTAGGGCCTAGCACAGATCCCTGTGGAACTCCATGACTGAGCTTTGAGTTGAAAGAAAACTCATTATTAATCCAAACGCCGAACTGTGAGCTGCTGATATTTAATAACAAAAAACACAAAAACACAACAAGACAAAAACTTACATATGACATAGGTAGGAGTAGATGGCGTGCGTGAATTCTAGGAGAAAGGAGGAAAACAGCCTGGATGGAACCGGGCTGAGGCGTACGGGAACCCCGGGATTACAAGGGATTTAAAAAAGTTCAAGTTAAGATGGAGAACTCCCATCTAAACATTAAGAAGAACGCTAAGCCGAGGAGCAGAGCAGTGGTCCTTAAATAGGGTAAAGAGGAAATGAACACAAATAATAACCAATTAGGAACATGTGTCGGCGACATGAGCAAGATTATTCAGATAACCAGTGAAAGCTGCGACAGCCTGCGAATTTGAGCTAATGTAAAATGAGCAAAATGTAAGTGACAAAATAATAACTAAACTAAGCACAAGAACTTTCATAAACAGGAACAAATAGCAAACTCAAATGACAATACATCCAAAACCAAGCAAAACGTTAATAATAAGACAGAAATGAGGAAATACAGAAAATAATCTAATAATCTAACACAACAAAGAGTGCCCCCCCCATGATCAGCATCATGACACCTATTGTCTTAAAGGTTGACTGAATAGAATTCCATGACTGAAAACCTATATACACATACATAAAAAACACTACCAATTTCCTTATTTTTCAAGATATTCCGATGAAATTAGCAGGCAATGTGTATCTCTGTGTTAGAGCTAGCTACTGTAGTTATCTATTGTACAAGAAGTACATAAAGCTTAAAACTTATAATGCTGTCAAAACTGGTTGAATTTATGTTTAGAACTGGTGTACATTTTGGGAAATGGTAAGATTCCAGAAAGTTACAGAAGAAGCTGTTTAGCTTTACATTGGCATATAAAGATAGGAAACTAATTGTCAGCATAGATTTACACAAAAAGACAAAGTCATATGTCTAAAGTTTTACTTACAGTATCTGCAGAGTTTAATTGATAATTGTGTCTGCTTAAACCAACTGCTTGGAAATCTTTGAAATTGAGCTTGTTTTTGGATAATTGTCATAATGTTGTTCACACATTAAGTAATTACATCATGACAGTTGGCAACAGGATCAAGGAGCAATTAAGTTTCAAGCAGAAAAGAGGCCAGAGCATTACTTTCCTATTTTGCTTTTTGGATTTATAAATTCATTATTACCTCCAACAATGAAGTAAAGTGATCGGGTGGTTTGTCTGTCTGTCTGCTAGCAGGATTGCACAAAAACTACAGGATGTATTTTGATGAAATGTTGGGCTATGGATGGATCCATTAGATTTTGGAGGTGACCCATGAGAGCATACTTCCCCCAAGGTCCTATCTCGCAGTGTAATGTGATGTTGGTCCATTGGCAGGATTGCACAAAACTACTGGATGAATTTGGAGGTACAGACAAAGGTACGGAATGGAGGTACAGATGGATGGATGTACGGAGGGATGGATGAATGGGGGTATGGAGGGAGAGAGGTATCGATGGGCAGACAGAGGTATGGACGGATGGAGGGATGGACAGAGGAAGGGAGGAAGGGACAGATGCAACTTTGCTGGAGGTATACTCTCTTTGAGAAAACTAGTTAAATTATTACTCGTTACACAGCCAAAGTTGACAACACATCACTGCATTGCTTCATTTTTTCCCACTCCTGTTTTTTTTTTTTTTGTTGCTGTTTTTACATAGGCTGTGATTATTACCTGTATTGGTTTATTACCAAACAACCACAGAAAAAAATATGAGTTATATTGTTGGCTTTTTAAATTGTGTGCGTTGCCTGTGACCTGTAGCACTACACTTCGTGATCTGGAGGGTGAATGCTCATTTGCCTTGGAGTTATAATGAGGTCCAATACTGGGTGAGTGGCTTCCACCCACAGTTCCTCTACAATGTGTATCACAGGGATGTTTGAAATGCATCAGAGCCTCCTATCCATCTGAGTTTTAAGATGTCTCCATGGAGATGATTGACGACAGTAAAAGACTGCTCTGGAGAGAGGCCCCGGGTGAACAGATGAGATCACAAATCTCATCTCTTTCTCTGTCTCATTCTCTTTCCTTGTCCCAGTCTCTCTCTTCTCCCCCTCTTTCTACAACATACACAACTGCTGGAGCACACACACACACACACACACACACACACACACACACACACGTAGTGTGTAGCCAAACATTTTATCACTTTCTTCCCCTTTCATCTTCCATGTGTCAGTAAAAGGGGGAGAGAAAAAAGTTCAACGTAAAAGAAAAGAAAAAGTACTAGACTGAATGACTTTTCAAGGTTTTTGGGAAGCCAGGAATTATTTGTCCAGGAAGAAATTTCATATTTAGTGGAAATTTCTTTTAATCAGTAACAGTTGATATAATCATAAGAAGGTGCTTTGCAGTCTGTGTTTGCTCCTTGGGTGGTGGAGTTGGTAAGTCCTGAGTGGTTTGGAATTTCATCAGAGAAAACAAATGTTAATGTAGGCTTTCATGGGAAGGTTGATGAGGATGCAGCTCAATAAAATATGATTTGCTCATTGTGCAAATGTGGGGACACATATGCATCAAGAGATACAGGAATTGGCACAGGCAAGAGCCATGGCCTTTTTTACCATCAACTTCAAGGAATTTCAGTGCTTCACATTTTTTTGATTCATTTTGCAGTCTTGGCATCCAACCGTGGCCCAAAGTCATGAAGACTTGATGCTGCTATGATGTCCCTCTGACACATCACTTTATTGATATAGTGACTCATCAATTTAGCATTTACACAACAAATTGTACTGAGGCTGGCTAATGGCCAAGTCAATCACAAGCTGGGCCAGCTATGCATCTTGGCAAAAGGAAGTGATTAAACTGACTTAGGTGAGCCAGGAGCATTTCTGTTTTCCCAACCAGACAACAGCATGTAGCCTTCTAGCAGATCACCAGACTTCCTCCTTTCCTGCCTCATGGGTGGGAGGAGACAGGTGGGTGCATTTCACCCAGGTTTGGCACATTTAGTCCTGTGAGATATGTAATGTAATGTAATGTAATGTAATGTAATGTACTTTATTTATATAGCCCTTTAAAACAACCCGTAGGTGACCAAAGTGCTTTACAAAAAATAAACAGCATTAAAAACACACAGAGCATTAAAAACAAATAACATAAACAAAAACAACCTAAAAATAAAATAAAAACAAATGCCAAGACAAATATCACCACTACTGGGTATTAAAAGCCATCCTAAACAAATATGTCTTAAGTTCAGATTTAAAAAGGGTCAGGTCAGAGATAGCACGTAGGTCAGGGGGGAGATTATTCCAGAGCCTGGGGGCAGCAACAGAAAAGGCTCGGTCACCCCAATGTTTATACCTTGACCTAGGCACATCCAGCAAAAGCTGATTGGATGACCTCAAAGCTCTGCCTTGGTCACGGACAGTCAAAACCTCAGACATATAAACCGGAGCAAGGCCATTAAGAGCTTTAAAAACAAAAAGCAAAAGTTTAAAATTAATTCTAAAATGGACTGGAAGCCAATGAAGTGAAAAAAGGATCGGAGTAATGTGCTCTCGCCTAGGTGTGTTGGTCAAAAGACGGGCCGCTGCATTTTGCACAAGTTGAAGGCGGCCAAGAGAAGACTGAGAGATGCCAACATAAAGTGCATTGCAGTAATCAAGTCGAGACGTGATTAAAGCATGGATGGCTATCTCAAGATCATGACGGCTCAGGAAAGGTTTGGCTTTGGATAACAAACGTAATTGATAAAAGCTCATTTTGACTACATTGTCAATCTGTTTATCAAATTTTAAATGGCTGTCAAAAATCACCCCCAAATTTCTGACAGCTGAACTGAGCCTTAAAGAGAGGGTACCAAAGCCAGCCGTTACAGTATCCCCAAACACAATACATTCTGTTTTTTCTTCATTTAAGTGGAGAAAATTTTGGCTTAACCACAACTTAATATCAATGATGCAATCCAATAGAACACTTTGTGAGTTTGTTTGTTCTGGGTTCAAAGGTAAATAAAGCTGCAAATCGTCTGCATAACAGTGGAAAGACATGTTATGCCTGGCTATTATTGACCCGAGTGGCAGCATATATAATGAAAACAGAATAGGGCCAAGAATAGAGCCCTGTGGATTCCAGCGGGAACAACATCCAGTGAGCAATTTGTCGGCTTCAGAGACCTTACAATATCAGCTAGTGATGATAAAGAGACCAACTCAAACTGTTCAAGCACAGCAGAGTAACCCGGGACACTAGACAAGCTTCTATTAAAACTGTTATTAATAACTCCTCTAACAGAGTCCACTTTATCAATAAAAAAATGAAGAAAAGTCTCGCATGTTGTAAACGAATCATCTGTCACAGTCTGAGTGCATGGATTTATAAAAGAGTTAATTGTGTTAAATAGCACTCTAGGACAGTGACTGCTGCTGGAAATAATGTAGCAGGAAGAAATGCATGGCACTGGGCTAGAGCAACATATGGACTTAGTGTGTTCACAGTGAATCACAATCCAACAGGATCAGCTTGAAATCCCGATCAGCCCCAATATGGGCTGGCTCTCATTGTAGATTTGGTTCTCCTTCAACACTGCCCACACTGTGGGTCATCTTTGGACAAGAAAAACAATTTTTGCACCCAATAGAAAATCCCTCTTATTTTCTTCTTTTGAAAATTTTTGATTCTTTACACTAATTTTTGTCTGTGTTGTATGGGTTTGGTAAGTAAACCTTGATATGAGCCCCAGGCCACCATTGGTTATACATTTCAACTATGGCCTGTATCTCAGTCCCTCTCAAACTTACAGACACAAATTTAAAGAGTTTGCCATTCGATCCCAACCCCTACCAACAGTGATCTGTGTGGAGTGTGCATGTTCTCTCCGTGTCTGCGTGGGTTTACTCCGGGATTTCTCCGGTTTCCTCCCACATGCCAAAAACATGCAAGTTAGGTTAATTGGCATCAAACTGGGGATTCTAAATTGTCCTTAGGTATGACTGTGAGATTGAATGGTTGTCTGTCTCTCTGTGTTGGCCCTGCGATGGACTGGCGATCTGTCCAGGGTGTACCCTGCCTCTCGCCCAAAGATGTCGGGATAGGCTCCAGCCCCCCCGTGACCCGAAAAGGATTAGGCGGAAGAAGATGGATGGATGGAAGACAGCAAAACACAAACTTACGAGATACTTGCAATTTCACAAATTTTCACAAATCTGTAATGTCACAGATTTACACATAAAGTAGCAAATTTAAGATTAAAGGTAAAGCTGCGGTGGCATGAAATAAAGCAGCGTTAGTGAAGGTTTTAAGCAGGTTTATTAAATCACACCGCCGTCACAGAAACTCCGCTCCAGCCCATAGTGTGAGCAGGCTGGAGCGGGATTCCTCAGGCTCTCAGAGAAGAGACACAGCGTGTGCGTGTCAGCAGCAGTTGCAGGAGTGAGAGGATGAGTTACAGAATTGTGCAGCATATATACCCAGTTACAACAATACATGAAAGAGCATTCACAGCAGCTGGTATGGGTATTGATCTCAGTCTCTAGGTCACAGTAAGGACAGGACGCATGAACACAATGCATGAATGGCACATTAACATCACAATGCATGAATGGCACATTACATCAGTAGTGCTGCAGAAAAAACCAGAAGTAGCGAGCTGACTGTCCTTAGTCTGTTGTGGGGGTTATCCCAAACCCACCACACTGCTCCCCCCCCAGAGGGCTCGGCAGGCGGTCGAGACCTCGATAGTCCAGCTTTGGCAGCGAGCAGGAAAAGCTCTGTGAAGGAGGAGATGGAGGGGGGTGGGGGGTAGTAAGTGCCTGCCAGGGACGGTGAAATCGTCTGAGCCGCGCAAAAATTGCTTGTGGGTCCGCGATTTCGAAGGGCTGTCCCATTGAACGTGCAGAGGTCCACAAGAAGAAAAATTAGTCTCTGACTCCTCTTGCGGCCATGAAGAAAAAAGGAGCGGAGAGGCTGCGTAGCAGCTGTAAAAAAAAAACAAAAGCAGAGGGACTTGGCGTGTTGACTTTAGGTGCAGGTGCAGCCCTAAAGCCCTCGGGAAAGCTGACGGCTGAATCCCATTGTGCGCCGTGGCTGAGACCTTTAGAAAATCCTGTGAGCGAGCTGCTTGCGTGCTTCAGGTGTACGAGCAGCCCTGAAGGCTCTGTGTGCAGCGACGAAGGACGATGGCGGTCTGAAGAGCCGTATTTGTCCCGTGCGTGGTGCGCCGTCCTCGTATCTCCCCGGTGCGTGTGCCGGGGTTCCGTGCGTGGGTGGGCCGCTGGAGAGGTGAGTCAGGGTCTGGAATCTTGGTGGAGATCAGCGCAGTCGGTGCCGATAATCATTCAAGTTGAGCTGTGGCTGTAGATTGGTCATGGTGCGTTGGAGCAGTGAGAGGGAATAGACGAACTTTGTCCCTCGGGCTCGTGCAGATGCGTTGGAGCGGTGAGAGGGAGGAGACGATCTTTGTCACTCGCTCTGCCATGGTGCGTTCAGGTCCATGCGCTGCATTCTCCGTCGGCCATGGAGGTCGCCGTCGTGGAGAGGGGACGAGGTGCATGTGCTCTCGTGTGGAGGAGCTGCGAGCGCGGCCGGTCCAGCGTGGATGTGCAGACCTCAGGTGTGCAGATGTCACCATGAAGTTTGCTGCGGCTTTCCCGGTCGTGGGTGATGCCCGGAGAGTTCCCTGAAGCAGAAGGGAGCTGCTGCGTTCACTTGTCGTCGGAGCATCACCGCCGGGTGCTGCGTTCGCCGGCAGCGTGGCTGTCCAAGCCAGAAGGTTGCGTCGCACAAAGCGTGTGCGTCTTCGGGGTCACCAGTGAAGCGGATGATAAAATAAAGGCAGTGATGTGAAGGTTTTAAGCAGGTTTATTAAATCACACCGCCGTCACAGAAACTCGGGCTGGAGCGGGATTCCTCAGGCTCTCAGAGAAGAGACACAGCGTGTGCGTGTCAGCAGCAGTTGCAGGAGTGAGAGGATGAGTTACAGAATCGTGCAGCATATATACCCAGTTACAACAATACATGAAAGAGCATTCACAGCAGTTGGTATGGGTATTGATCTTAGCCTCTAGGTCACAGTAAGGACAGGATGCATGAACACAATGCATGCATGGCACATTAACATCACAATGCATGAATGGCACATTATATCAGTAGTGCTGCGGAAAAAAACAGAAGTAGTGAGCTGACTGTCCTTAGTCTGTTGTGGGGGTTATCCCAAACCCGCCACAAAGCCAACTTTATTGTCATTCAGTCCATCATGTACAGTAGAACAAAATTTTCTTATCTACAATGTTAATTACATCTAGAATCAGAGGGGTCACTACCACAAATTTCCCTCCTCTGTTCCATTATTGCTGAGCACCACAACATTCTACTTTTATATGGTCTTCAGCATGACCCAGCCAGGATTTGAACCCAGGCCTTCCAGGTGTGGGGCGGATGCTTTGCCAACTGAGTCACCACTCCAGCTAGTGTTGCATTTTTTACAAATTTGCTTTAAGCAATTCATTATTGCATGGAAAAATGCAAATTTGAGTCAAAGAATTCCACAAATTTATGAGAAAAGTAACACATTTGCAATTGAAAGGCTGCAGATTTGAGGGAAAAAATTTAAGAAAAAAAAAGATTTGATTAGTAACCCTACAAGTAAGATCAGTTTCAAATTTAATGGAGAAAAAAAATAAAGAAAAAAAATATTTTTGACTACTTGGCTAGTAAAAATGCTGAGTTTCTACAATCACTAGAAAAAAAAATAGCAACAGTAGCTGGTGATCACAAAAGTTAATATCAAGCCTTGGATAGTGACCCTAAAGATGATTTGATTTGATTGGTACAGTATTTCTGCCCTTAAAAGCAGTTTGATGCTTGAACCTTCAGACAATAAGCCAAGCATGGATTGAGAGTACCCAAACTTGGCACAGTTATTAGTTTTTTCTCTACATAGGTATCAAACAATTCTCCCATCACTTTATACAGCTGTGGAGATTTCACCTGTAGAAGTCTGCAGGTTGCATCAGAGGCCACGGCTTGACCTTGGAAATCAGTGTTTCATCATCTTTGGAGTGCTTACCCTTCAAAAATAACTTAATGGTTGGAAAGAGGTGGAAGTCATATGGTGCAAGGTAAGGAGAGAAGGGGGTGAGGAAGGATTTTATAGCCACAGGACTGTGCTTCTGTACTATGATCGCCCATGAGTGGGTGCCATTTCCAGTGATGTCCGATCACACTTGAACTGTCGACATCAGTGCTTTACTACATCATACGATGGAGTATCCTCCACATAAGTCTCTTTCATCTCATCAAATGTCATACATGATGTGTGGCCTCTGAAGTACAGGAACCCGATGACCACTCTGCATTCAACTGTCTCTATTACCACACCTTACGCCACCTTAGCACCTGTAAAAGAGAAACTCTTAAGAGTTCAGGAGTTGCACATCACCACGTGACCTATAAAGATATGTATTGGTATACATGTGCAATTTCAGGCTCCTACAATAACTGGAAGACAGTAAGGGGAAGTCTTTAATAATAATAATCCCTCGTATGCAGCCTGGTTTGGTGTAATATGTTGTCATCTGGCTACAACCCTAGAGGCTTCACATAGTGAGGGCTGTAACATTAGTAATGTATTCTTAAGGTACCAACAAAAAATGTTTCCTAGCACTGATGAACTATTGCTGTGCCTAGCCATAATCAATAAGTAGCTTGACTGTCATGACCTGTCATGACCTAAAATGTTTGATAAAGGCATACCCTCAGTGAGTAAGGGAAAGTGAAAGCAATCACTCCACTAATGTCACAGTAGTTCTCAAAGCACTAGACCTACTTATAACCTTTGACCTTGAGCATAAACTGGATGTAGACCCACTTGAGGATCACTGTGTATTAGGTCGATTAATATCTGGGCAGCTGCCAAGGAGTAGTGAGTTTTGTGAAATGTGGATTGATGGACAAATGGACAGAGACAGACAGAAACTGACAGAGGGATAGACCACCAGACAGACAATTGATCCATGAGGAAGGCAACATCATTTCACCTCATAAAAGGGGGAAAAAAGAGCAAACAAAACTGGACCCAAACTAGCATCTCCAACATAACAGATAGCTGGGCTAACCTCCATCACAGTATTGAGCAAGTGGAATGTATTTTGCTGTGTGTTTTTGCAGTGGTCTTTTGATGCTCCAGGCACTGTTAGGGGAAAATCCTGTGAAATGAGGCACAAAGTCTCCATAGGAGGCTTCAGGGGTCAGAGTGGCAAAAGTCGATGTGTTATGTCGTAAACACATATCTGTAATGGTTTTATTGACTGACTTATCTTGTAGGTAATTATTGAGGTGTTTTTTAGTAGGATGTGAGAAATAAAAAACTATTAAGCATCTTTATCTTGTTTAAAAGAAAAAGGTTAAAATGAAATGGTCCAATAGCAGTTTAACTTCTGAACACAAAACTACTTTGACTCAACCATTTCCTTGCTGTGATGTTACAAATCATAAATTATATATATATATATATACAGTATATATATATATATATATATATATATAAAATTGTAAATAATATTTAAAAGACATAATCTAATTGAAATCTATATACTCTGGGGAACATTTGGCCTCTCTGTGTGCCTGTTGTCTGTCACTATATCAGATAACACCAGCGAATACCATGGGCACGCCTGTTTAGTGAGCCTGGAACACCAAGCTACCTCAAAGATTGCCATTTGTCCCCATTCATCTCACGCACTGCTCCCATTTTAACATATTGGCATTTCTGAGGTGCTTGGTGGTAATTGTCAGCCACATGGCGGCACCTCGTTTGTTTCACTGACATTTTACCTTTGCTTGACTGTGTATTTAACAGGGGAGGGAAAGCAAAATTAATTGGAGAAAGGCCCTAATCTGTCGGCTTGAAATGTCACCCCTGTATTGTGATGCCACTCTGACACAGTGGCACATCAAGCACACAAGAACAAGCCTCAAAACATTGGCAGGAATTTGGAAAATGTGGAGAAAATAACAATGAGGAAAGAAGAAAGAATAACTAAAAAAAAGCCATCCTTACGTACTAAAGGGCTATGCTCTATCGTACAAGAATTGCAAGAGCTACTAGAATATTTTTATTGTAGGTAAAAATCTGTTGATTGGATTCACTACTTCAGGTCAATGTGAGCAATGGGACAAGCAGTATTACAAATTAACTGCACATAAACAGCAATGCAACCCACATACTAATGCAGTGTGTTTTTAAGTCTATTTTTCTGTTGGCTTTCTATAACCACATTATCTTTCTTTCTGGAACAATTTTCAGTTGGAAAGAGGAAAACATAGCTAACTCGTAAAATCAAAACAAATCAAGTAATAACTAAACAAAGCATGGCATGTTTCCCATAAAATAATGTCATAAATCACCCACCAGGGCAGGACGAAGACCTAAACGCTGGACTGTGAGTTGCAAAACATTTAATACAAAAACACACAAAATATATCAAGACAAACACTTACAGATACAGGTAAGCCAGGAGGAAATGATGTGCAGAAATGCCAGCGAAAAAAAACAGGTGAACAGCCTGGACAGGACACTGGCTGAGACGTACAAGAAACGCCAGGTGAGAGAGGATAAAGAGATGGCGCACACTCGTTTAACACTCAGGGAAAGAGAGAGAGAGGTGGGAAACCACTGTCTGATAACAGAGAAAGACGCAGCAATTGATTGCATTGCAGCACCTTATAAATAGGCACATAGAAAATCAATACAATGGATACAAGGTGAGGGTGGCATGAGCGAGAGTAATCAGGCAACAACTGACAGCTGAGCCAGTCCTCAAACTTGAGCTTAACACGGAAATAATACAGGGCACTGTCAACATAAAAAGCACAGACAAGGAAGGAGAAATGGCAAAGGATAAATACAAAACAACAAATGCAATACAGAAATACTATATTCCAAAAGTAGGACTGAAGAAAAAGGTGAGCGTGTGCTCATGTCTAAACAGGCAAATAATAATAATACAAAACTAGATAGATAGACAAGACTGGAAATAACTAAACTAAGCAGCATGCTTAACAGCATGCTAATGAACAAACAGAAACAAAAGACAACTCAAATACCATAATGCATATTAAAAACAAAACAGAAGTGGGAAGATCACAGAAAAATAAGACTAGCGAAAGAATGTGAGCACGGTTCCCCAACCATGCTGTACATCATGACAGAGGCCCCCCCTCAAGGGGTGGATTCCAGACACCGTAATGTAACATCAAAAGGAAAAAGAAAACAAAGAGAACCCACCCGCCCCCAACAAGAAATAGAAAAATAAACCACCCCAAGAGGGCGGTGGGGAAACCCAGGTAAGGAGGGAACGAAACAAAAAACATGCTTATGACTCACAATACATAACAGTAAGGGTGTACACAGAACTCTAGGCAAACTGAGTGGAGAAATAAGGCAGTTCAGGTGGTCTGCAAAAGTCCCAGAACCACCCGATCACATGGTGGAATGAATCGGGTGGCCTCCCAGAGTTCCAAGACCACCTAAGTAAGTGACAAAGTCTGTTGGCTGGTCTTCCCACATCTCTGAGCCAATAGGCCGCAGGGCACAATGCACCTCTTCCTGGAGGTGGCAACTAGAACCCGTGCCTCTTACGGACCACAGAGACTACGGTGTGGAAACCAGACGATGAGGATAACTGATCAGCGGCAAAACCAGATGAAATGACGGCTGACCAGCAAGGAAACCAGATGAAGCGGATGGCTGACCAATGAAGAAGCCAGGTGAAAAGGACTGCTTACCAGGGGGGCTGACCACTGAGGAAACCAAGCGAAGGAGATGACTGAACAGCAGGGAAACCAGACAAAGAAAATGGCTGATCAGTGAGGAAACCTGGCGGCAAAGACAGCTGATTGGAGGTGACCAATCATCTGATGACCAGCCTGATTGGTCAACAACTGATGACCAGTGACAACCTCAGGCAAAGATGGATGCCCTTCGGTGACCTCAGGCAAAGCCAGATGACCCACGGTCACCTCAGATGAAGACGGAGGACCCCCAGTGACCTCAGGCGAGGATGGAGGACCCACTGTGACCTCAGGCGGAGGCAGAAAACCCACTGTGACCTCAGGTGGAGGCGGGTGACCCACGGTGACATCAGGTGGAGATGGAGGACCCACAGTGACCTCAGGAAAGGTTGATGACCCTCGGCAACCTCAGATGGAGGCAGTGAACCCTTAGTAACCTCAGGCGAAGATTCGGGCAAGGGAACAGAGACAAACACCGGGTCAGTATCACCGGCAGCAGTGGAGCCCAGCCAGGAAAGCTCAGAAGCAGATGGCAGCTAGGACTGACTCGCTCCACCAAGAGCTAAACAAGACCTCTCTAATACTAACATAGAAAAGACAAAAAAGAGGACTTGCCTTAGCTCGAGCTTCACCGCCATCCAGGACTCCAACGATCCAGGTGGGGGTGTCTTGCATCCACCCACCCTGGGCTCCAACCCCGACATGGCCACCTCAGACGGGGAGGAAGGAAAAAACACTGGAAAAGTATTATTGGCGGCAGTGGAGCTTGGCGAGGAGAGCTTAGGAGCAGAGGACATTTGCAAATGATTCTCCCTACCATGAGCTAGACAAGATTTCTCTAGATCTGAAGGTGTAAAAACAGAACAGAGTACTTGCCTAGACAGTGACCCCTGCAGCAGGCATGATGGTGGATGTGGCTGATGGACCTCAAGAGGTGGCGGCATGAACTGGAGATTGTCTCACCAATGGTGCTGAGTCCCAACACCTTGGGAGGAAACAGGCAGGCACATGTACAACATGCAGATTCCATATAGAGGAGTTAAACCCAAATTATTTTTTTATTTGCCTGTTTAGACATGAGTACACTGTCACCTTTTTCTTCAGTCGGCTTTTTGAAATATAATATTTCTGTATTGCATTTGTTGTTTTGTATTTATCCTTTTCCATTTCTCCTTCCTGGTCTGTGCCTTTATGTTGACAGCACCTTGTGGTATTTCCACGTTGAGGTCAAGTTCACGGGCTGTCTCAGCTGTCAGTTGTTGCCTGATTACTCTCACTCACGCCACCCTCACCTGTCATCCATTGTATTGGTTTCCTCTGTGCCTATTTATCGGGTTCTGCAGTGCAATCCATTGCTGCATCCTTCTCCGTTATCAGACAGTGGTTCTTCGCTTCTGTCTCTCTCCTCCAGATTCTCTTCACCCTGTGCACAATTTTTCACACGTGACATTTTCTTTGCCCAATCACAGATCTTGTCAGCTAGAGGTTTTGCTATTGGCTGTTCTACAAAACCTGATAAAGAGGCATGCAAAATGTTCCTTCTTTGACACATTTCTGTCTACTGCAGCTTTAATTGAAGTATACAGCATTTTAAGGATAAACAAATTTGTTGTGTCATGATCGGCATCAGCCAATATTCACATTCTTTACTGCCATCAGCCTCTCAGTAGATGATAGCATTCACCATTGTCAGTGGTTAATGTTTTCCTGGTGTATTGTGTGGCATTGATTTTGCCTGGTTAAAGGCTATAATTGTCATCTTTTAGTCAAGGAACAGGAAAGGAGAGAACCCGATGGCAGGCATGTCAGGAGAGAATGGGGATTTATTAATAAACAACAAAAAGGTACATAAACCAGAGGAACTAACTGAACTGAAACACTGAGATGACTATAAAACTGTGGAAAGGGGGCTGGGAAAAGCAATGCTAAAAATAAACACTGAGGATATAAAATTAAATAGCAGAAAGAAATGGAAAACCAAACACAAACAAACCAGGAGGGGACAACAAGAAGCCAGGACCCTGTCCCAGAAAGCAGGTTTAGTGGTTTGTCTTCGGAAGTGTTTGTGGTAACTCTGAGTTTCTGATTTTAAAAAAAAAAAAAAAACATCATTACATTTTTATGTTGGAGGTATGTTTAGAGTATTTAAACTTAAGAGAAACCACATCCACAAACAGAGATGTGATGGCAGAGAATCAGATAACTTATCACTCAACATCACTTTTATTAAAACACACCATAACTAATTTGTTTTTAATGTGTAAGTTATGCTTCAAAACCTCCAGTCTTCAAACACCATAGTAATATTTGGATGCTTGGCACATATTGTCCATAGAACTTAGTGGGCCCCTCTGGACCCTCAATGTCCACTTCTGTCATAGCTAATGCAGTCTCCTCCTCTTCAGCCTTTCAATTGCATTAAGAATCATGCAGCCTTTGGCCTAATGAAGGATAGTTTGTCAAAAAGAAAAAACAAAAACTATATTTAGATTACAAGACTAGGACTCCATCTTGGACTGTGAAGGTGATAAAATTCTAAAAGTTTAAATAAAAAGCTGACATTAATTCAATAAAACAAGATGGGCTTGTGAGGGAAATGAGTTGAATAGAAAAACCCTTTAAAAAGATTTGCGTAAATTAACGTTACAGCAATGCAATATACTGTATATATATATATATATATACGTATATAGCATTGGGAGAGGAGTGAAGACCTGCAGAGCGAGACACTGCACTTTGAGATCACATGGCTCTGCAGCTCAGCTCAGCCAGCGGCCTTTTGGCATCCCAGCAAGGTTGTTGGGAGATGGGCCGGAATGACGCTAGATACACAATCAACTGTGGATCAGTGAACAAGCACTGCTCATCCAAGACAGAGGGAGGCTAGCTGCTACTCAGCTAATGACTAACTGACGTAAGAGGAAGGGTGGAGTTGAACAAGTGAAGGATGTTTCTTAAAGTGATAGGCATTCAATCAGATCATTTCAAGAAAGCCAGGAAAAAAAAACAAAACAAAAAAAAAACAAAAAAACAAATTTGCTTCAATAATTTAAAAAAAAATAAAGAAAATATGAACAAAATATGTCACAAACACTTCAATAGGACATGTGTGAGCTATTAAAATGTGGAAAAAGTGCAGCCAACGACCCCTTTAAAGTCTGCTCCAATCACCGCTCTCTCCCCCCTGGGGACACTCTCTACCACTTTATCCAACTTACTGAAGAAATCCTCTCTCTCTTCTCCCTGAAATCCAACTTGTGGGGGAATACACACTGACAACATTCAACATCATACCTTTGAACTTCTAGCTTCAAACTCATGGTCCTGTCTGACTCCCTCTTTACCTGCAGAACACTCTTCACATACTCTTCCTTCAAGATTACTCCTACTGCATTTCTCTACCACGGTAGAACAGTTTAAATTCACCTCCAGTGCTCCTAGCCTTGCTTCCCTTCCATCTGGTTTCTTGACCACGCAGTACATCTACCTTTCTTCTCTACATCATATCAACCAACTCTCTGTCATTACCAGTCATAGTCCCTACATTTAAAGTCTCTACTCTAACCTCCACACGTCTACCTTTCCTTTTCTCTCACTCCCTCCTAACACACCTTCCTCCTCTCCTCCTCCTGGATCTTCGACCAACAGTAGCCCAATTGCCACTGGCACCTTGTTGGTGAACAGCACCGGTGGCAGTCGTTGTTAATCCGGGCCTTGACCGATCCGGTGTGGAAGTCTCATTTGTCATGATCCGCATCTTTGATTTGGCAAAGGTTTTATGTCAGATGCCCTTCCTGACACAACCCTCCCCATTTTCCTGGGCTTTGGACCGGCACTAGGAGTGCCTAGCTTGTGCACCCCAATTGGCTGGGTTAAAAATATTCAAATTCATGTGACAAAAATCACAAATTTTTGATCAAAAAATTTGCATTTACAAAGAAATCTACAAAAAAATATCTTTAGGAAAAAAGATTTAAAATTACATGGAAAAATTGCATGTTTATCCACCTTATTACCTCCGCCAGGCCGCAGGCCAGGAGGTTATGTTTTTGCCAGCGTTTGTCTGTTTGTCTGTCTGTCTGTTGGTTAGCAAGATAACTCAAAAAGTTTTGGACAGATTTCCATGAAACTTTCAGGCGTTGTTGGAAATGGTACAAGGAAGAAGTGATTAAATTTTGGGGATGATCTGGATCACCGTCTGGATACAGGAATTTTTTAAAGGATTCTTTAACATTGTGAGATATGGACATTTTCAACATGTGTGCAGGCGCAATGGAGGGCGCTGGTCGTCGTGTCTGACGAACACGAACTCCGCGTTCTTCAAAGTTTTAGGCACAAAAGCACGCGGGAAACAGTGGTGGGCAGGGCCCGGCAGCGTGCCTGTGTTTGCGCTACCCTGCAAAAGCTGAGACGGGTAGCTGTCCGGCGCGGGATTATTTGGCAGAAATTCCCCGGGCAGCCATAGTGGCTGCGCAAAAACAAGCTCTCTGCCGGGGAAGCTTCCAAATCCTCTTTTGCCGCGGAGCGCAACCCCAATATAAAACCCACGGCAACCTGTCTACCCAATTTGCATCCGTCAGTGAAGCCCTGAGTGCTGCTTTCAGTGATCTATGAAAACGCTTGCATAACCTATTGGCCTGTGGGTTGTACGCGGTTGTGCTATGAATTGCAACGCCCGCAGCCTGGGAGTTTGCAGATGGAGGAGATGGACACAACAGCAACACTTCAGTTTATTACCTCCGCCAAGGAGTTAATGCTTTTACTACTGAACCACTAATCCTATCATTGTCAATACAATTGCTAGTCATATGTTTTCATGGTCAAGGAATCTGAAAACGTACACACAAACACTGTATGGGGGGAACTGTGGTGCTTGGAGGTCTGCGCTCTCCGAGTGCATTTCTATTTCCTGAGGGTGCTGCTGTAGAAATGGTTATGGGGGCAACTTCCTCTTTTGGCTGAAGTAATGTTAAATCAGTCAGCAAGAGTGGAGTAGCAGGGGCATTTAAAATACCATTTTTAAAGGTGTTTCAAATTCATTTTAATGTATAGTCCACATACAGACGTGGACAAAATTGTTGGTACCCCTCCATTAATGAAAGAAAAACCCACAATGGTCACAGAAATTACTTGAATCTGACAAAAGTGGTAATAAATAAAAATTCTATGAAAATTAACCAATGAAAATCAGACAATGCTTTTGAATTGTGGTTCAACAGAATTATTTTAAAAAACAAACTCATGAAACAGGCCTGGACAAAAATGATGGTACCCTTAACTTAATATTTTGTTGCACAACCTTTTGAGGCAATCACTGCAGTCAAACGATTTCTGTAACTGTCAATGAGACTTCTGCACCTCTCAACAGGTATTTTGGCCCACTCCTCATGAGCAAACTGCTCCAGTTGTCTCAGGTTTGAAGGGTGCCTTCTCCAGAAGGCATGTTTCAGCTCCTTCCACAGATGTTGAATAGGATTTACAGTAAATCAGGGCTCATAGAAGGCCACTTTAGAATAGTCCAATGTTTGGCTCTTAGAAATTCTTGGGTGTTTTTAGCTGTGTGTTTTGGGTCATTATCCTGTTGCAAGACCCATGACCTGCCACTGAGACCAAGCTGTCTGACACTGGGCAGCACATTTCTCTCTAGAATACCTTGATATTCTTGAGATTTCATTGTACCCTGCACAGATTCAAGACACCCTGTGCCAGATGCAGCAAAGCAGCCCCAGAACATAACAGAACTTCCTCCATGTTTCCCAGTAGGGACAGTGTTCTTTTCTTGGTATGCTTCATTTTTGTGTCTGTGAACATAGCGCCGATGTGCCTTGCCAGAAAGTTCCAGTTTTGTCTCGTCTGTCCATAGGAAATTCTCCCAGAAGTTTTGTGGCTTGTCAACATGCAGTTTGGCAAATTCCAGTCTGGCTTTTTTATGATTTGTTTTCAACAGTGGTGTCCTCCTTGGTTGTCTCCCATGAAATCCACTTTGGCTCAAACGACGACGGATGGTGTGATCTGACACTGATGCACCTTGACCTTGGAGTTCACCTTGAATGTGTTTAGAGGTTGTTGTGGGCTCTTTTGTTACCATTCGTACTATCCGTCTCCTCCTGTGGCCACGTCCAGGGAGGTTGGCTACAGTCCCAGGGATCTTAAATTTCTGAATAATATGTGCAACTGTAGTCACAGGAACACCAAGCTGCTTGGAAATGGTCTTATAGCCTTTACCTTTAACATGCTTGTCTATAATTTTCTTTCTAATCTCCTGAGACAACTCTCTCCTTTGCTTCCTCTGGTCCATGTTTAGTGTGGTACATACCATGTCACCAAACAGCACAGTGACTACTTGTCACCCTTTAAATAGGCCAACTGACTGATTACAAGTTTGTAGACACCTGTGATGTTAATTAGAGGACACATCTTGATTGAACATGTCCCTGTGGTCACATTATTTTCAATCTTTTCTAGGGGTACCATCATTTTTGTCCAGGCCTGTTTCATGAGTTTATTTTTTAAAATAATTCTGTTGAACCACAATTCAAAAGCATTGTCTGATTTTCATTGGTTAATTTTCATAGAATTTTTATTTATTACCACTTTTGTCAGATTCAAGTTATTTCTGTGACCATTGTGGGTTTTTCTTTCATTAACAGAGGGGTACCAACAATTTTGTCCACAGCTGTAAGAAGATTGCCAACACACTGAAACTGAGCTGCAGCACAAAGGTCTAGATCACACAGCAGTTTAACAGGACAGACTCCACTCAGAACAGGCCACACCATGGCTGACCAAAGAAGTTGAGTGCACATGCTCAGCGTCATATCAAGAGGTTGTCTTTTGAAAATAGACATATGAGTGCTGTCACCATTGCTGCAGATATTGAAGGGGTAGGGGGTCAACCTGTCATTGCTCAGACTATACGCCGCACACTGCATCAAATTGGTCTTCATAGCTGTCGTCCCAAAAGGAAGCCCCTTTTAAAGATGATGCACAAGAAAGCCCTCAAACAGTTTGCTGAAGACAAGGAAACTAAAGACATGGATTACTGGAACCATGCCCTGTGGTCTGATGAGACCAAGATAAACTTATTTGGTTCAGATGGTGTCAAGCGTGTTTGGCGGAAATTAGGTGAGGAGTAGAAAGACAAGTGTGTCTTGCCTACAGTCAAGCATGGTGGTGGGAGTGTCATGGTTTGGGGCTGCGTGAGTGCTGCCGGCACTGGGGAGCTGCGGTTCATTGAGGGAACCATGAATGCCAACATGTACTGTGACATACTGAAGCAGAACATGAGCCACAGGGCTGTATTCCAACGTGATAACCACCCCAAACACACCTCCAAGACGACCACTGCCTTGCTAAAGAAACTGAAGGTAAAGGTAATGGACTGGCCAAGCATGTCTCCAAACCATATTGAGCATCTGTGGGGCATCCTCAAACAGAAGGTGGAGGAGCACAATCTCTCTAACATCCACCAGCTCCATGATGTTGTCATAGGGGAGTGGAAGAGGATTCCAGTGGCAACCTGTGAAGCTCTAGTGAACTCCATGCCCAAGAGAGTTAAGGCTGTGCTGGAAAATAATGGTGGCCACACAAAATATTGACAATTTGGGTACAATTTGAACATTTTCACTTGGGTTGTATTCACTTTTGTTGCCAGTGATTTAGATATTAATGGCTGTGTGTTGAGTTATTTTGAGGGGACAGCAAATTTACACTGTTATACAAGCTGTACACTGACTACTTTACATTGTATCAAAGTGTCATATCTTCAGTGTTGTCCCATGAAAAGATATAATGAAATATTTACAAAAATGTGAGGGATGTACTCACTTTTGTGAGATACTGTATGTTTTCACTTGTATGACTGTCACAGATCTGATGTTTATGCATCATATACAGTATATCACCAGATCCAAGGCTGCATGAAGTAAAATAATAAATAAAGATTAGTAACAGTTTGCATCCTAAGGCTTAATGATTTAAGAAAGATATCAAATCATTTGTTGTTTTTTTTTTTTTTGCATCCATTGCACTGCCTTGTGTCATGATCCTGGACACGGGTGGGCGCCATGCCCAGTCTTCAGTTTAAGTTAAGTCTTTTTCTGTCTCTTGGTTTCTTTGGTTTATCCTGTCTCGTTATTGTGTCATTGTGTACTTGTAGTATTGTTTACATTTTGGGGTTCCGTTGTTGATGTTTCAATATGGTTTCCGGTTTGTTTTTTACTTTGATAGCGCTGTACAGCTTCCGGCTGTCAAACTGATTCCCAAGCTGCACACCTGTCAATGATTCTATTACTTTCTCCACATCTGTTATCCATCTAGGGATGGTATTTAAGGGCACGACAACCTTCCCCTGTGGTCGTGCCCTACTGTGATGTCCTCAGATATTTGTCAAGAGTCTGAGTTTGTTGTTGACTGTAGCCTTTGAGGCAATCGTGTTTAGCTCTGACCAAGTAAATCGTCCTTTTCCCTTAATTCCCTCAGCTGTGAGCCCTGCTGTTCTTCAGGTGTGCTCCGGCTTAAACTGTCTCTCTTCCTTGATGTCTCCAAGTGCCTCAGCCACTACTTTCCCAGGCTGTTCTGCTCCCCCTGGTCTTGAGCTCCGCTCTTCTCCGGCACAAGTATTTCCTCTTTACTTATGTGTGCACTGTATGCTGTGTTTATGTTTCCTTTAATAAATGTTGCAAACTCACAGGCAGCATTTGGTGTTTCATGCTACCCATGAAATGGGCTATTTATGACACCTTGGAACGATATGAACTTGACATTAGCAGCTTCAACATGTATTAACTTTTTAATTGTCACAAAATACAGATCAATAAAACTTTGAACAACAGTCAGAAAAGGTCTGCACGTGTTAAGTTAAAAAACAAGCATTCATGGCATGACAGCAGTATGAGCATTTTAATTTCGGGGTAAAAAAACAGCTGCAGCTTTTTGTATTTACCCCGACATTAAAACACCCAAGCAGTGTGTTGTGGTTCTTTGTGGCTCTGACTAGAGTCTACAGTACGTCTGCTCTGAGGTAAATCTGATTATGTCCAACATCTTTTAACAAAATGCACCTGACTTTATTGCGGTGGAGACATTGATGTATCTCAGTTTTTATTTGTTTACAGCATTAGCATCTTAACAGCGGAACAAACTAACAGAGCTCCTGTCTGCCAGGCCACTTTTTAAGGTCATCTTCCATCCCTCCATAATCGTGGGAAGTAGTATGATTATATTACTCTTTTTGAGGTGCAAAAAGCCATGCTCCTGC
Organism: Pholidichthys leucotaenia; assembly: GCA_020510985.1. Taxonomy (NCBI): domain Eukaryota; kingdom Metazoa; phylum Chordata; class Actinopteri; order Cichliformes; family Pholidichthyidae; genus Pholidichthys; species Pholidichthys leucotaenia. Next base: position 361,591,120 of record CM035836.1, on the reverse strand, counting down.
ATTTTTGATGCCAAAGTCATTGTTATTTAACAAAGAAAAGTGCCCCGTTTCAGTGACAACAACACGTTCTAAACCGTACTGAAGTTGCGCCCACAATTTAAGCAAGGCATCATGGGGGCTAGGAATATGGTGGATAAGAAAAAAATAGCAAAATTATAAGAAAAAAAAAGGCTCTCAATTTTCAAAGAAAATCTGCAAATTAATTTAAAAAAAGGTGCAAATCGACATGAAAAAATAGTTTTTAGAAAACAGACATAAAGGTTGTAAAATAGTGTCTTCAATGAAGTCAATTTATAACATCACATTATTTTACATTCTTATTGTTTTTGCCAAATCTATATTGTCCATTGCTGAAAAATCCATAAACTCACTTTTTGCAGTTGGCAGTTTACAGGTCAGCTCCCTGTATCTTTGGCTGATGTTGCTACTTTTTCTTCTTGATTTTTTTTTAACTCCTCATATGCTTCTCAGAGTGCTTGTTGTAACTCCCCCTCAGAAAAATAATTGTCTCTCTTTGCCCCCACTGCTTGTGGTGTCTGCACTCAACACATGCTATTTTAATAGGATTGCTGTGAACATGCACGTCTCTAGGTCAGTCAACTCTGAGACATTCTTTCTGGAATACCCCTGAGGAAAACAGAGGAGGAACTTACCAGGGAACAAAGAGAACAACATCAACGGTGCAAGAGGGTGACGAGGGACAAGACAAGATTTTAAGGGAATCAGATGATCAAGGGAATGCACATCAGGTGGGAACGAAAACAGAGGTGAGGTGAATGACGCTAATAAAGAGGAAACACAAGAGACAAGGGACAACAACTAAGGAGGAAAAGGAAACAGACACCAGGAATAGAACCTAAAAGACAAAACCAGTCACGGAAAAAACATAACAAGGAATAAAACACAACTGAGGAAAAATCACCAGAAACTTTTTTTTTTTTTTTTTCTCTTTCACCTGCTCCCTTTTGGGGTCACCACAGCTTATCATCACCTTATATTGCAATGATTTGCATGTTGATTTGTCAAGGATTTTTACGCCAGATGCCCTTCCTGACGCAACCCTGCCCATTTATCCGGGCTTGGGACCAGCACAGGGAGTACACTGGCTTGTGCACCCCGTGTGGCTGGGTAACCAACTTGCCTTCCTCCATTCTGTTTTTGCTGAGCACCAAGCTAGAAGGCAGGACATACCATTTTTATATGTTCTTTGGTATGACCAGGCCAGGACTTGAACCCACGACCTCCCAGGTGTGGGGCAGATGCTCAACCACTAGGCCACCACTCCTGTATAAAAAACACCAGAAACTAAACTTTAAAATAAAGTGAAAATAATAACAAAGCACAAACTGGAAATACTTTACAAAATATAACAGGAAACTGTCATGTTCACTGTGCAAACTGTGCAGCGAACATAGGGAATAGCAACGAGCCCAAAACGTAGAGTAAGTAACGTTTTTATTTACAATGGGTGAATGTGGAGAAAGTCCAAATACAGTCACAGCTGAAGGGAAGACACCCGGCTACAAGCTTGATTGGTCAAAGGAATGCCTAACACGCTCCAAGCAAACAGGAGCGGAGGGAAAAGGCACAAAAGGAAGACTTACAAAGGTGTCGGAGTGGAAAGGCTCTGAGGGAACAACACGCTTTTAGTTCAGGGGAAAACCAACCGATGCGAGCCTGGATATCCAAAGCTGACATTGCTAAGTTGCCACGCCGGCTGGTCATACTGCCCTGCTATTAATACCAAGTGCTAATGACAGCAAGTATGACCAGCCATGTCGCAACAGGTGCGTGACTGATTGAACTAAGTGTGTGTGTGTATGTGAGTATAAGTATGAGAATGAGTGTGTGAGTGTGTATGTGTGCATGAGTGTGTGAGTGTGTATGTGCTGAACAGAAAACTGGTGAATGCCTGGTAAGAGGAGGAGGCGTAGCTGTGGGGCTGACGGAGAGCAAAGCTCAACCCGTCAGCTGGAATTAATAAGTAATAATTAAACCCAACAGCCACAAGTCACGCTGGGGGTGAGGACCCCAATCATGACAGAAACAAGTTAAACTAAACAAGACAGGAATTACTTTCTGAATAAATAACTAAACAAGAGTAGAACTTAATATTAAAAAGTCCAAGACAACAGAAAACAACTATTTAAGAGGTGACATGGCAGTAATAACAGTTTTCATATATTTATATATTGCATGATTGTTTTTGTGCTCATTCAAATATGGTGTGATGAAGGGCTGAAATATTTTTAAATTTCTGTTTTTCTTAGAATACATATTTCTTTATTTCTATTGCATTACATAGAGAATAGATTAAACCAAAAGAAACGATAGATATACTCTCAGCAAAGATACAGTATTATTTTAAACATCGGTACTGTCTCAAAAGTTGACAATCTGTACAGTATTTGTGCAGACAGTCTTTTAGTTAATATTGGGGCTTTTGGAATGGACTCCACAATTTCCAATTCAGAATCATCAAAAAAAAAAAAGTTTCATCTCATTTATTTCATTACAGCAGCTATATTAGTTTACCAAAATCCTTTCATATTATTGAAAACACATAAACTACACTATACATACATTAACTGAACTGACTCATGCATTATTGTCAAGTCAGAAGTTATCAAATCACCAGCTTGAAAGTTTAAACAATAAACTAAATGTCCTAAATTTACAGTACATCATTAATCTATACTAGTATACAATGTTACCTATATACACTCATAAAGAAAATATTTGATGTCACATATTTTCATCACTAAAGAGAAGAGAACATAGTAGCTTGACTCCCATTGCAGCGGACTGAAGGGTGTTTACTATCAACATAGCCCAGGAAAAGTGGTTATGGTTCCCAAGGACTGGTTCTGTAATTTAAACAGAAAAGCAAAAAAAAGAAACAATCGGTAACATGTTGAAAAATAAATACAGCTACATATTTGAAGTTTTTTAAAGAGATGATATCTGCTCATCAATATTATTTCACCTTAGCTGGAATTTTAATTACAGTGTGTGGGAGACGGATGGGAAAAAATCATCTGTTAAATGTCAGAGTTACACAATTATGTTTCTACAGATTATATTCATCTAAGCAGGAAATTATTTTGCCTTCCCTCAGCCATCGGAGCAACCAATGATAACACCCTGTACACAGTATCATGGCTTGCACTTCCTGATGCTGATACTTACATACGAAAAAACGGAGGCACATTCCGCACATGGCAACAACCTGAGAGATCTGAAGTGCCCTGCCACACTCCGGGCTCATCAGGCAGTCCCTCGTCTTCAAACAGCATTTGGGACATTTACTCTGTGAGCGTTCACTCCGCGTCTCCTCATATCTCTGGGGCTGGGTTTGCCTCGTGTCATGGTGCTTTTCATCAAAGTCTTCACCCTCACCTTTTCCCATGATGCGTGTCTGTTTTGTCTAAAGTCACATTAAAAATAAAGAATGGTTCAGAGCTGTGAAGAAAATGGCAGGAAAGTAATACTCTGTGTAGATTCTCATGGCTGAATTTCCACAGAGAATAAAACATTCTCCATTATGTGCTGACTCCCACGATCTCTGGCCTCACATTACAGGCTTTGTTTACAGTATAGCAACGGCATCAGGTGTCCAGTGTTATAGAGCTGTGATTCTATTTTGCTTGTTTATCCATGTACTGTTTCAGCCGTGTTTCATTGCCAGTGCTTGGGTGCGTTTTGGATCACGTCCAGCTTGCAATTTTTGTTGTTGTTGTCGTTACGTCAGCAATGATGATGCTGACATTTCTGTGCCAAACACTTCTCACAAAAAAGTTTTTGTGACATGCAGAATATAAAGCACCAAAGGGCAAATATGATAACACAATACAATAATGGCTGCACGGTGGTGCAGTGGTTTAGCACTGTGGCAGCACAGTTTTACCCTCGGCTGGGAGACCGCGGGGATCATGAGATCGTGGGTTCGATCCCAGCCCCCGACCAACAGTGAGCTGTGTGGAGTTTGCATGTTCTCCCCATGTTGCGCGGGTTTACTCCGGGATTTCTCCGGTTTCCTCCCGCACACCAAAAACATGTAGGTTTAGGGCGCTCGCGCATGCAGCGACCAGCAGCCGGTGGCTTGTCACCAAACTGCAAACCAAGTCTACCTACGGGTACAAATAAGTAACAAAAAAATAAAAAAAATAAAGCCTACCCTCATAAAGGATTTATAAATGGTTTAGAAGTAGGATATTAACTTTTTTTTGGCAATGACAAGAGATGTTTTGGGTAGAAATGCTTAAAGAATGTAAATGTCCATCCATATATCCATCTTCTACCACTTAGCCGGGGGTCTGGGTCATGGGGGCAGCAGTCTAAGCAGAGAAGCTCAGACTGCTGCTGGTTCACATAGCACCATGATCCCCATGATCCCTCCTACAGGTGGTGAGTCCACTGGAGGGCAGACCCACATGGCACCTTTGGGTAAAATGGGTCCTTATTGTAACTTTTTTTCATAGAGATCCACTGAACCGCTCTTAGCCTGGCCCTTCTCCCAGGACCAATTTGGCTTGGGAGACCCTGCCAGGGGCAAGCTGCCCCCGACAGCAAACCCCTGAATCTCTAGCACACACAAACACCTCCATCATGACAAGGTGGCAGTCCACAGAGTGGTTATATATAATCCAAGTAATACTTTTTTAAAGTTTTGATACATAAAATAACTGTAGCTCCCTATTTGGCAAGAAAGATGACAGTATTTTCATTATTAATGATTTATAAAGTGTTTACAAGCTAATCAAATTGTATGAATCCTTTGTGAAGGTAGTTTTATCGTAAAGTGGTACCACAACTATAGTCTGGTTTCATAGCCACATGATTTATTTTTGTTGGCTACTGCACTGGAATGAAATCTATAATATTTTTTATGACAAATCTATATTTTCATTGCCATATTCATTCTATATGACAAAGACCTGACCTGTGATACACAGAACTGCTCAATTTGATTAAAAAGAAATCACCTCTCACTTGATGTGAATCATTAACACAGCAGTCTAAACCCAAGTCCCTTTATGAACACTTTACTGAGTGAAGTCACATTGATTTGACAGATTAACAATCCTTCCGCACTGATGATAATCTATCCTGCCAAGATTTGAGGCCCCCTGTTTTAACTGTTGGGTACAATTGCTCCCCACAGACATTATCACATATTAAGTGATAACCCTGATGGTGAAATAACAACTTATCTGTGCCATCCAGTGGCTCCCCATTTATTAACACTGACAGTAAATTAGATTGCTGGCATCTGGAGGGTATAGTGGCATTTTGAATGCACCTTTCCTCTCGTTCTGCTTTCAAAACTCCATTGGTTTTCAGTCATAAGAAATGAAATTCCATCACCTTCCTCAGCCATGAAGGCAGCTTAGAAAGGAAGTGAGAGAAGGCCATTAAGACTACAGAAAAAGAGTAATGGTCTTACCCTTTGCTTTCAAACTCACCTCTCTGTCAGTTTGAATCACTTCTATTTGTAGAGCAGAATTTCCTCAGAGGCCTGCAGTGAGGAGACACCTTCACCTTTACAGATTTTACACACTGTTCTAAACAACAGAGAGGCAGTGGTAATGTCCGCCTCAGCTTACGTGAAACCACTGGGTGGGTCATCAGGTTTAACAGGTTTGATCAGACATTCCACAAGCCATTCCTTACAGCACAGCGGCTATTTAAAGACTAAATGAATCATTACACTTCAAGATTAATTACGCAAGGGGGGAGAGGAGCTTTGCTGTAACAATTAGGTGCTGTGAGTTTATGTATATATTGTGACGTATGCGAGGTTCACACAAAGAAGAGGAGCAAGATGGTTGTGACGTACAGGCTTTATTCACACACCCAACCCCAACTACTTCTGAGCACAGACAGGAGGGGAGGTCATTCTCCCAGACCTCCGTTTCAATCATAGTTACACACACATGATACATCTTGCCCTAATCCTGCCTATAAACACTGCTGGGTCATTATAACACATTAATACACATGTAGAGGGTTGGAAATAGTTAATAGTTATGTAAGAGGTGAAAAAGACATTTGGATAAGAAAATTTAAAAAACAGGCACCCCTACAATTTTATGTTATTCTTTAATTGCTTTATTTTTCTACAATGCATTTGTAATCCACCTGGTTCCATTATAACTCATGTGAGTTGAGTGCAGTTCCATACGCCGACCAATAGATGGCGCATGTCGCACAGTGATAGAGAGTAGACTCACACACTGGAGGACGAAGAATAAACTCCTTGTGTGAAATAACGAAACGTGTTCTGCCGATTCTCTATCACAGGTTGGTAAATACTAATAATTCAAGAGTACAATATAAACTGTAAGAGTCCTAGGATGTCCGAGATTATATTGTGATAAGTGTGAGGTGAAAAGCGGGTTTGCAAGGGTATTTCTGTTAAAGTTGATGTGTTGTTGTATAAGCTAACCTGCTAATGTTAATGATCGAGTGTATAGGACGTGCCACAACAGTGAAATCCGCCCGCGTTAGGAACCATTTGCTTACTTTATTTAAAGACAGTTATGAAACGGTTTTCATACAGTACGACATTTACTGGTTTGATTTGTCACCAAGTGTGCATATTTCGGGTGTATTACCGAATACCAGGAATACTGTTGTAAGTGTGTTAGGTACACAGTGGCCAGGTCAGTGCATTGTTAAGAATAACACCACATGCTGTACATTTATGACAAAATGATTAATGTAAATGTAAGTTCATGGGTTATTGTTTAAAATATAAATATTTGAACAAGTTAAACGCTATATACATGGGAAGGAGATAAAACCAATAATTAATTTCATGTTAGAGTAATTTGTTAAGAATGTTAAGTATACAGTTAATGTCAAATCGGAAATTGTGATAAATGGACATGATTGTGTTTTGTTTAATGGTGATGTGATCAGACAATAAGAGAGAAACTATGGACTTTGATAGTAAATACTAGTCAGTTGGTGTTGGTCATGTGAATGACTTGAACGAAGAATAAACTCCTTGTGTGAAATAACGAAACGTGTTCTGCCGATTCTCTATCACAGGCTGGAGAGTTAACTTCCACATGCACGTTTCCTTCTCCTGGGCCACTACCCAGGGGAGCAACAATTTTGGGGGCTCGTCCGGGATTAGCGCCACCTACTGGTCTGGCACTAATCATAGAAGAACCAAGGGATGCTGACCACCTGTTCCTGAACCATTGACCTAAGCGACTGACTACAGGAGACCACAGCCATGTCTGTTCTACATGACCTGAGATGGGAAATCCAGCAAGAGCTTCGCCAGCTGACCATTGCCCGCTGCAGAAACGTTCTTTACAAGCTGGCTGAGTCGTTCAAGGATGAGGTGGGAGAAGATTTGCCAGGCGCAGAATCGACCGAAGTGGAACTCTTCGACTTCATTGTTGACTCGCTGAGAAGTCCACAACTGAAGAGCCTTGAGGACCAGGGGATGTCTCGCCTGCTTGCTTTCCGTGACCTCATCATTGAACTACAACGGCCCACAGCAGCTGGAGAAGTGGATGCAGAGGTGTCACCCGACGATGATCCGGTCATAGTAGTTCCTGTGACCACTGGAGATGCAGCACCATCAGGGAAGAACCATCTGACATCACCATCTATAGTTCCTGACCCAGGGTTAGTCAGACTGACTGAACTTACGTCACTGTTGCCACGTAGAGAGTACAAGATTTATGGTGGTCAAATCTCTGATTTTGATTCTGATTTGAGTTACAATAACTTGTGCAAACAGCTTGATGAAGGGCTAAATGAAGGGTTCACAGAGGCTGAGATTATCAGAACAGTGTTTAAGATAGTTAAGCCTGGTACCTTTAAAGATATGCTTGTAACCAAGGATAGCCTTACTGTAGCTGAATTAAAACGTCTCTTAAGGACACATCTACGCGAGAAAAGCAGCACTGAATTATTTCAGGAGCTGAGTAATGCTAAGCAAAATGACAAAGAAACACCACAACAGTTTATGTATAGACTAATGGGGCTAAAACAGCGTGTGTTGATTGCATCTAAAAACAGTAGTGGTTTTCATTATGACGACGAGTTGGTACAAGGTGTGTTTATCCATTCACTGTATCAGGGTTTGAATGAAAAAATACTCTTATGTTAGGAGAGACCTTAAACCTCACATCTCCAACACCAGTGTCACAGACGACTCCATCCTGGAGCTCATAGCAAATTTTGTTAGTGAAGAGACAGAGAGATTGAGTAGGTTGGGACAAAGCCACAAACACAAAGTCACCAGTGTTAATGCGGCGCAGGTAGAGACAGATCAGAGCTCTATTAAAATGCACACTGAAGTCCAAGCTAATCGTGTAGCTATCCAGGAGCTGACGGCACAGGTCTCCTCCCTAACCAAGAGTTTAGAAAAGGCCCTAACCCCAATGGTAAATACAGTAAACACCAGTCCCACAGCACCTGTCCCTAAACAGCCAGCCCTGAAACCCACAGTGAAAGGAAAATGCCAAAAGTGTATCGCCCAAGACACTGAGCGCTGCACACACTGTTTTCAATGTGGAAAGGAGGGGCACAGAGCTATAGGGTGCCTGCAGAAAAGCAATGTGTCGGGAAACTGGAGGAGGTCGCTGGGGAGGGACCACCAGTGACTGAACCACCAGCAGAGTCCCACAACACTAAAAGACTGAACTCCGAACAGACTACTGCCAAGTCCCAAAAGTCACCCAACACAAAGCGTGTGGCACAGCTCATTGGCGGTAGGTGTATGATCAGTTGCCAGTTAAATGGAGTAAACCTACAGATGTTATTGGACAGTGGGGCACAAGTAAGCATTGTTGAAAAGTCATGGGTACAAGCAGCCTTACCAAATGTGAAAATACAGCCACTCGAGAGCCTACTCCCAGGCCATCCACTCGAAATCACCGCAGCCAATGGGACGGATGTTCCGTTCGAGGGGTGGATAGATGTCCTGCTTGAGATCACAAGTTTACAGTATGGTTCTGTATCCTTGTATGTTCCAATGCTTGTCAGTCAGCAGCATTTAAGCACTCCGCTGCTGGGCTTTAACGTGATCCAAGAGATAATAATGGCAAACAGTGAACAAAGTGACGATATTAGCTTAGTGGGCTTACTGTCGGAGACTTTAAAGGTCCAGAAAGGTAATGTTGAGTCATTCATCTCTGTTGTCCACACCAAGTCAACAGAAAATGAACCAGAAAGTCCAGTGGTGAGAGTTGGAAAAAAAGGACTCACTGTTCACAGCAGCCAAATCTGTATGGTAAAATGTCACATCAGAGCATTTCCTGGAGGAGGAGAAATGTTGTTCGAGCCAGCTGTGAAATGTAACTTACTGGATGGGTTGGAGTTATTCCCAGCTCTTATTGATGTACCCGCTGGTGCTTCAAAAACTGTCAAAATCCCAATCCAAAACTCAACAAAGCACAACATTTTTCTAAATCCAAAGACTGTTTTAGGACTTATTTCAGAGATCACTGAATACAAACCTGTAAATGTTTGTTCCAGTGCTGAAAATGCAACCAAAACTACAGACAAGCCATTTTGTCACTCTGCTCAAGTGACATGTGACAGTCAAGGTGAGGGTGAAGAAACATTAAGCACTGCCCCCTCACACCTGAGATGGCACCCTAATGTCAATTTAGACCATCTCTCAGAGGGTGATCGGGAGGTGGTTCGGCAGATGCTCTATGAACAGTCTGATGTGTTTGCTCATGATGAAGGAGACATTGGATGTATTCCGGGACTACAGCTGAAAATCAACACCACTGACAACACACCTGTGCAGAAAAGTTACAACTCCATTCCAAGACCACTGTATAAAGAGGTGAAGGAGTATGTTCAAAACCTTTTAAGCAGGGGCTGGATCAGGAAATCAGTGTCAAACAACTCGTCGCCAGTAGTGTGTGTGCGTAAAAAGGACAATACTTTGCGCTTGTGTGTTGATTTTCGTGAGCTGAACCAAAAAACCATACCTGACAGGCATCCGTTACCACGGATACAAGATCTACTGGACAGTCTTGGGGGTAACTCCTGGTTTTCCATATTGGATCAGGGAAGTGCCTACCATCAGGGTTTTGTAAGTGAGGAGTCAAGACATTTAACTGCTTTTAGCACACCCTGGGGACTATACGAGTGGGTGCGGGTTCCATTCGGGTTGTCAAACGCGCCGGCCGCATTCCAAAGGTGTATGGAGGGGGTGTTAGAAGGGATCAGAAATGAGTGTTGCGTGCCTTACTTGGACGGTGTACTGTGTTACTCCAAAACCTTTGATGAGCATGTAGAACACCTTAAACAGGTTTTGTGCAAAATGCGACAACATGGCATAAAACTTCGGCCAGCCAAATGTGAACTGTTCAAAAACCAAGTACGCTACCTGGGTAGGCTAGTGTCGGGAGAAGGAGTCCAGATTGACCCAAAAGACTTGGATGCTGTGTTCGCTCTGAAAGACAAGAACCCTCGCACAGTCGGAGAACTCAGAACGTTACTGGGTTTTCTCAGTTATTACCGATCATTTATTCAAGATTTTTCACGTCTGGCGAGACCCTTGTTCGAACTCCTCCAGAGCACTAATGAAACAAGCAATGACAATAAACCAGCACCAAAAAGGAGTAAAGGACAAACAAAGAAAGGAGACAGAAACCAGCTTCCTTCTCGCACACCAATAATATGGACCAGTGAACATCAGGAAGTTGTGTCAAGATTTGTGGACATTCTGACTAATCCTCCCATTCTAGCCTATCCCAATTTGGACCTTCCATTTGTATTGCATACAGCTGCGTCAGACAAAGGCCTGGGAGCCGTCTTGTATCAAAAACAAGAAAACAAACTTAAGGTGATTGGCTATGGATCCAGAACTCTCACACCGGCCGAGAAGAATTATCACTTACATTCCGGTAAACTAGAGTTTCTAGCTCTCAAGTGGGCCATCTGCGACAAATTCCGTGGCTATCTGTATTATGCACCGACTTTTACTGTCTATACAGATAACAATCCTTTAACCTATGTCCTCAGTTCAGCCAGGTTGAATGCAGTGGGTCATAGGTGGGTCGGGGAGTTGGCTGACTTCCATTTTGATATCAAGTATAGGCCAGGGAAAAGGAATGCAGATGCAGATATGTTGTCCAGACACCCATTAGATCTGCAAGAGCAAATGAATGAGTTCACAGAGACAGTTTTACCGGAAGTAGTGTCCGCAGTGTGGCAAGGGAGCAAGGCAGCACAAAACAGTGATGTGCCATGGATAGCTGCGTTACAACTGAGTTCTAATGACAACAATGTGCCAACTGACAGTGTTTTGAGCATGACACCTAAAGACATCAATGCTGCTCAACAAGACGATGAGTCAATTAGAGAAGTAATCTCACTCAAACTCAAAGGATGGACACCAAACGATAAAGATAAACGGACAATGAGTAAACGGACACGGAGACTACTGTATGAGTGGAACAAGTTGGAAGTTGACAATGGATTATTGTACAGAAAGACAGAGCACAGCAAACAACTTGTCCTACCTGAACAGCTAAAGCCGATGGTGTTAAAGAGTTTACACAATGACATGGGTCACATAGGGTGTGATAAGGTGATACATCTGGCCCGTGAGCGTTTCTATTGGCCATATATGCAACAAGATGTTGAAGATTATGTAACAAAAAAATGTCCGTGCATCAAACAAAAACGCTCAAATGTTCCCCAGAGAGCTCCAATGGGATCTATCACAACCAGTGCTTCCTTTGAGTTAATCTCCATCGACTACTTGCACCTTGAGCCAAGTAAAGGAGGGTATGAGTACATCCTCGTACTAGTGGACCATTTCACTCGTTTCGCACAGGCATACCCTACAAGGAATAAATCAGGCAAAACAGCTGCAGAAAAGATATTTCAGGATTTTATTCCTCGTTTCGGGTACCCTGAGAAGTTGCATCACGATCAGGGACGTGTGTTTGAAAACAGTCTCTTCCACAGATTACAACAACTGTCTGGAATTTCTCACTCAAGAACCACTCCATACCATCCGCAGGGCAACCCCGTGGAGCGCCTGAATCGTACACTACTCCAAATGCTTCGTACCCTACAGGAGGAGAAAAAAAGTGAATGGAAGGATCACCTACCCCAAATTGTACATGCTTACAATTGTACAAGACACGAGTCAACAGGTTATTCTCCATTTTTCCTCTTATATGGCAGAGTCCCAAGGTTGCCTGTAGATCTACTATTGAACCGGACAAAAGACACTGACACACACAGCCATCAAACCTACGCTAAAAAATGGGCTGATAGGATGCGTGTTGCTTACAAAATCGCTGCAGAAAACAGTCAAAAGTCTTCAGATAAAGGCAAAAAGCAGTACGACAAACGCTTAAAAGGTGTCACACTCCAACCAGGCGACAGGGTGTTGGTCAGAAACCTCTCTGAAAGAGGAGGCCCAGGGAAACTGCGCGCTTACTGGGAGTCAGCAGTACATCGCGTAGTTGAGAGAGTGGGAGATGGACCAGTCTATAAAGTACAAGCAGAGAGAGGCAGCCAAGTGATGCGAGTGTTACACAGAAACCTGCTGTTGCCTGTAAATGACTTGCCTTTAGAAGAAGAACTGCCTGCAAAAGAAAAGACAAAACAGAAACGGAAGAAGAGGACAGAGACAAATCCTAACAGTGACAACACAGACAATGACAGCTCGGAGGAAGAAGAAGAAAATACTTACCGCTACAACCTCCGTAGCCAAATCCCATGTTACAGACCCGTAAATCCTCAGCAAAATGCCTCAAATCTCCCAGACCAAAACACTCAGCAACCAGTACCTGTCATGCCAGAGCAAAATCCTCAAAATCAGCAAAGGCTTCGAGCGACAGCTAGAGAGTTCTGCCCACCAGTAAGGCAGGAACCGGTCCCCGTTCAGCGGGATGCTGAGGAGCAAATGGATGGACCAGCTTTGCTGCAGGAAGAACGTCAAGGACAAGTGGAGGTGATGGATGGAGAACAGGAGGAACTGAGAAGGTCACAGCGGAGAGCAAGGCCAGTAGAGAGACTGACCTACGACGTCCTGGGACATCCCTCGTACCAGCCTTGGACTGCAGACGTAAGACCTGTCCTACTCCCTACCCCTGTGCCGCTAACTCAAAACTACATGCCATTCCACTACCTCACCCAGCCTCAGTCCCATGGTTATAATTGGTACACTCTCATGCATTAAGTCACCCTAGAACATGAAATGTCGGGAGACATTTATTTGAAGTGGGGGAGAGTGTAGAGGGTTGGAAATAGTTAATAGTTATGTAAGAGGTGAAAAAGACATTTGGATAAGAAAATTTAAAAAAACAGGCACCCCTACAATTTTATGTTATTCTTTAATTGTTTTATTTTTCTACAATGCATTTGTAATCCACCTGGTTCCATTATAACTCATGTGAGTTGAGTGCAGTTCCACACGCCGACCAATAGATGGCGCATGTCGCACAGTGATAGAGAGTAGACTCACGCACTGGAGGACGAAGAATAAACTCCTTGTGTGAAATAACGAAACGTGTTCTGCCGATTCTCTATCACAGGTTGGTAAATACTAATAATTCAAGAGTGCAATATAAACTGTAAGAGTCCTAGGATGTCCGAGATTATATTGTGATAAGTGTGAGGCGAAAAGCGGGTTTGTAAGGGTATTTCTGTTAAAGTTGATGTGTTGTTGTATAAGCTAACCTGCTAATGTTAATGATCGAGTGTATAGGACGTGCCACAACAGTGAAATCCGCCCGCGTTAGGAACCATTTGCTTACTTTATTTAAAGACAGTTATGAAACGGTTTTCATACAGTACGACATTTACTGGTTTGATTTGTCACCAAGTGTGCATATTTCGGGTGTATTACCGAATACCAGGAATACTGTTGTAAGTGTGTTAGGTACACAGTGGCCGGGTCAGTGCATTGTTAAGAATAACACCACATGCTGTACATTTATGACAGTGCTTAAAATGATTAATGTAAATGTAAGTTCATGGGTTATTGTTTAAAATATAAATATTTGAACAAGTTAAAAGCTATATACATGGGAAGGAGATAAAACCAATAATTCATTTCATGTTAGAGTAATTTGTTAAGAATGTTAAGTATACAGTTAATGTCAAATCGGAAATTGTGATAAATGGACATGATTGTGTTTTGTTTAATGGTGATGTGATCAGACAATAAGAGAGAAACTATGGACTTTGATAGTAAATACTAGTCAGTTGGTGTTGGTCATGTGAATGACTTGAACGAAGAATAAACTCCTTGTGTGAAATAACGAAATGTGTTCTGCCGATTCTCTATCACAGGCTGGAGAGTTAACTTCCACATGCACGTTTCCTCCTCCTGGGCCGCTACCCAGGGGAGCAACACACACACACAGTAACGTTTTCAACTGGCAAAGCATGCTGGGAAATACCTGCCCCCCTTAACATGGCCCCGACATTACAATGTTTTCTGTTTCCCAGAATCTAAACTTTAAAATTTCCATAAATTTACGTATACTACAAAAACACAAATACTACACTGAGCAGCTCTGTGTAAATAATATTGCATATATCAGACAAAATACAATTTATTAAATAAACAAATAAATAAATAAATAAAGTAAAATATGAATTTAAATTGCATACAGTAAATCTGTAGTATGATGTAAAATATGCTGTTATTGTGTCAGATGTGGATGTGTCACATTCTGAGCCCGGCGGAACCCCATCGGGCTCAGGTTGTCTTCTTTTCTTTTCATATTTTGTACTGTGTTGTCATTTTGAGTTGTCAGTATGATTTATTCTTCTGTTTGCGTTTGTTATAGTTTGTTTTTCGTGTTTTTGAGGTTGTCAGTCCCAATTTCTGCCATATATTTATGTTTGTTTTCTGTTGTGTTCTCTCTGTCTCGGGGTTGACAGCTGTCAGTGGCTTTCTGGGGTTTCACCCTGCATGGGCATGACCCTGTCAGCTGTCGACTCCGATTGCTCCCTCCTCTCTCATCATTTTCAGCTGGTCTAAATTGTTTCTTTGTTTTCTCCTACCCGCTCAGGTTTACCACACCTGCAATCACTTACTTTACTTTGTGTTTAGCCTTATTTAAGGGGCTGCACACTTTTGTCTGGCACAGCACCCTACTTTCATCTCGCTACTCATACACATAAGTTCTTTGTTATTTTACTACGTGTGTTCCTAAGTTTGTCTCCAGGTTTAGCTGGCGATTCCCCTCGCCTTAGCTTCTGCTATTTTTCTTGCCTGTTCACGAGTTGTTTTAGCTCAGTCTACCAGGTTCAGCCAGCGAAATTACTCACCTTAGCTTTAGCTATTTTGACTTACCTGTATTTCAGAAGGGTGCTGCCAGTGTGGGCACCAGCAGCTGTGAGTTTTGTCTATTTTTTTTTCTCTCCAGTGTTGTGTTTTTTTTCCGCTGGCATGGAAGCATTTCCAGATTTTAGTTGGTGTGGGTTCATTGAGGAAACCGAAGTAAAACCGAGCAATGTGGTTTTCGTCCTGGCCGTGGCACATCGGACCAGCTCTTTACCCTCTCGAGAATTCTTGAGGGTTCGTGGGAGTTTGCCCAACCAGTTTACATGTGTTTTGTGGACTTGGAGAAGGCATTTGACCGCGTCCCTCGTGGATTTTTGTGGGGGGTGCTTCGGGAGTATGGGGTATCGGGCTTGTTGTTACGAGCTATTCGGTCTCTGTACGACCATTGTGAGAGTTTGGTTCGTATTGCCAACACTCGGTCGGAGTCATTCCCAGTGAGAGTTGGACTCCGCCAGGGCTGCCCTTTGTCACCGATCCTGTTCAAAACTTTTATGGACAGGATTTCTAGGCGCAGCCAGGGAATGGAGGGTGTCATGCTTGGTGACCACAGGATCTCATCTCTGTTGTTTGCAGATGATGTTGTCCTGTTGGCTTCATCCAGCAATGACCTACAGCTCTTGCTGGGACGGTTTGCCGCTGAGTGTGAAGCGGCTGGGATGAGAATCAGCACCTCCAAGTCCGAGTCCATGGTCCTCAGCCAGAAAAAGGTGGATTGTCCTCTCCGGGGTGGGGACAGGCTCCTGCCCCAAGTGGAGAAGTTTAAGTATCTTGGGGTCTTGTTCACGAGTGAGGGGAAAATGGAGCGAGAGATCGACAGACGGATTGGAGCAGCATCTGCAGTGATGCGGACGTTGTACCGGTCTGTTGTGGTGAAGAGGGAGCTTAGTTCTAAGACAAAGCTGTCGATTTACCAGTCAATCTACGTTCCTACTCTCACCTATGGTCACGAGCTTTGGGTAATGACCGAAAGAACGAGATCGCGGATACAAGCGGCTGAAATGAGCTTTCTCCGTAGGATTGCTGGACTCACCCTCAGAGATAGGGTGAGGAGCTCAGTCATCCAGGAGAGGCTCAGAGTAGAACCGCTGCTCCTCCGCATTGAAAGGAGTCAGTTGAGGTGGTATGGGCATCTGATTAGGATGCCTCCTGGACGCCTCCCACTTGAGGTGTTTCAGGTACGTCCCACTGGGAGGAGACCCCGGGGCAGACCCAGGACTCGGTGGAGAGACTGTCTCCCAGCTGGTCTGGGAACGCCTTGGTATCCCCTCTGAAGAGCTGGAGCAGGTGGCTGGGGAGAGGGAAGTCTGGGCTTCTCTACTTGAACTGCTGCCTCCGCGACCCGGACCTCCGGAAAAGCGGTAGAAGATGGATGGATGGATGGATGGATGGGTTCATTGAGGAGTAGTGTTGGATTCTAAACGTCATATACAGTTAGGCCCAGAAATATTTGGACAGTGACACAATATTCATGATTTGGACTCTGCATGCCACCACATTGGATTTGAAATGAAACAACTACAATGGAATTGAAGTGCAGACTTTAAGGTTTAATTCAAGGGGTTGAACAAAAATATATGATTAAACATGTAGGAATTGTAGCTATTTTTATACAAACACTCCTCATTTCAGGGGCTCAAAAGTAATTGGACAAATAAACATAACCCTAAGTAAAATGTTACTTTTCAATATTTTGTTGAGAATCCTTTGCAGGCAATGACTGCCTGAAGTCTGGAACCCATGTACATCACCAAACGCTGGGTTTCCTCCTTTGTGATGCTTTGCCAGGCCTTTACTGCAGCTGTCTTCAGTTGTTGCTTGTTTGTGGGTCTTTCTGCCTTAAGTTTTGTCTTGAGCAAGTGAAATGCATGCTCGATTGGGTTGAGATCTGGTGATTGACTCGGCCATTGCAGAATATTCCACTTCTTTGCTTTAAAAAACTCCTGGGTTGCTTTTGCAGTATGTTTTGGATCATTGGTGAAGCGCCGTCCAATCAACTTTGCTGCATTTGGCTGAATCTGAGCAGAAAGTATATCCCTATACATTTCAGAATTCATCCGGCTGCTTCTGTCTTTTGTCACATCATCAATAAACACAAGTAACCCAGTGCCATTGGAAGCCATGCATGCCCATGCCATTACACTGCCTCCACCATGTTTCACAGAAGATGTGGTGCTTTGGATCATGAGCTGTTCCAATTCTTCTCCAAACTTTCTTCTTCCCATCATTCTGGTACAGGTTGATCTTAGTCTCATCTGTCCAAAGAATGCTGTTCCAGACCTGGGCTGGCTTCTTCAGGTGTTTTTGGCAAAGTAAATTCTGGCCTTTCTATTTTTGAGGCTGATTAATGGTTTGCACCTTGTGGTGAATCCTTTGTATTTACTCTCATGAAGTCTTCTCTTTATGGTAGACTTAGATACTGATACACCTACTTCCTGGAGAGTGTTCTTCACTTGAGTGGATGTTGTGAAGGGGTTGTGAAAGGATTCTGCAATCATCCACCACTGTTGTCTTCCGTGGACGTCCAGGCCTTTTTGAGTTCCCAAGCTCACCAGTGCACTCTTTTTTTCTCAGAATGTACCAAACTGTTGATTTGGCCACTCCTAACATTTCTGCTATCTCTCTGATGGATTTCTTCTTTTTTATCAGCCTCAGGATGGTCTGTTTCACCTCCATTAAGAGCTCCTTTGACCGCATGTTGTGTGTTCACAGCAACAGCTTCCAAATGCAAACGCCACACCTGGAATCAACTCCGGACCTTTTAACTGCTTAATTGATGACAGGTTAATGAGGGAAGAGCCCATGCAGCCTTGTTATTTATTTATTTATTTTTTTTTGCAGCCTTCTGAGTCAATTGTCCAATTACTTTTGGTCCCTTGAAAAAGAGGCGGCTACGTATTAAAGAGCTGTAATTCCTAAACCCTTGCTCCAATTTGGATGTGAATACTCTCAAATTACAGCTGAGAGTCTGCACTTTAAGCCCATATTGATTATATAATTGTATCCTGAATATGTTTTCGTAAACAGCTAAAATAACAAAACTTGCGTCACTGTCCAAATATTTTTGGGCCCAACTGTATAACACCTTATCAGAGGCTTGTGTTTGCCGCACTCCCGAGGCTGCCCAGGAGTGCCAGGTTGGAGCCGCACAAGTGCTGGAAGCATGCCCCAGCCTGTGGAGCCATCCAGAGCTCGCAGACCTTCTCCTTGCCATAACGGACCCATCATCCATGCTCCATGAGCTGGGTAAAATACCTCTTAACCTCCCCCTGTGACCACAAAAAAGTGGTCCCAGGCACAAAAGCCCCAAGCCTCTGGCCCGAACTGTCGGCGGAGGAGCTGGAGGAATGCCAGTGGGTTTTGGCGGCAGAGGTGGACCTGCTCTTGGAGTATAAACCATGGCTCCTCCCTGAACTAGCGGCCCAAGCAGAGGGAAGATGTCCAGCTCCGCCCGTCAGCATGCCTGGAGAGTCTGATCGACTGGCGCATGCACTGGTGCTCCCAGCCCCCACAGCCAGCAGTGAGGAATTTTCTGGGCCATCTGCAGCAGCCACCACTACATCTAAGGAGCACAGGCAAGTACATTTTAATTCTTTTACATCGAAAAATGAATTGTCTTGCCTTGTTCTCGGTGGGGGGGCTCAGCTGCAGTCACCCATTTTGACTAAGCCTTCCCTGCCTGCAGCTGCAGCTATCTCCTCCTCTTCACCTGCCTCTCCTGTGTCCTCTCCTGTCCTTCTTGTTTGTCTGTCGGTCTCGGGAGGGAACCATTGGGTGAAGAAGATGTCAGTGGTTCCAAAAGACCCAGCGACAATCATGAAGCCATAGCCTACCAGGTTCAGTTGGCGATATTACTTGCCTTAGCTTTAGTTATTTTGCTTACCTGTATTTCTTTCTGTCCATGACGGGTTTTTTTTTTTTGTAACAGTGTTTTTTCCAATAAATTTGCAAACTCACAGCCTGCGTGTGGAGCCTTTTTCCCTGCCCTGAAGGGCAATTATGACAGGATGATACCCTTTATACTGCGGACTTCTCACACAACATAACACACTGCCATCTACAGAAGTTCTCTGACGACTGTGAGATCATCGGCCTCATCTCCAACGGAGTTGAAGCTGAGTACAGAGAACTTATCCAGGACTTGTGCCATCGGAACTGCCTCCAGATCAATGCGAGGAAAACTAAGGAGCTGGTGGTGGACTGCCGCATGAAAGAACAACCCCTCACAGCACCAGTGAACATCCAGGGAACAGACATTGAGATGGTGACATCCTACAAGTACCTGGGTGTTCATCTGAACAATAAACTAGACTGGTCACACAATACCGACGCACACTACTAACTAACTAACTAACTAACCTGCACTTATATAGCGCTTTTCTAGTCACAAAGACCACTCAAAGCGCTTTCACTAGTACCAACCCTCTATTCTAAGGGCCTATAGGAAACATATCTAGGGACAATTTAGAACAGCCAATTAACCTAACATGCATGTCTTTGGATTGTGGGAGGAAACCGGAGCCCCCGGAGTAAACCCACGCAGCACAGGGAGAACATGCAAACTCCACACAGAAAGGTTCCAACCCCTGCCAGCCTGGGGATTTGAACCAGGAACCTTCTAGCTGTAAGGCAACAGTACAAGAAGGGACAGTGCAGGCTGTTCCTCCTGAGGAGGCTCAGGTCTTTTGGTGTACAAGGGGTGCTCCTGAAGACATTCTATGACACGGTGGTGGCATCAGCCATCACTTTTGGAGTGGTCTGCTGGGGCAGTGGCATTACAGCAGCTGATCGGAAGATACTGAACAAACTGATCAAAAAAGCTAGCTCTGTCCTGGGGCAACGCCTTGACCCAATGGAGGAGATAGGAGAGAGAAGGATGGTGGCTAAACTGTCATTTGTGCTAGAATCTGAGTCCCATCCTATGCAGAACATACTGAACGCACTGAGGAGCTCATTTAGCAGTAGACTACATCATCCTAGGTGCGCGACCGAGAGGTTTCGCAGGTTCTTCCTACCTACGGTTGTCAGACTTTGTAACCTAAGCAGGGTTGCTCGCTAAGATAGCAAAAAAACAAAAAAAAAAAACAAAAACGTGACGACCTAATAGTATTGAATGCAAAAGACGCAACAGATTTACACAAATGGTCCCCTCCAGTATACAGCTAGGACAATATCAGTCGCTATGGAGGGTGACAATATGTATGGGTACATATTCATACTATGTAGGATAACTACACTACCATTCAAAAGTCTGGGGTCACCCAGACAATTATTTTGTGTTTTCCATGAAAAGTCACACTTATTTACCACCATGAGTTGTAAAATGAATAGAAAATATAGTCAAGACATTGACAAGGTTAGAAATAATGATTTGTATTTGAAATAATAATTTTTTCCAGATACTCAACCTGCTCAAAGGAAGGTCAGTTTTCAAATCAAATCAAACTTTATTGTCATATTGCTGTACATACAACTGTAGTGCAGGCAAGATGAAATTGCGTTTCTCTCGGCATCCATATAAGAAGCAGCATGATTAAGACACACTCCCACATAGCTCTCACCCCCCCATCCATTCACACATCCCTGAGACATACTTGGGGAAAAAGAATAACTAACTATAATATACAAAATGTCCATAGGTGCAGTAGTGTGTATGTGTTTATAGCTTCTCTAACCAGCTAAACTGTTTTCAGCTGTGCTAACATGATTGCACAAGGGTTTTCTAATCATCCATTAGCCTTCTGACGCAATGAGCAAACACATTGTACCATTAGAACACTGGAGTGATAGTTGCTGGAAATGGGCCACTATACACCTATGTAGATATTGCACCAAAAACCAGACATTTGCAGCTAGAATAGTCATTTACCACATGAGCAATGTATATTAGATATTAGAGTGTATTTCTGATTAGATTAAACTTATCTTCATTCTTCATTTAAAAAAAAACAGTGCTTTTCTTTCAAAAATAAGGAAATTTCTAAGTGACCCCAAACTTTTGAACAGTAGTATAAGTAGACAGTTATGCTGTTTATTGCATCTAGCTACAATGCACAATATGTGTACATATGTATATTCACTGCTCTTATTTTCTTATCTTCTAAATTATTGCTCTGAGTGTTGCTGTCCCTGTGCTGTTGCAATCCTGGAATTTCCCCATTGTGGGACTAATAAAGGCTTATCTTATCTTATCTTATCTTAGCTTAAAATACCTTTACCTTGTTTTATTAACCACTTGCGCTCCGTTGTTCCGCGGGCGGGCAAGTCTCTGCGTCCTATGACGCACGATGGCGCACGAGAGCGCGCTCGTGCGCCCTCGTGCGCATGACGCATGATAAGGATATTGATGGTGATGATGTAGGTGGTGTGCCCTCCAAGCGCCACTGAAAAAAAAATCTGCAAACACAGCCGCGAACAGATTAGTTCATCTGATTGACCTCTCATTCGACTAATAAGAGCCTTGAATTGGGTTTCTGAAACCTTGAGGAGCCAATGAATAAAAATCTAGGAAGGAGAACCCGCCTACTGTGAACGCAGGAGCCAATTGAAGCACAGAAATTCAGGCTGGGTGAAGCGATATTTACTGCTGCAGAAGGACTCTGTACGAATCTACTACAGACCCAGGCTCACCCAGCAGCATGGAAAACACCCACAAGTGGGACCTGCACTCATTCCAGCAGAATAGACGGAGGCCGACGACAAAAGTCGTAAATCATTCACCAAAACGGCAATAATGGAATTATGTTGATCGGGATCCACGAGCGGAGCAGCGTCGCGTTCGTCTGACGCGTGGGAAGAGCTGTTCGCCACGACTCTGCTGCTTTGAAGAGGTAAGGTGTTATAAGCTAAATTATTATTTATCCCTGAAAACTGTAATCCAAAAATGACTTTTGACCAATCGGTAAATTACAACTGTACTGCGCACGAAGTGCGTGCGCCGCGATAAACGGTTCATTTGCCGTGTTCGGACCGTGAACGCCCCCCCCCCCCCGCTGCAGAAGAGGAGCGGGGGGCGGGGCACGGTCCGAACGCGCCCCGGTCCGCGGGGGGAAGCATATCAGTCTATTCCATCATGTAGCGATGGCCCTCTTCTGTAGCGAGGGGGGGGGCGTTCACGGTCCGTTCACGGTTCCCCCCCCCACACACACACACAGTAGCGAGGGGGGGGGGGGGCCGCTGTGAAAACATGCAAGGAAAAAAAAAAAAAAAAAAAAAAAAGAGTGTATTCCGTCATGTAGCGAGGGCCGAATTTGGTCCTTGGTAGCGGGGGGGGGGGGAACGACCCCCCGCCCACACACACACACACAGACACAGCCCTGAGTGTGACCTTTCATTAGAGCCTAAAATGAAGATTCTACATTGAATTATTCAAAAGTTACAGACGTTTTTCCAAACTGTGCCATTTGGCACAGTTCCATAACGCCTGGGAACAGCCTGAGAACAAAGCTGTGTAAAATATTCATTTTTTGTGGTATTGTTACCAAATTTGGATCTCAGCTGGATAACACTTGGTTCTACATTTCTGTTGCATTTTCCAGCCGGATCGGACAGCTGTGTGTTATTTACAAGCATTTGTATCCAAAAAAACAGTGTCCAATTTTTTTTTCTTCAAGTTCAGTATGTTTAGATGAGTGTAACTCAGTGGCCGGAGCACGTAGAGAGATTATGTTTTTTTTTGCCAAAAAATTCAACGTGTTTTCTTTTAAATGAGACCAACCCCATGAAGATGCTGCAAAGGGTTGAATAACAGCTTTCGATTTACTTTGGGCACGTTATTTTTTGGCATTTTTAGGAAAATTGCCCGGAGTGCAAGTGGTTAATTACTTACATATACAGTACATATAAAAAAATCTACAAACCCCTGTTCAAATGCCAGGTTTTTGTGATGTAAAAAAATGAGACCAAGATAAATCATTTCAAAACTTTCTCCCCCATTAATGTGAGCTTTAACCTGTACAACCCGGTTGAAAAACAAACCGAAATCCTTTAAGATGAAAAATAAAAAAATAGAAATCTTACAATAAGACACCGGTTCCGGTTCCGCCGGACCGGTGGCGCCACACGAGTTGGCTGCCCGTTGCAACAGCCTTTTTTTTAAATCTTCCTTCTTCTTTCTACACCTTTCAATCTATATATATATATCACGGACACACAGATCACCCCAAAGGTCTCCCGAGTCGGCGGACGGAGCCACTGTTTACAGCAGGAGACGTTACAGCAGGAAGAGCTAGTGCTAGCTAGCACTCAGCCACCACCCGGTGCTAACGGATTGAAACTCGACATACCGGGAACTGTAGCGAAAACGACGCGGGTGCCGGGCTGGAGTTTAGGCGGCGTGCAAGAAATATAAGACAGAATAATAAAGAGCGATGGCAAGAACCAAGAAGACCGCCCGTAAAATCTACTGGAGGAAAAAGCCCCCCCAGGAAGCAGCTAGCCACCAAGGCTGCTCGGAAAAGCGCTCCGGGCACCGGCGGAGTGAAGAAGCCTCACCGTTACAGGCCCGTGGCTCTGAGAGAGATCCGTCGCCAGAAATCCACGGAGCTGCTCATCCGTAAGCTGCCCATCCAGCGCCTGGTGAGGGAGATCGCTCAGGACTTCAAGACCGACCTGCGCTTCCAGAGCTCCGCCGTCATGGCTCTGCAGGAGGCCAGCAAGGCCTACCTGGTGGGTCTCTTCTTCGCTAAGAGGGTCACCATCATGCCCAAAGACTTCCAGCTGGCCCGCCGCATCTGCGGAGAGAGAGCTTAGCCTTTCTGCTGCACATTCACCAACCATAATGCTCCGCACTGTGTGTCTATATATATATATATATATATATATATATATATATATATTTATAGTAATATGTACATACGTTTACTAGCTGTTCTTGTTTTTTCTTGCCTTCTGATTGTTGCTCTGAGTGTTGCTATCCCTGTGCTGTTGCAATCCTGGAATTTCCCCATTGTGGGACTAATAAAGGCTTATCTTATCTTATCTTATAACCTGGTTTCATAAATATGCACACCATCTCATAACTGGGAATTTGGCTGTGTTCTGAATTAACCAATTGCATTCAAAATAATGTTAAATGAGAGTCAGCACACACCTGCCACCATTTAAAGTGCCTCTGATTTACCCAAAATAAAGTTCAGCTGTTCTAGTAGGCTATTTTTGTGGTCACATCTTACAGCACAAGCCATGGTCCACAGAGAGCTTCCAACGCACCAGAGGGATCTTATTTTTCAAAGGTACCAATCAGGAGAAGGGTACAAAAGAATTTCCATGGCATTAAATATACCATGGAGCGCAGTGAAGACAGTCATCATCAAGTGGAGAAAATATGACACAACAGCGACATTACCAAGAACTGGACATCCCTCCAAAATTCATGAAAAGACAAGAAGAAAACTGGTCAAGGAGGCTGCCAGGAGACCGACAGCAACATTGAAAGAGCTGCAGGAATTTCTGGCAAGTACTGGCTGTTTAGTACATGTGACAACAATCCCTCGTCTAGGGTGGCAAGACGGAAGCCTTAGCTTATGAAGAAAAACATCCAAGCCTGGCTACATTTTGCAAAACACATTTGAAATCTCCTAAATGCATGTGGGAAAATGTGGTATGGTCCGATGAAACCAAGGTTGAACTTTTGAAAATGAAGAGGGACTTCATCTTTAAGCACAACGATGAGCCAAAGCACACATTCAGATCAATAAAAGAATGGCTTCATCAGAAGAAGATTAAGGTTTTTGAATGGCCAAGCCAGAGTCCAGACCTGAATCTGATCGAACATCTGTGGGGTGATCTGAAGAGGGCTTTGCACAGGAGATGCCCTTGCTATCTGACAGATTTGCAGTGTTTTTGCAAAGAAGGGTGGGCAAATATTGCCACATCAAGCTGTGCCACCCAAAAAGACCAAGTGCTGTAATAAAAGCGAAAGGTGCCGCAACAAAGTATTAGTTTAGTTTGGAAACTTGAGGGAGAGACTGTGGAACAATCGACATGTGTCTATCCATGTGAAATGCAAAGTGTACAGAGCGACAGTACTGGCTACTCTATTGTACGGTGCTGAAACTTGGACTGTCTACAGAATGCAGATAAAGAAACTCCACGTGTACATGATGAGACACCTTCGAGCCATAATGAACATCTCATGGAAAGACAAGATAACCAACAAAGAAGTGTTGAAACGAGCTGGTCTACCATCAATGAAGGACATGCTAATACAGATGAACCTGAGATGGCTTGGACATGTTGAGAGGATGGACCACCAGCGTCTCCCTTGGCAGTTACTCTACTCACAGTTATGCGAGGACAAACGCAATCAGGGTAGACCAAGGCTCAGATTTAAAGACACTGAAAAAAGAAACTTGAAGAAGTTGGATATAGACAGGAGTTCCTGGCAGTGGAAGGCTAAGGACAGAGCTGTGTGGAGGAATCTGATCAGACCTAAATGAAATAGTCATTGTCGCCCACAACAGACTACTATGCATATTTATGCAAACAGGTTATTATAAGATTTTAATTTTTTTTTAATTTTTCCCCTTAAAAGATTTCAGTTTGTTTTTCAACTGGGTTGTGCAGGTTATAGGTCACATTAATGGCGGAAAAAGTTTTGAAATGATTTATGTTGGTCTCATTTTTTTACATCACAAAAACCTGGTATTTGAACAGGAGTGTGTAGACTTTTTTTATATGCACTGTATGTAAGTATACTCTTTTTTCTAATTAAAAACATTCTTGCATACATCTGTAAACGTTTTCAAGCAAATTTACAAGCTTTATAATCATCAATTTGCATGTTTTTTAAATTTTTGTAAATATGTGACTTTTTTATTATACTTTTGAGACTTTAACATAGATTTGTTAAGGTTTTTCACATAAATTTTAGACATTTCTGTTGTAAATTTCTGTTTTTCTCCTATATTGGCATTTTTTCAGCTATAATTTTTTTCTGAGCAGCTTGGTGGAACAATGGTTAGCAATGTCGCCTCACAGCAATTCATACTATCTGTTTAAACCCACCCCTAGGAAGCAACAATCTTTCTGTGTGAATTTTGGGTGTTCTTCCCATGTATCTGTGGGTTTTTGAATGGTACTCTGGTTTCCTCCCACAGTCCAAAGACATGCATGCTAGGTTAATTGGCATAAACTAGGAATAAATTGTTCTTATGTATGAAAGAGAGTATGAATGGTTGTCTGTCTCTCTGTGTTGGCCCTCTGGTGGACTGGTGATCTGTACAGGATGCACCCTGCCTCTCGCCAAAACACGCTGCGATAGGCTCTAACCCCGAGACCAAAAAAGGATTGAGTGGTTAAAGGCTTGAATGAATAAATTTTTTTGATATTGTATATGTATATGTGTACAGAGAATCAGTTAAAAATTTTTTAACTAATTAATTACACCAATTTCCAAAAAATAATCTTGATTAACTGTGATTAATCATAGGGGTGTGGGTGATCACCCACAGCCTACAGACTAGCAGAGCGCACAGCTGGAGCAATTAGCAGAACAATGACTGATATCAATAGGCAGCCTCTCTTTTGTCTAGCTTCTTCCTGCCAGTAATCTGCTTTGATATGTGTGACTCAAATGCAGGTGTTCATGCTTCCTGTTCTGTGATGCTAATGTGCCTTTCATGTATTGTCTGTAACTGGGTATATAAGCTGACTGAAATTCATGTTCATTCTCTCTCACTGCTCATCTGACTAGACGCATCCACTGTCTACCAGGAGAGCCTCCAGGCTCGCTCTGGCGCGCATGCACGGCGCCGGAGTGAGTTCTCGTGATGGCGGTATGATTAATAAACTCCCTTTTAAACTCCCAGTACGCACCTTATTATTTCATGCCACCACATTGGTGACCCCGAGAAAGCACACGCTTTGTGCAACGCAACCTTCTGGTCTGGACAGCCACACTGCACTGGCGACCCGACCAAGAAAAGAACACGCTGATGCCAACAAACGCAGCACCCGGCGGTGACTCCAACGACAAGCGAACGCAGCAGCCTGACGCAAATGGACTGCCCTCCCTTCGGCTACAGGGAGACCTCGACGCAGAGCCAACACCAGGTGAGCTCCCTTGGAGATCACCCACGACCGGGAAAGCCGCAGCAAGCTTCATGGTGAGATCTGCACGCCTGAGATCTGCACATCCACGCTGGGACCGGCCGCTCTCACAGCTCCTCCACACGAGAGCGCACGCACCTCGTCCTCTCTCCATGACAGCGACCTCCAGGGCCGGCGGAGAACGCAGCGCGTGGACCTGAACGCACCATGACCAATCTACAGCAACAACTCAACAGGGATGACCATCGACGCCGACGACGCTGATCTCCATCAAGCTCCCTGACCCTGACTCGCCTCTACAGCAGTCCTGCCATGCACTAAACCCCGCACGCACACAGGGGGATTACAAGGACAGCGCACCACGCACGGGACAATAACGGCTCCACAGACCGCCATCGTCCTTCGCCGCTGCACACAGAACCTTCAGGGCTGCTCACACACCTGAAGCACGCACGCAGCTCGCTCACAGGATTTTCTAATGGTCTCAGCCACGGCCCACAAGGGAATTCAGCCGTCAGCTGACCCTGAGGGCTTTAGGGCTGCGCACGTGCACCTAAAGCCAACACGCCAAGTCCCTCACTTCTGCAGCTCCTTTTTTCTCACAGCCGCTACGCAGCCTTGCAGCTCCTTTTTTTCTTCATGGTCACGAGAGGAGTCAGAGACAAATTTTTCTTCTTACAGCTGCTGTGGACCTCCGCACGTTCAACGGGACAGCCCCTCACCATAGCGGCTCCACAGGCAATTTTTACGCGGCCCAGACAATTTCGCCGTCCCGTCCACTTGCTACCCCCACCCTCCTCCCTCCCCCTCCTCCGGCACAGACTTTCCCAGCAGCTCGCTCCCAAAGCCGCACGATCGAGGCCTCAGCCCCCTGCTGAGCCCTCTGGGGGGAGGAGAGCCTCCGGGCTACCAGGAGAGCCTCCGGGCTCGCTCTGGCGCGCATGCACGGGGCCGGAGTGAGTTCTCTTGATGGCGGTATGATTAATAAACTCCCTTTTAAACTCCCAGTACGCTCCTTATTATCTCATGCCGCCACAGGGGAACTGGGGTGTAGGGAGGAGTGAGTGTGGATAGGCACAATACACAATAACAGCTACTTTTTTTCAACACAAATACTTTTTTACTGCAGAATAAGTTTTAAGTTCAGTTTGCCTGCCATGGCAATCAGCCATGGTCATACCTTGACAGTGCTGCTTTGACAGCTCTTTTTGTGTAAAATTCTGAAGGAAGTCAAAATGACATTGGCAGTATTTTCTTTATTTTGGAGTGACAAATAAGGTTTGTAGGATGAGACAGAGGGTAAAAGAGTGAAACTCACTCCCGAATAATGAGAGTTGGTAACATTGATGCAGTGTTGCTAACTGCACACAGTGTCCTAACCTAATTTTTAATGTTGCCTAAACTTACTAATCCAGTGGAATATCATAAAAAAGAAAAAAAAAAACATACTTAATTGATCATGCCCTTTTGATTGGCTGACAATATAAAATTGTTAGCTTAATGGTGTTAAAAAGTGAATATCTACATGTAATTTGTTAGAAATATATATTTAATCAAATCAATTTTACAGTATTAATAAATAAAAATACCTTAAAGTAGTTTATCTTGTAATGTGAAGGTCTCTTCTGACTCTTCCTTTTGCTGTGCATTGCACTATGGGATACACTGGTACTTTAGTGGCCATCAGTTATACTTTTCAAAATACATTGTGGGATATTTTGAGTGCACTAAATAGTAAGTGAAATTATCACTTAAGATTTCAAACAGGACTGCAAAATAAGATAAGATAAGATAAGATAAGATAAGATAAGCCTTTATTAGTCCCACAACGGGGAAATTCCAGGATTGCAACAGCACAGGGATAGCAACACTCAGAGCAACAATCAGAAGGCAAGAAAAAAAAAAAACAAGCAAGCAAGAGCAGCTAATAAACATATGTACGTATTACTATAAAATATATATATATACACACACACACAGACACACAGTGCAGAGCATTGTAGCTGGATGGAATAAATATATGAATATATGAACACACAGTGCAGAGCATTGTAGCTAGATGGAATAAATATGTAAATATATAAACACCCACAGTACGGAGCATTGCAGCTAGGTGGAATAAATATGCAAGTATATAAACACACACAGTGCGGAGCAATGTAGCTAGATGGAATAATATGTAGATATATAAATATATAAACACCCACAGTACGGAGCATTGTAGCTAGATGGAATAAATATGCAAATATATAAACACACACAGTGCAGAGCATTGTTGCTAGATGGAATGAAACAGCATAACCGTCTACTTAGTTATCCTACATGGTATGATTATGTGCCCATACATATTCTCACCCTCCATAGCGACCGGTATGTTCCTAGTTGTATGCCGGAGAGGACCATTGTGTAAGTCTATTGCATCTTTTGCATTCAAAAACTATTAGTTTGTTACGTCTTTTTGCTATCTCTGCGAGCAGCCCTGCTTAGGTTGTACAGTCTGACAGCCGTTGGTAGGAAGGACCTACGAAACCTCTCGGTTGTGCACCTGGGATGATGTAGTCTGCTGCTAAATGAGCTCCTCAGTGCATTCAGTATGTCCTGCATAGGGTGGAACTCGGACTCCAGCAGAGATGACAGTTTAGCCACCGTCCTTCTCTCTCCTATCTCCTCCATCGGATCAAGGCGCTGCCCCAGGACAGAGCTAGCTTTCTTAATCAGTTTGTTCAGTCTCTTCCTATCGGCTGCAGTAATGCCACTGCCCCAGCAGACCACTCCAAAAGTGATGGCTGATGCCACCACCGTGTCATAGAATGACTTCAGCAGCGCCCCTTGTACACCAAAAGACCTGAGTCTCCTCAGCAGGAACAGCCTGCGCTGTCCCTTCTTGTAGAGTGCATCAGTATTGTGTGACCAGTCTAGTTTATTGTTCAGATGAATACCCAGGTACTTATAGGATGTCACCATCTCGATGTCTGTTCCCTGTATATTTACTGGTACTGTGAGGGGCTGCCCATGCCTGCGGCAGTCCACCACCAGCTCCTTAGTTTTCCTCGCGTTGATCTGGAGGCAGTTCCGATGGCACCAGTCCACGAAGTCCTGGATAAGCCCTCTGTACTCAGCTTCATCTCCATTGGAGATGAGGCCAACGATCGCAGAGTCATCAGAGAACTTCTGTAGATGGCAGTGTGTTGTGTTGTGTGAGAAGTCCGCAGTATAAAGAGTGAACAGGAAGGGAGCCAGCACCGTTCCCTGGGGGGCCCCCGTGCTACTGATGATCGTGTCGGACACACAGTCCCGGGTTCTCACAAACTGAGGCCGGTTCGTGAGGTAGTCCAGGATCCATGATGACAGGTGCTGGTCCACCCCTGCGCGCAGCAGCTTGTCCTTCAGGATCATCGGTTGGATGGTGTTGAAAGCACTGGAGAAGTCAAAGAACATGATCCTCACCATATTCCCGGGCTTCTCCAGGTGGGACAGAGAACGGTGAAGGAGGAAGATCACCGCATCCTCCACCCCAATGCCATGCTGGTAGGCGAACTGGAGTGGATCCATCGCTGGTTCCACCAGGGGGCGGAGGTGAGCAAGGAGCAGTCTCTCCAGGGTCTTCATCAAGTGGGACGTCAAGGCCACCGGTCTGTAGCTGTTCAGGTCTTTGGGGTGGGAAGTTTTTGGTACAGGTACCACACAAGATGTTTTCCACAGCTGTGGTACCCTCCCCAGTTTCAGGCTCATGTTGAAGATATACGTCACAATCCCACACAGCTGGTCTGCACAGGACTTGAGGAGCTTTGCGCTGATGCCGTCCGGTCCCGGCGCCTTCCTCGCCTTGATCTTCCTCAGCTCCGTCCTCACCTGGGTCCTGGTCAGGGTCAGGATGGGGGGCTGTGTGTTGGGAGTGGGGGGGTGTTGGTAGAGTGGGGAGTGGGCAGCAGGACTTGATTTCTTTAGAGGCAGCAGTGGTTGTTGTGCAGTCAGGGGGGAGGGCGGTTGGTCAAATCTATTGAAAAACAGATTCAGGTTGTTCGCCCACTCCCTGCCCCCTGTGGCCTGGGGGGAGGTATTCTGGAGCCCCGAGATGGTTTTGAGGTTTCTCCAGACCCCGCTGATGTCGCTCTGTTGCAGCTTGTCCTCCATCTTCTTCCTGAAGCTGTCCTTGCCTTCTCTGATCTTTCTCCTCAGCTCCCTCTGTACGGACTTCAGCATCTCCCTGTTCCCCGACCTGAAGATCCTCTTCTTCTCTCTCAGAAGTGTTTTTATCTCAGGGTTGATCCAGGGTTTGTTGTTTGAGTGACGCCGTATGGTCTTGGTGGGAACGGATTTGTCCACACAGAAGCTGAGGTAGCCCGTGAAGGTGTGAATGAGGCCATCGATGTCCTCACCATGTGGATCGCAGAGCTGCTTCCAGGCGGTGGCTTCAAAACAGCCCTTTAGGGTGTCCATTGTCTCCTCAGACCATAACTCCACAGTGTGCATGGCCGGAGGTTGTCTGTGCACTAGGGGTTTGTACACCGGCCGGAGATGAACCAAGTTGTGATCCGATCTCCCGAGTGGGGGTAGTTGTGATGAGGTGTACGCCTCCTTAGTGTTTGCGTAGAATAAATCCAGTGTTTTATTGTCTCTAGTGTGGCATGTGACATACTGGGTGAACGTGGGTAGAATGGGAGACAGTGAAACATGGTTGAAATCGCCTGAGATGAGGAGAAGAGCATCTGGGTGTTCTGTCTGCAGCCTGCTGGTTACTGAATGGATGACGTCACGTGCTGTCCCAGCGTTCGCCGTCGGATTTGCATAAACAACAATGCAGATCACGTGTGAGTGTTCTCTCGGGAGATATGTAGGCCTCATGCTAACAGCTAGCAACTCAATGTCTTTGCTGCAGTGTCGTTGTTTAACAGTGATATGTCCCGGTCTGCACCAGTTGTTGTTAACATACATGATCACTCCACCGCCCCTAGCCTTGCCACTGTCTGGTGTTCGGTCAGCTCGTATCATGTGAAAACCCTCCAGCTCAATGTTAGCATCTGCTGCTAGTTCAGTTAGCCACGTCTCAGTAAACAAAAGGAGAGAGCACTCCCGGTATGTGCTATCATAACGGGAGATAGCCGCTAGCTCATCTAACTTTCCCAGTATCGACCGTACATTTCCCATGACAACAGATGGAAGGGAGGGTCTGTACCTTATATTTTTTGTCCTCCGCCTTACTCCAGCCCGGCAGCCGCGGCGTTTTCGCCTCAGTTCACTCGGTATGTCGAGTTTTTCCAATGGGACCGGGTGGCGGTTGAATGCTAGCAGCTGTTCTCTGCTGTATCGTATCCTGCTATAGACAGTGGCTCCGTCCACCGGCTCAGGAGACATTTAGGACGATCTGTGTGTCCGTGATATAAGTGGGGTGAAAAAAAAAGACGGATCAAAAGAGAGAGGAAGGGAAAAAGACTCGGAATCGAGCCGCTGTTGCAAAAGGCAGCCGACTCGTGTGGCGCCGAGAGAGAAAAAAAAAAAAAAAAAAAAAAAAAAAAAAAAAAAGACTGATTCACTACAGTGGGCAAAATAAGTGCTGAATACGTCAAAATTTTTCTCATTAAACATACTTCTGATGGAGCCATTGACCTGAGATTTTCACCAGATGTCAGAAACAATCCAAGTAATCCATACATACAAAGAAATCAAGGCAACTGTGTTCACAAAACAAGTTATATTCAATAAAGTGGAATGCACAGGGAACAAATATTGAACAAACATACTGAAATTAATTTAATATTTAGTAGAAAAGCTGTAGTTGGTAATAACAGCTTTCAGACAGCTCCTGTATGGATAAACTAGGGGCAGGCATTGCTCAGGAGCAAGGCTGTAACTTTGTTCCAAACATTGTGGGGGGGGGGGAATCTCTGCCCGTATAATGATTTTTTTTTATAAAATATTTTTATTATAGAACTGTTAGCATATCAGGACAGGCACTTGTTTCCAATGTCCTCTTTTTCATTTTTTTTTTTTAAGGAAAATGATTTTTTAAGCAAAAAATAACAGCATACGTATCCTAGTGTTGAGGAAAACATAAAATCATTGACTTTGCTAAAAGGACAAGGCTAATTTACCTCTTTATTTTGGCATTCTCATAATAGTAACAGTTGTAAAAAATATTTCCCTGATTTACCAAATCTATATTCATCCTTGTAATAGTCTGTGCCACTATGAAGCAGCAGACCTACTTAATACCTATTATGTGTTAAGCATTTCAGCAGTGGAAGAAATCAAGTTTTGAGTATTATTGCCTGGTCATGTGTGCCTCCTGTGCCTCCTCTCTGTCTCTAGTCATCAGTACTGTCTCTCTCTCTCCCTCTGGACACCTGTGCTGATTCTACTGGTTACCTTTACCTCCTCTCTTCTCTCCTTCTTGGTTCACCCTGCTGCCACTTTGTTGCTCCTGAAATCAAACAAAAAGCTCAGTTAATGTTCAAATGGTTTAAAAGGGGTAATTCATGGACAGTTTTGGAGGATGCAATTCATGCTAGATTTTCCAACACCAAAAATTTGGAAAAATGTCAACTATTATTTACCCTTTCTTCCCTCTTAATACTATCTTAACAGTGCAATCAGTATTAACTGAGGTTAATCTAGCCAGTTATAACAGGACAAATGGTTTTGCATTTATTTATGATCTTACCTGAAAGAGAAATTCCATGTTATTCTTATATTATACTTATATTATTTCATGTCTTTTATATTCTCATATGTGCATTTTATATGTGGCCTTTGGACAGCTCCAGTCTGCGTGTAAGAGTGCATGAGTTAGTGATTTTAAATCTGTTAAGAATGTGTTAAGAATCGCGCACCAGGGTGAGTTACTCCAACGACAAGCCCTGGTTCACAGCTAAGCTCAGACAGATCAGGAAGGAGAAGGAAGCAGCGTTGAAAAGTGGAGACCGGGACTGCTACAGGGAGGTCAAATACCGGTTTAGCAGAGAGCTGAGGAGAGCTAAATCTATGTATTCTGAGAGACTCCAGCAGCGGTTCACTGCTAACGACTCTGCTTCTGTGTGGAGAGGACTGAGGCAATTCACCAACTATTGGCCTCAGGCTTCTAAGGGACAGGATGACAAAGCCCTTTGTCAAAGACTGTCCCAACACTATGCCCGTTTTGACACCTCGTCAGCTGTGTCCAACTCCCCCCCTCCCCCCAGCGCCACTGCCTCCATGGTCCCCACATCAAAGGCGCCCCCCCTCCTCCCCCCCTGCCCTTGCCATCAGTAAGCAAGACGTGCACAGACAGTTCTCCAGACTGAATCTGCGCAAGGCCCCCGGTCCGGACGGCGTGTCTTCCTCAACCCTGAGACACTGTGCGGAGGAGCTGACTCCTGTCTTCACAGACATTTTTAACACCTCCCTGAAGTCATGCCACGTGCCGGCCTGCCTCAAAACCTCTACCATCGTCCCTGTCCCCAAGAAGCCACGGATCACTGGACTTAATGACTACAGACCTGTAGCGCTCACCTCTGTAGTCATGAGGCGCCTGTGGCTGCCGCGTCATTGGGGAGCGCTTAACATGAGCACACCTTAATGTCAAGTAAAATTCCTTGTATGTGTAAAAGCATGCTTGGCAATAAACTTCATTCTGATTCTGATTCTGATGAAGTCCTTTGAGCGCCTGGTCCTGCCCCACCTCAAGACCATCACCACTCTCCTCCTGGACCCGCTGCAGTTTGCCTACAGAGCCAACCGGTCTGCGAACGACGCAGTCAACCTGGCCCTCCACTCCATCCTATAGCACCTGGACTCCCCGGGAACCTACGTCAGGATCCTGTTTGTGGACTTCAGCTCTGCATTCAATACCATCCGCCCCGCTCTGCTACAGGACAAGCTGTCCCTGCTCAACGTGCCTGACTCCCTCTGCAGGTGGATCACCGACTTCCTGATGGACCGGAGGCAGCATGTGCGGCTGGGAAAGACTGTCTCAGACTCTGTTAGCATCAGCACCGGATCACCCCAGGGCTGTGTACTTTCCCCCCTGCTCTTCTCCCTGTACACCAACTCCTGCACCTCCAGCCACCAGTCTGTCAAGCTGATCAAGTTTGCGGACGACACCACCCTCATCGGGCTCATCTCCAACAGCGACGAGTCCGTCTACAGGAGAGAGGTGGCCCAGCTGGCATCCTGGTGCAGCCACAACAACCTGCAGCTGAACGCTCTGAAGACAGTGGAGATGATTGTGGACTTCAGAAAAGTCACAGCCCCTCTGCCCCCCCTTACCCTCACAGACTCTCCCATCACCACTGCAGATTCCTTCCGCTTCCTGGGCACCACCATCACCCGGGACCTCAAGTGGGAGCCGACCATCAGCTCCCTCATCAAAAAGGCCCAGCAGAGGATGTTCTTCCTGCGGCAGCTGAGGAAGCTCAAGCTACCCATCAAGATGTTGGTGCAGTTCTACACGGCCATCATCGAGTCCATCCTCACCACCTCCATCACCGTGTGGTACGCAGGAGCCACCGCCAGGGACAGACTAAGAATGCAGCGCGTTGTGCGCGCTGCTGAGAAGGTGATCGGCTGCAAGCTCCCATCCCTCCAGGACCTGTACATCTCCAGGACCCGGAGGCGTGCAGGTCGGATCATAGCCGACCCTTCACACCCTGGACACGCACTGTTTGCCCCCCTCTCCTCAGGCAGAAGACTTCAGTCCATTTAGACTAAAACCTCCCGCTACATGAACAGCTTCTTCCCCTCTGCCATCAGACTGCTGAACACTAAGTGACTTATTAGACTCTCGTGCACTACGTACAGCAGCTCAACCGGACTCATGACAATTATCACCGTTTTCTTTTTGCACTACCGACTGCACTATGTGGAACTCCACAATATCTGCTGCTTGTTAATATATTTAAAAATTGCATAGATTAGTATTACTTATTCATATTCTACCTTTTATTGCATGCATAGTTTTTTATTTTTATCTTTAGTGCTACTCCATGTTTAATGTTGCAGCATTGCACCGAGACAAATTCCTAGTTTGTGTACTACATTAATAATGGCAATAAATCTCATTCTGATTCTGATTCTGAGTTCTTTTCAATTCATCATGTCCAGTTCCGTGTGACTGTTTCTTGTCTGTGGGAATGAGATTTACACTGGCTCTATGCTTCTTGAGAATATTTGATAAGGACTATGTTCTTCATGGACTCTCAAGGACAAGACTGTACGTCTTGCTGGGCATTAATCTTCCATTTTCCCATTGATAAAACAGCTTTAAAACTTTGAGCAAGGGATGTTTGATTCAGAGGTATGCGTGGATGCGTGGAGACATGGAGCTGCTGTATGTAAACTGCCTCTCCCTCATCGGCCATAAGGAATAAATCTACTTACATTTAAATATTCTGGTTCCTGATTCCTGTTTTTTTACTCAAATTGATTATGCTACAAAATAACCTAACATTTGGCACCCGAACAGGGACCCAACATCCTGCACCTGACCCGGCCGCTCCACCCAATTTCAGCAAGTGCACAGCTGATGTAAGACCTTTCCAGCCTGGACTCAACGGCACAGTTTCACTGCAGCGAAGGCTGCCAGTTCGGGGTGGCTGGGGATAGGTGACAGGTCTAGAACTCTACAAGTGGGATTTGAATGTGAGTATATTTATGAGTTGGTAAACTTATTGACATTAGGTTTTAGTCCCAGTGAGCTAACTATGCATATGTTTGTGTATGTTAAACTGAGCGTTTCATACTGCAAAGTTTGGTGTACGTTTCTGTTTGCCGTAGCCAGAATGAGGTTTGGTTCAGCAAAGGTAGAGGCTCGGTGGTCCTTGTTAAAGGCCACGAAAAATAATACATATTATGCACAAAGTGGACCAGGTGACGCGTGGAAATCATAGTGAGATCTTATTTCGCCAACACAAGTGAGCTATGAGTCTATCAATGTGAGATCTTATTTTCTGTCATCACGAGTGAGTGATTGATGAGAGTTGCCCTTTAAATAGCACTGGCTTAAATAAATTACTGCAGTTTGTCAATTTTTTATTTGTGTTATACGGTTTGTCCTGGCTAGACCGTGGAGGCGGAAGTACAAGTGCCGCGACGGTTGGAAGCCGTGTTTGTCCATTGTTTTTCTGGTTATTGTGAAGAGTAAAAGCATGGTTATGTGATTATTGTCTATATAGTTGTGGTGAATCAGTCTATGGGAGTTTGCAAATGATTATTTTGGGGAGAAAACGAATTGTGTTCTCACAGTGGTGAAGAGAAAAAGCAGAAAGGGTTCATGTTACAGTGTGAGGTTGCCAAATTCACTCTTTTTCCGCTGAGGTTGCCATATCAGCTTGCTTTATGTATCTTCAAAAGAAATTGTTCCACTAACATTTGTGTATTAATCTGAAGCTTACAAAACAGACTGACAGTGACCTAGGAGTGGATCAGGGAGTGTGAAAGAGCTGTGTGTGTGTGTGTTTGTGGGTCCGTGTGTCTGAAATTACTGCTGAACGGTTGAGCTGAGTATATATATACAGTGGGGCAAAAAAGTATTTAGTCAGCCACCAATTGTGCAAGTTCTCCCACTTAAAAGATGAGAGAGGTCTCCAGTTTTCATCATAGGTATACCTCAACTATGAGAGACAAAATGAAAAAAAAATAAATCCAGAAAATCACATTGTCTGATTTTTAAAGAATTTATTTGCAAATTATGGTGGAAAATAAGTATTTGGTCACCTACAAACAAGCAAGATTTCTGGCTCTCACAGACCTGTAACTTATTCGTTAAACGGCTCCTCTGTCCGCCACTCGTTACCTGTATTAAAGGCACCTGTTTGAACTCGTTATCAGTATAAAAGACACCTGTCCACAACCTCAAACAGTCAGACTCCAAACTCCACTATGGCCAAGACCAAAGAGCTGTCAAAGGACACCAGAAACAAAATTGTAGACCTGCACCAGGCTGGGAAGACTGAATCTGCAATAGGTAAGCAACTTGGTGTGAAGAAATCAACTGTGGGAGCAATTATTAGAAAATGGAAGACATACAAGACCACTGATAATCTCCCTCGATCTGGAGCTCCATGCAAGATCTCACCCCATGGGGTCAAAATGATCACGAGAACGATGAGCAAAAATCCACAAAGTTTTCACACACTGTTGCTGGTATTTTGGCCCATTCCTCCATGCAGATCTCTAGAGCAGTGATGTTTTGGGGCTGTCGCTGGGCAACACAGACTTTCAACTTCCTCCAAAGATTTTCTATTGGGTTGAGATCTGGAGACTGGCTAGGCCACTCCAGGACCTTGAAATGCTTCTTACGAAGCCACTCCTTCGTTGCCCGGGCGGTGTATTTGGGATCATTGTCATGCTGAAAGACCCAGCCATGTTTCATCTTCAATGCCCTTGCTGATGGAAGGAGGTTTTCACTCAAAATCTCACGATACATGGCCCCATTTATTCTTTCCTTTACACGGATCAGTCGTCCTGGTCCCTTTGCAGAAAAACAGCCCCAAAGTATGATGTTTCCACCCCCATGCTTCACAGTAGGTATGGTGTTCTTTCTCCTCCAAACACGACAAGTTGAGTTTTTACAATAAAGTTCTATTTTGGTTTCATCTGACTATATGACATTCTCCCAATCCTCTTCTGGATCATCCAAATGCTCTCTAGCAAACTTCAGCCGGGCCTGGACATGTACTGGCTTAAGCAGGGGGACATGTCTGGCACTGCAGGATCTGAGTCCCTGGCGGCGTAGTAGGTTACTGATGTAGCCTTTGTTACTTTGGTCCCAGCTCTCTGCAGGTCAATCACTAGGTCCCCCCATGTGGTTCTGGGATTTTTGCTCACCGTTCTCGTGATAATTTTGACCCCATGGGGTGAGATCTCGCATGGAGCCCCAGATCGAGGGAGATTATCAGTGGTCTTGTATGTCTTCCATTTTCTAATAATTGCTCCCACAGTTGATTTCTTCACACCAAGCTGCTTACCTATTGCAGATTCAGTCTTCCCAGCCTGGTGCAGGTCTACAATTTTGTTCCTGGTGTCCTTTGACAGCTCTTTGGTCTTGGCCATAGTGGAGTTTGGAGTCTGACTGTTTGAGGTTGTGGACAGGTGTCTTTTATACTGATAACGAGTTCAAACAGGTGCCATTAATACAGGTAACGAGTGGAGGACAGAGGAGCCTCTTAAAGAAGAAGTTACAGGTCTGTGAGAGCCAGAAATCTTGCTTGTTTGTAGGTGACCAAATACTTATTTTACTGAGGAATTTACCAGTTAATTCATTAAAAATCCTTCAATGTGATTTTCTGGATTTTTTTCCCCCTCATTTTGTCTCTCATAGTTGAGGTATACCTATGATGAAAATTGGAGACCTCTCTCATCTTTTAAGTGGGAGAACTTACACAGTTGGTGGCTGACTAAATACTTTTTTTACCCCACTGTATATATATATATATATATATATGTATTGTAGAAGCTGGGTTAATCATCTCAGACTGGATGCAGAGGGTAAACACAGAAGGACAATAGGTATTGAGATGAGAGAGATTATGGTGAGGTAGCAGGAAGAAGTAGAGGGGGGAGAAGGGTTGAATGTATTGTGATGCGAGACGTCATGCAGATGTGAGATGGGCGGTTGACATAAAAGGAGAGACCCTGATGTATTGAGAAATGCTTTCTTTGTATGACTGATGTGAAAGTGAATAAAGTCATCTGCTGCATAAGTCTGCCTCCGTTATTTACACTCTTCACACTGGTGACCCCTTGACGAATTATGGAACACGAGGCAAGAACCCCGGAGTCAGCCCGGATGGGAAGCCCCAGCAACGTGGCAAGCATCCCAGAGACGGCCCGGACGGGAACCCCCAGCAACACGTGTGCTGTTTCGGTCAAACTACCGGACCTTTGGCTGCACGACCCGCGGTCTTGGTTCCACCACACCAAGGCTCAGTTCGCCCTCCGGGGAATCACGGCAGACAACACCAGATATTACTATGTGGTCACAGCGCTGGATGCTCGCGCGTCTCAGCAAGTAGTGAGCCTGCTCCAACAGCCTCCAGCCCACGACAAATACGGGGCTCTCAAGGCCGCGCTGACCTGGCGCTACATGCTCTCGGACTGTGAGCGAGCAGAGAGGCTCCTGAGGTGTTCCGAGTTAGGAGATGGGTTGGCGGTCGAACTGATGGAGAAGATGTTGGCGTTGATGGGCACGGATGACGGGCATTTTCTGTTTGCCCATCTTTTCCTCCGGAACCTCCCAACGGAGGCAAGAGCGGTTCTTGCCAATTTGCTATTGATGGCCGCGCGTGACTACCGGGTGCTAGCCCAGGAGGCAGATCAGATCATCCTCACCACCAGAGCCCTCACAGTGAACGCGGCAGCATCGGAACACAGCGAGACGACCAGTGGAGGCGAGGAGCTGGCGACAGTAGCGGCAGTGGAGAACAGGAAGTGCCAGAGAGACACGCTCTGCTTCTACCACCGCCGCTTTGGAGAGAACGCACACAGATGCGTGCCACCGTGCCAATTCAAGCGTTTGGGAAGCGCCAAGGCCGGCAGTCAGTAGCAGCTGCGACCGCTGGTGAAGAGAACAAGCTGCTCTACGTGATGGACTCGCGCTCTGGGAGACGGTTCCTCCTTGACACTGGCTCCCAAAAGAGCCTCGTCCTGCCGTCCTATGCCGACCGGCTAGCGGGAGCTAGCGGCCCCCAGCTGGTAGCCGTAAATGGTTCGGACATTAAGACCTTTGGTGAGAGAACACTGACTTTATCCCTACATGGCCGTATGTACGAGTGGACTTTTGTCATAGCGGCATTGAGTTTCCCAATCCTGGGAGCTGATTTTCTGTGCGCACACGGGTTGCTATTCAATGTTGTTAGTAGGCACCTGGTTAATGCAATGTCTTTTGATTCTCTCCCCTGTACAGCTCGAGGGGCCGGGCCAATAATACAAGCCAATGTCACAGCTCCAGGCAGTAAGTTCCACACACTGCAGTAAGTTCCACACACTGCTCACTCAGTTCCCAGCACTCACAGTCCCAACGTTTTCGGCGGCCAGCACTAAACATGAGG
The DNA here is from genome assembly GCA_020510985.1 of Pholidichthys leucotaenia. Classification (NCBI taxonomy): domain Eukaryota; kingdom Metazoa; phylum Chordata; class Actinopteri; order Cichliformes; family Pholidichthyidae; genus Pholidichthys; species Pholidichthys leucotaenia. The sequence goes on along the minus strand of CM035836.1, from coordinate 361,549,744 downwards.
TGGAACACTTTATCACCACCACTGGGCCGCCCGTTTTTGCACGACCTCGGCGCCTGGACGCAGCTAAACTGGCCATAGCGCGCAAGGAGTTTGCCGACTTGGAAAGGTTGGGCATCATCAGGCGCTCAAACAGCCCATGGGCATCCCCGCTACACATGGTCCCTAAGGCTGAGGGATCGTCGCAACCGTGCGAGGATTTCCGCAGGTTGAATAACGCCACAGCGCACGACCGCTACCCGATTCCCCATATTCAGGATTTTTCCGTTCACCTCGCCGGGGCATGCATTTTTTCTAAAATAGACCTGGTCAGTGGTTACCACCAGGTCCCAGTGCACGCGGAGGACATACCCCAAAAAGCGGTAATAACTCCATTTGGCTTGTTTGAGTTTTTACACATGCCCTTCGGATTAAAAGTGCGGCACAGACATTCCAACGCATGATGGATGCGGTGTTGCGTGATCTGCCGTTTGTGTTTGTCTACCTGGATGATATCCTGGTGGCCAGTGCATCTGAGGACGAACACGTAACCCACCTCAGAACAGTTTTCCAGAGGTTGGAGGAGCACGGGTTAATAATCAACCCGGCGATATGCCAGTTCGGCGTGACGGGGATTGACTTTTTGGGGCTCCGCGTCTCACTGGGGGGAGCGATACCCTTGCCCGACAAGGTGCGCGCCGTGGCAAATTTTCCCCATCCTCAGACGGTCAGGGCGCTGCAAGAGTTTTTGGGGATAGTTAACGTTCATTACCGGTTCCTCCCCCACGCAGCTCAGCTCATGCAGTCATTGTACTCTGCGCTCAAGAAACCTAAACCGACGGACAGAGTCGAATGGACTCCGGAGAGGGAGCAGGCATTCTCTGAGGTTAAAACAGCCCTGGCAAATGCTGCACTGTTGGCGCAGCCGGACCCGGTGTCCCGGATAGCGCTCACTACCGACGCCTCGGACGTGGCCATAGGGGCCGTCGTGGAGCAACACGTCGCCGGTTCTTGGCAGCCGCTCACTTTTTTCAGCAGGGCTTTGCGCGACAGTGAGCGTAAATACAGCGTGTTCGACAGGGAGTTACTGGCTCTCCACCTGGCCATACGCCACTTCCAGTTCTGGCTGGAAGGGCGCAGCTGCACTGCGTTCGTGGACCACAAGCCGCTAAAGTTCACAATGGCCAAGGTTTCGGAACCATGATCAGCCCGGCAGCAGAGACAGCTGGCCGCGATCTCGGAGTTTACGACCGATATTCAGCATATGTCGGGTAAACTGAATGTGGTGGCGGACTGCCTCTCGTGCACAGTAGTGGCTCTGGTCGGCGTGGGGATAGATTATACAGCCATGGCCACAGAGCAGATTGGCGATGCGGATGTGTGCGTGCTCCAGTCTGGACCAACAGGGTTAAGGCTGGAGAGCAGAGTACTGCAAGACGGCAGCCCGCCCCCCCCCCCCCAATCTGCGATGTCTCCACAGACACCCGCGCCCAGTGGTCCCAGTTGCTTGGCTTCGCCGAGTGTTTGAGTCAGTTCATGCTCTGGTGCACCCAGGAGTGCGCATATCAGTCAAAATGGTGGGAGCGAAGTTTGTATGGTCAGGCCTGCGCAAACAAGTGAAAGAGTGGGCTGCAGCCTGCGTAGCGTGCCAACGAGCCAAAGTACACAGGCACACGAAGGCTCTTTTGGAGCCTTTTCGTATACTGGCTAAGAGGTTCGACCATGTTCACGTGGACCTCGTGGGCCCCATCCCACCATCGCAGAGGTGCACGCACCTTCTGACAGTGGTGGACCGCACCACACGCTGGCCAAAAGAAATCCCGCTGGGGGCAACCACGTCCGCGGACGTGGCGCACGCTTTTTTGACGACATGGGTGGCACGTTTTGGCATCCCGTCGGACATCACGTCCGATAGGAGCCCAGTTTGTTTCCGACCTCTGGTCCGCGATGGCCCGTAGCTTGGGTGTTGCAATTCATCGCACAACCACGTACAACCCACAGGCCAATGGGTTATGCGAGCTTTTCCATAGGTCACTGAAAGCAGCGCTCAGGGCTTCGCTGACGGATGCAAATTGGGTAGACCGGTTGCCGTGGGTTTTATTGGGGTTGCGTTCCGCACCACAGGAGGATTTGGAGGCTTCCCCGGTGGAGCTTGTTTTTTCTCAGCCACTGCAGCTCACCAGAGAATTTTTGCCAGATAATCCCACGCCGGACAACTGTCCGTCTCAGCGTTTGCAGCATAGCGCAGAAACAGGCACGCTACCAGGCCTGGCCCACCACTGTTTTCCACGTGCTTTTGTTCCAAAAACTTTGAAGAACGCGGCGTTCGTGTTTGTCAGGCACGATGCCCACCGCCCTCCATTGGGTCCACCCTACGATGGCCCGTTCAGAGTGCTGGAAACAGGGGACAAACATTTTTTGTTAGACTTGGGGGGTTGTAGGAAGAAAATATGTATAGACAGACTTAAGCCCGCCTTTGTGGTGGCGGATGACCAAGTGATGTTGGCTGGGGCCCCTAGGTGTGGAAGACCCCCACTGAGAACTCCCCAGGTAAACGATTCAGCAGAGCAGCCACACGGGCAAGTCAAAGGTTTCCCCCCCCTCGCCATTGCCCACCCACAGACAGACACACCCCCAGGAGCCCCCCACTGGCACAGCAGCGCCGTGGAAGCGGAAAACCCCCGTTACAGCAGATACGGGAGGAGACTGAAGCCAAAAGGACGTGAGGACTGAAACTCGGTCTGAGATTCTTGTGGGGGTGGGGGGGGTTAGAAGCTGGATTAATCATCTCAGACTGGATGCAGAGGGTAAACAGAGAAGGACAATAGGTATTGAGATGAGAGAGATTATGGTGAGGTAGCAGGAAGAAGTAGTGGGGGGAGAAGGGTTGAATATAGTGTGATGCGAGATGTCATGCAGATGTGAGATGGGCGATTGATATAAAAGGAGAGACCCTGTTGTATTGAGATATGCTTTTTCTGTGTATGACTGATGTGAGAGAGAATAAAGTCGTCTGCTGCATAAGTCTGCCTCCATTGTTTACACTCTCCACAATATATAAGATAAGATAAGCCTTTATTAGTCCCACAATGGGGAAATTCCAGGATTGCAACAGCACAGGGATAGCAACACTCAGAGCAACAATCAGAAGGCAAGAGAAAAAAACAAGAGCAGCAAGTATACATATGTACATATAAATATATATAGACACAATGCGGAGCATTGTAGCTAGATGGGATAGATATATATTTATTCCATCCAGCTACAATGCTCCGCACTGTGTTTATATATTTATATATCTATCCCATCTAGCTACAATGCTCCGCACTGTGTTTATATATTTATATATCTATCCCATCTAGCTACAATGCTCCGCACTGTGTTTATATATTTATATGAGTATATAAACACACAGTGCGGAGTATTATATATCTACATATTATTCCATCTAGCTACAAACACACACACACATATATATATATACACTCAGATACATTTTTGCTACCAAAAGTTGGTAGTAAGGACAGCTTTAACTTTAAATGGGTTTATAATATGCTTTAAGCTGATATATAATATATACACATACACACATTCTTCTTGGTTGTCCATCGATCCGATGATGACCGTCCCTCATGTGTTAAGTCCTCTTCTTGCGTGAGCACGGAGATGGCTGTTTAGGCCGATCCTTGATCGGCAGACACAGCTGCAGTAGGGGCAAGGAAACTGTCCGGGTAATAATGCCTTTCTTCGTGCCTGTGCTTCAGCTACATCAGCTCGCCTCTTCTCTTCAAAGTAGTCTTGTGCCTGGGTAGTGAGGGCGCACCAGCCTGGCCTGTCCATAGCCCACAGCTCTAATTGTTTGGGAAGGATGCCAGTGTGTCTGATGTTGAGCTTCACACAGTCTTTGAATATTTTGCGTGGTCTGCCTTGGTTCCGCTTCCCAGAGCAGAGTTTGCTGTACATGAGCTGCTTGGGCAGCCTGTGGCCATCCATCCGGATCACATGACCAACCCATCGGAGCTGGGCTTTCAGAATCATGGCCTGAAGTGACCATACAGGAAAAGCAACAGGCTGGAGGAGGTGACAAATGCTGCAAGAAAAGAAATGCTGGAACAAGCACTGCAACTTTTTATTTATCAATTTATTTATATTTTTAGCACTCCCTTTATCGCAAATGGACCCTTAAACACCAACAAACTCAAAAGGTACAGTGTTAATGTGATGAATCTTTTTATACTAGGTGCTAAATTAGTGCTACAGTGATAATAAGCCACCAATATCTCAGTGCTTGATCAGTGCCAAATTTGGGTAATGCTGTTTCATGGTGAAATAAAATGGGAATGTAGAACTAGAAATGTGATTTGAAGATCACTAATTAAATTGCAAACAAATCAGTGATGCTGTATTGTTGTGCTGTTGAATTCATTTTAAAACATTACGCATATGGATAAAAGTTAGAGTGCTGTATTTTCCTTAATGAGATATTTTTAAAAAGTTTAGGCCTATGAAATGTGTTTATTCTTTCATTCATTTATTTGGTGTGTTTTTTTTCTTATATATTCATTTGGATACTCTTGTGTGCAGTTGTAACATTTTAACAGAGGTTAGAAGACCTGAAAATGATCTACAGGGAAAAAAAAAATTGTTTTAACATGGATTTTTAAGAATAGCCTTCAGAGTGACAGTCTATAATCAAAAGTTGTAAATTTTATAATTATCAAAATCACGAAATTTTAAAAATACAGTAGTTTAAGCTTCACTTGAATTTTGTGGGGCTGGCAAGCAGTATTTAAAGGCATTTATATTTAAGGACCAGTGGTCGGAGTAGATTTTGTTTGTACTTGATAAATGTTCAGAGGTGCTAATATTTTCATGAGTGCTGAATCATACAGTGTAAATTTCACTCTAAAGGTAGGTTCAGACTACAACATTTGGACCAACTTTTACTGGTGTTTTGGCAAATGTCTGGCTCTGCTGGCAAAAGTTAATGATAGTTGGTGTTTGTTGGCAAATGCTGACGAAAGTTGTGTTCTTTGAAAATTTTCAGCCTGCTGAAAATTTACCGACATTTGAAAATAAATGTTGGTGAAAGCTGTGCTCAGTTTGTAAAAGTTCCTGGGCACTGTGCAAAGTTATGCACAGTTAACCTAAGTAAGCCTAAGTTCAAGCTGGGTTCATCCTATAGCATTTGGATGACTTGTACAGACATTTTAAAAAAATCAGAGAAATACTCAATGCAGATCAGCTGACATCAGCGTCAGGTGATACTCATATTTTTTTTTTTTTTTTTTTTTTGACTTCCAGCGCCACACGAGTAGGCTGCCTTTTGCAACAGCGGATCAATTTCTGCCCATTTCTATTTACTATCTGGCTCTCTTGCCAATCTTTCTGATCCAGCGTCACCTTTATTCCATCCAAACACGTAGATCGCCCAAATGTCTCCTGAGCCACTGGACGGAGCCACTGTTTCATGCAGGAGGCAGTATAATACAGACCAGCTGTTAGCACTTAACCGGCCCACGATGCTAACGAAAAAACTCTATATACCGGGAGAGATAAGACGGAAACGGCGTGGTTGTCAAGCTGGGGCAAGACGGCGGGCAAGGAATATAAGGTACAGACCCACCCTCCCATCCGTTGTTATGGGGAATGTACGATCGATATTAGGAAAAACAGATGAGCTAGCGGCTATCTCCCGCTACGAGAGCATATACCGGGAGTGCTGCCTTATGCTATTCACGGAGATGTGGCTAACTGAACTAGCAGCAGATGCTAACATTCAACTGGAGGGTTTCCACGCAATACGGGCAGACCGAACACCAGACAGTGGGAAGGCAAGGGGCGGTGGAGTGATGATGTATGTTAATAACTGGTGCAGACCAGGACATATCACAGTTAAACAACAACACTGCAACAAAGACATGGAGTTGCTAGCTGTTAGCATGCGGCCTACATATCTCCCGAGGGAATACTCACACGTGATCTGCATTGTTATTTATGCAAATCCTACGGTGAACGCTGGGACAGTGCGTGACGTCATCCACTCAGTAACTGGCAGGCTGCAGACAGAACACCCAGATGCTCTTCTCCTCATCTCAGGCGACTTCAACCATGTTTCACTGTCTCCTTTTCTACCCACGTTCACCCAGTATGTCACATGCCACACTAGAGACAATAAAACACTGGACTTATTCTACGCAAACACTAAGGAGGCGTACACCTCAACACCACTCCCCCCACTCGAGAGATCGGATCACAATTTGATTCATCTCCGGCCGGTGTACAAACCCCTAGTGCACAGACTACCTCCGGTCATGTGCACAGTGAAGTTATGGTCTGAGGAGGCAATGGGCGCTCTAAAGGACTGTTTTGAAACCACTGCCTGGGAGCAGCTCTGCGATCCACATGGTGAGGACATCGATGGCCTCACTCACACCATCACGGACTACATCGGCTTCTGTGTGGACAACACCGTACCCACCAAGACCATACGGTGTTGCTCGAACAACAAACCCTGGATCAACCCTGAGATAAAAACACTTCTGAGAGAGAGGAAGAGGATCTTCAGGTCGGGGAACAGGGAGATGCTGAAGTCCGTACAGAGGGAGCTGAGGAGGAAGATCAGAGAAGGCAAGGACAGCTTCAGGAAGAAGATGGGGGACAAGCTGCAACAGAGCGACATCGGTGGGGTCTGGATAAACCTTAAAACCATCTCTGGGCTCCAGAATACCTCCCCCAGGCCATGGGGGGCAGGGAGTGGGCGAACAATCTGAACCTGTTTTTTAATAGGTTTGACCAACCGCCCTCCCCCCCGACTGCACAACAACAACAACCACTGCTGCCTCTGAAGACATCGAGTCCTGCTTCCCACACCCCACTCCACCATCACCCCCCCCAACACACAGCCCCCCAACCTGACCCTGACCAGGACCCAGGTGAGGACGGAGCTGAGGAAGATCAAGGCGAGGAAGGCGTCGGGACCGGACGGCATCAGCGCAAAGCTCCTCAAGTCCTGTGCAGACCAGCTGTGTGGGATTGTGGAGCACATCTTCAACCTGAGCCAGAAGCTGGGGAGGGTACCACAGTTGTGGAAAACATCTTGTGTGGTACCTGTACCGGTTCCAAGGTTGTCATAACCAGGAGCGGCACTGGGGTTAAGCTCCCAGTGCTCATAAAATGCTCCTTACGGTGTGCGTCTCGAAAAGCCTCTGACAACTAAGTCCAACTCCTAGCCTGCCCGTGTGGTTTAGTCTCTAAGCCCGGCGGAACTGCTTTTACTAATAGGAGAAGGGGCGAGGGCGGATCTCTGGCGCCTTAAAACCAGATGCTTCAGGTAGATGGTGGCTCGTCAACCTGGGAAGGTAGCCCATCTAGGGGAAGGTAAACCCTGATTTCAAACCTCCGCTGCCTTGCGGCACACCCGGTCATGGGAAAGGCTTTGGGAGTCAACCCTGAGGAAAAATCCAGAGTCGGAGCCCCTAAGGCAGTTCTCTGTTGTGCTCAACATCGTTCTGGCAGCTCCTGCGACGGCGCTGGTGCCAAACTATAGCAGCCCTGCTGTTTCTTTGGATTCATCAGTGACGTGGAGAGGGGGGACATGCTGCATGGGTAACATCTTGTCCTCCATATCTTCCTGCCCAGGCTTGAATCTTACCAATGCGGGAAGGTAGAACACCGGTGCGCATCGGCCTGTTCAGACACAGGCTGTGCTGTTCCAGCAGAGTAGACGTTTAGGATTCTCTTCCATGGTCATCATAGACCAACGGAGGCCGACAAGGTACCTGTACTAAAGACCTCCCACCCCGAAGATCTGAACAGCTACAGACCAGTGGCCCTGACGTTCCACATGATGAAGACCCTGGAGAGACTGCTCCTTGCTCACCTCCGCCCCCTGGTGGAATAAAAAAAAAACTAGTGAATCACCATATAAATAAAATGACGAGTGATTATATTTTGATTGTTACAACTCTCTCCATTCTAATAACATAAAATCCTGTTAAATATCATTTACTATTTGAAACCACAAGTCTGTTTGAGTCCCACAATGGAAGCTTAACCAATAAATTCTGGAGAATGATTACACATGGAGCAGAAAATTAAGAACAGTAAATTTCTGAAAGAGGAGATTTTTTTTCTTTTGACTGTCACATTTTTTGGGAGATTATATATATATTATACACATATGTAGCTGGCAGACAGCTACAATGCTCTGCACTGTGTGTTCATATACTCATATTTATTCCATCCAGCTACAATGCTCTGCACTGTGTGTCTGTGTGTGTGTGTGTGTGTGTGTGTATATATACACACACACACACAGACTGACTGAAAATTTCACAAAAAAAAAACAAAAAAACCCGTTATTCCACGTACCAAGAAAATGACAGCAAAAAAAAAAAAAAGATTGGTTTCTGTTTCCATGGCAACTAGTAGTCTGTACTGGCAAAAGACACGTTTGTGCAACAGCACAGTGGTAGAAAAATAACGCTGAATACACGAAAGCCCAATCCACTCACCAGACCACACCTATCACACCATCATCAAATGCCTATAATATACACACACACACATATTTATATATATATATATATACACACACACACACCTTAAAGGCTATTCGTCAGGACTTGACCAGCTGAAATTCATTTACACTGATGGGGGATGGGATGGCTTCTTAAATTCTGATGGATTTCAGCTGGTTCTTGGCTTTCTATGCCTTTTTGCACCTCTTCTTCATCTGTTCAATACTTTCCCCTTTGTCATTCCACCTTATTAAATATAAATTGTTTTGCATTGTAAAAAGGAACCTATAAGCCTACCCAATCAAAGTGAGGTAACAATTTGCATTAATATTTTTTTGAGAAATTTCCTCCCCATGTTTTGAGTAAAGAGTACTTGCACTCAACAGCTATGAAACAGTCAAATTCGATAAAATCTACCTAGCATTTCTCATTATATTTAACAACTTATTACCTATAATTAATGGGTTATATTAACTCAGTTGTTACTGGGCTAATCTACTTAACAGTTATTGTTAATAATTAATATAATTAATCAACCATTACTTATTCCACAAAGATTAGATTTGAAAATTGTTATTCACACACAGGAGACAGGGCTGAGGTCAGGATAACTTTTTTTAATGTAACAAATCCTGAAAACTCTTTACAAAACTGTATGAGGAGTTAAACCCTTTTTTGAAATGGCCTTGCTTAAAAAGTCAGGCCAAAAACCTGTAATTTTCACAGAAATTATCCAAAATCAAAATCCCTGTAATATGTGCATCATCAATACAAGCACAAATACAAATGAAAATATCCTACCTTGACAACTGTAGGAGTTAGCTGGACAAACCATGTAACCTACATTGTAATAGCCTTGAATAACAACAACAACAAAAAAAATGTCCTAGAATCTTTATTTATTCATGTTTTTTTGGGACAAAAATGATCCCAACTCAAAATCCCTGTAATATGCACACCTTCAAATCCTGTACATATATTGTGTGAAATGAAAATAACAGTTCAGTCCATTACAGTTTTTCACAATTGCTAAAACACTAAACCCCATTCTCCGACTCAAATACTCAGTAGTGCAAACTCATTTATCAAATGATTCACTCCTTTGGCACAACCTTAAGCTGGTTCACATAGTTTGACACAATTTGCAAATCTGTAGCACACTTTTTGCAAAACTCTAGACTAGTGGTGTTGGCGTTATCGCGTTAATCGCCCGTTAACACTTTACCCCCGTTAACACTTTACCCCCGTTAATGGGGTGAAAAATTTTGTGATCGAGGTTAACGGCAGAAAGCGCAGTCAGTACTTTTTTGCCTAGTGAAGGGCCTCCCCGTTCCAAGGCCCTTCTGGCCACAGCACTCTGCTCGCCATGCAGCAGATTGTCAAACAAGCAAACAAATCAAAGTCAAACAGGCATGTAGCTAGTAGCTACTAGCTACATGCTAGGTTGTAGCTGACCTCGAGCTCCTGACTCGGACCGAAATTCGTCTGTTTTCATTTTCAAAGGTCCAACTGTTGTTGAGTACCAGTCTACTAAAATTCTCAAGCTGTGTTTGTGATGTCCATTCACTCCCTTGCCATTTTTGTAGCACGGTGGGGGTATCGTCACGAGCGAGATAGTTGTTTGTTTATGTTTGCAATTTTTTCTGCTAAAAGGGAAATGGTCTGTTGTGACACATGAGGTTTTGTGTTCATCTTAAAAGTGGTGGACGTTTGCATCTCTTACCTTTTATTTTATTGATTTTATTGACTGTGGTTTCTACTTGTGCTGAGTTTTATACTGTCTTGCTGGTTTTATATTATTTTGTGCTAGTGTCCTGCTCCTTGCTTTTATGTTTTTGTGTGTGTCCTTGTTGTACAGCACTTTGTGTAGTGAGTGTTGCTTTTTAAAGTGCTTTATAAAGTTGATTGATTTGCTATGGGAGAAAGAGCAAGCTCCTTTTCAGCAGGTGCTGGTTGTTGTTCAGTGACATTGAGCCCTGGCATTCTGTTGTTTGCACATGCAGTAATAGTTTTGAGAATTTTCTGGAGAATATTCTGGATAGTTTGTGTCATTTTGGATATGTTGAGAGTTTTAATAAACTTGCAGGTGAAGACAGAAGGCATACTGTATTTGTCCACTCCCATGTTCATAACAGTATGAAAAACTTGAAAAATTGCCGAATTAGGGTACATTGTATCTGTATGGAAAAAAAAAAGAAAAACGTGATTGATGCATTATTAATCACGATTAACTCAACATTCCAAAAGATTAATCACAATTAAAAATTGTAATCATCCAACACCTGGTATGATTTGAAGTTAAATCCAGGAGCAGACAACAGACTCAATTAGAAATACAATGATCTTTATTGACTGTGTGAGTGTGTGAGTGCAGAACAGAAGCAGTCTGGCAACCCTGCAAGGTGAGAAGAGAAGATGATATGAGTTATCTTGCAATAAATGGCTGAATTAGCGGAATAAATAATCTTACGGAGCAGGGGAGTGTTGGAGAGAAACAAATAACAGCTTTGTCCTTCTCCAGGTAACCAGGGTCCCTCAAAGGTGAGGTAGTGCCAGTGCAGATAATTACAGTGACGAGTGCAGGTGAATCTTCAGCTGAGGGGGTAGAAGAGAGAGTTCAGTTTGGGTGCTGAGGCACTTACGGAGTGCTGAAGAGTGAGTGGAGCCTCCGGCTCAAGGGAAGAGTTCCGGTCCACCACCTGGAGCTGGGTTGGTCTGCCAGGAGGACGGTCCACCTGTGCACAGGTATAGGGGACAAGGAGAGGCAGATGCAGATGATGACAAAAACCCAGTTAACATGTTGCCTACGGTTGTGTAGAGGGAGGCGAAACTCCCAGCCGATGAAGGGCGGGGAAGTAGTAATTGAAAGAGAGGTAAAACTCCCAGCTGAAGAGAAGGGTAGACTTGTGTCGAGGAGTTCTTTCACCCTGTTGGAGTGTTGACGTCTCCGTGCAGGAGTGGAGGGCTCCAGTCCTAATAAAGTCAGTCTAATTGGGAGACTCAGGTGTGAGTGAAGCCACAGCTGTGGAAAATAATTAGTGAGAAAGAGAAAAACAACACAGTTCGGATCACCACAACACCACTACTCTAGACACATTCTCACTCTCAAAAACACATTTCTCACTGTGATGCACATAAGCTGCAAAATGATGAAAACAGGAGGCAAATGTTCAACACAAATACAGCACTGGTGTCATCAATTAGACACAACAACTCAAAATTGAACACACTTGTTTCAAATGATGTGATCAAACCAACTGCACATGGTATAAGCCAGTTCAGAGTCCACAGGACACCAACAATGGATGGAAACAATCGCCTGAGAGAAAGAGGAAGAGGAGTACATGTCAGAGGTGGTGGTAGAGGAGGAATAGTACCAGAAAGAGGAAGATCAAGAAATGTAATTTCTGATGAAATTTGAGCAACTATAATTGATGATGTTCTTGTTCATGGAATGACCATGAAAGAAGCAGTACAAAAACTGCAACCCAATTTGAGCCTTTTCTCTGTGGCCAACATCATCAAGACATTCAGAGAGGACAACAGTGTCAGATGGTTACTGCAAGTTTACATTTGTACTTTGTCTATAGAAAGGGAACTGGAGAGAAAAAAAAAAAACAAAAACTTACTGGGGAGCAAAAAACACTAACAGTTCATTGAAGTAATGTGCATGCTGTTTGTATACATTTGTAAGTGCAAGTTCCATATTTCCAGAATTGCACAACAACCACAGGGAGATGGGAGGACTGCTATGTTCTCCCAACCACAGGAGACTCATTGTTGATATGGTCCTTCAAAAACAATGCTATTCAACTTTGAGAAATACAGCAGAGAGTTGTTCAAGACATTGTAAACTTTGAAGGAATCAACAGTGTCAGCTTTTCTACCATTGACCGTGTCCTCCAGCGCAATAGCATTTCCATGAAGCAAGTGTACAGAGTACCCATTGATGGTAACTCAGAAAGGGTGATGGAGTTATGATTTCAGTATGTGCAAGTAAGTATATACTCACACATTCTATGCTGGTGTTTAGAGTACAAATCTATAATAGCTTACTGTCACGAACCGAGCCGGTTTTGTATTTTAGACTCGGTTCTGACCATTCCCTGTGGTTCAGGTTATCGGTATATGTGTGTATTGTGTTATCTTTTGAGTTCTTGTTGTTTCTATGTCACTTGTTCTTTTTTCCGTACCTGTAGTCACTGTTCTGGCTGGCAGCTGTTAGGCAGCCTCTTTGACCTACATTGGTGCAGGCGTTGTCTGACACTTGCCGGTCCGACCACGCTGCCTCTCTCATGAAAGCCAGCTGATTCCACTCTGGTGATTGCTTTTCCCATGCCTCGCCCAGGTGCACCCAGTCTGTTGTGCCAGCAATGCTTGTACTTAAGCGGCCTTTGCCAGTCTAGCATTGCTGGACCATTGTATTGTCATGTGCATGTGTTTGTCAGGCTACACTGGGACTTACTCGAACTGCTCCAGTTTTGTGAGTATAGACTGTATGCTTTTTCCCGGTGTTCTCACCCATAGACTGTAGAGTGTCCTGGAGGACTCCTTGAGTGCCCTGAGCTATTATGTTATTTTGTATCGTTGGTTTTGTTTGTCAAATGTGTTTGTAAAAAAATGTGTTTGTGGTGTAACCTGCACTTCCCCTCCTCCATGTGCTGCATCAAAGCGCACGGGGAGGCTTGTGACAGAATGGTCCAGCCAGACAAGGATTTAGTGGGTTACACCCACACATACTTTCATTTTTGAATGAATTTCTTTCACTCGCCTGCTTCCCAGGTGCTATGGCTGATCTGATGGAGAGGGAGCTGCGCTCATTGTGTCTCCTGGAGGATATTCTTTCGTGGACGCTGGAGCCCTGTTCCTTCGAGACAGCTCGATGGGCTCGGGACACGACGGTGAGGGTAATAAACAGGGAAAGCCTTTGGAACCATCCTGAGGTGATGAAGATTCTCTGGGGCATCTTCGCTGTGCCATGCGAGGGGTTCGAGCCCCCCGCGGCTTCTCTGCCTCCTTCCTCAAGGAGCTCAGGGCCGCTGTGGACACGGAGGGAGATAAAACTGCCTCTGACGCTGCTGGAGACATTGTAAACCAGAAGAACACGCAAGTTCCTTTTCATTCTACCACTATTCCTGATAAGCAATTTTACCTGTACCCTGGTAAAGAGAATCAGGTTCTGCTGTTCCCTGAGTTCTCGCCAACAGCAGCATGTGACGACCCTTCACCTGTCCTCTCTGTGCCTTCCTTGTGTGCCTCTGTGAGTTTGCCGGTTCCCAAACCAAGTCGCCAGGCATAGGAGGAGCCCGAGGTCCTGGAGGATCCTGACTCAGGTTCGGCAGAGATGCAGTCCCCAGTCGCCACGCCGGATGAGTCACCAGCATGGGGGACATCGCCTGGGGGCCTGGAGGCTGCGATCACCATCATGCCTGCTGCAGAGTCCGCCGCAGCAGAGTCACCTGTCCAGATAGACCTTCATGAGGCCGGATCAAAGAAGTCGTTGTTGGGATCGACGGAGTCCTGGACGGCGGTGGAGCTCGAGTCCAAGCAAGTGCTCCCATTTTTTTCTCTCCCCTGTAAATTGGGGCAATCTTGTCTGGCTCTTGATGAGGAGAGCCAGGTGCAGCCCTCAGCTGCATCAGAGCTCACCTCGCCAGGTTCTGTCGCTGCCGGCAACCCTAACCACTCTCTTCCTGTCATTCCTGAGCATTTACCCAGGGTCGCCGAAGAGTGGTCAGTTCCACCAGAGGCTGCCGAGGATCTAGGTTCATCACCAGAGGTCGTGGAGAGTCCTGCCTCCCTTGCTGGGGAGGTCACTGTGGGAGCAACGAGGTCCACAACAGGAACCACCACACGTGCAATGGTGCTCCAGCTGGAGCCCACCGCGGGTGCAACAGATCTCCTGCCGGAGTCTGCATGGGTGCAGCATTGGCCTGGTCGGGGTCCACTGCAGGTGCTGCAGAGCTTCAGTCGGGAGCCACCATGGGTGTTGCAGAGCTCCAGCCAGAGTCCACCACAGGTGCTGCGGACCGCCAGTCAGGATCCACGGCGGGTGCTGCAGAGCTCCAATCGGGAGCCACCACGGTTGTTGCAGAGCTCCAGCGGGAGTCCACCGCGGGTGCTGCAGAGCTTCAGCCGGGAGCCACCGAGGGTGCAGCGTTGGCCCAGTCGGGGTCCACCGAGGGTGCAGCGTTGGCCCAGTCGGGGTCCACCGAGGGTGAAGCATTGGCCCAGTCGGGGCACACTGCGGATGCAGCGTTGGCCCGGTCAGGGTCCACCATGGGTGCAGCTGTGTCCCAAGCCGGGACCACCGAGGAAGCTGCAGGTCAGCTCAAAGACGCCGTGGCCTCCTCCCCCTCCCTGTCCGACGCCGTGGGGGTTCCCCTCCTATGGTCCGGTCACCCACCAGTGAGCCTCCCTGTCGGCAGGCCGCCTCCTGCTTCACCCCTCCGGTCCTGGTGGCTCAACAACGCTCTCCGACCGCCAGAGGGACTGAGTCTCTGTGTCTCGTGTTTCCCGGCAGGCCACTGGACGCTGTTCGCTGGACTATCTGCTGGGCCTGGGACTCTGGACAGCCACTTGAGCCTTCATTCCTTTGAACTTGGGGAGGTTAATTGTCTTTTCTGTTGTGGGCCCTGGCCCTGGGCGGGGTGTGTTGTGTTCCCTCCTTGCCTGTTCCCCCTACCTCCCACCCAGGTTTGTTGGTTGTTGTTCCTGCTGGGGGGGGGGGGGGGGTTCTTTTCCTTATGGTGTTGCCATGGGTGTCTGGATAACACCCTTTGAGAGGGGGGCTCTGTCAAGAACCAAGCCGGTTTTGTCCTTTAGGCTTGGTTCTGACCGTTCTCTGTGGTTCAGGTTAACGGTATGTTTGTGTATTGTTTTATCTTTTGAGTTCTTGTTGTTTCTATAGCCCCTTTTCCACAAGTGTCAGTTTGGTACGGTTCAGTATGGTACGGTTCGCTTTGTAGGCTTTTCCATTAGGGACTGTAATGGTAACGGTTCTGATTTTTCGGACCCGCTGGATTGGGTTTTGAAGCGTACTGTACCAACATGAAAATGTGACGAAACAACACTGCAGGCCACTGATTGGTCCAGGCGTAATGTCATGAGAGGGGCGTTTGAGGCTGACTTTCCAGAATCGCGAGCCACCATTTGCAAAGATTAGTCTGTGAGCCAGCCAGCAAGCAATATTATATAAACAACAATGATAGAATGGCTTCACAGAAATCAACACTGTGGTCCAGCAGAGATTTCTGTGCGTTTCGGCTGATGAGAGAATCCAGAGAGAAGTAAACGGTGCCACCCTGGGAAATAGACGGAGCGACCCTGGGAAATAGACAGAGCCCCCCAGACTGAATTGACAGCCGCAGGAGCATCCAACTTCAGCAGCTGAAGCCGTGGTATTAGGATATAGAGAACAGTGAGTGATGTGATATGATGTGATATTATGCATCTTTTACATTATTTATCCCAGCAGTGAAAAGTTCACTTTGGACATACAACATTGTTGCTTGTATTCAAACGGTAAGCTAGCTGGTTAGCCATCAATGCTAAGTCCGTCCTTGTATGTTGCCTTTGTGTTGACAATATCTGTTGAAATAAGCTAGTTGTAATCCTGGTTAAAAAGGTGTTTTTTTTACATGTTGCACTTTCGTGCTGTGCATGCACTTAAGTTGTGTGTATTTTCATTTTAGAGTCCGACCAGCATCTGCTCTGACAATGGCTATGTTTGGCAGTGTACACAGTTTTGACTGGTAAGTTGCACATCTTGTTATTTATAGTCAAATCTTTTGCTTTTCAAGTTAAAGTATAGGTAAAGTGCCAAATTTAAAGTAGCACAATTTCCACTTAATATGAAAGGGACTGAACTGAGATTTGATTGTGTGAATATTAATTACAGGGTAATTGAAAATGAATGGCACATTCAATAGTAGCCAGTGTAAAATAAACCGCTTGCTTGTATATTTATTTATTTTTTTATCAGATCACTTCTGTGATAGTTTGTGAGTTATTGTCATAATAGTGTATTTGCACTTTGGGGAATGGGAGATGTTCAGTCACCATTAGAATTTAGTTTGTATGTGTAGTTTATAGTATTTCATCTTTAAACTCATCCAGTAAAAGAACACATTACAAATATTTGAGACCCATTGTACTGCCTCCTTTTATATTTTAGCAATACAAGCACAAAACACCACCCACACTTGAAACCAGGGTGACACAGCGGTGGCTAAACTTTTGATAACGTTATTTCTCAAATATGTTTTAAACTTGCTTTAATTAACCACTCATTTCTGTCTTTCATGTAGACAAGAGGAAAACGATTCACCCCAAACCGGACATTAAATCACTATTTACAGAGATGCAGGCTTAACATGTGCTGAACCAGGTCTACCTTGAGATGCACATCCAGTTGCTTCTCAATGAGGCAGTGTGGCTGGCATGCTCAACCCATTCTAATGTCTTTTTTTTTAAAGTTTGAATTTTGCACATTCTAAATAATCCGGAATTTGCTGCGGATTGTAATAAACAATTTCATGACTTATGTGTTCGCATCATGAGTTTCTATTTTGTCTGTTAAGACACCAGTGAGAAAAGAGTCAACAGTACAAACCATTTATCAGTGACATTGAAAATAATGGCTCATTTTTAAGAAAAAGTAACCAAAAACAGTTATGTTATTTACTGAATACTGTACTGTTGGATGTGTCAGTGCAGAAGACTGTCATGGCTGCCAGTTTGTCACACCTGTGCGCACACATGCCTGTCATCATCCTCTGGCTATTTATACCACCAGGTCCAGTGCTCTGTGTGGAGTCATCCGTTTCTCGCTCCAGAAACCTGCTACGCCTATCGAGCTTCCTAGCCTTGCTGTGCTCCTCCACGTCAGCTTCCCAGCCTCCTCCATTCCCAGTCCGGGCCTGCGCCTCCTGGACCTTCCAGGCACCAAGTAAGCTACCATCATTATTTCTCACCTTTTCCGATTCCCCTGTGCACAGGTGGAGATCCGTGGTGGCGGACCCCTTCTCCCTGGCAGCGGATCCACCTGCTTTCCATCACCAGCATTCAGCTCTCTGGCTGTCCTACGGGCACTATCCTCCTGGCAGTAGCTTTGGTGCTAACCTGGGCATCTCTCCACCACCTCTGACAGTAAGCGCTGAACTATCTGGTGCTCTTCTAGCCTGAATTGCATCTAACGCTCCTTCTGTCTCTTCCTAGGGTTGCCAGGTCGCATGGTGCTCTGCTCACCCCAGCTGACTCGCCTGCTCACATTACACACACTCAAGCACACACACACACACACCCACTCACGTCCACTATATCCAATTAAAGGTTAATTGGATCAGTCTTGAGTCGTGTCTGCTCTGTGGGTCACTGAAACCATGTCAAAGACACTGCACACTTTAGTGATAGTACCAGTATATGGAGGAATTCTGGGCCATATTAGCATCTGGATTTCCTAATAATGGGTTAAGCCAGGGGTGTCCAATCATGTGCCATGGAGGGCCAAGACCCTGCAGGCTTTACCTGCAACCAGTGTCTTCAACAGCAGATTCCACTGAATTTCTTCCACTGACTGCTGATCAGTGAAAACACCTGCTGAAGAGACTGGGTAGAAGAGAGAACCTGCAGGGTCTTGGCCCTCCATGGCACATGATTGGACACCCCTGAGTTAGGGTTTAATGGAACTTAACATTTTAACACAAACTGCTTTATGGTTCATAATTCTGTTGACAGACTTACACCAAACCAAAAGTGATTTCTCAAACTGCTGGATTGTTCTTAGACAGCTTTTCCAATCTCTTTGTATTTATTTTACGTCACTTGTTGGTAACCTTCACACAAAAGTGGAGACAGACCTGCAAAACGTCCAAAAGTTTATTGTCAAAATTCCCAGTGCAATACTACATGAATACATGTATAGTTCACTGTTGATGCAGAGAATATATATATATATATATATATATATATATATATATACACACACACACACACACACACACACACACAGTGGGGCAAAAAAGTATTTAGTCAGCCACCAATTGTGCAAGTTCTCCCACTTAAAAGATGAGAGGTCTCCAATTTTCATCATAGGTATACCTCAACTATGAGAGACAAAATGAGAAAAAAAATAAATCCAGAAAATCACAATGAAGGATTTTTAATGAATTAATTGGTAAATTCCTCGGTAAAATAAGTATTTGGTCAATAACAAAAGTTCATCGCAATACTTTGTTATATACCCTTTGTTGGAAATGACAGAGGTCAAACATTTTCTGTAAGTCTTCACAAGGTTTTCACACACTGTTGCTGGTATTTTGGCCCATTCCTCCATGCAGATCTCCTCTCGAGCAGTGATGTTTTGGGGCTGTCGCTGGGCAACACGGACTTTCAACTCCCTCCAAAGATTTTCTATGGGGTTGAGATCTGGAGACTGGCTAGGCCACTCCAGGACCTTGAAATGTTTCTTAGAAAGCCACTCCTTCGTTGCCCGGGTGGTGTGTTTGGGATCACTGTCATGCTGAAAGACCCAGCCACATTTCATCTTCAATGCCCTTGCTGATGGAAGGAGGTTTTCACTCAAAATCTCACGATACATGGCCTCATTCATTCTTTCTTTTACACGGATCAGTCGTCCTGGTCCCTTTGCAGAAAAACAGCTCCAAGGCATGATGCTTCCACCCCCTTGCTTCACAGTAGGTATGGTGTTCTTTGGATGCAACTCAGCATTCTTTCTCCTCCAAACAGGACAAGTTGAGTTTTTACCAGAAAGTTCTATTTTGGTTTCATGTGACCATATGAGATTCTCCCAATCCTCTTCTGGATCATCAAAATGCTCTCTAGCAAACTTCAGACGGGCCTGGACATGTACTGGCTTAAGCGGGGGGATACGTCTGGCACTGCAGTTTTTGAGTCCCTGACAGCGTAGTGTGTTACTGATGGTAGCCTTTGTTACTTTGGCCCCAGCTCTCTGCAGGTCATTCACTAGGTCCCCCTGTGTGGTTCTGGGATTTTTGCTCACCGTTCTCATGATCATTTTGAACCCAAGGGGTGAGATCTTGCGTGGAGCCCCAGATCGAGGGAGATTATCAGTGGTCTTGTATGTCTTCCATTTTCTAATAATTGCTCCCACAGTTGATTTCTTCACACCAAGCTGCTTACCTATTGCAGATTCAGTCTTCCCAGCCTGGTGCAGGTCTACAATTTTGTTTCTGGTGTCCTTTGACAGCTCTTTGGTCTTGGCCATAATGGAGTTTGGAGTATGACTGTTTGAGGTTGTGGACAGGTGTCTTTTATACTGATAACAAGTTCAAACAGGGACCATTAATACAGGTAACGAGTGGAGGACAGAGGAGCCTCTTGAAGAAGTTACAGGTCTGTGAGAGCCAGAAATCTTGCTTGTTTGTTGGTGACCAAATACTTATTTTCCACCATAATTTGCAAATAAATTCTTTAAAAATCAGACATTGTGATTTTCTGGATTTTTTTTCCCTCATTTTGTCTCTCATAGTTGAGGTATACCTATGATGAAAATTGGAGACCTTTCATCTTTTAAGTGGGAGAACTTGCACAATTGGTGGCTGACTAAATACTTTTTTGCCCCACTGTATATATATATATATATATATATATATATATACACATACACACACAGTATCTGCATGTAGTCAACAGTACTCAATATGATATATATCCAGTTAATCCATGTATTTCTGCATGTAACCTTGTGACTGCGTTATTTTAATTGCTTTTAATCCTAGATCAATTTGTTTTGGCTTAAAATGCATTGTAATTGTTAAATATATCTTATTATACCTAACTCAGTACTGTTTACCTGTTGAAATATATATTTTACGGCTCATATACTACAATATGGCACCTGCCGATCAAATTTGGCAACTGATCATGTTTTGCCACGATACCACCAGCTGGAGCAGGTAAATCCCATGACGTCTCAACAGTCTCTCAATTTCTTGCACAGAAAACTAAACATTTCTACAGACATTCTGCAGTTCTGTAACCACTTCGTGTTCATGAAGCTGGGGTGACATGTCATCACTGGGAGCCTGTGTTGTGTGTTGCCACAAGAGAGCCATCTGAAACACACACACAAAGAATACATATTTTAGTTCCTAATAGCGATAACTTGCCGACATTACAATGTCGTACGGCGGACTTAAAGTAGCATCAGCAATCATTAGCTTACCTTCATATGTGATGTAGTTCGTGTCCTCATGTCTTCTGCTTTATACTGCTCTGTATAGTTTCCTAAATGCTCCAGTACTTTTCCAAAGTGTGTCGTCTCGCCGCATATAACCTTCTGTTCTCCTTTTTTGGCTTTGGCAAAAAAAGGTGAAAGAACGCAGTCGCCTTGTACCCTGGCATGTTGTGTTTTGCATGCATCACTTGTTTTACGTAACGTTACGCTTGTTTTATGTAACAGGAGGGTTGCGCCGCCTCCCTGTAACAAATCCCACCCACATCAAGTGGTACTGTCAGTGTAATGGAAACACAAGTGTACCGAACTGTACTGTACCGGGCCAAACTGACACTAGTGGAAAAGGGCCTTATGTCACTTTTTCTTTTTTCCATATCTGTAGCCACTGTTGTGGCCGGCAGCTGTTAGGCAGCCTCTTTGACTTACATTCGTGTGGGCATTGTCTGACACTTGCCGATCCGACCACGCCCCCTCTCTCATGACAGCCAGCTGATTCCACTCCGGTGATTGCTTTTCCCGCGCCTCGCCCAGGTGCACCCAATCTGTTGTGCCAGCAATGCTTGAGCTTAAGCGGCCTTTGCCAGTCAAGCATTGCTGGACAATTGTGTTGTCATGTGCATGTGTTTATCAGGCTACATTGGGACTTACTCAGACTGCTCCAGTTTTGTGAGTATAGACTGTGTGCATTTTCCCGGTGTTCTCACCCATAGACTGTAGAGTGTCCTGGAGGACTCCTTGAGTGCCCTGAGCTATTATGTCATTTTGTACAGTTGGTTTTGTTTGCCTTTTGGTCAGTAAATGCGTTTGTGGTGTAACCTGCGCTTAAATCCATTCTTCCTTTCTCTCCTCCGTGTGCTGCATCAAAGCGCATGAGGAGGCTTGTGACAGCTTACTGTTACTATACATTGTACTATATTGTAAAGTATATAAAACAGAAGCGCTTACAAATACACTAATGCTGATGTTACTCTGTCTCAGTTACTAGTAAACTACCGTTTCTTGTATTTCCTTTTTTATTGAGAGTGTTTGAACTGGATTCCATGGAAAGACCCCATGAATACATTATTGTCGATGAGACAGGGTTCAATCTTGCAAAGAGAAGAAGGAGAGGCAGGAACACAATTGGCCAACGTGCCATAGTGGAAGTCCCTGGCCAGCGTGGTGGCAACATCACATTTTGTGCAGCTATAAATAATCATGGGGTTCTCCACTGGCAAGCAACACTTGGACCATATAACAGTGAACACCTTCTGACATTTCTGGATGGTCTTCGGGATGCTTTGTTTGAGCGTGAGAGGCAGGATTGTCAGCAGGCAGAGGACTCTGTCTATGTTGTGGTTTGGGACAATGTCAGCTTTCACTGTTGTGTCCAGATACGGGAGTGGTTCAACATCAACCAGAGTTTCATAAATGTATGCCTTCCACCATACAGCCCTTTCCTGAACCCAATAGAAGATTTTTTCTCTGCATGGCGGTGGAAGGTCCATGACTGAAACCCATATACCTGGAATAATCAAGAAGTAATGGAACTGGCCTGCGGTGACGCAAGTGTGGAGTGTTGTCAAGGCTGGATCCAACACACCAGAGGGTTTTTTCCCTATTGCCTGGCAAAAGAAATTATTGCCTATGATGTGGATGAAGTCCTTTGGCCTGTCAGTTTGATTTGCAGATGTACAAGATTTTTGAGTCATTTAGAGTAATGTGCTTTTCATTTACAGTTTTCTTTGTCTTTTATGAAATGCTAAACATATTTACCATATGTAATAAATATTATGTTCTGAATGCCCTGAATGCAGTGTTCTCCATTTTTCTGAGTCTTGTTTAATGACTGCTCTGGAGTGTTTATATGGTGATTGGCTGTGTGTGTGATCTGACAGTAATGTTTAATTTTGAGTGCAGATAAAATGGTTTTGAGGCAATTCTTTGGTTTTGCCAGAAGAGTGAGAGGTTTTGTGAATGTAGCGTGAATTTTTGGCTTTGTTTACAGTTTTGTGAAAAGGGGTGCAGCTTTCAAAAAAATGTGTCTTAGCAATTGTGAAAAACCGTAACTTGCTTTTCAGGCTTTGGACCTTTCTGATCATCTTTCCTCCATCAAGCTCCCAAAAAACTTTGTGAAATACTTCAACTTTCTTCTTGAGCATCTTGGGATCCTCAGGGTTGAGGGCATAGATCAGTCACATCAACAGCATACATGCATTGGTTCAGTTTCCACACCTGCTCAGCACTTGGTTGCCCTCAATCACAACTGCCACTTCTGCTGGATTCTCATCAGCCATGGCATTATAGATCCACCAGCACCTTCATGGTTTGGTTCATGGGGCTGTCATGGTCATCCTCCTCATAAAAAAAGAAAAATGCATATTCATTTTACCTTTGCACATGCTAAAAAGATGCTTTTCCAAAACAAAGCTTTCTCGGTCAAGACATTTATTTCAACACATGCAGGATTTTAATCAGGGCAGTTGGTCCACCCCTGTGTCCCATATTGCACCATTTAGCAATCTAACCCATTTGGATAGGAGGCAGAGGACAGAGGACAGAGAGAAGAAGAGAGAGGAGGGGAGAGGAGAGGAGAGATGAAGAGAAATGAGAGATTAAGAAGAGAGACGAGGAAAGAGGATGAGAAAGGAGAGAGTTTGACTTTTAAAAAATCCCTTTATTGCACAATTCAGAAATGTAAGATTACCAATATCATTTCACCAAGTGTCTCACATTTCAAAAGTGCAAACATAACTCATCCCCCTCTCCCACAGAACACAAAATATTCCCTACAGTCCATCTATTGGTGAATACCTCCAAATTGTCCACCATTTTATAGTAAGAGTACTCCACCTGGAGTCTGACTTTTAACAAGGCCTTGAAAACAAACACAGGATCCACATTGCCAGTGTTAGTAGTCCAATTTTTCCTTGTCAGCCAGATGGCAAGTTTAGCAGTACCAGATAGGAAGTTCATCAAAGTGTGCACAGACTTCTTTGCCACTTTATACTTTGGCCCGTAAATAAACAAACCAAAAGAGAAACATTCACCCAAATCATGAAACCACACTTTCAGAAGATCAAAAAGGCCAGATAAACGAAAACATTGAACAAACAAATGCTCCAGGGTCTCAACTTGGGAACAAAACAAACATTCCTCCCCCACATTCGAATCCAGGTGTGCTCTGTATTTATTCGTAGCTATTGCCCAATGAACAATCCTCCACTGGAGATCTGCCATCCGTTTCTCAATAGGAAGCTTGTACATGGACCACCAGCTGCCTTTCGGGGAGAATACCGGCCCCAAAAACCCCACCAACTTCGACTCTTTCACGTCCGTCAGAAAGCGCAGATTCAGAACTTTCACACAGATGTGATACACTGCCTTCGTCCCCACAAACTGGAACTTGCCCAGACAAGGATTTCTGAAGGACAGCAGGTGATCCTCTCCCTCCTGCCACTCTCCCACAGCTGGACTTATGGAAAGGGCAGGAAAGTTGGACACAGTGCCCTCATCCCATTGAGTGAAAGAGTCCGGTTTTCCGCAAATGCTCTAAGCGGTCGTGGCAGGGCAGCACACAATTTCTTCACCACCCTATGCACCAGTCTGACAGATGTAATATTGGCACTCCGGCGCAGCGTTTCTATAGACGTGGTTGACATCTTCATAAGATGACCAAGCTTGGTACAATGTGCCTCTCTTAAACAAGTTCGCAGACTAACAGATTTGAGCACTTGAGTGTCCATGAATTGATTGAAAAACAGTGGTTCCTCGAACAGCCACATGCCTGGTGTCTCCTCAGGAATGCAGGCTACGGTGAAGACTTGCCATGCATGTAAGACAGATGTGTAGAAAGTAGAAAGTCCAGTAAGGTCCACCTCCCCGGACTTCACAAGGAAAAGCTGCTTATCATAGCCCAAGCGGCCAACTCTCCTCAGAAGCAGTTTTGCAGTGTCCATCCAGCAGGGGCCACATCCGTAAAGGAGCCGTTGTGCAGTCTGAAGCCTAAAGCAGGTGATCTTGGACTGTATGTCCACCAGGCCCTGTCCTCCCTCAGCAACAGGCAGGTAGAGAACAGCTGCACGGACCCAATGTCAACCAGACCAAAAGAAATCCACGATGATCTTCTGAACCTCCTCAACCAGGCTCCTGGGCAGTGTCAAAGCAATAAGCCTATGCCAAAGAGCCGAAGCAACCAGATTATTGGCGACCAGAACCCTTCCCCTATATGACAACTGTGGTAGCAACCATTTCCATTTAGAAAAGCGAGCACACACCTTCTCCTTAATTCCCTCCCAGTTCTTGCGTTCAAAGTCCTCAGAGCCCAAAAATACCCCCAACACTTTGAGACCGGCTTTCCCCCACAGAAGACCTCCAGGAAGCTGAGGAATGTCCTGATGTGACCACTGGCCCACCAATAGACCCTCACTCTTGACCCAGTTTACCTGTGCAGAAGATGCTTTCTCATAAATAGATAAAATGTCCACCAGACGCTGTACATCCCTGTGGGATGTGATGAAAATGTTGACGTCATCCGCATAAGCAGACAAGACGATTGGATGACAACTGCTGGAGGGCCCCGGCAGAATCAAACCACCCAGCTGAGTGCACAACCTGCACAGCAAAGGCTCAATAGCCAAGCTATACAGTTGACCTGAAATTGGACAACCCTGCCTTATTCCCCAACGTACAGGGATTGGCCGACTCAGCCCTGCCCCCATCTTTACCAAACACTCAGCTCAAGGAAATAGCAGATTGACCCACCTCAAAAACATATTGCCAAAGCCAAACCCCTTCAGTGTGGAAAACAAATAAGAATGGTCAACCCTATCAAAAGCCTTTTCTTGGTCCAAAGATATAAAACCGAACTCTAAATCATAACATTTACTGAGATGAAGAACGTCAAGTACGAGAAAAATATTGTCCATAATGGTTCGGTCAGGAATACAATATGTTTGATCTCTATCTATGATGAAACCCAATACATTTTTCAGTCTATTTGACAGGGCTTTAGAAAGCACCTTGTAGTCCATGCAAAGAAGAGCCGCAGGCCTCCAGTTTTTAAGCAAGGCCGAGTCCCCTTCCTTAGGCAGCAGAGATAGTACTGCATGCCGACAGGAGACAGGTAAAGTTCCATTTCTGTAACAGGCAATTAGAACGTCATAAAAGTGTGATCCAATAATATCCCAAAAATGCTTAAAAAAGTCAGAAGAAAGACCGTCAATTCCAGGTGCACATCCCAGAGCCATTTGATTAACTGCTACAGTTAACTCATCCAAAGTCAGTTCAGAGTCCAGAGCAGCCCTGTCCTCTGGGCTGAGCATGGGAAGACCTTCAAAGAGTTGGTTTTGAGATTCTATGCAACATGGTTCTGCACCAAACAGGGCCCCATAAAAATCCACTGCATGGCAGCACATCTCAGATGGATTTGTAGTCATTTGACCATCTGGGAGTTTTAAGCAAGTCAACTTCTTTTTTGCAGCAGACTTCTCCAGATTGAAGAAAAAAGATGTTGGGGCATCCATGTCCTGCAGGCGAGTAAACCGTGACCTAACAAGTGTCCCTTTCACTCTTTCCTGCAGGAAAGAGCTCAGGGCTGATCTCTTCTCCTGCAACAAAGGACCTGCAGTAGAATCCTGATCCCTAACCAAACTGGCCTCCAGCGTCTTGACAGTGTCCTCAAGTTCACCGACTTTGGTTTTGATGATGGCAGTCGAGAAGTATACTGTTTGCGGCGGATGATAGAATAAGGCAGCGATGCTGAGGTTTTAAGGAAGTTTATTATCATACCGCCGTCACAGGATCCCCTCTCCAGCCCAAGTGTGTGCAGGCTGGAGCGGGATCCTCTGGCTCTCAGAGAAGAAGACACAGAGTGCGTGTCTGCAGCAGCAGTTGAAGTGAGAGGGTGTGTTACAGAACCTGTGCAGTATTTATACCCAACTCAAACAATACATCAAAGCAGATTCACAGCAGTTGGTCTGATCAAAGGGACTGCAGAACAGGCATGAGATATTTGCATTTGTGAGACATACATCACAATAGGCAGATTTGCTAGACTCTGCTCCAGCTGCAGAACAAAGAGGTTAAAAGGCACATCTACATATTGATCTGAGTCTCTAGGTCACAGTAAGGACAGGACGCATGAACACAATGCATGAAAGGTAACATTATCACAGTAGTGTAGCGGAAAAAACCAGGAGTAGCGAGCTGTCTGTCCTTAGTCTGTTTGTGGGGGTTTTCCCAAACCGCCACAGCTCCCCCCAGAGGGCTCGGCAGGTGGTCGAGACCTCGATAGTGCAGCTTGGGCAGCGAGCAGGGAAAAGCTCTGTGCAGGAGGGGGTAGAGGGGGGTGGGGGTAGTAAAAGCCGTCCGGAGACGATGAAAACGTCCGGGCCGCGCAAAAATTGCTTGCTGCTCCGCGACGTCGAGGGGTTGCCCGGTTGCGCGTGCGGAGATCACAAGAAGAAAAATTAGTCTCTGACTCCTCTCGTGGCCATGAAGAAAAGCAGGAGCGGCTGTAAGAAAAACATAAAAGCAGAGGGACTGGCATGTTGACTTTAGGTGCGGGCGCAGCCCTAAAGTCCTCGGGGATCGCAAAACCGCTGAATTCCCCATGTCTGCCGTGGCTGAGACCATTAACAAATCCTTCGAGCATGCTGCGTGCGTGCCTCCAGGTGTGAGAGCAGCCCTGAAGGCTCTGTGTGTAGCAGCGAAGGATGATGGGGGTCTGTAGAGCCGTATGCGTCCCGTGCGTGGTGCGCCGTCTTCGTAACTCCCGGTGCGTGCGCCGGGGTTCCGTGATGGGTGGGCCAGCTGGAGAGGAGAACCAGGGTCAGGGAGCTTGATCATCCCTGTTCAGCATGTTGGAGCGGTGAAGGGAAGTAGAACCTCTGTCACTCGCTCGGTCATGGTGTGTTCAGGTCCACGTGTGCTCCGTCGGCCGTGGGGATCGCCGTCATGGAGAGGGGACGAAGTGCATGCGCTCTCGTGTGGAGGAGCTGTGAGCGCGGCCGGTCCAGCGTGGATGTGCCGATCTAGGCGTGCAGATCTCACCATGAAACGTTGCTCAGCTTTCCCGGTGGTGGGTGTTCTCAGGGGAGTTTCGCCTGGAAACTCCGCGTTGAGGTCTCCCTGAAGCAGAAGGGAGGGCAGATCAGTCAGGCTGCCGCGTTCGCTGGTCGTCGGAGAATCACCGCTGGGCGTTGCATTCGCTGGCAGCGTGTTCGTTTCAGCGTTGGGTCACCAGTGCGGCGGATGATAAAATAAAGCGGCGTTGTTGGAGGTTTTAAGTAGAGTTTATTATATCATACCGCTGTCACGAGCTCCGCTCCCGGCGCCATGCATGTGCGCCGAGAGTGAGCCCACGGCTCTCAGTGAAGAGGGGACACAAAGTCTGTGTCCTGCAGCAGAGGTTGAAGTCAGAGTGAGAGAATGAGAGGATGTGTTACGCAGTATTTATACCCAACTCAAACAGTGCATCAAAGCAGATTCACAGCAGTTGGTCTGATCAAAGGGACTGCAGAACAGGCATGAGATATTTGCATTTGTGAGACATACATCACAATAGGCAGATTTGCTAGACTCTGCTCCAGCTACAGAACAAAGAGGTTAAAAGGCACATCTACATATTGATCTGAGTCTCTAGGTCACAGTAAGGACAGGACGCATGAACACAATGCATGAAAGGTAACATTATCACAGTAGTGCAGCGGAAAAAACCAGGAGTAGCGAGCTGTCTGTCCTTAGTCTGTTTGTGGGGGGTTTCCCAAACCGCCACACTGTTGACAAAAAATGCAAATTTGCACCTTGCCAACCTCCCACCACTGTTCCAGGGAACTAAAACGAGGCTTTGTGGTCCTCCAGTGTTCCCAGAAACACACAAAATATTGACAAAAGGTGGTGTCCTGAAGGAGCTTGTTATTGAAGTGCCAATAAGATTTATTTCTTTCCCCTGGTGAGCTAATTAACACCACAGAGGCCAGATGATCTGTAAAACCGATGGGACTTATGTTACTGTGGAGGATTCCCGGGCCAAAGGTTTGAGAGACATATATTCTGTCTAATCTAGCAGCACTAACCGTATCATCTGTGAATCTGACCCAGGTATACTGTCTAGTGTTTGCATGTTTAACTCTCCATGTATCCAATAAGTCCAACGGTACAGTGATATTTTTTAAAACTTGAGAAGACTGCAGATGAGGTTCTGCATTAGTGTGGTCCAGAGTGAAGTCCAAGTTGCAGTTGAAATCACCAGCAACAATACGTTGGTCTTGGTGATAGCTCTGCAATTCATTTGTCAGTGTATTGAAAAAGGCAACCCTTTCAGAACTCTGATTTGGAGCATAAACGTTGATCAAACAAAACATGGAATTCCCTATTTCAGCCCTAACAAGGAGCAGCCTGCCCTTCACTACCTCCACCACAGATAAAACTGTTGCATTTGCAGATTCCCCAAACAAAATGGCTACTCCTGCACTAAAATTTGTACCATGACTGAGTGAAAAAGGGCCCTTCCACCACAAGCCCCAGTCCACTTCATCTGCTGAAGTGGTATGAGTTTCTTGCAAAAACAAAATGTTAAGATTTTTTTTGTCTGAACAGGTCACTAATTAATTCCCTCTTATGATTGGCCCTCCCACCATTGATGTTTAAGGATCCTAATGTTATGGTTTGCATAGAGAGATAGATATAAGGAACACCGTGCTGTGCCCATGTAAGTTATTCCATCTGTCAGGCGCGCTTGACCTTTTGTCCTCCTGCTGATTTACGCAGGGCTGTCAGGTGCTTTCTAAGGCAAAAACATTTTCTTCATCCCGGAGGTCAAGACCAACCTGCCTTTTTAGCACATTAACAGACCTAATAAATTTATCAGTGTCACTAAAGTAATCAGTGACTTTGATGGCTCTGTTATAGGTTTCATCCAGAAAAACATTTATTTCTTCCAGTGAATACAAACTCGTGTTTCTACTGCATGCTGCCCCAATAGACACAGTGTCAGATTCAGAATCCATTTCCTCGTCAGCACAACGTGGCTGACTTTTTGATTCAGCTGGCCCAGCTGATTCATCATGAGCTACATTTTCCTGAATGCCACCTACAACAGCTGACTGGCGTTGTTCCGGTGGCTGCTCTGAAACTGTAGCAGCCACCGGAACCACAGCCGCTGATGTCACAAGCTCTCTCTCACAGCTAGATTGTGACGCACCATCAGTGACAGTTTGGGCGTCATCGCCAGCGACGCTCCCAACCGTAAGCTGGGCTGCGGGCGCCACAGCCGGGCTGTCCACAGACATAGCAGCAGGTTCTGGAGCAGGACCGGCGGAAGGCCCCGCAACAGCAGCAGGTTCCGGAGCAGGACCGGCGGAAGGCTCCGCAATGGCGTCTGCAGTAGCGGCGTGAGCGGAGGCCGCACCGCCGGCGTCAGCTACAGCGCCATCAGAGCCTCCCGCCCGCTGCTTGTGCGGACAAGCAAAGCGTTTATGGCCCACATCTCCACATTCAAAACACTTCATCTTTCCTGAGCTCGCATACACCATGTAGGACCCGTCCCCATGTTTGACCCGGAAGGACACTTCTAGTGTTTGAGTGGGCGAGTCCAAAAACATGAACACCTGTCGCCTGAGTGATTTTACATGTTTCAATTTGGTATCCCTGCATCCCAAACCCACAGTTCTAAACGGGCCCGCAAACTTCCCAAACCTGCGGAGCTTCGTCTCCAACTGCTCGTCAGTGATGAAAGGAGGAACACCTGAGACGGTGATACGCTTTGATGGGACAGATAAGGGGGACACCTGTACATATGTATCCCCGATAACAACACTGCTTCCAACCAGACTGTGGACACACTCCTCCCCAGCCAGAAACACAACTACAGCTTTATTCATTTGGGACGCAAAGCAGATCGCATCATGTCCCATCTTCTCACCCACCGCAAGAAGGACCTCTTCCACAGTAACGCTGCTATCTGGGGGAACGATCCTCACTCCCTCCCGGATAGATGGACGTGGCATCTCAAAGGTCGCCATCCTCCAGCCAAAAAAAACAAAAACTGAATATGCGGCCAGTAATAAAAAACAGAAAAAAAGTCCAAACAAAACATGGAGTTCCCTATTTCGGCCCTCCTCCCTCGGCAACCGGAAACAGAGATGAGGAGAGATTAAGAGAAGAGGAGAGAAATGAAGAGAGAAAAGAGATGAGGAGAGAGGAGACAAAAGATGCAGGCACACAAAAGTTTTAATGAAGCCCATGTCCTTAATCACACTCATACAAACACACACACAGCCAAATGGCTTGTCAATGCAAGGGTCTTCCATCAGTATCAAAGACCTAATCTACACACTTCTAGCACTGACAGTCCCAGAATGTACCGTCCCACACTGTCCTTTCAGTGCTAAAGTCTCTTCTAGGGCTCCCTAGACTATGCCAAGCCCATTTCCTCCAGCACACTCCTGGGTGACTCATCCTCTTCCTGTAGTAGGTCAGCCTGTTCTATGGCTTTGAGAACACTCTTCTTCGACGTGTCCTGGATTTCTCCTCCCATCAGGAACTCATCTAAAATGAAGTACGCCTTCTCAAAGTTAAAGATGATGTCCAACTCACAGACGCTGCCAAAGTATTTATCCAGCAAC
This sequence comes from Pholidichthys leucotaenia, assembly GCA_020510985.1. Lineage (NCBI taxonomy): Eukaryota > Metazoa > Chordata > Actinopteri > Cichliformes > Pholidichthyidae > Pholidichthys > Pholidichthys leucotaenia. Next base: position 361,518,419 of record CM035836.1, on the reverse strand, counting down.
TCCACAAAGCGGTGTATGACCTCCAGTGTTATGAGCTCGTTGTCCTGTTCTTCAATTGCACAACAGAAATATAACAAAGCATACCTTTTATAAACAATCTTGAGGTCCCTCCATTCCAGAAAACTGCACATCTTTGGTTTGCGGGACAAAGATTTTTTTTTTTTTTTTTCTCCTGGCGCCACACGAGTCGGCCACCCTTTGCAACAGCGGCTCGATTCCGAGTCTTTTTTCCCTTCCTCTCTCTTTTTGATCCTTTTTTTTTTTTTCACTCCACTTACATCACAGACACACAGATCATCCCAAATGTCTCCTGAGCTGGTGGACGGAGCCACTGTTTATAGCAGGATACGATACAGCAGGGAAGAGCTGCTAGCATTCAACCGCCACCCGGTGCTATTGGAAAAACTCGACATACCGAGAGAACTGAGGCGAAAACGCCGCGGCTGCCGGGTTGGAGTAAGGCGGAGGACAAAAAATATAAGGTACAGACCCTCCCTTCCATCTATTGTCATGGGAAATGTATGGTCGTTACTGGGAAAGGTAGATGAGCTAGCGGCTATCTGCCGTTATGATAGCACATACCGGGAGTGCTCTCTCCTTTTGTTTTCTGAGACGTGGCTAACTGAACTAGCAGCAGATGCTAACATTGAGCTGGAGGTTTTCCACATGATACGGGCAGACCGAACACCAGACAGTGGCAAAGCAAGGGGCGGTGGAGTGATAATTTATGTTAACAACTGGTGCAGACCGGGACATATCACTGTTAAACAACGACACTGCAGAAAAGACATTGAGTTGCTAGCTGTTAGCATGCGGCCTACATATCTCCCGAGAGAACACTCACACGTGATCTGCATTGTTGTTTATGCAAATCCGACGGCGAACGCTGGGACAGCGCATGACGTCATCCATTCAGTAACCAGCAGGCTGCAGACAGAACACCCAGATGCTCTTCTCATCTCAGGCGATTTCAACCATGTTTCACTGTCTCCCATTCTACCCACGTTTACCCAGTATGTCACATGCCACACTAGAGACAATAAAACACTGGACCTATTCTACGCAAACACTAAGGAGGCGTACACCTCATCACAACTCCCCCCACTCGGGAGATCGGATCACAACTTGGTTCGTCTCCGGCCGGTGTACAAACCCCTAGTGCACAGACAACCTCCGGCCATGCGCACAGTGAAGTTATGGTCTGGGGAGGCAATGGACACTCTAAAGGGCTGTTTTGAAGCCACCACCTGGAAGCAGCTCTGCGATCCACATGTTGAGGACATCAATGGCCTCACTCACACCTTCACGGGCTACCTCAGCTTCTGCGTGGACAAATCCGTTCCCACCAAGACCATACGGTGTTGCTCAAACAACAAACCCTGGATCAACCCTGAGATAAAAACACTTCTGAGAGAGAAGAAGAGGATCTTCAGGTCGAGGAATAGGGAGATGCTGAAGTCCGTACAGAGGGAGCTGAGGAGAAAGATCAGAGAAGGCAAGGACAGCTTCAGGAAGAAGATGGAAGACAAGCTGCAACAGAGCGACATCAGCGGGGTCTGAAGAAACCTCAAAGCCATCTCTGGGCTCCAGAATACCTCCCCCCAGGCCACGGGGGGCAGGGAGTGGGCGAACAATCTGAATCTGTTTTTCAATAGGTTTGACCAACCGCCCTCCCCCCTGACTGCACAACAACCACTGCTGCCTCTAAAGACATCAAGTCCTGCTGCCCACTACCCACTCCACCAACACCCCCCCCACTCCCAACACACAGCCCCCCATCCTGACCCTGACCAGAACCCAGGTGAGGACGGAGCTGAGGAAGATCAAGGTGAGAAAGGCGTCGGGACTGGACGGCATCAGCGCAAAGCTCCTCAAGTCCTGTGCAGACCAGCTGTGTGGGATTGTGACGTACATCTTCAACCTGAGCCTGAAGCTGGGGAGGGTACCACAGCTGTGGAAAACATCTTGTGTGGTACCTGTACCAAAAACTTCCCACCCCAAAGACCTGAAAAGCTACAGACCGGTGGCCTTGACGCCCCACTTGATGAAGACCCTGGAGAGACTGCTCCTTGCTCACCTCTGCCCCCTGGTGGAACCAGCAATGGATCCACTCCAGTTCGCCTACCAGAATGGCATTGGGGTGGAGGATGCGGTGATCTTCCTCCTTCACTGTTCTCTGTCCCACCTGGAGAAGCCCGGGAATGTGGTGAGGATCATGTTCTTTGACTTCTCCAGTGCTTTCAACACCATCCAACCGATGATCCTGAAGGACAAGCTGCTACGCGCAGGGTTGGACCAACACCTGTCATCATGGATCCTGGACTACCTCACAAACCGGCCTCAGTTTGTGAGAACCCGGGACTGTGTGTCCAACACGATCATCGGTAGCACAGGGGCCCCCCAGGGAACGGTTTTGGCTCCCTTCCTGTTCACTCTATACTGCGGACTTCTCACACAACACAACACACTGCCATCTACAGAAGTTCTCTGATGACTCTGCGATCGTTGGCCTCATCTCCAATGGAGATGAAGCTGAGTACAGAGGGCTTATCCAGGACTTCATGGACTGGTGCCTTCGGAACTGCCTCCAGATCAACGCGAGGAAAACTAAGGAGCTGGTGGTGGACTGCCGCAGGCAAGGACAACCCCTCACAGCACCAGTAAATATACAGGGAACAGACATTGAGATGGTGACATCCTACAAGTACCTGGGTGTTCATCTGAACAATAAACTAGACTGGTCACACAATACTGACGCACTCTACAAGAAGGGACAGCGCAGACTGTTCCTACTGAGGAGACTCAGGTCTTTTGGTGTACAAGGGGCGCTGCTGAAGACATTCTATGACATGGTGGTGGCATCAGCCATCACTTTTGGAGTGGTCTGCTGGGGCAGTGGCATTACTGCAGCCGATAGGAAGAGACTGAAGAAACCGATCAAGAAAGCTAGCTCTGTCCTGGGGCAGCGCCTTAATCTGGTGGAGGAGATAGGAGAGAGAAGGACGGTGGCTAAACTGTCATCTCTGCTGGAGTCCGAGTTCCACCCTATGCAGAACATACTGAATGCACTGAGGAGCTCATTTAGCAGCAGACTACATCATCCCAGGTGCACAACCGAGAGGTTTTGCAGGTCCTTCCTACCAACGGCTGTCAGACTGTACAACCTAAGCAGGGCTGCTCGCAGAGATAGCAAAAAGACGTAACAACCTACTAGTTTTTTGAATGCAAAAGATGCAATAGACTTACACAATGGTGCCCTCCAGCATACAACTAGGAAAATACCGGTCGCTATGGAGGGTGAGAATATGTATGGGCACATAATCCTACCATGTAGGATAACTAAGTAGACGGTTGTGCTGTTTCATCCCATCTAGCAACAATGCTCTGCACTGTGTGTGTTTATATATTTACATATTTATTCCATCTAGCTACAATGCTCCACACTGGGTGTGTTTATATTTATATATCTTTATATTTATTCCATCTAGCTATAATGCTCCGCACTGTGTGTTTATATATCTACATATTATTCCATCTAGCTACATTGCTCCGCACTGTGTGTGCTTATATATTTACATATTTATTCCACCTAGCTGCAATGCTCCGTACTGTGGGTGTTTATATATCTACATATTTATTCCATCCAGCTACAATGCTCTGCACTGTGTGTCTGTATATATATATATATATATTTATAGTAATATGTATATTAGCTGCTGTTGCTTGTTTGCTTTTTTTTCTTGCCTTCTGAGTGTTGCTATCCCTGTGCTGTTGCAATCCTGGAATTTCCCCGTTGTGGGACTAATAAAGGCTTATCTTATCTTATCTTAACACTATCTGCATCAGCTCTCTGACCATTTTCTTCTTGTCCAGCTCGGCCGTGGCTGTGTACCACTTATGCAGCCGGAGCTTCCCCTGCCGACTGAACAGCAGCATGAAACGCGTCATTTTGTAGGAGTTCCTGACGTTTGTACAGCGTTACAAACAACCGCTACTTCTACACAGCCGGGTGTAAACGTAATACAGCGGCTAACGCTGAAAATCCATAGCTGAACCTGAGAGGGTATAGAGAGTTTGAGTTTTAAAAAATCCCTTTATTGTACAATTCAAAAATGTAAGATCACCGATACCATCATTCCACCAAGTGTCTCACATTTCAAAAGTGCAAACATAACTCATCCCCCTCTCCCACAGAATACAAAATATTCCCTACAGTCCATCTATTGGTGAATACCTCCAAATTGTCCACCATTTTATAGTAAGAATACTCCACCTGGAGTCTGACTTTCAATAAGGCCTTGAAAACAAACACAGGATCCACATTCCCAGTGTTAATAGTCCGATTATGACGAGAGATGTGGAGAGAGGAAAGAGAACAAAGAAGAGATCAGGGGAGAGGGTTGAGGAGAGGAGAAGAGAAACAACGTGAGCTTTACCTATAAAAACCTACCTGGCAGTCTTGGAAGAGTTCCTCTTGATGTTCCCCAAGGCAACAGATAACTACCTCCCTTTTCTTCTCAACACTCTGGAACTGTAAGGAGATGCATTTTAGTGATTACTAAACTCACAGTTGAAGTGATTAAAACTTGTTTTATTTCCCGTTGGCAAACTATACAATGGGGTAAAAAAGTATTTAGTCAGCCACCAATTGTGCAAGTTCTCCCACTTAAAAGATGAGAGAGGTCTCCAACTTTCATCATAGGTATACCTCAGCTATGAGAGACAAAATGAGAAAAAAAAAAAATCCAGAAAATAACATTGAAGGATTTTTAATGAATTAATTGGTAAATTCCTCGGTAAAATAAGTATTTGGTCACCTACAAACAAGCAAGATTTCTGGCTCACAGACCTGTAACTTCTTCTTTAAGAGGCTCCTCTGTCGTCCACTCGTTACCTGTATTAATGGCACCTGTTTGAACTCATTATCAGTATAAAAGACACCTGTCCACAACCTCAAACAGTCAGACTCCAAACTCCACTATGGCCAAGACCAAAGAGCTGTCAAAGGACACAGAAACAAAATTGTAGACCTGCACCAGGCTGGGAAGACTGAATCTGCAATAGGTAAGCAGCTTGGTGTGAAGAAATCAACTGTGGGAGCAATTATTAGAAAATGGAAGACATACAAGACCACTGATAATCTCCCTCGATCTGGGGCCCCATGCAAGATCTCACCCTGTAGGTTCAAAATGATCATGAGAACGGTGAGCAAAAATCCCAGAACCACACAGGGGGACCTAGTGAATGACCTGCAGAGAGCTGGGACCAAAGTAACAAAGGCTACCATCAGTAACACACTACGCCACCAGGGACTCAAATCCTGCAGTGCCAGACGTGTCCCCCTGCTTAAGCCAGTACACGTCCAGGCCCGTCTGAAGTTTGCTAGAGAGCATTTGGATGATCCAGAAGAGGATTGGGAGAATGTCATATGGTCAGATGAAACCAAAATAGAACTTTTTGGTAAAAACTCAACTTGTTGTGTTTTGAGGAGAAAGAACACCATACCTACTGTGAAGCATGGGGGTGGAAACATCATACTTTGGGGCTGTTTTTCTGCAAAGGGACCAGAACGACTGATCCGTGTAAAGGAAAGAATGGATGGGGCCATGTATCGTGAGATTTTGAGTGAAAATCTCCTTCCATCAGCAAGGGCATTGAAGATGAAATGTGGCTGGTTCTTTCAGCATGACAATGATCCCAAACACACCGCCCGGGCAATGAAGGAGTGGCTTCGTAAGAAGCATTTCAAGGTCCTGGAGTGGCTTAGCCAGTCTCCAGATCTCAACCCCATAGAAAACCTTTGGAGGGAGTTGAAAGTCCGTGTTGCCCAGCGATAGCCCCAAAACATCACTGCTCTAGAGGAGATCTGCATGGAGGAATGGGCCTAAATACCAGTAACAGTGTGTGAAAACCTTGTGAAGACTTACGGAAAACTTTTGACCTCTGTCATTGCCAACAAAGGGTATATTACAAAGTATTGAGATGGACTTTTGTTATTGACCAAATACTTATTTTACCCAGGAATTTACCAGTTGATTCATTAAAAAATCCTTCATTGTGATTTTCTGGATTTTTTTTTTTCCTCATTTTGTCTCTCATAGTTGAGGTATACCTATGATGAAAATTGTAGACCTCTCTCATCTTTTAAGTGGGAGAACTTGCACAATTGGTGGCTGACAAAATACTTTTTTGCCCCACTGTAGTTTAGAAAGCCTATGAGGACCTCATAGCACAAAAGCTGTTTCCAACAGTTGTTCACAGAAACATTATTTCACTTTAAATTTGGAGTTCCAAGAGAAACATTAAAATGGGGCACATTCCACACTCCACATTCCAAGGGAGTCTGGAGACATGGAGTCTTAATGGGCCATGTTCTCCACCTTCATTGTTGAAGCGGCTGCCTAGAGCTGCAAGGTTGTCGGTGCATCTTGTGGTGGCAACAAGATGGGGGGGGGCTGCACGGTGGCGCAGTGGTTTAGCACTGTGGCAGCACAGTTTTACCCTCGGCCGGGGGATCATGAGATCGTGGGTTCGATCCCAGCCCCCGACCAACAGTGAGCTGTGTGGAGTTTGCATGTTCTCCCCGTGTTGCGCGGGTTTACTCCGGGATTTCTCCAGTTTCCTCCCGCTTACCAAAAACATGTAGGTTTAGGGCGCTCGCGCACGCAGCGACCAGCAGCCGGTGGCTTGTCACCAGACTGCAAACCAAGTCTACCTATGGGTACAAATAAGTAACAAAAAAAAAAAAAAAAAACCCTAACCAAGTAGTGGACACCAGTGGTGGTGGTGGGGCATTAAGGTGAAGAAGGATTTCTATCGAACTTGGTTGGCTTGTAGTACTCCCGAAGCAGCTGAGATGTACCGGCAGGCCAAGCAGAGCTCAGCTCAGGTGGTTGTTGAAGCAAAAACTCGGGTATGGGAAGAGTTTGGTGAGGCCGCGGAGCAAGACTTTCGGTCGGCGTCGAAGAGATTGTGGCAAACTGTCCGGTAGCTAAGGAGGGGGAAGCAGCTCCCTGTCTACACTGTATATGGTGCAGATGGGGCACTTCTGACTTCAACTGGGGACATCGTCGGGCGGTGGAAGGAATACTTTGAGGATCTCCTCAATCCCACTGACACGTCTTCCACAGAGGAAGCAGGACTTTTGGACGAGGGGGATGACTTGCCAATCACAGGGGCTGAGGTTGCAAAGGTGGTTAAAAATCTCTTTGGTGGCTGGGCCCCAGGGCTGGATGAGATCCGCCATGAGTACCTCAAGGCCCTGGATGCTGTAGGGCTGTCATGGTTGACATGCCTCTGCAACATTGCGTGGAGGTCAGGGACAGTGCCTTTGGCATGGCAAACTGGGGCGGTGGTTCCTTTCTTTAAAAAGGGGGGCGGAGGGTGTGCTCCAGCTTCAGAGCACACTCCTCAGCCCCCCCTGGGAAAGTCTATGCCAAGGTACTAGAGAGGAGAGTCCGGCCACTGGTCGAACCTCGGATTAAGGAGGAATAATGTGGTTTTTGTCTTGGCCGTGACGCATCAGACAAACTCTGTACCCTCTCGAGAATCCTTGAGGGTTTGTGGGAGTTTGCCCAACCAGTTTACATGTGTTTTGTGGACTTGGAGAAGGCATTCGACCACGTCCCTTGTGGTTTTTTGTGGGGGTTGCTTCAGGAGTATGGGGTATCGGGCTTTTTATTATGAGCTATCCGGTCTCTATACGACCATTGTGAGAGTTTGGTTCGTATTGCCAACTCTCTGTCAGACTCAATCCCAGTGAGAGTTGGACTCCGCCAGTGCTGCCCTTTGTCACTGATCCTGTTCATAATTTTTATGGACAGGATTTGTAGGCGCAGCCAGGGAACAGAGGGTGTCATGCTTGGTGACCACAGGATCTCATCTCTCTTCTTTGCAGATGATGTTGTCCTGTTGGCTTCATCCAGCAATGACCTACAGGTCTTAGTGGGATGGTTTGCCACTGAGTGTGATGCAGCTGGGATGAGAATCAACACCTCCAAGACTGAGTCCATGGTCCTCAGCTGGAAAAAGGTGGATTAGAGAACAATAATAATCCCAGGTTTCTTTTCAGTACTGTAGCCAGGCTGACAAAGAGTCAGGACTCGGTCAATCCTAGCATTCCCTTAGAGCTTACTAGTCAGGACTTTATGAACTTTTTCAATAATAAAATTTCATCTATCAGAGATAAAATCAGTCAGATTCTTCCTACCATTAATTTAAATATACTAACTACTACAACTACTTCAATTGACATCTGTTTGGATCAATTTACTCCAATTGACCTTTTAGAGTTAGACGAAATAGTTTCCTCATCCAAGCCTTCAATTTGTCTTTTAGACCCTATTCCTGCCAGTTTATTTAAAGAAGTCTTCCCATTTATTGGTAGCTTTATTCTTCAAATAATCAATTCTTCATTAACTTTAGGCCATGTACTGCAGGCTTTTAAAACAGCTGTAATTAAACCCTTACTCAAAAAGCCAACGCTGGAACCAGGAGTTTTAACTACAGACCAATCTCTAATCTCCCTTTCATTTTAAAAATCTTAGAAAGAGTTGTTGCTACGCAATTATTTGGCCACTTGCAGGGAAATGGTTTATTTGAAGACTTTCAATCTGGGTTTGGAATCCATCATAGTACTGAAACAGCCTTGGTGAAGGTCACTAATGACCTCCTGATCGCATCTGATAATGGACTTGTTTCTGTACTTGTCCTTTTAGACCTTAGTGCAGCTTTTGATACTATTGATCATAATATTCTACTTGATAGATTAGAACACTATGTTGGACTTAATGAAACTTCATTGCAGCGGTTTAGATCTTATTTATCTGATAGGTTCCAGTTTGTTCATGTCAATAATGAGTTTTCTTTCAACTCAAAGCTCAGTCATGGAGTTCCACAGGGATCTGTGCTAGGCCCTACTCTTTTTAGTTTATATATACCACCGTTAGGCAACATTATTAGGAAGCACTGTATACATTTTCATTGTTATGCAGATGACACACAATTATACCTGTCAATGAAGCCAGATGATAGTAATCAATTAGCCAAGTTAGAAGCCTGTCTTAAGGAAATCAAAGCTAGGATGACTTGTAATTTCCTGCTATTAAATTCAGATAAGACTGAAGTCATTCCTGTTGGTCCAAAAAACCTTAGGAATACCTTTCCAGATCAAACTTTTAGTTTGGATGCAGTTACTCTCTCTTAATAGCTCTGCGAGAAACCTTGGAGTTATTTTTGATCAAGATCTGTTTTTCAGTTCACATAATAAATTCGTTTCTAAGACTGCCTTCTATCATTTGCGTAATATTGCCAAGATTAGGAGCATCTTGTCTCAGAGTGATGCTGAGAAACTGATCCACGCATTTGTTAGGTCTAGATTAGATTATTGTAACTCTATTATCATGTTGTCCAAAAACATCTCTAAAAAGTCTTCAGTTGATCCAAAATGCTGCTGCAAGAGTTTTAACAGGTACTAGAAAGAGAGATTATATGTCTCCGGTTCTGGCCTCCCTTCATTGGCTTCCCATAGAGTTTAGAATTAAGTTTAAAATCCTTCTTCTCACTTTTAAAGCTCTAAACAGTCAGGCCTCTTTTTATTTAAAAGATCTGATATTACCTTATTATCCTAACAGAGCACTATGCTCCCAAAATGCAGGATTACTTGTAATACCTAGAATCTCCAAAAGTACAATGGGAGGCAGAGCCTTCAGTTATCAAGCTCCTCTCTTGTGGAACCAGCTGCCAATCTGGATTCAGGAGTCAGACTCGACCTCTGTTTTTAAGAATAGGGTTAAAACCTTCCTTTTTGATATAGCCTACAGTTAGGGAGGGATCATGTGTTTCTGAACCCTCCCTTAGTTATGCTGCTACTAGGTTTAGACAGCCAGGGGACCTCCAATAATTGCATTGGGCTTCACTCCTTTCTTCACTCAATTATTTTTTATTTTTTTTGCTGGTCATTAACATCTGTTTGTTCTTTCCCATAGATTGAGTCCCCATCGTGCTGTTTGCTCACTACATGTCTGTTCTTTTCATCTTCTCTATCCCCTCATCCCCCAGCCAGTCGCAGCAGATGACTGCCCCTCCCTGAGCCTGGTTCTGCTGGAAGTTTCTTCCTGTTAAAAGGGAGTTTTTCCTCTCCACCATCGCCAAGCACTTGCTCATAGGGGATCACCTGATTGCTGGGGTCTTTCTGCAATTGTGGGGGTTTCCCTTACAGTTGAAAGTGCTATGAGATGACTGTTGTTGTGAAATGGCGCTATATAAATAAAGTTGAATTGAACTGAATTGAATTGATCAGGATGCCTCCTTGACGCCTCCCACTTGAGGTGTTTCGGGCATGTCCCACTGGGAAGAGACCCCGGGGAAGGCCTAGGACTCCCTGGAGAGACTAGACCTTGGTATCCTCTCTGAAGAGCTTGAGCAGGTGGCTCAAGGGAAAGTATGTGCTTCTCTGCTTGAACTGCTGCCTCTGTGACCTGGACCTCCGGAAAAGCGGTGAAAGGTGGATGGATGGATGGATACATTTGGAGTCCCTTCCCAACAGCAAAGCACTCACTCAATAAGCTGACTGACATCCTTGTACTTCAGTTTGTGTTGGGGATATTTCTCCAAAAAGTCATTTTTTTTGTCCTGCAATATGCAGGTGAGAAATACAATGTGAATTGTTCTGGCAGTCTTTGAGCAATGACTTCTTCCTTGCCAAATGGCTTTACAGGTTTTGAGAGAGACGACTGTAAGCTGAAGAACACTCCCAACTGTGAAGCACTGGATGCCAGGCAGCATCAGGTTGCAGGGTGCTTTGCTACAAGAGGGACTAGTGCACCTTAACACTTCCCCTGAACTTTATCCTAACATCCTACAGGAACATCTCTAATACTTGACACAAACTACAATATGTTAAGTAAGTAGCCTTTCAGAAGCTTGCAAAGCCTTGAAAACATTCTCAAGTTGATTTGAACATTCAAAAGTTGTTTAAAGGCAGTCAATTGTGATGTCATTGTAATGAGGCAAAATAATGTCTAAACAATTGTTTGAAAAGTGTTTTCCACAAAAGTGGGCCTGCACCTATCAATAATTTTCTTATTAATCTAATGACTTTTATGAGTAGTTGATCAATCTATTAAGTTTTAATTACTCAATTAATATATCAGACTTACTCAAGATAAATTTGAAAATGATTTATTACTATTTTAAAATTTAATATAATCATCAGTAGCAGTTTTGGGCAAGGAAAATAAATGAAATGGGGATGACAACAAATTGTCCCAGGACTACACAAAGGAGAAGTCCTAACTGACCTGCAAAACTATAGTTTAACATGAAATCTGTGGAGCAGAACATTTTAAATACTTCAGCTTCACTGTTTGCAATCTTCCATTTCATTCAAGTGTTTTTCTGCAAATTAGTTTTTGCAATTTTGAAAAAAAAAAAAAAAGAATATACCTCATTTACAGTGTCTAGAAGAGAACTCATCCTGAAACAATAGCTCCTCCTTTAGCATGCATCAGCTGCAGAAGACATGGTGTGTACCCATCAAGTTTCCACATAAACATTTCTTCCAGGAAAATTACTGTGATGCGACGGAACCCTTCTTTGATCTAGTAAATGAGTAAATGAACAGAAGAAACTCTTCATGACAGACATTGAGACATTCTCAGAGTTTAAGTGAACAAATATGATGAGCATTGAGGGGATGACGTTGTGATCGCAAGACATTTTGAGACTGTTGAGCAATAATCCAAGATGGCCATTCGTATCGACTGAACATAAACAAATTTTTCCACAGGTAGCTTTTTCTTTTTTGTAATTAATCCACTAACTGACTGTTCTTCTTTTACTTTTTTTCATATATCATTCCGCCATCTACTTGATGGAGCTGGAGGAACTTGAGGACTGTATCGACAAGTTTTATCACCACTGCTGTGATATGGCGGAATCTTGTCTATCTCCCAAGAAGCCTTTTCTTCCTCCTCGACTAATTTGACGGATTCACTAAAAACAACACCCAAGAAATCACCTCGTGGCCCAGAGCTTAGTGACATTCTTTCCTCTACTTAAAATACACTTTCCAGCATGGATGCTAGACTTGCATTGGTTGAGTTGCTCCATAAAAAATTTCATCGCGTTTGAGACAGTTTTGAATTCAGCCAGGCACAGCTTGACTCTCTCTTAGAAGAAAATAATAGCTTGAAAAAAATCTGTATCCACGCTAAACATGTAACTTGGCGTTGTTGTAAAAGAAAACCAGAAAATGAAGGAAACAATTTTCGATCTGCAATCACGCAGCATGAGAGCAAATCTAGTTTTCTATCGCTTAAAAAAAAAAAAAAAACAATGAAAATCCAGAACAGCTGATCTCTGAATTTCTGTCTGTGCAGCAGAAAATGCCCTCCGACGTTATGAAATCAATTATCTTTCACCGAGTCCACTGCATTTGACAGCAAATATTCCCAAAACAAATGTCTCAGACCCATTGTTGCTAAATTTGAACATTTCAAGCAAAATGTTCTGCTACAGAGCCAGGGCAGGCAGCTTAAAAACACAAATTATGGTCTAAATGATCAATTTCCACAGGAACTTATGGAAAGAAGAAGAAAGCTTTTCCCCAATAAGCTGGGTTCACACTACAACATTTGGAGCAACTTTTACTGACATTTTGAAAAATCAGAGAAATCTGACCAAATGCTGGTGAAATTACGTTCGTGAGCAGACACCAACTTTTACGAACATTTACAAACTTTTACTAACTTTTGCTAGCATTTGCCAGTATTGCGTTTAGCGTTGTCAAACTTTTGCCAACTTAGGCTAGCGTATGTGTAGCTGTTGCCAAGTTAAGTTAACTTAAGCAAACGAATACCCAGTGTAGTTCAGCTGACATCAGCATCAGGTGACACTCATATGAAGATCAGCATTTGTGGAGGCTTCCTGTCATCCTGGACCTGCTTTTTTGGGTGGATTCACACTATAACGTTAGGACCAACTTTTACTAACATTTTGGCAAACATCTGGCTCTGCTTGCAAAAGTTGATAAAAGTTGGTGTTTGTTGGCAAACGCTGGCGAAAATTGTATTCCTTGAGAATTTTCAGCATGCTGAAAATTTGCTGACAATAGGAAATAAACATTGGTGAAAACTGTCCTTAATTTGTAGTAGTTCCTGAGCACTGGGCTAAGTTATGCAGAGTTTGCCTAACTCAGCCTAAGTTAAGCTCCATTGGCAAATGACTGAAATGCTGGTGAAAACAGATGTTTTTAGATCAAAACTCAGTTCATACAAGCAGGAACGAAACAAATAGAGAGAATGGGGAGTTAAAAAAAAAGAATATATGTAAGAGGACAATGTAGAGTGTTTGTTTGGTGATAACATGATGTGTATGGCATGTTTTTTAATGTATGGAATATATATATATATATACACTGTATATATATATATATATATATATATATATATAAAACAGACATTTGTGGGTTTGTTTGCAGGTGATGGGTGTGGATTGTTTTTATATATATATATATAAGACATTTGTGGGTTTGTTTGCAGGTGATGGGTGTGGTTTCGGGTTTTGTGCCTTTGCAGTGTTATTTTTCTACCACCAGGATGTGCTGTTGTGCAAACGTTCAAACGTTGCGGTCCAAACACTATGGAGTGAACCAAGGTTTAACTTAGGCTGACTTAGGTAAATTGTACTTAACTTAGCTCAGCACTCAGGAACTTTTACAAAATGAGCACAACGTTCACCAGCATGCATTTCCAAATGTCGGTAAATTTTCAGCAGGCTGAAAATTTTCAGAGAACACAACTTTCACCAGGGTTTGCCAACAAACACCAGCAATCATTAACTTTTGCCAGCAGAGCTAGACATTTGCCAAAACGTCAGTGAAAGTCGGTCAAAACGTTGTAGTGTGAATCCACCCTTAGGAGATAAAAAAAAAAAAAAAATCAAGACGAGTAATTATCTTTGTGGATAGATTGCTTTTAGATGGCAAGCTGTTTATGGATGAAACCAAAATCCCCTGGGAAATTGTAAAATTATATAAATGATTGAACTTTTCATAATTTTGAGCAGAGATTTATGCAGAAAAAAAATTGATGTCTGATTATTTCATAGCAGGCTTTTTTTTTTTTGCATATTTTGGCTTGAGGGTCACCAAATGGTCCACAAATTGTCTGCAGTGTATAATAGACTTGTAAGAGTAATTGACATTAGAATTAAAAAAAAAAAGTCAAAAAAGAAACATTCTTGAAGAAATTCATGTCATAAGCTGTAATGCATACAAAATTATTACCAAATTTAAAAAAGGTACAAAAATGCCTGAGGGGTCCACAAGGGTTAAAATATTTGTATTCTTAAAAAATCTACAGTATATTGATGAAAAAAAATATTTTTTTATTGGACAACATAATCATAGTAGTTATTTCTGAGCAGCTGGATGATGAGACTCCAGTACCGGGGGGTGGGGGGGTGGGGGCTGAAAAGTTCATAGGCTGACCATGATGTAGTGGTCAAATTTGACCAAATGTGGTTTATTTTTCAACATAGTCTCCAATGTCACTGTATTGGAAAGGAAACAATGCATACAGTATCAGAAAAGGTTGAATTTAATGCATGACTAATTTCTTTGCTGTAGCATAGCCTATGAACTTTTCAGCCCCCACTCATACTGTATACGCTTCAGTGGCTGGTAACAGATATATGACACCCTAGAATAGACATGGCTAACATTTTCATTGCAAATGGGGGTGCCATATTCTGTATGTGGTTCACCCAAACATGTGCCACCACATTTGTTTATTTATAATTTAATTTGAGAAAAGGGGTTTTCAATTCAATTCAACTTTATTTATATAGCGCCATTTCACAACAACAGTAATCTCATAGCACTATCAACTGAAGGGGGGACCCCCACAGTTGCAGAAAGACCCCAGCAATCAGGCGATCCCCTGTGAGCAAGCACTTGGTGACGGTGGAGAGGAAAAACTCCCTTTTAACAGGAAGAAACCTCCAGCAGAACCAGGCTCAGGGAGGGGCAGTCATCTGCTGCGACTGGCTGGGGGTGAGGGGATAGAGAAGAAGAAAAGAACAGACATGTAGAGAGCAAACAGCACGATGGGGACTCAATCTATGGGAGAGAACAAACAAATGTTAATGACCAGCAAAAAAAAAAAAATATTTCAGAGAGTGAGGAAAGGAGTGAGGCCCAGTGCATTACTGGAGGTCCCCCGGCTGACTAAACCTATTAGCAGCATAACTAAGGGAGGGTTCAGAAACACATGATCCCTCCCTAATTGTAGGCTATATCAAAAAGGTAGGTTTTAGCCCTATTCTTAAAAACAGAGATCGAGTCTGACTCCCGAATCCAGATTGGCAGCTGATTCCACAGGAGAGGAGCTTGATAACTGAAGGCTCTGCCTCCCATTGTACTTTTGGAGATTCTAGGTATTACAAGTAATCCTGCATTTTGGGAGCGTAGTGCTCTGTTAGGATAATACGGTAGTATCAGATCTTTTAAATAAAAAAGGAGCCTGATTGTTTAAAGCTTTGTAAGTAAGAAGAAGGATTTTAAACTTAATTCTAAACTCTATGGGAAGCCAATGAAGGGAGGCCAGAACCGGAGAGATATGATCTCTCTTTCTAGTACCTGTTAAAACTCTTGCTGCAGCATTTTGGATCAGCTGAAGACTTTTTAAAGATGTTTTAGGACAGCCTGATAAAGAATTACAATAATCTAATCTCGAGCTAACAAAAGCGTGGATCAGCTTCTCAGCATCACTCTGAGATAAGATGCTCCTAATCTTGGCAATATTACGCTAATGATAGAAGGCAGTCTTAGAAACAAATTTACTATGTGAATTGAAGGACAAATCCTGATCAAAAATAACTCCAAGGTTCCTCACAGAGCTATTAAGAGAAAGAGTAACTGCATCCAAACTGAAAGTTTGATTTGGAAAGGAATTTCTAAGGTTTTTTTGACCAACAAGAATGACTTCAGTCTTATCTGAATTTAATAGCAGGAAATTACAAGTCATCCAAGCTTTGATTTCCTTAAGACAGGCTGCTAACTTGGCTAATTGATTAGTATCATCTGGCTTCATTGACAGGTATAATTGTGTGTCATTTGCATAACAATGAAAATGTATACAGTGCTTTCTAATAATGTTGCCTAACGGAAGCATATATAAACTTAAATGAGTAGGGCCTAGCACAGATCCCTGTGGAACTCCATGACTAAGCTTTGAGCTGAAAGAAAACTCATCATTTACATGAACAAACTGGAACCTATCAGATAAATAAGATCTAAACCACTGCAACGAAGTTCCATTAAGTCCAACATAGTGTTCTAATCTATCAAGTAGAATATTATGATCAATAGTATCAAAAGCTGCACTAAGATCTAAAAGGACAAGTACAGAAACTAGTCCATTATCAGATGCAATGAGGAGGTAGTTAGTGACCTTCGCTAAGGCTGTTTCAGTACTATGATGGATTCTAAACCCAGATTGAAACTCCTCAAATAAACCATTTCCCTGCAGGTGGTCAAATAATTGCGTAGCAACAACTCTAAGATTTTTGAAATGAAAGGGAGATTAGAGATTGGTCTATAGTTAGCTAAAGCTCCTGGATCTAGCGTTGGCTTTTTGAGTAAGGGTTTAATTACAGCTGTTTTAAAAGCCTGCGGTACATGGCCTAAAGTTAATGAAGAATTGATTATATGAAGAATAAAGCTACCAATAAGTGGGAAGACTTCTTTAAATAACCTGGTAGGAATAGGGTCTAAAAGACAAGTTGAAGGTTTGGATGAGGAAACTATTTTGTCTAACTCACAAAGGTCGATTGGAGTAAACTCATCAAGACAGACATCAATAGAAGGAGTTGTAATAGTTACAGTATTTAAGTTAACTGTGGGAAGAATCTGATTTTATCTCTGATGGATGAAATTTTATTATTGAAAAAGTTCATAAAGTCCTGACTAGTAAGCTCTAAGGGGATGCTAGGATTGACAGAGTCCTGACTCTTTGTCAACCTGGCTACAGTACTGAAAAGAAACCTGGGATTATTCTTGTTCTCTTCTATTAATGCAGAGTAATAACTCGTTCTAGCTTTTCTAAGAGATTTTTTATAAATTAAAAAATGATTTCTCCAAGCTAAATAGATTTCATCTAAATTCGTAGAGCGCCATTTTCTTTCTAATTGACGAGTCTGTTTTAAGCTACGAGTTTCTGTGTTGAACCAAGGAGTTAAAAATCTCTGATTAGACGTTTTCTCTAGTGATTTTTGAGTTTAATTTTGTTTTATTGAAAATAGGTAATTATCCTCTAACTTTGTGTTTAAATATGCACATAAGAGATGGACAGTAAAATAAAGCAGCATCCAGGTGGAACCATTGACACCAGAGTAGGTGCGCCCAGATTGTATTAAGGGGGTTCACTTCCACCTCCCTTCAGATGCTATCTGGAGTGAGAACTGTGTGTTCGGTGTCTTTGCTGCTGATTCTTTACCTGCTTTACAGGTCAGTACTTGATAAAATCTACCATTAATTGTTCGCTCAGGCACACCCTACATGAAATAAGTCAGTAAAAATGGCAGCAGAGAGGATTTTCAAAGATTTGATCTTCTGCTTTGGATTCCCAGCTCGACCTCACCATGACCAGAGTCACGAATTTGAAAATGCTTTGTTTAAAACCCTGCTACAACTGGCTGGAGTCACTTTCTCCAGAGTGAGTCCATACCACCCGCAGGGAAATCCAGCTGAAAATCGGATGTTACTTCAAATGCTTATGACACTGGAGGAAAAGGAAAAGGGCAACTGGAAGGAGCACTTGCCACAAGTTGTGCATGCCTATAACTGCACTAAGCATGAAACAACAGGCTTCTCACCTCACTATCTTATGTTTGGTCACCATCCCAGTCAACCTCCTTTTTGGTCTACCAGCTGAGGAGAACAACAAAACACCTTAAAGTTATGCACAAATATGGTCTGAGAGAATGAAAGAGGCTTCCCACATTTCCATAGAGAATAACCAACAGTCCAGTATGCGAGGACAAAGATATTTTGATAAGATGTTAAAGGGGTTGTCTTGCAGCCTGGTGACAGGGTGGTAGTATACAACATGAGTGAAAGAGGGGGTCCTGGAAAGCTCAGGCTGTACTGGGAACAGACTGTACATGTTGTAAAAGAACAAGTCAATGAAAATCCCCATTTACAAAGTTTATCCAGAGACTGGTAACACGAAAGTCCACACGCTTCACAGAAACCTACTCCACCTTGTCAAAGACTTACCTGTAAGCATCACTCCTGAAGCAAAGAACAAGACACCGACTAAAGAGGGAAAGAGACAAAAGTCAAGTTCAACCTCGTAATCACAGAGAATGGAATCAAAGGAGTGACCAGTCAGACTCTGAGGATGATATACTGAGAACAGAGTATTATTTGAGATTACCAGTGTCAGCTGGACCACAAACATTAAATGCGAGACCTACTTGTGTCACCTGACAATATTCAGTGACTCCTTCACCGCCTACAAATGAAAAAGACGTCAAACCATTGATTAACCTCACACCAACCAGACAGGTGCCGGCTAATGAGGAACTGTCAAATGAACATGAACAAACTGAGAACAATGGGAATAAAAGACTGTCAGAACACACTGAACAGGTTAAAGAACAGGAACAGGTTGTATGTGACACTGAGAGCGAGGGAATGGAAACCCATCAGAATGAACACCTCAGAAGATTAATTCGATCCAGGAGACCACCCCAAATACTGACTTATGAGTCTCTTGGCCAACCATCCTACCAGCTGTGGGCCACAATCAATCATGTTGGGTTAACCACTCCACCAACCTTTCCAGCCTGGCAAATACACTCATACCCAGTGACACCATACAGACCTTATCAGACACTACCTTATACATTTGTGATGCCATATAGTGTTATGACTTTTGCATATTTAAACACTTGCACCAAGTTTTATTGTGTTAAAGATAAGCAAACGTGTAAAATGTTTGAGAGTTTGACAGTGTTTTTGGTATAAAATAATGGTAATTTTGATTGTGTTAGGAGCCATTTTAATTTGTCAGGGAACATTTGGTGCACCCAAATATGTGCCACCACATTTGTTTATTTATAAATGAATTTGTGAAAAGGGGTTTTCTCTAGTAATTTTGTTTTATTGAAAATGGGTAACTATCCTCTAACTTTGTGTTTAATATTCACATAACAGACGGACAATAAAATAAAACAGCATCCAGGTGGAACCTTTGATACCGGAGTAGCTGCGCCCAGATTGTATCAAGGAGCTACACTTCCGCCTGCCGTCAAATGCGATCTGGAGAGAGAACTGTGTTCCATGTCTTCTTTGCTGCTGATTCTTTAACCGTTTTACAGGTCAGTACTTGGTGAAAATTACCAATAACTACTTTTTTAAAGCTATGCTTTACCATTCTGTTTGTTTTCCAAACTACTATGATGTAATATCAGACATTTATATCTGTTATGTCCACAAATCTGGTAAAGAAGACAGACGAGGACGCTGTGCTGGAACTCGAACTTTATTACATGATGTTAATAATACACTGCACACGTAACCACTCAGTTGTCCTTCTGTTTCCCTAGCGCCAACTCCCCATGAGATGGCGGGCTTTCCCCTATATATGGTGGTGTGATGATGTCACCCGTAGGCTGTGTCATCACACTTCATACTGCACCAAATCCCAACACCACATTCTCCCCCTCTTGCAAAAATGCAGAACACGATTTATCATATCGAATTCCCCCTTTAACAACATCTACTATTAATTAAACACACATTTTTTTTTGCGTCAGTATATCAAAATATTTAACAGTAGTGTTCGGGTTAACACACAATTATTTTTTTTTTTTCCCCCAAAAGAACACTTATCTTATAAAGAAAATACACTTTTTTTTTTTTTTTTTTTTTTACATAAAGCATACTTTCGCTTGTTACTGATTTTTTTTGTTTTTTTTTTAAAAACACCACAACACAGATTTAATGGTTAGGGTCCACGGGTAGACCACCGCGGGACCCAACGTGGCTAGGTGGGTTATTCTGCCACCATGTTAGCTACGCTCTTACCTGAACGGTCACTTTTTTCCTCAGTCTTCCACGGGGAGAACAGTTCTTCCTGGGGGGGTGGGGGGGTGGCAAGCCCTTGGCGGCCCCATCCCTGGAGCTGTCGGATCCCCGGGGCCCACACTGCAGAAGCCTTGCCATCTGGAGCAGCCACCTGGACACGCCATAGTTGGTTCGGCTGCCGAACCTAACCGTTTATCAGCCAAAAGCACACTGTTCCCAGCTTCACAATGATCCTCAGCGGCGCCCGTTGTTTTGCTGGCTGTGGCCCAGTCAGTCTCCATTCTGGTCTCTCGCCGGTGTGAGCCCAAACCCAGTCCATGACTTGAAGTGGCGCCTTACTTGGTTTTATGCATTGTTGTGCTCCCAGTGGCTCTGAGCACTTATTCGGCTTGGGACCTCCGTCGTGCTGCAGCGGCTCCATAGTCACTGTGTTCATTGCGGACCCTTCACCTGTTGTCTCCGTCATCGGTTGAGGCTCGTCGTGGGTGCAGAAGGTGTCCGGTGCCTCTCCGGTGTTGCTCGTTGAAGCGGACTCTTCACCCATCGGCTCGGTCGTAACCTCCATAGCTTGTTGAGTGAGGGCACGGGAGTAGTCCGGTTCCTTCTCTCTTCTCCCTGAAGAGCTCTGCTGTGTTGCGTCATGCATTGTGTTTGTGCTTGTCTGCTGTTGCTGTATTTCAAGGCTCTCTGCATGCTCGGGCTCCCTCTCCCGTCGCTCAGATTCTGGCCGATGGCGGGACGGAGGCGAGTCCAGCTGCTTCCCCTCCGGGCAGCTCTCCTCTTCAGAGCGCGGGGTGGTTTGTTGTGGTGTCGGTGCCATCCCTAATTACCTCATCCCACACCACGTCATCAGCATCCAGGTCCACTGCACCCCAACTGCTGCACCCGGACCATTCGAACCCAGCGCTGTCCGTAATGGCAAAGCCCATTCTGTAGAAAAGGTCACATCCCATAATGTTGTCACTGTGCGTTGTCACCTGGAACGTGGAGTCATGCACAATTTTAGGCTTGCAGCAAACAGTCAGTTCTACTGTTCCGACATTGCACAGTCTGTGACCACCATATCCGTACAGTGGCATTGGGTTCTTCTTGATTTTGTGGTTGGGGAAAAGCTTCTTCACCATGGCCCAGTTTAACATCGACTTCACTGCCCCCATGTCGAGCAGGAGTGGTATGGCTACTCCTTCTAATTCAACCACACCGTATGGATAACGACTGATGTTGGGGCTTACCGAATGAATGGTCGTTGTTGGCGGGCGGGCTGGCTGGCTTACTTGGCTGGCCCCACGGTGCTGGCGACCGGCATACCCTAGTAAAATGGTTCAGGGGTCCACACCTGTTACACCGTTTTCCTCATGCCAGGCAAACTTGTGCTCCGTCCTGGTGCATCGGAGACCCACAACCCACGCAGACAGGGCCTCTCGGAGCGGACCTTTGGCTCACTGCAAACACCTCGTACTCTTCTGCCATGTACTCTTCGCCCTCTGTGTCCACCACATTAGCTAGCATCAACTGCCCTGGTAGCCTCTGTATTTCGTGCCCATTTAGCTCCTTGGCTAATTTGTCTGCTGCATCTAGCTGGAGCGTTAGCTCAACCACTCTAGCTAGCGTCAAGTTATTAGGCGCTGTTAGCAACCTAGCTCATAGCCCAGCATTACACGTGTGTTTGGCCTATAGGTCCCAGACCATTTTGTCTTCCAGCAGCCCAAAATGGCAAACACTAGCTAATAGTCTTAGGTCAGTGACGAACTGCTGAATTGGCTCACCGACTCCCTGTCGTCTCTGCCGAAAGTGAATCCGTTGTACCGTCATGCTTTCTGGTGTAGCAAAATGGTCACGCTGAGCGTGCCGAGAATCCTTTGGCTCTTCATGCCTAGGTTGTGGACAAGCAGCGCTCGCATCCTCATCTTATCCAACTTTCCCAGGTCAAACGCTGTAATATACGTCTCTAGCCATCGTGGCCATGGAACTGGCGGTTCCCCTGGGAGTTCAAGGAAAGGCCGTAGCGGTATCACTCATGCCTCCCTGGTTCATCCTCCGCCGCCAAATGTTATTTCCACAAACCTGGTAAAGAAGATGGACAAGGATACTGTGCTGAAAGTCAAACTTTATTACTCGATGTTAGTAATACACTGCACACATGACCACTCAGTTGTCCCTCTCTGTTTCCCTAGTGCCAACTCCCTATGAGATGGCGGGCTTTCCCCTATAAATGGTGGCGTGATGACGTCACTTGTAGGCTGTGTCATCATGCTGCATCCTGCACCAAATCCCAACATCACAATATCGAGTTATAAAGAGAGTCCCGCTGCAGCAGCAGGCGGCAGAGTCAAAGGCTGCAGGCAGAGTAGCGTGTGTTTTGGTAGCTTGTGGTAAATAGATTTATCTTACCTGTCTTGAGCCTTGCAGGCATGTCACTAGGCTTCTGTGTTTAATGTACACACTTTGTATGGTATAGAAGAGTTTTGCACTAAGTGTCCTTATATGCAGTATATGTGGTTGTTAATGAACAAAACACAGTTTTGGGTTTACATAAAATGTTTACTTCAGTTGTGCAAACAGGTAAATGTGAATAATATGCTTTTCTGAGATGTGTGTTTTATACTGAGTGACTTTAAGTATCTGTGCTTACATTCTAACAGTGTTATGGTCCAGAATAATTGAATCGGTGAATTCCAAAAGGGCCCAAGTCCACATTTTTTCAAAACCCAGATATTACATGTTTAATGAACTTTAAGAGACAAGCTATCTGATTATGTGCAAAAACGTCCCAAGTCAACTTTAATGCATTGACTATTCACAGCATTGTTTATGCATTGAGTGCAAGAGAGACCCAAGTCCAGGACTTGGGCCCTTCCTGCATGGATTAAACTTAAAGTCATAGGTGGCAGCACCAGTCATCCAAGATGTTCAGAAATTGGCGAAATATCTTTCACCAGAGGCTCAGCAGTTCCTCAGTAATTTAACAGTTTGTGATGCTAGGCGTGAAGATGAGTCTGACTTTGACGATTAGTTACCAGTAGATGGACCTCTATGTTAATCTGCCCACTTTCAGATGAAAATCTAATTTGCTGGCAGTTATCAAAACAATAGTTTGAATATAAAGTGATCATAAAAGGTGTTCAAAACATGGCATAATTAAAAAAAAAAAAAACGTTTTCAACATGTGAGAAATAGATGTTATGCGCTTTTTTTCATATGTTCTTATTGTTTAATTCAAGAAGGGCCCAAGTCCAAGGACTTTAGTTTGCCAATCCTCTGAAATTAAAAAAGTGAAATGCTTCATATTATAGCATTTCTAAGCTATGGCCTTGTGCTATATCTGAGTAAAGTATGAACCATCTGGCATAGACTACCTTTGAGATATGCAATTTATTTGATTTCCTGCAAAAATATATTTCTTGGACTTGGGCCCCTTTTGAATTCACCAATTCAATTCTTGCAGTTAAATGTAGTTTGCTCAAGTACAGCAGAGTACCTCTGTAATGTACTACAAATTCTAGTAGCTTTGAAGCACTTAGTTGAAAGTGGTTATATGCACTTTTGTTTCATTTGAAGTTGAATATTCAGTGTTTTAAGTACATTTCATGTGTGAAATGCTTATGACTGATGTGTCTGAACATGTGTACTCTCAGACATTTATGCACTTTAAAGGGACTTGTACACAGAAATGTTTGTTTGATATTTGCTTAATATGATGCAATCTGGAGAAAGAACTGTGTGCTCCCTGTCTTCTTTGCTGTTGAATCTTTACCTGTTTTAAAGGAAATCCTTTTTGTTGTTTGCCACACCCAGGACCCTTAACATGTAGGCAATTAAAATGACTGACATCACCTTCAGCAATGTGAAACAAAAACAGCTATTCACAGTATTTAATGTAATCATATAAATAAGCTATATACATGAAATTTGACTAGCCTAGAGGCTAGCTATGTTCTATCTAATGTTTACATATCTATGGCCAGTAAAACTATCAAAGCCTGGCACAGCGAATCGCATGACTGGGTTGATGTCACGTGTCTCTACCAAGCAGTTAGTGCTAGAGTAGTATGACACCTACTGTCAGAATCTTGTCTCGGTCATTTTTTTTTACACATATTTTACAACTTTTTGCATAAATTTGCTTATTTTTCCTTGTTCTTTTTTGCAAGCGATTGAAATTCTCATTCAGTTAAACAAAAAATAATTATTCTATTAAATATGATGATAAACTAACTTAAATGTCTAAAGATACAGTATTTTCTGTTAAAATTTACAGTAAAATCAAACATTTCTAAATAATTTTTCAGTAAGATCAAAAGCAACTGAAAGAGTACAATCAAATGTACTGGTGTAGAAGTACAGGATTTTTTTTTTTAATAAATGTACTTAAATAAAAGTAAAACTTATCCTACTATAAAAATACTCAATAAATTGCAATTTTATACAAAAAAAGTTAACTGAATATACATACATCCAGTATTGTAACTCTGTACAGCCCACCTGTGGTTCTGTAAAATGTTTGTTTTATTGAAATGCTATGATTCCATCTCATTATAAAAAGATAATTTCTATAATTTTTTTCTACTTTTTGCTTGTTTTTGCTATTGTTTATGTCTTATCTGGAGGGTTTTTTTAATTTGTGTTTTTTAATGTTTTTATTATTATTAAATAATTATTCCAAAATGTTGTGATTTCTTTAAAGCTTTTGTCTTTGTCATGATCCTGGGCACTGGTTGGCAGTGTCCATTCTCCAGTTTAAGTTTAGTTTTTTCTGTTTGTTTCCTTGTTTTACCCTATTTATGTATTGTCATTTTGTACTCGTAGAATTATTATTTACGTGTTGGGGTGGTGTTTTATTTTGACAGCGCTGCGCAGCTCCCGGCTGTCAAACCGGTTTGCGGGCTGCGCAACTGACATTGATTGTATTATTTTCTCCACTCATGTATCCACACCTGTTACTTGTTAAGAAATGGTATATAAGGGCACGACAACCTTTCCTCGTTGTTGTATCCTTCTACCACTGCTGCCGTCCTCAGATGTAGAGTCCTGCTCTGAGAGTGATTCGTACTTCGCTGTCAAGGAGAGAGGAGAGCTCTGTCCAGGTGGGTTTCCCCCTTTATTTCCAGCTGTGACCCCCCCCCCCCCCAGTAATTCAGGCGTGCTCCGGCTGGTTCTGTCCTTTGCCCGGTGTCCCCAGGCTTCCGTTCCCCCGTGTCGTCTGTTATGTATGAGTTTTAGTATTAGTAAGATGGTGGCTGGGTTGGCCGGGGAATAGACAGGGGTGGCAGACTGCCTTTTACAGTGGTGACGCCACCCGAGGTATAAAGGGCACGGGCGGAAGAGGCATGCTCTCTTTTGCCGTTGACTGCATGTACGAGCGCCATAAGTCTATTGGCTGTTATTTATCGTTACAATAAAGCTACATTCATTGCACCTCAGGCCTGGTCATTATTGCCCAAGTTATGGATACAACAACGTCGGGCCCTGCTCTCCTCCAGCACGTTATCATTTTGTATTTGTATGTTCAGTGTTCTTTGTATGTTCGACCTTTTGTTAAATGCGCAGAAACCACAGTGAGCTTTTGGTGTCCTTCAGTAGCCCTTAAAAGGGTGATTTATGACAGAATGACACGACCAGGGTGCGAACACCAGCCACTGTGCATTTCTGCTGTTTTTTCCCCTCTTTTTTCTGTTCTCCTGTATTTTTTAGTCCGTTTTTTTTTTTCTTTTTCGGCATGTCTGGCCACACGGACTACGGGAGTTTTGGACTGGATGAAGAGGAGTGTTGCGCAGCTGAGCTTATGGAAGACATCGTCTCGAGACTCACTTCTGCCACACCCCCAAGGAGGCGCTGCAATGCTGGGATAGTGCGGCTCAGCTCATTGAGGCATACCCCCGCCTATGGAGCTGCCCAGGAATTACAGCTGTGACCAACCAGCAACACATGCTTTGCGGTCTGGTAAGAAGCTCATCCCCGTCTGCTCCTGAGCCGACTTAACATCCCCTGGATCAGAAGCGCCCAACCTCTCACCGCCACCCAGCTGCTTCATGCCGGAGAAGGAACTCCCCCGCCACAGCAACTGATTTGGCTGGTGACGTGTCTGCAGGGCCAGCTCCTCCATTTTCTTCAGGGGAGCCCACAACTGCTACAGCCACTGGGAGGAATGACTCTGGGCCTCCAGCAGCAGTTACCATCATGCCCCAGGAATCCAGGGAAGGTTTCCCCCCCCCCCCCCATTCTCCCTTACCTAAAATTGAATTAGCTTGCCTGATTCCCGGTGATGAGGCTCAGCAACAGCAGCTCACTGAGTCCTCACCGCCTGCTGCTGACACCATTTCCTCACCTGCTACTCCTGTGTCTCCTCCTGTTTTTCCTGAGTGTCCTCCAGTTCTGGTATGGAGCCGCCGGACGACAGAGGAGCTTGTGGCCCTGGAGAGCCTTGTTCCAGCCCCACAACCATGTTCCGGATTGAGAAGAGTGCTCCTTGTGGCCTGAAACCTGTGTCAACCATGGAATGTCCCCGAGTTTCAGCTGAATGGGGCTCAGCGCCAGCGGTGAGAAGACCTCCAGTTCCAGCCACCATGCCGGGAGAGCCACCTGCACTGGTTGCTATGCCTGGAGGTCCATCAGCTGCTTCTACCACCATGTCTGCTGCCTGGGCCATCGCAGCAGACTCGCCGGAGTCCTGGATGGCAGTGGAGCTCAAGTCCAGGAAAGTACTCTGTTCTGTCATTACATCAGCAGATCTAGAGAGTCGGGTGCAAGACGTCCACTGCTCCTGAGCTCTCCTCGCTGGGCTCCACTGCTGCCGGTGATTCTTCACTGGTAACTCTTTTTCCGCCGAGGTGACCGTGTCGGGAGAGGGTGCCCAGATGTAGGGACTCGAAATGCCTCATTCTGTGTCGCCGGAGTCCTGGACGGCGGTGGAGCTCAAGTTAAGGCAAGTTCTCTGCTTTGTTTTCATGGCAATTATTTTAGAGAAACCTTGCTTAGCTCTGAGTGAGGAGAACCAGTTGCAGTAGCTGACCGCTTCTGAATTCTCCTCGCCGTGCTCCACTGCTGCTGGTTATAGTAACCCAGTAGTTGTTCCTTCTCCTCTGCTTGAGTCCTAGTCTGAGTCCACTGATGGTCGTTTTCATCCTCCATCTGAGGTCTCCGTGGGTGCCCCCCTCCATCCAAGGTCTCCATGGGTCCTGCTCCCCCTTGGTCCGAGGTCTCCGTGAGTGTTTTTACCCCTTGGTCTGAGGTCTCTGGGGGTGCTTCCCCTCATTCCAAGGTCTCCATGGGTCCTATGCAGCAGTCTGGGCTGTCGTGGGTGATACACCCCAGTCTGGGGCCGCCGTGGGTGCTGCACCCCAGCCTGGGGCTGGCATGGGTGTTACTCTCCAGTCCAGGATGCCGTGGATGCTGCAACCAAGTCTGGGACCGCTGTGGGTGCTGCGCTTCAGTCCGGGGCCCCCATGAGTGCTGCGCTCCAGTCCGGGGACGCCGTTGGTGCTGCGCCTCAGCCCAGGACCACCGTGGGTGCTGCGCCTCAGCCCGAGGCCTCTGTGGGTGCTGCGCCCCCGTCCAAGATCACCGCAGGTGCTGCACCTTTGTCTGAGGTCATTGTGGACTCCCCGTCCTCACCGGAGGTTCCCGTGGAGCAGCCTCTTACCTCCTCTGGCCTCCGGCCTCCACCATTGGCCAGCAGTCAGTATTGGAGGTCAACCTTCTGCAGCGCCGGTTCTACCTTCCCCATGCAGGAGACCTTGGGGTTCGCTGGAAGCGTGGGTTCCAGCTGCCGCCCCCTGGGGGGGCAAGTTGTGCTCAGTGGAACGGTGGTTCATGTACTCTGGGAGGCCACCTGATGGGGTACACCTTCTGTGCAGGTGGTCAAGGAACTCTGGGTGGCCACCGGACGTGTTCTGCCATACACTTCGTTGGTCCTGGGACTCTGGTAGGCTTCCCTTAGTTTCTTCCCTAGTGTTTTCGAGTCTGGGTCACCGTATTGTGCAGGTTGTGGATCATGAGTGTTTTTTGTTTTTTTTCATGTTGTTTTGTCTCGGCCCCTCCATGCCTGGGTTCCCCACTCCTCCACCCCGGGGTGGGTTGTTTTTTTTTTGTTTTGTTGGGGGGGGGGGGGGTCTTCCTTGTGGCGGGGGGGTGTTCTTTTTCCTTTCGATGTTGTCCTGGGGTGTCTTGGATCCACCCCTTGGGGGGGGGGGGGGGCACTGTCATGATCCTTGGCATAGGTTGGCACCGTGCCCAGTCTCCCATTTAAGTTTAGTCTTTTTCTGTTTGTTTCCTTGTTTTACCCTATTTATGTATTGTCATTTTGTACTCGTATTATTTACATGCTGGGGCTTATGTTTTATTTTGATAGTGCTGTGCAGCTTCTGGCTGTTAAACTGGTCCGCGGGTTGCTCAACTGTCATTGATTGCATTATTTTCTCCACTCATGTATCCACACCTGTTACTTGTTAAGAAATGGTATATAAGAGCACGACAACCTTTGCCTGTTGTCATGTCCTTCTACCACTGCTGCCGTCCTCAGATGCAGAGTCCCGCTCTGAGAGTGATTCGTGCTTCGCTGTCGAGGAGAGAGGAGAGCTCTGTCCAGGTGGGTTTTCCCCTTTATTTCCAGCCGTGAGCCCCGTAGTAATTCAGGCGTGCTCTGGCTGGTTCTGTCCTTTGCCCTGTGTCCCCAGGCTTCCGTTCCCCATGTGATGCCAAGCCCCACTCTCCTCCAGCAACTTTATCATTTCGTATTTGTATGTTTAGTGTTCTTTGTAGGTTCATCCTTTTGTTAATAAATGTGCAGAAACCACAGTGAGCATTTGGCGTCCTTCCGTAGCTTTAAAAAGGGCGATTTAAGGCAGTCTTTCATTTAAATGCTTTCTCTGCCACCAAAATTTGTTCAAAAACTATCCACCCTGTCTTTGAAGATGTATTTTCATTTGACAAAAAAAAATGTCAATGAAATCTAAGCCTTTTGCATAATTCCTTATATTATTCACCAGTATTGTCTTCTAACAGCTAATAATAATTTATTTCACTGCTGCGTGACAGTGTGCTGCTCATGCTTGCCGTGGAAAAGCCACCACATTTTAATAAACAATTACACAGAATTAGTTGATTAGACAGAACATTTCATTACATGATGAACAATGATGAATTGAAGAGAGCAATTTAAAGAAACAATTAAAGCCCAGAAATTTCAGATTAACTCAAAGACCTGCATTTCATAAAGTGTCATTACTTAACTATTCATCATTCATCCATAAATATAGTTCAGTAATTTGTTAGTCTTGGCTCAAGAACATTTCTGCTTCAGTGAATTAAAGGGAAAACACAAATGTGCATGTGTGTGTATTAATCAAGCTGTAGAGACATAATGTTGGCTTATTTGAAGATAAAACATTGAGATTTTAGAAATAGCTAAATTATGTTTTTTTGTTTTCTTGTGATTGTCTTACGATAACACTTGGTTATCCAATCTTATAGCCATGGATATCCATACTATCTTCTATTTAGCTCCCTAAGTTTGTAATGGATCCAAATGGATCTTGTTCTAGCACCTCCCACGTCAGAACCAGAACCTCTTAAGTGTGATCTGCTACCTCTTGTTTTACTATATGCAGTCTTATCTATTATTCAATGCATCTATGTTGGTGGTCTTTATATGTTCCAAATAATTTCCAATCTTATCGGCATTTGAATTTTTATTTATTTACTTATTTATTTATTGTGTGTGTGGTGGTGGTGGTGGTGGGGGGGTGATAGTGTCCAGTTTGAATTAGCTCTCAGCATAATTGTCCCAAATTTGGAATCTCATTGAGTTGGCACTTACACCTTATGTAAGATAACATAAAATAATCCTTAAATAATCCCACAACTGGGAAATTACAGTATTGCGGCAGCAAAGGGATAGCAGCAGTCAGAGCAATAATAAAGATAAATAACTGGGTAGAAAACCATCCATCCATCCATCCATTTTTTACCGCTTTTCCAGAGGTTTTGGGTAGCGGCGGCAGCAGTTCAAGCAGGGAAGCCCAGACTTCCCTCTCCCCATCCACCTCCTCCAGCTCTTCAGAGAGGATACCAAAGCGTTCCCAGACCAACTGGGAGACATAGTCTCTCCAGCCAGTCCTGGGTCTGCCCCGGGGTCTTCTCAGTGGCCCGAAACACCTCAAGTGGGAGGCATCCAGGAGGCATCCTGATTAGATGAATAAACCACCTCAACTGGCTCCTTTAAATGTGGAGGAGCAGTGGTTCTACTCTGAGCCTCTCCCGGTTCACTGAGTTCCTCACCCTGTCTCTAAGAGTGAGTCCAGCAATCCTACGAACAAAGCTCATTCTGCCGCTTGGGTCCGCGATCTCATTCTTTCGGTCATTACCCAAAACTCAAGACCATAGGTGAGGGTAGGATCGTAGATTGACCCTTAAATTGAAAGCTTTGCCTTAGAGCTTAGCTCCCTCTTCACGACAATGGACTGGTACAACGTCCACATCACTGCAGATTCTGCTCCGATCCATCTCTCGCTCCATTCTCCCCTTACTCGTGAATAAGACCCCAAGATAGTTAAACACCTCCACTTGGGGCGGGAGCTTGTCCCCATCCTGGAGAAGACAATCCACCTTTTTCCAGCTGTGGACCATGGACTCGGACTTTGAGGTGCTGATTCTAATTCCCTCCCTCTTCACACTCAGTGGCAAACCATCCCAATAAGACCTGTAGGTCATTGCTGGATGAAGCCAACAGGACAACATCATCTGCAAAGAACAGAGATGAGATCCTGTGGTCACCAAGCATGACACCCTCCATTCTCTGGCTTCTCCTAGAAATCCTGTCAAAAATTACGAACAGGATCGGTGACAAAGGGCAGCCGTAGCAGAGTCCAACTCTCACTGGGAATGAGTCTTACCGAGTGTTAGCAATACGAACCAAACTCTCACAATGGTCATATAGAGATCTAATAGCTCGTAACAACAAGCCTGATACCCCATACTCCTGAAGCACCCCCCACAAAAAAACATGAGGGACCCATTTGAATGCCTTCTCCAAGTCCACAAAACACATGTAAACTGGTTGGGCAAACTCCCACGAACCCTCGAAAATATTCAAGAGGGTAAAGAGTTTGTCCGATGTGCCACGGCCAGGATAAAAACTACATTGCTCCTCCTGCATCCGAGGTTCAACCAACGGCTGGACTCTTCTCTCCAGTACTTTGGTATAGACCTTCCCAGGGAAGCTGAGGAGTGTGATCTCTCTAAATTTGGAGCACACCATCTGGTCCCCTTTCTTGAAGACAGGAACCACAACCCTGGTTTGCCATGCCAAAGGCACTGTCCCCAACCTCCACGCAATGATGCAGAGGCGTGTCAACCATTACAGCCCTGCAACATCCAGGGCCTTGAGGAACTCATGGCGAATCTCATCCACCCCCGGGGCCTGGCCAGCAAAGAGCTTTTTAACCACCTTGGCAACCTCAACCCCTGTGATGGGCAAGTTGTTCCCCTTGTCCACAAGCCCTGCTTTCTCTGTGGAAGGCGTATCAGTGGGATTGAGGAGATCCTCGAAGTATTCCTTCCACCGCCCGACGTTATCCCCAGTTGAAGTCAGCAGCGCCCCATCCGCACCATACACAGTGTGGACAGGGAGCTCCTTCCCCCCGAAGCGCTGGACAGTTTGTCAGAATCTCTTCGAGGCCAACAGAAAGTCTTGTTCCATGGCCTCACCGAACTCCTCCCACACCCGAGTTTTTGCTTCAGCAACCACCCACGCTGCACTTTGCTTGGCCTGCCGGTACACCTCAGCTGCTTCGGGAGTCCCACAAGCCAGCCAAGCTCGATGGGAATCTTTCTTCAGCTTAATGGCCCCCCTCACCACTGGTGTCCACCACTTGGTTTGGGGGTTGACACCACGAGATGCATTGACGACCTTGCGGCCACAGCTCTTTGCAGCCACTTTAACAATGGAGGTGGAGAACATGACCAATTCAAACTCCATGTCTCCAGACTCCCTCAGAATGTGGTTGAAGTTCTTGCAAGGAAGTTGAAGACCTCCCATGAGACCCCTCATGGATTGTCAGCTTATCGTGGTGGGGGGTTTATGTGCCCTAGTGATCCCAGGAGCTATGTTGTCCGGGGCAATTTGCCTCTGGTAGGGTCAAAGACAAACTGGTCCTGGGTGAAGGGCCACGCCAAGAACGATCCAACAGACTCATGATGAATGCTTGAATAAGGTTTCAGTGTACCCGACCCAGTAAGGGGTTACCAGAGTGCCACCCTGGAGCCTGGCCTGGGTGAGGGGCTCAATAGCTAGCACCTGGTGGCTGGGTTTCTGCCCGTGGGAACCTTGCTGCTTGTATATTGGAGTTTTTGCTGGTGGATGAAAGGGTTGTTTCCCTGCACCTTCAGTTTGGGAAACGGGTCTTGACCATCATTTGTGCCTATACACCAAATGATGATTCAGCGTACCCACCCTTTTTGGAGTCTCTGACTGGGGTGCTGGAGGGTGCTCATCTTGGAGACTATTGTCCTACTGGGGAACTTCAATGCGCACGTGGGCAATGACAGTGAAACCTGGAGATGGGTGATTAGGAAGATCGGCCTGCCTGATTGGAACTCGAGTAGTGTTAAGTTATTGGACTACTGTGCTAACCACAATTTGTCCATAACGAACACCATGTTCAAGCATAAGGGTGTCCATATGTGCACCTGGCACCAGGACACCCTAGGTCACAGGTCAATGATTGATTTTATTATCGTGTCATCAGACCTGCGACCATATGTCTTGGACACTCGGGTAAAGAGAGGTGCAGCGCTGTCAACTGAACACCACCTAGTGGTGAGTTGGATCTGATGGCAAGGGAAGATGCTATTCAGACCTGGTAGACACAAACAAATAGTGAGGGTATGCTGGGAAGGTCTGTTTAAATGGTTTTATTTGGATAATTTAACACAATGCTGAATGTTTAAAGTTGCAATTTCATAACCATTTTACAAAGTTTGTTATAAAATACTTCTTGGTTAAATGAAAGCAATTTAAATTCATTTTAATGGTTAAATTGTATTCATGTAAAAACTAAATGTACGATGAATTTCATTTCATGATAAAAATACTCATTTTTGAGACCATTCATAACAAAGAAATTGTCTAAATAAAATATTATGGCAAATTGTATTTCATGATAAGTGAATATGCACAATGTTTAAGAAAAAGAGTTTCCAATACGTTTGGTAACTTAAATACAAAGCAAACTATAAACATTAGTTTTGAATGTATAAACTGAATTGAAGACATTGATGTGTAGTCATGATTTGAATAAGAGAAGAAAAATATTATTCATTGTTTGCACTATTTGTGTACACTGGTTGTTTTGATACCCTGAGAGAACCTGCATTCTGAGGTGGCGAGGCCAGCCCAACGAGCTTGTGGACGGTTATGGATGTAGCCTGGCCAGCAGTAGGACCTACCCACAACAGGATTCCAGATCATCTGATTTCCCCATTTATCTGACACCAGATAAGCTCTGAACACACTAAAACACTGCCCATAGTTGTAGGAATTCCCACACATGAAACATTTTCCCAAGACACAGTACACAAAACAGAACTGTTGCATACAGAACTGAACTCTCTTCCTTGGTTCCTTGGTTAAGGGAAAAATTGTGTTCAGAACATTTGGAAGTCAAAGGATGTGAACTTATTTTAGTTTTCTTTTATTTATTTTTTGGAAACTCCATTCTCTCTTTTATTTATGAAAACAGCACTGCTGCACACATTTTAAAAAGAAAGTGATATGATGTGAATATTGATTTTGTTATTTGTTTGTTTTGTTTGTGTCTGAGTGCATTATAAATAAAAATGTTACCTGTTCAGCCTATAGCAACTCTCCCCGAGTTACTCGAGTAAATGCTAACCAAACCTAGAGCGACGTCTAGTGCTTCTAAAGGTGGGGCCAGGTAGGAACTACAGGGGTGGCTGCGCGCTAAATATACATATACAGTGGGGAAAATAAGTATTGAACATGGCAACATTCTCATTAAACATATTTTTGATGGAACAACTGACCTGAGATTTTCACCAGATATCAGTAACCACCCAAGTAATACATACAGAGAAATCAAGGCAACTGTGTTCACAAAGCAAGTTATATTTAATGAAGTGGAATGACACAGGGAATAACTACTGAACATGCTTGGTGAAATTCATTTAATATTTAGTAGAAAAGCCTTTGTTTTGGAAATAACAGCTTCCAGATGCCTCCTGTATGGAGAAACTAGGCACAGGCATTGCTCAGGAGTGATTTTAGGCTATTCTTCCACACAAACTGTCTTCACATCTTGATGGTTCTGTAAGTGTCTTCTATGAACTCTGATTGTCAATTGGTTCCATAAATTTTAAATTGGATTTAGGTCAGGTGACTGACTGGGCCATTCTATGAGCTGTATTTTCCTTCACTGGAGCCAGTTGAGAGTTCCCTTGGCTATGTTTGGGATCATTGTCTTGCTGAAATGTCCACCTCCGTTTCATCTTAAGCATCATGGCAGATGATAACCGGTTCTTATCAAGGCTATTTCTGCACATTTGTCTATTCATCTTTCATTCAATTACAGTATATGAAGTCTGCCTGTACCATGTGCTGAAAAATACCCCCACACCATGACGGGATGTACAGTGTCATTTCTCTTCCAAACATGCTGTGTGTTGTGGCATCCAAAAAGTTCAATTTTGGTCACAGCTGGAATCCTGGAGTCCAATTCTTCTACAGACCAAAATGCTGAAAAAGAGCTGAGAGGAATTTTGGTCTCATCTGACCAGAATATCTTCTATTATTTTACCGGCTTGCCCAAATGTTGTGCAGCAAACTTTAAAATAAATAAATAAAATGCCAAACACAAAACTGCTTATTTTTGTATAAACAGGAACAGCTTTGACCAAAACAAAAAAAAAAAAAAAAAAAAAAAACACCAAAAAAACCTGCAAACAGTCAGCAATAAATTCTCCAATAAAAAATGTATACAATAAATTAATATTCTCTTTTTAGCAAATGAACGATGCAGACAAGTGCAGCAATAGAAGTTTGAATAGTCTGAATTATTCTTTTATTTTTAAGAAATTAAAGTTCATTATTGCCTGAAGCAGTGTTTTTAACCAGGGTGCTCTGGTATGTTCAGGTTTCTGTGGGAAATTAATTATCTAATTTCAGTTGTTAATTGATAAAAAAAATTGCAAATAATTTGTCATTGTTGTGTATAGGTTCTGAAGGCACCCATGCACAACAGCAAATTATTTGCAATTTTTTGGACAGTTAAGAAGTTAAATTAAATGTGCCACAAAAATCTGAACATACCAGGGAACCCTTGAAAAACACTGGCCTAAAGTGCAGCATTAACAGATTTAGCTTTTTCTTAAAAGGATGGTATTATTTTCTGGCTGAAGTGGGCACAAAAAAGAAAATCATATTGGGGCTCAGTTACCTTCAGCATGTGTTTAAACCCGGTGTTCTAAACAACTGAATATGGCCTTACACCAGTGGCATTTGTTATTACTTTGGCTGAGTCTGAAAAGCCCTGGAGAGGCTGTCTAAATGCCGCTAGAAGCTGCGCTTGTACCACGCTATTTTTTTTATCGTGCTGCATGAGTTAACAAGTTACACATACTGGCAAAAGCATATCCTATGCTGTTTACGTGTTATTCACTTGCCTTTGTCGGTTCACATATTTCACTGGAAAGCTGAAGTGATCCTATTCAGGAGACTTGTGAAGAGGGTCTTTAAGCTCTGGCTTCTCTGTACAGCCAGCCATGACATTCGCTAGTCAGAGGCTGGGCTGCTCTGTTTATATGTACAGCGCGAGGCAGTTACACTTCCTGTCCATTACTCAACATAGTCCGCCTCTGCACCAAACCGAAGGTGCCGTACCAAAAAATCTGAATACGAATCCATGTACCGTTACACCCCTAATGTGTGTGTGTACGTAAGATAAGATAAGCCTTTATTAGTCTCACAACGGGGAAATTCCAGGATTGCAACAGCACAGGGATAGCAACACTCAGAAGGCAAGAAAAAAAGCAAGCAAGCAAGAGCAGCTAATATACATATGTACATATTACTATATATATATATATAGAGAGAGAGAGAGAGAGACTGTCTATGTTTTACTTTATACTTTTACAGTTGAATGAACAGTGTTGTTGCCACCTTCAGTAATGATTGTAATTGTATCAGTAGTGTATTGGAAGGGAACAATCCCTACTGTGCAAAGTAATTCAATTCAACTTTATTTATATAGCGCAATTTCACAACAACAGTCATCTCATAGCACTTTCAAATGTAGGGAAAACCCCCACAATTGCAGAAAGACCCCAGCAATCAGGCAATCCCCTGTGAGCAAGTGCTTGGCGACGGAGAGGAAAAACTCCCTTTTAACAGGAAGAAACCTCTAGCAGAACCAGGCTCAGGGAGGGGCAGTCATCTGCTGCGACTTGCTGGGGGGTGAGGGGATAGAGAAGATGAGAAGAACAGACATGTAGAGAGCAAACATTAAAGGGGAGAAGCCCAGTACATTATTGGAGGTCCCCCGGCTGTCTAAATCTATTAGCAGCAAAACTAAGGGAGGGTTCAGAGTCACATGATCCCTCCTAATTGTAAGCTATATCGAAAAGGAAGGCTTTTACCCTATTCTTAAAAACAGAGATCGAGTCTGACTCCCGAATCCAGATTGGTAACTGGTTCCACAGGAAAGGAGCTTGATAACTGAAGGTTCTGCCTCCCATTGTACTTTTGGAGATACTAGGCATTACACATAATCCAGCATTTTGGGAGCTTAATGCTCTATTAGGATGATATGGTAGCATCAGATCTTTTAAATAAAAAGGGGCCTTATGTAAGTGAGAAGAAGGATTTTAAACTTAATTCTGAACTCTATGGAAAGCCAATGAAGGGAGGCCATAAGGGATATGATCTCTTTCTAGTACCTGTTAAAACTCTTGCTGCAGCATTTTGGATCAAATGAAGACTTTTTAAAGATATTTTTGGACAACCTGGTAAAGAGTTACAATAATCTAATCTAGACCTATCAGTCTAGACCTATTAGTTTCTCAGCATCACTCTGAGACAAGATGCTCCTAATCTTGGCAATATTATGCAAATGATAGAAGGCAGCCTTAGAAACAAATTTAATATGTGAATTGAAAAACAGATCTTGATCAAAAATAACTCCAAGGTTCCTCACAGAACTATTAAGAGAGAGTAACCATATCCAAACTAAGTGTTTGAGTTGGAAAGGTATTTCAAAGGTTTTCTGGACCAACAAGAATGATTTCAGTCTTATCTGAATTTAAAAGAAGGAAATTACAAGTCATCCAAGCTTTGACTTCCTTAAGACAGGCATCTAACTTGGCTAATTGATTACTATCATGTGGCTTCATTGACAGGTATAATTGTGTGTCATCTGCATAACAATGAAAATGTATACAGCGCTTTCTAATGATGTAGCCTAACTGAAGCATATATAAACTAAAAAGAGTAGGGCCTAGCACAGATCCCTGTGGAACTCCATGACTGAGCTTTGAGATGGAAGAAAACTTATTACTGACATGAACAAACTGGAGCCTATCAGACAAATAAGATCTAAACCACTGCAGCAAAGTTCCATTAAGTCCAACATAGTGTTCGAATCTATCAAGTAGAACATTATGGTCAATAGTATCAAAAGCTGCACCATGGTTTTAAAGGACAGGTACAGAAACAAGTCCATTATCAGATGTGATAAGGAGGTCATTAGTGACCTTCACTAAGGCTGTTTCAGTACTATGATGGATTCTAAACCCAGATTGAAACTCTTCAAAAAAACCATTTCCCTGCAAGTGGTCAAATAATTGTGTAGCAACAACTCTTTCTAAAAATTTTAAAATGAAAGGCAGATTAGAGATTGGTCTATAGTTAGCTAAAACTCCTGGATCCAGTGTTGGTTTTTTGAGTAAGGGTTTAATTACAGCAGTTTTAAAAACCTGCAGTACATGACCTAATATTAAAGAAGAATTGATTATTTGAAGAATACGGCTGCCAATAAATGGGGAGACTTTTTTAAATAACCTGGTAGGAATAGGGTCTAAAAGACAAGATGAAGGCTTGGATGAGGAAATTATTTTATCTAACTCTAAAAGGTCAATTGGAGTAAACTTATCCAAAAACATATCAGTTGAAGGAGGTGTAGTAGTTACTGTATTTAAGTTAATGGTGGGAAGAATCTGACTGATTTTATCTCTAAAAGATGAAATTTTATGATTGAAAAAGTTCATAAAGTCTCCCACATGCCAAAAACATGCAAGTTAGGTTAATTGGCATCAAACTGGGGATTCTAAATTGTCCTTAGGTATGACTGAGAGTGAATGGTTGTCTGTCTCTGTGTTGGTGGCCCTGCGATGGACTGGCGATCTATCCAGGGTGTACCCTGCCTCTTACCCAAAGATGCTGGGATAGGCTCCAGCCCCCCCACGACCCGAAAAGGATTAAGCGGAAGAAGATGAATGAATGAAGTTCATAAAGTCCTGACTAGTAAGCTCTAAGGGAATGCAAAGATTGACAAAGTCCTGACTCTTTGTCAGCCTGGCTACAGTTTCAAAAGAAACCTGTGATTATTCTTGTTCTCTTCTATTAATGCAGAGTAATAACTTGTTCTAGTTTTTCTAAGAGATTTTTTTAAAAATTAAAAGATGATTTCTCCAAGCTGAATAGTTTTCATCTAAAGTAGTGGTGCTATGTTCAGTCAGACAGGACCCACTCGCAGGACTTCAAGTTCACAGTTCTTTTATTTTGAGCTGGTGACTACACAGCTTGAGGGCTGAACAAAAAACAAACAAGCTGGCAGACAGGCACAGCAAACACAGGTTTGGCAGGCAAAAAGCCCGGCTGGATATGCGCAGGATTAACTGACAAGACTGGGTACATGTTGTACATGCAGCATGACTGTAGGACACCAGACAGAACAAAGGGAGACAAGTTTAAATAGGGCAAGGGCTAATCAAAGAATACAGAACAAGTGAGGATGCTAATCAACATAAACAACCGACACACGGGTAGCACAGTGATGACGGACATGGGAAAACAGGATGGGCAGGGATGCACACACAATCTCTTACAGGGGATACACAGAAACATAAACAGAGGATCAGGGGAGACAAGACCAAGACAATCATGATACACAAGCAGCACACAATACAAAACATAGAAAATCATGACGATAAAAAGGCGACACTATGAACAGCGCAGATTATAAAGTCTTGAGGCGGTTCCGCAGGCACCAGTCCACAAAGTCCTGGATCAGTCCCCTGTACTCTAAGTCACCTCAATTGAGATGAGGCAGGTGATCGCAGAGTCATCAGAGAACTTCTGCAGGTGTCAGTGTGGTATGTTATATGAGAAGTTAGCGGTGTAGAGGGTGAACAGGAAGGGAGCCAGAACTGTACCCTGGGGGTCCCCTTGTACTGCAGATGATGGTATCAGACATACAGTCCTGGGCCCTCACAAACTGTCGCCAGTCTGTGAAGAAGTCCCGGATCCAAAATGACAGGAGTTGGTCTACCCCTGCACACAGCAGCTTGTCCCACAGGAGTACTGGTTGAATGATGTTGAAAGCACTGGAGAAACTGAAGAACATGATCCCAGGCTTCTCCAGGTGAGACAGAGCACGATATAGGAGGAAGATCACTGCATCTTCCGGCCCAATGCCATGCTAGTAGGCAAATTGAAGTGAGTCCATCACTGATCTCACCAGGGAGCGGAGATGGGTAATGAGCAGCCTCTCCGGTGTCTATCAGATGTGATGTGAGCGCCTGATGTGTAGTCTGTAGCTATTCAGATTCTTGGGGTGTGGGGTCTTTGGCACGGGTACCACAATGGATTCCACAGCTGTTGTACCCTCCCCAGCTTCAGACTCAAACTGAAGATGTGCCGGTAAGCTGATCTGCACAGGACTTGAGAAGCCTCGAGCTGATGCCGTCTGGACCTGCAACCTTCCTCACTTTGATCTTCCAAAGCTAAGATCTCAACTGGGTCTTAGTGAGGGACAGACTGAGGCAGACAGCTGTGTGCTGGAGGAGGGGCTGTGGGTGTTATGCATGTGAGGGGAAAACATTTGCATGAGGGGAAAAACATTTGCGTATGTCTGATGAATATTGCAGTAATGTTGTACAAACTCCCAGTGAATTTTGGGTGAAAGTTCACCACACACATACATGTCATGCAAGTGTCGCAGGGCATTCTCACACTATGCGCAAGACAAAATTGAGAATATTTTTTTGCACTAATGACAGTCCCGTGACAGCCAGCCAACACTTACATGACAAATGTCTGTGCCAATTTTGCAATCAGGACCTGACATACAGTCCACCTGTCCCACAGGTGCATTGTACAAAACGGTATGCGTAAAATATCTTACAAACTCAATACAATTACACATGCATGGGAACAAAACAAACAACAGATTACAAAAGTTTTCACTGTTTACTCACTGCAGCTTCTCTTCCATGTATACAATAAAATTACACATGCCTGGCAATCACTAGAAACAATGGTAAAACCACGTTTTCACTGCTTACCCACTCAAGCTCCTATATAAGCATGAAAAAGACCAGGAATTAACCTAATCCCCTGAATTTTTTCAGCTAGCAAAGAAACTCATAGTAACAACTCTACATTTTTCACAACATCACTAAATAAGCAAATATATAAATAAAATGAGGATTAGAGTAAAATTATGCTGTGAGAATGCACAATTTCTACTCACTAGGTGGCAGGGGGTTGTGCATGTCCTCCCCACTCCTCACGTTTTTGCTGAATCAAGTCCTGCATAAGTTTTATCTTCATTTGTTCATTCTTGTAATGTTGGAGTGGACCAGGCTGACATACTGAAGGCTGCTGCATGTCTCCTTGCTGCTGCTGTGGTCAAGAACTTTCCTGACCACTCAAAGCTGTTGTCATAAAGTACCACTCTGGTGCTGGAATATGCATCCCTGCTGCAGCTGCTTTTTGTCTCCAGTCAATCAAAATTTTGTTTCATAGGTTCCCATCCCCTTGTAAAGATTGGTAGCATGTCACTGGAGAAGAGCATTTGCAAGGGAGTTTCGAAAATCTCTCCAAATATTTGTAGGGGTTTTCAAGTTCCTCTTGTCAGTTGCAGGGCCTTGTCCTTCCTCCTGTCACAGTAATTTTAAAGATTAAAAAAAAATTAAGTAACAACTTTTCTCTCAAAAGAGTCATCACGGGTGTCTTGAATCCATCTCTGTTTAGTTTCCATGAGTCGGAAAGTGATAATGACCTGTACTTAAATAGTGCTTTTTCTATTTACGAAGATGACTCAAAGTGCTTAACTAGTAGGTACACTTTAACCCTCTATTCTAAGGGCCTATCAGAGACAGATACCTAGGGACAATGTAGAGTTACCAATTAACTTAACATGCATGTCTTTGGATTGTGTGAGGAAACAGGAGCCCCCGGAGTAAATTCACACTGCAAAGGGAGAACATGCAAACTCTACACAAAAAGGTTCCC
This sequence comes from Pholidichthys leucotaenia, assembly GCA_020510985.1. Classification (NCBI taxonomy): domain Eukaryota; kingdom Metazoa; phylum Chordata; class Actinopteri; order Cichliformes; family Pholidichthyidae; genus Pholidichthys; species Pholidichthys leucotaenia. The sequence continues at coordinate 361,476,801 of CM035836.1, read as the reverse complement.
ACCCCTGCCTTGGGATTCAGACTAGCAAAGGGATAGTAACACAAAAGCAATAATAAATAATAAGCTAAAGAAGAGTAAAAAACAGTCGCAGTGCAAGCAGCTAGAAAAAGTTTAGATTTTACAGTTTAAAAGTAACATAGTACTTACAGCATTAACTGTCAACAAGAAACCAAAGGCATTCTTGCTAATTTATAATCTAACCTGCCATTTATCTTCTTTCGGCTGCTCCGTTTAAGGGTCTCCACAGTGGATCATCTGCCTCCATCTCACCCTATCCCTTGTATCTTCCTCTGTAACACCAACCCTCTCCATGTCCTCCTTCACTACATCCATGAATCTTCTCTGTGGTCTTCTGCTTATCCTCCTGTCTGGCAGCTCCACCTTCAACATCCTTTGTCCAATATATCCACTATCCCTCCTCTGCACATGTCCAAACCATCTCAGCCTTGCCTTTCTTACTTTGTCTCCAAACCGCTCAACCTGAGCACTGACAACACTCAACATCACACCTTTGACTTCTAGCTTCAAACTTATAATTCTGTCTGACTCTCTCTTTACCTCCTGAACACCCTTCACATAGTCTTCCTTCAAGATTACTCCTACTCCATTTCTCTTTCTATCTACACCATGGTAGAACAGTTTAAATCCACCTCCAATGCTCCTAGCCTTGCTTACCTTCCACCTGGTTTATTGAGCACACAGTATATCTATCCTTCTTCTCTCCATCATATCAGCCAACTCTCTGCCTTTACCAGTCATAGTCCCTACATTTAACATCCCTACTCTCACATCCACACTCCTACCATTCTTTTTCTCTCTCCCTCCTAACATGCCTTCCCTTTCTCCTCCCTCCTCGATCTTCAACCAACAGTAGCCCAATTTCTACTGGCACCCTGTTGGTTAACAGCACCGATGGCAGTTGTTAACCCGGGCCTCGACCGATCCGGTACGAAAGTCTCATTCGTCATGATCTGCATGTTAGATTTGGCAAAGGTTTTGTGTCAGATGCCCTTCCTGACATAACCCTCCCCATTTACCTGGGCTTGGGACTGGCACTAGGAATACACTGGCTTGTGCACCCCCTCTGGCTGGGTTTCAAAACAAATAGATCAGGAAAATAACTTAGTTGAACATTAATTGATAATGTTACCTAACCTTAAAGTACTAATCTTGACACTTCAAGAAGTTGGCACAAACCTGAATGTTAGCCACTGTAAGAATAAAAGTTATTCCAAATATAATGCACCATTCTTAGGAACAAAAAAATATTGAGGGTTAGTATTCTACAGAAAAAGTCAGAGACACTTTACAAGTCATCACTTGTAGTGGAAACTAAATGTAGAATGAGGAACAATCACTACAGAACAGCACAAAGAGCAACAGCAAACCACCACAGTAACGCTGACATCACCATCACAGTGTACAAATAACACTGAAGATGTTGTGAAGAGTCGGAAAAGCCCAGTTGCATTGATGTCCCAGAACATGTAAGCCTTGAAAACAGATAAGCAAGAATATGGGAATCCACACAAATCACCGCCCCTCATAGCTTCAAAATTTGAAAATTAATTTCAGGTTTTAAACACCATCATAATTTCAGTTATGCAGTGAGTGATAACTTTCACACGTTAGCCATCTCTAGAAAAAAAAAAATGTTCCCAGGGTAAGTTTCATTAATACCTACAGCATGAGGATTGTTTCCCTTAGTCTCAAGGAGATTGGAAATTAAAGCACTTCCTGTTGCTAGTTCATTTAATGTGTTTTATCACTTTGTATTCCTCTACTACTGCCTGTATGTTATTCTAAAGAACTGCAATTTAAGCTTCTCCTGAACAAGAGTGAGCCAGCTTTAGTTTGTCTTGGCCACGTCTCTCCACAGCACTTGATATAATCGGCGCTGTGTGTGGCAGCAGAACAAAATGTGGCATTTGCATTTCATTTCAGCATTTTTTTAAAATCTGTTCAGTTGCTCCATTAGCCAAGCAAGCAATTTCTTCCAGTATCTGACAGTAACATGACAGGCAGTCCATCTCGTCACATCAAAAGTCCACACAGCCACCGCAATCCCAAGATGCACTCTGACAGCTGTTGTTGGACACAGGGATTCAAATAGGACTGGGATTTTAAAAGCTTCCTGAACAAAACTTCCTAAATCACAAAAATGCATATACTGCAAATGCTGGATGAAAATTTTGAACACCAAGGTTAGAAAAGTACTGTCATGGTTGTGAGTGTAATATGTCATACAAACTTGAAATACACAAGATTACATGTAAGATTTAGTAATCTCCCATTTTAGGAAATTTTACATAAAAAGATCAAAGTGTATGAAAGAATCATTTATATCCTGGAGCAATGTAAGTGCAGTGAGGAAGAGCTTAGCCTTAAGTCTTTAATGTCATTACACTCCAACAAGAAAACATCAAATAAAGCATAAAACAGAGTGTTTTGGATTTCATCCTTCCTTAAGGAATGTGAAAACCAATGTCATGTCGGAAATTACAGTACATATTTTGCATGCTTGCTATTCTGAGTCTACTGGTGTATTTAAACTGACAGGTACAACTACATGAAGTATGTTTGAAATACCGGGATAATACATTCATTAAAAGGTAAATGTTAATCACATTTCTCTTCATTATGTAGTGTGAGGAAAATGGTAACAAAATGACTTACACCATAAACAAATAATATCAACATTTCTTCATTAAGTAGGTGGACTGCAGCCTAGGAAAACCAATGGTGGTGTAATATCCTCCGCCAGCCTTATAGAAAAAACTCATTTAAGTCTCACATTTACCCACTCATAGAAAATGTGTAATATATATGGAAAAGTGGCTTTTTCTGCGTATATTACACATTCTGTAAGAGTGGGTAAAGTGGATACTGTGGCAGAGAGAAGGAAAGTGGTGGATAGTGCTGTAGTCAAGAACAAAGTGAGACCAGAGTGTAGAAAGGTCACGACTTTAAGGGGTTGAGTCTAAAAGTCCGTCTCAATTCTCATTTTAACCTCTACCTCTTCCCCTTTGCCCTTTTTACCCCTATGAATTGCAGCATCCCTTCAGGGCTGCACTGCATCATCAGTAGCTGCTGATGGATTCAACCTAAATGAACACTACCCGTTTTCACCAGAACAAAAGAGAAGAGAAAGAAAAAGACAACTCATGTTTGCCCCTTTTCAGGGCATAAATGAGGCACCAGATGCCAACAGAGAGTTTGCTTGTTTATTATAGAAAACACAAAATAAAGAGCCACATGGGGCAAAACACAAACACTAAACTTGAGCACAAATAAATAATACTAACACAAATACAAAAAAGGAGCGAGGGCGGAACCTGACGCTATAGAATAAACACTTACAGATACATAGTAGCGAGGAAGGAAACAAACTGGAACAAGACTGGAGCCGGACGTAGGGACTCCAGTCTAACGCTGATGTAGGTCACAGCGAGGAGTGAGCCTCAGCTGATCCCTTAAATACTGATGGCAAAAAGCAATGAACCAGACAGGAGAGGAGGAAACAATTACCAAATCATGATCAGCTGTGACAGTGCCGGCTAGACTTTGACAGCCGGAAGTCCGGCCGCGGCGCTGTCAAAGTAAAAGCCCCGGGAGAGCCAATACGTAATAACCGAGCAGAAATAATAAGGGAGAAAAAGGGAAAATACTGAGTGGCCTGGGCGCGGATAAACTCAGCGCTCGGATCACCACACTAACGAGAAAGAAAGTCTCACCTTAAGGAGAAAAATGTCTTAAATTTACATGAACAATTATAATTGGTAGAAAAAGTCAGAAATTTACGAGAAAGAAAGTTATAAATTCATAAAGAAAAATATGGACCCTGTGGTGAACCAGTTTGGGCTCCTCGACCATAGATTTGACACCCCTGGACCAGCCCATTAAAAATAGTTTCTTCTATGATTCTATGGTTTACTTCCATAAAATAGCTGCATATCAAAACAGCATGTAAATGAATAAGTTAAAGTAAAATAGAAAGCATGGATGAATAAAGTTCACCTCTGAAGAAGCTTCACTAGTTCTTTACAGCAAGAAATCAAAGTGCAGTCACTTTTTCTGTCTGTAGTTAGAAAACTTATATTGTTGCAGACATTAAACAGACTTTCTTGCTCCAAGAAATAATTGTGCTTAACCACAGAGGTGGGAGCTGATGTGGAGGGGAGCACAGGGATTAGCTACTCCCCACTCGGACAACAGGGGATCATGGATAGTTCTGGTGATTTGATCGCTGAGAGCGGGGACAGGTGTGTGCTGTCGGGCTGCTGTCTGTCACGTTTCTCCAGACCGGTCACAAAATGAACTCGGCGTGGATGGAGTCGGGCTCACCTCCGGGCTCGGTACAGGAGAAGCCGTGGACAGAGCCTGGCTTTACTGCCAGCTCAGTACAGGAGAAGCTGTGGACGGTCTCCTCCGCAGGTCGGTCTCACGTCCTGCCACAGTTCTTCACACTGCAGCCCGGTAGGGAGAAATGCTGTGGTGGGTGGCAGACAACAGAGCTTAACATCTGCTCCGGATATACTGTAACCAGATTTTTTTTTCATCTTTTTTTTTTAATTTGTGTTTAAAAAAATCGTACAACACACACCATCTATATAATGGCACACATTCACATTGTAAAGATATGGTCAGACTACATTAAAATAGTTGTTGTAAGATTAAGATTTGGATAAATTGGTAAATACCTATATTTATACACATATTTCTTTCCATCACTGCATTATGTAGCCATCTTCATGAAGAAAAAAAACTGTTTTATGTGATACCCCTCACCCCTTCCCCTCTACCTCCAAGAGAATTAGCACGGCACTACCCCAACATGTGAACGTGCAAAACTCAGGGATTGGCCTCAGGGGTAGGGTGAAGGGGTGAATTGGGACACACCCTAAGTCAAGACCAAGACCAAGGCAGGAAAAGACCAAGCTGAGACTAAGCCCACTGTGTATGTAGGCCTTGATTTTGACTTGGTCTTAACCATTTAAATCTTGGTCTTGTCTGGTCATGTCTTGGTCTCGGGAGTCTGGTCTTGAAAATAACTACAACACTAGTAGTGCAAAGAGTAGCTTCTAGTGACTGTGAACGTGACCCCAGCCAGAGAAAGCTGAGAGATGAAGTGAGATTAGTTCAAAAAATATTTTAAAATGAGCCCCTCATCCTACCATTATCCTAATCCTAACCAATACAGTGATGGCAGTGTTGTACTTTGGACACAGACTATAATGTGACCCGTTCCCACACACCTCCGTACTAGGATCTCTGTGCATTTGAAGTGGTGGGATAGCAGTCTCCATCAAAGTGATGGAAGCAAAGTTTTGGATGCACCATGTCCAATGGCTACACATTGGAGGGAGAAACTGTGAGAGCTGCACGGTGTTTGTGAACATCATTGTGCTTAAACATTTGGTGTGTTTTCCTTCAAAATATTATGTTTTGACAGTTAATTTATAGCACTGCTGTTTCTATGTGAAACTAATGGCACTCTGTTGTCCCCACACCTACAATTTTACAGTATTTGCACACGCAAAGTGGCACATTTAAGTGTGATGTGCTATGATTTAATTCAGTATAGATGTCTATTGTCATGTTAGAAACAATTCAGGTGAGAGCCACTCTAAATCCAGCATGTCTTAATGTAAATGAAAATGGTCATTTGCATGTTACTGCTTTATCAGCTTAGGAATGCATTTTATTTCATTCCACTGTCATTTCTTCAGCTTTTTCAAAAAAAAAAAAAAAATCACTGAGAAATTAATGGTATTTTGTAGCTACCAGTTTTCATGTTGGGAATTCAGCAATCAAAGCTGCAAGAAAATATGTATACAGTGATAATTAACATCTTCAGTCCTTTTTGCTTTACGTCTGTATATACAGCAGAGTCAGTGCTGCATGTGAAAAGAGTGGAGCATAGATGGCAGCAGTGATGGTTCAGTGGCTATGATGGTTCAGCGGCGAACTAACATGTAGATGTGACCTTGATCATAGGAAAGGGGAAGGGGTGGTCATAAATCTAACTATTACGCCATGGCAACTCTATTAATTCTGCTGCAACACCGATGTGATATACAACCAAGGTTTTTCTGAGCAGGAAACCACATTCAATCTATATTGAATGTGGTATATATTAGATGCTGGAAACATGATATATACTGTAGCAGGGGTCAAAAATGGAAGCATTTTCATTGTAAAAGGAAGACTGAAAAAATACAATTACATATGATTCAGAGATTGAGATGAATATGGATTGAGCTGTCTTTTTAAAACTTGAAACAGCTAAAGCCATCTTCTTTTTGTCCTTGTGTGAGCTGATAAAAGAATGGATCAGCCTAGCTCAGCCCGAGCCTGAGGTTAGAAGTGGGTTTGACCACATATGAAACGCACCATTTACCTCATGTTTGCCATTCCTCCCTCCACTCAGCATGAAGATAATTGGATATAAAACATCAGTGAAAAGTCATAGCTCTCCTTCTTCTACCTCTGTATGCCCTCACAGGGCCAATTCACACAATAAAATACCATTAGACCTCATCAATGCTGCTTTAAATGTAGTCGACAGGGGGAGACGGTTCAGTAGTTCATCTTATAATTCATGTAGATGCAGCTCTCACTGACCTTAACCCCTGAAGAATGAGGTGAATGAGCTGAGATTCTTTACATTTTCTTCTCCTCAAGTAAATCATAGAAGCTTTTCTGTCTTATTTTGAGCATTTTTTTTAAGCAGGTTTTCCATTTTAAGCCGTTTGAAGTAACTATCTCAATGTGATCAATGCAAGAAATCAAATACATGCAAATGAGCTCAGTCCAATTATAGTCTGCATGGACAGCATTTATGTAGCCCACTTTTTTTTAGTCTTATCACCACTCAAACATCTACAAACAGCATCTACACACTAACAGATGCTCATTAAACACAAAATACTTACTGATTATTACTTAATGCCAACAGTTAGAGGACACTGGGTTTTTTCATGGCTTTTCAGACACTGAAAGACTATTAAGTATTGGAATAAAACCTTTAGCTTGTTGATGATTATTCTTTATTTATAATGTAATAAGGCATACCAATTTAATATTTCAGAGCTAAGTCCATATACTACGTAAAGGATGTTACAGTAACTTATACATATGGGTGCTAAATCCACCTAAATGTCCTCAATTACCTATTTTGTTCCTTCTGAAAAAATTGCCTGACCTCCTTTTCTCACCTGGTAAAAAATTCCCAGTTACTTGCTGCATAAAAATAATTTTCAATTACAATACCTGCCAGATTCTTTTCTAAGTGCTTCACTCTCTCTCTCTCTTTTTTTTTTCCCTCAAGCTGCTATTTTTACTTCCATGTATTTGTTTTTGTTTTATTCTCAAAGTGGCACTGTTGTGTTGATTGCCAGGTTTTTTGGGTTTCTTGGTACAATGTTGTTGGTCGCCTTGAAGAGCTATCATAAATTTCCCCATTTTGAGTAAACATACAGTCCTTAACCATATCTTTCTCTTTGCAAAATTGTATAGTTCAATTTAATTTAATAATTTTTATAATTTAATCATTATTTGATTTTATTTGTCTGTGAACTTCTGCTTTTCACATATTACAATAAATCTTTAAATATCTCTTTGCTGTCAAGTTCACTTCTCTTTCAGGTTATCTTTCCTTCCATCCAATGACTGCATATCTTGAAAACATTCTATGTTTTGCATCATCAAGATTCATCTTCTGCTTTTGCTTCAAGTATTTATACACAAATATACTTGAAGTTATGTGTTCTTTTTTTTGGCTGCTCCCTTTCAGTGTTGCCACCGTGAATCATCTGCCTCTCTCTCTTGGTATGGAAGTTTCATTTATTATGATCCGCATATTTGATTTGGCAAAGATTTTATGCTGGCTGCTCTTTCTGATGCAACCCTCCCCTTTTACCAGGACAGTACTCTGGTATGTGCTTCCCCTGTGGCTTGGTAACCAACTTTCTTTTCCCCATTCTATTATGCTGAGCACCACACTAGAGGGAGAAAGTACAATTTTTATGGTCTTTGGCATGAACCCACAATCTCCTGGCTGTGGGGCAAATGTTCAGCCCCGAGGCCCCTCCTCCGGTGCTTGATGTTAAGTGTAGTTTAAGTATCTATAACAAGCACATTTATATAATGATTATATTAATATCAGGATACGTACTTAAGCAATATTACACGAAAAGGAGTACAGTATCAGTGAGTATTTACTGTAACTGCGGTAATGTCTTTGGCCCTCCGTTTTGTGTTGGGCCAGCAACAAATCACTGCCCTTATAGTATATTCATGATACCCTAAGACCTCAAGTGTAGTATTGCTTTTATACAACAGTTCCACAACCTCAATTTATCAAATGACAGCAATGCAGCACAAAATATCATGATTTTTGTTTTGTTTAACCAGTTATTTTGCTCCGCTGAGAAAAATAGCTCCTTCTGCATGAACCCAGTTATCTGTTTCTAAGCACTTCAGTGAGCATAATATAGAAAGGAATAGGTATATTGTCATTTCACACACATATAATCAAATTAAATATTGTCCAGTGCAGAAGTCAGCTTTTAAATACGTACTGCTCTGTGATGATCAGGTGTGCGTGCTCCCCTTCCCCTCCTGTGTGTTTTCCCTCTGTCTGTTTCCCAGCTCCAGAGCTGATCAGTGCACCTGCGTAATTGGGCACACCTGCTTCTACCACGTCTGCCAGCAAAAGAGCCAGTCTGTGAATGCTTCTCTGCTGGACCATTGGGTATTGCTGCCAAAGCAGCTGATGTTGTAACACTCCGTTATACAATAGGGACTTTTACCAAAAAAACGGGGTTGAAATGATTTCTCTCTAGACAAGCCAATATGTTTTTTTGTTGGTTACTATTGCAACTCAAGGTGAACCAGTGTTATTTACACAACAAATAATTAACTTCCAAATTATCCACACCCCAAACTATTTTAAACCAAACACAAGTGTCCTATATCATATTCAGTCCTTTTTTAATAACAAAAATTTTGGCGGTAAACCATCCGTGACAATGTCCAAATCTTTGCCAGCACAAAAAAGAAGAAAAAGAAAAGAGTCCAAATAATGTCCCTCAAAAAATAACAGGACACTGTTTTTTAGTCACAACAACAACAAAAAAAAAAAAAACCCTGAGCTCAGGCAAAGTACAGTCTGTAAATGAGGAGAAAAATATAGCAACGCTCTCACCTGCCTGCGGTCCCGTCACCCCTCACTCCAGGTGCGCTGTGAATTCCTGCTAGACCAGGCGTCCTGCTTCCTTGGCCAAACCAACTCCTCATTCACCGGAGTGGATGCGCCAGCAGGTGCCAACAGGTCTCTCGTAGCCTTCCTGCAGTCAGGCGCTCCTTTGACTGCTCCAGTCGTCTGAGAAAGGCCTTTCCTCCTCTCGTCTCTCGTCTCTCCTCTTTCCTCTCTCCTCTTGCGTGGCGTCTTCCGCCTTCCTTTTATCCTGTCACCAGCTGCTGGACATCAGCCGATTACCCGTCACGTGACCAGCTGACGTTTTGACAGTTTGATTATTTTTAGATAGTGAAACTTCGCTATGAAAGAGGCACAAACAATGAATTAAGCATTTAAATATTGCATCTAATCATTTATGTTAACTTGGCTTACCCTTTATGTATTTAACATTTTATCCATACCAGGGGCGATGCAATAACATATGTGGCAGTGCTACATAGACCCACCCTCCAGCCGGAGGCTACTATGGTAAGACACCCTAATCTCTTTTTAGATTGGCCACATTTATATTATTCGGTTTTTCAGGTGGGTTATTCCATCCTACTTTCCTACTTTGTAGTTAAGAGGCCCCAACACTTTCTTTTTTTTTAAATTCTTGCTGGACCTTCCCACTTGGGCACTAGCTTTGCCGAGAATTTGTTACTGGCTTTGGGGAGTCGGTGTGATCTTACCCAGATTAAGTCACCCTGCTGAAAGTGCGCCTCTTTACAGCGGGAATTATAACACTTAGCTTGTCCGGCCTGGTGTACCTCCACTCTCCACTTAACCTTCTCGGCCATCCTCTGCTGTCGTTCCGCCCCGATGTATGCTGCCTGATGGTCAGTGAGAGTGATTGGTAAATGAGCCTCCCCAGTGGTCCCTGTAGTTTCCTGTCCAAGGTCAGTTCCGCTGGGGTTCTCCCTGTTGTTTCCTGTTGGGCAGTATTAAGCGCAAAGCGGAACTCCGGAATCCACTGGTCCCAGGTGTTGTGGTACTGTCCCACGAACGAAGCTATCATGGTCTTTCTTGTTCTGTTACAGCATTCTGTCAGGTTAGTCTGTGGGTGGTAGCTTGTGGTTAATTTCTGCACTACTCCCCAGGATTTACAGAGGTCATTCAGGAGACTGGCAGTAAATTGTGGTCCTCTGTCAGAAACCAGGTACTGCAGCACTCCCCAGCAGATAAAAATTTCCTCTCTAAGAATCTTGACAAAACGAGGTGTTTTACTGTCTCTTTGAGAAGTAGTCTACCACCACTAGTAGATTAGTATTGGCCTTTTTGCTTCATGGAAAGGAGCCCATAAGGTCAATTCCCATCATCTTCCCCAGAGCCAAGATGCCCGTGCTCTGCAGTAACCCAGGTGGCTTGGTATTTCCTACTTTGAATGACTGACAGGTTATGCAGGTTTTGGTATACCTCCAGACATCTTTCCGGACGCTAGGCCACCATGCTACCTCCAAAACTCTCAACAGGGCTTCAACTGACCCAGATGCCCACCCAGGGGATTGTCATGGTAGTACCAGAAGAATTCCGGGACGAGGGACTGTGGTACTACCAACTGGTGCTTCTCTCTTTGGTCTTTTAAAGAGACCCGTTGATACAGTACCCCCTGGTGTATGACAATACCGATGTGGTCAGGTTGTGATTTGTTCAACTTGTGCTGTTTAAGGTCACATACCACCTAGTCTTTCTCCTGATCTGCCACAATTTCTGCTAAGAAGGTAGGACACTCCTGGGTGATTTGCGAGAGTCCCTCTAGGGCCTAGAGGGACTCTCGCAAATCAGTCAAATCAGTCAAATCAGTCTCGCAAATCAATCTCGCAGTCAGTGTCATAGATGGGTGAAGGCTCTGTGCTTGAGGCTGAAGTCCAACAGGGTAGGACACCTCCTGCCAGCAAGGCATAATAAAGGCAAGTGGCCCCCTGGGTGGTGCAGATGGGTGCTTTACCCCCCCCCCCCCACTTGCATCATGTGTTTGGTGGACATCTGCGGCGTCACAGGTGGTGCCAACTGTAGGAAATTCAGGGTGCATGGGAGGTTTGGGATAGTAAGCGGGTACACCAGGCAGACCCAATGTTGGAATGGGAGCTACAGGACTAGTATCAGCAGAGACTGAAATTGCTTTCTGTACTTTGAGAGAGCTAGCGAGACTTACCTGCCTAAGTTGCTGTTTCCATTTTTGTCCCTCTGTAACAGGTAATTTAAGATAAGATAAGATAAGATAAGCCTTTATTAGTCCCACAATGGGGAAATTCCAGGATTGCAACAGCACAGGGATAGCAACACTCAGAGCAATAATTTAGAAGATAAGAAAATAAGAGCAGTGAATATACATATGTACACACACACACACACACATATATATATATATATATATATATATATATATATATATATATATATAGTGTGGAGCATTGTAGCTAGATGGATTAAACAGCATAACCGTCTATTTAGTTACCCTTCATGGTATAAATATGTACCCATACATATTGTCACCCTCCATAGCGACTGATATTGTCCTAGTTGTATACTGGAGGGGACCATTTGTGTAAGTCTGTTGTGTCTTTTGCATTCAATACTATTAGGTCATCACGTTTTTTGCTATTTCTGCGAGCAGCCCTGCTTAGGTTATACAGCCTGACAGCTGTAGATAGGAAGGACCTGCGAAACCTCTCAGTCACGCATCTAGGATGATGCAGTCTACTGCTAAATGAGCTCCTCAGTGCGTCCAGTATGTCCTGCATAGGGTGGGACTCGGACTCCAGCAGAGATGACAGTTTAGCCACCATCCTTCTCTCTCCTATCTCCTCCACTGGGTCAAGGCGTTGCCCCAGGACAGAGCTAGCTTTCTTGATCAGTTTGTTCAGTCTCTTCCTATTGGCTGCTGTAATGCCGTTGCCCCAGCAGACCACTCCAAATGTGATGGCTGATGCCACCACCGTGTTGTAGAATGTCTTCAAGAACACCCCTTGTGCACCAAAAGACCTGAGCCTCCTCAGTAGGAACAGCCTGCGCTGTCCCTTCTTGTAGAGTGCGTCGGTATTGTGTGACCAGTCTAGTTTATTGTTCAGATGAACACCCAGGTACTTGTAGGATGTCACCATCTCAATGTCTGTTCCCTGGATGTTTACTGGTGCCGTGAGGGGTTGTCCTTGCCTGCGGCAGTCCACCACCAGCTCCTTAGTTTTCCTCGCATTGATCTGGAGGCAGTTCCGATGGCACCAGTCCACGAAGTCCTGGATAAGTCCTCTGTACTCAGCTTCATCTCCGTTGGAGATGAGGCCGATGATCGCAGAGTTGTAAAAAGTATTTACAATACTTTTTTCCAGTGTTTCAAATTTCTCATTAAATTTTTCAAAACTCTGGTCAGCATACTTTAGGAAATGTGCCTCTCTGTTAACAGTGATGCCAGTAAAGTATTTTACTTTATTATCAAACTGGATCAAATGCTGCATTAACATTACCATTTGATTTTTTTAGCTCCTCAAAATCATGTTTTGCAGGGTGTGCCACATCCTTCCTCATTTCACCATTTTCATTATACTGTTGTTCTAAAGCAGCACATACATTTCCATTGTCACCATGACCAGCTTCTTGCTCATTGTCAGCATCTAGTTCTTTACAGACCTCACCCCCATAATCATCATCTTCCAAATACTAAGTACTCAATAAAGATGACATTTCTTCTGGAGGATTCCTTCTTGTTACAAAAGGCACTGCCGTGAAATCTGGGTTAATAGGCCTTCCACCTTGAGCAGCTTCACCACTATACTTTCCCGTTGCCATTATTAATTAACTCACCACAACTAAACCATAAAGCCATAAATCATGGCCCCATACTGTCCACCATATGTAACACTCCGCTATACAATAGGGACTATTACCAAAAAAACAGGGTAGAAATGATTTCACTCTAAACAAGCCAATATGGTTTTTTGTGGGTTATTATTGCAACTCAAGGTGAACCAGTGCTATTTACGCCACAAATGATTAACTTCCAAATTATCCACACTCCAAACTATTTTAAACCAAACACAAGTGTCCTATACCATATTCAGTCCGTTTTTTAGAACCAAAATATCGGCGGTAAACTGTTCATGACAATGTCCAAATCTTGTCCGGCACAAAAAAGAAGAAAAAGAAAAGAGTCCAAATAATGTCCCCCAAAAAATAACAGGACATCACTGTTTTTTAGTCACAACAAAAAAAAACCTGAGCTCAGGCAAAGTACAATTCGTAAATGAGGAGAAAAATAGAGGAATGCTCTCACCGGCCTGCAGTCCCATCACGTACCCGTACTCTGGGCACGCTGTGGATTCCTGCTAGACCCGGCGTCCTGCTTCCTGGGCCAAACCAACTCCCCGTTCACCGGAGTGGATGTGCCGACACCCGCAGGTCTCTCGTAGCCTTCCTGCAGTCAGGCGCTCCTTTGGCTGCTCCAGCCGTCTGAGAAAGGCCTTTCCTCCTCTCATCTCTCCTCTCTTGTCTCTCCTCTCGCGTGGCGTCTTCCACCTTTCTCTGATCCTGTCACCAGCTGCTGGACATCAGCTGATTACCCGTCATGTGACCAGCTGACGTTTTGACAGTTTGATTATTTCTCTAACATAAATAAATGCAATAGTAGATAGTGAAACTAGATAGTGAAACTTCGCTATGAAAGAGGCACAAACAATAAATGGAGCATTTAAATATTGCATCTCATCATTTATGATAACTAGGCTTACCCTTTATGTATTTAACATTTTATCCCTGCCAGAGGTGATGCAATAACATATGTGGCAGTGCTACAGTGTTAACGTTGTTTGGTATTTATTTTTCCCAGTTGTCTTATCCGCTTGTCTTCTCTTCAGGTTTGCTGCTCACCTGAACCTTTCATCTCAAGACAACTTCTACTCCACCCAGGTTTACCAACTCCTCTACTACATCCTGCCCACTTCCTTCACCTGCCATCCCGCTGGTCAATTCCCCACCATTTCCTACCACCACACACTGGAGTCCACAGCCGGGCCCTCTGCTTGTATAGTAAGCCTCTCCTCTTCTTTTCTCACCTTCTCCCTTCTCTCCCAATTCATGTTATAATCATTTCCCCTACTTCTCCTCCACAGGCTGTGTGCTGCTCCAGCATGCCTACTTGTGTTGTTTTTTATATGTTTATTAAGTATGTGTTGTTGTGCATTTCATATTTTTGTTTTAAAATAAACTGTGTTAAACGTTACCACCTGAGTCTCAGTGTTCACCTGGTGTTGCTTGCTCTGCATTTGAGCCTCTGGTAATTAAATCATGACAAAATGGTCCAGCCAGGATTGAGGCTCATCGGGCGCTTCACTGGGTGAACAGTCAGCACTCTCCCATTTAGATGCCACAGAGCACCAAGTTATGTTCTTATCCGAACAACTGCAAACAATCACTCAGTGTCGTGGTCTGAGCGCCGATCTTGTTGGCGCTCAGGTCATGCAGTATTTCCCTTCCAGCCTGTTTTTATTTCTGTAGATTCCCAGAGCTCTTATTTTGACAGCGTCCCTGCGGAGCTTCCGGCTGTCAGAGCGGAGCTCAGCAATGACAGCTGAGTTTAATTCAGCTGAGGACGCCCTCATCAGCTGATTAATCCCTTGCCCTATTTAAGGGAGCAGCTGCGGTTACTCCGGGCTGTGACCTCACATACGATGAACGTTGCTCTCGTAAAGCATTCGGCTGGGGTCCCTACGTCCGGCTCCAGTCATCCTGTTATTCTCCGAGTCCTGAAAGTTTATCCCTTAGCTTATGTTTATTTGTGATTGTGTCAGTACGGTAGTCATTGTTCTTGTTTTCGCCCGACGTGGCGGTTTACTTTGTCATCCTTGTCTTTATTAATAAATATGCAAACTCATCGGCTGGCCTATAGCGTCTCATTGATGGACAGCTCCTCCCATCCACCAGACGATTTCCATCCCCTCTCCTGCCCCGTATACATGGGAGGTGGGGGGATGTAAAGGGTTCCTCCTCCACTGTCGGCTCTATTTCCAGCAGGTGGCAGGGGAATATAGGGATGATTTGTCCAAAATTCAATTCATGACTCTGCTACTCAGAGACCGGGAGCTTAAATGGGCTCAGTCCATCTTAAGTAGTCCGGAAGTGTCGTATGTGTAGTCCACTACACATAAGATTGGTTTGTGCAGGAATTCACCCGGGCATTCAACCATACAGAGAGTGAGGGTAATATCGCAAGTCACTTGATGGGACTCCGGCAGGCAAACCGGTCAGTCGCCAATTTCTTGGTCAAGTTCCGGGTTGTCGTGGCAGATTCCAGATGGAATGGCGTTGCTCTACGCAGCGCCTTCCTCTGGAGTCTCAATTCCAGCCGCTGCGATGACCTGGCTATCCACGCTAATCCCTCCTCTCTGGATGAACTAGTTGAGCAGGCCATAGGCCTGGATAATTGGTACTGTGAGGGCATGAGGGAATAGAGGGCTTCTGCTTCCTCATCTGCATCATGTTCGTCCCCTCCGTCCTCTCACACTGCCAGGTTGGCTTCTCCGCCTGAGACAATGGTCCTTGGTTGGACTCATCTGACTCCAGAAGATCATCAGCGCCGGGAGAGGGCAGGGGCTTGTATGTATTATGGTTCAATTGAACACGCATTGTCAAAATGCCCCATTCGGCCAAAAGATCCAGCCCGTCAGTAGCCGTGGGGAGTCCAGCAGGTGAATTCTCTCCAAATCCTCAGAACAGTTTTACACTTCTGGTCCTCATTCAGTTACCGGGGGCCGAGTGTAAAACCTCAGCTCTCACTGATTCCGGAGCTGAGCAAAATTTCATTCTACAGGGTCTGGTCCAAATGTTTTAGATTCCCACCAGGAACCTCCCATCACTCCTAAACGTCTCAGACCTTTCTGGCTGTAGACTTGCCACGGATACCCTCCAAATGGAGCCCATCTCCATATATTTTGTCCTGTAACCACGACGAGACTATTCAGTTTTTTGTATTGCCCATTTCTTCTTCTTCTTTTTGATTTTGGGATATCCGTGGCTCCGTATGCACAATCCCATTATTAACTGGGACCAAAACTCCATTTCTTCCTGGAGTTTTGTCTTTCATCGTGCCTCCACTCTGCTGCGTGCTCGCTCACTCTGCCCATCTCCTCCCCCCCGGTCGAGCTGCGGGGGGAGCACTAAAGGAGGTCTTTAGTAAGTCTAGAGCCCTCTCTTTACAACTTAATTGGTCCTATGACTGCACTATAGATCTCCTTCCGGGTTTACGGCTGCCATCCAGTCAGCTCTACAGTTTTTCTGGGCCGGAGATGGAGGCGATAGAGAGTTACATCAAGGACTCCCTGAACGCCAGTCTCATTCATCTGCCTTCTGCTCCTCTTGGCACCGGGTTCTTTTTTTGTGGGGAAAATGGGTCATTGCTGCTGTGCATAGATTATCACAAGATTAATGTTATCACTGTCAAAGACAAGTACCCATTACCACTTATTAACTCGGCTTTCGAGCTGCTTCAGCGTGTGCATGTGTTCACCAAACTTGAGCTCCGTAACGCATACAATCTTGTCTTCATATGCGAGGGAGATGAATGGAAGACAGCTTTTAAAACACACTTGGGGCAGTTTGAGTACCTGGTCATGCCCTTTGGTGCTGACCAACGCCCCCGCCGTCTTCCAACGGATGATAAATGACGTCCTCCAAGACATGGTGAACCATTTTGTTTTTGTTTATCTTAATGATACTCTTATTTTCTCCCGCACACTGGAGGAGCACACAGGTCATATCCGGGTAGTCCTTCAATGGCTGCTGGAGAATCAACTTTTTGTGAAGGCCGAAAAGTGTAAGTTTACTTCCAGCTCCACTTCTTTCCTGGGGTTTATTGTGGCTGAGGCCGCATTAAAGGCTGACCCAGCAAAAGTCAAGGTGGTGGTAGACTGGCCTACCCCCCAGTCCAGGAATCAGCTCCTGTGCTTCCTGGGCTTTACCAATTTCTACCTATGGTTTATTCGGAGTTACAGTATGGTGGCTCTGCCGTTAACTCAACTCACATCCTGTAAAATCATGTTTAAATGGTCTGAAGGGGCAGAGCAGGCTTTCACCCAATTAAAGGCCCTCTTCTCTGACATGCCCATCCTGGCCCAAGTTGACCCCCAATCTCAGTTTTTGGTAGAGGTTGATTTGTCTTATTTGGGGGTGGGCGCTGTCCTCTCCCAGTGCTCCAGCTCCGATCAGAGGCTTCATCCATGTGCGTATTTCTAGGTTGACTCCACCCAAGAGGAACTATGACGTAGGAGAACATGAGTTGCTGGTAATTAAATTAACATTAGAAGAATGGAGACACTGGCTAGAGGGAGCTACTCAGCCTGTCATAGTCTGGACAGATCACAAAAACTTAGAATATCTCAGATCTGCCAGATGGTTAAACTCTCATCAAGCCCGGTGGGCTTTGTTTTTTCTCAGGTTTGATCTCTCCATTACCTACCATCTTGGGTCTCGTAATGTCAGGCCTGATGCTCTCCCATGCCAGGTTTCCTCCGACTCTTCTCCATCATCTCTCTCTTCAGCTGTCGGTTCTTCTTCCTGGAACCATTCTGCCTTCTTCCTGTATTGTAGGTGCCCTCTCTTGGGAGATTGGGCAGAGGGTCGGGCAGGCACAGTCCTCTGAATCCATTAGGGAGGGAGGTCTACTAACCGTCTCTATGTTCCCTCTGTCCTCCATAGTGAAGTTATCCAGTGGGGGCACACAAGTTTCTTTGCCTGTCACCCTGGCATTTCCTGGACTGTATAACTGTTACAAGAAGTTTTTTGGTGGCCGACTCTTCGAGTGGATGTCCGGGACTTTGTTAAAGCATGCCAGGTCTGTGCCACCAACAAGTCAGATTCCTCACCTCCTGCTGGTCTCCTCCATCCCCTACCCATCACGAGTCGCCCCTGGTCTCACATTGCTATGGACTTTGTTAAGGGCCTACCTCTATCACAAGGTAAGATGGTCATTCTCACTATCATTGATTGGTTCTGGAAAGCTATCCATCTAGTACCCTTGCCCAAATTGCCCTCAGCTGCAGAGACGGCTAATCTCCCCACCCTACATGTTATCCGGTTACACAGGATGCCAACTGACATTGTTTCTGACCGGGGTCGACAGTTTTCATCCCAAGTTTGGAAGGCCTTCTGCCATTCCCTTGGCACCACCATCAGTCTCACATCTGGTTATCATCCTTAGAGTAACGGGCAGGCTGAGCGTGCCAACCAGTCCCTGGAGGCCACCCTGAGATGTGTAGCTTTGTGCAACCCCACCACCTGGAGCTCCCATCTGATTTGGATGGAGTACGTGCAAAACATTGACATCTCCTCTGCCACCGGACTGACGTCCTTCGAGGCCTCTGTGGGTTAAACCCCTCCTCTTCTACCCATGGTGACAAGGGAGGTAACCATTCCATCTGTGGAGGCCCACGCTCGCCGCTGCTGGCGTTTGTGGAGGTCGACTCAGGCTGCCCTTTTCCTCTCAGCCGAACGAAACTGTCATTACGCCAACCACAGATGCGCGCCAGCACCCAGATACACCGTTGGCCAGATGGTGTGGTTGTTGCCGACCAGGTTCCGCTGAAAACTGAGTCAAGGAAACTGTCACCTCGTTTCCTGGGATTGTTTTCCCATCTCACGGATCATTAATGATCCATGACTGTTCTTCTCAAGCTACCCCCGGCACTCCACATCCAACATCCAATATTGTGTATCCTGAACTGGGAGAGAGAGGTAGAGAAAAGAAGGAACTGAATTACTGTTTTATGCAAAGCAAAAAGAAATACTGTAAATATAGAAATATGGATAGAGAAAAAATGAAGCTAAGGAAAACTCCAGATCCGAGTCTAACTGTTATGTCCACAAACCTGGCAATGATGGCCAATGAGGATGCTGTCATTGAACTCAATCTTATTACAACAATAATAGTACAAGCACATGTAACAGTGTCTCACACACTGACTAGCTCTAACCCCGGCTATGGTATGAACTGCCGTGAGATGGTGGACCGCCCAAATATATAGTGACGTGGTGACATCAGCCACAGGCCGTGTACCACTCCCAACATCCCTTCATTCATACATTACATTTTCACCCCTCTTCTAAAAATTGCAGAATATAATATTAGCAGATTAGCCCTCCCCAACTAAACATGTCAATTCCGATTCTAATAATAACACATCTTATCATTAATTAAGCACACATTTCTTCAACATTTGTATATACCAAACATTTAACATTCTTATTCAGGTAAGTATGCTATTGCTTGTTTTATATTTCAAAGAACCCTTTTTCTCATATAAATAAATTGTAAAGAACACTCTTTTTTTTTAATATTTAACCTGTTGCACTTCGGTGTACCGCGGGTGGGCACGTCTCTGCGTCCTAGGATGCACGAGGGCGTCCTAGTACGCACACTGTACGTCCTAGGAGGCACTGAAAAAAAAAAAAAAAACACCTGCATTTCCGTTCTTCCACTACAGACACAGCTGCGAACAGAAAGCCAAAGGAGTGCTTTGATTGGTTTAGATGTGATTGACCTCTCATTCGACTAATAAGAGCCTTGAATTGGGTTTCTGAAACCTTGAAGAACCAATGACTGAAAACCTAGCAAGAAGGACCAGCCTACCAACGGCTGTGAATGCAGCCAGCCAATTGAAGCACAGAAGTTCGAAAGCTGTTTTGTGTAAGGCTGGGTGACACACAGGTGTTCGCCAGTCTTTTTTTCTTATTACTGTTGTTATTTGTTTTGAAAAATTGTTCGCCAAAACCGCAATCATGGAAGCGCAAAACTGCAATAATGGAATTGTGGTTTGACCGGGTCGCGTGAGCAGAACCACGAGTCAGTAACAAGCGGACCAGCTTCATGTTCATCTGACAATAAGGAAAAGAAGTTAGCCAGCTACGCTGCTGTTGTGAACAGGTAAGTGTTATAAGCTAAATTATTCTTTATCCCTGAAAATTGTAATCAAAAATGACTTTTGACCGATTGGTAAATTACAGCTGTGCGTAGTAGACCGTGGCGCACTGTGACCGCAGCGTACCGGGCGATGTCCGTCCTCTGTAGCGCACACACACACAGCCCTGAGTGTCACCTTTCATTAGAGCCCAAGATGAAGCTTCTATATTGAATCATTCAAAAGTTACAGACGTTTTTCCAAACTGTGCCATTTGGCACAATTTGGCACAGTTCAAAAACGCCTGGGAACTACCTGAGGAAAAAGCTGTGTAATATATTCATTTTTTGTGGTATTGTTACAAAATTTTGACCTCAGCTGGATAACACTTCGTTCTACATTTCTGTTGCATGTTCCAGCCCGGATCTGAAGCTGTGTGTTATTTGCAAGCATTTGTATCCAAAAAAACACCCAGGCGAAATTTATTTTCTTCAAGGTCAGTATGTTTAGATGACTGTTACTCAGTGGCCAGAGCACTTAGAGCGATTATGACTGTTTTGCCAAAAAATTCAAAGTGTTTTCTTTTAAATGAGACCAACCCCATGAAGATGCTGCAAAGGGTTGAAGAACAGCTTTTGATTTACTTTGGGTACGTTATTTTTTAGCGTTTTTAGGGAAATTGACCAGAGTGCAAGGGGTTGAAGAACACTCTTGTTTGTTGTTTTTAAACTTAGAACACCAGAACCAAACTTAAGGGTTAGAGTCTGCGGGTAGACCACTGCTGGACCCAAAGCTGCTGGGGGGGTTATTCTGCCACCATCTCAGCCATCGTTCATGGGGAAAGCAGTTCTGCCTGAGGGGCTTTATAGCAGGCCCATGGTGGACGCATCCCTGGAGCTGTTGGACCCCCAGGGCCAGGGTCAATCTTCATGGCGCTGGGGCCCGGGTCCCACACTGAGGCAGCTGACTCCCACAAAGCCTCGCTGTCTGGAGCAGCCACCCAGATACGCCTTAGTTTGTTTGCGTGCCGAACCAAACCGTCTGTCAGCCAAAAGCACGCTGATCCCAGTTTTGCCATGATCCTCAGCAGCGCCCATTGTCTCATCAGCTGTGGCCAAGCCAATTGCCGTCCCGGTCTCTCGCCAGTGCAAACCCAAACCCAGTCCGTGACTTAGAGCAGTGCCTTGCTCGGTTTCCTGCATTGTTGTGCTCCTGGTGGCTATGCGTGCTCGTCCGGTTTGGGACCTCCGTCGTGCTGTGACGGTTCCGTTGCCACCGTGTTCGTTACGGACCCTTCACCCGTTGTCGCCGTTGTCATTGCCGTAGCCTGAAGCTCATCATGGGTACGGAAGGTGTCCAGTGTCTATCCGGTGTTGGTCGTTGATGCAGACTCTTCACCCTTTTGCTAGGTCATAACCTCCATAATTTGTTGAGCATGGGTACGGAAGCAGTCTGGTTCCTCCTCTCTCCTATCTGAAGTGTTCTGTTGTGCCGTGTCATGAGCTGTGTTTGTGCCCTGGTGTTGTTGCTGTGCTTCAGGGCTCTCTGCATGCTCGGGCTCCCTCTCCCGCAGCTCTGGTTCTGGCTGAGCAAGGGATGGAGGCGAGTCCAGCTGCTGCCCCCTCCTGGGCAGCTCTCCTCCTGAGAACATGGGGTGGATGCTTTGGTGTTGGCTCCATTCTGAATTACCTTGTCCCACACCACGTCATCATCATCGAGGTCCGCCGGGCTCCAGTTGGCGCACCTGGACCATTTGAACCCAGTGCTGTCTCTGATAGTGAAGCCCAGTCTGTTGAAGAGGTCACGTCCCATAATGTTGTCACCATGAGCTGCTACCAGGAACATGAAGTTGTACACAATTTTGGACTTGTAGTAAACCCTCAGCTACATTGTTCCCACATTGCACAGTCTGTGACTGCCATATCCATACAGCGGTGTTGGGTTCTTCTTAATTTTGTGGTTGGGGAAAAACTTCTTCACCATGGCCCAGTTTAACATTGACCTCCTCACCATCATGTCGAGCAGGAGCGGTACGGTTACGTCGTCTAACTCAACCATGCTGTATGAATAAGAGTTGCTGTCGTGGCTTTGCCACATGAAAGGTTTTTGTTGGCGGGTGGGCTGGCTTCCTTTGAGGGCTCCACAGCGTTGGCGACTGGCACATTTTGGTGAAGTGGTTTAAATGTCCACACTTGTTACACCGTTGTCCTCTTGCCCAGCAAAAGCATGCTCTGTCCTGGTGCGTCGGGGACCCACAGCTACCACAGACAGGCCCTCTCAGTGTGGACCTTTGGCTAATGGTGTTTGTCTTGTGCTCCTCTGCCGTGTCCTCCTCTTCCTCCATGCCCACTGCGTTAGCTAGTGTCGTCTGTCCGGGTAGCTTCTGTGCTTGGTGCCCACTTAGCTCCGTAGCTAACTTCTCTGCTGCCTCAAGCTGGAATGCTAGCTCTATCGTGCTAGCTAGCATCATGTCGTTTGGAGCCGTTAGCACCTTAGCTTGTAGCCTGGGGTTACATGCGTGCTCAGCTAACTGGTCCAGCACCATCTCATCTTCCAACAGTCCAAAACAGCACATGCTAGCCAAATGTCTCAGGTCAGCGACAAATTGTTTAATGGACTCACAACGTCTCTGGCGAAAACAAATTTGTCGTGCTATCACGTTGTCCGGTGTAGCAAAGTACTTAGCGAGTAGCTCAACAGCATCCCCATATGACTCCGTCGGACCAAGTGTGTGGAAAATTCTCTGTCCTTCTATGCCGAGGTTGTAGACAAGAAGTGCTTGTTTTCTTACTTTGTTGAGTTTTCCGGGGTCTAACCGTGCAATGCAGGTTTCAAACGCATCCAGCCACCGTGGCCACGGAACAGCTGATTCACCCAGGGACTCAAGAAAGGGCTGTAGCAGTCTCAAGCATGCCTCCATGGTTTAATCTCTTGTCGCCAAATGTTATGTCTACAAACCTGGCAATGACAGCTGACGAAGATGCTGTTGTTGAACTCAACTTTATTACAAGAATAATAGTACAAGCACGTATAACAGTGTCTCACACACTCTGACTAGTTTTAACCCCGGCTATGGTATGAACTGCCATGAGATGGCGGACCGCCTAAATATATAGTGATGTGGTGACGTCAGCCACAGGCCGTGTACCACTCCCAACATCCCCACATTCATACACTACACTAACCGCCACAGAAAAGAAAAACAAAACAGTCATTATCGGCTGACACCATCTGTATGTCCACTGCAGGTATAAGGGCTCCTGATGTATCCTATTTTATGGATACAAATTCATGTAGTAGGCTATATACAATATAAACAAATGAAATTAAAAAAAAACAAAACAAAAAAAACTGCCGGCTGATGTTCATTTCAGCGTAACACCGATCTCTGTGAGACCATTGATATTCATATAATCTGTTCTGCTGTCATGCCAAATAAAGTCATGGGCAGAGAGAAGCTTCTGCCACACGTCCTCAGTTCTTCCCAGTGTCTCCTCCTGGCACCAGCTATCGCTACCATGTCAGGCGCAGATGAATTAAGACAAGGTTTTTTGGGTGTTAAATCCTGGCACATTTTAGCAGGAGACTGAAACCTTAATAAATCACCTTGCGCCAGTCATTTAAATACTCCCCTCCCTCAAATTTGCGTGTTGACATGACAACTCCCACAAATGCATTTGCAATGAGGCCAGGCGCAAAATTAACATAGTCCATGCCTTTCCACCACAAATTTTGCCCTGCGCTTTTTAATAAATCTCAACAGTAGTTTTTTTTAACACCAAAACAGGGTTTTGCGTTAGCCCAGCGCGTTAGTAAATCTGCCCCCAAGTTGACGCGGCAAGCCTGAGTGACGCTGACGATGGAAAGCTAAGGAGCGTACTGGTACTCTGTCTTGGCGAGGAGGGACGGCACATGCTCCGTCCTTTGGGTCAAGCAGACTCATTCGGTGAATGTGTGATTCTGACAGAGAGACATTACTATGGCTCGACTAACGTTACGTCCCGAAGAGTCACTTCCTTCAACCGCGAACAAATGGTGGGTGAGTCAACTCAATGTTATGTCTTGGAGGTCTGAGTCTTAGCGAGCATGTGCGCCTTCGGACCCTTAGCAGATGAGCTAATCAGTGTCAAGCTAATGGAAGAATACAGCACAGAGAGTGACCACGGCACAGAGGGTGAACACGACACAGAGAACCTACACAACACTGAGGGACAGCAGTGACCGGACTCTCCTCAGTTCTTTTCCTAGCGCGAACCTCAGGGAGCCGCTGCAGAGCTACAGGAGAGAGAGCCCGCATCTATCGGGAACTCTGGGACACAATAACCTGGCATAGATTCTGACAACGAGAATAGTGGCATATTGCCATGACCAGACTTCCTGGGAGAAGGGGAGAACAAACAGGACCCACCTCCAGTCCTCACCAGGCATGAGCTTCAGACAGCCACCATGGAGCTGCAGGAGAGGGAGTTCGTGGAGAATGGAGACCCCGGTGACTGAAGACAGCCCGGTGCACATCCCGTCACTGACAACAGCGACACACACCCCGACCTCAACCAGCACCAGGTGAAAGAGAGAAGGAACTGGACTGCTTCTGAATCCACGCACAGCACCAGCCTGCAAGAGCTGCTGCCGAGACGCTGGATGAAGAGTCCGCGATCATACAGAAAGCAGTAGAGCCACTGGACATCTTCTGAATCCTTGACTGGCATCAGCCTCCAGGAGCCGCTGCTGAGATGCCGGATGAAGAGTCTGTGACCCAACAGGATGTAGCAAAACCACCACAGCCTGGTGGACACCCCACAGCAGACGTGAGAGTCATAACACCACAACCATGATGCCGAACACAGCTGAACAGAGCGCCACTCACAGTGATGAACTGGGTTCGGGCACACAGAACCAAGAGACTGGGCTCGCAGTTGGCCTTAACATCGTCACCACCACCAACACCTATGAAATTCACTGCACAGCTGAGACCAGCTGCCTTTCAGATTGTGGATGGATCGAGATGCCAGGCCAGCCATCTGCGGAAGGTGAGAGCAGCTGCTGCAGATCGAGACAAAGCATTGGAGCCTACCCAGCTGGTGTGGAATCTCAGCTGGGACATTGTTGACGAGCATGCAGTGGCTCTAGCAGGATGGCACCTGGGCCTGCAGAAATTGGCGCCTCCAGGGTGAGAGTCCACCACGAGCTCGCCTCAGGCCCCTCCTCTGATTGAACGGCCCCCTCAAAGAAAAGAAGAAAAGGGAAAAGCTTTTAGCTGCCCTAAGCTTTTAGGGCACGACTGTCAACAGAGAGTGGCAGAATAACCCACTCATCCGTGCTGGGCTACGCAGTGGTCTACCTGCTAGCCCTAGCTAGTTTTGTGTTTGTAATACCAAATTGGGGAGGGTTGATTTGACTATGTATGATGTTCTGTGTTTTTCCAAGGGGTGGGGGGTGGGTGAATGTAGTGTGGCACTACAAGGGTTAACTAGCGCCGGTGTGGTGATGCAGCCATGAGGGTGACATCATCACGCCGGACGGTTATAAGGGGAGAGTCGGACATCTTACGGCCTCTTTCTCGGCTGGCTCAATATACAATAACCCACCAGTATTGTAAGTGATAGCTTCATGTAATAAAGTTCATTTTCAAAGCAGATACCACTCTTTGTGCATCATTCCAGGTTTCCAGACATAACAATGTCCACAGTTGCCATGGTCTCTGCAAAGTTTTGAATTGGTCCAACGCATACAATAATCTCCCAAATGTTCCAAAAGATCAAAAATTGGCCCAATCTCTCAATGATTTCCATGCTGTGTAAAGGGCCCCTTTGTGATTCAACAGCTGCTTCAGCTTTGCACTAAGAAACTCAAAAAGTTGTGTATGCACTGTAAAAACAAAGCTGAAATGCTGAGTGCAACTGGAGGCTAAAGCTTTCATAATAAAAGCTGAACCTTCATAATAAAAGCAAGATTTTTAAAAAAAATTCTAAATGATTATATTTATGCTATAAGGCAACTAGTATGGGTGCAAGATGCAGCAAAAGATTACCAAACATTCCTTTGTGTAACCAAAAAAACGTGCATTTATTGTCTTAAAAATAGACAAAAACTATCCCAATGAAAAACAGGCACTACAAATCCTCTCAGCTTCAATCTCTGAGCAAACCTTTCTGAGTCTGCCCCACAGAATGTATACACCAAGATTTATCACCTCAGGCTCCACCTTTCCCAATAAAAGGGCCTGTCATGCGTGACTCCTGGAAAAGAGCAGATCTAATTAACAAAGATCCCTGCTTTAAAACAAAACAATTCCTGATGATAATTAGATCTGCAGAAAACACATTTTCTTCTCAATAACATAACAATTTCACTTGTACAAAAATATGACCATTGTGCAGGATTTAAACATAATTGTTAAATGCAGCAGTTAACCAATGACAGAGAATCAATCTACTCCAACTTTAACAGATGACCCTTCAAGCACATTGCAATGTTTTTATCAATCCTTTAAAAAAAAACAAAAAAAAAACAACTTTGATAATGGGTTTATTTCTAACCACTAAGAAAAGTAACAAAAAAGGAAACTTGTTGCATTTATTTTCGGAGGAAGCTGGTGCTTCCATAAAGAAAGAAAGAAAGAAAGAAAGAAAGAAAGAAAGAAATTACAGTTTCTGTATATTTACATTGATATTTAAGTTGTCATGCCATATTAATATGTGGCAGTCCTCTAAAGGCAAACTAGGGACACTTAAACTCTTGAAATAAAAGAGCCCATAGTGTGTTTTAAAATCTATTATCTATTTAGTGGGGGTGGGCATACTGCTTCTGATATTGACAGTACTGATTCCAACTTTGGCACTGTGATGGAATCAATCCTTTTGTCTCAGTTTCTCAGTTGGAATCAGTCTCTCTTGTGTCCTGTTGTGCTCAGCAAAGTGTTGCTGCTGACTGATGAGACACCTGCAGATGCCGCGAGTGACTGACATGCATCAAAGGCAGTATAGCAGAGACAAAGAAGGCCATTGTATGGAAGTATTTGACCTCTGTACATGAAAATATTGCAGATTGTAATGTATATAGAAGTAATGTTTGCCGCTATGGCAACGCTACCGCTTTATTTAAATATATGCTTGAAAAAAACAAAAAAACAAAACAGAAGTTGAAGCTTCAACAACAGAGATCCAGATCTCCACTGACACAAGGACAGAAATCACTGGTAGAGTCTGTAATGACGAGGCACACACACCGAGTGTCAGTTAGAACTTTTACTTGTCACTGCAACTTCAACCAACAACTAACCACACAGTGGCTCATGTACAACTCCTTTTATACTCAGGTCATGGCCAGGGTCATACTGCCCTCTTGTGGTGACTCTATATGAACTTCACATATCAATACATCTCCCTTTTTTTTCAAGTAAAGGTCATATCCAACTATAAACTTTTTCTCAAATTTCAATAACCCAAATAAACTCCATTTCTTTTTACATCTTTGTCAACCTTGTACACTGAATCACAACTTTAACATTTTCTCTGTTTACAACTCAACATCAACACATTTTTTTTTTTTTTTCATTCATCTCAGTACTCCTTACATTTCCTCAATCAATCTTTTCGGTTTCACAATTTGCCTTTGTGAGCATCTCTTTTGTGTCACCTCAGTCTGTTCATTAGTCTCTGTCTCTATGTTCTGGTTCTCCGCCATTTCTGGTTGTTCGGTTTGGCTGGGAATTGGCATGTCGCTTGTTTCACTGTCTGTGACTCTCATTTTTGTCTGAGGCACTTTCAGTAAGTGACGTCGGTTTCGCCTCATTGTTTTCCCATGCTCTGTGATGACTTCATATGATCTGGGAGTTGTTTCTTTGACCACTTTTGCCAGCAGTCCCCATTCTCCATCACATCTCACTCGCACAAAGTCCTCATGTGCAAGTGGTCTCAGAGGTCGTGCTGTTCTGTTGTACAGTTCAGTTTGCCTCTCATCGTGCCTCACATCTCTCTTTTCCATCACCTGTGATGCTGATGGAAGTCGCGTTCTGAGTTTCCGGTTCATGAGCATTTCTGCTGGGGAAAGTCCATTCTCCAGTGGTGATGCTCGGTAATTCAGGATCGCCAGATGTGGGTCTTCTGCATTGTCTGCAGCCTTTTTCAGTATGCGCTTCACTATTTGCACCCCTTTCTCTGCTAACCCATTCGACTGTGGGTACAGAGGGCTTGAGGTCACGTGCTTGAACCCATATGTGTCTGCAAAGTCTTTGAAGCACTGACTCGTGAATTGTGGTCCGTTATCGCTTACAACAGTCATTGGAATTCCATGGCGTGCGAACATTGTCTTTGTGTGTGCAATCACTCTTTCTGCTGTTGTGTCACTCAACCCTGCAAACTCTGGGTAGGTGGAATGATAGTCCATGACTAACAGATAGTCCTTGCCCTTAAGCTGAAATAGATCCATGCCCACTTTTCTCCATGGCCCTTGAGGCTTCTCATGGGGCCTCATAGGCTCCTTTGGCTGTTGATACCTGTGGCGCTGGCAACTCTCACAGCGCTGCACATATGCCTCAATGTCCTTGTGCATGTTGGGCCAATACAAAACATCACGTGCACGTCTTTTGCACTTTTCAATACCCAAATGCCCCTCATGCACTAATTTAACCATTTCTGATCTCATGGAGGTAGGTATGACTATCCTTGTACCCTTTAACAGAACCCCATCTAACACAGACAGTTCACCTTTAAAGTGTTGGTAAGGCTTGTCAATCATAACCTGTCCTGGTTGATGTATCTGTTCCATTACTCTTTTTAGTTTCTCATCTTTTTGTGTTTCTTTCACTATCTTCGTCCATTTTGCATCTGACACTGGCATGTGTGCCTTAATAGAGTCTACATGTATTTGCACAGCTTCCTCTGTTGTGCTGCTGGTGTTGCTCAAGCTAGCCCTACTCAGCGCATCGGCTACAATTAGTTGCTTGCCTGGTGTAAACTCAAATTTCAAGTCATATTTCTGTAATCTTAACATTAGACGCTGGATGCGCGGTGGTGCGTCACCCAGTGGCTTCTGTGAGATAGCAATCAGTGGTTTGTGGTCTGTTTCTAGTATTACTGACCGTCCATACACATATTCATGAAACTTCTCACATCCAAACACTGCACCTAGAGTCTCTTTCTCTATTTGCGCGTAATTTTTTTCTGCGCTTGTCATGGTGCGCGATGCGTATGCGACTGGATACCACTCTGTGTCATGTTTTTGCACTAGCACAGCTCCTAGGCCGGCTTTGGACGCATCTGTGGACACTTTTAGCAGTTTGTCCTGATCATAGAATTTTAACACTGGCTCCTTTATTAGACTGCTTTTGAGCCACTCCCATTCTCTGGCATGCTCTGCCATCCACTGCCACATTGTATTGGTCTCTAACAAGCTTCTAAGAGCTATTGTGTTAGCTGATAAATTTGGGATAAATTTCCCCATGTAATTGACTAGCCCTAAGGCTCTTTGCAAGTCAGTTTTGTCCTGCGGTACTGGCAGCTCTGCTATGGCCCGCACTTTTTCCGGATCTGGTTGCACGCCTGCCCCAGATAACTTCTCTCCCAGGTATGTAATCTCCTGTACCCCAAATTGGCACTTACTCTTATTCAGTTTCATACCTGACTTTTGCGCCTGTGTGAGAACTCTAGCCAACCTTTCGTCGTGCTCCTCTT
The DNA here is from genome assembly GCA_020510985.1 of Pholidichthys leucotaenia. Classification (NCBI taxonomy): domain Eukaryota; kingdom Metazoa; phylum Chordata; class Actinopteri; order Cichliformes; family Pholidichthyidae; genus Pholidichthys; species Pholidichthys leucotaenia. The sequence goes on along the minus strand of CM035836.1, from coordinate 361,447,003 downwards.
TTGTTTTTCCCCAGACTACCACGTCATCAAGAAAAACTCCCACCCCTTCTATTCCGTCAAACAATTGCTGCACAGTTCTATGGAAAATTTCAGGGGCTGAGCTAATCCCGAACGGCATTCGTAGAAAGCAATGCCTTCCGAATGGCGTATTAAACGTGCACAATTTAGCGCTTTCCTCGTCGAGCACTATTTGGTAAAACCCAGATTTGGCATCTAATTTTGTGAAGTAGCTTGCTCCACTCATTGTGCTGGTTATGTCAGATTTTGTTGGTAGCCTGTAATGCTCCCGCTGTATTACTTTATTTAGATCTTTCGGATCTATGCACAATCTCAAATCTCCATTTGGCTTCTCCACTATAACTAGGGAGTTAACCCATTCAGTTGGTTCTTCTATTTTTCTGACCACTCCGTCTGCTATCAGTGAGTCTAGTGTTTCTCTCAGCCTCTTTTTAAGAGCTATTGGCACTTTTCTTGCTGGATGTATGACTGGCTCTGCATTCTCTTTCAGCCTAATTTTTTGTTTGCCTGGTAGGCGGCCTATTCCTTTGAACACCTCTTTGTATTCCTTCACCCAGTCAGTGTGTTTGTGCCTACTTGTTGTAGCCTCTGTATTTTCTCGTGCTGTCACCTTGTCTGTATCAATGACATTCACCCTCTTGATCAGACCTAGCTGATCGCATGTTTTCAAACCCAAAATTGCTTGTCTATTTCCATCAACAAGTACAAACAATGCATTCACTGTCTTATCTTTGTTTGACAGTGTAACCCTGCACATTCCCTTAGTGGGTATTGGCTTATCATCATATGTTCTCAGATTAATCTTTTTATCTCTTATTTTCGGTTTGTTTTTCAGTCTTTTAAAATCTTTCATTGGCAGGATGTTTACCTGCGCACCTGTGTCGAGCTTCAGTGACATGTCCGTGCCATTCATCTCCAAGCACACTATCCATTCGTCAGCGCTCGTCTCTCCCTCGATGGCGTCCACGTAAAACTGTCCTCTTCGCTGTCGCTCTTTTTCTCCACGAGTTGCACCCTCTTCTTCGAGAAGCAGGTCTTTGCGAAGTGATTTTTTCCGCCACACTTGCGACATTCCTTCCCGAATGCTGGACACTGCTTCGGCGCATGTTGCATTCCACACCGCTCACAGTTCCCGCGCGCGCGCTTTGCATCTCTTTTCCTTGCATACAACGTTCCTTTCGGCTTCGCACGCTGCACTGCATCGACTTCAGCAGTCTCTCTTTCCTTGCTGCTAAAAGTCTTTAATTGTGCCTTTGTACTCTCAGACGCTTGCCAAATCTGTATCGCTTTCTCCAGCATTAAGTTAGTCTCTTTAAGTAATTGCATCCGCAATTTGTTGTCTTGGACCCCAATTACAATTTGGTCTCGTATCACTGACTCACTCAATGTTCCAAAGTTGCATGACTGACATTTCAACCGTAGGTCTGTGACATACAGCTCGATGGACTCTGACTCTTTCTGAAGTCTTTTTCTGAACACATACCTCTCGTACGTTTCATTCTTTCTCGGTGTGCAATAATCGTCGAACTTCTTCATTACGACGTCGAATTTGCCTTTTTCTTCTTCCGTGAAGATGAATGTGTTGAACACATCTAGCGCCGCTCGCCCTGCTACTGTTAGCAGTAATGCTATCTTCCTCTCCTCGTCACGGAGACCGATAGCTAGCGAATAAAGTTCAAAACTTTGTTTGAATGCTTTCCAGTTCTCGTTGACGTTACCGGTCAACTTTAACTCGTCCGGCTGTCGAAGAGCGTTCATCTTCGCCGTCGGTTCGTAGTTTTTATCCTGGTACCATGTAATGACGAGGCGCACACACCGAGTGTCAGTTAGAACTTTTACTTGTCACTGCAACTTCAACCAACAACTAACGACACAGTGGCTCATGTACAACTCCTTTTATACTCAGGTCATGGCCAGGGTCATACTGCCCTCTTGTGGTGACTCTATATGAACTTCACATATCAATACAGAATCCTTTCAGGGAGACAAAGAACATCCAGATTCCTTATACATAGTAGCGGTGTTGTGCAAGTTACTTGTTAAAAACTGAGTAGTCATAGCGGTCTTCTGGCATGTAGAGGAATATGCAAAGCTGGACTCTCCTCGAGTCTTCATTGAACCATAGAACATAATGTGGAGCAGAATACAGGCTCAGTTGCAGCTCCTCTCTGTTCTGAGTAAACATACAGTCTCCACTCTGCAGACCAGACTGACTGACTGGCTGGTGCTCAACACCAGTGTTGGGCAAGTTACTAAAAAATAGTAACTAGTTACAGTTACTATTTACTTCTTTTAAAAAGTAACTGAGTTACTTTTGCGTTACTGCATGATTAAAGTAACAAGTTACTTGGAAAAGTAACTTTCACGCTGTCATGTGTCTGAGCCTGTGCTCAGATCCTTTATGCATGTTTGTGTATTTTCTGTCTGTTGTTACTTTCTTGTCAGTTTGTTTTGGTTTTATGACTGGAGCCTCTTGCCTTCTCTCCCAGGCACACTCACCTTTCACCCACAGTCTGTTCCCCAGTTCTCAGCTGTGGATGATTGTCTAATTAGGTCACCTTCTCCTGCTCGCTCAGGTGCTGACATCTGTGACTGATTGTGTTGATTGTGCTGATGCCTATTTTAGGGGGCTGCACCACTGTATGGTGTAGCATCCTACTCTCAACCCACTCTCAACTCCATTCCCAACATGTAAGTGCTCTGACTTTCGTTTCATGTTTGACTGTTTATCTGCAGGTTTGGCTGGCGAACACTCTTGTGTTTGCTCACAGGTTAGCCAGCGATCCCGTTCGCCTTAGCCTTTACTATTTTTTGCCGACCTGTATTCCCTTTTCCATAAGTGTTGTGTATATCTTTATGTTTGTTTAATAAATGTTGCAAACTCACAGCTGGCATGTGGTACATTTTTCTCTCTGCCCCGAAGGGGCATTCATGACAGAAGGAGGCTACCAGTGTGGGAACCACCAGATTTGCTTTTTTGTTCCTTTCCTCCTGTATTTTTTCTTTAAAAGACCTGTTATCCCGCTGGCATGGCAGCGCTTCCTGATTTTCGTTTGTGTGGGCTCAGTGAGGAGGAGTGTTTTGCTCTGAACATAATAAATAACATCTTGTCGGGGGCTTGTGCCTCCCACACTCCCGTGGCAGCCCGGGAGTGTTTGGAAGAAGCTGCACAGGTTCTGGACGCGTTCCCCAGCCTGTGGAGCCATACAGACCTAACTGACCGTCTCCTCACCATAATCAACCCCTCGTCTATGCTCCTCGGGCCGGGAGGAATTGCTTCAGAATCCCTTCCCATGTCAACCAGGAAGAGGTCCCGAGCACGGAAGTCCCGAGCCTCTCGCCGCTCTCCAGCTGCAGCAGCCCAGCCTTATCCTCCCGAGCCCTGGCCAGAACCAACGACGGAGGAGCTGGAGGAGTGGCAGCGGGTCTTGGCAGCGGAAACAGACATTCTGTTGGAGTATAAGCCATGGCTCCTCCCTGAACTCATGATTGAGATAGAGGGAGGACATCCAGCTCCACTCGTCGACGTGCCCACAGTAAATTGTGAAGAAACTTCTGGGTCATGTGCAGCAGCCACCATCATGCTTAAAGAGTACAGGCAAGTGTCTTTTCATTCTATTACATCAAAAGATGAATTGTCTTGCCTTGTTCCTGGTGGGGGGCGATCAGCAGCAGTCACCCATTTCTGCTGAGCCTTCCCTGCCTGCTGCTGCAGCTATCTCCTCTTCTTCAACAGCCTCTCCTGTTTTATCCTGTTCTCCCTCTGTTGGTCCACCGGTTCCAGGAGGGAGGCATTGAGCCAAGAGGATGTAAGCGGTCCTGAAGGCCCCGGTGATTACCGTGCAGCCATACCCCAGAAGGGAGAGGAGTGAATCCTGTCCACCAAAATCAGAACTGATAAGGAGTCCCCTGATTTCAGCATTGTGATACCCAATACGATCTCTGAGGCGAGTCCTAGGTTCCTCAACAGTAGTCCCCCCACCTAGAGGTCCAGCAGAACCCGTCGCGTAGCCCGGGCCACCGCTAGCAGCAGCCATCATGCCTGGAGGGTCGCCAGATTCCTTAACCACCATCATGCCTGCTGTGGAGGCTGCTGTAGCAGAGCTACTGCCAGACCTCCAGAGGAATGAGCCCGAAGCATCACTGCCTGGATCAACAGAGTACTGGATGGCGATGGAGCTTGAGTTCAGGCAAGTGTCCTCTTCTGTTCCTATTGATTCTATATGGGAGAGGTTTTGTCTGGCTCATGGGGAGGAGAGCCAAGTGCAGCCATCACCTGCACCTGAGCTCACCTCACCGGACTCCGCCACTGCTGGTGACCCTGATCCTATTCTTCTGCTTGTCTTTACCGAGCCTTCTTCCAGGGTCACCGGGGAAAATCCACCTGAGCCAGAAGTTTCTGTGGGTCCAAGCTTACTGCCTGAAGCCATTGTGGGTTCAGCTCCTCCCTCTGAGGTTGTCGCTGACGCCCCGTCCAAGCCTGGGACCTCCGTAGGTGCTGCTTCCCCTCTGGCTGAGGTCAACAAGGGTGCGGCGCAGCTCCCGTCCTGAGCCACCGAGGGTGCAGCACTGCTCCAGCACAGAGCCACCAAGGGTGCAGTGCCACTCCTGCCTAGGGCCACTGAGGCTGCAGCTCCGCTCCTGCTCGGGGCCACCCCGCTCCTGTCCGAAGCCACCAAAGGCTATGCTCCAGCCCGGAGCCTCCGTGGGTGCTGCTCCCCACCAGCTGAGGTCCCCGAGGGTGCAGCGTTGCTCCCATCTGGAGACACCAAGGGTGCTGCTATGCTCCAGCCTGGAGCCACTGTGGGTGCTGCCTTGATTCAGCCTGAAGCCACCGCAGGTGTGGCTGTGCTCCAGCCCGGAGCATCCTTGGGTGCTGCTCCCCCTCCATCTGAGGTCCCCGAGGATGCAGCGTTGCTCCCATCCGGAGCCACCAGGGTGTGGTGTTGCTCCCATCTGGAGCCACCAAGGGTGCTGCTATGCTCCAGCCCGGAGCCACTGCGGGTGCAGTCTTGATTCAGCCTGAAGCCACCGTAGGCACAGCTCTGCTTCAGCCCAAAGCTATTGCTTGTGCAGCTCTGCTCCAGCCTGAAGTCACCAAGGGTGCAGCGTTGCTCCACCCCGGAGCCACCGCGGGTGCTGCAATGTTCCAGACCGGAGCCACCACAGGTGCTACTTTATCCCAACCTAAGACCACCAAGGGCATTGTGGTCCCCCTTCCTCCTCCACCAGACACCATAGTGGTTCCCCTTCCCCGGCTCTGCTTCGTTATTGGGTCTTCCTGTGGGGGAGCCGCCTCCGGGATCACCCCTCCGGTCCTGGTGGCTTAAGAACTTGGGCTGGCTGCCTGAAAAACTGAGCCGCTGGGTTGAGTGGTTCATATTCTCCAGCAGGCCACCCGACATGTACCACCTTGCCGTCCGGCTGGCCTGGGATTTCGGCAGGCCACCTGACTGGGTTCTTCTTGCTGTCCACTGGGCCTGGGACTTTGGGCGGCTTCCTGACTCCTTAGGGCCGGGGGTGGGGGTCTAATTCATTATTATTTTTCCTGATGTGGGTCTGAGCAGGGTTTGTTTCATTCCCTCCTACCTGTTTTCCCCCCACCTCCCACCCAGGGTAGTTTTTTGTTGTTTCTTTCTCCTTGGGGGGGAAGGGGTCCTTTTGGTGTTGCCTGGGGGTGTCTGGAGTCCACCCCTTGATGGGGGGGGGCTCTGTCATGTGTCTGAGCCTGTGCTCAGATCCTCTTTGTATGTTTGTGTATTTTCTGTCTGTTGTTACTTTCTTGTGACTTTGTTGTGGTTTTATGATTGGAGCCTCCTGCCTTAACTCCCAGGCACATTCACCTTTCACCCACAGTTTGTTCCCCAGTTCTCAGCTATGGGTGATTGTCTAATTAGGTCACCTTCTCCTGCACGCTCAGGTGCTCACATCTGTGATTGATTGTGTTGATTGTGCTGATGCCTATTTTACGGGGACTGCACCATTGTATGGTGTATCCTCCTACTCTCAACCCACTCTCAACTCCATTCCCAACATGTAAGTGCTCTGACTTTTGCTTCATGTTTGACTGTTTATCTGCAGGTTTGGCTGGTGAACACTCTCGCCTTAGTTAGGCTATTTTGCTGCCTGTTCCTTGGTGTTTGCTCCCAGGTTAGCCGGAGATCACACTCGCCTTAGCCTTTACTATTTTTTGCTGACCTGTATTCCCTTTTCCATAAGTGTTGTGTATGTCTTTATGTTTGTTTAATAAATGTTGCAAACTCACAGCCGGCATGTGGTACATTTCTCTCTCTGCCCCGAAGAGGCATTCATGACACACGTGACTTTTAAATGCATACTTAAATCATCTCGCACACATACTGTAGCAAGATCAAGGGCCCCTTGTTATCATCAGAAAAAAGAAGAAAAAGAAAACTGATGAGAAAAAACGTCTCATCTTACAGAGAAAAAAACGTCTCAGATTTACATAAACTATTGTAATTAGTAGAGAGTCAGAAATTGGCAGCTTGGTGCCGGAGTGGTTAGCACTGCGGCAGTAACACCGCGTTACTTTGGAACACATTACTTTATAACGTGTTACTCCCAACACTGCTCAGCACTCATGTAGACTCAGATAGGGCTCAACACCCGGTAACATATTGCTGTTACATCCATCACCATAGCAACAATAATAATACAGTGAGTAAGGATGTGAATAAATAATTTTCAACATTTTTGAAAATTAATTACTATATTTCGTGGTGTTGCCATTTCAGTGTGTGGAACATGAAAACGGTCCATATTAATCTTACCTCTGTGATATGCATTAATCTAATATGCAGGGATCCAAAGAAACTTTTATGCCCAGCCCAAATGTCTGCCATAGCAGAGGCATAATCCAGTGTCTTGTTGGGATCAAAATCCAGTTTTGAATATTCTTTATCCAGGCAGCAGTGAAATTATTTTATGTAAGGCAGCCCAGATCTTTCTGCTGTCACTGTTATTTTGCTAACAAATGTCTGAAGGCAACTGACTCAACTGTTTATAATGATAGCATACTGTCGGTCTTCAGCAATGTATCTGGCAATCAGCTGGTTTAATTCTGGCTGGGTCCCACACTGTACAGACAGATACCTGGGTTCTGTGTGCTTTATTGATCCCAGAGGGGAAATTCAGGGTATCCACCTGGATGGATGGAGCAGCCACGGTACGAGGCTATCCCTTCACACACACATTCACACCTAGGGTCACTTTAGAATCTCCAATTAACCTAACCTGCATGTTTTTTTGCCTGTGGGAGGAAACCGGAGAAATCCCGGAGTAAACCCACGCAGACACGGGGAGAATATGCAAACTCCACACAATCACTGTTGGTTGGGGGCTGGGAACGAAACCAGGATCCCCCGGCCAAGGGTGAGTTGCTGTGCTGCCGCAGTGCTAACCACTGCACCACCGCACTGGGTTTGAACTCCAGCATAGCTGTTTAATATTTTGGTTACTCACATTGGCTGCTTGATATTAGGTAATGTTAATTTTCAAAGTGTAATTATAATCATTGCTACTACACCAAGGAACCTGTTTTTTTTCTTCTTCTTTCATTTACTGTGTTTCTAATTTATTTATTCTTATATTTTTATAGATGAACAGGAAAAAAAAAAGCTTAAATATCGGGTTTAAATACTGAAGAAGCATTTTCCACCCAGATAAAACATCCATCTTCAAAATGATCTGTTTCCTTGCATATACTGTATATGCTAATTAGCCCCAGTTCACCCCATCCTCTCCCTTCCCCGCCACTTCTAAGATGGCTGGTTGATTCCTTGACTAATGCTAGCTGACTAGTTCCATTTATCAAAGCTCGTTGGGATGATATCTGAACTAACTAATAAATAAAATGGCTGAATGAGACATTGTAGAAACCCAAATAAACCATCAGGGACAGGGGTGTGTGGATATGAGCAGTCAGAAATAAGAAGCAAACCGGAATGAGTGAGGGGCTAACGGTTTCTAACTGTCACAGGTAATAGCTGCCATGGCTCGAGTATAATGAAATATGATTAAAAAAAAAGCTAAAATAATGTCTAGGAATAAGATATATGGTTAAATGTTGGTAGATGATTTATCTGGGATCATCACAGATGTTGGTTGGGATGAGTGAGATAAAGGAAAATACAAGCACTAGCTAAACTGGACTAGCGACTGGTTTGATTAGAGAGCCATCTCAGCTAAAATGAAAAAACTAAAAAGCCAGAATGACATCTGGAAGTGAGATGTATACTAGAGTGTTGGACACAAAGGTCTACTGTGGTGAGTAAAATTTAAAGCGAACAGCCATAACTACAACGGTTGCTAAGCTAACTCCACAATTGCAATGTCAGTGTGTTGATTTAGATGCTCTTCTCTCATATCATATTTATTTGCCATTAAGCAGGGAGTGAGGACAGGGGCTTTTTCTTTCCACAATAAGTTAGATTTTTGCTTTGTCTTTCAACAATAAAAAGGGGATAAAACCAAAAATATCTTACAAGACCCCCCAAAATCTTCATGAACGCCTCAGAGGGCCACCTGGTGTCTGATTATATTGGCTGGGCTCTTTTATTTCATATTCAAGATTCAGGATTTTATTTGTCAATACTACAATACGTACAGGACATACAGGAGAATTGAAATGCCATTTCTTTCTCTTCAGTGGTGTGAGCAATATAAAAAACAAACAAACAAACAAACAAAAAAGGAGCAAGGCTGGAAAAAAAACAACAATGGCAGCCTATTTACAGTCTGTGTATATTTCTGCCTTCTGCAATGGATTTTTGGAAGATTATATTGAATTAGGAGGAGGCTGAAGTCCTGATACTCTGTTACCTCATTAGTCCTTGTCAATAACAAGTGCCACTACACTAGTGCTAATTGATTCTGTTTGCAGGGATAAAAATAATCATCATTTTTGCAATCCATTGGAGATCGTGATTGGCCAATTTACGTGATTGTTCAGTCAGCAGTTGGCAGCAATACTAATGACATCTCTTTTGTGTCCAGAAGAGATAGGCAAAGACCAAGGGACAGGGAACAACCACAACATTCAGTTCCTCCAGCAACATTTATTTTATGATAAAATGTTTAATGTTTTCTTAGAAGACTATAATGTTTCATCCAGAGTTCCTAAGGCCATCTACAATAGCTCTGCTCTTGAGTTTATGGTATCGGCTCTCATACAATCTAATAGAAAGGCTGTCTGAAGTCAAACAAGCATGAGCAATAACGTAAAGAAAAATCTTAAATGTCCATACGTTGAGAACACCCTGCAGGTTGCAATTACTTAGAGAGCAGCCATTTCTCTTCACTCACTCTGACAGCAATGGATAAGTTGAAAGGGCTGGGAGGAGAACGGTTCATAAGATGTGTGGTAAAATGCATGTTAAAGAACCTAAGACTTCCATGTTTCATTAAAACTAAAAATGAGGTTTTGCTTCTTCAGAGCTCTTTCATCCATGCTATTAACCACTTATAAAAATAAGAAAATGGCAGGATTTGAGACTTTTGTGCTAAATTGGTCACACCCAGAAAAATGAAAACTTTGAAACCGCCAATCACTGTACTATAGCGAGCACATTTTGCACTTTTGAAAGAAAACAGAGCACCCAGAATGAATCCAAGTGCAGACAGATCATGCAGACTCAAGAGGTTATATTTTCATCAAAGTTTGTTGATAGCTACCAGGATTATACAAAATCTACTGAACAGATTTCTGTGGACGTTGGACAAAGTTTGGCTCTTGGCCTAAACTAGAATTCATTAAATTGTGGTGCATATCCAAACAAAGGTATCGATCTGGGGATTTTTTTTTTATTTTTTTTTTGCTTGTTTGATTGGTTGTATTTTGTTTTAGTTATCTTTGTTAGCTTTGAAGGATAGGGCATTTTTTTTTAATCCATCCATCCATCCATCCATCTTCTACCGCTTTTCCGGAGGTCCGGGTCGCGGAGGCAGCAGTTCAAGCAGAGAAGCCCAGACTTCCCTCTCCCCAGCCACCTGCTCCAGCTCTTCAGAGGGGATACCAAGGCGTTCCCAGACTAGCTGGGAGACATAGTCTCTCCACCGAGTCCTGGGTCTGCCCCGGGGTCTCCTCCCAGTGGGACGTGCCTGAAACACCTCAAGTGGGAGGCGTCCAGGAGGCATCCTAATCAGATGCCCATACCACCTCAACTGACTCCTTTCAATGTGGAGGAGCAGCGGTTCTACTCTGAGCCTCTCCCGGATGACTGAGCTCCTCACCCTATCTCTGAGGGTGAGTCCAGCAATCCTACGGAGAAAGCTCATTTCAGCCGCTTGTATCCGCGATCTCGTTCTTTCGGTCATTACCCAAAGCTCGTGACCATAGGTGAGAGTAGGAACGTAGATTGACTGGTAAATCGACAGCTTTGCCTTAGAACTAAGCTCCCTCTTCACCACAACAGACCGGTACAACGTCCGCATCACTGCAGATGCTGCTCCAATCCGTCTGTCGATCTCTCGCTCCATTTTCCCCTCACTCGTGAACAAGACCCCAAGATACTTAAACTCCTCCACTTGGGGCAGGAGCCTGTCCCCAACCCGGAGAGGACAATCCACCTTTTTCCGGCTGAGGACCATGGACTCGGACTTGGAGGTGCTGATTCTCATCCCAGCCGCTTCACACTCAGCGGCAAACCGTCCCAGCAAGAGCTGTAGGTCATTGCTGGATGAAGCCAACAGGACAACATCATCTGCAAACAACAGAGATGAGATCCTGTGGTCACCAAGCATGACACCCTCCATTCCCTGGCTGCGCCTAGAAATCCTGTCCATAAAAATTATGAACAGGACCGGTGACAAAGGGCAGCCCTGGCGGAGTCCAACTCTCACTGGGAATGACTCCGACCGAGTGTTGGCAATACGAACTAAACTCTCACAACGGTCGTACAGAGACCGAATAGCTCGTAACAACAAGCCCGATACCCCATACTCCCGAAGCACCCCCACAAAAATCCACGAGGGACGCGGTCAAAATTTTTTTAATAATTTTAACAAATCCTTTGGTAAATTGTCCTTGTTTCTTGATGAAAAAAAAAAAAAATCAGGTGTCTTTAGAATGGTCGTATACACCATTTAGTGCAAATTCGGATAAAATTCCAAATCAAGTGGATATAGATGCCATGATGCTGAGCACAGGTGGGGGTGGGGGGTGCTCATACTTTCAGTTTATTTAGAATCATTTTCTGTATTTCTTCATCTTGGTTTATTTTGTTTTGAGTATGGGTTGGTGTATTTTGTTATTTGAGTTTGTCCTTTGTTTCTGTTTTGAGTTTTACCAGTGTCATATCTTAGTTGGTTATTAGTCGTGTGCATTTATTTTATTTTTCTTTGTATTATCTTGTATCTCTATTTATCATCCTGTGTTTATATTTGAGCCTCCTCTGTATTTGTCTTCAGTCTCTTTAGATAACCTCAGTATCCTTGTAGTATTTTAGCATCTGCATCCTGTGTTGTCTGTATTCACCTTGTCCTCACCTTAGTGGTTTATTTTCCCTCTTTTTGTATTCGTTGTTCTGAATTTTGTATTGTAATGTTTCTTGTCCATAGTCATTTGTTGCCATTATTTCTCTCAGTGTTTGACAGTTGTCTGTGTTTACTTCCGTATGTCAGATTCTGTTCGTGGGTGGTCACACCTGTCATTTATTGATCTGTTTATCTCACTCATTCGACCCACACCTGCTTATCATTTGTGTTAATTTCTGCTTGCCCTATTTAAGGACGCCTGCTCAGTTCATTCTTCACAGCATCCTTCTCAAGGTTAGACATTAATTCTATGTCTCCCTCCTCTCATTGTCCAGTCGGGTATTCCCCATCTCTTTATCATATTCCCGAGTGTTACCTGTTTCACCGGCATTTCTATATGCCTCAGCCTCCGAGTTGTTCTTCCAGTTTTGAATCCTGTTCCTCCAGCCGTTATTTGTAAGTTTTGTGTTCTGCATGGCGGATGATAAAATAAAGGGAGAGAAGCAGGTTTATTAAATCACACCGCCATCATAGGAACTCTGCTCCAGCTTTTGTGTGAGCAGACTGGAGTGGGGTCCTCAGGCTCTCCAGCAAAGAGACACAGGCTGTGTGTGTCAGCAGCAGTAGTCAGAGAGAGAATGAGTTACAGAACATGTGCAGTATTTATACCCAGTTACAGACAATACATGAAAGACATGGGACATTTTCATCACAGTAAGAGCAGGAAGCCTGAATGTTTGCATTTGATTCATACAAAACAGCATGATACCAGCGGAAGGAGCTAGACACAGGAAGGCTGCCTATTGTTCTGTTAATCGCTCCAGATGCGCGCTCTGCATGTCCCAGTCTGTTGTGGGGGTTACGCCACACACTCCCCCCCAGAGGGCTTGGCAGGGGGCCGAGGCCTCGATAGTGCAGCTTTGGCAGCGAGCAGGGAAAGCTCTGTGCAGGCGGAGGTGGAGGGGGGTGGGGGGTAGTAAGTGCCGGCAGGAGACAGTGAAATCGTCTGAGCCGCGCAAAAATTGCTTGTGGGTCCGCGATGTCGAAGGGCTGTCCCGTTGAACGTGCAGAGGTCCACAAGAAGAAAAATTAGTCACTGACTCCTCCCGCGATTAAGTCCTGCAAGGATTAATAGTGGCCGTGAAGAAAAGCAGGGGCGGCTGTAAGAAAAAAACAAAGGCGAAGGGACTTGGCGTGTTGACTTTAGGTGCGGGCACAACCTCAAAGCCTTCGGGGACCGCAGACTGCTGAATTCCCGTTGAGCGCCATGGCTAAGACCATAAAATCCAGTGAGCAAGCTGCGTGCCTCAGGTGTATGAGCAAGCCTGAAGGGCCAGTGTGCAGCGGCTAAGGAGGAAGGCGGTCAGTGGAGCCGTATGTGTCCCGTGCGTGGTGCGCCGTCCTCGTAACTCCCCGGTGCGTGTGCCAGGGCTCCGTGCGTTGTTGGCCAGCTGGAGATGAGACAGGGTCAGGGAGCGTAATCATCCCTGTTCGATGTGTTGGAGCGGTGAAAGAAAATAGACGATCTTTGTCCCTCGGGCTCGTGCAGATGCGTTGGAGTGGTGAGAGGGAGGAGACGATCTTTGTCACTCGCTCGGCCATGGTGCGTTCAGGTCCACGCGCTGCATTCTCCGTCGGCCATGGAGGTCGCCGTCGTGGAGAGGGGACGAGGTGCATGCGCTCTCGTGTGGAGGAGCTGTGAGCGCGGCCGGTCCAGCGTGGATGTGCCGATCTAGGCGTGCAGATCCCACCATGAAGTTTGCTGCGGCTTTCCCGGTCGTGGGTGACGTCCGGAGAGTTCACTGAAGCAGAAGGGAGCTGCTGCGTTCGCTTGTCGTCGGAGCATCAGCGCTGGGTGCTGCGTTCGCCGGCAGCATGGCTGCCTAAGCCAGAAGGTTGCGATGCACAAAGCGTGTGCATCCTCGGGGTCACCAGTGAGGCGGCTGATAAAATAAAGGCAGAGAAGTGAGGTTTTAAGCAGGTTTATTAAATCACACCGCCATCATAGGAACTCCGCTCCAGCCTTTGTGTGAGCAGACTGGAGCGGGGTCCTCAGGCTCTCCAGCAAAGAGACACAGGCTGTGTGTGTCAGCAGCAGTAGTCAGAGAGAGAATGAGTTACAGAACATGTGCAGTATTTATACCCAGTTACAGACAATACATGAAAGACATGGGACATTTGCATCACAGTAAGAGCAGGAAGCCTGAATGTTTGCATTTGATTCATACAAAACAGCATGATACCAGCGGGAGGAGCTAGACACAGGAAGGCTGCCTATTGTTCTGTTAATCGCTCCAGATGCGCGCTCTGCATGTCCCAGTCTGTTGTGGGGGTTACGCCACATCTGTTATATTTAGTGTTTTTTTCTTTATTAAACTTGCAAACTCACAGCGTGTGTTTGGAGTCCTCAGTCCACACCTGCCAGGGCAATTCATGACAGAAGGATGCTGCCAGTTTAGACTCCAGCAGCTCTGGGAGTTGCCTTTTTTTTTTTTCTTTCCCTCCTGTTTATTTTTTTTAGTCCATTTTTTGGCTAAAATGTCAAGAAAAAGACGGTACCCAATGAGCCTGGGGTGAGAGCTCTGCCAAACGTTAATGGAGATTCATGGACTTATTGCTTCGGCTCGCCAGTACTCCACCCCAACGGAAGCTCTTTGGTACCTGGGTCTCGCGGAGGTGGTGGTGCACCGCCATCCTCGGCTCATGGAGCATGCCGAGGGAAGGGAGAGGATATTTCCATATCCTGGGAAACCATCCCCCCACCCTGTGGAAAACCTCCAGCTGGCTAACGACCTAAACAGCTTTTACTGTAGGTTTGAAAAGAACCTACAGTTCTCACCTCCCACCCACACAAAAGGATTATCTGCAGCCCCAGGAACTCCATCCCTCCTCCACTCTGACCTCCCACCAGCACTAATGATCTGTGAAGAGGAGGGGCGCTGGGTCTTTCAGAGACAAAAGATCAAGAAGGCTGCAGGACCTGATGGTGTGTCTCCGTCCTGCCTGAGAGTCTGCTCCACCGAGTTGGCCCCCATCTTCACCCGGATCTTTAATAGATCACTGGAGCTGTGTGAAGTGCCTTCCTGTTTCAAACGCTCCATCATCATTCCAGTTCCCAAGAAACCCTCTGTTACAGGATTGAACGACTACAGACCTGTTGCCTTGACCTCTGTGGTCATGAAATCCTTGGAGAGATTGGTGCTGAACCACCTGAAGGTCGTCACAGGCCCCCTGATGGACCCACTGCAGTTTGCCTACCGGTCAAACAGGTCAGTGGATGACGCAGTGAATATGGGACTACACTACATCCTGCAACACCTCGACTCCCCAGGGACGTACGCCAGGATCCTGTTTGTCGACTTCAGCTCAGCGTTCAACACCATCATCCCAGGCATTCTTCATCAGAAACTCCTCCAGCTCAAGGTGCCCCCCCTCCACCTGCCAGTGGATCTCCAGCTTTCTGACTGACAGGTGGCAACAGGTGAAGCTAGGGAGATTTACATCCAGCTCCCGAAAAATTAGTACTGGCGCCCCCCAAGGATGTGTCCTTTCCCCACTGCTCTTCTCCCTCTACTCCAATGACTGCACCTCAGAGGACCCTTCGGTGAAGCTCCTGAAGTTTGCGGACGACACCACAGTCATCGGTTTGATCCGGGATGGTGATGAGTCTGCATACAGGCGGGAGGTGGAGCAGCTGATCCTCTGGTGCGGCCAGAACCATCTTGAACTTAGCCCAGCCAAAACGGTGGAGATGACTGTGGATTTCAGGCGACACCCTCTTTCATTCCCCCCACTCACCATCCTCAACAGCACAGTGTCCACTGTGGACTCCTTCAAGTTTCTGGGTACCACAATCTCCCGGAACCTGAAGTGGTCCTCCCATATAGACACTGTCCGGAAAAAGGCCCAGCAGAGGTTGTTTTTCCTGCGTCAGCTCAAGAAGTTTGATTTGCCTCAGGAGCTGCTGGTTGTCTTCTATACCGCCATCATCCAATCTGTCCTCTGCTTTTCCATCACTGTCTGGTTTGGATCTGCCACTAAACAGGACAAGACCAGACTGCAGCGGATCATTAAGTCTGCAGAGAGGATCATTGGTACGATCTACCCTCCATTGAGAACTTATATCGGTCCATAACCAGGAAACGGGCGGGAAACATCTGTGCTGAACCGTCACACCCCGGCCACAAACTGTTTGAACTTCTATCTTCTGGTCTTCATTACAGATCACTGAAGGTCAAAACCACCCGTCACAGGAACAGTTTCTTTCCTCAAGCCATCACTCTGATGAACTCCTAACATTCACCTAGTCCTACCTGTTGCTGTACTCATGACTTTTCATCCATTCTTACATTGAACATAACTCTCACACTGCTTTTTACTTCATTCACATTATATCACTGAATCTGAGTTCACATTGAAATACTGTGTGACTGTATATTTTTTCATGTATTTCTGCAAAGTGTGGATAGTCTGAGTAAATAACTGCATATATTCCTGTATATATTTGCATCCTTTTATAGAAACGTGGACAGACTGTAATTTACTGTACATACTCTGTTGTCATTGAATCCTTATTTAAATCTTATTTAAATCCTCCACCTGAACAACGAGAGCAAGTTTTTAGCCAAAGTCAAATTCCTTGTATGTGTTGTGCATACTTGGCCAATAAAGCTGATTCTGATTCTGATTCTGACCTGATTCTGATATTTCTGGTGATGGATCTGCAGCAGGAGAACCACAGGATGGTGAGGAGTTCCACCAATAAACCAAGGTCTGCGCTGACGAGGAAGCGTCCCCTGGCCTCAGTACCATTGGCTTCTCACCAGTCTCCAGCTCCAGTCCCCGCACCACCAGCTCCACAGACGCTCCACGGGCGGAGGGCATGTACACCATCTATGTTGAGATCTGAGCCGATGATGAAGCATCCCTTGACCCCGGTGCCTCACCCACCTCATCAGAAGCCCGTGTTTTTGCCTTCTCACCAGACAACCTCAGCTGTCTCCGGAGGAGCTTCGTCTTGTCCCACAACAGCAGCTACTATCTCACCACGGGAAATAAGGCAAGTTTGTTTTCATTCTCCTACATGTAAAAATGAAATATCTTGCCTTTTTCCTGGTGGTGAGGCTCAGCAGTAGCCCAATTTAGCTGAGTCCTCACCGCCTGCAGCTGTAACTTTTCCCTCACTTGCTTCTCCCGTGTCCTCTCCTTTTTCCCCTGAATGTCTGCCGGTCCAGAGAGAGAGAGTCGCAGGATAATGGATGGGCCTGTGGCCCTGGAACGGCCTGTTTCAGCCCCGCAGCCACGTTCTGGATGGAAGAAGAGTGCTCCCTGTGCCCTGAAGACTAAACCGACAGGAGAGTGTCCCCTGGCTTCAGCTGCATGGGTCTCTACGCCACCGCTGACACAACCTTCAGCATCAGCCATCATGCCAGGAGTTCCACCTGTGTCGGCCGCAACACCTGGGGGTTCTTCAGCTGCACCCACCATCATGCCGGCTGTCGGGGCTGCCACAGCAGCGTCGCCAGTGTCCTGGACGGCAGTGGAGCTCGAGTCTAGGCAAGTGCTCTGTTCTGTTTTAACACCTGCAGATCTATAGAAATCTTATCTAGTTTGTGGTGAGGAGAATCAGCTGCAGATGTCCTCTGCTCCTGAGTTCTCCTCGCCAGGATCCACTGCTGACGGCAACAATTTTCTGGTATTTTTCTCTTCCTCCCCATCTGAGGTGGCCGTGCCTGAGTTGGATTGTCGGACAAGTGGAGTTGAGACGTCCCAGCCTGGTTTGTCGGAGTCCTGGACGGCGGTGGAGCTTGAGCTCAGGCAAGTTCTCTTTTTTGTAGCTGTACTTTAGCTGTTTTAGAGAGATCTTGCTTGGCTTTTGGTAGGGAGGACCAGTTGCAGCTGCCAGTTGCACCTGAGTTCTCCTCGCCAGGCTCCACTGCTGCCGGTGATTCTGACCCAGTATTTGTTTCCTCTCTGTCTGAGTCTTCTTCTGAGGTCACCGGGGTCCTCCTACTCCACCTGAGGTCACCGTGGGTCCTCCATCTCCACCTGAGGTCGCTGTGGGTCCTCCATCTTTGCCTGAGGTCACCATGGGTTCTCCATCTCCGCCTGAGGTCACTGTGGGTCCTCCATCTCTGCCAGAGATTACTGTGGGTCCTCCATCTCTGCCGGAGGTCACAGTGGGTCCTCCGTCTCCACCTGAAGTCGTTACTGGTCATCAGTCATCACCTAAGGTTGCCACTGAGCAGCCCCCTTTGCCTTCTGGTTCACTCACTGATCAGCTGTTTTCTTTGTCTGAGTTCCCCGCTGGTAAGCCATTATGTTCACCTGGTTTCCCCACTGATCAGCCATCTTCTTTGTTTGGTGTCCTTGCTGGTCAGCCGCCGCCATCATCGGATGTCAACTCCCCACAACCACTGATTCACTCCATCCATGCCGCGGTCCGCATTAAGCATGGGGTCCAACTGCCGCCTCTAGGAGGAGGCGCATCGTGCCCAGTGTTACATTGGCTCAGGGATGCTGGGAGACCACCCGATGGACTACACTGTCTGTTTGGGTGGTTCATGAATTCTGGAAGACCACCTGACGGACTATGCCGTTTGCTAAGGTGGCTCAGGAACTCTGGGAGACCACCTGAACTGTGTTATTTTTTTCTCACAGTAGCTCTAATATTCTGTTGCAATCTAATTTGTTCAGTGTTTTGGGTCATGAGCATTTTTTTATTGTTGTTTCAGTCACTGCAAGCCTTGGTTTCCCCACCGCACTCCCGGGGTGGGTTATTTTTCTTGTTCTTGTTGGGGGGGGGGGTTCTTTGTGGGTGGGTCTTTTCTCTTTTTTGATGTTATGTTGGAGTTACATTGGTGTTATGTTGTTACATTTTTGATGGCAGAGCACCTTGAGGGAGGGGCTCAGTCATGATGCTGGGCACGGGGGTGGGGGGGTGGGGGGGTACTCATAGTTCCAGTTTATTTAGAATCATTTTCTGTATTTCTTCATCTTATTTTATTTTGTTTTGGGTATGGGTTGGTGTATTTTGTTATTTGAGTTTTTCCTTTGTTTCTGTTTTGAGTTTTCCCGGTATCATATCTTTGTTGGTAATTACTCGTGTATATTTATTTTATGTTTCTCTGTGTTATCTTGTATCTCTATTTATCATCCTGTGTTTATATTTGAGCCTCCTCCGTCTTTGTCTTCAGTCTCTTTTGGTAACCTCGGTATCCGTGTAGTATTCTAGTATCTTCATTTCCTGATGTCTCTATTTACCTTGTCCTCACCTTGGTTATTATTTTCCTTTTTTCAAATCAAAATCAAATCAAATCAAACTTTATTGTCATATTGCTGTACATACAACTGTAGTGCAGGCAAGATGAAATTGCGTTTCTCTCGGCATCCATATAAATAGAAGCAGCATGATTTAAGACACACTCACACATAGCTTCACCCACCCCCACCCCCCCATCCATTCACACATCCCTGAGACATACTTTGGAAAAAAACTAGCTAACTATAATATACAAATAATATACAAAATGTCCGTAGGTGCAGTAGTGTGTATGAGAGATTCCGGGTCAACTGTTCAGCATCCTGACAGCTTGTGGAAGAAAGCTGTTGATCAGTCTGGTGGTTCTGCCTCTGATGCTCCGGAATCGTTTACCAGATGGAAGAAGTTCAAAGTGTTTATGCAGAGGGTGAGAACGGTCCTTGACAATGTTCAGTGCCCAGCTCCTTCAACAGTTCTGAAAAAGTTCTTGGACAGAGGGGAGGGAGACTCCAATTACCCTCTCAGCCCCCTTGACTATCCTCTGCAGGGCTTTTTTGTCTGACATACTGCAGCTGGAGTACCATGTAGCAATGCAGTACATCAGAACACTCTCCACCACACCTCTGTAGAAGGTCCTGAGGATGCAGATGGGGAGAGAGGCCTGTTTGAGTTTCCTCAAGAAGTGCAGTCTCTGCTGAGCCCGCTTCCTGATCCCCAAGGAATTCTTGCTCCAGGTCAGGTCCTGCGAGATCTACACTCCGAGGAACCTGATGTTCTCCACTATCTCCACTAAACAGCCGCCGATGCTGAGGGGGACGTGCTCAGGCTGTGACCGCCGGAAGTCGATAATCATCTCCTTCGTTTTGTCCACGTTGAGCACCAGATTGTTCTCCTTGCACCAGCCCTCCAGGTCTCTCACTTCTTCCCTGTACATTGATTCCTCATCCCTCTGAATAAGTCCCACCACCGTGGTGTCGTCTGCAAACTTAACTTAAACTTTTGTATTCATTATTCTGAATTTTGTATTGCAACGTTTCTTGTTCATAGTAATTTGTTGCTATTATTTCTCTCGGTGTTTGAAAGCTTTCTGTGTTTACTTCCGTATGTCAGATTCGGTTTGTGGGTGGTCACACCTGTCATTTATTGATCTGTTTATCCTCGCTCATTTGACCAACACCTGCTTATCATTTGTGTTAATTTCTGCTTGCCTTATTTAAGGATGCCTGCTCAGTTCATTCTTCGCAGCATCCTTCTCAAGGTTAGACATTAATTCTACATCTCCCTCCTCTCATTTTCCAGTCGGTTATTCCCCATTCTTTTTCATATTCCCCGGTGTTCCCCGTTTCACCGATGTTTCTATACGCCCCAGCCTCTGAGTTGTTCTTCCAGTTTTGAATCCTGTTCCTTCAGCCATTATTTGTAAGTTTTGTGTTCTGTTATATTTAGTGTTTTTCTTTATTAAACTTGCGAGCTCACAGCGTGCGTTTAGAATCCTCAGTCCAGCCATGCCGGGGCAATTCATGACAATAGATATGCTATTATCTTGTTTAGAGGGGGTAACCCTTTTCAAACTGTTGTCCAATGACAAATATGGCGAGAAACTTGGAACTACCACTTACATGTAGCTGTCAGGTTTGCCCCTCCGGGGCAAGGAAGAGGACCCAAGTGCAAGATGCTTTCGTACAAAATATATTGTGAAAAACTGAACAGAAAACAATACAGCTCATGAGCTGAAACAAAAGCACGCCTAGCCAAGGCAAGGCAAGGCAAAGTAAAGTAACAGGATACAAACGAAACACACGGGCAGGATGACTTGGACTTTGCAGGAATATGGGCTAGGTACAAGGCTTGGCAGAAGTGTGTGGATTCATGTGAAAACTGTGACAAGGATGCTGCACAAGACAAAGACTGACACTAATATAAGTAGACAAGGGGTAATCAGTGGAACACAGAAGAGATGGGAACAATCCAGGGCAAATGGAAACTGCAGGGAAATGGCTACAGGCACGGAGAACAGGGCGGGTGGGGATGCACAGACAATCACAGACAGTGGATACACATAAAACATGATGACAATGAACATGCAGGACAAAAGATAACACAGAGGAAAATCATAAAAAACTAAGACCACAACGAGAACCTGAACATGAACAGAAGATGCTTTCAAAGTAAAGGCTAGACCAAAACTAAAGATGATGACAGAAATGATAATACAAAACATAAAACCCAAAATACTAAGAAAACCAAAGAAAAAGAATCACAAAAGTAAACTCAAGGCATGGGCATGGTCCCCAGACACCCCAAGACACCATCAAAAAAGAAAGTCACATTCTCAGGGTGGGTGGTGGGGGCACAAGGCCAGGTTGGATGAAACAAATTCTTTTCCCTCACAAAATAAAAAAAAAAAAACAGTTTGTGAGGGCAAAACATAGTTCAAGGCCCTAAACAAAAAAAACAAACAAAACAAAACAGGCAGGTCAGGTGGCCTCCCAAGTTCACAGGCCCACGGACTGGAGAACAATGCGGGTCAGAGGGCAAACCCAAGTCCATGGACCCCCAGACTGGAGTAAAGGATGGATCGGGGAGCCTACTCAAGTTCATTGGCCACCGAATCGTAGTGCAGGGTGGATTAGATGGCCCACCGATGTCCCTAGGCCCTAAGCTCACCCAGGTGTGTGGGCTCCCAGGCCATAGGACAAGGGGAGTTGGGGGGCCGGCTAGTGTCAGTGGATACACAGACCAGACAGAAACCTTGAGCAGGAGCCAGGAGTTCAGGGAACCACAGCGGGGGAGCTCCCAACTGCAATACAGGTGACTGAGGCGTACAGAACTCAGGAGCAAACAGGGGCACACTAATCTCAGTAACAGGTGGCCGAGGTGCACCACTCTTCGGAACGAATGATGGAGGTGCACCAGCCTAAGGAACAGATAATGGTGGAGGTGCATCAGCCTCAGGAACAGATGAAAGAGGCAAACCAATCACAGAAACAGATGGTGGAGACACACCAGACTCAGGTTCAGATGACGGAGGCTCACTGGCCTCTGGAACACATGGTGGAAGTGCACCAACTTCCGGAGTGGAGGACTGAGGTGCGCCAAACTCACGGACAGGTGACGGAGGCACACCGACCTCAGAAACAGCTGATGCAGGCTCACCAACCTCTGGAACAAAATGTGGTTGGGGAGCGGTGACCACCAGAGACAGCTGCTGAAGTGCAGGAGTGTCCGGCCCAGATGCCTGGAGAGCCATCCCCACTGCAGCCACCTTGGACGAGGGAGAAAGGCAGGGAGAGGGTGAGGCAACACCAAAATCCCCTGGAGCTAGGCAAGTCTTTTCTAACATGGTCCACTGCTGCTGGGGTGACCACCTCAGGGAAAACTGCAGGAGTGATGGACTCAGGAAATGAAGGTGGAGCGGACTGCTCAGACAACCCAGATGCTCAGACGAGCATGGTGGAGTGGAATGCTCAGACGAATATGGTAGAGTGGGCTGCTCAGACGAACACTGTGGAGTAGGCTACTCTGATGAATATGGTGGAGCAGGCTGCTAAGATGAACATGGTGGAACAGACTGTTCAGCTGAACACGGTGGAGCGGGCTGCTCAGATGAACGTGGTGGAGCGGGCCGCTAAGATGAACATGGTGGAGCAAACTGTTCAGATGAACACAGCGGACTGGGAGCTGATGAGTGCACCAAGGAGAAAGCTGAAGCTGTGGCACGCACCTCAGGGACAGCTGAAGCTGTTACCTGCACCACAGAGACAGCTGGAGCTGTCTGGGGAGGAGCCGGAGCTGACATTGGTGCAGAGCGTCGAGAGGAGCAGCATCTTCCAGAGCCTTCCTTCCACCTGGGCCAGCTGAATGCCAACCAAGATCCCTGAAACTGTTCTCTTTCGGTGATGGATCTCTCCCAAGGGGCCCATGGTGCAGCGGGCTCCGTGCCGGATGGACTGGCGACTCCAGTGAGGGGGAGGCCAGTGGTACAGGCAGAGGAAGGAGAGGAAGCCCCTACAGCCAGGGAATGGAGTGCAGGCTCAGGTGGACTTCCAAAATGTTTGCCACAGCCCCCCAGCAGTCCGTGGCTTCCTTCGGGGAGTGTGCATTGCAGGCACTGCTGATTAGATCCTGAAGAACCTCTTTGATGGGCCACTCTCCCCCTCTCTGTCTCCTCCTCTTTTTGCCTGCTTGGTCCTGGACTGGCAGCGTCCTTTTGTCAGGTTTGCCTCTCCTGGGCAAGAAAGAGGACCCACACGTGAGGCAAATGTCATACATTATATATTGTGAAAAACTGAGCAGAAAACAATACAGCTCCTGCACTGAAACAAAAGCATGGTTAGGCAAGGCTAGGCAAGGTAAGGAAACAGGAATACACACGAAACACACAGACAGGATGACAAGGACTTTGCAGGAACACGGACTAGGTACAAAGCTTGCAGAAGCATGTGAATTCACGCCAAAACTGTGACATGGTCACCACACAAGACAAAGACTGACACTGACATAAGTAGACAAGGGGTAATCAATGGAATACAAAACAGGTGAGAACATTTTTTGTGTACTTTATTGATCTCCAGAGGGAAATTCAGGGCATCCACCTTGATGGATGAAGCAGCCACAGTATGGCACCAATCCCTTCACATTCACACACACATTCACACCTAGGGCCACTTTAGAGTCCCCAGTTAACCTAACTTGCATGTTTCTGGCATGTGGGAGGAAACCGGAGTACCCGGGGTAAACCCATGCAGACACGGTGAGAACATGCAAACTCCACACAGAAGGGTCAATGATGGTCAGGGGGTGGGATCGAACCTACATTGGTCAGGGGTGGAATTTACCCTTGAACAATCAAAGGTAAAGACAGACAGCGGGGAAATGACTACAGGTACGGAGAACAGGATGGGCGGAGATGTACAGATAATCACAGGCAGGGGATACACATGAAACATGATGACAATGAACATACAGGATAAAAGACAAGGCAGGGATAAATAATACAAGACTAAGATCACAACGAGAACCTGAATATGAACAGAAGACGCTGTCAAAATAAAGGCTAGACCAGAACTAAAGATGATGACAGAAATAACTAGAAAAGCACTCGGAGAGCGCAGACCTCCGCCAAGCACCACAGTTCCCCCCATACAGTGTTTGTGTGTATGTTTTCAGATTCCTTGACCATGAAAACATATGACTAGCAATTGGATTGACAATGATAGGATAAGTGGTTCAGTAGTTATTGACGAAAATGGCATTTTCCGTAATGGAGGTTTAGCGCCACAGTTCCCCCCATACAGTGTTTGTGTGTATGTTTTCAGATTCCTTGACCATGAAAACATATGACTAGCAATTGGATTCACAATGATAGGATTAGTGGTTCAGTAGTTGACGAAAATGGCATTTTCCGTAATGGCGGTTTAGCTCCACAGTTCCCCCCATACAGTGTTTGTGTGTACGTTTTCAGATTGCTTGACCATGAAAACATATGACAAGCAATTGGATTGACAATGATAGGATTAGTGGTTTAGTAGTTATTCACGAAAATGGCATTTTGCGTAATGGCAGTTTTCTTGTGGACGGTGATCCGGATCACCACCAAAATCTAATCATCTGTAGGATTCCCCATTTCTGACAATCTGTGAAAATTTCATGAAAATCCGTCCATAACTTTTTGAGTTACCTTGCTAACAAACAGACAGACAGACAAACAAACAGACAGACAGACAGAGAGACAAACCAACGCCGATGAAAACATAACCTCCTTGGCGGAGGAAATAATACAAAACATACAACCCAAGATACTAATAATACTAAACACAAAGAATCACAAAAGTAAACTCAAAGCATGGGCATGGTCCTCAGACGATGCCCAGACCTTGACAATAGCTGAAATAATGGGAATTCAGTTGTGGGACAATGGTTTTCACTTATCTTTAATACAGTGCATCCGGAATGTATTCACAGCGCTTCACTTTTTCCACATTGTTTATGTTACAGCCTTATTCCAAAAGGGATTTAATTCATTTTTTTCCTCAATGTTCTACACACAATACCCCATAATGACAATGTGAAAAAGCTATTTTGGGGATTTTTTGCAAATTTATAAAAAATAAAAAACTAAGAAATCACATGTACATAAGTATTCACAGCCTTTGCCATGAAGCTCAAAACTGAGCTCAGGTGCATCCTGTTTCCACTGATCATCTTGAGATGTTTCTATAGCTTAATTGGAGTCCACCTGTAGTAAATTCAGTTGATTGGACATGATTTGGAAAGGCACACACCTGTCTGTATAAGGTCCCACAGTTGACAGTGCTTGTCAGAGCACAAACTAAACATGACGTCAAAGGAATTGTCTGTAGACCTCTGAGACAGGATTGTCTCGAGGCAAAAATCTGGGGAAGGGTACAAAAAAATTTCTGCTGCTTTGAAGGTCCCAATGAGCACAGTGGCCTCCATCATCCGTAAAAGGAAGAAGTTCAGAACCACCAGGACTCTTCCTAGAGCTGGCAGGCTGTCTAAACTGAGCAATCAGGAGAGAAGGGCCTTAATCAGAGAGGTGAACAAGAACCCGATAGTCACTCTGTCAGAGCTCCAGTGTTCCTCTGTGGGGAGAGGAGGACCTTCCAGAAGGACAACCATCTCTGCAGCAATGCACCAATCAGGCCTGTATGGTAGAGTGGCCAGACAGAAGCCACTCCTTAGTAAAAGGCACATGGCAGCCCGCCTGTTTTTTGCCAAAAGGCATCAGAAGGACTTTCAGACCATGAGAAACAAAATTCTCTGGTCTGATGAGACAAAGATTGAACTCTTTGGCGTGAATGCCAGGCGTCATGTTTGGAGAAGACCAGGCATCGCTCATAGCCATGCCAATGGTGGTGGCAGCATCATGCTGTGGGGATGTTTTTCAGTGGCAGGAACTGGGAGACTAGTCAGGATAGAGGGAAAGATGAATGCAGCAATGTACAGAGACATCCTGGGTGAAAACCTGCTCCAGAGCACTTTTGACCTCAGACTGGGGCGACGGTTCACCTTTCAGCAAGACAGCAACCCTAAGCACACAGCCAAGATATCAAAGGAGTGGCTTCAGGACAACTCTGTGAATGTCCCTGAGTGGGCCAGCCAGAGCCCAGACTTGAATCCAATTGAACATCTCTGGAGAGATCTTAAAATGGCTGTGCACCGACACTTCCCATCCAACCTGATGGAGCTTGAAAGGTGCTGCAAAGAGGAATAGGCGAAACTGTCCAAAGATAAGTGTACCAAGCTTGTTGAATCATATTCAGAAAGACTTGAGGCTGTAATTGCTGCCAACGGTGCATCAACAAAGCATTGAGCAAAGGCTGTGAATACTTATGTACATGTGATTACTTACTTTTTTTAATAAATTTTCAAAAACCTCAAAAACAAACTTTTTTCATGCTGTCATTATGGGGTGTTGTGTGTAGAATTATGAAGAAAAAATGAATTTAATACCTTTTTTAACCCCTTGCACTCCGGTCAATTTCCCTAAAAACGCCAAAAAATAACATGCCCAAATTAAATCCAAAGCTGTTCTTCAACCCTTTGCAGTATCTTCATGGGGTTGGTCTCATTTAAAAGAAAACACTTTGAATTTTTTGGCAAAACAGTCATAATCTCTCTAAGTGCTCCGGCCACTGAGTTACAGTCATCTAAACATAGTGAACTTGAAGAAAATAAATTTGGCCTGGGTGTTTTTTTGGATACAAATGCTTGCAAATAACACACAGCTTCAGATCCGGGCTGGAAAATGCAACAGAAATGTAGAACCAAGTGTTATCCAGCTGAGGTCCAAATTTTGTAACAATACCACAAAAACTGAATATATTACACAGCTTTTTCCTCAGGTAGTTCCCAGGCGTTTTGGAACTGTGCCAAATTGTGCCAAATGGCACCGTTTGGAAAAACGTCTGTAACTTTTGAATGCTTCAATGTAGAAGCTTCATTTTGGGCTCTAATGAAAGGTCACACTCAGGGCTGTGTGTGTGTGTGGGGGGTTGCCCCCCCTCGCTACAGAGGATGGACATCGGCCATCGCTACATGACAGATTAGCCTCATGTGGTGATGTGGGACAGCAGCGCAGTCACCACGGCTCCCCCCCCCCCCCCGCTACAGAAGCATAGCGGGGGTGGGGGCTGCATTCACGGTCTGGACGCGGCGAACGACCCCTTGTACCACGGCGCACGAACTTCAGACTTCGTGCGCCGCACAGTTGTAATTTACCCATCGGTCAAAAGTCATTTTGGATTACAATTTTCAGGGATAAAGAATAATTTAGCTTATAACACCTTACCTCTTCACAGCAGTGTCCTGGCGAACTTCTCTTCCTCATTGTCAGACGAACGCGACACTGGTCCGCTCTTGGTTCTGGTCACCGATCAAAACATAATTCCATTATTGCGGTTTTGTGCTTCCATGATTGCGGTTTTTGGCGAACGATTTTTCAAAACAAATAACAGTAGTAATTAAAAAAAGACTGGCGAACGTGTGTGTATCACTCAGCCTTCGTCGTCAGCCTCCGTCGGTCTATGATGACCATGGAAGAAATCATAACGTCTACTCTGCTGGAACAAAAACAAAATAAGCACCGCCTGTGGCCGAACATGCCGATGCGCGAATGGCAGTCGCTGTCACACAGGTTGCATTTGTTGGTGGTCTCCGTGCTGCTGGGTCTGTGACGGTTCTTCCTGCGGGTCCTTTTTTGATCCGCTGCAGCAGTCAGTCTTCACCCAGCCTTAAAAAAACAGCTGGCGAACTTCTCTGCTTCAACTGGCTCACTGCATTCACAGCGTTGGTAGGCGGGTCCTTCTTGCTAGGTTTTCAGTCATTGGTTCTTCAAGGTTTCAGAAACCCAATTCAAGGCTCTTATTAGTCGAATGAGAAGTCAATCAGATGAACTAATCTGTTCGCGGCTGTGTCTGCAGCTTTTATTTTCAGTGCACGCTTGGACGCCATCACCATCTCCATCTCCATTATGCGTCCTAGAGCACACAAGGGCGCACGAGAGTGCCCTCGTGCGCTCTGGGACGCAGAGACTTGCCCGCCTGCGGTACAACGGAGTGCAAGAGGTTAATAAGGCAGTAACATAACAAAATGTGGAAAAAGTGAAGCGCTGTGAATACTTTCTGGATGCACTGTAGTTTATGAATTATAGCAAAATACAGTAAATGATTTTGGTGCAGATCCAGATGTATCACTGGATGGGTTTTTTTCCCGCAACATTGTGAGATAAGGCTTCTTTATTTTTTAAAAGCACACTGAAAAATAATTGGCTAATCAACAGACAACTTATGATGTTCTGTCAACTGACACATTCTGATCACATTTTAATTGGTGGACAAACAGCCCTGGCAAAAGTGTGCAGTCTCTGAGTGCCCTCTCGTGATTTTTATTTTACTTTTTCTGTTGAATAGGTGAAACAAACATCTTACTATTGAGATATGGAAGCGAGTGCCTACAGTTGTTGGAGCTTTATTCACATTCTCACTTTCTTTCTCGGCAGTATAGACAGCATGAATGTGTATACCTGCTGCTGTCAGATCATACAGATACCTCAGTGCAACCTGGCAACTGGAATAAATGTCATACCATGAGTGTTCTCTGCTTGGCAAAGACCTGAGGTGTGAAGATAAGGCAGGAAAGGGGAAAAAAATTAGACAAAATGATTTAAAGTGGTCTCTTGAATAAGAAAATAGTAGCAAGCTAATTTACTTTACCCTTGCACAAAAGACTGAATATAACCTCGGCCAAAGTCAGTTCCAAATGATGTGGAGTAGTCATTCCTTTTTTTTTTCCTCATCTAAAGTTAATAAGTGAAATGATGAAATAAATCCACAGAAATCTTCCCCCCCCCCCCTTCACTTGGCAAAATGAATGTTGCATATCTAAAATGGCCAAGCACTGAAAAATATTGCATTTACATTCAGTGGCCACTAGGTACACCTTTTTTAAAGTTAATGCAAATATCACACATAATTAGTCATTCACATGGCAGTAACTCAGTGTATTTAGGGATGTTCTAGATGAACTACAAGTTCAAATCAAAGCATCAGAGTGGTGAAGAAAGGTGATTTAAAGGTCCCATCTACTGCCTTTTTTGTAGATTAATCTCAAATTCTGACATCATCAAGAACATACAGTATATCTGGATTATGATAAAAGAAAATAATTTCTGTGTGGGTTTTAAATCAGATCTAGAGAGCCACCCTGTAAAAATGCAGTGTGTCAGGTTAGTCATGAGCCCCTAATCTGATGGGTGAAAGCATTGTGATTGACATGTGTGGCAAAGACAATCACAAATGAGGAGACGTAGCCTACAGCAGGGCCAGAATTGACTGATGAAGAGTGACAAAGCGCTTCATATACAAAGCACAGAAATGAGAAGCTCTAAATGTGACTAGATGATGAGCATAAAGAAGGTCTAATGCCTATAAAATTAAAATTTAATGCTACCGTGATTGTGGAGGGTCTGAACTATAATTCAGCATATGTAGCTATGCAACACAAGCCTTGGGAGGATACACAAACACAGCAAAATGAGGAGCTGGGAGATTCCGGGCTAGCTGATGGTGTTGTCTGCCGGTGTTATGCTGAGAACTACTCAACTGTTGAGAACTGGATCCCCTGTCACAGGATTGCACATCTAAGGAGAGATGCTGCAAAAGACACTGTAAAACCACAAGCAAATATAACACTACAATGAGTGTTGTAACCTTTTATGCATTTTTAGAAGTGAAAATAGTTACTTGTAAATAACACCAGTCCTGTGCCTCGGCCACTGTGATCCAGCTCACCTGATGCATGTGCTGTGTGACCGCATATGCCCAATTACCGATCAAACCCTCCACAATCATGGTGGTATTAGATTTTTAATGTTAAAGCATTTTACAGCATTGCTGTGTGTCATACAGGGGTATCCTTAAGAATAAACTTTGTGGAGAAACCTGTTATACTTTTCCAGGGTTTTGGAATGAATCCATTGTAAAATGACCAAAACAGAGCAATTGGTTTGAGCTAAAATCTGTCCATTAAAACATTTTTATTTATTTATTTTAATTTTTTTTTTGCCATTTTCCTATTGGAGATGCATCCTTTGGAAGTTTTTGTAAGAATCCCACTGTTGCACCACTTGAGTGCACAATGTTTTTTCTACATGTTTGCTGATGGTTCCAGCAGGAAACAATGCTGGATGGGATCACTGAGGTTGAGCATCAGGCGCGTATCTAGGATGGACTTAATTTTTCTTGACGTAGAAGACAAAACCCAGAAGAGGTAAAACAGCTAATCAGACACAGAAAAACGATATAAAAGTTCTGTTTTGTTCTGCTTTTTTTTTTTTTTAAGAAAAGTGAGTGTTTTTGTGTTTGTTTGATGATCTCATTACCAATAGACACCTATCAAAAAGATTAAAAGCTACAAAAACAAAATTGTTCAGTGATTTTTTTAGATGTGGCATGGTTGCTAGTGTCAGATGGGCTGGTCTGAGTATTCAAGAAAGTGCTGATCTACTGGGATTTTTACACACAGCCGAGGGTTTACAGAGAACATTGTGGAAGACAGAAAATATCCAGTGAGGGGCAGGTTTGGGGGCAAAAATGTGTTGTTAATACCGAAGCAAGAGAAGGATGGCCAGATTGATTTGAGATAGGATAGATAGAAAGGCAAGAGTCATTCAAATAGCCTGTCAACTGTAGTAAACAGAAGCTCATCTTCAAATACACATGTTGAACCTTGAAACAGATGGGCCACAGCAACAGAAGACCACACCAGGTGCCATTCATTTCAGCAAAAAGCAGGAAACTGAGGCTGCAATTCACACAGGTACATCAAAATCTGACAATGACCCCGGTTACATGGTCATAATAAACCAATTACTGGGAATAAACCAATAATGGTAATAATGAGTTTTCTTGTGTTTGCAGTGAATATAAAAAAAGTCTACACACCCCTGTTCAAATGCCAGGTTTTTGTGATGTAAAAAAATGAGACCAAGATAAACCATTTCAGAACTTTTTTCACCATTAATGTGACCTATAACCTCAACAACCCAAAACAAACTGAAATCTTTTAAGAGGAAAAATAAAAAAATAATAAAACTTACAATAACCTGCTTGCATAAATATGCACACCCTCTTATAACTGGGGATGTGACTGTGTTCAGAATTAACCAATCACATTCAAATTCATGTTAAATGGGAGTGAGCACCCACCTGCCACCATTTAAAGTGTCTCTGATTAACCCCAAATAAAGTTCAGCTGTTCTAGTAGACATTTGACATTTTTGTAGTCACAACTTGCAGCACAAGCCATGGTCCGGAGAGAGCTTCCAAAGCATCAGAGGGATGTCATTGTTCAAAATTATCAGTCAGGAGAAGGGTAGGAAAGAATTTCCATGGCATTAAATATACTGTGAAACACAGTGAAGACATTCATCATCAAGTGGAGAAAATATGGCACAACAGTCACATTACCAAGAACTGGACGTCTCTCCAAAATTGATGAAAAGATGAGAAGAAAACTTCTTAGAGGGTAAACCACTTGAGTTGATGACCCCATTTGCATGACCTTTATCGGATGATTCTTTTTACATGGTCACTTGAATAGTCGGCTAACTCCAAAAATCCAGTCATAGCTGGTTTATCTGTGTGCATGTAAACATGGTCAGTAGAAGATTGGAAGACTGTTTTCTGATCTGATGAGTCTTAATTCTTCTCTTAAATGTTTCCAGCACATTGTTGAATCTATGCTACAAAGAATTAATGCAGTTCAGGGAAAAGGTGGCCTAACCTTGTACTCATAAGGTGTATGTATATTTAGAATTAGTTTGCCCTTTGCTAGTGTAATGCTTTGGTTGTAAATATGCAATATTTATTGGAGATTCCACACAGCAGATTTTTTTTCCTGCCCTGTTGTAATGGTACTATAATGAACTAGTATCCAGAGATATAAGGTGTGTTTTTATTTCAGTGGTTTTTCTAAGCCATACTGGAAACAAGGGAAGGTAGGCGGATGAGTGTTTTTTCAGTGTGCAGCATAACTATAAGTGTGAAATATAGCAGCAATGAAGGGTGTAGCATAAACCTGGTCACTCTAACTCTTTTTTTAAATTTGGATTGGCAAGTCATCTGCCAGGAGGGCACTATTTTATCCTCCAGTCATTTTCAGAGTATCCTACTCTAGAGGAGAGTGGCTCTCCATCATGCTTGTCAGAAGAGACTTTATTAAGAAACACTGACACTGTATTGGATGCAAGTAACACAGATTTGTAGGAAAGTATGTCTGTGTTTTGCTGGTGAAGCAGTGGCGGAATGATTATGTTTAATTTCCAACCACCTGAGTTTCTGTTTTAAATTTTAAAAAAACAGAGTCCTAGTCACCTAAAAGTTTTAAATCTATTTTCAGACTGTCCACCAGAAAATGACAACAGAAGGAATGTTTACCAGCAGGCAGTGATGTGCACAGACATTTCAGGTGTCAGGTGCTCAACCATGTGACAAAGTGGGTGAGAACAATTTTCTGCTTACCACTTGTCCCATTAAAATATGCATTAGACCAGGTGTTTCTTTTGTGCTTGTATACTTGAATTTGCCAGCACTTATGGAACATTCTATAATTTACTTGTTTGTGTTGGTCTTATACGAGTGCATGTCCATAGAAAGCAAGTATTCTTGTCTGAAAACAGGTAGCTCAATTAGGCTTTACAGGCCCAAATGTAGGCCATGTTTGAAAGTGGAATACAAAGAGGTGTAGCCTGTATGCAGGCAATCAGACATGTTAGACAACACTAAGATGTATTTGATTGTGTGAATATTAATTACAGAATTAATGAAAATGAATGGGACATCCAATATTAGCAAATGTTTAAGAACCCTTGTTTGTTTGTCAGACTTATATGTGTGATCTTTTATGACTTACAGTGGTGTGAAAAAGTGTTTGGCCCCTTCCTTATTTCTCATTTTTTTTGTATGTTTGTCACACTTAAATGTTTCAGATCATCAAACACATTTAAATATTAGACAAAGATAACACAAGTAAGCACAAAATGCAGTTTTTAAATGAACACACGTTATTATTAAGGGTTAAAAAAAATCCAAACCTACATGGCCCTGTGTGAAAAAGTGACCCCCAACCCCCATTAAAACATAAATTATCTATGGTTTATCACATCTTTGGAAAGCTGACTTCAATTTCTCGAGCCACACCCAGGCCTGATTACTGCCACACCTGTTCTCAGTCAAGAAATCACTTAAATAGGACCTGCCTGATAAAGTGAAGTAGACCAAAAGATCCTCAAAAGCTAGACATTGTGCGGTGATCCAAAGAAATTCAGGAACAAATGAGAAACAAAGTAATTGAGATCAGTCTGGAAAAAGGTTATGAAGCCATTTCTAAAGCTTTGGGACTCCAGCGAACCACAGTGAGAGCCATTATCCACAAATGGCGAAAATATGGAGCAGTGGTGAACCTTTCCAGGAGTGGCTGACCGACCAAAATTACCCCAAGAGCGCAGTGACAACTCATCCAAGAGGTCACAAAAGTCCCCACAACAACATGCAAAGAACTGCAGGCCTCACTTGCCTCAGTTACGGTCAGTGTTCATGACTCCACCATAAGAAAGAAAGAGACTGGGCAAAAATGGCCTGCATGGCAGAATTCCAAGATGAAAACCACTGTTGAGCAAAAAGCACATAAAGGATCATCTCAATTTCGCCAGAAAACATCTCGATGATCCCCAAGTCTTTTGGGAAAATACTTTGTGGACTGGCGAGACAAAAGTTGAACTTTCTGGAAGGTATGTGTCCCATTACATCTGGTGTTAAAGTAACACAGCATTTCAGGAAAGGAACATCATACCAACAGCAAAATATGGTGGTGATAGTGTGATGGTCTGGGGCTGTTTTGCTGCTTCAGGACTTGGAAAACTTGCTGTGGTAAATGGAACCATGAATTTTGCTATCTACCAAAAATTCCTGAAGGAGAATGTCTGACCATCTGTTCGTGACCTCAAGCTGAAGCTCACTTGGGTTCTGCAGCAGGACAATGATCCAAAACAAACGAGCAAGTCCACCTCTGATTGGCTTAAGAAAAACAAAATGAAGACTTTGGAGTGGCATAGTCAAAGTTCTGACCCTTTAACTGCCCTAGGTGCTATGTCGTGCCTGGGGCAATGCAAGGCAACTCAAGGCACCCCTAGTGGTCAAGAGTGGTAAAAAAATTGTCAATAAAATAGTTCAGATTTCCAAGGCTATAACTTGAAAGTTACAAGAGATAATGACTTACTGTCAATTAGAAAGATGTAGAATATGATCCAAAGTTTCAGATAGGAATAGGTTTACACATCTAATTTGCATAATGTCACGGCAGCTATATAAATTACATAACTGTGACAACGGGGTGTCACCACTGTTATGATTTCTTGTATGTGTAACTGTATTATTTGTGTAGTATTGTAAATGTTAATTTGATTGTTTGTAAAGTGCACATTATTGTATCTGTCTTTGACTAATTGAATGCCTTTGTGAGATGAGATGAGATGAGATGAGATTCAACTGTTGGGTTAATTATTTGGGGTAAACAATTGATAATTATTAATTCACATACCTTTGCCAACATGCTTCCTGAGGGTGTCTGGGCAAAAGACTCTGTCAGAGGTTGAATGCCTTTTAAAGGACACCAGCAGGAAGGAAGCATACGATGGTGAGTCAAAGGGGAGATTTAAAATTTGTAAATAGGGGATTAAAATATTTAGTGAATTATTTATAGTATTTATTCTGTGTTATTTATATTTATTCTGTTTATAGCTGGGGGAAGTATTATGAACTTTTAGATATTAATGGGTATGTGTGGGAAAAAAGGAAAATGTTATTGTTTTACCTGGGATATGGTATTGTCCTAATTAACGCTAATTATCTGGTAGTATATAACAGGTGGTGGTTGATTGTTAATGGCTGTGAGATTTTCATTGTGGATCATTGAAGATCGTGTCAGTGGATTATTGATGTCGGTGTCGTATTATTATCTGTAAGTTATTTTGAAATAAAAATTGGAAAATTGAAGCTTGGCCCCACCGTATTTGTTACAATAACTCAGTCAATAAGTTGACATGTGCCCTTGCTGCGCTGTGCCACTAGGGGCGCACAACCCGTCCATTTAATCTGAGCAGTTAAAGGGTTAATCCAATTGAGATGCTGTGGCATGACCTTAAAAAGGCAGTTCATGCTCGAAAACCCTCCAATGTGGCTGAATTGTAACAATTCTGCAAAAAATGAGTGGGCCAAAATTCCTCCAAGACTCATTGCCATTTGTGGCAAATGCTTGATTGCTTTTGTAGTTGCTAAGGGTGGCCCAACCAGTTATTAGGTTTAGGGTGCAATCACTTTTTCACACAGAGCCAAGTAGGTTTGGATTTTTTTTCCCCTTAATAATAAGCACCTTCATTTAAAAACTGCATTTTGTTTACTTGTGTTATCTTTGTCTAATATTTAAATTTGTTTGATGATCTGAAACATTTAAGTGTGACAAACATACAAAAAATGAGAAATCAGGAAGGGGGCAAACATTTTTTCACACCACTGTATATTTATAAGTGTCGTATCTTGCACTTTGGGAAATGGGAGTTGCTCAGTCATCATTATAATAGTTTTAGTTTACGATATGTGTAGTTTATAGTCTATCATCAATAAACTCATGCAGTACTGTAACAGGACATGTTTACAAATACCGTGCAAAGTACAAAACACCAAACATTATTATACACAGCAGAATGACCTGTTTGGCTGCAACTGTTGCTTCAGTGTTGCCCATTTGTCAGTAAATAAAAAATGATTTATTTTGTTATTTTGGCGATTTTTGTCACGGTCATCATTTAGTCAAAGCATGCATATGTGTCCGCATATGATATGCAGTTGGCCATTCTGCTCCACAGTCAAGGTGGTATTATTATTAACTTTTAATTTTGAGATAGCTGTGCACCAGGAGGGGCGCCATGTTGAACCCGTAGTGCTGCAAAGGACAGCAGCGGCACACGGGTAAAGCACCCGCCAAGACTCCATCCCATTAATCGGGCAGGCTGTGCTTAGCCCCCTGCAACGACTGCGACAAGCTGGTCCTGCTGACCCCCCTCCACCCCGCGCATCTCGTGTTCTCCATATATCAATGGCCGAAACACAAAACCTCCTATCTGAAAAATGCACTTTTTTGAGAAAACAAAACAAAACAAAACAAAAAAAAAAACCCTTTGCTTTCTTGCAGAATGCTATGCTATTTTTTTTTCAATCAGAATAATTTTCTGTCACAATAAAGAGTGGGACTGTTGTAGACAGATATGAGCAACCTTTCTTATTATCATCCAAAGTGAAATCCATAAATCAGAAAATCCTGCAGATAGGAGGTTTTGCATTTCAGTCATCGATATGCTGAATTATCCTCTAGATCTACACAATCACGGCAACATTATAGTATAATTTTTTTAAGCATTAAATCATCAGTATTCTCTTTTTCTGTTCAAATTTGTCACTTTTCAATTCCTTGTTTTGTTTGAGGAGCGCTATGGTGACCGGTCGTGATGCTGTGTATTATCCAATCAGTATGGCGTCAATCTGAAACCCATAGCCATAATGCCATAAGCCATAATGAAAGCCATAATCATCAAAATTAAAATAAATAAACACTTGAAATATACATATAACTCTCTGTGTAATGAATCTATATAATATATGGGTTTGACTTTCTGAAATGAGTGACCAAAAATATTGAACTTTTTCATGATATTCTATTTTTTTGAGCTGTACCTGTATTCTCAAGCATAATATAAAATCTTTAAATGAGAAATTTTCAGAATAGCACTGATCAAAATTAGAGAGCACACTCAGATACCTCCCAGTGACTGGTGTTAATCTGGCAACTGGTGACAATTTACTTAATTGATGGACAAACTCTACTTATCTGGCAGGTCTCCTAGTTACTTTGCAGGATGGCAAGCTGCTCTAAGGTGATTAAAACTCTGCAAAAGCAGGATATTCAAATGAAGGCCAAGGGTTGACCCGCTATACCATTGCAAGAGGAACCACAACCGACGTGATCCAGGACCTGAGGCTCCTGGCCGAGCCGAGCTGTTGAGCCACGGGACCTCAAAGGGCAGTGTCTTGCTCTGCGGGACACTTAAAACATTAAAATAATAATAACTAGAAAAGCATTCAAAAAGCACATACCTCTGCCGAGTCTCCTTCTGTCCCTCATGCATCCCCTCTAAAATGTAATGGGTTTGTGTGTAGGCCACGATCCAGTTCTGATGAAAATTACATCAGTCTATTCATTATTGTTTTGGAGGATTCTTGCTAACACACTGTGAGAAGATAAGAGCCTTGGTGGAGGTATGCATTCTCGGATCATCACCAAAATGTTATGGATTCTTCTGTAGGCCAAGGACCACCTCTGGTGAAAATTTCATCAAAATTCATCCAGTAGTTTTTGTGCAATCCTGTTGCGCATATACAAACAAGGTCCTTGTTGGAGGTATGCACTCACAACATCACTAAAATTTAATGGGTTCATCCTTGGCCTAAAGTCTACCTCTGGTGAAATTTTCACCAAATCTCTCCAGTAATTAAAATTTATCCTCCAGATGTCACAGGAAGACCAACCTCCTTTCTCACAAATGGGAGATGCTGTTTGCTTACCTTCGTTATCCCTCGTTAATCCTGACATTTCGTTTCAGCTCTACAGAGCTTCGGTCCATTTGTCAGCAGGTGAGTGTCAGTCTTATTTTTAAACTAGTTTAATTGCAGTGTTGATATGTTTACTGTACTCTGAGGCTGATTAGTGGCTCAAATTGGAATGCATATTCCTACTGAGCCGACACATTTCTCATCCCATTATGAAAAGGCAGCCCACAATATACTCCTTCAGTAATGTCTGCTGGCTGATGTGAATCTAAAAAACTTGTATTACTGATTGCACTC
This sequence comes from Pholidichthys leucotaenia, assembly GCA_020510985.1. NCBI lineage: Eukaryota > Metazoa > Chordata > Actinopteri > Cichliformes > Pholidichthyidae > Pholidichthys > Pholidichthys leucotaenia. The sequence goes on along the minus strand of CM035836.1, from coordinate 361,409,251 downwards.
ACCATCTTTCATAAGATGGTGATGGCTACATGAGCCAGTTGTGCACCATTTCGGCATTCTTTGTTTAAATTTAGCTAACATTGCCATAGAAATGCATTGAAATCTTTGTTTGTTGATACCTCACTGTGCCACTAGGGCATCCCATCTTGCTTTTTCTTGGCGTCTTCAGATGAAAAAATAATGTCAATCATCATATACTATGCACGTCCACAACATCCGGGCTACAGCCGTGCATGGGCCTATGGCGTGGTGACGCACATAACTCAGTGGACATGTCTTAAAGGGGCAGTACAGCAGTAGATGAAAGTGCCATATTAATATAAAAACAATTTTCAAAAAATGTTTGAATCCAGATCACCACTAAAATCTAATCATCTGTTCCTTGTGCCATTACACACCTATCCTGAAAATTACATCAAAATCCATTCAGAACTTTTTGAGTAATGTTGCTGAGAGACAGACAGGTAAACCAACAAACCAACCAACCAACCAATGCTTCAAAAAACATTACCTCCTCCCTTGGTGGATGTAATAATAATAATAATAATAATAATAATAATAATAATGATAGTGATAGTGATGATGTTGATGATTGTTCATCATGGGAGTCTCTTGGATCACTCATAGTCTGGCCCTTCACCCAGGACCAGTTTGTCATGGGAGACCCTACCAGAGGCAAATTGCCCCCGACAACATAGCCCCTGGGATCAAATACCCCACCACGATAAGGTGGCAATCCATGGGGGCTAGTGCCTGGTGGCTAGGTTTCTGCCCATGGGACCCGTCCGGGCTCAGGCTGAAGGAGTTACATGGGTCCACCCTCCAGTGGGCTCACCACCTGCAGGAGGGACCATGGGGATCTGGTGCTATGCGGCTCAGGTGTCAGGTGAAGGCAGAGACCTTCACAGTCTGATCCCGGCTTTTGAAACTGGCTTTTTGGATGTGGAACGTCACCTCTCTGGGGGGCAAGGAGCTGGAGCAGGTGCACAAGGTTGACAGATACTGGCTAGATGTAGTTGAGTTCACCTCAACACACAGTTCCAGGTTTGGAAACAGTTTCCTGGAGAGGGGTTGGAGCTTGGCCTACTCTGGAGTTGCCCCGGGTGAGAGACAATGGGCAGGGGTGGGTATTCTCATATCCCCCCACCTTGCTGCCTTAACACTGGAGCTCTCCCCAGTGGAAAAAAAAAAGGATAGTTTCCCTGCGCCTCCGGGTTGGGAAATGGGTCCTGACCATCATTTGTACCTATGCACCAAATGATGGTTCAGAGTGCCCACCCTTTTTGGAGTCTTTGACTGGGGTGCTGGAGAGTGTGCCTCTTGGAGACTCCATGGTCCTACTGGGGGACTTCAATGCGCATGTAGGCAAAGACAGTGAAACCTGGAGGGCCGTGATTGGGAGGAACAGCCTGCCCGATCTGAGCTCGAGTGGTGTTCAGTTATTGGACTTCTGTGCTAACTACAGTTTGTCCTTAACAAACACCATGTTAAAGCATAAGGGTGTCCATATGTGCTCCTGGCACCAGTACACCTTAGGTCACAGCTCGGTGATCAATTTTGTTATTGTGTAATCAGACCTGCCACCACATGTCTTGTACACTCAGGTAAAGAGAGGTGCAGAGCGGTCAACTGATCACAACCTGGTGATGAGTTGGATCCGATGGCAGAGGCAGATGCCACTCAGACCCGTTAGACCTAAACGTATAGGGAGAGGGTGCTGGGCATGTCTAGAAGAGGCCCCTGTCCAGGAGGTCTTCAACTCACATCTCTGGTAGAACTTCAAGTACATTCTGAGGGAGTCTGGAGACATGAAGTCTGAAATGGCCATGTGCTCCACCTCCATTGTTGAAGCAGCTGCCCAGAGCTGTGGCTGCAAGGTTGTTGGAGTATCTTGAGGGGGCAACTCCCAAACCAAGTGGTGAGGGGGACTATCAAGATGAAAAAGGAGTCCTATCGAGCTTGGCTGGCTTGTGGGGCTCCTGAAGCAGCTGAAGTGTACTGGCAGGCCAAGCAGAGTGCAGCTCGGGTGGTTGCTGAAGCAAAAACTCTGGTGTAGGAGGAGTTTGGTGAGGCCATGGAACAAGACTTTTGGTCAGCCTCGAAGAGATTCTGGCAAACTGTCCAGTGACTCAGGAGGGGGAAGTAGCACCCTGTCCACACTGTGTATGGTGCTGTTGTGGCAGTGCTTACTTCGACTGGAAATGTTGTCAAGCAGTGGAAGGAATACTTTGAGGACCTCCTCAATCCCACTGACACGCCTTCCATACAGGAAGCAGGGCTTGGGGACGGGGGGTATAATTCGCCCATCACAGAGATTGAGGTCCCCGAAGTGGTTAAAAAAAACTCTTTGGTGGCCGAGCCCCAGGGATGGACGAGGTTTGCCCTGAGTACCTCAAGGCTGTGGATGCTGTAGGGCTGTCATGGTTGACATGCCTCTGCAATGTTACGTGGAAGTCAGGGACAGAGCCTTTGGCATGGCAAACTGGGATGGTGGTTCTTCTTTTTAAAAAGGGGGACTGGAGGGTGTGTTCCAGCTTTAGGGGGATCACACTTCTCAGCCTTCCTGGGAAGGTCTATGCCAGGGTACTGGAGAGGAGAGTCGGACTGCTCCCTGCTTCCAGAGGAGCAATGTGGTTTTCATCTTGGCTGTGGCACCTTGGACCAGTTCTTTACCCTCTCGAGAATCCTGAAGGGTTTGTGGGAGTTTGCCCAACCAGTCCACAAGTGTTTTGTGGACTTGAAGAAAGCATTTGACCACATTCCTTTTGGTCTCTTGTGGGGTGTGCTGCAGAAGTATAGGGAATCGGGCTTGTTGCTATGAGTTTAGCCAACACCCAGTCAAACACATTCCCAGTGAGAGTTGGACTCCACCAGGGCATCCCTTGTCATCGATCCTGTTCATAATTTTTATGGACAAAATATCTAGGCACAGCCAAGGATTGGATGGTGTCATGCTCGGTGACCACAGGATTTCATCTCTGCTGTTTGCGGATGATGTTGGCTTATTGGCTTCATCAAGCAATGACCTACAGGTCTTACTGGGACTGTTTGCTACTGAGTGTGAAGCGGCTGGGATGAGAATCAGCACCTCCAAGTCTGAGTCTATGATCCTCAGCTGGAAAAAAGGTGGATTGTGCTCTCTGGGTTGGAGACAAGCCCTTGCCCCAACTGGAGGAGATTAAGTATCTCGGGATCTCATTCACGAGTGAGGGGAGAATGGAGCGAGAGATTGACAGACGGATCTGGGCAGCCTCTGCAGTGATGCAGATATTGTACCGGTCTGTTGTGGTGAAGAGGGAGCTGAGTTCTAATGCAAAGCTGTCAATTTACAGGTCAATCTACATTCCTACCCTCACCTATGGTCATGAGCTTTGGGTAATGACCAAAAGAATGAGATTGTGGATACAACCAGCTGAAATGAGTTTTCTCCGTAGGATTGCTGGACTCACCCTTAGAGATAGGATGGGGAGCTCAGTCATCTGGGAGATGCTCAGAGTAGATCCGCTGCTCCTCCACATCGAAAGGAGCCAGTTGAGGAGGTTTGGGCATCTGATCAGGGTACCTCCTGGACGCCTTCCACTTGAGGTGTTTCAGGCACATCCAACAGGGAGGAGACCCTGGGGCAGACCCAGGACACAGTGGAGAGACGATGTCTCCCAGCTGGCCTGGGAATGTCTTGGCCTCTCTGAAGAGTTGGAGCAGGTGGCCAGGGAGAGGGAAGTTTGGGCTTCTCTACTTGAGCTTTTGCCTTCGTGACCTGAATCTCCGGAAAAGTGGTAGAAAATGGATGGATGGATGAAATAATGATATTTTGTATATTTAGAATTAACAATCACTTCTACTTAAAGCAACAAGTTTAAAAATTATAATGAGCATGTATTAAATGTGGCAGCTGTTATCCATGGGAATTCATTAAGTGTCTATTAGACCCACTCAAGAAAAGCAGAGGCTAGTTTAGGGTGTCATGAATGGCCCCTCGGGGCTGAGAGACAGACCCATGCCCTGAACTGTGAGTTATGTGATTTATTGAAAATAACAAAAACATAAAGTCCAAAACGATGCTCAAACACAAAATTACAAGAGTAACTTACAAATTATGAACCAGAGCGAGGACAGGGCTCTGGTGGAGATGAGGAGAAACTCAGGTGAGACTTACTCAAGACAGTGGCGACATGAAATGAAAATGCTGTCCTTTAATGGGGTCAGAACATATAACACAAGTAATGCCAGGTGTGGGGCCATATGAGTGGGCAGAAGGAATCGATGATTAATAATTTGGATCAGCTGGACGTAATGAGAAGAGATCAACTGGCTGACAGCTGACAGGGCTACGCCCACACCGAGCACCAACCAGGAAATGCCCTGACAGCTGTCAACCACAACAATAAGGAATTAGAAGAATAAAATATAATCAAGTACAAACTGAGAAATAGATATCAATTGATACAGAATCAGAACATAGTAAAACTAAGAAATAAACAGAAAAATAAAAAACACTGCAGGGATAACAAAAACCAAAAGGCACAAAAATACAACAAATATATAAATACGGAGAAAAAGCCACAAGACTGAGTATGGCAGAAACCTCTAGTGCTCAGCTCGTGACATAGGGCAGGAGAGATCAACGCCCCAAAGGGCAAATTTATTTTTTGAAACATTGTTTTTGAAATCGCATACCTTCAGTTGGTGTTATTGTATAGACAAAACAATTCAATTGCTGATTTTTTACAGCAATGAAAACTCTGTAGGATAGATTGGAATTATTTGGATTTTTCTGTTTGTGATGAGTTTTTTCCAAGGACTCCTTATTGAAATATAGAGCTTATGAATCCTTGATTTAATAGAAAAGATGGTCTGCTGACAGGCAGCAAAGTCCCAGGGTCATGTTTTTCCTTGCAAACATAAATCTTGGTCTCCACTTGGACCCTGCCCGCCCCTCTCATACATCTGTTGAAGGAATGGTCTTTTGGCTATCTTGAATGATTGACAGGCATGATTTATAGCCATGAGACTGAACTACTGCAGAAAATGCAATTAAATAGAAGTACATAAAAAAGAAGATAATGAATACTTGTCTTCACCTTCCTGCATTGCTGTTTCTCATGGATTTAGATCATATGAAATTGCATTAAATCCATTTTGTTTAACAATGTTTTCAGGCAAATAGTGACTCAACTTGATGCTAATTATATCAACATATTTATAATTTCCAGGGTAAAGGACATATCCAGCTGGACATATTCATGTTTATGCTGAAAAACCAAAAACCAAGTCATAGATGAAGCAACAAAAATGAAAGTGAAGAGAATCTAATTTTAGGGGAAACCAACTGAGATACAAATGGCAGTTTTCTAGAAGAACACAGCCCAGTGTTTGACAGCATAAATAGGGCCATTAGTTTTTCCATAGTGTGACAACAAAATAAAAAGTATCAATGATAAAATAAGTGCTAGGCATAACAGTTTTTAACTTGCAGAAAACAACTAGTCACCAAGATGAAGTGAGAACTCAAATGCATTCATGACTCACTTGGTCAACACAGGAGTGTGCAATTAGTCGGGAAACAAATAAAAGATGAGGTAAATTAGAACAATATCATGAAAGAGAATTTAGAGAAATTAGGAAAAATCACTTTTTTTTTGTTTTAATGCTTAAACTTTCTTTGAAATAGTTTCTCTCTTTCAATTTAGACCTGACCTTTCCAAGCTACCAATACAAATACACCTTGACACATAAAAAAAAAAAAAAAACTCAGTGACGATGCAAACACCATTCAAGCAATAACTGGCTGTCAACCAGAGTGCATTCTCTTAAAGTACTGAATTTCTTGCTGTTTTCTTGCTTAATTTGGCCAGTGAAGTATTTATAGACCTTCATGTCCAAATGAGTCACATGCAAATTGTTCCACAATGAACAACCCTTTTAAAAAAACCATCTAACATAGGTACAAAGAACTTGTTTTTGACTCTTGTGTGTGCACTGCTATAGCTTTTTCACTTCAAGCATGGGTCATTAATATATGGTTCACCATTTTACATGTCCTTGTTCAACAAGGAATTTTAAATTTGTAGAAGTGGTTAGTAGGACACTCATCTTAGCTTTGCAGGGCCCAGCCTGTCTTCGTATTAAGGAGGGGCTAATTTATGTCCAGTGATAAAAAACATACATAAAATAAAGGCGAGAATCAGCCCCGGGCAGGAAGTGGCAATAAGAAGTGAGCCCTCAATGGCAATAATTTAAAGTGAACTATAATTCAATGTCTAGAGGAGAAGGCCTCATGAGCATGTCAGTCAAACACGTTCTTGTCATCCTAAAATAAATCTGAACGTTTCCCATATTTCTTTTCTTTTTAATGCAAACAATAAAATACTTTTCTTCAATTCAGTCTTATTGCTATACTGTACTGACTAATTAGCAATAATTAGCAATTAGACTTAGCAGGAAAAAAGTCCCAAACAACTTATACTTGTAGACATCAGCACTTGAAGTGGATTGCCATGGCTGAATTTGAAATATGTTGCGATGTCTTTTATCCCAAAAATTGAAAATTGCATTGTCCAGGACCAAACACAACTCTTTTCCACATCTTACTGAGTGTGGAGTATGCAAAACACATTTGCAGGATTGGAGCTCTTTCCATGCTCTGCAGATATACAGTATATATATATATATATATATATATATATATATATATATATATATATATATATATATATATATATATATACTGTATATATATATATATATATATATATATATATATATATATATATATATATATGTGTGTGTATATATACAGTGGGGCAAAAAAGTATTTAGTCAGCCACCAATTGTGCAAGTTCTCCCACTTAAGAGAGAGATGAGAAAGGTCTACAATTTTCATCATAGGTATACCTCAACTATGACAAAATGAGAAAAAAAAATCCAGAAAATCACATTGAAGGATTTTTAATGAATTAATTGGTAAGTTCCTCGGTAAAATAAGTATTTGGTCACCTACAAACAAGCAAGATTTCTGGCTCTCACAGACATGTAACTTCTTCTTTAAGAGGCTCCTCTGTCCTCCACTCGTTGCCTGTATTAATGGCACCTGTTTGAACTCATTATCAGTATAAAAGACACCTGTCCACAACCTCAAACAGTCAGACTCCAAACTCCACTATGGCCAAAACCAAAGAGCTGTCAAAGGACACCAGAAACAAAATTATAGACCTGCACCAGGCTGGGAAGATTGAATCTGCAATAGGTAAGCAGCTTGGTGTGAAGAAATCAACTGTGGGAGCAATTATTAGAAAATGGAAGACATACAAGACCACTGATAATCTCCCTCGATCTAGGGCTCCACGCAAGATCTCACCCTGTAGGGTCAAAATGATCACGAGAACGGTTAGCAAAAATCCCAGAACCACACAGGGGCACCTAGTGAATGACCTGCAGAGAGCTGGAACAAAAGTAACAAAGGCTACCATCAGTAACACACTACGCCGCCAGGGACTCAAATCCTGCAGTGCCAGACGTGTCCCCCTGCTTAAGCCAGTACACGTCCATGCCCGTCTGAAGTTTGCTAGAGAGCATTTGGATGATCCAGAAGAGGATTGGGAGAATGTCATGCGGTCAGATGAAACCAAAATAGAACGTTTTGGTAAAAACTCAACTTGTCATGTTGGGAGGAGAAAGAACACCATACCTACTGTGAAGCATGGGGGTGGAAACATCATGCTTTGGGGCTGTTTTTCTGCAAAGGGACCAGGACGACTGATCCGTGTAAAGGAAAGAATGAATGGGACCATGTATCGTGAGATTTTGAGAGAAAACCTCCTTCCATCAGCAAGCGCATTGAAGATGAAATGTGGCTGGGTCTTTCAGCATGACAATGATCCCAAACACACTGCCTGGGCAATGAAGGAGTGGCTTCGTAAGAAGCATTTCAAGGTCCTGGAGTGGCCTAGCCAGTCTCCAGATCTCAACCCCATAGAAAATCTTTGGAGGGAGTTGAAAGTCCGTGTTGCCCAGCGATAGCCCCATAACATCACTGCTCTAGAGGAGATCTGCATGGAGGAATGGGCCAAAATACCAGCAACAGTGTGTGAAAACCTTGTGAAGACTTACAGAAAACGTTTGACCTCTGTCATTGCCAACAAAGGGTAAATGACAAAGTATTGAGATGAACTTTTGTTATTGACCAAACACTTATTTTGCTGAGGAATTTACCAATTGATTCATTAAAAATCCTTCATTGTGATTTTCTGGGTTTTTTTTTTTCTCATTTTGTCTCTCATAGTTGAGGTATACCTATGATGAAAACTGGAGACCTCTCTCATCTTTTAAGTGGGAAAACTTGCACAATTGGGGGAAAACGACATGCCCGCAAGCCTGATGGAGAAGTTGTTGAGGTTGAAAGACTCTGACGATGATCACTTCATTTTCATCCACCTCTTCCTCAGGACTCTACCATCAGCAGCAAGAGCGGTTCTGGCCAGTTCGCCACTGTTGGCCCTACGGGACTACCGCGCGCTGGGCCGAAAGGCGCAGCAGATTGTCAACGCCACCAAGTGGCGTGCAGCCACGGCCACTGCAGCGGAACTCGGCGCGACGACTGCAGACGACAGGAGGCCAGAGACAGCGGTGCCAGACTCACCGACGACGGCGGCGGCAAGGGCCAGGGAGTGTGGACCGGACGTCTTTTGTTTCTACCATCGCCGCTTCGCAGAGAGGGCATGCAAGTGTGTACCGCCGTGCCAGTTCGGGCGTTCGGGAAACGCCAAGACCGGGGGTCGGTAGCAGCCACGGCCCTCGGGGAAGAGAACAAGCTGCTCTACTTGTCGGACGCACGCTCCGGGAGGCAGTTCCTCGTCGACACAGGCTCCCAGTTGAGTTTCATCACTCCTTCCTACGTGGACAGACTGGCAGGTTCCGGAGGTCCCCTGGTGACAGCGGCAAATGGCTCGGAGATTAAGACCTTTGGTGAGAAGACTCTGCTTCTGTCTCTACATGGCCGCGCATATGAGTGGACTTTTGTTGTAGCAACAGTAAATTTCAATATGCTGGGGGCTGATTTTTTGTGCTCACATGGGTTGTTGGTTGATCTCGCTAACAGGCGCCTGGTTAATGCACTTTCTTTTGATTCTGTCCCCTGTGCAGTGCGAGTGGCCCCGCCTACAGCACAAGCCAACGTCACAACAGCAGGCGGTAAGTTCCACACACTGCTCACTCAGTTCCCAACACTCACAGTCCCCACATTTTCAGCAAGAGTCGCTAAGCACGGGGTGGAGCATTTTATTACCACTACCGGACCACCCGTTTTTGCAAAAGCTCAGCGCTTGGACGCAGTTAAACTAGCCATAGCGCGCGAGGAGTTCGCCAACCCGGAGAGGTTGGGCATTATCCGACGTTCAAACAGTCCATGGGCTTCCCCCCTACATATGGTCCCGAAAGCTGACGGATCATGGTGCCCTTGCGGGGATTTTCGCAGGTTAAACAACGCTACAGTGCATGACCGCTACCCAATCCCACATATCCAAGATTTCTCGGTTCATTTGGCAGGGGCGTGCATTTTTTCTAAAATAGACTTGGTCCGCGGTTACCACCAAGTTCCAGTGCGCGCTGAGGACATACCCAAAACAGCGGTAATAACTCCGTTTGGTTTATTCGAGTTTTTACGCATGCCATTCGGACTTAAAGGGGCTGCTCAGACATTCCAACGCATGATGGACGCCGTGCTTCGCGATCTCCCTTTTGTGTTCATCTACCTGGACGATATTTTAGTAGCCAGCGCGTCCGAAGACGAACACGAAAAACACCTGGCCACAGTTTTCCGAAGGTTGGGAGATCACGGGTTAATAATCAACCCAGCGAAGTGTCAGTTCGGGGTGGCGCAGATCGATTTTTTAGGACACCACGTCTCCCCCGAAGGAGCAGTCCCGCTGCCTGACAAAGTACGCGCTGTGGCAGATTTTCCCCGGCTGCAGACGGTCAGGGCATTGCAGGAGTTTTGGGGAATGGTGAATTTTTATAACCGTTTTCTCCCCCGCGCGGCGCAGCTCATGCAGCCGCTGTATGCTGCGCTCAAAAAAAAGAAACCCGCGGATAAGATCGAGTGGTCCCCGGAGCGGGACCAAGCGTTCTCGGAGGTGAAAGCAGCCTTGGCAAAACCTGCGTTGTTGGCACACCCAGACCCAACGGCCCACATAGCGCTCACCACTGATACGTCAGATGTGGCCATAGGGGCGGTCGTGGAGCAACACGTAGCCGGGGTTTGGCAGCCCCTCGCCTTTTTCAGCAGGACCTTGCGCGGTAGCGAACGTAAATACAGCGTGTTCGACAGGGCGCTGCTCGCTCTCCATTTGGCCATCCACCACTTTTAGTTCTGGCTGGAAGGACGCGTTTTCACCGCGTTCGTTGATCACAAACCGCTAACATTCGCGATGGCCAAGGTCTCGGAACCGTGGTCAGGCCGGCAGCAGAGACAGCTGGCCGCGATATCAGAGTTTACCACTGATATTCAGCATGTGGCGGGCAAACTCAATGTAGTGGCAGATTGCCTCTCGCGCGCTGTGGTGGCCCCAGTCAGCGTAGGGTTAGATTATGCAGCCATGGCCGCAGAGCAGGTTAATGACGCGGACGTGCGCGCGCTCCAGTCTAGACCAACAGGGTTAAGGCTGGAGAGCAGGGTGCTGCAAGACGGTATGCCCCCCCTAATCTGCGATGTCTCCACTGGACAGCTGCGTCCAGTAGTACCGGCCGCGTGGCGCCGCCGCGTTTTTGACTCGGTTCATTCTTTGGCGCACCCTGGAGTGCACGCGTCGGTCAAAATGGTGGGAGAGAAATTTGTTTGGCCGAGCCTCCGCAAACAGGTCAAAGACTGGGCAGCAGCCTGCACGGTGTGTCAACGAGCCAAAGTACACAGGCACCCGAGAGCTCCTTTGGAACCGTTTCACATTCCAGCCAAGAGGTTCGATCACGTTCATGTGGACCTCGTTGGACCCCTCCCGCTGTCACAGGGGTGCACACATCTTCTGACAATGGTGGACCGCACCACGCGCTGGCCTGAAGTGGTCCCGCTGGCATCAACCACGGCCGAGGAAGTGGCGCGCGCGTTTTTAACAGCTTGGGTGGCGCGCTTTGGCGTTCCGTCGGACATTACGTCCGACAGAGGCCCTCAATTTGTTTCCGAGCTTTGGTCGACAATGGCCCGCAGCCTGGGTGTTACAATTCACTGCACAACCATGTACAATTCGCAGGCTAACGGGTTATGCGAACATTTTCATAGGTCATTGAAAGCGGCTCTCAGAGCGTCACTGACGGATACAAATTGGGTTGACAAGTTACCATGGATGTTATTGGGGTTGCGTTCTGCACCTAAAGAGGATCTAGAAGCCTCCCCAGCGGAGCTCGTGTTTGTGCAGCCACTCCGGCTGTCTGGGGAGTTTCTCCCAGATAACCCTGCGCCAAACGCCTCCCCGTCTCAGCTGTTGCGGAGTAACATAGAATCAAGCACGCTGCCCGGCCCCACGCACCACAGTTTTCCATGCGTTTTTGTGCCTAAAACTTTGAAGAACGCAGAGTTTGTTTTTGTTAGACACGATGCGCATCGAACCCCGCTGCGACCGCCTTATGACGGACCATTCAGAGTGCTAGAAACAGGGGACAAGCAGTTTTTGCTAGATTTGGGGGGTAGGAAAGAGAAAATTGGCATAGACAGACTTAAACCCGCTTTTGTGGTGGCAGAGGAGGAAGTGCTGTTGGCAAAGGCCCCGCGGCGAGGTAAACCACCACGGAGGGTTTCACACAGTAATGTTTCCCAAAGTAATGTTTCCCCAGAACACCCGCAGAGACTGACAAAGGGTTTCCGCCCCCAGACGGCAAATCCCCAGTGGGACAGCGCCGCAGAGACGGTGAACCCCAGCTACAGCAGATTCGGCAGGAGGCTGAAGCCTATCCAGCATGTGGACTGATGTGTATTGATGCTATCATGGCATGAATGTGGTTATTTTCTTGTTGTTCTGTTTTTCTAAAATGCTGGGGGGGCTTGTGTGGTGAACACTCAATGGACCTGTTGGACCGGTTCTGTGACTCGCATTTTAGGTCAGAACAAAGGCAGGAAGCTTAGCCTTGTTATGCAAGGCTGGAGACTGTGGGGGGTCGATTAAAGGATGCATGGGAGACAGTGGAAGTGATATCATGGAGGGAAATGCATTGTGACTGTCTTTATTATGCAAGGTGGTGAAATGCATTGTGACTGTTTTTATTATGCAAGGTGGTCTGTGGGACATGTGATCTATGAGGTGTGAAGTCCCTGATATTTAAGGACGAGAGTTTACTGTTTCATTCTCTTTTTTCTGCTTTGAAATGATGGAGATGTGAATAAAGCTGACTCTGAGAAAGAACGCTGCCTCGTCATTTTCACATCTTCCACTATATATATATATATATATATATATATATATATATATATATATATATATATTGTGGTGCACATATGTGGGTTTCATATGCTTCACAGGTGTATTACTGTATGCTTATGGTATTCTTCACGTCTCAGAGGAACAAAAGGTCTGAACCTCCTAGGGTTAACAGGAGGATGTGAAGTCTGGCCTTTTGTATGCAGAGAGATGGCTGTGAGAGATTTCCTGACCACCAGGACTTTAGGTGGAGAAGAGAAGACCTGGAGGGGGAGGCATTGTATTTGGGATTAAGAGACAATGTGACTGTGTGCTTTGATGTCCTGGGGTATTAAAGGGACAGAGGATGGGGGATTCCTTTCTCTTTCTGTTTTTGTATGTTGGAGAATGTGAATGTGAATAAAACTGGACTTGAGAAATAAACTCAGCCTCGTCCTTTCCACACTTCTCCACACTGGTGACCCTAAGACGTATCATGAGCGGAGACGAATCTCCCGAGCCAGACTTGTCAGGAGCCAGCCAAACGAATGCAGCCCCAGTTCAGCTACCGGACTTCTGGCTGAACAATCCGCGCTCCTGGTTTAGCGCAGTCGAGGCACAGTTCCACCTCCGGAGGATTTCGGTGGACACCACAAAGTTCTACCATGTGGTTGCAAAGCTGGACAACCACACAGCCCAGCGGGTGGCGAACCTGATCAACCACCCGCCGGACAGCGACAAGTACAGCACGTTGAAGACTGCACTCATCCGTTACTTCACCCCCTCAGTGGAGGAGAGAGCAGAGAGGCTCCTGGCACTGACTGAATTCGAGAGCGACAGACCTGCAGACCTGATGGGGAAGATGTTGAGTTTGAGAGACTCCGAAGATGATAACTTTATCTTCACCCACCTTTTCCTCAGGACCCTACCGTCAGCGGTGAGAGTGACCCTGGCCAGTTCACCACTGTTGGCCCGAAGAGACTACCACGAGCTGGGCCAGGAGGCGCAACGACTCGTCAACGCCAATAGACGGTGCGTGGCTGCAGCTGCAGCAGCGGAGCTAGGCGCAACGTCCGGAGATGGCAGGGGGCCAGAGGCTGCAGCAACAGACTCACTGACGACTGCGGCGGCGGGGGCCAGGAAACACGGAGCAGACGACGTCCTTTGCTTCTACCATCACCGCTTCGCAGAGAGGGCACGCAAGTGCATTCCACCGTGCCATTTCAAGCGCTCGGGAAACGCCAAGACCGGGGGTCAGTAGCAGCTGCGGCCCTCGGAGAGGAGAACAAGCTGCTCTACTTGAGGGATGCGCACTCGGGGAGGCATTTCCTCGTGGACATGGGCTCCCAGCTGAGTTTCATCACACCTTCCTACGCTGACCGGCTGGCGCCTTCCAGTGGTCCCCGGGTGTCAGCAGCGAACGGCTCAGCGATTAAGACCTTTGGTGAGAGGACTCTGCTTCTGTCTTTACATGGCCGTACATTCGAGTGGACTTTCGTCATAGCGGCAGTCAATTTCAACATGTTAGGGGCTGATTTTTTGTGCTCACATGGTTTGTTGGTCGATCTTGCTAACAGACGCCTGGTTAATGCACTCTCTTTTCATTCTATTCCCTGTACAGCTCGAGTGGCCCCGCCGACAGCACAAGCCAACGTCACAGCTGCAGGTGGTAAGTTCCACACACTCCTCACTCAGTTCCCAGCACTCACGGTTCCAACATTTTCGGCAACCGTGGCTAAACACAGGGTGGAACATTTTATTACTACCACCGGACCGCCAGTTTTCGCAAAAGCTCGGCGCTTGGATTCAGCTAAACTGACCATAGCGCGCAAGGAGTTCGCCAACCTGGAAAGGTTGGACATCATCAGGCGTTCGAAGAGCCCATGGGCTTCACCGCGTCACATGGTCCCGAAAGCTGATGGCTCGTGGCGGCCTTGCGGTGATTTCCGCAGGCTGAACAACGCTACAGCGCACGACCGTTACCCGATCCCGCACATCCAAGATTTTTCAGTTCATTTGGCAGGGGCGCGCGTTTTTTCTAAAATAGACTTGGTACGCGGTTACCACCAGGTCCCAGTGGGCACTGAGGACATACCCAAAACAGAGGTAATAACTCCTTTCGGGCTTTTCGAGTTTTTACGCATGCCGTTTAGGCTTAAAGGCACTTCGCAGACGTTCCAACGCATGATGGACGCGGTTTTGCGCGATCTCCCTTTCGTGTTCGTCTACCTGGACGACATATTGGTAGCCAGCGCGTCCGAAGACGAACACGAAAACCACTTCACGGCAGTTTTCCGGAGGTTGGCAGAGCACGGGTTAATAATTAACCCAGCGAAGTGTCAGTTCGGGGTGACGCAGATTGATTTTTTGGGGCATCGCGTCTCCCCAGAGGGAGCGGTCCATCTGCCTGACAAAGTGCGCGCAATAACGAATTTTCCCCAGCCACAAACGGTCAAAGCGTTACAGGAGTTTTTGGGAATGGTGAATTTTTATAACCGTTTCCTCCCCCGCGCAGTGCAGCTCATGCAACCATTGTATGCTGCACTAAAAAAACAAAAACCCACAAATAAGGTCAAATGGTCTCCCGAGCGAGAGCGCGCATTTTCTGAAGTCAAAACAGCCCTAGCAAACGCTGCGTTGTTAGCACATCCAGTCCCAGCAGCCCGCATGGCGCTCACTACTGACGCGTCAGATGTGGCCATAGGGGCAGTCGTGGAACAGTATGTAGCCAGAGCCTGGCAACCACTCGCCTTTTTCAGTAAGACCCTGCGCGACAGCGAACGAAAATACAGCACATTCGACAGGGAGTTGTTAGCTCTCCACTTGGCCATTCGCCACTTCCAGTTCTGGCTGGAAGGATGCCGTTTCACCGCATTCGTTGACCACAAGCCGCTGACTTTCGCGATGAACAAGATTTCAGAACCTTGGTCGGGCCGGCAGCAGAGACAGCTGGCCGCGATATCGGAGTTTACTACCGATATCCAGCATGTTGTGGGTAAACTTAATGTAGTGGCGGACTGCCTCTCGCGCACCGTGGGGGCTCCAGCCCGCGCGGAGGTAGATCCTGCAGCCATGGCCGTGGAGCAGGTTAGCGATGCGGAAGTGCGCGCGGCCCCGGTCCGCGTGGGGATAGATTATGCAGCCATGGCCGCGGAGCAGGTTAGCGACGCGGATGTGCGCGCGCTGTAGTCTGGACCAACAGGGTTAAGGCTGGAGAACAGGGTGCTCCAAGACGGTATGCCCCCCCTAATCTGCGATGTCTCCACTGGGCGGCCTTGTCCGGTGGTTCCAGCCACGTGGCGCCGCCGTGTTTTTGACTCGATCCATTCTCTGGTGCACCCGGGAGTGCACGCATCGGTCAAAATGGTGGGAGAGAAATTTGTATGGCCGAGCCTGCGCAAACAAGTTAGAGAGTGGGCGGCAGCCTGCATAGCTTGTCAGCGGGCCAAGGTTCATAGACACACGAGAGCTCCCTTGGAGCCGTTTCACATCCCAGCTAAAAGGTTTGATCATGTCCACGTGGACCTCGTAGGCCCCCTCCCGCCCTCACAAGGGTGCACACATCTTCTGACAATGGTTGACCACACCACACGCTGGCCGGAAGTGGTTCCGCTGTCATCAACCACAGCCGAGGAGGTGGCGCGCGCATTTTTAACGGCATGGGTAGCGCGTTTTGGAGTCCCGTCGGACATTATGTCCGACAGAGGCCCGCAATTTGTTTCCGAACTTTGGTCAGCGATGGCCCGCAGCCTGGGGGCAACGATCCACCGCACGACCGCGTACAACCCACAGGCTAACGGGTTATGCGAACGTTTTCACAGGTCACTGAAGGCGGCTCTCAGAGCATCGCTTACGGATGCAAATTGGGTGGACAAGCTACCATGGGTTTTATTGGGGTTGCGTTCTGCACCTAAAGAGGATTTAGAAGCCTCCCCAGCTGAGCTAGTTTTCGCACAGCCACTTCGGCTGCCCGGGGAATTTCTCCCAGATAATCCAACGCCAGAGTGCTCCCCGGCTCAGCGGTTACAGAATAGCACGGGCCCGAGCACGCTACCTGGCCCCGTTCACCACAGTTTTCCGCGTGTTTTTGTGCCCAAGGCTTTAAAAAATGCGGAGTTTGTTTTTGTCAGACATGATGCCCATCGTCCGCCTTTACGCCCACCTTATGACGGACCATATAGAGTGCTGGAAACAGGAGATAAGCATTTTTTGCTAGATTTGGGGGGCAGAAAAGAAATGATTGGCATTAACAGGCTCAAACCCGCTTTTGTGGTAGCTGACAAAGTTGTGCAGTTGGCTAGGGCTCCTCGGCGCGGCAGACCCCCTAGAGAGCATTCCCCAGAACACCCACAGAGATTGACTAACAGTTCTCATCCTTAGGCAGCAGCTCCACAGCAGGAAGACGCCGCAGGGGTGGTACAGCCTGCTTACAGCAAATACGGGAGAAGGCTGCGACCCAAGCGGCACGTGGACTGATATGTAGTGATTTTATTATGACATGCAATCTGTGGTTATGTTGTTCCATCTTAGACGTTTGGGGGGGTCATGTGGTGCACATATGTGGGTTTCATATGCTTCACAGGTGTATTACTGTATGCTTATGGTATTCTTCACGTCTCAGAGGAACAAAAGGTCTGAACCTCCTAGGGTTAACAGGAGGATGTGAAGTCTGGCCTTTTGTATGCAGAGAGATGGCCGTGAGAGATTTCCTGACCACCACGACTTTAGGTGGAGAAGAGAAGACCTGGAGGGGGAGGCATTGTATTTGGGATTAAGAGACAATGTGACTGTGTGCTTTGATGTCCTGGGGTATTAAAGGGACAGAGGATGGGGGATTCCTTTCTCTTTCTGTTTTTGTATGTTGGAGAATGTGAATGTGAATAAAACTGGACTTGAGAAATAAACTCAGCCTCGTCCTTTCCACACTTCTCCACAATATATATATATATATATATACAGTATATATATATATATATATATATATATATATATATATATGTTAAAAAAAAATGATCAGGCAGCCAGGTCACATCTATCTTGGCTAAAAAAAACATGAGAAAAAGTAATTAATAAATTTTGAGTCATATTCACATGAATAGTCCCTCCTGTTTTGTCATTTATTCAGTGCTCTGCCATCTTTAGTTTGTTCTGGTTGTTTCTTTATTTTAAGATCCTTAAACAGAAATGGTTGCATGTTTAACAGTCAAACTTGGTATAGTCCTTCAAGAGAACTGGTGCACATGCACTTGCAAATGTCAACACCACAACATCACATTAATTAGAACATGACTGATATATTTCAATAGTGACATTTAATATTTGACTTGCATGAAATATTGTCCCCTTAATATACAGTGTTCCGGAGCATGCTTTTGAAGAGAAAACAAACAAGTGTTTTTACCCACTGTGTCATGACTTGCCCCTTGGGGCAGAGAGGAGAGACCCACGCGCTGAACTGCAGTTTGTTATATTTAATGACAAAAACACAAAGTTCAAACAGTGCACCAACAAAAGATCAAAACAGATATAAAAAGTAAGCTTACGACACAATACAGCACACCAAAACAGGGCCAGGATTCTCATGGAGACGATAGCTGGTTAGACTCCGGCAAAAAAGGAATGAAAATAACAGTCCTTAAATAGGGCCAGAAACAAATGATACAAGTGGTAACAGGTGTGGGTCCCATGAGCGGGCAGGAGGTAACAATGATTACAACTGGGATCAGCTGGGAGTAATGAGAGGGAGAAGACGGGACTGACAGCTGACAGGAGCACCACCCACAACAGAGCAAAAAACCCAGAAGTGCCACTGACAGCTGCAGCCCCAGGAAGAGAGAAAACACAACAGAAAATGAATATATTGAGATAACAAATAAAGACAAATCAACCCAAGAATATAAATAACAACACCACAATGAATGCAAACAGGAAAATAAATTATACTAAGAAACTAAACATTCTGAAGAAGGAGTCCTATTAAGCTTGGTTGGCTTGCGGGACTCCCGAAGCAGCTGAGGTGTACCGGCAGGCCAAGCAAAGTGCAGCTCGGGTGGTTACTCAAGAAAAAAACCCGGCTACGGGAGGAGTTCGGTGAGGCCATGGAACAAGACTTTCGGTTGGCCTCGAAGAGATTCTGTCAAACTCTCCGGTGGCTCAGGAGGGGAAATCAGCTCCCTGTCCACACTGTGTATGGTGCGGATGGGGCACTGTTGACTTCGACTGGGGATACCGTCAGGCGGTGGAAGGAATACTTCGAGGATCTCCTCAATCCCACTGATACGCCTTCCACAGAGGAAGCAGGGATTGTGGACGAGGGGGACAACTCGCCTATCACAGGGGCTGAGGTCGCCAAGGTGGTTAAAAATCTCCTTGGTGGCCAGGCCCCGGGGATGGACGAGATTCGCCCTGAGTACCTCAAGGCCCTGGATGTTGTTGGGCTGTCATGGTTGACACGCCTCTGCAACATTGAGTGGAGGTCGGGGGCAGAGCCTTTGGCATGCCAAACCGGGGTGGTGGTTCCTCTTTTCAAAAAAGGGGACCGGAGGCTGTGCTCCAACTTTAGAGGGATCACACTCCTCAGCCTCCCTGGGAAGGTCTATGCCAAGGTACTGGAGAGGACAGTCCGGCTGTTGGTCAAACCTCAGATTCAGGAGGAGCAATGTGGTTTTCATCTTGGCCGTGGCACATCGGACCAGCTCTTTACCCTCTCGAGAATTCTCGAGGGTTCGTGGGAGTTTGCACAACCAGTTTACATGTGTTTTGTGGACTTGGAGAAGGCATTTGACTGGGTCCCTCGTGGTTTTTTGTGGGGGGTGCTTCGGGAGTATGGGGTATCGGGCTTGTTGTTACGAGCTATCCAGTCTCTGTACGACCGTTGTGAGAGTTTGGTTTGTATTGCCAGCACTCGGTCAGACTCATTCCCAGTGAGAGTTGGACTGTGCCAGGGCTGCCCTTTGTCATTGATCCTGTTCATAATTTTTATGGACAGGATTTCTAGGTGCAGCCAAGGAATGGAGGGTGTCGTGCTTGGTGACCACAGGATCTCATCTCTGTTCTTTGCAGATGATGTTGTCCTGTTGGCTTTAGCCAGCAATGACCTACAGCTCTTGCTGGGACGGTTTGCCGCTGAGTGTGAAGTGGCTGGGACGAGAATCAGCACCTCCAAGTCTGAGTCCATGGTCCTCAGCCGGAAAAAAGGTGGATTGGCCTCTCTGGGTTGGGGACAGGCTCCTGCCCCAAGTGGAGGAGTTTAAGTATCTTGGGGTCTTATTTATTAGTGAGGGGAAAATGGAGTGAGAGATTGACAGATGGATCGGCGCAGCATCTGCAGTGATGCGGATGTTGTACCGGTCTGTTGTGGTGAAGAGGGAGCTGAGTTCTAAGGCAAAGCTGTCGATTTACCAGTCAATCTACATTCCTACTCTCACCTATGGTCACGAGCTTTCGGTAATGACCGAAAGAACAAGATTGAGGATACAAGCGGCTGAAATGAGCTTTCTCCGTAGGATTGCTGGACTCACCCTCAGAGATAGGGTGAGGAGCTCAGTCATCCGGGAGAGACTCAGAGTAGAACTGCTGCTCCTCCACATTGAAAGGAGTCAGTTGAGATGGTATGGGCATCTGATTAGGATGCCTCCTGGACGCCTCCCACTTGAGGTGTTTCGGGCACGTCCCACTGGGAGGAGACCCCGGGGCAGACCCAGGACTCGGTGGAGAGACTATGTCTCCCAGCTGGTCTGGGAACGCCTTGGTATCCTCTCTGAAGAGCTGGAGCAGGTGGCTGGGGACAGGGAAGTCTGGGCTTCTCTACTTGAACTGCTGCCTCCGCGACCCGGACCTCCGGAAAAGAGATAGAAGATGGATGGATGGATGGAACTAAACATATTATGTGAAAATCAACCAAAGATAAAATAACAGGAATTAGAACTCAAAAATACAAGAGCATGGAGTAGTTAGGTCTCACTGAGCTCCGGGGAGGAAACATTTATTTGTAAAATTCACCGTCTAATGTAAAGTAGCTAAAGAAAAAGTGACATTTTGAGGACTGATCTACTCCAGTCCATTACAAGTTTTTGTTAATCACTTTTTTCTTCAGTTTTGTGAACAGTAAAATGCCTGATAATCGTCAAACAAGGAAGCACGCCAAACAATCTGACGCAGCTGCGGCTCATGGGCCCAAAACGGGAGAAGATGCATCCTGCAAGTAGGAAATGATGTCTGAAAGGATTTTGGAATCACTGAACAAACGTTTTGATCTTTTGGAAATTTGAAACTCTTTTGAATACTCAGCTGGCATTGACTGAGGTACAAGGATTAGACCATGAACGCTGCATTCAGCCGCTTGAGTTGGCTCTAACAGAGATGAAAAAAACCAATGAAAGACTGTTATCTAAAATTGATGATCTGGAGGGGCGTTTGAGATGCAACAATATTAAGATAGTAGGAATACCAGAAAAAGAAGAGAAAGGCAGACCCACAGAGTTAATTGTTGGCCTAATACCAAAGTTGCTCGGGGAGAGCAATTTCACTAAGCCTGCTATGGTGGATCGAGCACACCGCATCCCCGTGCCTAAATCCTCGGACACCAACAAACCTCGGAGCATCATCACCAGAGTCCACTTTTACTAGGAGAAGTAACTGATTCTACGGCTGAGTCGGCAACAACAGATGACCTTTAATGGGCATTGGATCTTTATCTACCCGGGTTATACAGCGGAGGTGATGGCACAATGGAGAGCCTTTCAGGAGGTAATTCAAATGCTCAGGATGAGGGAGATAAAATATACTTTACGCTTCCCAGCCAAACTTCATGTACATCATCAAAGACCAGGTACAAGTTTTTTACCTCTCCAAGTGACGTTAAATCTTTCATAGAGTATGTGTTGGAAAAGCAGGATTAAGGCATTCGAGATGAATTGACAGTGGATTTTGTGCTTCAGTTTATTTATTTATTTTTTGTTTGTTTTTGACTTTCTCCCACTGGGGGCGATTGAATGGTGTGAAGTTCTACTTTGGTTATGGTGAGACCTTTGGCCACTGGCCGTTTGCTTTGTGTTGCCCTTTTAAATTTGAGGTATACGGGTTTTAATTTTAGTTTTTTTGTGTGGGGGGGGGGGTCTTGATATGTGTGTGTGGATTGGTGTGTGAATGTTTGTGGGCGGAGGCGTGCAATTTTGTTTTGCTTTTTTGTTGGTTGGTTTTGCTTTCATACTCTCATCATCCATATATTCAGTGGTGGAGCATTTGATTTTTTTTGTTTTTTATTTCTTTATAAGCATGACTGTATTTCGAAACAGTGAAATTATATTATCTTCATGGAATGTTAGGGGCCTTGGTAATAATATTAAACGTGGAAAGTTTTTTTTTTCACATTTGATCTCATTGAAGGCTGATACTGTACTGTATATTGTTTTTACAAGAAACACATACTACTGTAGATACTGAGTACAAATTAAAAACTAGTTGGATCTCACAGGTGTATCATGCACCTTTTACATTTAAGGCAAGAGGAGTAGCAATTTTATTTCGTAATGCTAGTCCTTTTATTTTGAAATTTATGATTACAGATTCAAGTGGGAGATTTGTTTTGATTTCTGGTCATATTAATTCTCTTCCAATTACCCTCTTGAATATATGGCCCAAATTCTGATGATCCATCTTTCTTTGGTAAGGTATTTGAACTACTTTCAGAAGATGAGGTTTTTAATATCATAGTTGGAGGCGACTTCAATTGTTGTTTGGATTCATCTTTTGATAGCTCATCCTTAAAACCACCTCCAACAATTAATTCTGTTCAAACACTGAATTAATTTAATAAAATCTTGAAATATGGTGGATATTTGGAGGATACAACATCCCGATATGAAAGAATATTCACTTTATTCGCATGTACACCAGTCATATACTAGAATTGACTATTTTATAGTGGAAGCTAGTTTAGTTTCAAACATAAGCAATACACAGTATCATAATAGAATAATATTGGATCATAGTCCTCTTACTCTTCAAATACAGTCTTCTATCTCTAAGCCTAAAAACAACTGAAGATTTAATCCCATACTATTGAGTGCTCCAGGGTTTAAAGAGAATATGACCAAAAATCTTAGAGAATTTCTTGAGATTAATGATAATGGAGAAGTTTCAGACTCTATTCTCTGGGAGACACTTACCATGCAAGTTACGCAAGTTACCATGCGGGGTGTCATGAACCTGGGTCTGGTGGCTCCAAACCCAGTCCTGACACTGGGGCTATTTTGTCTCTTCTCATTGGCTATTTTCCATCAGGTGCTTCAGGGAGCCCTTGGGTCCTCCGCTCCCTGACAGCTCGGCCATTCCCCCTTCTCCCTTCAGTGTCATCAGCTGTTTCTCATTATCAGTGTCTCACACACATACACTCACGCCTCATTCACGTCCATTCACATGCTCAGACACTCACTCATACACACATGGTTTCAATTTGTCTAGCCCACGCTCTTTCACACCAGCGGTCTCTTCTCTCATTATTATTGTGATTACTTAAGCTCTGTTTGAGTGGGAAGAGATCGCCGGAGCATTGCACAATATACACAGCAGTATGTTATTCTGTGTATGCAAGCTTTCATCTCCTACATTTACTTTCAGCCTGACTCGTTAAGTCTTCTCTAACGCCACTAGACTGTTGTTAGTTATTTGGTGTAAGCGGCTGTTCCTGCCTCGCCCTCATCCACTGGACTGCACGGATGGCCTCGGATCACTCCAGCCCGTAAGTTAATGTTTGCTTTTCTCCTTGTGCCGACAGCTGTTCTGCAGCACTAGGCATTCCCTCCCTCGGGCTGCTGAGCATTCAAGGTGGCATCCCTGTTTTCCTGGTGGCCTCAGTTACTATCATATCAACTCTCTGCTTTACTACGTGACTGTTTTGCTGGACAATATTTGGGGTTTATATTCAGTAAAGTGCATAAATCTACTTCTGGTCATGGGTTTTCCATTCCTCCCTCTGTGTGCTGCGTAAGGATGCACGAGGGGTCATAATACGGGGATTTATTATTTCTTTCGAATCTTCAAGAAAGAAAGAAAAAAGAAAAGACTGAAAGAAATTGATTAGGAAATTACCAAATTGGAAGAAATATATAAAGTATCTTTCTTACAATCTGATTATAATAAAATTCTGATGTTAAAATCGGAATATAATTCAGTTCTTGGGTAATAAATCAACAGTTTATTATTAAAAACAAGACAAAAACATTTTGAACTAAGTGATAAACCGCAAAAATTACTTTCAAGACAGTTTAAAGGGGAGCAAGCTAAGACTGCTATTTATAAGATACAATCACAATCTGGACAAATACTCACAGATGAACAGGACATTAATTATTGTTTTAAAGAGTTTTATGCTGATCTTTATGGCTGTACCTCCACAGCAACAGAAGATGATTATTCTCATTTTTTTAGTACATAAATATACCACAGTTAAATGTGGAAAATAAGCTTGACTTGGAAAGAGCATTTTCTGTTGCTGTTAGTGGAGACAATTAAGGCATTCCCAACAAGAAAATGTCCTGGGCCAGACGGATTTGGAGCAGAGTTCAATCAAGCTTTCTATGATTTCTTAACACCTCTTCTACTTAGAATTATAACTATATATAAAGATCAGTACAAGTGGGAGGAATCCTGGGGCCCTATCTTGTGAATATTGGAATCTGTTTGAATGAGTCTGTATGAAATTAGTATACTGCCTGGTAGTTATTTATTTTATTTTGCTTCAAGCAGATGTGAGAGTATGTATTGTATTTAGTAAGTCTTTGTGATATATATATATATACGTATATATATATATATATATATATATATATATATATATATATATATATATATATTTTTTTTTTTTATTTTTTTTTTTTTTTTGGCAGTCGGGATTATGGTTTTAACTATGTGCGTCCTTCCCATGTGTGTGTTTGTGTGGGTGTAGATGTGTGTGTGAGAGTGAAAATGAATATGTATTCTAATTGGAGTAGGTGTTGGGTTTGGATGTTTTTGTTTGTTTGTTTGTTTGTTTGTTTGTTTGTTTTTTGTTGTTTCTTTGGGTCATAAGTTAGTTTAAAAATGTTAATAAAAATAATGCCATACAAATATAGAAAAAAAGCAAAGAGACAGAGCGTGGCAGGATCCCCCCCCCCTCCCCGTGCTCAGACCGTGACAGAGTCCTTTCCCCCCAGGGGTGGAAACCAGACACCCCGAGCAACATCCAAAGAAAAGGACCCCCCAACACAAAAAACCCACCCCAAAAAGAAAACAACCCCACCCCAGGTGGGAGGAGGAGGACCCAGACACAGAGGGACCGAAACAAACCAGAGAAAAAAAGAAAAACTCTCAGAACTCACACCCCAGCAAAAATCCAGACTTAGAGGAAACAAAAAAAAAAAAAGACCCCGCTAGAACCCACACCCACACAGGACAAGGCACTTACACCCCCTGAACCAAAGAACTAGATAGTTCAGGTGCCCAGCTAAAGTCCCAGACCTGGCAGATGGCGTGATGGTTCTAATCGGGTCGCCTGCCCGAGAACGTGTGCCACCCAACCCAACGACACAGTCTGTCAGGTGGTCGGCCAGAGTTCTTTAGTAACCTAAACAGAAGGGGTGGCCCAGGAGGCGGCTGCCCCATGGGGAAGCCCAACAAAGAAGGGGAAAGAGGAGTTGGGGTAACCATGACAATGTCAGGTCAAGGAGAGGGAACCATGATGACCTTGGGCAGAGGAGAGGGAACCACGATGGCCTTGGACAGAGGAAAGGGAACCACGACGGCATCTGGCAGAGGAGAAGAAACCACAATGGCGTCAGGTGGAGGAGAGGGGACCACAATGGTGTCAGGTGGAGGAGAGAGGACCACGATGGCGTCTGGCAGCTCTGCAACACCCTTGGTGGCCCTGGACTGGGATATTGCAGTACCTGTGGTGGCCCCAGGCTGCAGCAGAGCAGCACCCACAGTGGCTCTGGGCTGGAGCAAGGCAGCACCCGCGGTGGCTCTGGGCTGGAGCAAGGCAGCACCCGTGGTGGACCCAGACTGGGTTATAGCTGCACCCACGGTGGACCCGGACTGGGCCAAGTCTGCACCCTTGGTGGACCCGGACTGGACCAGAGCTGCACCCACGGTAGCCCCCAGGCTGGAGCGTAACGTCCACGGCGGGCCCACACTGGAGTGAAGCATCCATTTTGGTTTCAGGCTGGGGCACAGCATCCACGGTGGTCCTTGGCTAGGACATAGCACCCATGGAGACCCTGATTGAGGAGGAGCTGAACCTACGGAAGTCCCGGGCTTGGACGGAGCACCCCTGACAACCTCATTTGATGAGGAAGCAGCACCCTCGGAGGCCACGGACTGGGATGGAGCACCAGTGAAGACCTTATCTGGAGGGGGAGCAGTACCCATGGAGGTCCCGGGCTGGGATGGAGCACCCACGATAACCTCAGCTGAAGAGAGAGTGGCACCCAAGGAGGCCCCGGGCTGGGACGAAGCACCCGTGACGACCTCAGCAGAAGGAGCTGGACCCACAAAGATCTCCAGCAGTGAGGCTGAACCCACAGAAACCTCTGGTGAAGCTGGACAAACCCCGGTAACCCTGGGGAAAGGCTCAGACAAAGGGAATAAAGACACAGGGTCAGGGTCACCGGCTGCAGTGGAGCCCGGCGTGGTGAGCTTAGGTGCAGCTGATGACTGCACTTTGATCTCCCCACCAAGAGCCAGACAGGATGTCTCCAACATAGAAACAGCAAAAACAACAGACAGCACTTTCCGGAGCTCAAGCTCCACCACCGTCCAGGACTCCGTCGATCCAGGCGGGGATGTCTCGGGCCCGATCCTGTGGAGGTCTAACTTTGGCCCTGCTGCAGCAGCCCCTATAGCAAACGTGGTGGTGGATGCAGTCCCAAGGCCCCCCAGCAAAGTGGCCCATGCAGGTGGCTTGCCCGACGTGGACACAGGAGGTCAGTTTTCTGCTGGCGCTGAATCCTGCACTGTTGAAGCCCAGGGACGCTCAGTCATCAGTGCAGGCTCTGAATCACAGGCAGCACCCTCCCTCCATCCAGACCATGACTGCGGGGCTGGAACCAGGTCCTCCAGGGCCGCAGGCTCCTCCGCCACCCAACAGCTCAATCCTGTGGCCAGCAGATACTCAAGGGGCAGAGGAGGAGACCAGGAGAGAGCAGGTGAAAGGTCTTTAGCTGCAGCAAGCGGTGAGAGCTCAGGGGACTGCGTAAACTGAGCCTCACCACCCGGAATCAGGAAAGATAATTTTTGTGTTAATAATTGAGAATGAAAAGACACTTGCATGATGTTTTTTGCTGCAGCAGGTGTAGAGTCCACCCTCTCCATGGCTGGCATGAGAGCGGACCCCTCTGAGGAAGGTAGACGAGCCACCCCAGCAGACGTGGTGACGGGCAGAGCCGGGAAGGAGGCAACCGGTCCCTCAGCAGCGAGAGGAATCGCTGAGGAGGAGGGAGAGGCAGCAGCAGCAGAGGAGGAGGCTGACGAGACAGCCAGAGAAGAAAAGCCAAGTAAAGGGACTGCTGCGTGGAGTCTTCGGGCTCGGCGAAGGAGAGACTCCTGACAAGTAGGTGGAGGCGTTCCTCCGGTGAGATTTCTCTGCATAGCGGTGGCCTGGAGTAGATGGAGCGAGAGCAGAAACAGGTGCCGGAGACTGGTGAGAAGCCAATAATGCAAAGGCTTGGGAATGCCTCCCCTTTGGCGCGGGCCCCGGCCTTTTCAGGGAATTCTTCACCATTCCTCCATTCTCGCGTTGCAGAGCCGCCACCAGAGAAATCCTCTCCACCCCCTCAGCATGCTCTTTAAGAGAAGGCCATCGGCAAGCAGCTGCCTCCACGAGACCCAGGTACCACAATGCGTTGTTAGGGGTAGGGCCTATGCGAGCAGTGGAGGGTAATCCATCCATCTTCATAAGGGTTTTGCAGCACTCCCACCCCAGGCTCATCAGGTACCCACACCCACCTGCAGAGTCTATGGAAGCTGGCGACATTTTGACCGCTCCAGAAAAACAGATGGGTGAAACAAAACAAACACAAAGTACAGCAGCTGGGTCTCCTACTGGCTGGAGTCTACTGTCATGAATTGCCCCTCGGGGCAGAGAGGAAAAGACCATGCGCTGAACTGCAGTTTGTGAAATTTAATGACAAAAACACAAAGTCCAAACAGTGCACCAACAGAAAATACAAACAGATATACAAAGCAAACTTATGACACAATACAGCACACCAGAACAGGGCCAGGGTTCTCATGGAGATGATAGCTGGTTAGACTCCGGCAGAGAGGAATGAAAATAACAGCCCTTAAATAGGACCAGAAACAAATGATACAGGTGATAACAGGTGTGGGTCACGTGAGCGGGCAGGAGGTAACAATGATTACAACTGGGATCAGCTGGGAGTAATGAGAGGGAGAAAACGGGACTGACAGCTGACAGGAGCACCGCCCACAGCAGAGCAAAAAACCCAGAAGTGCCACTGACAGCTGCAGCCCCAGGAAGAGAGAAAACACAACAGAATATGAATATAATGAGATAACAAATAAAGACAAGTAAACCCAAACATATAAATAACAACACCACAATGAACGCAAACAGGAAAATAAATCATACTAAGAAACAATACAGAATATGTGAAAATCAACCAAAGATAAAACAACAGGAATTAGAACTCAAAAATACAATCTCATACAAATATAGAAAAAAGGCAGAGACAGAGCACGGTGGGATCCCCCGTGCTAAGATCGTGACACACTGGAAATATTCCTTATAGTTTTGTCTTCAAAAAAGGAGTGACCTAGTGGTTGGGAAAAAAAGGCATGAAATTTTTAATGAATGATAAGTTTATCTCATCACACTCCCCTCCCTCTAAACCTTAACTTCTTCCTTCTATTATTGTTTTTAGATAATAAATCCTAAATGCAACTCTTGTAGAGAGAGGAATGAGCAAATGAGGTGGTAGCTGGAGCAGAGCAGACTTTATTAATCTCTCTCTAGCATCAGTCAACAAGAACAAGAAGCATGAACCAGGTCGTGGGCATCTCTCTTTTTATACCATACAACTCGCCATGTGTGACGACGGAGTGTCACCACTGTGTGGTCTGGTAATTGAATATTATATGTGTAAAAGGATTTATATTTGCAAATGTTAACATGTAAAAATGCTTGTAAACTTGTAAAAATGCCCATATAATTGTAGAATGTGATTTGACTGAAGTGAATCCTTTTGTGAGATAATTGTTAATGTTAATCATGTTTATTGGGTGAGGCAATTGTATAATCTTAAAACCATGTACCTTTGCCAGCATGCTTCCTGGTGGTGTCCGGGCAAAAGACTCCTCAGGGATTTGAGGGCCTTTTAAAGGACGCCAGCAGGAAGAAAAAATATGATGGTTGAGTAGAGGGGAGTTTAATATGTAAATAAGGGTTTAAAGTATTTATTGTATTATTTATGGTGTATTTATTGTGTATTATTTATTCTGTAAATACTGGGAAAGTATTTATGTATATATGATCTTTTAGATATTATTGGGTATATGTGGGAAGATGAAAATATTTATTGTCTTACTTGGGATTATGGTATGTGCCAATTAAGTTGATTATCTCACTAAGTATATAACAGGTGTTTGTCATTTGGTTTGTTGGTGGGGTGCCCGATGTGCATTGGAATTATTGCCTGTGAAGATTATTGGAATAAATGGAAAATTGCTGATTGCAAACTGTTTGGAAGCCTCCGTTTTTCCTCTGGTGCCTTGACTGCTCGGCTATCGATGTGACACCACGCCACCTCGGGTGTTTGCATTAACATACATACATTTACAATGACAATTCCTTTTGTCACCCAGCCTGTCGGCACATTATTATGCAGACCGGAGGAGAATGCATATTATCATGCGGTCTAAAAGAGAAAACCACAGACTGCCCTGCATATCCGTTTCTCAGCTTTTACGCATCCCCTCCTGCCGTGCCATTCAGACTGAGTAGAGAACGTACTGACTGGGTCCCCCACACCGCGTCCCCCAGAAACTCAGACTGCGCCTTAACCCTCATGTCCTGTGGGCTTCAGCCGCTGTCCGTCACGGCTGTAACCGGGGGGTGCCGGCTCCGAGGCGCTGCTGTGTTGGTGTGGCGCTCCTGGAGGTGCGTCCGTCTGTGGGGGCACATTGTGGGGGGGGGACATCTTTAGCATGCCATTGTGACTGAGCTGACGAGTCAATTACCTGGGGAGTTCTCAGTGGGGGTTGTCCGCGCCAAGGAGCTCGGACACCACCTGCTCGTCTGCTAATATGAAGGTGGGCTTAAGCCTGTCTATACAGATTGTTTCTCTGTGTCCCCCCAAGTCTAAAACAGAATATTTCTCCCCAGGTTCCAGCACTCTCAACGGGCCATCATAGGGTGGGCGCAACAGGGTCCGGTGGGCATCGTGCCTGACAAACACGAATGACACATCCTTCAAGGTCCTTGGCACGAAAGCGTGGGGAAAACAGTGCTGGGCTGGGCTGGGTACCGTCCCTGCCTCTGCACTATGTAGTGAAGGCAGGGATGGATCAGTGTTGGGGATTGTCGCGGGGTTGTCCGGCAAAAATTCTCTGGGGAGCTGCAGCGGCTGGGAAGAAAACAACTCTGCTGGGGAGGCCGTCAAATCCTCCTTTGGTGCTGAATGCAACTCTAATAGAACCCACGACAACCAGTCCACCCAGTTTGCCTCCGTAAGCAAAGCCATGAGTGCTGCTTTAAGTGACCTATGGAAATGCTCGCAAAACCCATTGGCCTGGGGGTTGTACGCGGTCGTGCGATGAATTGAGATGCCCAGGCTCCAGGCCATCGTGGACCAGAGGTTGGAAACGAACTGCGGGCCCCGGTCGGACATGATATCCGAGGGGGCGCTGAAGCGTGCCACCCATGTCGTCAAAAAAGCCCGTGCAACTTCTGCGGACACAGTGGAAGCTAGCGGGACTGCCTCGGGCCAGCACGTGGTGCGGTCCACCACTGTCAGGAGATGCGTGAACCCTCTGCGATTGCGGGAGGGGGCCCATGAGGTCCACGTGAACATGGTTGAACCTCTTAGCCGGGACATGGAATGGCTCAAGGGGGGCCTTTGTGTGCCTGTGCACCTTGGCTCGTTGGTACGCTACACAGGCTGCTGCCCACTCTTTCACCTGTTTGCACAGGCTTGGCTAGACAAACTTTGTTCCCACCATTCTGACTGACGCGTGCACTCCTGGGTGCACCAGGGAGTGAACCGACTCAAAAATGCTGCGGCGCCAAGTGCATGGGACCACCGGGCGCGGGCAGCCTGTGGAGACGTCACAGATTAGGAGGGGCCCCCCATCTTGCAGTATTCTGCTCTTCAGCCTTAACCCTGTTGGTCCAGACTGGAGCACGCAAACGTCTGCATCACCGATCTGCTTGGCGGCCATGGCCGTGTAATCTATCCCTACGTAGACTGGGGCCACTAATGCGCACGAGATGGTGGTCTGCCACCATGTTGAGTTTACCGGCCACATGCTGAATGTCGGTGGTAAACTCCGAGATCGCAGCCAGCTGTCTCTGCTACCGGGATGACCATGGTTCCGAAACCTTGGCCATAGTGTATGTTAGCGGCTTGTGGTCCACAAACACAGTGAAGGTGCACCCTTCCAGCCAGAACTGGAAGTGGCGTATGGCCAGGTGGAGAGCCAGTAACTCCCTGTCGAACGTGCTGTATTTACGCTCATCGTCGCACAAAGACCTGCTAAAAAAGGCGAGCGGCTGCCAAGAACTGGTGACGCACTGCTCCACAACGGCCCCTATGGCCACGTCCGATGCGCCAGTAGTGAGCGCTATCCGAGCCGCCGGGTCCGGGTCCGTGTTCGCTAGAGCTGTTTAGACCTCGGAAAACACCTGCTCTCACTTAGGAGTCCAGTCGACTCTGTCCGCCGGTTTCCGTTTCTTAAGCGCGTCGTTCAACAGCTGCATGAGCTGGGCTGTGCGGGGGAGGAAACGGTTGTAGAAGTTAACCATCCCCAAAAACTCTTGCAGCACCCACTGACCATCTGAGGCTGGGGAAAATCTGCCACTGCGCGCATTTTGTACAGTACGGGTATCGTGCCCTCTGGTGAGATGCGGTGGCCCAAAAAATCGATTCCCGTAACCCCAAATTGGCACTTCGCCGGGTTGATTATTAACCTGTGCTCCTCCAACCTCTGGAAAACCGTACTGAGGTGGGATATATATATATATATATATATATATATATATATATATATATATATATATATATATATATATATATATATATATATATATATATATATATATACATTACACAGGTTGACAAAATTGTTGGTACCCCTCTGTTAATGAAAGAGAAATCCACAATGGTCACAGAAATAACTTGAATCTGACAAAAAGTGGTAATAAATAAAAATTCTATGAAAATTAACCAGTGAAAATCAGACAATGCTTTTGAATTGTGGTTCAACAGAATTATTTAAAAAAACCAAACTCATGAAACAGGCCTGGACAAAAATGATGGTACCCTTATCTTAATAGTTTGTTGCACAACCTTTTGAGGCAATCACTGCAATCAAATGATTTCTGTAACTGTCAGTGAGACTTCTGCACCTCTCAGCAGGTATTTTGGCCCACTCCTCATGAGCAAACTGCTCCAGTTGTCTCAGTTTTGAAGAGTGCCTTCTCCAGACGGCATGTTTCAGCTCCTCCCACAGATATTCAATAGGATTTAGATCAGGGCTCATAGAAGGCCACTTTAGAATAGTCCAATGTTTGGCTCTTAGCCATTCTTGGGTGTTTTTAGCTGTGTGTTTTGGGTCATTATTCTGTTGCAAGACCCATGATCTGCGACTGAGACCAAGTTATCTGACACTGAGCAGCACATTTATCAAAAGAATACCTTGATAGTCTTGAGATTTCATTGTACCCTGCACAGATTCAAGACACCCTGTGCCAGATGCAGCAAAGCAGCCCCAGAACATAACAGAACCTCCTCCATGTTTCACAGTAGGGACAGTGTTCTTTTCTTGGTATGCTTCATTTTTGCATCTGTGAACATAGAGCTGATGTGCCTTGCCAAAAAGTTGCAGTTTTGTCTCATCTGTCCATAGGACATTCTCCCAGAAGCTTTGTGGCTTGTCAACATGCAGTTTGGCAAATTTCAGTCTGGCTTTTTTATGATTTGTTTTCAACAGTGGTGTCCTCCTTGGTCATCTCCCATGAAGTCCACTTTGGCTCAAACAATGACGGATGCTGCGATCTGACACTGATGTACCTTGACATTGGAGTTCACCATGAATGTGTTTAGAGGTTGTTCTAGGCTCTTTTGTTACCATTCGTATTATCCGTCTCTTCCATTTTTCATCAAGTTTCCTCCTGCGTCCACGTCCATGGAGGTTGGCTACAGTCCCGTGGATCATAAATTTCTGAATAATATGTGCAACTGTAGTCACAGGAACATCAAGCTGCTTGGAGATGGTCTTATAGCCTTTACCTTTAACATGCTTGTCCATAATTTTCTTTCTAATCTCCTGAGACAACTCTTTCCTTTGCTTCCTCTGGTCCATGTTTAGTGTGGTACACACCATGTCACCAAACACCACAGTGACTACTTGTCACCCTTTAAATAGGCCAACTGACTGATTACAAGTTTGTAGACACCTGTGATGTTAATTAGAGGACACATCTTGGTTGAACATGTCCCTAAGGTCACATTATATTCAATCTTTTCTAGGGGTACCATCATTTTTGTCCAGGCCTGTTTCATGAGTTTGTTTTTTAAAATAATTCTGTTGAACCACAATTGAAAAGCATTGTCTGATTTTCATTGGTTAATTTTCATAGAATTTTTATTTATTACCACTTTTGTCAGATTCAAGTTATTTCTGTGACCATTGTGGGTTTTTCTTTCATT
The DNA here is from genome assembly GCA_020510985.1 of Pholidichthys leucotaenia. Classification (NCBI taxonomy): domain Eukaryota; kingdom Metazoa; phylum Chordata; class Actinopteri; order Cichliformes; family Pholidichthyidae; genus Pholidichthys; species Pholidichthys leucotaenia. The sequence continues at coordinate 361,375,947 of CM035836.1, read as the reverse complement.
AACAGAGAGGTACCAACAATTTTGTCCACGTGTGGACAAAATATATATATACACACACACACACACACACGTATAAATAAATACGTGTCTGGGACACAGTGTGTATATATATATATATACACACTACCGTTCAAAAGTTTGGGGTCACCCAGACAATTATTTTGTGTTTTCCATGAAAAGTCACACTTATTTACCACCATGAGTTGTAAAATGAATAGAAAATATAGTCAAGACATTGACCAGGTTAGAAATAATGATTTGTATTTGAAATAATAATTTTTTCCTTCAAACTTTGCTTTCGTCAAAGAATCCTCCATTTGCAGCAATTACAGCATTGCAGACCTAACATGATTGCACAAGGGTTTTCTAATCATTCATTAGCCTTCTGACACAATGAGCAAACACATTGTACCATTAGAACACTGGAGTGATAGCTGCTGGAAATGGGCCTCTATACACCTATCTTGATATTGCACCAAAAACCAGACATTTGCAGCTAGAATAGCCATTTACCACATTAGCAATGTATAGAGTGTATTTCTGATTAGTTTAAAGTTATCTTCATTGAAAAAAAGTGCTTTTCTTCCAAAAATAAGGAAATTTCTAAGTGACCCCAAACTTTTGAACGGTAGTGTATATATATAACTTCACGGAGTGTGACGCTGAGGTGTTGATAACGGAAGTGGAGGTCAGAAAAATATTTTATTTTGTTCTGACCCTCTGGAATCAACAATAAATGTAAGTTTACTGAGTGGACCATGTTACAATTGCAGTTCATTCATTCTTTTTTTTTTTTTTTTTAATTCTGTTGGATCATAACAAGACAAAAAAGAAAATGAAAGAGAAAAAGACAAACTATTTTAGACAGAAAGGGTGTAGGCTGAAGCAACAGCTTGTGCCTACCCCTCAGCTAATGCAGCCGACTCAGACAGAAATAAAATAAAATGGCATGAAAGTGTGACTGCGGGGGGAACGGGGTGGGGGGTGGGGGGTGCTGACACACACAAAAAAAAAAATGCTGTGAAAGAAAGCCCTCGGTAATCTGCATAGACAGATGTGATGTTACTGAGAACAATAAAAAAAGTAAATAAACACCACTGAATACCAGTCCAATCTTTCAGCTGAATTTATAGAAACCAAATATTTATCAGAATCCAAATTATGCATGACAGCGAGGATGAAGCCTTTTATTTCCAGATTGTAATCTTCAAACAGAGATATTTTAGACTATGGAAACATCTCTTCACTCCGACACAGCTGCAAATGTCACCGCTGCAGCTACCAGGGTTCACCTGCAGGGATCCGTAAACCAGCTGCCTCCAAGTAGTGTGCAGTCAGGGGTTTTTCGCTGCCACGGTACGTATTGTGCTGAAGCTGGGGCTCGATTAGAATGCATTTTGCTGAACAGAATTCCTCACAGGAGAGATGGATTTGTGCATTTTGCCTCGTGAGTCAACTGTATCGTCTCTTGTAAATTGTATTATTTCTACGTCACATTAACAGAGATGGGATCCAGTTTCCAGTGGCACTGGTTTTAGACCATGAATGAAGCAGATTATATCTGAGGGAAAGTAGTTATTATTCATTGGGGTTTCACTGCGCTCAATAAGCCGAGTTATGGAGATAAATCTTGTACTAATAATAATCATGTTTTTTAACCACTAATTCGTAGACAAATCATTTTAACTGAAGTAGAAACATTATATTAACACATTCTGTGAGTTTCAGCTGTTTTGTAGTTTAACAGACCCACCTGATAGTCAAACTCTCATGAGCAGCGGGAGCGCGCCCCTCCCCTCCGGTCTCATCTCCTCCAGCTCATCAAGGCACCTGAGGCAGAAGACACACCTGCGCCTGCTCATCAGCCAGCGTACTTAAGAAGGTCTCCTCATCGCAGTCTACGCTGGCTCGTCTGGGTATACTGCGAGCTCTTTGGACTTGCTTCAAATTATTGGAGGCGTCAACACGTCGTAAACCTTCTTTTTCCTCTCCTTTTTAGGTTGCTGCCACAGTGTAGGTGCGTCACCGGGACTGCGCTCGCTCTCCTGCTCCACCTCACTACCCATCAGTGACTTCATTCCCCCGGTCAGGCACCATCAGCTCCGCTACTCCCCCTACCCTACTGGTTCGTCTATTCCCTGCTGGGTCCTGCCGGTCATCCCTGGATTTCCCAAGTAAGTGGCAATTTGGCTCGCCCATTTTCCCCTTACTCCACTCCTCAGCTCACGGCTCTTGCCTTCTCTCCACAGGTCCTTTCCTCTGGCGAGTGACTGTTTCTGTAGCTGTGCGCTACTGTGTTTTTGCTATTAATAAATTGTCAAACGTGCCCCTCTGTGTGGTTCATCCTGTGTTCGTCATCGTGCGCGTGAGCTGTCAAAGAATTTAACACGCCATGACACAAACAGAATATTGCGGAGAGTCTGCAGCTTCTCACAACAGGTGAAAAACTTTGCGGTTCGGCCTGCAGATTCTCATGTCACGTTTGTTTTTATACATCCCACTGTGTGCATGAAAATCACCGTACTCCATGTTTTTGTGTGCGCGCACTGTTTATACATAAGGCCCCAGGAAACAATAGTCAAGACTTGATTTCTTCCAGTGCTGAAACACTTAACATATAATAGTTATTAAGTAGGCCTGCTGCTTTATAGTGGAATAGACTATTACAACACTGAGTTACTAGCTGTTGTTAGCATGCGGCCTGTTTACTGCCCGAGGGAATACGCACATTTCATCTGCATTGTTATTTGTGCAAATCCGTCTGTGAACACTGGGGCAGCACATGACGCCATCCACTCAGTCACTAGCAGGCTGCTGACACATCACCCAAATGCTCTCCTCCTCATCTCGGGTGATTTTAACCATACTTCACTGTCCTCCATTCTGCCCACGTTCACCCAGTATGTCAAATGCCACACCAGAGACAATAAAACACCGTACTTATTTTATGCAAATGCTAAGGAGGCGTACACCTCATTGTCACTCTCCCTGCTTGGGAGATTGGATCACAACTTAGTTAATCTCCTGCCTGTGTACAAACCCCTAGTGCACAGACGACCTCTGGTTACTCGCACAGTGAAGGTATGGTCTGAGGAGGCAATGGACGCTCTAAAGGACTGCTTTGAAATTACTGCATGGGAGCAGCTCTGCGATCCACATGGGTAGCATATTGACTGCCTCACACACACCATCACAGACTACATCAACTTCTGTGTGGACAACACGGTACCCACCAAGACCATACAGTGTTGCTCAAACAACAAACCCTGGATCAACCCTGAGATAAAGTCCCTATTGAAAGAAAAGAAAATGATCTTCAGGTCGGGAAACAGGGAGGAGCTGAAGTCCATACAAAGTGAGCTGAGGAGGAAGATCAGAGAGGATAAAGACAGCTACAGGAAGAAGATGGAGGACAAGCTATCAGAGTGACATCAGCAGGGTCTGGAGAAGCCTCAAAACCATCTCTGGGCTCCAGAATACCTCCTCCCAGGCCAAGGGGAGCAAGGAGTGTGTGAACAACCTGAACCTGTATTTTAACAGGTTTGACCAACCGCCCTCCCCTCCACCTGCACACCAAATACTGGTGCGTCTACTGTCATCTAGTCCTGCTGCCCCCACCACCACCAACACCCCGCACTCACAGCACACAGTCCCCCTGCCCTAACCTGACCCTCATTAAGACCCAGGTGAGAGCGGAGCTGAGGAAGATCAAGGCGAGGAAGGCCTCGGGTCCCGACTGCATCAGCTCGAAGCTCCTCAAGTCCTGCACAGACCAGTTGTGTGGGATTGTGGAGCACATCTTCAACCCGAGCCTGAAGCTGGGGGGGGTACCACAGCTGTGGAAAACATCCTGTGTGGTGCCCGTACCAAAGACCCCCCACCCCAAGGACCTGAACAGCTACAGGCCAGTGGCCCTCACATCACACCTGATGAAGACCCGGGAGAGGCTGCTCTTTGCCCACCTCCGTCCCCTGGTGGGACCAGCAATGGATCCACTCCAGTTTGTCTACCAGCATGGCATTGGGGTCGAACATGCAGTGATCTTCCTCCTACACCATTCCCTGTCCCAGCCGGAGAAGCCTGGGAGCATGGTGAGGATCATGTTCTTTGATTTCTCCAGTGCTTTCAACACCATCCAACCGGTGATCCTGAAAGATAAGCTGCTGTGCGCAGGGGTGGACCAGCATCTGTCATTGTGGATCCTGGACTACCTCACAAACCAGCCACAGTTTGTGAGAACCCAGGATTCTGTGTTCCGACACTATCATCTGCAGTACGAGGGCCCCCCAGGGAACAGTTCTGGCTCCCTTCCTGTTCACCCTTTAAACTGCGGACATTTCACACAACACACCACACTGCCATCTACAGAAGTTCTCTGACGACTCTGCAGTTGTCGGCTTCATCTCTGATGGAGATAATGCGGAGTACAGAGGACTTATCCAGGACTTTGTGGACTGGTACCATCGGAACTGCCTCCAGATCAACGCGAGGAAAACTAAGGAGCTGGTGGTGGACTGCCGCAGGCGAGGACAACACCTCACAACACCAGTAAGCATCCAGGAAACAGACATTGAGATGGTGACATCCAACAAGTACCTGGGTGTTCATTTGAACAATAAACTGGACTGGTCACACAATACCGACGCACTCTATAAGAAGGTACAGCGCAGGCTGTTTCTCCTGAGGAGGCTCAGGTCTTTTGGTGTACAAGGGGTGCTCCTGAAGACCTTCTACGATTCGGTGCTGGCATCAGCCATCACATTTGGAGTGGTCTGCTGGGGCAACGGCATCATGGCAGCTGACAGGAAGAGACTGAATAGACTGATAAAAAAGCTAGCTCTGTCCTGGGGCAGCACCTCATCCCCATGTAGGAGAGAGGAGAGAGGAGGATAGTGGCTAAGCTGTCATCTCTGCTGGAGTCCGAGTCCCACCGCATGCAGGACACGCTGAACACACTGAGGAGCTCATTTAGCAGTAGGCTGTACCATCCTAGGTGCGCGACCAAGAGGCTTCGCAGGTCCTTCCTACCCACAGCTGTCAGACTTTATAACCTAAGCAGGGCTGCTCGTAGAGGCCATATTGAGTGCACAAAAGGTAACAAACTTGCGCAATAATGCAATAATGCACCCAAGTACGTCCTCCTTGTGCAAAGGCAGCCTGCTTATACACGGACTGTGAGGAGGTGGACACAGGAGGCTGCTGATGCACTGCAGGACTGCTTTGAGACGACAGACTGGGGCGTACTCTGTGAACCACATGGGGTGGACATAGACAATATGACTGACTGCATCACAGAATACATCAGATTCTGTGAAGACATGACCATGCCAGCTCAGACTGTACACTGCTTCTCCAACAACAGACCATGGGTCACCAGTGACCTGAAAGCACTTCTGAACAAAAAGAAGAGAGCTTCTAGGGCTGGAGACAAGGAGAAGCTGAGGGGAGTGCAGCATGAGCTGAGAGAGATGCTGAGGAGGTGCAAGGACAATTATAGGAGGAAGTTTGAAGAGAAACTCAGGCAAAATAACACTAATTATTTTTGTGTGGGAAGGAATGAAACAAATCACTGGGTACAAGGGGAGAGTCAGGCAGCCATCTGGGAGCCAGGAGAGAGCTGAGGAACTTAATCTGTTTTTTAATAGGTTCAACTCACAGTCTGTCACCCGAGCAACACAACCAGACCCCCACGCACCCCTCCCCACCCACGGTCCCGTGCAGAACCTCTCTCCATCTCCCCCCTCCTCCTCCTCAGGGGGCACCAGGACCCTCCCTCACTTCACGGTGACTACAGATCAGGTGGAGAAACAGCTGGAGAGACTCCGTCAGCGGAAGGCTTCGGGCCCTGATGGCATCTCCGCTAGGACCCTGAGGACCTGTGCCAATCAACTAGCTCCGGTACTGAAACACCTGTACAACCTGAGCCTGAGTCTGGAGACAGTACCGGTGCTGTGGAAGACATCCTGCCTGGTTCCTGTCCGCAAGAAGTCATCTCCATCGGATCTGAACGACTACCGACCAGTTGCCCTCACATCTCATGTGATGAAGGTCCTGGAGAGACTGGTCTTAGCCCACCTGAGGCCGCAGGTAAAGATGTGGCTGGACCCTCTGCAGTTTGCATATCAGCCCCATTTAGGAGTTGAAGATGCTGTCATCTACCTGCTGCAACGAGCCCATCTGCACCTGGACGGTGGAGGAGATACTGTGAGAATCACTTTTTTTGATTTCTCCAGTGCCTTTAACACCATCCAGGCACTGCTGCTGGGCGAGAAGCTGCGGGTGATGGGGGTTGACAGCTCTGTGATCTCCTGGATTACCGACTACCTGACAGGCAGACCACAGTTTGTCAGGCTGGGCAGTGTCTTGTCTGGAGTGGTGGCTAGTGATATGGGAGCGCCACAGGGGACTGTGCTCTCTCCTTTTCTTTTTACCTTATACACCACGGACTTCCAGTACAACATTGAGTCACTTTTGCCACCTGCAAAGATTCTCTGATGACTCAGCTGTTGTGGGGTGTATAAGAGGAGGAGAGGGGGGGAGTACAGGGCACTGGTAGACAGATTTGTGGAGTGGACGGAGCAGAATCACCTGAGGTTGAATGTCAGCAAGACCAGGGAGATGGTGATTGACTTCAGGAAGAGGAAGGCTCCTTTTCAGCCACTGCAGATTAGGGGGGAGGATGTGGGAGTGGTTGAGGACTACAAATATCTGGGTGTCAGGATCAGCAGCAGGTTGGACTGGAGATCCAACACCGATGCTGCGCACAAGAAGGGGATAAGCAGACTCTACTTTTTGAGAAAGCTGAGATCCTTCAACGTGTGCAGCAGGATGCTGGAGCTTTTCTACCAGACTGTTGTCGCCAGCGCCATCTTCTTTGCTGCGGTCTGTTGGGGTAGCAGTATCAGGGCCAGAGATACCAACAGAATTGACAAGATTATCAAGAGGGCTGGCTCTGTAATTGGTCTCAGACCGGAGACCTTTGAGACAGTGGTGGAGAGGAGAACACTAAATAAACTGTGATCCATCATGGACAATCCTGATCACCCCCTCCACCACACACTAGGTAGACAGCGAAGCACTTTCTTCAGTAGACTACTACAGCTTCGTTGTCGAACGGCCAGGTACAGGAAATCTTTCCTGCCACATGCAATTTCACTGTACAATAACTCACTATGATGTTGTATTCTGCTCATAGCTATGCTGCCACACTGGATCTTACAGACTAACTGGTACATCACTTTTCATTCTGTTCCTGATGGTCCTTCTTTGTGCAGTGAGATGAGTCATGTGTTTATACGGGTCATCATATATTAAGCTATGATGTATATAGATTCTATAGTCGTGTTAGTTTTTACTTTTTACTTTCCATGGGTAATCCCTTTGTCTGTCATCTGTGTTTCTGTTGTTTGGCTGTCAACTGTCATGCTGCTGTTACACTGTAATTTCCCAGTTTGGGATCAATAAAGTACATCTATCTATCTATCTATCTATCTATCTATCTATCTATCTATCTATCTATCTATCTATCTATCTATCTATCTATCTATAATGGTCCCCTCCATTATACAACTAGGACAATATCAATCGCTACAGAGGGTGACAACTAGGCTGATTCAAATATGTAATATACTGTATAAGTACATATTCATACTATGTGGGGTAACTGAATAGACCATTATGCTGTTTATTCCATCTAGCTACAATGCTCCGCACTGTGTATATTTCTGTGTACATATGTATATTCACTGCTCTTATTATCTTATCTTCTGAATTATTGCTCTGAGTGTTGCTATCCCTATGCTGTTGCAATCCTGGAATTTCCTCACTGTGGGACTAATGAAGGCTTATCTTATCTCATTTTATCTTGCAAGGCTGAAAATAGATTTGGTAAGTCAGGGAAATTAATTTTACAACTGTTACTAATATGGGAATGCCAAAATAAAGAGGAAAAATAGCCTTATCCTAACAGTATTAATGATTTTGCGCTCTTCTTCAACACTATGATACACACAGTATACTGTCATTTCTTGCTTAAAAAAAAAAAATCATTTTCCTTTAAAAATGAAAAAGAGGACATTGGAGACAACAGCCTGTACTGATGTGCTGACAGTCCTACAATATAAAGATTTTTTTTTTAAATCCTTATACGGGCAGAGATCTCAATCCCCCCAATGTTTGAAAGAAAGTTATTCCCTTGAGACAGCCCAGTTTCAGTTGAGTACATTACTTATTGTTTTCTTTGAAATAGCAGTACCTGCTAACTCCAGATCTTTCTGGAGCTGTCCACGAGTGGTCTTTGGATATTTGATCACTCTTTTGGTAATTCTTTTGACTCCTGTCAGAAATCTTGTGAGGAACTCCTGGTTGTGACTAGTTTATGGTAAAATTATGTTTTTTCAGCTTCTGAATGATGGCTCCAACAGTGCTCACTGGAACATTCAGCAGTTTCGAAATGTGCCTGTAACCAACGCCATCATTATGCTTTGCAACATTAAGGTTGCAAAGGTCTAGAGAGAGCTCTTTGTCATCATGAGTTCTTTATGATGTGACAATTTGATATTCACAGATCTTTTTAAGCGGTAATTAATTTGCACTGATGGACCATGGGATGGCTTCCTAAATTCTGATGGATTTCAGCTAGTCTCTTCTTTTTGTATGCCTTTTTTCACCCCTTTTTCTTCATGTGTTCAATACTAATTCCCTGTGTCATTGCACTTTATTAAATACAACTTGTTTTGTGAACACAGTTACCTTTATTTCTTTGTATGTATGGATTATTTGGGTTGTTACTGATATCTGCTGAAAATCTCAGGTCATTGGCTCCAGAAATATGTTTAATGAGAAAAATGTTGATGTGTTCAATATTTATTTTCCCTGCTGTATATATCAATCAGTGATTCACACATACAGTATTGCATGACAGCTAAGTTGATACTGAATTAAAGAAAGTAGTGATTTTTTTGGTTTTGTCAGGGTTTGTCAAAGGTTGCCAAACAGTTCACAAACTGTCTTTAAGGACCCAAACAGTGTTTCTTGTTGGCAAAAAATTTTTAAAAGATTTGAATTTTTTTGTCGAATGTATTTTTCCAAAAATAGTTGCAATTTTTGCAAACATGTTACAACTGTTCACAAATGATTACAAATGGTTGTAACAGATGTTGCTAAAGTTTGTTTTTGTTGACCAATTAAATAACACTAGTAACAGTTTAAAACCCTGTACGACAATACTGTAGGTTATACTGTAGGTAATACTGTAAACCTTAAAAAACAGTTTTGCAACCTTTTGCAAACTTAAAAAAAACAAAAATTGCAGCATCCTTGAACTTTCCTCAACATTCGCTGCTCCGTGAGATACTAGCTTGATTTTTGCCACCATTCATCAGGAAAAATGCCACATTCGTCAATAGGGGTGGGACAAAAAATTGATTCAGAGATGCATCACAATACTTAACACTAATCACAATACACCGATCCCTAAACGCATGGATCAATCTTTTATTAATTTGTAAATGTTGCATACTCTTTTGGGTATTTAATCAATGACATTTTCAGTCCACTAGACGGCACAAAGCAAGCACCCAGTCAAGTGAAGTCAGAGCTTGTCTCAGAGATTTGCAGCCATCTTTGAAAGTTAGGAAGCAGTTAAGATAAGATAAGATAAGATAAGATAAGCCTTTATTAGTCCCACAATGGGGAAATTCCAGGATTGCAACAGCACAGGGATAGCAACACTCAGAGCAACAATCAGAAGGCAAGAAAAAACAACATCTAGTAAACATATGTCCATATTACTATAAATGTATATATATAGACACACAGTGCAGAGCATTATGGCTGGTGAATGTGCAGCAGAAAGTCTAAGCTCTCTCTTCGCGGATGCAGCGGGCCAGCTGGAAGTCTTTGGGCATGATGGTGACCCCCTTAGCGAAGAAGAGACCCACCAGGTGGGCCTCACTGGTCTCCTGCAGAGCCATGACGGCGAAGCTCAGGAAACGCAGGACGGTCTTGAAGTCCTGAGCGATCTCCCTCACCAGGCGCTGGACGGGCAGCTTACGGATGAGCAGCTCCGTGGATTTCTGGTAGCGACGGATCTCTCTCAGAGCCACGGGCCTGTGACGGCGAGGCCTCTTCACTCTGCCGGTGGCCAGAGCGCCTCTCCGAGCAGCCCTGGTGGCTAGCTGTCTCCTGGGGGGCTTCTTCCTCCAGTAGATTTTACGGGCGGTCTGCTCGGTTCTTGCCATCGCTCTTTATTATTCTGTCTTATATTTCTTTCACGCCGCCTAAACTCCAGCCCGGCACCCGCGTCCTTTTCGCTACAGCTCTCGGTATGTCGAGTTTCCCATTAGCACCGGGCGGCGGCCAAGTGCTAGCTAGCACTAGCTCCTCCCTGCTGTAACGTCTCCCGCTGCAAACCGTGGCTCCGTCCGCCGACCCGGGAGACCCCCGGGGCGATCCGTGCGTCCGTGATATATATACAGAGTGAAAGGTGTAGAAAGAAGAAGGAAGATAAAAAAAAAAGGCTGTTGCAACAGGCAGCCGACTCGTGTGGCGCCGCCGCTCCGGCGGAACCGGAACCGCCGGAACCGCCAGTTAGCTCAAAGTTGGCTCAAATGTCAGGCTTTTTTGGGATTTTATAACAAAGATGGAAGGAAAGACCTTGACATGACACACAATCTGCAAGAAGCGCAGCATAAAAAAAAAAAAAAATCACTCAGAACATGACAGGTCAGCACAAGTCTCAGAGTAGCATTAGCAATGGCAAAGCTTAAAAACACACCAGTATCAAGTTAGCTTTTTCTCTGAGTGCCAAGTAAGTAAGGTTTATTTATGAAGCACTTTTCTCTGACATATAGTCACAGAGGGCTGTACAATATAATGGAATAAAATATATATATATATATACAGACGTGGACAAAATTGTTGGTACCCCTCTGTGAATGAAAGAAAAACCCACAATGGTCATGGAAATAACTTGAATCTGACAAAAGTGGTAATAAATAAAAATTCTATGGGCGGTGCGTTAGCACTGCGGCAGCACAGCAACTCACCCTTGGCCATGGGATCCCTGGTTCGATCCCAGCCCCTGACCAACAGTGATCTGTGTGGAGTTTGCATGTTCTCCCCGTGTCTGCGTGGGTTTACTACGGGAGTTCTCCGGTTTCCTCCCACAGGCGAAAAACATGCAGGTTAGGTTAATTGGAGCCTCTAAAGTGGCCTTAGGTGTGAATGTGTGTGTGAATGGTAAAGGGATAGCGCCGTACTGTGGCTGCTTCATCCATCCAGGTGGATGCCCTCAATTTCCCCTCTGGGGATCAATAAAGTATACAAAATCAAAAAAAAAAATCAAATCAAAATGTTCAATAGGATTAAGATCAGAGCTTATAGAAGGCCACTTTAGAATAGTCCAATGTTTTGCTCTTAGCCATTCTTGGGTGTTTTTTAGCTGTGTGTTTTGGGTCATTATTCTGTTGCAAGACCCATGACCTGCGACTGAGACCAAGCTGTCTGACACTGGGCAGCCCATTTCTCTCTAGAATACCTTGATAGTCTTGAGATTTCATTGTACCCTGCACAGATTCAAAACACCCTGTGCCAGATGCAGCAAAGCAGCCCCAGAACATAACAGAACCTCCTCCATGTTTCACAGTAGGGACAGTGTTCTTTTCTTGGCATGCTTCATTTTTGTGTCTGTGAACATAGAGCTGATGTGCCTTGCCAAAAAGTTGCAGTTTTGTCCCGTCTGTCCATAGGACATTCTCCCAGAAGCTTTGTGGCTTGTCAACAGGCAGTTTGGAAAATTCCAGTCTGGCTTTTTTATGATTTGTTTTCCACAGTGGTGTCCTCCTTGGTCATCTCCCATGAAGTCCACTTTGGCTCAAACAATGACGGATGGTGCAATCTGACACTGATGTACCTTGACCTTGGAGTTCACCATGAATGTGTTTAGAGGTTGTCCTGGGCTCTTTTGTTACCATTCGTATTATCCGTCTCCTCGTGCGGCCACGTCAGGAAGGTTGTCTACAGTCCCGTGGATCTTAAATTTCTGAATAATATGTGCAACTGTAGTCAAAGGAACATCAAGCTGCTTGGAGATGGTCTTATAGCCTTTACCTTTAACATGCTTGTCTATAATTTTCTTTCTAATCTCCTGAGACAACTCTTTCCTTTGCTTCCTCTGGTCCATGTTTAGTGTGGTACACACCATGTCACCAAACAGCACAGTGACTACTTGTCACCCTTTAAATAGGCCGACTGACTGATTACAAGTTTGTAGACACCTGTGATGTTAATTAGAGGACACATCTTGGATGAACATGTCCCTATGGTCACATTATTTTCAATCTTTTCTAGGGGTACCATCATTTTTGTCCAGGTCTGTTTCATGAGTTTGTTTTTAAAATAATTCTGTTGAACCACAATTGAAAAGCATTGTCTGATTTTCATTGGTTAATTTTCATAGAATTTTTATTTATTACCACTTTTGTCAGATTCAAGTTATTTCTGTGACCATTGTGGGTTTTTCTTTCATTAACAGAGGGGTACCAACAATTTTGTCAATGTGTATAATATATATATATATATATATATATATATATATATATATATATATATATATACACTACCGTTCAAAAGTTTGGGGTCACCCAGACAATTATTTTGTGTTTTCCATGAAAAGTCACACTTATTTACCACCATGAGTTGTAAAATGAATAGAAAATATAGTCAAGACATTGACAAGGTTAGAAATAATGATTTGTATTTGAAATAATAATTTTTTCCTTCAAACTTTGCTTTCGTCAAAGAATCCTCCATTTGCAGCAATTACAGCATTGCAGACCTAACATGATTGCACAAGTGTTTTCTAATCATCCATTAGCCTTCTGACGCAATGAGCAAACACATTGTACCATTAGAACACTGGAGTGATAGTTGCTGGAAATGGGCCTCTATACACCTATGTAGACATTGCACCAAAAACCAGACATTTGCAGCTAGAATAGTCATTTACCACATTAGCAATGTATAGAGTGTATTTCTGATTAGTTTAAAGTTATCTTTATTGAAAAAAAGTGCTTTTCTTTCAAAAATAAGGAAATTTCTAAGTGACCCCAAACTTTTGAACGGTAGTGTATATATTACAATATTATATATTACAATATTATATATTGTATATATATTGTGATATATATTATTATATAATATTACTATATATATATATATATATATATATATATATATATATATATATATATATATAATTTTTTTAAAAATACAAAAACAACTTAAAACACCACATTAAAATAATTTTAAAATATCAGACATACCTTTAAAAAGCAGTTGAAACTCTTCGGGTGGGCATTGGTGGTTCTTGGCTGCTTCTGTGGCCGCAACTGCTCTGGGGCGGGTTGGTAGGGGTGTGATCGCCAGACCACGCCGGCGGCCTCCCTGGCCACTGCTGGGCATTGGTGCACATTCATGCCCACTGCATCTGCGCCGTGGCCACCCCAAGTTTTAAGGGTGAATAACTGTGAGTGTGTAAGAGAGAGCACGAGTAAATGTGAATGAGTCAGAGCGCAAAAGAATATATATGAGTGAGCATGAGTAGAAGAAAGCGTGTGTGAGTCCGAGCGACTGTGAGGGCAAGTGGGAATTGGAGCGAGGCTGAACAAGTATGGGAGTGGGTGAGAGTGAGTGTGGGAGTGCAAGTGTAAGATTGTGTGAAGGAGAGGATGAGTGAGAGTGAGTGAGCGAGTGTATGTGAGCGCATGAGGGTCTGAGTGCGTGAGAGTGAGTGTATGTGCTGGTGGGGGTTGCTATTCTGATGGGATGGTGCCTCCTGCTACCTCCTGGCAACACGAGCTCCCATGGATTGGGGGGGGTTGGCCCCCCATGGGCCTCCCCACGTCTTTCTGCCACCTTCCTTGGGTGTGGGGGCCTGTGGGCTCCCGGGGTATGGGTCGAGGATGCTGCGGTGGGCGTGGGCGTGCTGGGGGGGGGGGGGGGGGTTCTGGGGTGGCACGTGCTGGGGGCACAGGCCAGTTTCCTGGCCGGGTAAAGGCACTTTCTCCCTCTGGTGCCTAGGGCCCGGGGGCTGGTGCTGGCAATGCTGGTGGGGTGGGGGCACACTGCATCGTCCGTCCCTCTTGGGGTGGTTGGATGGCTGTCCTAGGGCTAGCTGGTTTTGGGTCATTTGTGCTCTGTGGGGGTTGGTTGCACCGTCTTGCTTGCTCTGCGTTTCCGGGGGGGGAGGGGTGGTATTGCTGTGACCTGTCTCCCTTTTTGTATGCTTCCTGGGAAACTACTCACAAGCACTCAGTCCCTTTGAGCATGCTCTCATACACACACACGAATGCACATGCACACACATATGTACTTTTACAGGTGCAGATACCAGAGTCATGATGAGACCTTTTCAGAAGAAGAAACAGTTTGTCTTCCATTTGTTTCAGTTGTGTTAGTTTTTTTTTGTTGTTGTTTTTTTCTGTTTGTTCTGCTCACTTTTCTTTCCCCCTCGCCCCCCCCCCCCGGTTGGGTCTATCATTTAATGATGTTAGGTGGCACGTGAACACACAGTGGCCTCTCTTCTCTCTTCATGTTTTGTGTCAGATAGTGTTGTCTAAATTACGCCAGAGTGTATATTCATGTGTTTAATATCTGTATATGATGCTGCGTACAAGCTATAGTCACCACAGCCTTCTGGAAATAAGGAATATGACCAAACATTACGTCTTGGGTCAGAGCACTATGGAGGAATGCCTAGGTCTTCTTCACAAGACCTCCACACTACTGGACTCAACTGCTTTGTCTCATGCCAAATGGAGACGCTGTAGACGGTGTGAGTGGCAACAAAAGAGAGGTAAACGTGGAGGTATCCAAATTAAGCTAGTTAACCACGACAGACTGCCGATTCCTTTCCTCATTCTGGCCATCATACGCTCACTAGACAACAAAATAGACCATATACTGCTCCTGAGAACTACGCAACGTGATGCACGGATCTGCTGTGTTTTTATCTTCACGGAAACCTGATTAATGACTATAAACCGAACTCTGCCATTCAGTTAGCAGGGCTAAAATGCTACCGCAGTGACAGTGTTCATGGAAGGAGGGAAAACCCGCGGGAAGGGAGGGGGGTGCTTGTGCCTACATTAGTGACGCCTGGTGCAGGGACGCAACTGTTGTACACAAACACTTTTCTCCATTGATGGAGTTTATGATCATCAAGTGCCAATCCTTTTATATTCCGAGCAAATTTTCACCTGTTCTACTAATCGCTGTGTATATCCCACCCACTGGCATTGGCGAGAGGACCCAAGCACTAAAAGAACTCTATCAGGCCATCATCATAGCAGTCTGTCGTGGGCAACAATTACTGTTTCATTTAGGTCTGATCAGATTCCTCCATACAGCTCTGTCCTTAGCCTTCCACTGCCAGGAACTCCTGTCTATATCCAACTTCTTCAAGTTTCTTTTTACAGTGTCTTTAAATCTGAGCCTTGGTCTACCCTGATTGTGTTTGCCCTCGCATAACTGTGAGTAGAGTAACTGCCGAGGGAGACACTGGTGGTCCATCCTTTCAACATGTCCAAGCCATCTCAGGTTCATCTGTATTAGCATGTCCTCCATTGATGGTAGACCAGCTCGTTTCAACACTTCTATGTTGGTTATTTTGTCTTTCCATGAGATGTTCATTATGGCTCGAAGGTGTCTCATCACGTACACGTGGAGTTTCTTCACCTGCACTCTGTAGACAGTCCAAGTTTCAGCACCGTACAATAGAGTAGCCAGTACTGTCGCTCTGTACACTTTGCATTTCACATGGATAGACACATGTTGATTGTTCCACAGTCTCTCCCTCAAATTTCCAAACACAGCGCTCGCTCTTCCCATTCTGAGAGATAGTTCATCCTCCAGCCTAGCATTCTCTGAAACAGTACTCCCTAGGTACATGAAAGTCTTGCACTTGACAAGTGTCTCTGTACCAATGCTGATCTTTTCTGGTAGTGATATTGATAATTGGAACTTTGGTGGTTGATAAAGGCACTCTGTCTTCTTGATGTTGATTTGGAGGCTGAATTGGCTAGCTGCTCTTGCAAATTTCTCCACTAAAGATTACATATCTTCCACGCTGTGTGCAACTAGAGCACTGTCGTCGGCAAAGAGCATTTCTCTTACTATCTTTATCGATGTCTTACTCTTGGCTTTAAACTGTGCCACATTGAACAAGTCTGTGTCTTTCCTTGTTTGAATGTATACTCCTTCTGAAGTGTCTTTGAAGGCCACCTCAAGCATGGCTGCCAGATATAGCGAGAAGAGTGTAGGTGCCAGCAGACACCCTTGTTTCACTCCATTGTTTACTGAAGTCTTTAGATACTGAACCACTCATTGCCACGTTTGCTTGCATACTTATATGGAGTGCTCAATCAGGCTGACAAACTTCTCTGTACAACCATATTTCTTGAGTACCTGCCAAAGTCCTTGTCGCGAAACAGTATCGAAGGCTTTACTGAAGTCTATGAAGACTATATAAAGCAGCATGTTCAATTCAATTCAATTCAATTCAATTCAACTTTATTTATATAGCGCCATTTCACAACAACAG
Organism: Pholidichthys leucotaenia; assembly: GCA_020510985.1. NCBI lineage: Eukaryota > Metazoa > Chordata > Actinopteri > Cichliformes > Pholidichthyidae > Pholidichthys > Pholidichthys leucotaenia. The sequence goes on along the minus strand of CM035836.1, from coordinate 361,359,344 downwards.
TCATCTCATAGCACTATCAACTGTAGGGAGGACCCCCACAGTTGCAGAAAGACCCCAGCAATCAGGCGATCCCCTGTGAGCAAGCACTTGGCGACGGTGGAGAGGAAAAACTCCCTTTTAACAGGAAGAAACCTCCAGCAGAACCAGGCTCAGGGAGGGGCAGTCATCTGCTGCGACTGGCTGGGGGGTGAGGGGATAGAGAAGAAGAAAAGAACAGACATGTAGAGAGCAAACAGCACGATGGGGACTCAATCTATGGGAGAGAACAAACAAATGTTAATGACCAGCAAAAAAAAAAATATTTCATAGAGAGTGAGGAAAGGAGTGAGGCCCAGTGCATTACTGGAGGTCCCCCGGCTGACTAAACCTATTAGCAGCATAACTAAGGGAGGGTTCAGAAAACACATGATCCCTCCCTAATTGTAGGCTATATCAAAAAGGTAGGTTTTAGCCCTATTCTTAAAAACAGAGATCGAGTCTGACTCCCGAATCCAGATTGGCAGCTGATTCCACAGGAGAGGAGCTTGATAACTGAAGGCTCTGCCTCCCATTGTACTTTTGGAGATTCTAGGTATTACAAGTAAACCTGCATTTTGGGAGCGTAGTGCTCTGTTAGGATGATACGGTAGTATCAGATCTTTTAAATAAAAAGGAGCCTGATTGTTTAGAGCTTTGTAAGTAAGAAGAAGGATTTTAAACTTAATTCTAAACTCTATGGGAAGCCAATGAAGGGAGGCCAGAACCGGAGAGATATGATCTCTCTTTCTAGTACCTGTTAAAACTCTTGCTGCAGCATTTTGGATCAGCTGAAGACTTTTTAAAGATGTTTTAGGACAACCTGATAATAAAGAATTACAATAATCTAATCTCGAGCTAACAAAAGCGTGGATCAGCTTCTCAGCATCACTCTGAGACAAGATGCTCCTAATCTTGGCAATATTACGCAAATGATAGAAGGCAGTCTTAGAAACAAATTTAATATGTGAATTGAAGGACAAATCCTGATCAAAAATAACTCCAAGGTTCCTCACAGAGCTATTAAGAGAAAGAGTAACTGCATCCAAACTGAAAGTTTGATTTGGAAAGGAATTTCTAAGGTTTTTTGGACCAACAAGAATGACTTCAGTCTTATCTGAATTTAATAGCAGGAAATTACAAGTCATCCAAACTTTGATTTCCTTAAGACAGGCTTCTAACTTGGCTAATTGATTAGTATCATCTGGCTTCATTGACAGGTATAATTGTGTGTCATCTGCATAACAGTGAAAATGTATACAGTGCTTTCTAATAATGTTGCCTAACGGAAGCATATATAAACTAAAAAGAGTAGGGCCAAGCACAGATCCCTGTGGAACTCCATGACTAAGCTTTGAGCTGAGAGAAAACTCATCATTTACATGAACAAACTGGAACCTATCAGATAAATAAGATCTAAACCACTGCAACGAAGTTCCATTAAGTCCAACATAGTGTTCTAATCTATCAAGTAGAATATTATGATCAATAGTATCAAAAGCTGCACTAAGATCTAAAAGGACAAGTACAGAAACTAGTCCATTATCAGATGCAATGAGGAGGTCGTTAGTGACCTTCGCTAAGGCTGTTTCAGTGCTATGATGGATTCTAAACCCAGATTGAAACTCCTCAAATAAACCATTTCCCTGCAGGTGGTCAAATAATTGCATAGCAACAACTCTTTCTAAGATTTTTGAAATGAAAGGGAGATTAGATTATATGTTCTGTTTGATACATTTTTCTTGAACCTGTTTCAAGCAGAAAATCATGTCCATTGTGCTTCTTCCACTTCTAAAGCCGCACTGGGTTTCCGGTAGTACATTCTGCGAGATGTGTTCACTGAGTCTGTTAAGTTGTACATGTGAGAGAATCTTACCAACAGTGGCTAGCAGTGATATACCTCGATAATTTCCACAATCCTTCCTGTCACCTTTCTTGAACAAAGGCAAAATACTTGCATCCTTCCAATCTTGAGGTACTTTCTGGGCATCCCATATCTCTTGGATGAGCTTGTGCAGGCAGTTGGTCAGCTGAACACCAGCAAATTTCCAAACTTCTGCTGGAATTCCATCCCTTCCTGGAGCTTTACCATCCTGTGTTGTCCTGATAGCTGCCATTAGTTCATCAAAATTTGGTGGTTCATCCAGACTTGATACAGCTGGTCGCTGCACTAGAGCTTCTTTAACCTCTTCAGTGAGATCTCCAGGGTTGTTTAGTAGTTGGTCAAAGTGGTCTGCAAATCTGTCCAGGATTTTGACTTTCTCCTGCAAAACCATTTCACCATCCATAGCCTTTAGTTGGATCAATCCTCTTGGTTTAGGGCTGTAGATATCAGGCCATCAGTGAGACACAAACAACACATCCAGATAGATTCCTCATCACAGCAGGAGATTTCAACCATGCAGATTTAAAGACCCTCCTACCAAACCTGCACCAGCATGTAGACTTTCCAACAAGAGGAGACCATTTGCTTGACCTGGTGTACACAAATCACAAGAAAGCGCAAAGAGCCTTCCCCCTTCCCCACCTGGGTCTCTGTGATTACATCACCATGTAATCACAGAGATTACATGGTGATCTCTGTGATTACATGAGATCACCATGTATCAGGATGTATGCCATCCTGTTAAGGCTGGCATACAAACCCAGAGTGAAAAAAAAAAAAAAATCAGACCAACAAAGAATCAGGTACGTGTGTGGCCAGAGGGGGCATCTGATGCTCTGAAAGACTGCTTCTGCACTACAGATTGGGACACTTTCAAGCAGGCAACCACTCACAATGGACACACAAACCTAGAGGAGTACACTCAGGTTGTTTTAGCATACATAGCGAAATGTATTGATGATGTCACTCACTGCAAAACCATCATTGCTCGTGCCAACCAAAAGCCATGGATGACAGCAGAGGTCCACAGGCTCCTGAGGGCTTGGGACACAGCCTTCAGAGCCGACGGCACTGCAGGACTAAAAAGAGCTAGGGCCAACCTGTCCGGTGGCATCAAGAAGGCAAAACAACAGATGCACGTTCCCTCTGGCATGGCAAACAGACCCTCACCAACTACAAACTTTCACCTCAGACCAGTGCGAGTGACACCACACTGCTCAACAACGTAAATGATTTCTTTCAGAAATCATTCTTACAAGCCTCTCTGCAGCTCCTCTTCATCCGCCACCCCTCAACTTAGCCCCTGTCTTCCCCATCAGAGAATCATTGTCTGCTCCTTCCAAAGTAAATAAAAATATAATGTATAAGCATCCCAAAGTGATTAAACAAAAAGTTGGAAAAACTCAAATTAAACACGAAGCCTCTAAATTTAATGATTTGGCCTCTGTTCCTCATCATAATTTAAAAATTAAATAGAGTTTGTTAAATATTAGGTCTCTAACTCCCAAGTCTCTGCTAGTCAATGATCTGTTAATTGATCATCAGATTGATTTAATATCCCTTACAGAGACTTGGCTAGGGCAAGAGGATTATGTTGGTTTGAATGAATCAACTCCCTCTGGTTAATTAAACTGTCAAAATCCCAGAAGTTCTGATCGTGGAGGAGGAGTAGCAACAATTTAGCAACAATTTACCATTCCAAATTACTAGTTGATGTAAAGCAAAAAACATGTTATAATTCCTTTGAGGGCCTGGTCGTCAGTTTTGGGCATTTTAGTAATTTTAGGCTAAACCCAATTTTATTTGCCATAGTTTATCGTCCCCCATCAACCTACTCAGAGTTTTTACCCAAATTTGCCAAATTCTTAGCTGATTTAGTGCTGAAATCAGATAGAATAATTATAGTAGGGGACTTTAATATACATGTAGATGTAGATAGTGATTGCCTTAATTTGGCATTTAAGTCAATATTAGACTCGATGGTGTTTTCTCAGAAAGTAGGAAATTCTACCCATTATCTCCACCGCACGTTGGACCTTGTTCTGACATATGGCATAGAAATAGAAAATCTAGTAGTGTCTCCTCATAACCCTGTACTGTCAGACCATTGTCTGTTAACCTTTGATTTTACTATTTCTGACTATTTGGCTCCTAAGGAAAAATATTACTACAGTAGATGCCTCTCAGATGATGTTGTTACTAAATTTATGCAGATTGTTTCCTCTATGCCATGTGTCAACACAACGGAAATAAGCTATAGACAGCTTGCTCCTTCTGTAATTGATAGCATGGTAGATAGTGTTACAGCTTCTCTGCATCAGACTCTGGACATGGTGGCCCCTTTAAAGAAGAAAAAGTCTAATCAGAGATTTCTAACTCCTTGGTTCAACACAGAAACTCGTAGATTAAAACAGAAGACTCATCAATTAGAAAGAAAATGGTGCTCCACTAATTTAGATGAAATCTATTTAGCTTGGAGTAATCATCTTTTAATTTATAAAAAAAATCTCAGAGAAAAGCTAGAACGAGTTATTATTCTGCATTAATAGAAGAGAACAAGAATAATCTCAGGTTTCATTTCAACACTGTAGCCAGGCTGACAAAGAGTCAGGACTCTGTCAACCCCAGCATCCCCTTACAGCTTACTAGTCAGGACTTTATGAACTTTTTCAATCATAAAATTTCATCTATCAGAGATAAAATCAGTCAGATTCTTCCCACCGTTAACTTAAATACAGTAACTACTGTATTTCGACATCTGTTTTGATCAGTTTACTCCAACTGACCTTTTAGAGTTAGACAAAATAGTTTCCTCATCCAAGCCTTCAACTTGTCTTTTAGACCTTATTCCTACCAGGTTATTTAAAGAAGTCTTTCCATTTATTGGTAGCTTTATTCTTCACATAATCAATTCTTCATTAACTTTAGGCCATGTACAGCAGGCTTTTAAAACTGCTGTAATTAAATCCTTACTCAAAAAGCCAAAGCTGGATCTAGGAGTTTTAGGTAACTATAGACCAATCTCTAATCTCAATTTCATTTCAAAAATCTTAGAAAGAGTTGTTGTTACGCAATTATTTGACCACTTAGAGGGAGAATGGTTTATTTGAAGAGTTTCAATCTGGGTTTAGAAGCCATCATAGTACTGAAACAGTCTTAGTGAAGGTCACTAATGACCTCCTGATCACATCTGATAATGGACTTGTTTCTGTACTTGTCCATATAGACCTACGTGCAGCTTTTGATACTATCGATCACAATATTCTACTTGATAGATTAGAGCACTATGTTGGACTTAATGGAACTTTGTTGCAGTGGTTTAGATCTTATTTATCTGATAGGTTCCAGTTTGTTCATGTCAATAATGAGTTTTCTTTCAACTCAAAGCTCAGTCATGGAGTTCCACAGGGATCTGTGCTAGGCCCTACTCTTTTTAGTTTATATATGCTTCCGTTAGGCAACATTATTAGGAAGCACTGTATACATTTTCATTGTTATGCAGATGACACACAATTATACCTGTCAATGAAGCCAGATGATAGTAATCAATTAGCCAAGTCAGAAGCCTGTCTTAAGGAAACCAAAGCTTGGATGACTTGTAATTTCCTGCTATTAAATTCAGATAAGACTGAAGTCATTCTTGTTGGTCCAAAAAACCTTAGAAATACCTTTCCAAATCAAACTTTTAGTTTTGATGCAGTTACTCTTTCTCTTAATAGCTCTGTGAGGACCCTTGGAGTTATTTTTGAACAAGATCTGTTTTTCAATTCACATATTAAATTTGTTTCTAAGACTGCCTTGTATCATTTGCATAATATTGCCAAGATTAGGAGCATCTTGTCTCAAGAGTGATGCTGAGAAACTGATCCACGCTTTTGTTAGCTCGAGATTACATTATTGTAACTCTTTACTGTCAGGTTGTCCTAAAACATCTCTAAAAAGTCTTCAGTTGATCCAAAATGCTGCTGCAAGAGTTTTAACAGGTACTAGAAAGAGTGATCATATCTCTCCAGTTCCAGCCTCCCTTCAGTGGCTTCCCATAGAGTTTAGAATTAAGTTTAAAATCCTTCTTTTCACTTTCAAAGCTCTAAACAATCAGGCCCCTTTTTATTTAAAAAAATCTGATATTGCCCTAATATCCTAACAGAGCACTAGGCTCCCAAAATGCTGGATTACTTGTAATACCTAAAATCTCCAAATGTACAATGGGGGCAGAGCCTTTAGTTATCAAGCTCCTCTGTTGTGGAACCAGCTGCCAATCTGGATTCGGGAGTCAGACTCAATCTCTGTTTTTAAGAATAGGGTTAAAACCATCCTTTTTGATATAGCCTACAATTAGGGAGGGATCATGTGTTTCTGAACCCTCCCTTAGTTATGCTGCTATTAGGTTTAGACAGCCGGGGGACCTCCAATAATTGCACTGGGCTTCACTCCTTTCTTCATTCTCAATGACTTTTTTTTTTTTTTTTTTTTTTTTTGCTGGTCATTAACATCTGTTTGTTCTCTTCCATAGAATGAGTCCCCACTGTGCTGTTTGCTCGCTACATGTCTGTTCTTTTCATTTTCTTTATCCCCTCACCCCTCAGCCAGTCGCAGCAGATGACTGCCCCTCCCTGAGCCTGGTTCTGCTGGAGGTTTCTTCCTGTTAAAAGGGAGATTTTCCTCTCCACCATCGCCAAGCGCTTGCTCATAGGGAATTGCCTGATTGCTGGGGTCTTTCTGCAATTGTGGGGGTTTCCCCTACAATTGAAAGTGCTATGAAATGACTGTTGTTGTGAAATGACGCTATATAAATAAAGTTGAATTGAATTGAATTGAACCGCTTTGAAGCAACAAACAGCACATCACCACAGAAGACCATTCCTCCTCCAGATGAGCAGGCCATGAGACTGGATCCAGCTGGCATGAAGAGGACCCTCTGCAGGATCAACCCACGCAAGCCAGCTGGACCAGACAACATACCGGGTCGCGTCCTGAATGACTGCGCAGAGGAGCTCAAGAATGTCCTGGCCGATATCTTCAACATCTCCGTGATACCAAGCTGTTGTACCCACATGTTTCAAAACTGCCACCATAATACCAGTCCCAAAGAAGCCCGTCCCATCCAGCTACAATGATTACTGGCCCGTAGCACTGACTCCCGTAATAATGAAGTGCTTTGAGTGGCTGGTCATGCAGAACATCAAGGCCATCCTCCCTCCCTCCCACAACCCATCTCAGTTTGCATACAGGTCAAACATCCACAGAAGATCCCATCGCTGCTGCTCTCCATTCAGCCCTCACCCACCTGGACTCAAAGAACTCCTATGTGCAAATGTTGTACTTGGACTTCAGTTTAGTATTCAACACAATCATCCCCCAGCACCAGATGCAAAAACTCAGACACTTGGGACTCAAAACCTCTCTCTGTAACTGGGCGCCTGACTTTCTCACAGGGAGACCACAGAACACCTCCCAGACCATCGCACTAAGCACAGGGGCCCCACAAGGGTGTGTGCTCATCCCGCTGCTCTTCACTCTGCTGACCCATGACTGAGTTCATAATCAAGTTTGCGGATTACATGACGGTGGTGGGCCTCATCACCAACAACAAGGAGGCCAACTACAGAAATGAGGTGAGCCAACTGGTCAACTTCAGGAGGGGACACACAGTACCCCACTCTGATCATAGATGGTGTAGCTGTGAAAAGGGTGAGCAGCACCAAGTTTCTGGGGGTGCACATCTCTAAGGACCTCTCCTGGTCCAACAATACCACGTCACTGGCCAAGAAGGCTCAAACTCACCTCCATTTCCTCCACAAACTGAGGAGAGCACCAGTCCCATTCCCCCATCATGTGCTAATTCTACCGGGGCACCGTTGAGAGCATCCTCACCAGATGCATCATGGTGTGGTATGGAAGCTGCACGGCCTCCTGCTGGAAGACACTACACCGCACAGTGAAAGCAGCCAGCAAGATCATTGGTGCCCCTCTGCCCCCCCCTCTCAGACATCTAACTCACCTGCCTCACCCGCAGAGCCATCAACATCACAGGTGACACCTCCCATCCCTCAAACTCCCTCTTCAGCCCCCTGCCCTCGTGGAAAAGGTACCGGAGCCTCAGGACCCACTCCACAAGACTGCGAAACAGTTTTGTTCATCAGGCCATCAGGACCCTGAACTCTGCCCCCACCTTCCCCCCGGACCATAACGCACTCATCTGCACAATAACTGCCTCAGCTGTTGGCACAGAAAGACTGGCACACCAACAGTAATACATTTGCTGCTGTATGTCTCTGCACTTACTTACTGCAACCATTTTCACACATGCCATATCTGCTGTTGTCTGTCTGTCATTGCAATACTGATCATGTGCAGTCCTGTCTGTCACTGTCTGCACCTAAACTATTGCACTGAATTTGAAACTATGGGTATTACATCTCTACATTTCTGTTTAAAGGATTGCTGGGTTTCATCACCGTTAATCGTTAACCGGAGCGGTGGCCTCGTAGTTGATAGAGCATCGGTCTCACAATTGAGAGGTTGTGGGTTCAAGTCCCGGCTGGGTAATACCAAAGACCATAAAAAATGGTACTGTCCACCTTCTCACTTGGTGCTCAGTGTAATAGAATGGGGGAAGGAGAAGTTGTTTGTGGCGGCACCTTGCATGGCAGTGACCCCTCTGATTCTACATGCGATTAACATTGTAGATAGAGAAACATAATTTTGTTCTGCTGTACATGATTGGCTGTATGGACTGAATGACAATAGAGATTGCTTCTTCTTATCTTTTTTTGCACTATGGAAGGTCTGGGTCTATCTTTTGCCACTATTTGCACTATGGGTTTCATTACTGTACATAGACTGCTGTTGTTGTTTTTCCAGCCTTCTGAAGCGGCATGAAATAAAGCAGCGTTGGTGAAAGTTTTAAGCAGAGTTTATTAAATCATACCGCCGTCACGAGCTCCGCTCCCGGCACCGTGCATGCACGCCGGGAGCGAGCCCAGCGGCTCTCAGAAGAGGGACACGATGTGCGTGTGTCCAGCAGCAGTTGAAGAGTGAGTGAATGAGAGAGAGAACATGGATTTCAGTGCAGTATATATACCCAACTCAGACAATACATCAAAGGGTATTCCCAGCAGTTGGTATGATCAAAGAGACTGCAGAACAGGCATGAGACATTTGCATTTGAGAGACACACATAACAATAGGCAGATTGCTGGCCTTTGCTCCAGCTGCAAGTCAAAGAGGTTACAAGGCACAGCTACATATTGATCTCAGTCTCTAGGTCACCATAAGGACAGGATGCATGAACACTATACATGAATGGCACATTACATCACAATACATGAATGGCACATTACATCCCAGTAGTGCAGCGAGAAAAACCAAGAGAAGCGAGCTGACTGTCCTTAATCTGTTGTGGGGGTTAACCGAACCGCCACACGCTCCCCCCCAGAGGGCACGGCAGGGGGCCGAGACCTCAATAGCCATCTATGGGAGCGGGCTATGGGAGAAGCTCGCTGCAGGCGGAGGGGGAGGGAGGATGGGGGTAGTAAGTGCCGGCCGGGGACGGTGAAATCGTCCGAGCCGCGCAAAAATTGCTTGTTGCTCCACAACATCGAGGGGCTGTCCCGTTGCACCTGCGGAGATCACAAGAAGAAAAATTAGTCTCTGACTCCTCTTGTGGCCATGAAGAAAACAGGAGCGGCGAGGTTGTGTAGCGGCTGTAGGAAAAAAAAATAGAAGCAGAGGGACTTGGCTTGTTGGCTTTAGGTGCGGCGCAGCCCTAAAGCCCTCGGGAAAAGCTGACGGCTGAATTCCCTTTTGTGCCGTGGCTGAGACCATTAGAAAATCCAGTGGCGAGCTGCGTGCTTGCTTCAGGTGAACGAGCAGCCCTGAAGGTTCTGTGAGCAGCGGCGGAGGACAATGGCGGTCTCTGGAGCCGTTATTGTCCCGTGCGTGGTGCGCCGTCCTCGTAACTCCCCGGTGCGTGCGCCGGGGCCCGTGCGTGGGTGGGCCAGCTGGAGAGGAGACAGGGTTGGGAATCTTGGTGGGGATCAGCGCAGACGGCGCCGATAATATCCAAGTTGAGCTGTGGCTGCAGATTGGCCATGGTGCGTTGGGGCGGTGAGAGGGAATAGACGATCTTTGTCCCTCAGGCTCGTGCAGATGCGTTGGAGCGGTTTAGAGGGAATAGATGATCTTTGTCACCGCTCGGCCGTGGTGCTTTCAGGTCCACGCGTTGCGTTCTCCGCCGGCCATGGAGGTCGCCGTCGTGGAGAGGGGACGAGGTGCCTGCGCTCTCGTGTGGAGGAGCTGCGAGCGCGGCCGGTCCAGCGTGGATGAGCAGATCTCAGACGTGCAGATCTCATCATGAAGAACGGGTCACCAGTGTAGCTGTCCAGACCAGAAGGTTGCTTTGCACAAAACGTGTGCATGTTCGGGGTCACCAGTGAAGCGGCATGAAATAAAGCAGCGTTGGTGAAGGTTTTAAGCAGAGTTTATTAAATCATACCGCCGTCACGAGCTCTGCTCCCGGCGCCGTGCATGCGCGCCGGGAGCGAGCCCAGCGGCTCTCAGAAGAGGGACACGATGTGCGTGTGTCCAGCAGCAGTTGAAGAGTGAGTGAATGAGAGAGAGAACATGGATTTCAGTGCAGTATATATACCCAACTCAGACAATACATCAAAGGGTATTCCCAGCAGTTGGTATGATCAAAGAGACTGCAGAACAGGCATGAGACATTTGCATTTGAGAGACATACATAACAATAGGCAGATTGCTGGCCTTTGCTCCAGCTGCAAGACAAAGAGGTTACAAGGCACATCTACATATTGATCTCAGTCTCTAGGTCACAGTAAGGACAGGACGCATGAACACTATACATGAATGGCACATTACATCACAATACATGAATGGCACATTACATCCCAGTAGTGCAGCGAGAAAAACCAAGAGAAGCGAGCTGACTGTCCTTAATCTGTTGTGGGGGTTAACCGAACAGCCACACTTCTTTCTTTTTCTTTTTTTATATTGTGCACACCACTGAAGAGAGAGAGAAATGCCATTTCAGTTCTCCTGTATGTCCTGTATGTATAGTAGTATTGTCAAATAAAATCTTTGAATCTTTGAATCTTGAATCTTTGAATCTCTGAATCATGGGTAAAACAATTTAAATAAGGAATTAAAAATTATTTCAAGAGTCTATAAATAATATACCGTACATAAATATGTGCTATATAAAGCTCCTTTTGGCAAAGTAAATCTGTTTGGGACAATAAGGGAAGCTGATTTCTGTTCTGCTTACCTAAATGCTTGACAGGACAAGGGGGGGGGGAGCTGAAACTCAACAGAAATCCTCATTAGACAAAAAAAGTTTTCAGCTGTTTTTTTAAGAGTCCACAGAGTCAGCTAAATGTATCTGGAGTGGGAGTCTATTCATAACACTGTCCACCGCCCTCCCTCTGTGCAGAGACGTGTCTCCAGGGAAAATGAATCCCCGAGAATAATTTATTATATGAATATATTATATGTCAATAGTTTTACTTTGGGACATGATCTGAGGTTGAGTAAGTTGAAAAAATTTGAAATATATGGGACTGTGATAGGCTCTACGATGGACTGGCAATCTGTCCAGGGTGTAACCTGCCTCTCTCCCAAAGACGCTGGGATAGGCTCACCCACCCACCACCACCACCACCACCGCGACCCGAAAAGGATTAAGTGGTAGAAAGGTAAGATGGATGGATGGATGGATGGATGGCATCGTTATACTTGATATCGTGATTATCATTGAATCAGGATAGGATCGCATTGTGACAAGTATTGCAATCTGAATAAAATTATGAGGTCCCTCACGATTCCCACCCCTATTCCTCAACATGTGCCCCTGTATGTGATACTACACTTAGTACCATCTCTGGTTTGTAACATGTAATCAGATCAAAAAGAGGAGATGGAAATGGCTTGGCTACATCATGATTAAGCACATTAACAAGGACTGCACTTACTGGACCTCAGAAGTGAAGAGAAACAGGGGAAGACCCTGTTTTCTGAAAAAACAATGGAAGGCACCAATACAAAAGAATTCAAGCATACTGACCTTAAACAGAAAGAGGCAAAACAGAAGAAAATGGAGGACATTTGTTGAAATCTAAGGCCATGGACACACCAACCCAGTGATCGACGATCTGGGAATTTTTAGGAGTCAGTGTACCTAGTGTGCTCGATGTGCCTAACACTGTTGGCACAAAACAAATCTTGTCTGCATTCAACATGTTTGAATCAGTGTAAGAGTTACTGGCAAAAGAGAGCAATCTTACTGGTTGTTGAACTTAGAAACTAAATGAATGAAAAGAGGGACAGACATGATGCAAGAGCAGAACATATATGCTTGTTTACCTTTGGCTGCAGGCTTCCCAGAGTGTCCAAGTGCATCCTTTTATGTTGACAAACTTAAGGGAATGCAGCGGGACATCATTCATCAGGTTTTTTCAGAGACATCAGCTTGGTGTGCCCCAGGCATTATGCACCACCAGGTACAATGAGAATACATAAGTAGGAAATAGAGAATTAATGTTAGAAAACAAGTTGTCTACAATATACAATTATTAGGTAAATTTGGCAAATTTGTGAATATTCCAAATCCATTTTCACATTTATTTGTGAAATATCATCAAGTCACTCTTCTTTTCCTGCATAACAGCCGACTCAAAGACATACAAGGATATTCATGCACAGTGTACACAGGTGTGTGAATGCAGCCAGACATGCCTGATGCAAGTGTGGAGAAATGAAGGCTGCCGTCATGTGGGGTGCTCATAAAAGTGTCATTCCCTGCCTTCCTCTCTCAGCTCCATATCCACAGCATCTGGTCTGCCATCATTAATCATGGGAGAGGTGGGCAGGAGGTTGCCACCTGAAATAAAGTTTGATCATCACATGGAGTGTGGTGGACCCCATCCTGGCATTTAACTAAACTGTTTTTGTTGTGTTCTTACCCATCTACCCTTAAGGCTACAGCGCTTGTTAGATTTCCTTGTACACTATGCCACATACGCAACTCAGCATGGGCTTAGTGCCATCTGTCAGAAGATTTCACCCTATGACCTAGTGGAGAACATGAAGGCTGTTAACTCCCCTGCACATTTGTGGCATTTAACTGGGGACTGAGAAAGCAGTCACCTCAAGGTATAGCATCTCAAAAGTGTCTAACGTTCTACCAAAGATGGCTGATGCTCAAAAAATCACTACATCACATTGCCCACAGTAACCTTCCAGGACCACAATGTATGTGTTCTGAATCTGAGTTCTCACTTTAGAGAAGATATACACTACCGTTCAAAAGTTTGGGGTCACTTAGAAATGTCCTTATTTTTGAAAGAAAAGCACTTTTTTTCAATGAAGATAACTTTAAACTAATCAGAACTACACTCTATACATTGCTAATGTGGTAAATGACTATTCTAGCTGCAAATGTCTGGTTTTTGGTGCAATATCTACATAGGTGTATAGAGGCCCATTTCCAGCAACTATCACTCCAGTGTTCTAATGGTACAATGTGTTTGCTCATTGCGTCAGAAGGCTAATGGATGATTAGAAAACCCTTGTGCAATCATGTTAGCTCTGCAATGCTGTAATTGCTGCAAATGGAGGATTCTTTGACAAAAGCAAAGTTTGAAGGAAAAAATTATTATTTCAAATACAAATCATTATTTCTAACCTTGTCAATGTCTTGACTATATTTTCTATTCATTTTACAACTCAGTGTGGTAAATAAGTGTGACTTTTCATGGAAAACACAAATTTAATTGTCTGGGTGACCCCAAACTTTTGAACGGTAGTGTATATTTTCTTTCTTAAACACCATCCCATCTCATCCTTGCAGACGGGCCTCATTATGTTGTGCTCATGGATGGCCAGAGGCTACAGCAGATAGTCAGTGCCATTGTACGAATACTGTAAGTCACAAAAGCCATAAGGCTAACATTTGGAGGCTCAAGGATAACATTAAGAGTGCCTATCTGCCAAAGTCGGTGAAATAGAATATTTTCAAGTGTAGTGATAAGTGATTTACAATTATGATCAGGTATAAAATTATTTCATTTGTATTAAAATATCGGGACCTGAGATTTACTCCGGGTCCACACACAGAAAAAGTTTATAGTAAACACTCGTCGGGGCACCAGCTCACCTCTATAGTGAGTCATTTTCACACCATGTAGACACCCAGCTCAACTCAACCATGAGAACTATAACTGGAACAATCCGCTCAACACCACTCCCCTGGCTCTCTGTACTGTCAAACATAGCCCCTCCACACATCCGGCGAGCAGCATTAACTCAAAGGATGCTCCAAAAAGTTAAAGATTCTCCTCACTTACCAATCCATGCAGATATCTACACCCCACCCACTGCCCGATTTTCATCCAGACGGCCGATTTGGAAAAACCCTCCCCCAGCTGACTTTACCATCCAGACAGCTTGGCAAGAGGAATGGGAGACCAAGGAGGTCCCAAACAAACAGCTGGTGATAAACCCCAACCAACAGGTCCCGGGCACCAACCTCCCAAGGAGACAGTGGTCTACACTCAATCACTTCAGGACTGGACATGGCCCCTGCTTGGCCAGCCTTCACAGATGGGGCAGTAGCCCTAGCCCACTGTGCGCATGTGGAGAGGAGCAAACAATGGAACACATCATAGAGGCTTGCCCGCTCCAAAGACTGGAAGGAGGATTACACACCCTCCATACAGCAAACCAGGAGGCAACTGCTTGGCTTAAGGGCTTTGCATTCGCTAAATAAATAAAATTTCACTTTATACCAGTTTAATCACTCAATAAATTAATTAATAATCACTCTCAAAATTTTAGTGAATTCAATACTGGGGCTTTGAAACCAGACTCAGAATGAAATAAATTCCCAACAACTTCTCTCAATTTCACGTATTTATTAAATGAAATTGTGGGCTATATTAATCATAGATCCCATAACCTGCATATGTTTAAGCATGTGAGAGTGAAGTCGCTTTACATATGTAATCACTAAACACTCTCACATGCTTAAGTAGAGGAGCTTGAAATAACGAGGCGATGTGATTCATAAACCAAAGTTTATTATCAGCTCCTCTAACAAGTCTCATCTAGGTGCAGCAGCAGAAAAAGTAAGAGAGCGAACACCTTCGGCTCTACGAACTTATACTGGCACATAACAAAAGACATGCATATAAAAAGCTGACATCCCTCACTATCTTAATCCCCTCTTTTGTCTTCGTACTCCTCCACCTGGCCCTAGGGGGTCAGGGCAACCCATCCGGTCTCCACCGCAGCGCCTGGGATGCTTTTTGATCTTCACTGGCGGTTGAGACCCTTTGTCCTGTTCTGAGGTGTGAAGTCGCTTTACATATGTAATCACTAAACACTCTCACATGCTTAAACATATGTAGGTTATGGGATCTATAATTAATATAGCCCACAGCCCCCCCCCCCCCCCAACGACTAAGAAAAGGACAATAGAAAAATTCACAGTCTAAGATAATTATTATGACATACTAACTGCTACACCTCTTGACACAGAAGAAACTTTCCAGCAGCCATGCTCCTAAGAGAGTTCAGTGGTAATCATAACAGCATAGTAATATCACAAGTCAGTCCTAAACTGTTACAGCACAATTAGTGAACAACTGTTGAGTAGTTTGCTTCAGTCCCTGTGCCGTCTGGGTTTTAATCTTCTCCCGAATCTGCTGTGGGTCCGTTCGGGCGTCCTGGTGGGACCTTCCTGTAAGGAATCTGCAGCTTGGGAAGGAGAGTGATTATTTGTTCCCTGCAGGGGGGCTGAGTCTTCTCTCTTGGGGGGTCTACCCCGCCGAGGTGCTCTCGCCAACCGTGCAGGCTCGTCTCTCAACAAGAAGGCAGGTTTAAGTCTGTCAGTGCTGACTGTTTCTTTTCTATCCCCAAAATCAAGCACAAAATGTTTATCACCAGGTTCCAGCACTCTGAATGGCCCATCGTATGGTGGACGGAAGGTTGGTTTTAAAGCTTGGGGGACAAAAACCCGTGGAAAAGAGTGACGTGCCGGTCCGGGGAGAGAGTCCGGTCCGTTGCTGCCTACAAACCTCCGGGCTGGAAAATGCCCTGGCTCTGGGTTCTCTGGTAAAAATTCACCTGGGAGCCTGAGAGGTTGTGCAAAAACTAATTCTGCTGGGGAGGTGTTTGGATCCTCTTTGGGCGCAGCACGCAACCCCAATAAAACCCAGGGAAGTTTATTTACCCAATTTGTATCCGTTAGTGAGGCTCTGAGGGCGGCCTTTAAAGATCTGTGAAAACGCTCGCATAACCCATTAGCCTGAGGGTGATAAGCGGTGGTGTGGTGAATTGTTGCCCCTAAGCTGCTGGACATGGCTGACCAAAGCTCCGAGACAAATTGAGGCCCCCCATCGGACGTGATGTCCGATGGGACGCCGAAACGTGCCACCCAGTTTGTCAAAAAAAACGTGAGCGACTTCCTCCGCTGTGGTTGACGCCATAGGGACTGCCTCTGGCCAGCGCGTGGTGCGGTCTATCATTGTTAACAGGTGTGTGAAACCTTGGGAGGAAGGTAGTGGCCCCACGAGGTCGACATGAACGTGGTCGAACCTTCTAGCAGGGATTCGAAAAGGCTCCAGAGGGGCTTTTGTGTGTTTGTGTACTTTGGCGCGCTGACAAGAAATGCAAGTCTTTGCCCATTCTTTTACGTTTTTGCGCAGGCCAGGCCACACAAACTTTTCGGAGACCATTTTAACTGAAGCGCGCACACCTGGGTGCGCGAGGGAGTGAATCGAGTCGAAAATACGGCGGCGCCATGCAGCTGGAACTAACGGGCGAGGTCGGCCGGTTGAGATGTCGCATATTAGGGGGGGCACACCGTCGCGTAAACCCCTTTTCTCCAGCCTTAACCCTGTTGGTCCAGACAGGACTGCGCGCACGTCCGCGTCACTACTTTGCTCCTCTGCCATGGCTGCATAATCTATCCCTGCGTGGATTGGTGCTGCGTATGTGTCCGCGTTGGCGAAGAGTTCCGCGGCTGAGGTAGTATAATCTGTCTCCTCGCGCTCTGGCGATGTCACAGCACGAGAGAGGCAGTCTGCTACCACGTTAAGTTTGCCTGCCACATGTCGAATGTCTGTGGTGAACTCTGAAATCGCAGCTAGCTGTCTTTGTTGCCTGCCTGACCACGGTTCAGAAATTTTAGCCATAGCAAAGGTGAGCGGTTTGTGGTCTACAAAAGCCGTAAAACGCCGCCCCTCTAACCAGAACTGGAAGTAGCGGATGGATAAATGGAGCGCTAGTAGCTCTCTGTCAAAAGTGCTGTATTTACGCTCAGTTTGGTTTAGCGATTTCAGAATCAGAATCAGAATCAGAATCAGAATAAACTTTATTGCCAAGCATGTAAAAAACACACGAGGAACTTGACTTGACATTGGTGCGCATGCGCGCGACACAACGACACGGCAGCCATAATAGGCGCCTCATCAAACAGAGATAGATAAGAAAGGGAGGGGAAGGGAGGGAACGACACAAGGGGGGAGGAGAAAAAAAACTTCGTTATCAAAATACAGCTTATTTTTAAGCAGATTATGATTACAATAAAAAAAATCTCTCAATAGCACAGAGCAACAACTCAGAATTTCACAAGACACAAGAGAGCAGTGTACAGTATATCTTTAATCAGTTCATGAATCAATGTGTGTGCGGTGTTGAGCAGTGTTGATGATAATTAGAGAGACCCAAGGACCCTTGGCAGAAGATGTTTTGTCTGTCTGGCGCCCAGTCTTATCTGGCGCTGCAGCTGGCTGTCCAAGGCCTTGTGTTCATGATTTTGAAAAAACACAGTCTGCAGACAGCCAGGAGGAGTTTTCATGGGGAATAATAATGCCAAATAGGACTGATCACAGAGGAGACTTGTATTTCTTCTGTAGATTCAGTACATTAATCCTTCATTGCGCAGCTTTGAATTCGTCGTGGAAAGACCTGAGCGAACCCATGATGTAATCCACCTTACGAGACAGTTCTCCAGTAGTCGCTATCAGGGTCTTCTCCAGTTTCTCAATTTGTTGGATGCACCTCGCCTGGCCAGCATTTTGATAGGTTGAATTCATCTTCAGCAATTTACGGTAAACCAAGACAATTCCCGTCCCAATCAGAATTATCCCAATCACCAAGATTACGAAGATAAACAAATCTTCAATATCTTCGATAGAGAGATTAGAGAGACACAGCATTTTCCAATTACCTGTGTCACATAGATAGCCCACTTGCTGAAGAATGCTAAAGGTTGCCAGATTCCGCCGACATGTTGTTCTACAACTGCCCCTATGGCCAGGTCTGAAGCATCTGTGGTTAGCGCAATGCGGGCCGAGGGATCAGGGTGAACCAACAATGTGGCATTAGCTAGGGCGCTTTTTACTTCCGCGAAGGCGCGTTCACACTCCAGGGTCCATTCGACCGCGTTGGAAGGTTTTTGTTTTCTGAGCGCATCATATAGGGGCTGCATGAGCTGAGCTGCGTGGGGGAGGAAGCGGTTGTAAAAATTAACCATGCCCAAAAATTCCTGCAGCGATTTGACCGTTTGTGGCCGTGGGAAACTTTTTACTGCGTGAACTTTGTCTGGAAGTGGGACTGACTTGTGATATTACTATGCTGTTATGATTACCACTGAACTCTCTTAGGAGCATGGCTGCTGGAAAGTTTCTTCTGTGTCAAGAGGTGTAGCAGTTAGTATGTCATAATAATTATCTTAGACTGTGAATTTTTCTATTGTCCTTTTCTTAGTCGTTTGCGGGGGGCTGTGGGCTATATTAATCATAGATCCCATAACCTACATATTTTTAAGCATGTGAGAGTGTTTAGTGATTACATATGTAAAGCGACTTCACACCTCAGAACAGGACAAAGGGTCTCAACCGCCAGCGAAGATCAAAGAGCATCCCAGGCGCTGCGGTGGAGACCGGATGGGTTGCCCTGACCCCCTAGGGCCAGGTGGAGGAGTACGAAGACAAAAGAGGGGATTAAGATAGTGAGGGATGTCAGCTTTTGATATGCATGTCTTTTGTTATGTGCCAGTATAAGTTCGTAGAGCCGAAGGTGTTCGTTCTCTTACTTCTTCTGCTGCTGCACCTAGATGAGACTTGTTAGAGGAGCTGATAATAAACTTTGGTTTATGAATCACATCGCCTCGTTATTTCAAGCTCCTCTACAGAAATGATGATTAAAGGACATTGAAATGAATTGCATTAACCATTAAATTAAACTTGTAAATGATAGAGTAATAATGTGAACATTTGCAGAACCAGGGTGAAAATGTAAGCTGAAATTAGATCACTTTGAAGTTAATGGATTATGGAAAACTGAGCGCGAATTTATGGGGAAAATTAAACTGATTATATGGAAAATTCTGGATTACTCTTAAGAAAATGAAGACAGAATTTTAATGAAAAGAAGAGTTATATTAATTGTTCTTTTTTTAATTTTGTATCTGATCAGATACTGAATTATTCTCAAATCTCACACATTTTATTCAGCAGATGAATAAAGAATGCAGCTCACGTGACCTTGCATGGTGGAGAGCCTTCCTCGTAATCTCCTCAAAGCAGTGAATGGATTCCACCACTGTGAATATTTTCAACAACCAATAAGTTTCTTTTTCCACTTCTTTTTGCATAGAAACTTTAAATTGGTGTTAAATTTAGTTTATTCTGAATAATATGACTTGCTTTGAAGTTACTTTGAAGACTTAATTTCGTTATAATCAGTTTTATAGATTAAAATTAAAGTTGAAAAAATTAAAGGTGCCCCCCCTCCCCAAGGGCAGATTCCAGACACCCAAAAACAAAACAAAAAAACACCCCAATTGGGTGGGAGGAGGGGGGAAATGTACAGTGGGGCAAAAACAAGGACATAAACAACAGAAAAGTGTTCATCAGGTGGTCGGCCAAAGTCCCAGGACCACCACCAGGTGGAATATGGTGGATCTGGTGGCCTACCCAAGTCCATGGACCACCAGACAGAGAAACATGGTGCATCGGGTGGCCTACCAAAGTCCAAAAGCCACCAGATGGATGAACATGGAGTGTTGGTCGGCCTGCCACAATCCATAAGCCACCAGACAGAAGAACAAGGTACCATAGGGGCATAAAGCTCAGGAGCCTTTCACACAGAGAACAACAAAACAGAGGCTTTAAATTCAGGAGATCATGGCATGGAAACTTTACTCTCTTAAAGTTTAACCTCATGAGAAGACAACATGAAAATCTTCCATTCAAGAGAAGACATAGAACCCCTACACTCAGAAGATAACAACATGGAATTTTTAACCTCGGAAGATGACATGGAACCCATAACCTCAGGAGATGATAACATGAAACTTTTAACCTCGGGGGGGGGGGGGGGGACATGGAACCTGTAACCTCAGGAGGTAATGATATGGGCACTTTCAACTCCAAAGATAATGGAAACATGGAAACTTTGCACTCCTGAGATAGCAACATAGGAACTGCAAAATCACGAGCTGATCAAATGGGCACTTTAAACTCAGGAGGTAATGACAATACAGAAACTTGAATCTCAGGATAGAATGACAACATGAGATTTCCTTGTGCTCGAGATAACATAGAAGTTTTAAACATAGGTACCTCTAGCTCAAAAGGAAATAAAATAGGAGTTTTAAACTCAGGAGATGACATTGGGGCTCTTTCCTCTGGAGATCATAAAGGAGCCTTTTGACCTGGTGATCACAAAGAAACTGTTTGCTCTGAAAATAACCACATAGGAACTGTTTGCTCTGAAACTAACCATGGGGTAGCTGTGGCACAGGTGTTGTGTGGCCG
Source organism: Pholidichthys leucotaenia (assembly GCA_020510985.1). Lineage (NCBI taxonomy): Eukaryota > Metazoa > Chordata > Actinopteri > Cichliformes > Pholidichthyidae > Pholidichthys > Pholidichthys leucotaenia. The sequence continues at coordinate 361,338,599 of CM035836.1, read as the reverse complement.
ACTACTTATCGGAGAGTCAGGGGTTTGATTCCTGCTCTGTCTGCAGTCTGTATGTTGAAGTGTCCTTGAGCAAGACACTGAACACCCAGTTGCTCCTGGTGGGTCAGGCCAGTGCTGGTGCATGGCGGCTCTTCCGCCATCAGTGTGTGAATGGGTGGATAGCAGGATCAATAAAACACTTAGGTCATCTAGAGATGAAAAACCACACTATATAAGTGAGTGCCATTTACCATGTAGAAGCCTTTTGATCTGAAAATAACCATGTAGGAACTGTTTGCTCTGAAAACAACCACATAGGAACTGTTTGGTCTGAAAATAACCATGAAGGAACTGTATGCTCTGAATACAACATAGGAGCCCTTTGCTCTGAAGGTAACAACATGGGACCCCTTTGCCCTAAAGATAACAATATGTGAGCCTTTAGCTCTGAAAATGACAACATAGGAGCTTTTTGCTCTGAACATAACAATGTGAGCCTTTTGCTCTGAACATGACAACGCAAGATTGCAAGACTTTATTATCATGTGCACAGTTAAGAAATGCAACATTTCCTGAGCATTGAAATTCTTACTCTGCTCTCCGAACGATTGCCAAGGTAATAGCTACACAACATACTAATAAGGTAATGACACACCTAATAATAACGGACACTAATAACACATACTATACACACAATTAGGCAATTAGGACACCTTAGCACACTTTGATACTAAGTAGTAAAACAAATAATTACTAATGACACACATTAGGCAATTTGGACAGCTAAAGCAGTTAAAGCAGTCAAACTAGAGGAAAAAAGAAGAATGAAATTTGAAAGTTCACTGGATGACTATAGTGGACAGTGGTATATTGATATCAGAGGTGATATCAACCTGAGATGGCATAAGCCTATGTACAGTGTGCAAATGAGCAGTGTGCAAATGATCAGTATACAAATTACAAGTTAGCGCCCAGTGTGAGAATTTCTCTGTAATGATAATGCCAGTAGACTGTACATGATAATTAGCAGCAGTGATGATATGGACATCACACGGGGTGAGACTATGCACACTGTACAAGTGAGCAGTGTGCAAATTTAGCAACCGGTGTGTGAGTTCCTACTTGCAATGCTGTGTTGCAGAGTTTTGGGAGTTTGTTATTTGTTCAGGAGTCTGATGGCACTGGGTAAGAAGGGGTTTTTCAGTCTGGTTGTCCTGCATTTCACACTTCTGTACCTCCGGCCTGAGGGTAGAAGTGTGAACATTCTGTGCTCGGGATGGGTGGGGTCCTGGAGGATGACGGCAGCTCTCCTTCAGACTCTGCAGTGGTAGATGCTCTGCAAAGAGGGGAGTGGAGTCCTGATGATCTTCTCCACTGTCTTCACCACTCTATGAAGGCATTTGTGGTCCAGGGAAGTAGTGCTGCCATACCATGCAGTGATGCATTTGATCAGGATGCTCTCAATGATGCAGCTGTAGAAATTGTTGAGGATCCTGGGGGACATGAAAAACTTCTTCAGTCTCCTCAGAAAGTACAGCCACTGTTGAGCTTTCTTAACCAGCTCTGTGGCATGGGAGCCTTTTGCTCTGAAGATAACACGGGAGGTTTGTGCTTTGAAGATAACAACATCAGAACTTTCTGCTCCAAAGACGAAGAAAACATGAAGTCTTCTTCTCTGAAGATAATATAAGAGATTTTGGCTCTCAAGATAACAATACAGGAACACTTAACTCTGGAGACCCCAATATAGCAATTTTTTAGCTCTGGAGGCACCAATACAGGTGATTCTAGCTCGAGAGGTACCAGTATAGGAGCTTTCTGCTCAGCAGTCAACAACATAGGAGTTTTTGGTTCAGAGGATAGTACCTGAGGGGCCTCCAGCACAGGGGCCAATAGCTGCTGAGGTGCGGTGACCCTAGGCAGCAAAGGTGGAGCAGACTGCTCAATGCCTTGGGCAACAGATGGAGGTCTCTTGACCTCTTGGACAACAGGTGGAGGTCTTCTGATTTCTTGGACAACTGGTTAAGGTCTCCTGATCTCTTGGACAAAAGGTGAAGGTCTCCAGATCTATTGGATGAAGAGTGAACTGGACAGCTTAACCCCCTGGACAACGGGGGGAGGGGACTGCTCTGAAGATGGTGATGATGGCGCGGCATGCTTCATTGATGGAGATGATTGACCGTAGTCCTCCTGCGGCTTCATCCTCAACATGGCCTCCTCAGACAATGGAGGGAAAAAGGGGGTCAGTGAGGTGACACCACAGTCATAAGCAGCAGAGACTGTTGAGGAGTGTACTTGGATCCCCCCATGAGGACCAAGGCAAGTCTTTTCAAATATAGTGGTGGAACATAAATGAAGAGGTACTTGCCTTAACTTCTGGTCTCCTGCTCCCAGGGTGAAGACTTCAGGATTTTCTGCAGGAAAGATGGCTGGTGGAGTTGGTACTGGAGCCCTGTCACTCTGAGGAGTGACAAGGAGCCGGCACTGGAGCCGGGGGGCACCATGGAGCTTGTACTGATGCCGGGAGGCACCATGGAGCAAGTACTGTAGCTGAGGAGTGACAAGGAGTCATGGTTGGCAGATATGCCAGAGTCAGGGGCCGCTCTGTCATTGACAAAGGCTGTGCTGCAGATGGTGTGCTCTCCTACTTCCCATGGAGTGGTTGTGGAAAAACTGGTGCAGGAGCAGAGGAGTGCACCTCAGGGAAAAACAAGGAAACCAGGGATTGTGAGAGCACACACACAGGGGTAACATCAGAAACAGGTGGTGGTAGCTCAGCAATAGAAGGGGGCTGCTGCTGAGGTCCCTCACCTGGAACGAGGCAAGACATATCATTAGTTGGTAAAAATAAATGCACTTGCCTTTTCCGCTGATCTGCTGTTGCTGCCCAAGATGAGCCCAGAGTGGAGGCAGTGAATGCTGATGGGGCAGCGGGTGTGAGCACCCGTGCAGCAGATTTTGGAGCTGGCACTGCAGGTGGAGAATAACATGGAGCTGGTGTTATTGCTGTCACAGGGGCTGATGCTGGGGAGCTTTCCTCCAGCCGGTGAGGTAATTGTGGAGCTGGGAAGAGGCAGAGTGGAGCTGGTGAGTGAGGAGAGGCTGACGACATCGGCACAGGCTCTGGGCTTTTCACCAATCCATGGAGCCAGTCCAATGAGTCAAACAACGAGGTCAATAGACCATCCAGACCGGGGTAATCCCACAGACTGGGGTAATCCTAAATCACTCTGGCCGCGGCTTCCATGAACCTCCTAGCTCACGCCGGAGTGTGGAATAACCGAGCATCCACAATTAGCCCCTCGACCAGCTGAGCTGCCTAACACTCAACCTCATCCAACCCAAACTCGCTGTAGTCCATGCCTGCTGGGTCCCTTGGTGGTGGCGTCATTCTGTCAGATAACTGCTTTGGAAGACAGTTGTGTTGTCAGTGGAACCCAAGAGCGCAGGCAGGACTCCGTGCAATGATGATTTATTAACAAAATATAAATGAACAAACAAAAAGCAGCTCAGGGGCCTTCAAACAAAAATCATGCAGAGAATGGTGAACACTGTGACCATACGATGAAGATGGTAATCAACAAATGACGCCACAACAATGCAAACTCAGACTGACATATAAATAGGGACCCAATAATGAACTAACATTTGACAGCTGGAACTAATAAGGTGATAACAGGGGCAGAGCTACAAACAGGACAGGTGGGGCTGTGCAGGCAATGGACACTGGGAGAAGCACAGAGTGCACACATTTCAAGTAATAATCATAATGAACCAAATCAGGGAGAAAACATAACTGAACAAAGAACTGAGGTTAACCCAACAAATTAATGATAGCAGAATTGTGCAAACATTTAAAAAAATAACAGGAAACAAGGACAGAATGACCAGATAATAACAATATTCTTGGATTTGCATGCTGCAACCACTTTTTTTTCAGATCTCACCAGAGATTTTCAATGGTTTAAGTCAGGTGACTGTGATGGCCACTAGTATTTTCCACGACTTCTTCTGAATCCAAGCCTTGGTGGACTTTGACGTAATCTCGCGATCATTGTTCTGTTGGAAGGTCCAATGACGCCAAACCTTCAGCTTCCTCTCAGACAGCATGACATTTTCTCCCAGGATTTTCTGATACTTGATTGAATCTATCTTGCCTGTTACATGCTGCAGGTTTCCTGTGCCAGAGGAAGTGAAGCAGCCCCAGAGCATTACTGAGCCACCACCAAGCTTCGCTGTAGGGAGGGTTTTCTTTTCAGTGTATGCTTAATTCTTCCTCCTCCAGACATACCTCTGATTCATATGCCCAAAAAGTTCCAGTTTTGTTTCATCACTCCACTGAACAGAATGCCAAAACCTCTTTGGCTTATTCATATAATTTTGAGCAAACTGGAGCCGACTTTTCTTGTGCTTTTGGGTCAGTAGTTGTGTATGTCTTGGAGTTTGGGCATGAAGCCCTTCAGGTTTTAGTATGCTCTTTACTGTGGAAACTGAAACCTCAGTGTCTGCTGTCACCAAGTCATGCTGCAGGTCTTTTGTAGTCAGTTGAGGGTTTTGACAACCTGCCTCCTTAGGACTCTGGTTACAGAAAGCTTCCTCTTTCTGCCATGTCCAGGTAGTGTAGCCACTGTTCTTTTGACTTTAACCTTGCAAACTATGCTTCCAGCTGTATCTGACCTGAACTCTGCCCACCCCCCAGCCCCCACCCCCTGTCCCTGGACTGTTGCACACTCACTCACACAATAACTCTACCTCAGCTGTTTGCAGAGAAAGATTTGGCACACCAACAGTAATGCATCTGTTGCTCTATGTTTTGTACCTTACTGCAACCATTTGCACAAATGCCCTACCTGCTGCTATCTATCTGTTGTTGCAATACTGATCATGTGCAGACCAATCTGTCACTGTCTGCACCCCCATTACCACATTGAACTTGCAATTTACCAGTATCACAGTTTACTGTATATAGGATTGCTGTGTATTTTTTTTTATTATTATTTTTACTACCGGTAGCATTACTGTACATAGATTGTTGTTGTTTTCCATCCTTATTCCTTCTTGTCTTATATATTGCACACACCACTAAGAGAGAGAGAAACGGCATTTCAATTCTACTGTATGTCCTGTACATATAGAAGTATTGGCAAATAAAAATCTATGAATCTTTGAATGTCTAGGAACATTCAGTGGCTTTGTAATTTTTTTTGTGTCTGTTTCCTTGTTTGTGCATGGCAATGTTCTCTTGTCTGAACTTTTAGGACAATTTTCTTGACTTAGCCATGTTTCTAACATGCTAAGTCACCGTTAAGTTAAATGTCACCGTTGAGAGTCGAATGTGCTTGAGAACATACTTGAGTTGCAAATGTGTGCTCTTATGAGGAGTAGGGGGTTTAATAATTTTGAGACTGCAATAGTCATTGAAAGTATGCTTTACTGTTTAATTTGGATAAAATCCTTGTAAAATTAGTATTATCTAACTACTTAAACTGTTCTTGTTTCATTGTTTATTGCGAACACCTGAATTTTTTTTTTAATTTTGCCAATAAACCTTAAATGCATTGGGGATTGAATAATTTTGATTGTAACTGTAACTAGAAAAGTACTCGGAGAGCGCAGACCTCCGCCAAGTGCCACAGTTCCCCCCATGCAGTGTTTAACCATGCACAAAAAAAAATATTGAAAAAATATTGAATATTGACGGATTACCACCAAAATGTAAACATCTGTAGGATACCCCATTTCTGACAATCTCTGAAAATATCATGAAAATCCATCCATAACTTTTTGAGTTATCTTGCTAACAAACAAACAGACAGACAAACAGACAGACAAACCAACGCTGATGAAAACATAACCTCCTTGGCGGAGGTAATAATGAAAACTCAATGGGAGAAATCTAGAAATGATATTTAGGGTACACTAAAGTCCCAGCACAGTGATAACAAGACTGTTTAAATTCCAATAATGTGCAATGTGCAGCAGATGTCATGAGTGTTACCTTTTATACCGCTGAGAGGTACAACGTGACACCACACCAACAGTCTCCACTGTCAGACACCTCAGAGTGCTATCACAGAAATGAAAGAATACACCAGTGAAACGTTTGTATCCGATAACATCTAATGATAAATGTCTGTCATTGTGAAGCTACAACTTGATTAGTGTTGACGCATATGAGGCTTTTGAAGGATACAGAAGAATGGCTCGTCACCAACAATGGAAGTGGCTTAGTAATTTATTGCAAATAACTGTTGTGCCTGAAGCCCCAGAGACTGTCATATTTATAATGATGTGTGTTTCAAAGGCCAGATAACCTCACCATGATGAAAGTGCATCTCACCATGTGTTATCATAATAGGCACACATTGTAGTTATCTCTACTTTACAGTTTACAGGCCTGACTTCAGTCTTTTGGCTGCCTGTGGGACTGATGGGATGGTTCTGGAAGGTTTATACAATGACCTTCATCACTGGAATTAAAATTCCCCTTGGATAAAAAAAAAAACAACTTAGACATGATGCATTCATTCTGTGTTGAACTTTTCAGGAAACAATTTACTTCTTTATTTCAACTATATGAACAAAGTTTTATATTTCCTCAAGGATCCAAACATTCAAGTCCTACATATTGATTAGTCGATGCCTTTGGGGCTGTGGGCAATTGTTATGAATTAAGCCCTTACTTTTAATAGGAAACGCGGTTGAAGCATGTATAATCTATACCCATGCTTTGAATGATTTATGAATATGTATTTGGGTATGGAATCAATTAGCTTCATTCATTAAACGCTTTTGTTTATTTATTGACCTGTTTGGGTGAAGTTAAAAATTAATAAGCGAATAATTGGCCTCAAAGCATACCTTCATGCAAGCTGCTCACTCAAAATGATCTGCAGCCTTCATTGAAAGCCCTCTTGTTGATAAACCAGATTATTATTATTTACAGCTGATTTTCCATCATTTTCACATTAAAAATGCTGAAGATGACAAAGTGCCATCTAACTGTGTACTTTATGTATCATGGAAGACAATAGCTGTGTATATTTCTTTATCATTTTCATTGATCTAACAGAAACATTTTCATTTCTGGTTTCTGTAAATTTTTCAGAAAGGGCTACCACGTCATTGAACTGCATTTTTGCAAACAAAAATAAAGTTGATGATTCAACTTTCTCTCACTATTCACACTTGATCAGCGCAGCAGCAAGATTTTAATGTAGCGTGGGTCATTAACAGTGTCGGGCAAGTTAATAAAAATGATAACTAATTACTGTTACTAGTTACTTCTTTTTAAAAGTAATTGAGTTACTTTAGCAATTACGGAGTGAATAAAGTAATTAGTTACTTGGAAAGGTACCTTTCATGTTACTTTTAAATGCATACTTAAATCATCTTACACACATAGCAAGATAATTTAATTAATGGATTACATTATGGGCTCATTAATGTCAGGGTGAAAACAGACTGTTTCAACAGAACCTTTAGAACATGTTCAGTCTGCTTTATCCTGCCTTGAGAGCTCTTATTGTGGGAAAAATCTTCAGAAAATCAACACGATATTGCTAGAAATTTCCTCATTTTAGAGTGAGAAATAGGGCTTGTGGAGTGAGGGAGAGGGAAAAAGAGTGAGACTCACTCCAAAAGAGTGAGTTGGCAACACTGCATAAAGCTGTGCATGTTTAGCTTACCTTTATGGTTATGGATTAATCTGATGTGCAGTGATCCAAAAAAAATGTCCATTATCCACAGTCCAAATGTCTGCTGTGACAGAGACATGATCCAGTCCTTCAAATTCCTTTTGGAGATCAAAATCCATTTTGGAATAAACTTTATCATGGTAGCAAGTAAATGTCCATACAACATATCAATGTATGTTGATATCAAGTCTTCAATCTGTAATGACGTATCTGGCAATCATTTGGTTTAATTCTTGCTGCGTCACATGGTTCTTTCTTTGTTTGCTGGGGGCAAGTCCTGGGAAAACCCCCGTCAGTGCCTGGCATCATTGTCAAGCTTGGAACTCCTACTTTCTAAAAATACACATATTTGCGGAAGATGTAACTTAGGACCGATGAAACGCGAGTTTTCAAACCAGCCAAAATATAAACAAAATTGGCTTGTTGCTGATCCGTTTTTGCCCAATTCCTACAAATAAATATCATTTTGAAGGTCTCTCAATACATAATATGAAAATAACATTACCTCAGTTTTGAAAATTTCCTCATTGTGACTCATTTTGCTAGTACGGCTCACATATACACATACATATACTGTATACATACATACAGTATATACACATACACACACTGCCACAACAACAAACAAAAACTCAGTGAGTAAAGACACCAATGAACAAATCTCAACATGCACCACAAAATCATATAATAGAAATTCAAAAATGAAACACAACAAGTAAACAACTTCCCACTAGTCATACAATCCACTAGTGACTCTCAGACTTTCACCCAATCAACCCTAGTAATTAACAGAACCATCTTCCTCCCTGTATTTATCTAATTTCTCTTTTTTGTACTTTTTTTTTTTAAACTCAAAATGTTTGGGCATTGTTCTAACTCCATACTTAATCCATTCCATAATCCAACCCCACAAATCGAAACACAAAAGCTTCTCCCAGTTGTTTGTACACCCACTGTTTTTAAAAGTAACTCCCCCGTTAAATGATATAACCCTTTTGTCTTTCAACAAACATGTTTTGGATGTTAACTGGCTGTAAATTGTTCCTTACTTTGTACATTATTATGGCAGTTTTATATTCCACCATGTCAAAGAGTTTCAAACTTTTATACTGTAAAAATAAAAACAAATTGTGTGATTACTGAAACCAGCACCATGAATGATTATTATTATTCTTTTTTTGTAAAGCAATGAGTGGCTGTAATGAACTTTTATATGTATTTCCCCAAACCTCTGAACAGTAATTTAAATATGGTGAAACCAGTGAACAATACAGAGTATTGAGTGATCTCTGATCCAGCATGTGTTTTGTTCTGCTCATGACCGAAATACTTCTAGACAGTTTAGCTTGTACAAATTTAATGTGATGTTTCCAGCAAATTTTCTCATCTATAATCACGTCTGAAAGTTTATTGTCTTGAACTCTTTCAATATTGGTGTTATCTATTTGTATATTTGCTTGAATGTCACCATTTCCAAATAACATGAACTTTGTTTTGCTCAAATTTAATAATAATTTATTTTTATTAAACCATTCTTTTATTTTATTAACCCCTTGCACTCTGGTCAATTTCCCTAAAAGCGCCTAAAAATAACATACCCAAAGTAAATCAAAAGCTGTTCTTCAACCCTTTGCAGCATCTTCATGGGGTTGGTCTCATTTAAAAGAAAACACTTTGAAGTTTTTGGCAAAACATTCATAATCTCTCTAAGTGCTCTTGCCACTGAGTAACAGTCATCTAAACATACTGAACTTGAAGAAAATAAATTTCGCCTGGGTGGGTTTTTTTTGGATACAAATGCTTGCAAATAACACACAGCTGTCAGATCCGGGCTGGAAAATGCAACAGAAATGTAGAACCAAGTGTTATCCAGCTGAGGTCAAAATGTTGTAACAATACCACAAAAAATGAATATATTACACAGCTTTTTACTCAGGTTGTTCCCAGGCGTTTTTGAACTGTGCCAAATTGTGCCAAATGGCACAGTTTGGAAAAACATCTGTAACTTTTGAATGATTCAATATAGAAGCTTCATCTTGGGCTCTAATGAAAGGTGAAGGGCTGTGTGTGTGTGTGGGGGGGGGGGTTGTTTATTCATTCATGAATGAATGAATGAACAAACAAGCCCCCACACACAAAGAAGCATGCCACGTAAAAAATATATGGCTTTTTTTTTTACAAGAAAAAATAACCTACAGTGCACTAAAAATTATACTAAAATATCTGTAATGTAGAAGATAACAACTCTCACCCCCCCACCCCCCGCTACAGAGGACGGACATCGCCCATTGCTACATGACGGACCGCGGGGATGGTGCGCCGCAGTCTACTACGCACAGTTGTACTAAAATATCTGCAATAATATCTGCAATCCGCTACAGAAGAGTAGCGGGGGGGGGGGGGCGTTTACGGTCCACACGCGGCGCACGGACTGGACGGACTGGAGCGGTCCGGGTCCGTCATGTTGCGATGATGCACAGTTGTAATTTACCGATCGGTCAAAAGTCATTTTGATTACAATTTTCAGGGATAAAGAATAATTTAGCTTATAACACTTACCTGTCCACAACAGCAGTGTCGCTGACGAACTTCTCTTCCTCATTGTCAGACGAACATGATGCTGGTCCGCTTGTTACAGACTCGTGGGTCTGGTCACGCGACCCGGTCAAACCATGATTCCATGATTGCGGTTTTGGCGAACGATTTTTCAAAACAAATAAGAACAGCAGTAAGAAAAAAAGACTGGCGAACACGTGTGTGTCACCCAGCGGCTTACACAAAACAGATTTTAAGCACGGGACGTACGCTTTCAATTGTCGAAGTTCTCTGCTTCAATTGGCTGGCTGTATTTGCAGCCGTTGGTAGGTGGGTCCTTCTTGCTAGGTTTTCAGTCATTGGTTCTTCAAGGTTTCAGAAACCCAATTCAAGGTTCTTATTAGTCGAATGAGAGGTCAATCAAATCTAAACCAATCAAAGCACTCCTTTGGCTTTCTGTTCGCGGCTGTGTCTGCAGCTTTTTTTTTTTCAGTGCGCCCTAGGAGGCAGAGACATGACCGCCCAAGGTATCCCGGAGTGCAAGAGGTTAAATTCGGTAGTGATAATATTCAAAAGTTTCTGTAGATCCTCACCAGTACCCAGAACAGTTGTGTCATCTTCAAACATCACAATTTTCAACAGTTCAGAAACATTACAAATATAATTAATATATAAAATGAAACGTTTAGATCCCAGCACTGACTCTTGGGGGACGCCACAAACAATGTTCAAGCTCTCAGATTTATATTGTCCCATCTTCGCAAATTGTTGCCTGTTTTTTAAATAGTTTCTGACCCAATTTAATACCACTCCCCTAAGTCCATATCGTTCCAATTTATTAAGTAATATTTCATGATTTAATGTATCAAATGCTTGTTTCAAATCAATAAATATTCCCACCGCAAATTTCCTTCTGTCCATAGAACCAATAATCTCCTCTATAACATCCATTAAAGCTGCTGATGTAGAGTGGTTGGTTCTAAATCCATACTGGATATCTGTAAGTAATTTGTATTTAGCTACGAACCTGTCTAATCTTTTATTATAGAGGGTTTTTTTCTGGTTTTTTTTCCAGCATTTTTGAGAATTGGGGCAGAAGAGAAGCAGGGCTTTACTTTGTGAAGTGGCATTTGTTTCCAGTTTTGTATAGAGGTATGACTTTAGCTATTTTCATTTTACTTGGAATTATACCAGTTTGGAATGATAAGTTGCAAATGTGTTACAATGGTTTAACATTTTCCTTAACTTTTTTAACAGTTACCATGTCAATGTCATCATTGTCAGCTGAAACTTTATTTCTGAATTTATGTACAATCTCAATAATTTTCATCTCTTCCACTGCTGTTAAAAACACTGAATTTGGTTTTTTTTTCGATTAATTTACTATTCCCCTTTTTCAGATATGAATGGATCAACATTTTTTTATTTTCTTTTTTTGCTAATTTTGGTCCAATATTCACAAAGATTTTTTTAATCTATTTACTGCACCATTTATATTATTAATATTTGTATCGTTATCTATATAACAATTAACTTCTCTGTCTCCATTTCAAATTGCTTTATTAAATGCAGTATATTCCATATACCTTTAATATTATTTTATTATTATCTATTAATTTATTATAGCATCCATTTTTACTTATTCTCATAATATTGGTTAACTTATTTTTAATTTTTTATATCTATTTTCTAGCTCCTTAGTTCTATGTCTTATGAATTCACTATACAACATATGCTTCTTTTTGCAGGCATTTTTTTTTAATCCCTTGGTGATCCATAGACTGTCTAAATATTGTACCTTCTAATTGTTTCTTTTGTAACTGGAAATTTTTTATCATATAATAATTTAAATATTCTTAACAATATTTCATATGTTTTGTCTGTCTTTTTCATTATATAGTTCTTCCCAATTCTGTTTTGCTAGATCATTTCTAAGAGCATTCAATGATTCTTCAGTCCTTACTCGTCTTTACATAAATGCTATTTCTTGTTTTTCTTTCCTGTTATCATTGTGACCAACTGTGAATATTGGCAGGTGGTCACTAATATCATTGATATTAGTGGATGGATTATTGATGGATTATTAATCATTGATTAATAATCCACTTTTTGTGTTATTATCCATTTTATTTGAAAAGATGTTATCAGTGAGTGTAGCACAATGAGATATACTTCTGCTGGAGACTGGTGATCTTAGGATAAAGACCTAAACTATAAATTTTATTAATAAATTCTTCAGTGGGTTTATGGTTATTTTGGTTTAACAGATCTATATCAAAGTCACCACAAATAAACATGATCTTTTGATGTGATACAGTGAATGTTTCTTCTAACCATTCCTTAAAAATTTCAATTTGTGACCCAAGTGTTCTATATATACAGCTAACCAATACATTATTTTTTCCCTACAAATTTTAATAGTCAAACATTCTAGTAGACCTCCAATCAAAGTTGTCATTATCTCTACCACTCTGAAATGAAGATTTTTATCAATGTAGAAGGCCACACCTCCTCCACATTTGTTCTCTCTGTTCTTATAGTGCAGTTCATATCCATTCAATTCAAAGGATTGACGACCCAAACAAACAGAAATACGCACAGCACAATAGAAAAAGGAGTTACCCAGGGAAGTAAAAATGCTTAGGTTACTTGGCATACTACATAGGCTACTATTACGTTAAATAGATGATGATCCTTATGAATGAATTTCCTTTTCCTGTATTCCCTTCTTTTAGCTCAGAAAGCTAATATGGCCGCTGTCTATCATCGTGCACCGTCACGTAGACAGCTTTGTACATGGAAAATAGCCGTGGGATACAAGTGAAATTTATGTGGGATAATCATTAGACTTTTTGTAGATGTGGTAGAGAGCGTAAATGACTGAAAGAATGCAAAATAATGACCACGACGGACAAAAACGCACCAACCATGGCAGCGAGTGAGTCCCTTTAGCCACCAGTAAGTGACAAATTTCTTTGTTTTGTTTTGTTTGTTTTTTTACATTGTACTGATTTCTTGTTCATATACTTTGAAGATAAGATGATAACATGCCCCTGTACAAAAAGCGGTGTCAAAAGACTGAACCATTCTTTGTGTAAATAAGTCCACTTTTGACTGAGTTATGTAATTGAATATAGCTGCCATGGCATTATGCAAATTAAATGCATAAAATCACTCCTATCTGAAACTTTGGATCATATTTCACATCTTTCTAATTAACAGTAAGTCATTATCTCTTTCCACTTTCAAGTTACAGCCTTGGAAATCTGAACTATTTTATTGACAAAAAATCTTTACCCCTCTTGACCATTAGAGGTTATGCTGTAATTCGGTGACAGTCACACTCAAAGCCGACCATTGTTACTCTACCCGGGGGGGGGGGGGGGGAACTAAGATTACTCCAAGAGCAAGGCCAGGTCAGCAGGGTCACAAAGGACCATGGGATAACATCTAAACAACTGAAGACCTCTCTTGCATTGGCTAATGTTTATGAGTCCACCATCAGGAAAACACTGAACAACAATGGTGTGCATGGCAGGGTTGAAAGGAGAAAGCCACTGCTCTCCAAAAAGAACATTGCTGCTCATCTGCAGTTTTCTAAAGGCATGTGGACAAGCCTGAAGGCTATTGGAAAAATGTCTTGTGGATGAATGAGACCAAAATACAACTTTTTGGTTTGAATGCAAGCATTATGTTTGGAGAAAGGAAGACACTGAATTCCAACATAAGAACCATAACCCATCTGTGAAACATGGTAGTGGTAATATCATGGTTTGGACCTGTTTCTCTGCATCTGGACCAGGACGGTTTGCCATCACTGATGGAAAAATGAATTCTGAATCATACTGGCAAATACTAAAGGAAAATGGAAATAAAATTTCAGGACATCTGTCCATGAACTGAATCTCAAGAGAAAGTTGATCATGCAGCAAGACAACAATCCTAAGCACACAAGTCGCTCTTCAAAAAAGCTGGTTAAAGAAGAATAAAGTTAATCTTTTGGAATGACCAAGTCAAAGTCCTGACCTTAATCCATTTGAGATGTTGTGGAAGGACTTGAAGTGAGCAGTTAATGTGAGGAAATCCACCAACATCCCAGAGTTGAAGCTGTTTTGTACGGAAGAATGAACTAAAATTCCTCCAAGCTGATGTGCAGAACTGATCAACAAATACCGAAAATGTTTAGTTGCAGATAATACTGCAAATGGGGGTTGCAGCAGATACTGAAATCAAAGGTTCACAAACTTTTGCCACTCACATACACCACGTTCCAAATGATTATGCAATTGATATTTGTCTCTGATTTTCCTAAATAGTTGATGCAGGTCAGTATAATTTTCACGTCATCAACCGTTAGAATTAATAATTCAAATTTTATTGAACAAACATCCCAATGATAACGATTTTTTGCAAAAATAAAAAAACTCAAAATGCACTGTTAAATTTTTTTATGCACAACAGAGTTTCAAAACATTTTATTGGTTGTAAAAAATGAAAATGGTAATTTGTTGAATTTGCATCATAAGGACGTGATATTTACTGAAATCAAAAACTATTTCAATCAAAAACATCTTAAGCTACTTGTTAACATAGGACCCCTTCTTTAATATAACCTTCACAATTCTTGCATCCATTGAACTTGAGCTATTGGAAAGTTTCTGGTTGAATTTATTTGCCAGATGTCAGAATAGCCACCCACAACTGCTGTTTTGATGTGAACTGCCTCCCACTCTCATAGATCTTTTGCTTGAGGATGCTCCAAAGGTTCTCAATAGGGTTGAGGTCAAGGGAGGATGGGGGGCACACCATGAGTTTCTCTCCTTTAATGCCCATAGCAGGCAATGACACAGAGATATTCTTTGCAGCATGAGATGGTGCATTGTCATGCATAAAGATAATTTTGCTATTGAAGGAACAGTTCTTCTTTTTGTACCATGGAAGTCAGTCAGTCAGAAACTCTATATACTTTGCCGAGGTCATTTTCACACCTCCAGGGACCCAAAAGGGGCCTACCAGCTCTCTTCCCATAATTGTGGCCAAAAACATGACTCTGCAAACTCCTTGCTGACGTTGCAGCCTTGTTGGGACATGGTGGCTATCCACCAACAATCAACTACTCCTTCCATCTGGACCATCCAGGGTTGCACGGCACTCATCAGTAAACAAAGCTGTTTGAAAATTAGTCTTCATGTATTTCTGGGCCCACTGCAACCATTTCTGCTTGTGAGCATTGGTTAGGGGTGACCGAATAGTATGTTTATGCACAACTGCAAGCCTCTGGAGGATCTTACACCTTGACGTTCTCGGTTACTCCAGAGGCACCAGTAGCTTCAAATACCTGTTGTCATGGTCAAGGGCAAGGCTAGGACTATGCCCACGTTTTATGTTCATTTAGCTCCCAGGATTATTATTATTATTATTATTATTATTATTATTATTATTATTATTATTATTATTATTATTATTATTATTGTCATGAACCTGGGTTTGGTGGTTCAAAACCCAGTTCTGACACTGTGGCTATTGTGTCTATTTTCCATCAGGCACTTCAGGGAGCCCTTTGGGTCCTCCGCTCCCTGACAGCTCGGCCACACCCCCTCCTCCTGTCAGTGTCATCAGCTGTTTCTCATTATCGGTGTCTCACTTACACTCGCACACATACACACATGCCTCATTCATTTCCATTCACATGCTCAGATACTCACTCATGCATACCTGGGTTCAATTGGTCCAGCCCACGCTCTTCCACACCAGCGGTCTCTTCCCTCATCAGTATTGTCTCTACTTAAGCTCTGTTTGAGTGGGAAGAGATCGCCGGAGCATTGTGCATTATACACAGTAGCATTTTCTCTGTGTATGTAAGCCTACACTCCCTACGTATATCTTTCAGCCTGACTAGCTAGTCTTCCCTAACGCTACTAGTCTGTTTGTGGATTATCTGGAGTTAGCGGCTGTTCCTGCCTTGCCCTCATCCACTGGACAGCACGGACTGCCTTGGACCACTCTAGCCCATAAGTTCATGTTTGCCTTTCTCCCTGTGCCAGCGGCTGTTCTGCGGCACTAGGTGTTCCCCTTTCCCTGGCTGTTGAGCATCCGTGTGGCATCCCTGTTTTTCCAGTGGCCTTTATCACAATAATTTCAACCCTCTGTTTAATGTCATGACTGTTTTCTGGACAGAGTTTGGGGTTTATGTTTAATAAAGTGCACGACAACTATTTCTGCGCTTGGGTTTTTCCATTCCTCCCTCTGCGCTGCGTAATGGCGCATGAGGGGTCATAGCAATTATGATATTTATTATTATTAGTATGATTATTTCTAAGTGCTCCCATGTTCCCTGATCATCTGTGTATGTCTGTGCTTCTCTGTCTGAATATGTATGCAGCCCCGCCCTCCTGTGTGTTCACCTGTTGCCCTGATTTGTCTCAGCTGTCCCTCGTCAAGTTCATTATTAGTCCTCTTAATATGTGAGTCCCTGTTCAGTATTCTTTGTGAGGTCTTCGCATTAACTAGCCTGTGTCTCAATGTCTAAAGCCCTGTTCCATGCCATGTTCCCCGAGAGTCTCTATGAGTTCAACCCTGCTTAGTTTTTTATTTTGCCTTACCTTTTGTTTGCCAAGTTAGTTTAGTTCATGTCAAGTTCAGTCTAGTTTAGTTTAGCCCTCAGCTAAACTAAGCCTTTGTTTTGCTTTGAAGTTTTGTTAATTAAATCCTTATTGCACCTGAGCCTGTCTGCACACTGAGTCCTCTTCCTTAAATCTATATCTGCTAGTAAGCAGTATGACCAAGCAACAGTATGACCTCACCAGTTATGTACTCAGCAGGCAGGCATTTGTACCCCATGAGCCTGGAGTGGAAGCTTTGCAAGGCACTAATAGAAATAGATGGGCTTATTTCTTGTGCTCATTCATCTCCCACCCCAAAATCAGCTTTGTGGTACCTGGTGCTCATGGGGACAACTGTTCACCACCATCCACGGTCACGGAGCACACTAAGGGGGTGGAAATGATCACCCTTGTGGCTAACCTTCACTGTGAAAAATGCGGGATGGTGAGGAGTTCACCGAACAAGCTGAAGTCTGTGCTGATGAAGAAGCGTCCCCTGGCTTCGGTACCTCTTGCTCCTCACCAATCAACAGCTCCACCCCCATCTCCACCTCCCAAGCAGCAGCCTTCTGCACCACGGGCGCCTTGGGAGATTTCCTCCACCAAGAGAGAGCCATTTTGGGATGGCTGTTCTGTAGTCCCGGATGGAAGGAAAGCTCCGGGAGATGCCGCCCCCCTCGACGCCATGCGCCATCAGCATCACCGGACCTCTCCATGGCACACACACCAGTCTCTCCTGTGAAAAGTTCTACTGTTCAGCCTCTGAAGAAACTTGCTGTTTAACCTGTGAAAGAATCTACAGTTCTGCCTGTGAAAAGACCTGCAGTGTAACCTGAGAAGAAATCTGCAGGTCAGCCTGTGAAAAAGCTTGTGGTACAGCCTGAAAATCTGCCTATGTAAAAGCGTGCAGCTTCGCCTGAGGTTTTACCTGTCATCACGCCTTCAGTTTCATTTGACACCATGCCGGTAAAGCCAGCTCCCCCCGCTACTAGGGAGGAGCATGTCAAAGTGCCAGCTGTCCCAGGGTGCCTCCCAGCTCCAGCTGACTCCGATGTGTGCGCAACAGCTCCAGCCATCCCTGAGGTGCGCATAACAGCTTCCACTGTCCCCGAGGTGAACACAACAACTCTCACTGACTCTGAGACACACACCACAGCTCCAACTGTTCCTGAGGTGCACGTTCCTGTCCCAGCTCAGCCCAAGCGGCACCTTCCTGCTCCAGCTAAGCCCAAAGTGCATGTTCCTGCTCCAACTCGGCCTGAATTGCACACCTGCTCCAGCTCGGCCCGAAGTGCACACTCTTGCTCCAGCTCAGCCCAAGGTACACGCTCCTGCTGCTGATCCTGAGGCAGTCACCCCAGCAGCAGTGGACCAGGAGCTCAGGCAAATACTATTCTTTACTTTTTTAACATCAACATTAGTAAAGACTTGCCTACCTCCTGGTAATTATGGTGATGCTTACCTCACTCCCTGCTCATCTTCCCTCTCCAAGTTGGCTGTGTCAGGGAAGGAATCACAGGAGGACCATGCTTCACTCGCAATGCCGGAGGTCATGGGACCTTCACTCGCCATGCCAGAGGTCATGGGACCTTCACCCGCCACGCCGGAGGCCATGGAAACTTCACCCACCACGCCAGAGGTCATGGGATCTTCACCCAATCTTCCAGAGGCCAATGAAGCCATGGTCTCACCTCCAGAGGTTAATGTAGCCAAGTTTTCACATCCGGAGGTCAATACTGTCAAGTTTTCACCTTCAGAAATCAGTGTTGCCATGTTTCCACCTCCAGAGGAAGAAATGTCCATGTTGGCACCCCCTGAGGGTGAGATGTTCATGTTGTCACCTCTAGAGGGTCAAATGTGCATGTTGACACCCTCAGAGGGTGGAATGCCCATCTCACCTCCTGAGGTTAAATTGTCCGTGTCACATCTTGAGGTTAAATTGTCCGTTTCACATCTTGAGGTTAAATTGTCCGTGTCATGTTCCGAGGATAAATTGTCTGTGTCACCTCCCAAGGTTAAAGGTTTTATGTTTTCTCCCGAGCTCAAGAGTTTTTTATTACCATGTTCTGAGTTTGAAAGTTTTGTTGTCAGCTCCAGGGCAGGTGGCTCATATGTTTTCTTCTAAACAAAGTGTTTCTGTGTTTGTCTGAGCAAGAGGCTTGTTTGTTTTCCTCCATCTGTTGGCTCATGAACTTTGGAAGGCCCCCTGACCCACTCAGTTTCTTGATCTGGTGGCCTAGGGACCGGGGCAGGGCACACAATTCACTTTGTGTTCTGATTTGGGGTCCTATGAACCTTGATCAGCCACCTGACTCACCCTGCTTCATTATCGGGTGGCCTAGGGACCTGGGCAGGCCACCCAATCCCCTCTGCACTGTGGTTTGGGGCCCCATGGACCTTGGTTGCTCCCCTGACTCACTTTGTTTTTTTGGCTCTGTGATATTGTGATGGAATTTTTTTTTTGTTTTGCTTGCCCTGCTTGATTCCTGCATTTTGTTTTTCCCACTGTGCCCTGCCCCCTCCCCCTGCACGTTTAGTTGGTTCTAGGTTTCTAGTTTCGGGGTGTCTGGAATCCACTTCTTAAAGGGGGGATTATGTCATGGTCAAGGGCATGGCTAGGACCGTGCCCACGCTTTTTGTTCATTTAGTTTGGTGTTCACAGGATTATTATTATTATTATGATGATGATGATGATGATGATGATGATGATGATGATGATGATCTTGATTATTATTAGTTGATTATTTCTAAGTGCTCCCATGTTCCTTGATCCTCTGTGCATGTTTGAGCTTCCCTGTCTCTAAGTGTGTGTGCAGCCCCTTCATCCTGTGTTACCCTGCTGCCCTGATTTGTTTCAGCTGTCCCTCGTCAAGTTCGTTATTAGTTCCCCTATTTATGAGTCCCTGTTCAGTGTTCTTTGTGAGGTCTTTGTGTCAACTCACCTGTGTCTCCATGTCAATAGCTCTGTTCCATGCCATGTTCCCCGAGAGTCTTTGTGAGTTAAGCCCTGCTTAGTTTTGTATTTTGCCTTACCTTGTGCTTGCCAAGTTAGTTTAGTTCATGCTGACAGGTCTGCTGGGTTGGCCCCGCCTACGAAAGTCAGCTGATAAAATGACACCATGCAGCAACCAGCTGGCACTTCTGATGAAGGCTGCAGTGAACAGTCGAAACATGTAAAGAAGGTAAAATCTCCTTTCTATTTTTGTCTTTAATAAGAACAAAAAGGTAAATAATTAATAGAAGACAAAATTAACCTACTTGAGCTAGTACATGACACCTGTTTGCTGCTTTGTAATGGCATTATAGCAGCTGCTCTCTTAATCCAATGAACTTGTCTGGCAGAAAACTTCCTCATTATGCTTTTATCTGCACAGACTCGTCTGTGCTCTGAATCAAAGACAAATTTTCTCACAGTATGAGGATCACGCTTAAGTTTTTGTGAAATATCTAATGTTTTCATACCTTATCCAAGGCATTGCACTATTTGACACTTTTCAGCAGCAGAGAGATCCTTTTTCTTTCCCAAATTGCTTCAAACCTCTGGCATGCTTAATAATGTGGAACATCCTTCTTCAGCAGTTTTCCTTTCATTGGGTTCACCTGGCAAACTAATTATAACAGGTGTCTGAGATTGGTAATAGTGTTCCAAAGAGCCCTGAGACACAATACCATCCATGAGTTTAATTGAAAATCAAAAAATTGAATGTTTATGACAGTAAAATCATATTTCCATAATAATTTGGAATGCAATGTATATGTAATATTGAATCATTTTCCTCAGTAAATAAATCAAAAGTAAAATATTTTGTGCAATTTATTTAATTGGACTCTCTTAACTAGTTTTAGGACTTGCGTGAAAATATGATGTTTTAGGTCATATTTATGTAAAAATGTAGAAAATTCTTAGGAGATCACAAACATTCAAGCACCACTGTATCTTACCTGTCATCCCTTTGATAAGCTGTTAGTCATCCTTGTTATCAGTGCTTCTGCCTCTTCTTTCTTGTCAGTGGTCATTTTGTCTCTAGCGTTCAGGTTGAGATTGTGCATTGATATGGTCCTTATGTTCACGTAGTATGACGGCAATACTCCCAAACTGACCAGAACATCCAGAGCTAAACAAAGTGAGGGGTTTGTACCATGAATCAGGCTTCTCTGTATTGCATGGGCCATAGACTGACCAATGGAAACAGTAAACATATTTTGAGAGTGCCACTTTTTTCATGCCACTGCCATTAACTACAAATAATCGTGATTTTAAGAATTATAGCAATTAAGTGGGGCATTGCATTCTCACACATATTTTATGCTACAACTTCGACACCACTAGAAATAACACATCTGTCACCATATAGGTATTATGTATGCCTAATGGAAATAATGAATCTAACTTCAGACTGTCTATTCTGCTGGAAACACACATAATAGTTATGAAGCCAACATGCCATCTTTGTTTCCACTGGGATGTTTACAATAGGGGTGGGAATCGTGATTCGATTTGGATCGCAATACTTGGGTCACGATACTATCCTATCACAATTCAGCAATAGTCACGATATTGCGATATCAAGTACCACGATCCCATATATTTCACATTTTTTTAACTTACTCAATCTCAAATGATGTCCCAAAATACAACTGTTGACATCTTTTTCATATAATAAAGTATTCTTGGGGCTTCATTGTCTATGGAGACAGGTCTCTGCACACAGGGAGGGTAATGGTGTTTGGAATAGATTCCCACTCCAGCTACATTTATCTGTCTCTGTGGACTCTTTTAAAGAGCAGCTGAAAACGTTTTTGTTTAACCAGGGTTTCCGCTGAGTTTCAGTTCAACTGCTTTTTAATGGTAAGTCTGATATTTTTAAATTATTTTAATCTTGTGTTTGAACTTGTTTTTGTATTTTTAAAATTATTTTTATCCATCAACTTCCTTTAATTCTGTTATTGTGCAGCGCTTTGTGACTATATGTCTGTGAAAAGCACATCATAAATAAACTTTACTTACTTGGTGCTCAGACAAAAAAGCAAGCTCCATGCCGGTGTGCTTTTAGCTTAGCCATTGCTAATATTGCTCCAAGACATGTGTGGCCTAAGTGTTAAAGGTGAACTGAACTGAACGGCATTGAACGGCACTGGGTGATAGTACATACAATTATAAAGATAATTTATCATTGGCACCCCCTCCACAAATCCTGGAATCTTGGAGAAAATCGCGATTTAGAATTTCCCGCCCTGAAAAATCAGACAAATCCGCCGAAGCGCAGCCGGAGTTCCGCGTGACGTCACGAGTGTGACCCAGTCCTCATGTTTACCATTGCGAGCACGTCGACACTGGTTGTTTTTGGTGCATTTTGTCGTGATAGTCGACTACAAAACACTTCCAACACCTGGGAAGATCTGTTCAGTGGCCAAGGAAAGCTGTCATGGCGACGAAAGAAAAGAAAGAATGAATGAATGAATGAATGAATGAATTTATTTATTTCGGATAGTACATTACAGGTTAAAAGAAACTGTATAATATAACAACAAGGTCAAATTAGACAAAGACTCCTTCTACTATACAATTCCACGTGAGTTATCCGAAATGGGTGATGGCTGAAGCCGCAGCTTATATTGCCCACCCATATTCCATCCAAGAATTCAAAGGAGAAAAAAGAGAAAACAAGACAAGAGCGATTACAATTTAAAACAAGGCTAAGACAAAATATGACTGAGAGAAAAAGAAAACTGAGCTAGTCTAAGTTAAGCGGTTACTATTCAAAAACAAATCTAAGACATAGTGTCACAGAGAAAAAAGAAAAACTAAGCTATAACACAACACAGGCTGGAAATGTCAATCCTTATGTGAGTTTACATGTCGTCTTGTAAAGGGGGAGGAAAAGTGACCGGGAAGCGATGCGTTTCTAGATATACAGTGATCCATCACTTATCGCGTTTAATGGGGACCAGAACCGACCGCGAAAAGTGAAAAACCGCGAAGTAGCGTCACCCCCCCCCAAGGGCGTCACAAGCACTATTTTGCACAAAAAGGCACAAGAGAACAGCGAAAAGTGCCACTATGCAACACGAGCGATAAAGAAGGCGCTCTGCAGGGAGAGAAGCTGGGTAAAACGTCTCGGCCAATCAGCTTGCGAGATTCCCGAGCGGTGAAGAGGTGGGCGGAGAGGAGTGGAGCGGTGGTCAGAGAGGTAGATTTTGAGCTGTGCAGGCTCTCTGTGTTGATACCTGATGTTCTAATGAGAAGGCAGGGAGACTACATTAGAACATCAGGTATCAACACGGAGAGCCCGCTCTCCCCGGCTCCCCAGCCCCTCGGGAATCTCGCAAGCTGATTGGCCGAGACGTTTTACCTCGCAAGCTGATTGGCCGAGACGTTTTATCTCGCAAGCTGATTGGCGGAGACGTTTTACCCAGCTTCGCTCCCTGCCGAGCGCCTATACCCAGCGAAGGAAGACCGCATTAAACGCGATAAGTGAGGGATAACTGTAATAAGTTGGAAAAATGCTGATTTTTTTTTCCCCTTTCTTTTTTATTGTTAATTTTCCTTATCCTGACACTCCAAACATGCCAAAGTAAAGACTCACCATTCTGTATTCAATAAGCGACTCTCCTCCCCATCACTGCTGCGGTCTGAGTCGGTGCTGGAATCCCCCGAAAATTCTGGCTCTAATCTGTACGGTTCGATGGCTCCCTCGCTCTCTTCCTGTTCACTTGACACTCCTGCATCCTCCTCTGTCTTGTCACCGATCCTGAATGCCTCTTCACTCTGAAAACTCTGGTGTTCTTGGCTGCTGGAACTGCTATCATCTGCCATTGTTGTTTTGATAAGGGTCACACTCGTGACGTCACGCAGCGTCGTCTGTACTACTTCCGGTTTGTTTGGCACTGCCAGCCAGAGGCAAAAGTTTATCGGCTTATAGCTTGGCCATTGCACGGCCTAAAAATTTCTTTTATGTGTTGAAAAATACAATAGGTAATAAGGAATTAATCTGCTATTCTACTTTTTTGGCAAAAAGGTGAGTTCAGTTCTACTTTAAGAGGTTGTTTTTTTGTTTTTTTTTTCATGCAGTGCTTCTTGTGGGTTGTGTGTCATGTCAAGGTCTTTACTATTATCTTTGTTATAAATTCCAAAAAAAGGCCCAATATTTGAGCCAAAGTTGAGCTAACTGCTTCATAACTTTCAAAGCTGGCTGCAAATCACCGAGACAAGCTTTGACTTCACTTGACTGGGTGTTTTCTTGGCGCCATCTAGATTCAAGATTCAAAGAGTTTATTTGTCAATACTACTATACGCACAGGACATACAGGAGAATTGAAATGCTGTTTCTCTCTCTTCAGTGGTGTATGTAATCTAAAAAAAAGAAAAAGGAATAAGACTCGAAAAACAACAACAGCAGTCTATGTACAGTAATGCTACCCATAGTGCAAATAACGGTAAAAGATAAAACCCAGACATCCCATAGTGCAAATAAAGATAAACGATAAAACCCAGCAATCCTATATACAGAAAAGGTAGAGCAGTAAGGCTGTGTGTCCACCAAATGCCTTTTTTCCACTGTGGACGACTATTTTCTTTTCATTTTCTATGTAGTTCAGCATCTACAGTGCTGAGCACCCTCGGCGCTGTAAACGCTCTCAACGGTGGCCACTTTTTGTCGTGGCACTCAGGGCGCTCAGAGCTGAAAAAAATTCAACTTTTCTGACTACAGCTGAGCTCATCAATGTTAAACCTTTCTAAGCAGCCAATCAGAATAAGGAAAGGCAGGAAATAGGATGTTGGTACAGTCTGTACTTAGACCCCTGTTTTCTGTGTCATCATATTTTGCATCCAGAGCTGCTACCAATGTTAGAATATGTTTCCTGTCCATTGTTATTTAAAGACTGCTATTAAAAAATAAGTAGAAAGTCTGACCATTGGAAAAGCAGAAGTGCTGAGCTGTGGGTGACAAGCTGCTGCTGGGATACAAGGCACAGACCTTTTTTTTTCCCCAGAGTGGGGCGCACAAGCACGAAAAAAAAAACAAGTTCAGGGCGGTCGGGCGACAAAAAAATGCATTTGGTGGACACGCAGCTTAATACTCATATTTTCAAGTTTGATGTGGTAGTGTAGGTGCAGACAGCGACAGATTGGACTTCACATAATCAATATTGCAATAACAGCAGCAGGTATGGTATTTGTGCAAATGGCTGCAGTAAGGTGCAGAGACATACAGCAGCAGATGTGTTACTGCTGGTGTGCAGGTGGACTGAAAATGCAGTTGGTTGAATACCCAAGAGAGTAGGCAGCGTTTACTATGATAATTAACCCTTGTGCTGTGTTCATTCTTTGCAACTTTTTGTTGTGTTTGCCAGGTCAAATAGACCCAGTACAAAATAACAATAAAATGATAATTAACAATAAAATATCATGTAATAACTAGGTTTTAAGGTTTCCTAACTCCCTCTCAAACAGTAATGATAACAGGTAGGATTAATATTTGCAATTTATCTCATCTAGATTAATGTTTAAAAAAAGTGTCTGTTTTCAGGTCAAATTTACCTGTTTAAATTTTTCTTACAGAAATAAATATAGATCATGTTTTCAACCTGAAACTCTATGTCCTTAAGCTATTTTCTGCGAAGAACATATTAAAAAAATTCAATAAATACACATCTTACACTATCTTAACCAGTTTAGACCTTCTTATGATGTAAATGCTGTATTGGGTCAATTTGACCCGAGTTTAACTAATGCTGACAAAATGCATGTGAAAACAAAGGGGTCATGATAAATATCAAACTAAATGAAGATGTGGGGTCACACACACACATACACACACTCATTGCTGTCCAAATGACAAATGCATTATATGCCGATACATCCAGCATGTTGTAAAAGATTACCAGAGGCCATCACAGAGTTCTTCTTTGGCAACTGTAGCAGGAGAGCAGTTTGTCCAGATTGTCTACCGCTCCTTTTGTGGCATTGTAACGGAGAATGATCTCTGGTTTGCGGTCTTCCCTGTCACTGATCTGCCCATCACATTTTTTCCCTTTCGTGGTACATACCGTAGGACACCAGAGTGGCGGTGTCTGTAAAGACAAACTGTGATGAGTTGACTGGCCTGCTCTTTACAGTCAGAAGTGGAGGTGGAAGCTCTAGCTTGTTTTTCCTAACTATTCCAACCATGGTTAGCTTCCGTCTGAGAAGCCCTTGTCCCAGCATGTATGATGTGAAAAAGTTGTCACATGTGACATTGTGGCCACAGAGGTCATATGTCACATCCATCATGACTTGCATTCCCTGGTTTCTCTCAGGAGCTTCTCCTTCCATTTTTCCAGTGTAGATTTGCATGTCCCATGCATAAGATGACATAATATCACAAACCGCCCAAATTTTTATGCAAATCGTATTTCTTTATCACATATCTAGCTGGTTTGGATGACATGTACAGTGATCCCTCGCTACTTCGCGCTTCACCTTTCGCACCCTCAGTGCATCGCGGATTTTTCAAAAATATTCATCAAAAATTCAAAATTGAGAAAAAATACATTAGAACATCACGTATCAACACAGAGAGCCCGCACAACTCAAAATTCACCTCTCTGATTCGCTGGCCAGCATCTCCCCCCTAAGAGATCGCTCCCGACTCTAGATTTTGTTCTCGTGTTGACTCGGCTCGGGAATCTCGCGAGAAATGCACTCTCGCGAGATTCTTTTCATTCTCTCGCTCTTTCTCTCTCCCGAGAGAGAGAGAGTGAGAGAATGAACGTACGTATTATTTATATTATTTATACATTATTTTATGTATCAAAAAACTAACGAGATCAGCCTGGAATTCCACAAAGGGGGGTGACGCTACTTCGCGGTTTTTCACTTTTCGCGGTCGGTTCTGGAACCCATTAACCGCGATAAGTGAGGGATCACTGTACTGCCTAAATGGGCACCGGCCTCTAAATCCCACAAGGCGCTGGTCAACTGTTAAATTGGGCCCAGGGTTGTTCAGAAGCGGAAGCCAGTCCACCCACTTGTTCCACACGGTTCTTTTTGCTGCCAACTTGTCCCTCTGCCATTGAACAGTTATTGTTTGCCAGTCATCAAACCTGAATACTCTTGACAATGTGTGGAACTTCTGCAAAGACATTGTGGCTCGAAAAATAGGTCTCAACATCCCACAGACTCACCGTTGATTCCCCTTCTGATTTGTAGACACCTGCAAGAATGAAGATCCCCAAATAGGCATGCAACTCTGTCTTGTCTATCTCTTTCCAGTTCTCTGCAAAAACACTCTGACCCTCAAGGTTGATCATATCCAAAATTATATTTTGAATTGAGTCAGGCATCAGCAGCTCAAATGCAGACTTTATATCATTAACATGACTTACTGCGTATCGTGTGGGCCCAGGCGCACACACTCTCCGTGTGTGTGTATGTGTTGTGTGTGTGTGTGTCCCCGCATCTTCATTTAGTTTGATATTTATCATGACCCCTTTGTTTTCACATGCATTTTGTCAGCATTAGTTAAGATCGGGTCAAATTGACCCGATACAACATTTACATCATAAGAAGGTCTAAACTGGTTAAGGGGGTGTAAGATGTGTATTTACTGATTTTTTATTTTTTTTATTTTTTTTTTTTTTTGTAATATGTTCTACGCAGAAAATGGCTTAAGGGCATAAAGTTTCAGGTCAAAAACATGATCTATTCTATATTTATTTCTGTAAGAAAAAATTAAAATGGGTCAATTTGACCCAAACAACTTAAAGAGTTTAAATAAAAGATTGATCCAAGTGTTTAGGGATCGGTGCATTGTCGTTAGTGTCAAGTATCGTGATTGCGATCCATCACTGAATCAATCTTTTGTTCCACCCCTAGTTTACAAGGCCCCAGACAGCACACCTGGGTTACAGAGGTCTGGGTTTGATCATCATTTCTTTTCAAACAATAACTCTCTATGGAAATTAACATATACATCACAGCCTTACAGTTCTCAAATATTGTTAAGACTGGAGCATTGGTATAAATGTAATGTAGTCACTGATATGAATGGGGGTTTTCGGTCAGGTGGAGAATTTATAATAATGGGGTTTAAACACATATATTGGGGTAAATTTGAATTTATTCCAATACATGCATTGTATAAATGGTACAGTTGGGATTAAACACCAATTACCTCTGCCAAGGAGGTTATGCTTTTGCCGGCGTTGGTTTGTCTGTTTGTCTGACTGCTAGCAACATTACTCAAAAGTTAGGAACTGATTTTGATGGAATTTTCAGGAAAGGTGTGTATTGGCATGGGGAACAGATGATTAGATTTTGGTGATGACCTGAGAGTGCATAACTCCCCCAAGGGCTTTGTTTGTATTTGTGCAACTGGATAGATTTAGATGAAATTTTCACCAGATGTGATTCTTGGACTACAGATGAACCCATTACATTTTGGTGATGATCTGAGAATGCATACTTCAGCCAAGGCTCTTATCTTCTCACCATGTGTTAGCAACAATACTCGAGAAGTAATGGACAGACTTTAATGCAATTTTCTCCAGAAGTGACTCTAGGCCTACACACGAGCCCATTACATTTTGGAGGTGATCCATGAGGGATGGAAGGAGCCTTGGCGGAGGTATGCGCTCTGAGTGCTTTTCTAGTTGGAGATGTTAACACTTGTGTGTACCTAGCCTGAAGGTAAATACATCATGGAAACATTTTAAACAAGCTGCAGTCAGCAGTAAATTTCATGATCAACATCACTATACATATTTTTTTTCCTCCTGTTAATGGAAGTTCAATAGCAAATCAGTTGATTCTTCTGAATAGTCGACTGTGCCCTGGTATTTCCCCTGTTCCTTTTTTGACCACTGGACAGAATCATTCGGGCTCTGTGACTTTCACAGAAACTGGCAAAGAATTAGATTGAAGTCATGCTCAACTGGGCCCATCTCTTACCGAATGTCATTGTTGTCATCTGTGGCTCCAAGAAATCTCAAGTTAAAGGATCTGAATGCCAAGTCATTTCAAATGTCCTCCAGTCATTCCAGCTTTTTTCTCCCTTCACTGATACTGAGAATGTAACAAGGTGTAACAGCTTGCAAACATGTATTTATACAACATTTTAAGCCAAAGACTCTTTTGGGAAAAAGTCAGTCTCCCACAGTTTTAGAACAGTCAATGCTATATTTATTATGTTTTTGTCAAAAAATAAAAAAAAAGTGTTAAATATATGAAAAATGATTTTGATTCCCACTTAGCTTTGAGAGCCTTTTTTTTTGTTTCCTAATATTATTAATTTAAAATGTAATAATTCTCCAAGGTATGTTTTAAGCCTCTATACTCTTTGTTTTCAGTTAAGGAGAAAAAACCTCCCACAAAATAAAAAAAAAATGAAAACAAAACTTCACTCTGAGAATGTGTGAATTTCAGTCAAAACAGAAAAGGGTTATGATCCCTCTGGCACCATTACGCGGCGCACAGAGGGCAGAATGAAAAACCCAACCGCAGGAGTAGATTTGTGCACTTTAGTGAGTATAAACCCCAAAATAACAAGTCCAGCAAACAATCATGCAGAGAACAGCGAGTTGATCAGATGCAAAATTACAATTGAGGCCACCAGACAAACAGGGATGCCTCCTGGATTCTCTACAGCCCGGGGGAGGGAATGCCTAGTGCTGCAGGGCTACTGTCGGCACGGGGAGAAAGGCAAACATAGACTTACAGTGCTGGAACGATCCGGGGCTGTCCATGCAGTCCGGTGGGTGAGGAAGAAACAGGCTGAAGATAATCCGTAGGGAGTGATAACTTGCATACACAGAGGTACACGCTGCCATGTATGAAGCACATAATGCTCCAGCGATATCTTCCTACTCTCATTTAAGTAATCACAATACTAACGAGGGAAGAGACGGCCGATGTGAATGAGCATGGGCTGGACAAATTGAAAACGTGTGCATGAGTGAGTGCCTGAGCATGTGAATAGAAGAGAATGAGGTGTGTGTGTGTGTGTGTGTGTGTGTGTGAACGCCAATAATGAGGATCAGCTGGCGATACTGACAGGAGGAGGGGGTGTGCCCGAGCTGTCAGGGAGCCGAGGACCCACAGGGCTCCCTGAAGTGCCTGAGAGAAAATGAATAGAGAAATGGGCCAAAATAGTCCCATGTCAGAACTGGGTTTGGACCACCAAACCCAGGTTCATGACAGAAAAGTAGTACACATTACCCAGGCACATAATAATCAAGTTATTGTTCTGTTGAGACATTTTGGGGCCATCAACAATTTTCAGGTGCAAAGTTACAGAGGTGTTATTACCATGTATTTTGAGCACATAGAGGAATGAAATCTGTTTTACACACATAAATCTGTGTTGTATCTTCATGGGATATGTACCCTTGCAGTTTAGCAGTGTTCTGAACATTTTAAGTGCAACCTAGCCCAGGGCCCCCTCCTACAGTTATGTCTCAAGAGACATGGGAATTAATGAAGGCCATTTGAATTATTTTAGTTTTCAAATGATTGTTTAGTGGATACATTTTTCAACTGAAACACATGCTTTTAAGAACGCAAAATATATTCTAAATTATTTATACTAGTGCATTGCCCATAGAACGCAAGTAGTCTAAAACAGGTATCCCAACAGGCTTTAGAGGCCCAAATGTAGGCTGTATTTGAAAGTGGAATACAAAGAGGTCTAGCCTATATGTAGGCAATCATGTTAGACTTTGACAAATATAAAAAGGAGTAAATTGCACTAACATGTATTTGATTGTGTGAATATCAATTACAGAATACCTAGACATTGAAAATGAATGGGACATCCAATATTAGCAACTGTTTCAGATCCCTTGTTTATTTGTTTTTCAGATTACGTATTTGTGTGATCTTTTATTACTTATACTCAAGATAATAGTGGATCTTGCACTTTAGGGAATGGGAGTTGTTCAGTCATCATTATAATTATTTTAGATCATATCACTGTTCAGTGATGGAGTTCAGTGTAATATTGAATTTCTTGTGTATCGTCAAATTCATGCAGTACTGTAACAGGACATGTTTACAAATATTTGAGACCCATTGTAGTGCATCATTTCATATTTTAGCAGAATTTTGTTATTAAAAGGTTTTTTAAAACTTTAATGCTAGGATTGAGGCGGTGCTTATATCGTCGCACTGGGGTGATACTGAAGCCACAAAATTACCTGAACTTTGAGGGCGTGACTGGCAAAGACTAACAATGTGAGCATCGTGGCTTTATTGTAAGCAGTTTTTTAATGCAAAAAGATTATTTTATTATTATTATTATTCCGCCTAAACAATCACAAATTTGACACTCTAAACATTAACCAGTGCACATGTTTTATTCACACACACATCATACCCAGTGAAAAATGTAAGAAACTGAAAAAAATATGTGCCCCATGCTGAAAATTTTCAGATGTATCCAGCATATGGTTGATATGTCCAGCATTTGTGGAGCAAAAGTTGTAGGGCCTTCCCCCATGTTTTTTTTTTAACCTTTGCAGTCTGTACCATCAGCTGTCCAGTGCTGTTCTGATTGATATGCAAAATGTCAGAACACTGGAAGAGGTGGATCCAATCAGCTGATCGCTCGAACCACAGAGCTCAGCTGTTTTCCATGATAAATCAGCCTCAGGGCAAAAGCACACTCCCTGCATGATCTTTTTTTTTTCTTCAATTTATTGAAAATAACTTTTCTTTTGATCACAATCAGTTAGCATGCCTTTGAGCCAGGTTGTGTCTGACAGCTGCTTCTCCCGGCGTGTTCTGTGTTGATTTGTCCCGCTGACGCTCTGCCTAGTCTGATTGCACACCTCATGTGCCGAATTATCTTTTAGACCTAATCAATCACGGCAACTTTATGGTATAATTGTTTTAAGCATTAAATCTTCAGTATTATCTTCTTCTAGTCAAATTTTGTCATTTTTCACTTCCTTGTTTTGTCCAGGGATCACTGTGGTGACTGACTGGTCATGATGCTGTGTGTTATCCAATCAGCATGGCCGTGATGCTGCGTATTGTCCAATCAGCATGGCTGTGATGCTGTGTATGTGTGTGCAGCTCTGTGGAATAGTGGTTAGCACTGTGGCAGCACAGAAAGAAGGTCATGGGTTCGATCCCACCCCTGACCATCGGTGACCCTCCTGTGTGGAGTTTGTATGTTCTCCCCATGTCTGCATGGGTTTACCCCGGGCACTCCGGTTTCCTCCCACAGGCCAAAAACATGCAAGTTAGGTTAACTGGGGACTCTAAAATGGCCCTAGGTGTGAATGGTGAAGGGATTGGTGCCGTACCGTGGCTGCCTCATTTGTCCAGGTGGATGCCCTGAATTTCCCCTCTGGTGATTAAAAAAATATATACAGTATGTGTGTGTGTGTGTGTGTGTGTGTGTGTGTGTGTAAACCAATCAGCACAGAGTCAATCCGAAACCCCGCCCACACTTCTTGAAGCCAGGCATGAAGAGACACAAAGTGGTGGCTAAGCTTTTATTGATAAAAATTTCTTATTTTGACTGAGCAACTCCATACTCGAGGACGCACACCCTCATAACCTCAGCAAAGCACTTAAAAAGTCTTAGGTCAGTTTGATGAATGGTTGAAGAGATATTCAGGTTCAGGTTCAGGTTACTTTATTTGTACCTGTAGGTAGATTTGATTTGCAGTCTGGTGACATCCATATTTACAAGCCACAAAAGGGCCTTTTCCACTAGCACGCTTTAGCGCGACACGGGACGGCTCAGCACGCTTTGTACGCTTTTCCACAAGCCCCAACACGGTTTAACAGCCGTGATTCTCAGCCCCGCTGAAGGGCAGGGTACAGCAGTGCTGAGCTGTGCCGTGTTGTGACGTTAACAGACTGGTCGCCGCTGATTGGTCAGGTCGTAACCGGCGCTGATTGGTCAGGTTGTAACCGCCCCTCTCCTCCTCCTCATCTACCACATCTTCACGACCTTCTCAATAAAGTTTTTGAAAAAAAAAAAAAAGAATCTTCACGACCGCCTTTACTCAGCACGCAACCACTGTTGGCGGTTCCTTTTCAGTGTATTGCTGTGCTATTTTCATTTATTCTCTATCAAAAATGGCTTCGTGTAATAAGGGTGTTCCATGGACCAATAAGGAGCTGCAGTGTCTGTTCACTGCATTGTCAGACGAACGTATCCAGCGCGAGTTAGACGGAGCCGCCCGGAATGAAAAAATATACCGGGAGGTCTGGACATCGGAGTCCTTTAACGGTGAGTTTTATTTTTTTTTTATTGTGCGTTTTTTCGCAAATATATTCGGTAAGATGCTCAGTTTATTTATGCAATAAAAAAGCTGTTCATTTGTGGATGGATCGCTGCTTTATTTCAGCACAATGCGGACTAAAGCTTTTATTTTAATTATTCATGTGAACAATACGCTGAAATAAGCTTATGTATTCTTGTTAAAAACTATTGTCTTTTCTGTATATCTTGCACTTACGTGCTGTATTTTATTGTGTGCATTTTCCTTGTAGAATCATCCCACGCGTCCGCCGCGACAGCCCGTCCGGATTATTCAACCGAGCCATCCTGACCCACAGCTGGCAGAGACGCCTTCATTCATCCGAGTCGTGACCCAGTTTGGGAAGCTGGTGTAGACACTCAGTGGTCGGCGTGTATAAAATGTCGATTAATCTTCATGTTGTGTTGCAAAGTTTTTTTTTTCTTTTAATATTTTGTATATAATAAAATGGAATTGTTTTGGAAAGTGTGGTTTGTCTGTTATAACACTGAATTATAAAACAGTATAATTACATAGAAATTCCATTGCCTAGTCTGATCAAAATGATAATGATCTTCCTGTCAGGGTCAACCATTGTAAAGGTAATGTAATTTTTAACTAGACCAAAAAAGAAATCTTTTTGTAAGCTTTCTGTTCTTTTTATTGAAATATCATAAAAAATTAGCCCCACATGATCCAGTTCTAAACTTTGGGTACATTTTTTATGTTAACTTATAAGAAGTTGCACAGTTGGACTTTAAAATGCAGCAGGAGAGACTGATCAAGCTTACAAGTCAAAGTATGTAAAAAAGTAAGTATATGTAAATTGAATGTTCTATTGGCATTCCAAATTCAGAGATTTACAATACTTTAGAAGGAGTGTAGCATCATCTAAATGGAAAATAATAATACTGTTGTTCCAAACGTTGACCTGAAGGTGAAAAACATGATTTTTTTTTAATTCAGTACATCCAAAATGCCCTAGGATGTAAAAAATAATAATTTGGTGTAGGCCAGTGTGCCACCGTCTCATTATTTAATACGAATAAAAACAAGTTTCAGCTCTTTATTTCTAGGTCATTTGGCAGTTAATTCAAAACAAAAGTGACTTGTGTTGTTGCAGCTTAATTATGAGATAAAATTAATTGAGAGATAAATCCACAGAGCGAGCAAGGCAATAATCCTTGGATCCTTTTTTGTCTCGTGTAAATAAGGACTCAGTCGGGTGCGTAACGTCACGGGAGTGTGGCCCCGCCTCGCTGAGAATCTGCTGCTGCCCCGCTTCTAAAACCTCCTAAAAAAAAAAAACACACAGCACAAGCACAACACCGTGCTAATGGAGACAGAAGCATTCCGAGCCGTACTGAAGTGAATCGAGCCGTACCGAGGTGTGCTGGGCTAGTGGAAAACAGGCTAAATTACATTCAACATAGACACAAACACAGGCACACATGAAGCTGACTATAAACATGATAAAAAATACTCAAGGCTCCATCAATCAGGGTATAAAGACAAAGAGATGAGAGAAAAACCAGAGGTAAGAGAGAAGGGTCATATTAAAAAGTCATATGCTTTGGGCATATGCATATACGTGGAACAGACAGACACACAGAGATTTTGTGAATTTATATATAGATTGTCAACTATGTGTCACATTTGACAGCAGCTCATATGCACGGAGAGCTGCTCAGCCTCTATGTGCATATAGACAGGGGCGGTCCTGGCTTGCATGACGCAGTGGGTGGACTGCACCACCCCCACCCCCACCCCCCCCCCCCACACACACACTTCTTTTTTTTACTTTTTATTTCTCACTTAAATGTCCAGAAGTTCAGTTTTCTCAAGAATTAGTCAGGTTTTTCTTTCAACTTTGTCCTGGCAAGTTCATTGCTTTTTTTTTTAACTTTTGCCATGTTTCACCTTTTTTCTCATATTTTCATGATTTTCTAGTACATTTGCACCTATCCTCACACTGATAGATGCATCTCAGTAATTTAGAATGTCATCAAAAAGTTGATTTATTTCAGTAATTCAATTTTAAAAAAAACTTCTGTATTATATAGAGTCACTGAGTGATATAGTTCAGATTTTTGTTGTTGTTTTTTAGGGACAGTGCAAGTTGATGAAGATTGATATCAATCAATGTAAAATTGCCAGATTGTAGCCAGTGGCTAATTTCCATCTGTTGTCCATGGATTACAATATTTCAAGTGTTTATTTCTTTTAATTTTGATGGTTATGGCTTACAGCTAATGAAAACCCCAAATTCAATTGCTCAAAAAACATTGAATTACATTATATATATATATATATATATATATATATATATATATATATATATATATATATATATATATATATATATATATTAAAAAAAAAAAAAAACCTTCCGGCGCCACACAAGTCGGCTGCCTTTTGCAACAGCGGCTCAATTCTGAGTTTTTTTTCTTTCTTTCTTTACACACTTTATACATCACGGACACACAGATCGCCCCAAAATGCCTCCCGAGCCAGTGGATGGAGCCACTGTTTACAGCAGGAGACGGTACAGCAGGGAACAGCTGCTTGGACTTAATTGCCACTCGGTGCTGACGGAAAAACTCAACGTACCGAGAGAAATAAGGCGAAAACGATGTGGTTGTCGGGCTGGTGTTAGATGGCGGACAAGGAGTATAAGGTACAGACCCACCTTCCCATCCGTTATTATGGGGAATGTACGCTCTATACTGGGAAAGGTAGATGAGCTAGCGGCTATCTGCCGTTACGATAGCACATACCGGGAATGCTCTCTCCTTTTGTTTACTGAGACGTGGCTAACTGAACTAGCAGCAGATGGTAACGTTGAGCTGGAGGGTTTCCACATGATAAGGGCAGACCGAACACCAGACAGTGGCAAAGCAAGGGGCGGTGGAGTGATAATGTATGTTAACAACAACTGGTGCAGACCGGGACATATCACTGTTAAACAACGTCACTGCAGCAAAGACATTGAGTTGCTAGCTGTTAGCATGCGGCCTACATATCTCCCGAGAGAACACTCACACGTGATCTGCATTGTTGTTTATGCAAATCCGACGGCAAACGCTGGGACAGCATGTGACGTCATCCATTCAGTAACCAGCAGGCTGCAGACAGAACACCCAGATGCTCTTCTCCTCATCTCAGGCGATTTCAACCGTGTTTCACTGTCTCCCATTCTACCCACGTTTACCCAGTATGTCACATGCCACACTAGAGACAATAAAACACTGGACTTATTCTACGCAAACACTAAGGAGGCGTACACCTCATCACAACTCCCCCAACTCGGGAGATCGGACCACAACTTGGTTCATCTCCGGCCGGTGTACAAACCCCTAGTGCACAGACAACCCCCGGCCATGCGCACAGTGATGTTATGGTCTGAGGAGGCAATGGACACTCTAAAGGGCTGTTTTGAAGCCACCGCCTGGAAGCAGCTCTGCGATCCACATGGTGAGGACATCGATGGCCTCATTCACACCTTCACGGGCTACCTCAGCTTCTGTGCGGACAAATCCATTCCCACCAAGACCATACGGTGTTGTTCAAACAACAAACCCTGGATCAACCCTGAGATTAAAACACTTCTGAGAGAGAAGAAGAAGATCTTCAGGTCGGGGAACAGGGAGATGCTGAAGTCCGTACAGAGGGAGCTGAGGAGAAAGATCACAGAAGGCAAGGACAGCTTCAGGAGGAAGATGGAGGACAAGCTGCAACAGAGCGACATCAGCGGGGTCTGGAGAAACCTCAAAACCATCTCTGGGCTCCAGAATACCTCCCCCCAGGCCACGGGGGGGGGGGGGGGGGCAGGGAGTGGGCGAACAATCTGAATTTGTTTTTCAATAGGTTTGACCAACTGCCCTCCCCCCTGACTGCACAACAACCACTGCTGCCCGTAAAGACATCAAGTCCTGCTGCCCACTCCCCACTCCACCAACACCCCCCCACTCCCAACACACAACCCCCCATCCTGACCCTGACCAGGACCCAGGTGAGGACGGAGCTGAGGAAGATCAAGGCGAGGAAGGCATCGGGACCGGACGGCATCAGCGCAAAGCTCCTCAAGTCCTGTGCAGACCAGCTGTGTGGGATTGTGACGTACATCTTCAACCTGAGCCTGAAGCTGGGGAGGGTACCACAGCTGTGGAAAACATCT
Organism: Pholidichthys leucotaenia; assembly: GCA_020510985.1. Lineage (NCBI taxonomy): Eukaryota > Metazoa > Chordata > Actinopteri > Cichliformes > Pholidichthyidae > Pholidichthys > Pholidichthys leucotaenia. Next base: position 361,301,373 of record CM035836.1, on the reverse strand, counting down.
TGTGTGGTACCTGTACCAAAAACTTCCCACCCCAAAGACCTGAACAGCTACAGACCGGTGGCCTTGACGTCCCACTTGATGAAGACCCTGGAGAGACTGCTCCTTGCTCACCTCCGCCCCCTGGTGGAACCAGCGATGGATCCACTCCAGTTCGCCTACCAGCATGGCATTGGGGTGGAGGATGCAGTGATCTTCCTCCTTCACCGTTCTCTGTCCCACCTGGAGAAGCCCGGGAATGTGGTGAGGATCATGTTCTTTGACTTCTCCAGTGCTTTCAACACCATCCAACCGATGATCCTGAAGGACAAGCTGCTGCGCGCAGGGGTGGACCAGCACCTGTCATCATGGATCCTGGACTACCTCACGAACCGGCCTCAGTTTGTGAGAACCTGGGACTGTGTGTCCGACATGATCATCAGTAGCACGGGGGCCCCCCAGGGAATGGTGTTGGCTCCCTTCCTGTTCACTCTTTATACTGCGGACTTCTCACACAACACAACACACTGCCATCTACAGAAGTTCTCTGATGACTCTGCGATCGTTGACCTCATCTCCAATGGAGATGAAGCTGAGTACAGAGGGCTTATCCAGGACTTCGTGGACTGGTGCCATTGGAACTGCCTCCAGATCAACGCGAGGAAAACTAAGGAGCTGGTGGTGGACTGCCGCAGGCAAGGACAACCCCTCACAGCACCAGTAAATATACAGGGAACAGACATTGAGATGGTGACATCCTACAAGTACCTGGGTGTTCATCTGAACAATAAACTAGACTGGTCACACAATACCGATGCACTCTACAAGAAGGGACAGCGCAGGCTGTTCCTACTGAGGAGACTCAGGTCTTTTGGTGTACAAGGGGCGCTGCTGAAGACATTCTATGACATGGTGGTGGCATCAGCCATCACTTTTGGAGTGGTCTGCTGGGGCAGTGGCATTACTGCAGCCGATAGGAAGAGACTGAACAAACTGATCAAGAAAGCTAGCTCCGTCCTGGGGCAGCGCCTTGATCCGGTGGAGGAGATAGGAGAGAGAAGGACGGTGGCTAAACTGTCATCTCTGCAGGAGTCCGAGTTCCACCCTATGCAGGACATACTGAATGCACTGAGGAGCTCATTTAGCAGCAGACTACATCATCCCAGGTGCACAACTGAGAGGTTTCGCAGGTCCTTCCTACCAATGGCTGTCAGACTGTACAACCTAAGCAGGGCTGCTCGCAGAGATAGCAAAAAGACGTAACAACCTAATAGTTTTTTTGGTTTTTTTTTTTAATGCAAAAGATGCAATAGACTTACACAATGGTCCCCTCAGGCATACAACTAGGAAAATACCGGTAGCTACGGAGGGTGAGAATATGTATGGGCACATAATCATACCATGTAGGATAACTAAGTAGACGGTTGTGCTGTTTCATCCCATCTAGCAACAATGCTCTGCACTGTGTGTGTTTATACATTTACGTATTTATTCCATCTAGCTACAATGCTCCGCACTGGGTGTGTTTATGTTTATATTTATATATCTATATATTCATTCCATCTAGCTACAATGCTCCGCACTGTGTTTATATATCTACATATTATTCCATCTAGCTACATTGCTCCGCACTGTGTGTTTATATATTTACATATTATTCCATCTAGCTACATTGCTCCGCACTGTGTTTATATATTTACATATTTATTCCATCTAGCTGCAATGCTCCGTACTGTGTGTTTATATACTCATATATTTATCCCATCCAGCTACAATGCTCTACACTGTGTGTCTGTGTGTATATATATATATATATATATATATATATATATATATATATATATATATATATATATATATTTATAGTAATATGTACATATGTATATTAGCTGCTCTTGCTTGCTTGCCTTTTTTTTTTTCCTTGCCTTCTGATTGTTGCTCTGAGTGTTGCTATCCCTGTGCTGTTGCAATCCTGGAATTTCCCCGTTGTGGGACTAATAAAGGCTAATAAAGGCTTATCTTATATATATATATATATATATATATATATATATATATATATATATCTTCTGACGAAGGCTGCAGTGCAGTTGAAACATGTAAAGAAGGTAAAGACATCTCCTTTCTATTTTATTTTTTGTCTTTTATATGAACAAAAGATTAAAAAAACTTTATGGAGATGATGATTTCATTTTCCAGCAGGACTTGGCACCTGCCCACACTGCCAAAAGTACCTGGTTTAATGACCATGGTATCACTAAGCTTGATTGGCCAGCAAACTCTCCTGACCTTAACCCCGTAGAGAATCCATGGAGTATTGTCAAGAGGAAGATGAGAGACACCAGACCTAACAATGCAGATGAAAGCCGCTGTCAAAGTAACCTGGGCCTCCATAACATCTCAGCAGTGCCACAGGCTAATCACCTCCATGACACGCCACATTGATGCAGTAATTCAGGCAAAAGGAACCCCGACCAAGTATTGAGTGTGCATTGTACATGGACATACTTTTCAGTCAATGTTTCTATTAAAAAATCTTTTTTTTTAAATTAATTATATGTAATCTTCTATTTTTTTTCTAACCATGGGGGTCCGCTGCTATGTGGATCAGGTGGCAGTCGAAGACAGAGACCTTGGCGGTCTGATCCCAGGCTTCCTAAACTGGCTTTTGGGACGTGGAATGTCACCTGTCTGGTGGGGAAGGGGCCTGAGCTGATGCATGAGGTTGAGAAATACCGGCTAAATATAGTGGGCCTCACCTCAGCCCACAGCTCTGGTTCTGGAAACAGTCTCCTGGAGAGGGGCTGGAGCTTGGCTTACTCTGGAGTTGCAATGAGCAGAGGTGGGTATTCTTGTATCCCCCCAACTTGCTGCCTCTATATTGAAGTTTTCCCCGGTGGATGAAAGTGTTGTTTCCCTGCACTTCTGGGTTGGGAAACAGGTCCTGACCATCATTTGTGTCTATGCACCAAATGATGGCTCAGAGTACCCACCCTTTCTGTAGTCTCTGACTGGGGTGCTGGAGGGTGCTGCTCTTGGAGACTACATTGTCCTACTGGGGGACTTCAATACACACGTGCGCAACAACAGTGAATCTTGGAGGGGGGTGATTGGGAGGAATGGCCTGCCCGATCTGAACCCGAGTGGTGTTCAGTTATTGGACTTCTGTGCTAACCACAGTTTGTCCATAATGAACACCATGTTCAATCATAAGGGTGTGTGTGCACCTGGTTCAAGAAAAAGGGTGTATGTGCACCTGGCACCAGGACACCCTAGGTCACAGGTCAACAATTGATTTTGTTATTGTTTCATCAGACCTGCGACTATATGTCTTGAACACTCGGGTAAAGAGAGGTGCAGAGGTGCAACTCACCACCTCACGTGGTGGTGAGTTGGATCCAATGGTAGGGAAGGACGCCATCCAGACCTGGTAGACCCAAACGTAAAGTGAGAGTGTGTTGGGAACGTCTGGCTTAGGGCTTTGTCTGGAAGGTCTTCAACTCTCACCTCTTGAAGAACTTTGATCACATTCTGTGGGAGTCTTGAGACTCCATTGTTAAAGCGGCCACCCAGAGCTGTGGCCGCAAGGTCATCGGTGCATCTTGTGGTGGCAACCCCCGATCTAAGTGGTAGACACCAGTGGTAATGGGGGCCATTAAGCTGAAGAAGGACTCCTATCAAACTTGGTTGGCTTATGGGACTCCCGTAGCTGCTGAGGCGTACCGGCAGGCCAAGCGGAGTGCAGCTCGGGTGGTTGCTGAAGCAAAATCTCAGGTGTGGGAGGAATTCGGTGAGGCCATGGAACAAGACTTTTGGTCGACCTCAAAGAGATTCTGGTAAACTGTCTGGCGGCTCAGGAGGGGGAAGCAGCTACCTGTCCACACTGCGTACGGTGTGGATGGGGTGCTGCTGACTTAAAGTGGAGATATCATCGAGCGGTGGAAGGAATACTTTGAGGATCTCCTCAATCCCACTGACACGCCTTCCACAGAGGAAGCAGGGCTTGTGGACGAGGTGGGCGACTCGCCTGTCACAGGGGCTGAGGTTTCCAAGGTGGCTAAAAAGCTCCTTGGTCGTCGGGCAATGGGGGTAGATGAGATTAGCCCTGAGTACCTCAAAACCCTGGATGTTGTAGGGCTGTCATGATTGACACGCCACTGCAACATTGCGTGCAGGTCCAGGGGAGTGCCTTTGGCGTGGCAAACTGGGGTGGTGGTTCCTTTCTTCAAGAAAGGGGACTGGAGGGTGTGCTCCAACTTTAGAGAGCTCACAATCCTCAGCCTCCCTGGGAATATCTATGGCAAGGTACTGGAGAGGAGAGTCCGGCCGCTGGTCGAACCTCGGATTCAGGAGGAGCAATGCAGTTTTTGTCCTGGCCGTGGCACATCAGTCAAACTCTTTACCCTCTCGAGAATCCTCGAGGGCTCATGGGAGTTTGCCCAATCAGTTTACATGTGTTTTGTGGGCTTGAAGAAGGCATTCAATCGCGACCCTCGTGGTTTTTTGTGGCGGGTGCTTCAGGAGTATGGGTCATCAGGCTTGTTGTTACGAGCTAGCTGGTCTCCATACGACCATTGTGAAAGTTTAGTTCGTATTGCCAACACTCGGTCGGACTCATTCCCAGTGAGAGTTGGACTCCGCCAGGGCTGCCCATTGTCAGCTATCCTGTTCAGAATTTTTTATGGACAGGATTTCTAGGCACAGCCAAGGAACAGAGGGTGGTATGCTTGGTGACCACATGATCTCTTCTTTGCTGTTTGCAGATGATGTTGTCTTGTTGGCATCATCCAGTAATGACCTACAGGTCTTACTGGGATGGTTTGCCACTGAGTGTGAAGCGGCTGGGATGAGAATCAGCACCGCCAAGTCCAAGTCCATGGTCCTCAGCTAAAAAAAAGGTGGATTGTCTTCTCCAGGTTGGGGACAAGCTCCTGCCCCAAGTGGAGGAGTTTAAGTGTCTCGGGGTCTTATTCATGAGTGAGGGGTGAATCGAGTGAGAGATTGGCAGATGGATCGGAGCAGCATCTGCAGTGATGCAGATGTTGTACCGGTCCGTTGTGGTGAAGAGGGAGCTCAGCTCTTAGGCAAAACTGTCGATTTACCAGTCAATCTACGTTTATACCCTCACCTATGGTCATGAGCTTTGGGTATTGACCAAAAGAATGAGATTGCGGATACAAGCGGCTGAAATGAGCTTTCTTCGTAGGATTGCTGGACTCACCCTTAGAGATAGGATGATGAGCTCAGTCATCCGGAAGATGCTCAGAGTAGAACCCTTGCTCCTCCACATTGAAAAAAGCCAATTAAGGTGGTATAGGCATCTGATTAGGATGCCTCCTTGACGCCTCCCACTTGAGGTGTTTCGGGCACATCCCACTGGAAGGAGACCCTGGGGCAGACCCAGGACTTCCTGGAGAGACCACATCTCCCAGCTGGCCTGGGAAGTTCTTGGTATCCTCTCTGAAGCGCTGGAGCAGGTGGCTGGGGAGAGGGAAGTCTAGGACTTCTCTGCTTGAACTGCTGCATCCGCAACCCGGACCTCCAGAAAAGCGGTAGAAGATGGATGGATGGATGGTAATCTTCTATTTTTTTGAGAAACTGAATTTTTGGGTGGATGTGTGGTGGTGGAGGATGTGTGTATGGTTGGGGGAACCTCGTTGGATGGCAGGTTAGGGCGGACCACCTAGTGGCATGGGGGTTGGTGATTCGAGGTCTGCTTGTCCCGGCCACCATGCCGTTGTGTCACGGGGCGGGGCACTTTGTAGCATTGCCCCTGGGTTCTTTGGCACCGGGTGTTTGTGGGTACTCGGGGGGGCTGTTGGCGCAGGTTGGCAGCCATGTTGCCCTCGAGCCACTCCGGTGTGGCTGTGGCTGTGGGGCGGCCTGCTGCTGTTGGGTCTGGGGTGGGTGGTCGGTGTGCGCTCAGGGGTGTCGCTTGGCATGTGGGATGCCGTATGGGTCTGGCCCATTGTTCACTATTGTGATTATTGTTGTTGTACATGTTTGTATGTGTAAGATGAGCGGGGATGGGTCTGGCTGTGCCATCATATTTGTGGTGGTGGGGGCACTACACTGGTCGGTCCTGGGCTGCTTGGCCTGGTGGCCCTCACCCTGGGTTGGGACTTGGGGGGAGTGGGTGGCTTCCTGAACCAGTTTGTGAGCTGTTTTTTTTGGGGGGAGCGGCCTCGCTTTTAGACCGCCTGCCTTCCAGTCTTACCCCCCTCCCCCCAATTCTGGGTGGAATATACATCTTTTTGTATACACTTAGGGCTTTGGGGCAGTGGTGTGCCGCACTATGTCAGTGAAGGGGACACTTCTGCTGCACAGTGGGGGTGCCCTCACCTCAATTTTAATTGCATTTTAGACACTGAGGGCTTGGGGGGATGGGGGCCCCTCTTCCTATGAAATGGCTCTTTTCCACTATCACAGTTCGGCTGGACTCATTTTGATTCGCCACTACTCGGTTCAGCCTCAGTTGTGTATCCATTACAACCGTGTAAAGCCGTGTAAATCTGGGGTGGGTGGGATTGAGGCGGCGCCACACTCTGCTGACGTAAAGCACGCGACCGAATCCTTCACAACAAAGAAAAAAAAAATGGAGGATTACGAGCGGAGGATTTCCACATTGGTCGCTATTCTTCTGTGGCTTTTTAACACAATGAATGTGTTTAACCAGAGAAGAGAGTTTTACAGGAGAAGACGACGTGCATTGAGAGAACGCACGTTGGAGCAGTACAGGAGACTCGTGGTTGCGCTGGTGGAATATGAAGCAGTGGAATATGAAGCAGAGAGCTTAATTGCCCGGCGCATGAGGCACATCAGGCACATGAGGGAGCAGATTTTGGCAATTTAATGCTTTCTATTGTCATTTTATCGTCATGTCATTGTTGTGTACAGCATTTTGATGTCGCCAGGTTATCAGTATTAATATGTATGCTTTGTGTGTGTTTTAGTTGGCTGCATTGTTGCAAAATAAATGCTGCAGACCATCGGCCTGGGCAGTAAACTGTAGCTCGCAGTGGTGGGAGAATATTGTCCCCGGCTTCTCAAGCACGCGGTGGTTGCAGAACTTCCGGATGTCCGAGGATACTTTCACCTACTTGTGCCACAAATTGCGTCCATGCATGGAGCTTCAAGATACGACATTCCGCAAGTGTGTGCCTCTGAGGAAGAGAGTGGCCATTGCACTGTGGAAGCTTGCTACCGGTTCAGAGTACCGCAGTATTGGACATCTATTTGGGGTCAGCGTCACAACGGTGTGCAGGTGTGTGCAGGACTTTTGTGCAGCAGCAGAGTCATTGCTGGTTCCAGATCAACTCCATTTTCCTGATGAAGGGAGGTTCACGGAAATGTTGGCCTACATCGAGAGTCGGTGGGGACTACCAATGTGCGTTGGTGCCATTGATGGATCCCACATACCCATCATAGCACCAACACAATATCACACCGACTACTTTAATCGTAAAGGCTGGCACTCTGTACTCCTTCAAGGTGGTGTTCTGGAATGTGTTTGCAGGGCTGCCTGGGAGCATGCATGATGCTAGGGTGCTGAGACTGTCCACACTGTGGGAGTTAGCCAGTCGGGGAAACCTCTTCCCACCTAAAATCAGGAACATTGGTGCGGTACGTGTGGGCTACTTCATCCTTGGAGACTCTGCTTATCCACTGCAAAACTGGCTGTTGAAAACATTCCATGACCCCGGACGACTGACTGAAGAACAACACACGTTCAACCAGACCATCAGTCGAGTACGGGTGGTTGTGGAGAATGCTTTCGGCAGGCTGAAGGGAAGGTGGCACTGCCTTCTAAAACGGAATGACTGTGACATCGCACTGGTTAAATCGATGGTGTTGACTTGTTGTGCACTGCATAATCTGTGTGAGAGTCATGGAGAGGCCTTTGACACCACATTGGATGATGCAGCAGATGAACAAGTGGTGGTGGCAGCGTCACAGGGAGTAGAGGAGCAGGGTGGAGATATAAGAGATGCTGTGATGCAGTACTTGTGTAGCAATAAGTAGACATTTCATTTGGTCAGTATTCATGTGCATACATATGTCAAACGTGTGTTTTTTAAATAAAATTTTGTGCACTTTTCATCTACGTCTCCTCTGTTGTTCATAACGGTTAACTGTTAAGGGATGGGTAATTAAATGCTAAAACCTTGGAATTGACCTTGGAATTATATGTGGAAACTTGTTATATTTCCAGTTAATCCTAGCCCACTTTTACTTACAAAATAATTTTAAATATTTTAAAAAAAGCCAATCCAACTGTAGCACCTTTGTTGTTTTTCATTTGAGTATCATTTTCCCATCTATTGTTATTTATAAGGGATATGTATTCAGGGATGGGTAATTACACACTAAAACACCGTAGAAAATGACTGCAAAAAAATGCAGCAGCTAGACAACTCACTTTTGGTTTGATGGAATTGCCAATTGACCTTGGAATTATATGTGGAAACTTGTTATATTTCCAGTTAATCCTAGCCCACTTTTACTTATAAAATAATTTTAAAAATTAAAAGAAAGCCAATCCAACTGTAACACCATTTTGTGTGTTGTGTATCATTTGAGTATAATTTTCCCATCTATTGTTATTTATAAGGGATATGTGTTAAAGGGATGGGTAATTACACGCTGAAACACCTTAGAAAATGACTGCAAAAAAATGCAGCAGCTAGACAACTCACTTTTGGTTTGATGGAATTGCCAATGGACCTCGAAATTTTATGATGAAACTTTTGTTATTCATATTAAATACTGTGACATTATCAGACTGGCCAACACCAAATTATAATTTTCTTTTTCAAACCTATGACACTTTGGATGTATTGAAACAGAAAATCCTAGGTTTATCATATTCATGTCAATGTTTACAACTACGAAACTGTTATATTTGGGTTTACATGTATGTGTATTTTCCCTTTATATTATACTAGACTCCTTATAATGTATTGAAATTCTCCGAATTTGGAATGCCGATAGAACATTCAATTCACATGTACTTACCTTTTACCTACTTCGACTTTTACCTTCATCAGTGTCTACTGCTGAATGTAAAGTACACCTGTGCAACTGATTACAATTTAACTTGAAAATTGTACCCACTGTAGAGAAATGGATACAGCGGTGGTAATTTTTATTAAATTTAACAATAACAATTACATTACCATTAAAAATCTTGACACCTTTATGGATAAACAGCGGCATTTGGGTCATATGAGGAAATGGAATGTGTATGTAATTATTCGCCTTTCTCATTTAGTGTTATAACAGACAAACCACACTTTTATCCAAAACACTAACATTTTATTACATTAGAAATATTCCCAAAACATGTTTACAAACGGGGACTTTTCAGTACTTCGACCAGACTGCCAAAATGGGTTAGGAAGGCTCGGTTGAAGGAAGCCGTCTCTGTCAGCTCATCCCTTCTGAATGCGGCTTCCTGCTCCTGGGCTAACTGCATGTTTGCTGCAAGCATTCGTAGCTCTTGATGGTGTCATTCGCACTGTTCGTGGAGCCGTTCGTGGAGCCGTTCATGCTGTTCGAGCATCCTTTCATGGACCCGCATCTCATCAGCGTGACTCTGGGCCATCACCGATGCCAGGTCGGCGAAGGTGTTGCACCTTTTCCTCTTGGCTAGATGAAAGACAGAAGTCATTGTTTTTAGATAACGCTGGATCAAAACATGTCAAAAAAATATTATGGAATTAAACTTGTGAAAGCCTGTGGTGGGATGTTTCTTTGCTGTATTTAAGCTCAACTGTCATGTTGCTGCCCCTCAGTAGAGTGGATTGTGCAACTTCTGGGGTGCTGTGATAGGCTACATCCCCCCTTCATTCCGAAAAGGATTAATTACCTCCGCCAGGAGGTTATGTTTTTGCCGGGGTTTGTCTGTTTGTCTGTCTGTTTGTCTGTCTGTTGGTTAGCAAGATAACTCAAAAACTTTTGGACGGATTTTGATGAAACTTTCAGGCGTTGTTGGAAATGGTACAAGGAAGAACTGATTAAATTTTGGGGATGATCCCAATCACCGTCCAGAAGAAAACCGCCATTACAGAAAATGCCATTTTCGTGAATAACTTCTGAAACACTAATCCTATCATTGTCAATCCAATTGCTAGTCATATGTTTTCATGGTCAAGGAATCTGAAAACGTACACACAAACACAGTATGGGGGGAACTGTGGCCGCCATTACGGAAAATGCAATTTTCGTGAATAACCACTGAACCACTAATCCTATCATTGTCAATCCAATTGCTAGTCATATGTTTTCATGGTCAAGGAATCTCAAAACGTACACGCAAACACTGTATGGGGGGAACTGTGGCCGCCATTACGGAAAATGCCATTTTCGTGAATAACTACTGAACCACTAATCCCATCATTGTCAATCCAATTGCTAGTCATATGTTTTCGTGGTCAAGGAATGTGAAAATGTACACACAAACACTGTATGGGCGGAACTGTGGCCGCCATTACGGAAAATGTCATTTTCGTGAATAACTACTAAACCACTAATCCTATCATTGTCAATCCAATTGCTAGTCATATGTTTTCATGGTCAAGGAATCTGAAAACGTACACACAAACACTGTATGGGGGGAACTGTAGCGCTTGGCAGAGGTTTGCGCTCTCCGAGTGCTTTTCTAGTTTGAAAAAGTTTTTTGATTGGATGGGTTATTTTTAAAAGAATTTCTTTGTACTGTTGCCTCAGAAATCAGAATGGGTTAATACTGTTAGCTGACGTGAAGAATTTCAATGAAGCATGTTGATTTGATAGTTGGTACATGTGCTTTTTTTTTTTTTTTTTTTTTTGTTAAAATACAACAGTATTTCCACCACCACCACACCTAAAAATGGGACTGGGTTGTTATGAACACCCCTGAATCTAGTGTTTTTGTAAACGTACAAATACATTTTAAATTCCTTATTATGCGTCTATAAAAAATCACATTAAACACATAACAACAACCGGGTGGTAATTTTCAGTTTGTTGTGCCTTACCAGAACTTGACCGGGACATGCCGGATGCTGATGGAGCTGGCGATGAGGCAGACAATGGTGTCGGCACCGATTCTGGTCCCCCGATAGACGCAGGAGTGTCCGGGCGGTCCAGTGAGGCGGACCCCTGGGATGTGAAAAGTGGTTCTAGAAGGAAAATGCACACAATAAAGCTCACCAACAAAGTGCAACATGTACAGAAAACACAAAACTTTTTAACCAGAATACAATAAGCTTATTTCAGCGTTTTGTTCACGTGAATACTTAAATAAAAGCATGATTCCGCAGCTTGCTGCGAGGTAGCAGCAAGGTACGGAGGTAGCTAGCTATTAGCTGGCTAGCCATTATCACTAACCATTGTCCACAATCAAACAACTTTCTTTATTGCTTAAAAAAAGTGAGCTTTTGACCGAAAGGACACATTGGCGAAAAGACGGACAATATCAAAACAACACTCACCGTCAATGGTTTCCAATTGCGTGGCCGTGTCGAGCCCAAAGTCTCTGCGATTGCTAGCAGGCCGATGTCTGTAGATCGCGTCCATCTGCACTCGCACCACTGCATCCATCGTGGTCCTTTATGGCCTGATAATCGCTCTTCATTTTTTTTAGTTTTTCATGACACTGTTTGGCAGTCCGGTTGTACCCTTGGGCTGCCATGTGGTCAGACACCTCCTGGTATATTTTTTCATTGCGAGTTGCCCCGTCCAACTCGCTCTGGATGTGGTCTTCGGCTACGAAGGACAGAAAAGTCCGCACCTCCTCGTTTGTCCATGGAATAAACTTGCGTGAGGACATCCTTATAAGAACACAATTGTGAAGCCGCTCACCGTGGTTACTCGCTGAAATTACAAATGGCGGTCGTGTAGCTTCAACAGAAAACAGAAAACGGACGCTTTTTGTGACGTTACGCCCTGACCAATCAGTGGCTAGCAGTCGATTGACGTTACATCTCGGCTCGCTTTCACACGGTTATACCCTGCCTCTTAATTGGCATGAAAATAGTGTTGGTTAAACCGTGCTGGGTACAGCGTAAATGGCGAGAAAGTGAATCGACTAGAAGTAAGTAAGGCCAAGGCGATACTAATGGAAAAGGCCCAAAAGTGGCTAGTGGTGCTCCAACCACCACCACCCCAGTTTTAACTGCACCATGGTAGTCCAAACACCTACACACAATCACATCATACAACTGACACACACATATCATGTTTTTTGCAGGGGGCGGGGGTCTTCCCCCACACCTGTTTCCCTCCTTCTGCCAGGGGCCTGGGGGCCCGGCAGGGGGCCTGGGACTCGTCCTGTTATTAAAATCCCTGGGTGCTGCTGAATGAATAGATACAAGCAAGGGAGTGAGAGAGGAATTGAATAAGAGAGTAAGCGAGACTGAGGGACTGATGAATGGAGATGGTGTTGGTGGGTCAGTTTTGTGCGGTCCTTTGTGTGTAGGGTGGCATCTCGGGGTGCCTGCAGTGATCTCTTGATCAGTTGCTTGGGTGGGTGCTGGGGGTGGGGGTCTGCTTCTGTGGCAGTGGCCGCCCTGGGGTGGGTCAGCGGGGGGAGGGCGGCAGCTGGCCTATGCTGGCGGTCCTTCCGGCTGCTGCCGCGAGCTGTTGCGTGTTCAGGCTTGCTGCATCTACATCGCAGTTGCCCTAAGAAATAAAGGTGAATGAGGGTGGGTGAGTGTGAGGGGGAGAGCATGAATGGATGTGAGTATGTCGGAGTGGGAGTGAGAGTGTGTGCGTGCAAGAACGTGAGAGAATGTGGGTGACCCTGAGGGCAAGTTGGAGCAAGATTGAGTGGGTTCAGAAGTGATAAAGAATGGTGGTTCCGGGAGTGCGAGAGTAGGACTTTGTGGGGGACTGGGTGAGTGTGAGTGAGTGCTTGTGGGTGCATAAGAGAGCAAAAGGGTGTGGTGTGAGAATGAGTGTGTCTGTTAGTTGAGAGGTGCTGGATTGAGGGGGGTTGTGCCTCTCGGCTATGTGTGCTCCCTTGGGCGGGGGAGGGGGACTTTTTTGTGTGTAGGGGTCCCCGGGGTTTGCGGTGGTGGTGCTGGGAGGGAGGGCCCGCTGAGGGGGTGCCTGGGGGATTATTGTTAATGATAGATATATGCCCCAAAGTAAAAAACAATAATTCCCTTTGCAATAAGCTTCACTGCCACAGAGACAGATACAGGAATTCTTTCCTGCCAGATACAATAACTCTGTACAGTTCTTCACAACACCGCACCTTGGAGGTGCTGCCAGGACTCTGAGTTCTGTAGTCTCAGATTATTGTTAATACTACCTGCACTCATCCCAGCCCTTCTTCAACAGAATCCTACCTTACTCTATCCTAACCCTAAGTACCACATAATACCATCTTTACACAGGGGTGGAGATTGTTGAGATATCACTGAGTGATGACAAAATAGCCAGATCTCCAAACGATTTTTCAATAATCTCTCAGCAATCAGCAAGATCTCTAAATGATTTCTCAAGGATTGTCACTGATCTCCATGGTTCTTAAAGTTTTGAATCATTTCAAAACAATCTTTCAGTGATCACTAAAGAGAAATGACCTTGCAACGATCTCTCAATGAGTGCTCAATGATCTCATCAATCTACCAATGATATCCCAATGATTAATAAGCTCATTGGGAGACTGATGAGATTAAGCACTCCTTGAGCTCTCCTTGACTACTCAACAATCTCATCAATCTCCCAGTGATCTCTCAGCAATCTTTCAGTGAATGCCAGATTTTTCCACCCCAATGGTAGCGATGGCTAAGAGATTAGTGAAGGATCGCTGAACATTTGATGAAAGACCAATAAAGTTAATTGAAAGCTCAATGAGCGATAATTGGGAGATTGATGAGATCACTGAGCACTCCTTGAGAATTCAGTGAGTTTGCTTAGAGACTGCATTCCTTTGGTGATTGATCATTGAGTTTGTTTAGACTCAGTCAAAACAACTGCGGTGACTGGAGACCACTGGTAGATCATTGAGAGATCTTGACGGTCGCCGAGAAATCATTGAGAGATCTGGTATTTTTTTTTTCGTCTTTCAATCATTGGTCAGTGATCTCCATCCAGTATAAAAGGGATAGAAGTGCACTAGAAACCTCTCCAATATATACAGTATATACCTACTTGGTCACCCAACAAATGCTCAATGATCCCTCAGCAAACTCTTCTGGTCTCTCAGTGATCCTTCCAGGATTTTGCAAAGGTCTTGCTCTCCCAAACATTTACACAGAAATGGCTTTTTTGAGGCTTTAGGACAGGGGTCACCAACTGGTGATTGGTGACCCCTGTCCGGATCCGGACCCCGAGTCCGGATCCAGACCCTGAGAGTCCTTTATCTGGATCCTGAAGCCTTTGGATTCAATTTGGAAAAAAAGGAGACTGTTTTGTTTTCGCAGGAAACAAAACAAAAAAACAAAAACTGAAGTGAACTGCTGTGTCGGGGGCCGCCCAGACAGATTACATCATGAGCCCTTGGGCGATTTCCGCAGACTACACTCTCCACTGTCCCACAGACTCCGTACTCTGCAGAGACTCTGTGCATCCATCCACTCCAGAGAGAACTGAGTGGGTTACAAAATCAAGGTGCACTGCAGGCGAAACATACACACAAGGCAGACAGCTAGGATATCCACCTTGGACAGACATGCTTTATTGCAGGTCCATACCCACAAAATGAAGTGTTGTTGTAAAATTGACTGTATTTACTGTGAGGTTTCTGCCTCCAATTCTGCTGAGAGTAGTCCATGCTGGGATGCAGGGGAGAGGTCGCTGGTTATGGAGGTCCTTTTCGTAGCCTTCAATATCACGTAAAAACTCTGTATGAGCTCTGTGTGTTACTTACCATGAAAAGTTCCACCTCCCCTTTCTCTGTAACCATGGAATTACAGAGTTACATCCCATTTATCACATCATGTCACACCATATAGAAGACATACACATTATACCTGGTTTTCAAAAAATAACTTTTATTCCACAAAAAAATTAAAATAACTTTTATTCCACAAAAAAATTAAACATTAACCTGTAAGTCCTTTACCAGCTTCCTTTAACTCTCAGATGCAATAACTAGACACAGCCAGCAGATGTCACTCTTCACAACTGTGTCGAACGGTTTGAAGCAGTGACTCATTTTCAGGGCAAGTGGTTCAAAATGTTTCAAAGTGTACCCGTCACAGATTATAGTTATTTTGAAGTTAAATTTTCAAGTTAAATCTTCCTGTTAAAGCGACTGCATTTCAGAAAACATAAGAATGCGTGTGAACAAAATCAAAATTAAAATCCATACTGGTATTATTCACCAGCATTATACACAACATCTAAAAATGTCACCAATTAAAGATTAACCCTAACCCCTACTGATGATTTCTGCTCAGTCAGTATTTTAACATTACAACACTGACAGAGCAAAATTAAAACACAAAATGAATTTGAAATGATTTTCTCTGTCACTTCTCCTGCACACTTTAACTCAGCATGATGAAGGGAGACCACCTTTGGGGCACGTAACAGACCATTACAATGGGACCTCTTAATAGGGACAAACCAAATGTCACTCAAAATGATTTAGCCAATCAGGGTGAGCATGTAAAAATCCCGCTCATGCTGCTTTGCTGCTTCAGGACCTGACAACTTGCCCTAATTGACAGAACCATGAATTCTGCTCTCTACCAAAAAATCCTGAAGGAGAATGTCCGGCCATCAGTTCATGAAGCCCTCCAATGTGACTGAATTTAAACAATTCTGCACAGAAGAGTGGGTCAAAATTCCTCAACAGTGATATAAAAGACTCATTGCCAGTTGTTGGCACCAATGGTGGCACAACCAGTTATTAGGTTGAAGGGGCAGTTAGGGGGCATTTAGGGGGCAATTACTTTTTCACATAGGGCCAGGTAGGTTTGGACAGCTTTTTTCCCTTAAAAAAATGAAATCATCATCTAAAAACTACATTTTGTATTTATTTGGGTGTTCTTTGTCTAATATTAAAACTTGTTTGATATTCTGAAATGTTTAGGTGTAACAAATATGCAAAAATATAAGAAATAAGAAAGGGGCAAATACTTTTTCACACCACTTTTCAGAAATGCTGAGGTAATATTTAAACATTTTTTTGCAGAACTATACAAACTAGTTTTCCTGCCCTGATGACATAGTAGCCAAAGGCTTAACTTCAGTAATACAACAGCATGTACATAATTTGAAGGTTCATTAAATGCATTCATTTCATCATCCTGTATACAACTTTAAATCCAGCTTTGACTTTGTCAGTGGGTTACAAACAAACCATAAATCAGATGCTTAAAGCACAATCTGTTGCTGCTAATTTGTCAAAAAACATAGTTTTGGCTGTTAAATGCAAACTGTGCCACACACCTGACATAGCTTCATTAGAATTTACCAGACGTGAGAGAGCAGCATGACTCATGACAGATGTGGGCCTCCAGCTTAATGATGAATATAGCAGCTGACACATTGTTCCCAACAAAAGCTGCTTCACTTTTCATCCCTCTGTTGTGGAGCCAGGTGTGGCATGGTAATTCATTTAGTATTTTCCTTTTTTAAAAATCTAATGTGTGGGAGTTGATTGAAACACACTGGCTATGCACTTAACACAAAAGCTGGGCTGTTCTCACTCCCACATTCTGCAGTAGTTATTGAAATTACTTCACTAGTTCATTGCTTTGACAGAGTGGTAATGGATCAACAGGCTACTGATGCATTCCTGGATTCACTGGATACTAGCCAAATCACTGTTTCAAACTTAAGTCATTGGATGTTTTTTTTTTAAAAAACTTTTTCAACCACGTTATAGGTTTGCATAACAGAATGAATAAGGCTTTTGACTCTTTAACATCAAAAAAGATAATTTAGTACAATTTTTTTTTTCATTTTTAATATCTGCATGACTGAAATTAGCTATGAGTGTGTATCTTTTTGATGACATTTAACCCAGTGGGCCCTCAGTGCTGGGGAACTTACAGTCATGTGAAAAAATTAGGACACCCTGTATAAGCCTGTTTTGGTTTTTTTGGTTTTTTTAACATATTTGGTCATATGTGTCATGATGCCGAGCGGGGGTCTGTCCCGCGTTCGGCTCTTTTGGATATTGCTCCTTTTTGCATATGTATTTGTTCTTTATTTTCATCTGTCATGGCTGTACTTTTATTTTGACAGCGCAGCCGGTGACTTCCGGATGTCAAGCTGTTTCATGTTGTCACAGCTGTTTGTGTTTTGATTAATTCTTTTCACTCCACACCTGTTTGATTTTTGAGTTTCTGTGTTATTATTTAAGTTTGTTGGCGAGGTTTATTCCTCGCTGCGACCTCGTCATGTGTAGACAGGAGTCCCCACACTTGATTCTTGTTTTAGTCTAAGCTTTATTCTCTGCTTCACCAGTTTAATTCAATTCAACTTTATTTATATAGCACCATATCACAACAAAAGTCATTTCATAGCACTTTCAAATGTAGGGAAAACCCCACAATTGCAGAAAGACCCAGCAATCAGACGATCCCCTGTGAGCAAGCACTTAGCGATAGTGGAGAAGAAAACTCCCATTGAACAAGAAGAAACCTCTAGCAGAACTGGGCTCAGGGAGGGGCAGTCATCTGCTGCGACTGGCTGGGGGTGAGGGGATAGAGAAGATTAAAAGAACAGACATAAAGAGAGCAAACATTAATGGTGAGAAGCCAAGCACATTATTGGAGGTCACCCTGCAGTCTGAATCTATTAACAGCAAAACAAAAGGGGGGTTAAGAGACACAAGATCCCTCCCTAATCGTAGGCTACTTTGAAGAGGAAGGTTTTTACCCCATTCTTAAAAACAGAGATCGAGTCTGACTCCCGAACCCAGATTGGTAACTGGTTCCACAGGAAAGGAGCTTGACAGCAGAAGGCTCTACCTCCCATTGTACTTTTGGAGATTCTAGGTATTACAAGCAATCCAGCATTTTGGGAGTGTACTGCTCTGTTAGGATGATAGGGTAATATCAGATCTTTTATATATAAGGGGGCCTGATTATTAAGAGGTCTGTAAGTGAGAAGAAGGATTTTAAACTTAATTCTAAACTCTATGGGAAGCCAATGAAGGGAGGCCAGAACCGGAGAGATATGATGTCTCTTTCTAGAACCAGTTAAAACTCTTGCATCAGCATTTTGGATCAATTGAAGACTTTTTAAAGATATTTTAGGACAGCCTGATAATAACGAGTTACAATAATCTAATCTAGAGCTAACAAAAGCGTGGATCAGTTTCCCAGCATCATTCAGAGACAAGATGCTCCTAATCTTGGCAATGATGATTGCCAAGATGATAGAAGGCAGTCTTAGAGACAAATTTAATATGTGAATTAAAGAACAGACCGTGATCAAAAATAACTCCAAGGTTCCTCACAGAACTATTCAGAGTAAGAGTAGTGGCATCCAAATTAAGAGTTTTATTTGGAAAGGTATTTCTAAGGTTTTCTGGACAAACAAGAATGACTTCAGTCTTATCTGGGTTTAATAGCAGAGAATTACAAGTCATCCAAGTTTTGATTTCCTTAAGACAGGCATCTAACTTGGCTAATTGATTACAATCATCAGGCTTCATTGACAGGTATAATTGCGTGTCGTCTGCGTAACAATGAAAATGTATACAGTGCTTTCTAATGATATTGCCTAACGGAAGCATATATAAACTAAAAAGAGTAGGGCCTAACACAGTCCAACATAGTGTTCTAATCTATCAAGTAGAATATCATGATCGATAGTATCAAAGGCTGCACTAAGATCTAAAAGGACAAGTACAGAAACAAGTCAATTATCAGATGCGATAAGGAGGTCATTAGTGACCTTCACTAAGGCTGTTTCAGTACTGTGATGAACTTTGAACCCAGATTGAAACTCTTCAAATAAACCATTTCCCTGCAAGTGGTCAAACAATTGCACAGCAACAACTATTTCTAAGATTTTTGAAATGAAAGGCAGATTAGAGATTGATCGATAGTTAGCCAAAACTCTTGGATCAAGCATTGGCTTTTTGAGTAAAGGTTTAACTACAGCCGTTTTAAAAGCCTGCGGTACATAACCTAAAGTTAAAGAATTAATTATATGAAGAATACAGCTACCAATAGTTGGGAAGACTATTTTAAATAACCTGGTAGGTATAGGGTCTAAAAGACAAGATGAAGACTTGGATGAGGAGATTATTTTATCTAATGGGTGGAGCCGGGAACAGTTTTCTTATTTATCTTGTATTGCTTAGTTTCCTTGTACCTTGTTTTTTTAGTGTGTTTTGAGTTGTTTTGCTTGCTTTCGTGTCTCTCCCTCCAGGCCTGGATCCCCCCACCACCTTCCCGGGGTCAAATTTTGAAGTTATTCCTGTTGGGGGGGGGGGGGGGGGGTACGTTCATTCCTTTTGATGTTACGATGGGGTGTCTTGGATCCACCCCTTAAGGGAGGGGCACTGTCATGATGCAGAGTGCGGGTCTGTGCCATGTTCGGCTCTTTTGGTTATTGCTCCTTTTTGCATATGTATTTGTTCTTTATGTTCATTTGTCATGGTTGTGCTTTTATTTTGACAGTGCAGCTGATGATTTCCGGCTGTCAAGCCATTTCATGGTTGTCACAGCTGTTTGTGTTTCGATTAATTCCTTTTCACTCCACACCTTGGTTTTTGAGTTTCTGTGTTACTATTTAAGTTCGCTGGCGAGGTTTATTCCTCGCTGCGAGCTCGTTGTGTGTAGACAGGAGTCCCCACACTTGATTCCTGTTTTAATCTAAGCTTTATTCTCTGCTTCGCCAGTTTAATTGCAAGTAACCTTTCATGGTTTATCTTGATTTGTATTTTTCTGTAATCACCCTTTGTGGTCTTGTGTATAGCTTTTTGCATTTTGTCTTTCATGGCAAGTGTTTGTATTCATTATTATTATTCATTAAATACGCAAACTCACTGCAGGCGAATGGTGCCTTATTTCTGCCCTGAAAGGGCCAACTATCACAATATGGATATTTAATATCAATATTAAAAATACTGGGAGATTTATGTAATACAACTAAACAATTAAAATTAAATTGAAGACTTTTTTTTAATTTCCTGTGAAATGTAATTCTAAACAAATAGTGAAGAATAAATTAGGACATCCCCCATCTTTTTTTAGGACACCTCCACATTCATTCCTACTTAAAATGGCTAAAATAAGTTAAAAAATGCAAATAAAAACAAAAACAAGGTTAGACATGGATTTGTGAACATTTCTTAATAAAGAACTGAATATTTAATGGGGTGTCCTAATTTTTTTCACATGACTGTACTGGCCCCACAGGTTCACACAGCAATTCTGGATCAACATTAAGGGGAAACAACATGTCTCAACAAGTCCACTAACTACTGTTTGACTGCAGGCTCCTCACCTAGAAAACATGCAACACAAGTTGACTTCAAAGGTCATCTGTGAAAGTGATGATCTGTCACCTCATTGGATGTCATCTCCTCCGCTGCCTTTCTCCATTGTCCTCCTTGATTTCCTGATGGCATTGACTCTCATATCTAATATCCATTTAGTGTTTCTTCTTATAAGGCTGAGATTTCATTACTGTCATTAAAGCGATTTTGTACCTGTTCCACTAATACCATCAGTTCCCCTAGAGTGAAATGTTTCTCATTTTTGCAGGCCAGTTTTTGAATTCTGCATGCAGAAAGATGTGTAATCTTCTTTGAAATGCACCCTTCTAAGCCTGTTTGCACTTTTATTCACCGACACCATTTTTAGTAAATCATGTGCAAAACAAGCAATTTTCCAGGCTGCGTATAGAATTTAGTAGCCACTGTTTGGGATATTAGTAAACCTGGCTCACAGGGTCATACAGTAGATCATAGGTATCACCCACTGGTATAAATGCTCTTATAGACGCCCGAGACCCAGGGAGAACATGTTTTTTTAAATTTTATTTTGATTTTTTTCTAATATAAATTGGTAACAATGGTGGTAAGGAACTATTGTAAAGAAAACATGTTTAAAAGTGCCTTTGTTAAAATTTTGCAGCATGCCCATTTTAGTGGAAAACATGACTTTGTTGCTCTCAGCCGGGAAAAAAATTAAAAGCTGATCATGGACAGTGTCATGAACTGAGCTTGGATGTTCTCCCAAGCTCAGTTTTAGGCTGCACGGTGGCGCAGTGGTTAGCACCGCGGCAGCACAGTTTTACCCTCAGCCGGGGGATCGCGGGGATCATGAGATCGTGGGTTCGATCCCTGCCCCCGGCCAACAGTGATCTGTGTGGAGTTTGCATGTTCTCCCCGTGTTTGTGTGGGTTTACTCCGGGATTTCTCCGGTTTCCTCCCACATGCCAAAACATGCAGGTTAGGGAGTTAAGGGGCGCTTGCGCACGCAGCAACCGGCAGCTGGTGGCTTGTCACCGGACTGCAGAACAAATCTACCTACGGGTACAAAATAAGTCCAAAAAAAAAAGCTCAGTTTTGTGGCTTTTCTCTGTATTTATATTTATCTGTTGGATTGTAATGCCTTTTGAATTATGATGCTGTCTTCCATTTTCCTTGTTTTTGCTCAGTCTGTTTTTGCTGTGTCTTGTTTTATTTGCAATTTATCTCCAGTCTGTTCTGAGTTTGTTTATTCCTTTAATTGTTTCTGTGGGCTGGAAGCTGGCAGGCAACTTTCCCGGGTCTGCACTTTGCGTGGGCGTTGCCCGTCACTCTGCCAGTCCAACTACTCCCCTCTCATCATCTCCAGCTGATCCCATCACCATTATGGTTCTGTCCTTCCCCTCGCTCAGGTGCACCCACACCTGTGGTCATTTACATTGTTACCTTCCTGTATTTAGTCAGCTTGTGTTCATTCATTCCTCGCTGCACTATTGAATGTCAATTCGTACTTTCATCCGTTTTATCCTCCTGATCTACTCCTTTATACTACTAGAATAAATTTATGTAGTGCCCCACACACACACACTCACACACAAAGAAAAAAGTTGCAGCTTATATGAGACAATGGAACTGGACCTTTTTGTTTCCAGTCAGTCTCAAAAACATTGTTGAGAGTTGAGCAATTCATAAGAAAAAAAAAACAGTGATAATTTTCCACATCACTTAATATCCTGTCAGTACCATCAGTTATAGAACCATCAATAACAGACAAAACAAACCAAAAAATGCAACATAGCAAGGTGACATTACAGTCTCCCTCCACCACAGCTGCACCACACACACAATCTCAGGCAGCCTAAGTGTAGCACCTGTAAGTATTGCCACATTACAGGTACAATTTATTTTATTCAGGGGTCAGTAACACTGGATCTTTGCTCATTTTCTTTGTTTAGACATTTATTGTGCTCGTCAGTGGGGGCAGTATAGCCTCTATGTAGCATACAACTGCCAGGTGTTAAGAGTGAAGAAGAGGGAGTGGCAGAGTGGGAGTTGAAGCCTGTAATGGAGGAGTGGTGTTCTTGGAGATGTATGTGCAGTTTGTGTATTTCCACTGTACTGCTGGTGAAGTTTTAAATAAAAGAACATTTTCTACACACCAAGGATGCTGCCCAACCTGAGTGGTGTAATAATTTGGTGACCCCGACATGATAATTATTGCTTCACAACAAGCGCCTGAGGAACACGGTAAAGGCTTGTGTGTGTCAGCATAGATAAGGAGGGTAAGTGCTAATAGCTAAGCTAACAGTTGAAATCTAGCAAGGATGACACAAAGTGTTTTGTTGTTTTGTTTTGAGTGTGAAATATTGTAGGCAAGATGTCAGCACATCAAGAAGAGTTTCTGTTGGAAACAGAGAAAAAGCTGCACGGACTAAATATTAAGGAGCTGCACAGAGTCTGTGAACATTGTGGAATTGCTGGAAGAGACAATCCAGATATTCAAAACAAGACTCGCTGTGCCCTTGTTATGCACATCGTAAGGTTTTGTGAATGTGAAAAGCTGCTGGACAAAGAACATGAAGGCATGGCTGTGCTTTTGGAATCTGATGACTTGGTCAGTGCGCTGCTGGGATGTGGCCTGGCTGACGATGCGGGAGCGGCAATATTTTCCTCTTCATTGGAGGTCGGCGGGGGGACGAGGTGACTATGTGGGTAGTTCTTCCCAGGCAGTACAGGCAGGGTGTTCAACTTGAGGAGCGAGCACCAACACAGCAGCAAGACACAGGGAGGGGCCAGCACAGGTCCAGGGAATCCATGGGCAGCAGCTGCTGTGGTGCTTCTTCCAACAGATTCAGAAAAGATTTCAGGATAAATGGACACGTGGTTGAGTCAACCACAAAAGACACATTAAGCTTCAGTGGTCTTGAACATCAGATTGAGAGTGGGTTAAGGAAAGGCTATCCTGAAGTAGAGATCGTGGATGCAGTGATAACTGCTGTAAGCCCTGCACTGAATCTAAGAAACTGGAGGGGAAAGCTGATCTTACTTCGGCCACCCTTAGATAGATATTAAGAGGCCATTATGCAGAAAAAGACGCAGCAGTGTTAAATCAACCACTGACACAAGTGGTGCAGCAACCAAATGTAACAGCTCTTGATTTTCTTGTTTGGGTACTTGATCTTTATCAGAAGGTCCTATTTGCTTCTGAGTGTGCCCAGTCTGGGTTGAAATACAATAAGGACTTTGTGCAAAGGAAGTGCTTCCATTCCTTCATGACAAGCTTATCAAATGATAACATCAGAACAGAGATGAGGATGTACTTGCAGGATGAAAGGAGCAGTGATGAGTTCTTACTACAAAAAAACACAAATTGCTCAAAACAGTGAAAGTGAGAGGGACTCAAAAGATGAAAACCACAAATAAGGTACCCTATAGAGCAGGTCTGAGTGTTATCGAACAGGCTGAAGATGAGATGGACCCTAAGACAGATCACGTCTCAGCAAAGCCCAGCAATCCCCCCAAAGAGAACCCCCTATTTTCCAAAAATAGAGGAAAGCAACATGGCAATCAGAAAGCTTACGGGTCAGGCAGCATCACTTCTCAAAATTGTCCAGCATGAGAGAAAAAATTGAAAGTAGCAGCCTAAATGTAGGGTAAATGCAAATGTTTCAAAGAAACCAAAGAGGTGGTATGTAGCATGCCAGCAGCAAAACAATGACAGTAACCAGTGTTTCAAGTGTAGTAGTGAGACTCACTGGGCGAAGGGGTGCAGAGTGCAAGTTACACCAAAGCCATCAGGAAACTGGGAGAGGTCATGACGTTAATGCTAAACTCACCGGCAAGCCCAGAAAGTAAGCTCCCCATCACCTGCAAAACCATTAAGTCTATTTAAAAAGTAGGATTCACTTGGGAAAAACCCCAGTCCAACACCAATGGATCAAGTGTTAAATGCAAAAACAGGTAGTCTGACCTATATACCCCTTGTGCTAAGTGCAAGAGGACTGCACAATTGGTTGGAAAAAAAAAATTCCTGGTCTTGTGCAAAATTAATAATGTAAATAATAATGCATTGGATTTAAACAGTGTTTTTTACATGGACACTCAAAGACACTTTACAATAGATACATTATTCAATCCAATCCATGCCAACAGCCTCTCCGACCACTACTGAATATTTATATACATTCATACCCAGTGTCATCAACACTGGAGGCAAGGTGGGTAAAGTGTCTTGCCCAGGGACACTACGGCAAGATGGCTGGGAAGAGCGGGATTTGAACTCCCAATCCTCTGGTTATTGGACCACCTGCTCTACCTCCTGAGCCACTGCTGCCCCAAAACATAAACTCTGTGGGACACAGGGGCACAAGTATCAATCATAAGTGAAGAATGAATGTTGCAAAACTTGCCAGATTTAAAAGTCCACCTCATCAGTGAGCAACTAAGCAAGAATGAGCTGCTACACTTGAGGGTTGCTAATGGCTGAGAGCTTCCATTTGAGGGCTGGGTTGATATAAACCTTAATTTGTATGACTCAAAAGCTAAAACTACTTTGTCTAATGAGATGGCCGTTCCTGTACTGGTGAGCAGGGATGTGGTACAGAGACCAATAATAGGGTTTCATGCTATTAAGGAGATGATGAAAGAATGAGAGAATCAGCCCTGGTGAGCAATTAGTTTTGCTTTGAAATTCACTAAAACTGAGGTCAGGAGAGGCAGTGGCATTGTTAAGTTGAATGCAGGAAAGAACTGATGATGTCATTTTTCCCATTTGGACTGGTCACACACTTGTTGTAGTTTGGGGGTGGGGGGTGGGGTAAACTGCATTAGCTGTCCTGTTGCAACTGATTTCAGAGTGAAAACTGAAATGGTCTTTGAACCTGAAGAGAATTTGTCATCAGAAGAGGGGCTTAAAATAACCTGTCAGTTAGTCAGTGTTTACCGCTTGTCATGTAAACTGAACTTCGGGGTGAGGAATGTTACACTTTGTGACATTTCTGTGCCAGCTTTGACTCTCATAGGAAACCTGCAGAGATTTATAGATTGTTATCCAGTGCAGACAGATGGACAGCAAATTGGCTTGGTTAGGGTTGAAACCTCAGAGGGTCCACCTAGTCCCACCACTAGGGTTGCCAACTATCCTGGATTAGCTGGGATGTCCCATTTATTGGGCTAAATATGTTTGTCCCAAACAGGACGTGCATTGTCCCGTGTATTTAAGGCCACCTTAATGAACAGAGTAGGCTGGGCTAAAGCCCAGGAGCATACGAAGATCAGGACTTATCATGAGCCAATGAAAAAGATCACATTGTTGGTAATTGGTCAAATTCTATGTCCATCACTTGATATTCATGTGCGGCTGCTGATTGGTCTAATTTCCAAGTGCCCCATGTGGATGCCACGTAACAATAGCCTATCAGAGGAATTGTTTTGACATGTGACTATGCAAGTGCCAGTGAGAGTAAGAAGTAATTAGCTCAGTCAAAATGTCCGGAAAAAGTTTGAAAGTGGTGCTCATAAAATTACTGAGAGGAAAAGAGTTTAGGGAAAATGAATTGCTCAAAAAAATCCTGAAGCATAAAGGATTTTTCTAAGCTGGAGCATTGAGTGGAGAAGGCTGCTAAATATGCACGGAGGAGACAGGTGGGTCATTAAAGCACTCACCTGGAGGAGAAGAAAGAAGAAAGGCCATGACTGCTTACATCAGACAGCTGTGCTTGGGACAGTGAACTCCGAACTTGGTAAAAAAGTAAACTGGATCAAGCATACATCCATAGTGTGACGATATTTGTGAGCTGGACTTAAAGGTTGTAATGAAGAATTTTTCTTTAAAGAAGGCCAGAAGAAAGAACTTCTAAAAAGGTAAGACATGGTAATTATAGTGTTTCCAGCCATCTGTGCAGGGTTTTGATTGCTGCTGTTGTGCATTGTTTGAATCAGGAATACTTCACTGATGTAATTTTATGCCGAAGGCAGTATCTGTCACACTGTAAAAAGGGAAATCTCAGTAAGGTATAATATCCTAAATCAAGGCTTCATGCTTGTTTTTCTCTCACAAGATAATTTTGACAAGACAAGAATTTCTTTTTGTTGTGCAGTTTTCTGTAAGATTTTGCTTGCATTACAAAAGTTTTTACTTGTTTTAAGAAATTTAATCTTACTTTATTGGCAGATATTTTTTTTTCTAATTTAACTAGAATTATCTATTGCCAGAATTTTTTTGTTTATTACCTCTGCCAAGGGAGGATGGAGGTAATGTTTTTTGTGGTGTTGGTTGGTTTGTTGGTTGGTTGGTTTGTCTGTTAGCAAAATAACTCAAAAAGCTATGAATGGATTTTGATGAAATTTTCAGGAAAGGAGTGAATGGCACAGGGAACAGATGATTAGATTTTGGTGGTGATTCAGATCACGATGTGAATGCAGGAATTTTTTGAATATTATTTTATATATTAATCTGGCACTTTTCATGTACTGCCCCTTTAAGACGTGTCCACTCAGTTATGTGCATGGCCACGCCATAGGGCTACTCACCTTGGCAACCCGGAAGCCAAACACTGCAGAAAATATATTAGGGGGCGTGTCCATCAAACTCGTTTTTTCTTCTGTGGGCAACTATTTTCTATTCATTCTCTATGTAGTCCAGCATTTACAGTGCTGAGCACCCTCGGCATTGAGACACTTTGAGCAGTGGCCGCTTTTTGTTGCGGTGCTCAGATCTGAAAAAAAGTTTAACTTGTCAGACTACTAAGCCGCCAATCAGAATTAAGGAAGGGCGGGGCATAGGACACCAGTACAGGAAGATGAGAACGGGAGGTGACGGTGGAGGAGGTGGAGGCTGAACTTTGCTGCATTAAACAATGTGAATTTGTAGTTGATAACTGCAAAAAAATAAACAAAAATGGTATGATACCGCACTGTTGTGTAATATTGCTTAATAATTATGAATCTTGCAAGTAAACTGTAATGGAGAAGAGAGGAGGAGAAAAAAAAAAGAAAAATGACCTGAAAGATTCAATAAACTATGTTGATTTAAGGTGGAATTGCCCAGCCCCAATGTATGGTCAATACAATTATGACAGTCTTGTTATTATTATTATTATTATTATTTTAATTATTGTGTAGTCATATAATGTAGTCATATTGTTTTTGCTGTTGTTTCTCAGTCTGTTAATAATAATAATAATAATAACAACAACAACAATAATAATAATAATAATAATAATAATAATAATAATAATAATAATAATAATAATAATAATAATAATAATGGACTGCATTTATATAGCGCCTTTCATTCAAATTTTCAGGAAAGGTGTGTAATGGCACACTGAACACATGATTAGATTTTGGTGATGATCTCAAAATGCAAACCTCCGCCAAGGCTCTTATCTTCTCACAGAGTGTTAGCAACAACACACCAAAACTACTGGATGGATTTGGATGAAATTTTCACCAGAGGTGGCCCTTGGCCCAAAGATGAACTCATTGGATGTTGGAGGTGACCTTGCCGGCTGGCCTTGCCTCGCGGGTGGAGCTGAGTCTGGCCTTTGGCCCCTGGCGCTGGGGGGGGGTTCCCCCTCTGGGTCGGGGTCAGGTGTGTGCCAGTAGTGCGGGCTGGCCCCGGTGTGTCATTGCACGGTGGGGTCGTGCCCTCTCCGGGGCCTTGGCGACACTCCGGGGACTGGTGCCTGGATCCTGGGGGGGGGGGGTTGCCTCCCCATTCTCCGGGGCCTACAGGTGCAGGTGTGCGTATGAACGTGTGTGTGCATACATGTGTGAGTGTGTGTGTGCATGCATGTGTGCAGATGTGTGGGAGTGTTGGTGTGTGTGGGGTCGTGTGTGTGTGGGTGTGGATGTGGGTGTGTGCACGTGTGTGTTGTACATGGGCATGCCGGGTTGCGTGTGGGTGTAGGTGGGCATATGTGATAGTGAGTGTGTGTGTGCACATGATGGTGGGCATGGGTGGGTGTGGGTACCTGTGGGTGGACGTGCAGGGGTGGAGGATGTGTGTGTGGGTGGGGGGACCTCTTTGGGTGTTGGGGGTGGGGCGGACCATCTGGTGGCCTGGGGGTTGGTGCTTTGGGGCCTGCTTTTCCCAACCGCCCTGCCCTTGTGTCACCAGTGGGGCGCAGGTTGGAGCTGTGTTGCCGTCAGTTTGCTGCGAGGCAGCTGTGGCTGCGGGGTGGCCTACCAATGTCGATGTGTATCTGGGGTGGGTGGTTGGTGGGATTACGGTGGGTGCTGTGGGCTGTCGCTTGGTGTGTGGGGCGCCGTATGGGTCCAGCCTATTTTTCATTATTGTTATTATTGTTGTTGTGTATGTTCCTGTGTGCAAGATGTGTGGGAGTTGGTGTGGGTGTGGCTGCTCCATCATGTCTGTGGTGCTGGGAGCGCCGGGGTGCAACGCTGGTGGGTTCTGGGCTGCTCGGCCTGGCGGCTCTCGCCCTGGATTGGGATCTGGGGGCAGTTTGTGAGCTGGCTTCTTGGGGGATGGGCTCCCTTTTGGACCACCTCCCTCCCAGTCTTACCTCTCCCCCCACCTCCCTCTGATTCTGGGTGGAACATGCATCCTATTGGATACACTTAGGGTTTTGGGGTGGAGGTGTGCTGCACTGTATCGGTGAAGGGGATCCCTCTGTCTGCTGTGCAGTGGGGGCCCCCCTCACCTCAATTTTAATTGCACTATAGACACTGAGGGCTTTAGGGGATTAGAGCCCCACTGCAGTAGTGGCTAGCGGTGCTCCAACCACCACCCCACAATTTTAATTGCACTCTGGTAGTTCACACACCTGTACACAATCACATCACACAACTAACACACACCCATCATGATTCGTGCATGGGGGAGGGGGGTCGGGGTCTTCCCCCACCCCTGTTGCCCTCCTTCTGCCGGGGGCCTGGTGGCCTGAATGAATAGGTGCAAGCAAGGGAGTGAGAGAGTGATTGAACAAAAGAGTAAGCAAGAGTGAGAGAGTGATGAGTGGAGATGGTGATGGTGGGTCAGTTTTGGTAGCTCTTTGCATGTCGGGTGGCATCTCGGAGTGTTTGCAGTGGTCCGCTGATCAGTCACCCGGGTGTGTGTTGGGGGTGGTGGTCTGCTTCAGTGGCCCTGGCTGCCCTGGGGCGGGTTGGCGGGAGTGTGGCTGCTGGCCTGAGCCGGTGGTCTCCCCGGTCACTGCTAGGCACTGCTGCGCATTCATGCTCACTGCATCTGCACCATGGCCACCCTAAGTAACAAAGGTGAATGAGTGTGAGTGAGAGTGTGAGGGAGAGCACGAATGGATGTGAGTAGGTTGGAGCACGAGTGAGAGTGTGTGTATGGGTGAACTTGAGTGAGTGTGAGTGACTCTGAGGGCGAGTGGGAGTGGGAGTGAAATTGAGCGGGTGCAGGAGTGGGACAGAGTGGGTTTGTCTGGGAGTGTGAGTATCGGATTGTGTGGGAGAGAGAGCGAGCAAGAGTGAATGAGTGCGTTTGGGTGCAAGCGGGCATGTATGAGAGCATGAGGGTGCGAGTGCATGGGCATGGGTGTGTGTGTGCTGGTCGGGAGGTGCTGGATTGAGGGGGTAGCACCTCTTGGCTGCGGGGCTTCCCCTGGACTGGGGAGTGGCCCCCCGCGGGGCCCTTGTGCCATGCTGCTGCCTTCTTGGTGTGTAGGGGTCCCTGAGGTGTGCAGTGGTGGCGCTGGGGTGGGGCCGGGCCCACTGGGGGGGGGATCTGGGGGGCTTGCATGGGGGGCACGGGCCCGTCTCCAGCCCGGGGGATGGGGATACTGGCCTCCCTGGGGAGGGGGATGGGTGATTGGGACACTGACAGCCCCCTGGTGCCTTAGGCCCGGGGGCTGCCGTTGGCCCAGCTGGACGGTCCGAGGACGTGGACCCACCGTGCTGGCCACTTGGCGGCTCAGCCTCCCTCAGCCGTCCCTCCTGGGGCAGATGCCTAGCTTTCCTAGGGCTTGTTGGCCTCGGGACATTTGTGCTCTGTGGGGGTTGGTGGCCTTATCCTGCTTGCTCGGGGTTTCCAGGGGCATGGGGGGAGTTGCTGTGACCGGCCACCCTCTTCGTATGTTTCCTTACAAACCACTCACATGCACACATTTATTTTGCGTGCGCACTCATACACACGCACACACACACATAGGCACACACACATACGTCTCTCCTTTAACAGGTGCAGGTACCAGACTTATGTTGATATCTCTTCAGTGGAAGAAATGGTCTGTCTTCTGCTTGTTTCAGTTGTTAGTTTGTCTTCTTTGTCTGTTCCTCTCCCTTTTCTTTCCCCTCCTCACCCCCCCTTTCCCCATTCCCCCACTGTTGGTTCATTCATGGGTGGAGCAATTTAAATAAAGTATTAAAAGTTATTACAAGAGGAATTTATAAAAATTTACAGTACATACATATGTGCTGCATAAGGCTGCATGTCCATCAAATGTGCTTTTTGTCGCCCGACCGCCCTGGGCATTTTTTTTTCAGCATTTGTGCATGGCGCTCTGGGAAAAAAAGTCTGTGCTCTGTATCCCAGCAACCGCTTGTCACTCTCAGCTCAGCACTTCTGCTTTTCCTATTATCAGACTTTCTACTGATTTTTTTAATAGCAATTTCTAAATAACAATGGGCAGGAAACATTTTCTAGCAGCTCTGGATGTAAAATAAGAGTCTGAGTACAGACTAGTACCGGTGTCCTATGTCCTGCCCACGCAGCAGTTCTGATTGGCTGCTTAAGGTCTGACATTGACGAGCTCAGCCGCATTCTCTGAAAAGCTGAAACTTTTTCAACTCTGAGCACCCTGAGTGTCGTGACAAAAAACGGCAACTACCAAGAGTGTTTCAGCGCCAAGTAAACGCTAGGCTACATAGAGAACGAATGGAAAATAGCCGCCCAGAGTGGAAAAAATGCATTTGGTGGACACACAGCCTAAAGCTCCATTTGGCAAAGTAAATCTGTTTGGCACAATAACAGAAGATTACTGTTCTGTTCACCTAGCTGCCCGACAGGACAAGGGGGAGAAAAAAAGATGGAGGTGATCCGTAAGTGCATACCTCCCCAAGGCCCTTTCTTGTAATGTACAGATGGATGCCGATATGGACAGAAAAATGGATGGAGGGGCGGACAAAGGGAGGGATGGACACGGCCTTGGCAGAGGAATGTGCTCTCTGAGTGCCCTCTAGTTTTAAGTAAAATTATCTGCCAACAGAGCAAGAAAATTTGACTTATCAAATTGCATAAAACAAATTAAAACCATTGGAAGGCATGTAAAATTTTCTTACACATTAACTGCAAAGCAAGAAAAAATATCTTGTCAGACAAAAAAGCAAGTGTAACGGATGCCAACTAGCACTGTTCGGTGTAGAACGTTAGTAAACCTCCCTCCCGAAAAGTCTCATACAGTATCGGTAGCGCTGAGCTATCGGTCGGACCTTTAGCTCAGCGCGATCGTGCTGTGTCTCCCATGCTCGAACTGTGTAGTTTTTTGGGGGGTTTTTTGTTACTTATTTGTACCCGTAGGTAGACTTGGTTTGCAGTCTGGTGACAAGCCACCGGCTGCTGGTCGCTGCGTGCGCGAGCGCCCTAAACCTACATGTTTTTGGTGTGCGGGAGGAAACCGGAGAAATCCCGGAGTAAACCCGCGCAACACGGGGAGAACATGCAAACTCCACACAGTTCACTGTTGGTCGGGGGCTGGGATCGAACCCACGATCTCATGATCCCCGCGGTCCCCCGGCCGAGGGTAAAACTGTGCTGCCACAGTGCTAAACCACTGCGCCACCGTGCAGCCCATTGACTGGTAGGTCGCGGGTTCGTGTCCCCTAGTGGGCGAACTGCGCAGGATGATATCAGTTACAATGGTGCCGTGAACCCGGGATGGGAGTGAGGTTTAAGGGGGAGAGTGTAACGGATGCCAACTAGCACTGTTCGGCGTAGAACGTTAGTAAACCTCCCTCCCGAAAAGCCTCATACAGTATCGGTAGCGCTGAGCTATCGGTCGGACCTTTAGCTCAGCGCGATCGTGCTGTGTCTCCCATGCTCGAACTGTGTAGTTGACTGGTAGGTCGCGGGTTCGTGTCCCCGAGTGGGCGAACTGCGCAGGATGACCTCAGTTACACAAGCATAAACAGCCTTCATTTATTTCATTTTATTTATATTTGACTTTTTGCAGTGTAGTTTTTTTTCTAGCTCAAAGTTGCATTATTTCTCAAAGAGAAGCAAAAATGAGGCTATAGTGGCTCAGGAGGTATAGCAGGTCGCGCAATAACTGCAGGGGTGGGGGTTTGAATTCCACTCCCCCCACCTTGCTTTTGTGTCCTTGGGAAAGACACTTTACCCACCTTGCCTCCAGTATGTTCATGGTTCATGACACTGAAGTATGAATGTGAATAAATGTTCGGTGGTGGTCGGAGAGGCTGTTGACATGGATTGGCAGCCAAGTTTCTGTCAGTCTGCCCCAAGGCAGCTGTGGCTACAGAGGTAGCTTACCACTGTCAATGTTTGTGCTGTGAATAAATAATGGACTCATTTTAAAGTGTCTTTGGGTGTCATGAAAAGTGCTATACAAATGCAATCCATTATTAAAAACATAGCTATTACATGTTTTTAAACTGAGATTCTGTATTCTGTAAAATCTGAAATTTCTAGGTATGCAGTGTGGTATTTTTGTTCCTTGTAGTATTAAACATGACATTGTATATCAGTCTTTTTGAGGTATTATCAAAGTAAAAAAAAAAAAAAAAAGCAGTATTATGACAACACTAATGTCCACAACATTGTGGCACCAAGCAATAGTAAAAACCCCCGATCACTTATTTGGTTGTGAGAAAGTTGGCAACCCCACCCACCACATCCACCTGTTAATGTATTTATATGTATTAATTTAGCAAAAAACGATTTTATACATATTGACTACAAACTACATGCAGGTATTCATTTTTTACCACCATTATTCTGTTATGTTTTAGTGTCTTACCCTGATGCCATCATTAATCACACTACGAAAACAAGCAGAGTAGTGTCCGAAAGATAATCATTTTATTGTTATATTGAGTTTACTGTGTAGTCCTCTATAGCTGAATTCACTATATACAGTGCATTCGGAAAGTATTCAGAATGCTTCACTTTTTCCATATTTTGTTATGTCACAGCCTAATTCCAAAAGAGATTAAATTCACTTTTTTCCTCAAAATTCTGCACACAATACCCCATAATGATGTGAAAAAAAGTTTGTTTTTTTTTTTAGATGTTTGCAAATTTATTAAAAATTAAAAAAAACCTAAGAAATCACATGTACATAAGTATTCACAGCCTTTGCCATGAAGCTCAAAACTGAGCTCAGGTGCATCCTGTCTCCACTGATCATCCTTGAGATGTTTCTACAGCTTAATTGGAGTCCACCTGTGGTAAATTCAGTTGACTGGACATGATTTGGAAAGGCACACACCTGTCTATATAAGGTCCCACAGTTGACTGTGCATGTCAGAGCACAAACCAAGCATGAAGTCAAAAGAACTGTCTGTAAGCCTCTGAGACAGGATTGTCTCGAGGCACAAATCTGTGGAAGAGTACAGAAAATTTTCTGCTGCTTTGAAGGCCCCAGTGGCCCAGTGGCCTCTATCATCCGTAAATGGAAGAAGTTCGGAACCACCAGGACTCTTCCTAGAGATAGCCAGCCGTCTAAACTGAGCAATCAGAGGAGAAGGGCCTTAGTCAGGGAGGTGACCAAGAACCCAGTCGCCACTTTGCCAGAGCTCCAGTGTTGCTCTCTGAAGAGAGGAGAACCTTCCAGAAGGACAACCATCTCTGCAGCAATCCACCAGTCAGGCCTGTATGGTAGAGTGGCCAGACGGAAGCCACTCCTTAGTAAAAGGCACATGGCAGCCCTCCTGGAGTTTACCAAAAGGCACCTGAAGGACTCTCAGACCATGAGAAACAAAATTCTCCAGTCTGATGAGACAAAGATTGAACTCTTTGGCATGAATACCAGGTGTCATGTTTGGAGGAAACCAGGCACCATTCATAACCACACCAGTGTTGGTAGCAGCATCATGCTGTGGGGATGTTTTTCAGCAGCAGGAACTGGGAGACTAGTCAGGATAGAGGGAAAGATGAATGCAGCAATGTACAGAGACATCCTGGATGAAAACCAAAGCGCTCTTGACCTCAGACTGGGGCGACGGTTCATCTTTCAGCAGGACAACACCCTAAGCACACAGCCAAGATATCAAAGGAGTGGCTTCAGCACAACTCTTTCAGTGTCCTTGAGTGGCTCAGCCAGAGCCCAGACTTGAATCCAATTGAACATCTGTGGAGAGATCTGAAAATGGCTGTGCACCGACGCTTCCCATCCAACATGATGGAGCTTGAGAGGTGCTGCAAAGAGGAATGGGTGAAACTGCCCAAAGATAGGTGTGCCAAGCTTGTGGCATCATATTCACAAAGACTTGAGGCTGTAATTGCTGCCAAAGGTGCATCGACAAAGTATTGAGCAAAGGCTGTGAATACTTATGTACATGTGATTTCTTAGTTTTTTTATTTTTAATAAATTTGCAGAAATTTAAAAAAAAGAAGTTTGTTCACATTGTCATTATGGGGTATTGTGTGTAGAATTTTGAGGAAAAAATGAATTTAATCCTTTTTGGAATAAGACTGTAACATAACAAAATATGGAAAAAGTGAAGCGCTGTGAATACTTTCCAGATGCACTGTCATGAATAGAAATGGAGGGAAGGAGTGGACATTCCAAAAACGGCTTAAGTTTCTGTTGATTATAACAAAATAAAAGCTAGGATTAGCTAAAAATGATCTGGAAGTTTTCTGCCATGTTCCTATATACCAGTGAGTATTTATCATTTTACTAGTCTGCAGAAAATTACTGAGCTTAAATTTTGTTCAGCTTCCATTGACAGCCAGTGTAGAACATAGACACCAGATATGGCAGAGCCAGAATTCGTAAAACACTGAAGTCTTTGTGCAAGTAGTCCAATGGACTGATTGCATCATTTTTCAGCACACTGTTATCATCATTATCTTGAGGTCAGACTGAATTAACAGAAGAGTTTGATTGTGATGCCATTTTACTGCTAAATACTGTATGTTCAGTTGAAGATGTAGTAATGGTATAGTCCTAAAAAGTTTGTTTTCTCAGTTAGTGCAGTTCATTTGGTCTGGTGAGAACACGGTAATCGCACTCAGGTGTGCACCAAAGCAACTGTGCTGAGGTCACCTAAAAGAGGTGGTCTCCATTCAAATTAAATGGCGAACTCTGGTGCGGTCCTGCAGGTGAGAAAGGGACAATACTAAAACAGGACCAGCGGCAAACGGTAGAACATTTTATGCCACTGTACATACTTGATGGATTTTCAAAAATACAGTATCTATGGCTGAGAATCTCACAGTTCTGTAGCCGCACTTCATTTTCAAACAATTTGCCAAAAGTGGTACTGTATATGCACGTAATGTAATAAACGATAACCAGGGTGATGAAAACCCACTGTAGATTATGCTATGACTTGTATAATTTTCTCCCCAGAAATGCATAAATGCACAGTAGTCATCCTACTTCCTGTATTTACCTTTCCTGGTCTAGCGGCCAAAAAAATCTGACCCATAAGAACAGAGAACATTCTGACATAGTCATGTGAAAAAATTAGGACACCCTGTATAAGCCTGTTTTTTTTTTTTTTACATATTTGGACATATGGATATTTAATATCAATGTTAAAAATACTGGGAGATTCAGGTAATACAAATAAACAATTAAAAATTAATTAAAGACTTTCTTCAAATTTTCTGTAAAATGTAATTCTAAACAAACAGTGAGGAATAAATTAGGATACCCCCCATCTTTTTTTAGGACACCCCACATTCATTCCCACTTAAAATGGCTAAAATAAATGTTAAAAAATGCAAATAAAAACAAAAACAAGGTTAGACATAGATCTGTGAACATTTCTTAATAAAGAACTGAATATTTAATGGGGTGTCCTATTTTTTTCACGTCTGTAAGTTTCACGCGATTTAATGTGAGGGAATTTGGTCCGCTTGAATTTTTGCCTGTGTGAAAGGGAACTGAACCAAGGAAAAAATGATACAAAGTAACAAACTTATCAACTGATTTGGACCAAAGTAAACAAATTTAGGTATGAAAGCACCCCAAGACACTGCTGAGTACTGTTTAAAATCCCGTGTTTATACCATCAGGCTGTATGCACTTAATATAATGCTAATGTTGTCAGGGAAGGGATGTAGAACCTATAAGTGTTGTCATGTTACCTGTACAGTTTACTTTATTCAGGGATCCAGAAGCCACAAGTCTGGTGAAAAACCACCCACAGCTGGTTGGATCAACCAATCAGGTACAGCTTTCTGTATGCCTCTTCCCCACCACATATATGTATATATATATATATATATATATATATATATATATATATATATATACACGTATATATATATATATATATATATATATATATATATATATATATGGCAACTGGCAGGAGAGACGTTGGCCGCCCACAGCTGCGCTTTAGAGACGTCTGCAAGAGAGACATGAAGGCCCTGGAGATCAACACAGAGCGCTGGGAGGACCTTGCAACCAACTGCTCCAAATGGAGAGGCACCCTGACCAGACAGCTCAAGGCGGGTGAAGAGAGACTGACTGCTGCAGCAGATGAAAAAAGGACCCGCAGGAAGAACCGCCGCAGACCCAGCAGCACGGAGACCACCCACAGGTGCGACCTGTGTGACAGGGACTGCCATTCGCGCATCGGCCTGTTCAGCCACAGGCGGTGCTGTTCCAGCAGAGTAGACGTTTAGGATTCTCTTCCATGGTCATCATAGACCGACGGAGGCCGACGATATATATATATATATATATATATCAGGGGAAATAAGTATTGAACATGTCAACATTTTTCTCATTAAACATATTTCTGATGGAGCCACTGACCTGAGATTTTCACCAGATATCAATAACAATCCAAGTAATCCATACCATACATACAAAGAATTCAAGGCAACAGTGTTTACAAAACAAGTTATATTTATTAAAGTGGGATGACATAGGGAATAAGTATTGGACATGCTTGGTGAAATTCATTTAATAGTCAGTAGAAAAGCCTTTGTTGGTAATAACAGCTTCCAGACACCTCCTGTATGGAGAAACTAGACACAGGCATTGCTCAGGAGTGATTATAGCCCATTCTTCCACACAAACTGTCTTTAAATCTTGAAGGCTCCATGGGTGTCTTCTATCAACTCTGATCTTAAGTTCATTCCATAGATTTTCAATTAGATTCAGGTCAGGTGACTGACTGGGCAATCCTAGCAGCTTTACTTAACTTCTCTGGAGCCAGTTGAGAGTTTCCTTGTTGTTTGTTTGGGATCATTGTCTTGTTGAAATGTCCACTCTTGTTTCATCTTGAGCATCTTGGCAGATGGCAACAGGTTCTTATTAAAGATGTCTCTGTATATTTATCCATTAATCTTTTCTTCAATTATATGACATCTGCCTGTACCATATGCTGAAAAACACCTCACACCATGATGGGATGTGCAGTGTCATTTCTCCTCCAAACATGCTGTGTGTTGTGTCATCCAAAAAGTTTAATTTTGGTCTCATCTGACCAGACTATATTCTCCCAGTATTTTACTGGCTTGCCCAAATGTTGTGCAGCAAACTTTAAATGAGCGTCAACATGCTTTTTTCTTCAGCAATGGAGAAAGTTTATGGTAAAAAGTGTATGGTTTACTGGTTTATGGCCAGTTTATGGTAAAAAGATGTTCTTTCCACTTCCGAATGATGGCTCCAACAGTGTTCACTGGAACATTCAGCAGTTTAGAAATGCGCCTGTAACCAATGTTTTGCAACAATAAGGTTGTGAAGGTCTAGAGAGAGCTCTTTGCTTCTACCCATTATGAGTTTTTTTGTAGTGTGACAATCTGATATTCATAGACTTTTTTTAAAGGCTATCAGTCAGGACTTAACAAGCTGAAAATAATTTGCACTGATGTGGGATGGGATGGCTCCCTAAATTCTGATGGATTTCAGCTGGTTTCTTGCCTTTTATATGCCTTTTTGCGCCTCTTTTTCTTCATGTGTTCAATACTTATTCCCTGTGCCATTCCACTTTATTAAATACAACTTATTTAATGAACACAGCTGCCTTGATTTGTTTGTATGTATGGATTACTTGGGTTGTTACTGATATCTGGTGAAAATCTCAGGTTAATGGCTCCATCAGAAATATGTTTAATGAGAAAAATATTGACGTGTTCAATATTTTCCCTGCTGTATATAGGACTAGATAGGACATGACTAACATTTTAATAACAGAAGGGCCATATTCTGTTGGTAATTATTATGGTTAACAGCACTGGCAGTATTGTGGTACGGTATACACAAACAATTGCTCATTGTATTTATTGTAGTTCCATAAGCTACTGTACATGCTGAGCTTGGGTGACTGCGACCAGCCTGGTGGCTAGCAATGTCCCATCTAATCCATATGATCCCCACACTCAACCTCATCATGACCAATGGACACATAAACACGGCCATCCAATTAAAGGACGTGGAAATGACAATGTTATCAGATGGCAGCGAGCTTGCCCCATGTGGCACACTCAAAATCTGAATGGTTAAAGCAATAGTTTTCAATACCATATACAGTGGGGCAAAAAAGTGTTTAGTCAGCCACCAACTGTGCAAGTTCTCCCACTTAAAAGATGAGAGAGGTCTCCAATTTTCATCACAGGTATACCTCAACTATGAGAGACAAAATGAGAAAAAAAAAAATCCAGAAAATCACATTGAAGGATTTTTAATGAATTAATTGGTAAATTCCTCAGTAAAATAAGTATTTGGTCACCTACAAACAAGCAAGATTTCTGGCTCTCACAGACCTGTAACTTCTTCTTTAAGAGGCTCCTCTGTCCTCCACTCGTTACCTGTATTAATGGCACCTG
Source organism: Pholidichthys leucotaenia (assembly GCA_020510985.1). NCBI lineage: Eukaryota > Metazoa > Chordata > Actinopteri > Cichliformes > Pholidichthyidae > Pholidichthys > Pholidichthys leucotaenia. The sequence goes on along the minus strand of CM035836.1, from coordinate 361,262,059 downwards.
TTGGAACTCGTTATCAGTATAAAAGACACATGTCCACAACCTCAAACAGTCAGACTCCAAACTCCACTATGGCCAAGACCAAAGAGCTGTCAAAGGACACCAGAAACAAAATTGTAGACCTGCACCAGGGTGGGAAGACTGAATCTGCAATAGGTAAGCAGCTTGGTGTGAAGAAATCAACTGTGGGAGCAATTATTAGAAAATGGAAGACATACAAGACCACTGATAATCTCCCTCGATCTGGGGCTCCACGCAAGATCTCACCCCATGGGGTCAAAATTATCACGAGAACGGTGAGCAAAAATCTCAGAACCACATGGGGGAGACCTAGTGAATGACCTGCAGAGAGCTGGGACCAAAGTAACAAAGGCTACATCAGAAACACACTACACCACCAGGGGCTCAAATCCTGCAGTGCCAGACGCGTCCCCCTGCTTAAGCCAGTACATGTCCAGGCCCGTCTGAAGTTTGCTAGAGAGCATTTGGATGATCCAGAAGAGGATTGGGAGAATGTCATATGGTCAGATGAAACCAAAATAGAACTTTTTGATAAAAACTCAACTTGTCGTGTTTGGAGGAGAAAGAACACCATACCTACTGTGAAGCATGGGAGTGGAAACATCATACTTTGGGGCTGTTTTTCTGCAAAGGGACTAGGACGACTGATCCGTGTAAAGGAAAGAATGAATGAGGCCATGTATCGTGAAATTTTGAGTGAAAACCTCCTTCCACTAGCAAGGGCATTGAAGATGAAACGTGGCTGGGTCTTCCGGCATGACAATGATCCCAAACACACTGCCCGGGCAACAAAGGAGTGGCTTCGTAAGAAGCATTTCAAGGTCCTGGAGTGGCCTAGCCAGTCTCCAGATCTCAACCCCATAGAAAATCTTTGGAGGGAGTTGAAAGTCTGTGTTGCCCAGCAACAGCCCCAAAACATCACTGCTCTAGAGGAGATCTGCATGGAGGACTGGGCCAAAATACCAGCAACAGTGTGTGAAAACCTTGTGAAAACTTACAGAAAACGTTTGACCTCTGTCATTGCCAACAAAGGGTATATAACAAAGTATTGAGATGAACTTTTGTTATTGACCAAATACTTATTTTACTGAGGAATTTAAGAATTAATTCACTAAAAATCCTTCAATGTGATTTTCTGGATTTTTTTGTTCTTGTTTTGTCTCTCATAGTTGAGGTATACCTATGATGAAAATTGGAGACCTCTCTCATCTTTTAAGTGGGAGAACTTGCACAATTGGTGGCTGACTAAATACTTTTTTACCCCACTGTATTTTAAGGTACAGATGCCTGCACTCTTCATTCCCGAAGGCCTCAAGGCAGATTTCTTTGACCCCGGCAACACATAATAGCTGAAATATGATTGGACAAAAACTCTAACATACACATACACTACTGGAAGCAGTGGAACGAAGAGAAAAGCTACAAAATGAATAGACTATTGGAAATAATTTACTACATACTCATGGAACAAATATAAGAATGTAGGGTGTAAATGTTATTCTGATATTATTTAGGAAAGGAGAGAAGGTATTGTTGGCTCTGAGGGCCCACCACTGTCAAAAAAAAAAAATAAAAAAAAAATCCAGACATATTTTTTTTTAAACTGGCTGGGGAGAAATATGTTTCTTCCCAGTATTGTATTTTGGGGAGCTGATGGGTCAGGAACCAGCACAGGAGTTTGACTAGACCAAATGATTGTTGGAATATTTCCAATATTTACTTGTCCAATATTGTGTAAAATACACTACGTTTGGAAATTTAATACACCCAAGATGTACAGTTTGGTAGAAAACTTCCTCACAAAGTCCCAACTGAAGTATGAAAGCTGTCTGTCTCTGAAGTTCTGTCTAAAGCAACCCTTTTAAATTTGCTCATTATTAATGTTAGTGAGGCCCTAATTGGTTAAAGGTGTTTTGAGTGAACTAATCACAAGTCAAGGTGCATTTATTTTGCTTAATTACAGTTTGTGAGACCAGAAAACTCAGGCATCACATTCCAGGCCTGACACATTTTAAAAAGTTAAAACCCATTATAACATCATTCTGACATTAACTTGATCCTTTAGTGAATAAGGGATAGTTATTCCTTTGATTATGGTTAAGAATAAGTGCCTGAAAATGTATTATGTCAACAACTAACCCCCCCCCCCCCCCCCCCAGATACCAGTAATTTGAGGTTGAGAGTGTCTGTGCATAAATGATGTGGAAGGCCAGGACACAGGATAGAAGAGTGAGAAAACACCCATCCTTGCCCTGACAACATGACAGTATTCAATGGAGCATCTCCTAATTAATTCACAAGAATCCTTGTCTCTGTATCCCACCACCCATTTCCCTCCTCTTCCTTCATTTTTTTTTTCCCTTTTTTATCAACAAAACTGAGACCTGCTTCTCAGAGCAAGAAATAAGAAGTCTGTCTCACTCCACTGGCCAAAGTATTAGAGAAATGACTGGAGCAACAGGCAGTGGTTATTTACAGGTTTTATTTATTTATTTGTTTAGATGTTATCTTGTGCAGAGTCTGATGGAGAGGAGAAAAGCAATATTCATTTTTTTAATGGGCCTGCCCTCTGCAGATAATGTTCCAATGTTATTGCATTTCTCCAAGATTTCTCATGCATCAAAGTGTGCAGGGAATGCAAACAGTTTGACTTACTTTCCTTAATGAAACTACTCTATTGGAAGAGCCCATTGAAGATTTTGTTTTAATCATATACGTAGGTTACTAGAGACTACTTGTTACACAAATCTTTAGACCAAATTGTCAAGTATGTCCTGTGTGGTGAATTATTGCTCTGTAGGATATGTGTTCTAAAGTTATTTTGTCTATTTTTTTTTTAAATCCTGCTTTGTCTTAATGAATTTTAGATACCTACAACTTCCAACTTCATGCAACTTTTTTTTAATTTTAGATACTGGGAACCACTCATTATGGCAAATGGCTTATTGTACACCAAATGATGTGCCCCGAGAAATGGCAGGGTTTCCTTTTAATGAGCTGCTTTGGTGCATCCGAGTCCCCGGTGGAGACATGTTGTCAAAGCATGATAGACGGACTAATGCCAGGTTGATTCAGCAGGCAGGCTGTACCCAGCTAACACAGCCACTCATTCAGCTCCCATTGGTATGGCTATGACTCTTTTATTCTCAATTTCTGTTTAATCTGTTTTTTTTGTTCCACTTGTTTTTTGTTTTGTTTTCACACTTCTGGCATGTCTGTGTTTTATTCATGTTCTGCTTTGATCTCTGATTCCATGTCCTCTTCGACTTCATCTATTAGAATGCCCACACATCTGCCTGGAAATAAAATGTATGCAAAGGTGATGGTTATGAGGAAGAAAAGTCTTAAATGAGGGGAAAAAAAAATTACTAATAATTTAGAGTGATGTTAAATTAGCAGGTAATAAAACTATTTAATAAATAACTTTTAGTATGACGAGTCCAGATGAAGTGGTATTGAAGGATTTGCACAGTTTGGGTGCTATGGATGTCTTTAGAGCCCAATATAACAGGGTAAAGTCATGAAACATGTGAAAGTCCCATAAACACATTTATTTACATGAAAATATTTTAATAATATTTACAATTTTACTACATTTTTTTAACTGAATCTTAAAGAGAAAACAAATAAATGAAAGTCAAATAGATGTTTATCCACCTTATTCCTGGGGGTGCTGCTGTAGGAACGATTATGGGCAGAACTTCCGGTTTTGGCTGAAGTAGTGTTAAATCAGTCAGCAAGAGTGGAGTAGCAGAGGCATTTAAAATAGCGTTTTTAAAAGTTTTCCAAATTCATTTTAATGTATAATCCACATACGTGTTTTTCACTCAAGTGGCAGCTAATTCAGCACTTGTAGTTTTTGTATTTTTTGAATGTTTTGGCATAGTTCTGGTACTTGTTGCTGGTGTTTGTGGTTGTGCCAAAGACTGTATAAATGGAGGCTTCTCACCGGCAATGCATAGATCATGCACTGAAAACTAACAAGGACTGTTGGTGTGATTGGCAGGACAGACAACAGCACAGAGAGTATGTTTTCACTTGCATGAATGTCACAGATCTGAAATTTATGTGTTATACAGTATATGTCATCAGAATGAAGGCTGCATGAAGTAAAATAATAAATTAAAAATAGTAGCAGTTTGCTTCCTAAGGCTTAACGATTTAAGAAAGATAGCAAATTGTCATGGGCGGTGAGAGCGCACCCCCTCCTTCCTGTTTATCTCTCCTCAGGTCATCAACGCACCTGAGTGAGAAGACGCACCTGCTCCCTCTCATCAGCCAGCGTTTATAAGGAAGTGCTCTTCAGTCACTCAACGCTGGCTCATCTGGGTATACTGCCCGTTTCTAGGACAGGCAGGTATAATCGTTTAGACTGGTTGAGATGTTACTCACCTGTGAATCCTCTTCTCCTTTCAGGTTGCTGCCATCGTGCGGGTGTGTCTCCGGGACTGCGAGCGCTCTCTTGCCACCTCGTCGCTTATCGTTGGCACTCAACCTCCACCCAGTCAGGCACCACTAGCTCCATTCCCCTCACCCTGCTGGTTTGTCTATTCCCTGCTGGGGCCCTGCCGGTTCTCCCTCAGAGCTCACATAAGTGGTAATTTGGCCAGCCCATTTTCCCTTACTCTGTTCCGCCATTCACAGCTCTCGTCTTCTCTCCACAGGCTGTTTCCTCTGGTGAGTGACTGTTTCAGCAGCTGTGTGGCTATTTTAACATTTAATAAAAATCTCAAACATGTGTTGTGGTTTGATTGCTCTTTCTTGTTGCTGCATTGCGCACACGAGCTGATTGCTAATTACAATCATGACAGAATGAGCCAGCCTTGATCTCGGCTCAGCAGGAGCAGCAGCATCGGGGCAATCAGCTCTGGATCGCTTAGAGGCAACCGAGCATCAGATAGCCGTGATATCCCAGCAGCTGCAAACTATTGATGCAGCAATTGGGCACTGTCACGCAACATTTGGCCAATGCGGATCCCCTGGCTCCTCCTCCTCAGCCTGCTCCTGTTTTTCAACCTCCAGTGCACCGTACCACCTCTGTTCCCACGCCTGCTCTGTACGCGGGGAAGGTGGGGAAATGTAAGGAGTTTCTTCATCAGGTACGGATGTATTTGAAGCAGGTCGGGGGGGGGGGGGGAGTACCCGGGTGATGTCACGAAAATTCAGTTTTTTACCTGGCAGACAGCCCAGAGGGGCAGGTATACACATTTGAGCAATTTGTGGTCGCCTTCTCTCGCGCTTTTGACCATACAGAGAGTCAAGGGAACATCATGAGCCGCCTTATGACTCTCCGCCAGGGGGCTTGGTCAGCGGCCGAGTACTTGGTGGTGTTTCGGGTCGAAGCGGAGGACTTGGGGTGGAACAACGTTGCCTTAAGCAGTGCGCTCCTCCACGGTTTGAACGCTCACCTCCACGATGACCTGGCGGTTTATGTGGTTCCCGACACCCTTGATGGTCTTATTGCTCAGGCCGTCGGTTTAGACAACCGCTACCGTGAGCACGCGAAGAAGCGACAGTCCTCCTCTCGCCCGTCTGCCGAGCGGGTGCCTGCCGCGGTGACTGACTCTGGTGGCGCTGGTCCTCCTTCCAAGCCGATAGAGCCCAGTCGGTACCAGTTGACCGACGATGAGCGCCGGCGAAGGAGGAGGGCTAGCGCGTGCACGTACTGTGGTTCGGTGAAGCACAGTCAGGACAAATGCCACCACCAGCCAAAAGACGTGGCCCATCAGTAACCGTGGGGGCTCTGGCGGGCAGGACCAAATTAACTCCCCCGGGTAATTTCTCTATTTTGACCCTCGTGCAATTGCTGGGGGTCGAGAGGAGGATGACGCCATTAATAATAATAATAATACATCAGTCTTATATAGCGCTTTTCTAAATACTCAAAGACGCTTTACAAAGCAGCATAGGGACAAACATACAGAGAACGGGTAAACAGACAAGGTAGGTACACATAGGTAGAAGAGGCAGTCAGTTTTTATAGGTAGATTTGAAAAGATGGGTTTTGAGTTGACTTTTAAAAGAAGCAAGTGTGTTGGCAGACCGGATGTGAAGGGGCAAGGAATTCCAGAGGGTTGGTGCGGCGATGGTGAATGATCTATCACCCAGGGTGCGGAATTTTGTCTTGGTGATGGGGGTAAGAAGGTGAGCGTCAGCAGAGCGGAGGAGACGAGTGGGAGAATGACGAGGCAGAAGGTCCGTAAGGTATGAGGGGGCGAGGTTATGAAGAGCTTTATAGGTGATGAGGAGGATCTTGAAGTTGATGCGCTGTTGAATGGGGAGCCAGTGGAGCTGACGGAGGAGAGGAGTGATGTGGTCTCTGGAGCGGGAGTGAGTAAGTAGGCGGGCGGCTGAGTTTTGGACATACTGTAGTTTTTGGAGGATGGTAGAAGGAAGTCCATACAGAATGCTGTTACAGTAATCAAGTCTGGAGGTGATGAAGGCGTGGATGAGTATTTCAGTAGCAGAGGGTGAGAGGGTGGGACGGAGGCGTGCAATATTACGAAGATGAAAAAATGATGTTTTGGTGATATGGTTGATGTGAGATTTGAAGTAGAGGGTGGGGTCCATGATAATGCCGAGGTTTCTGGCCAGGGGGGAGGGGGTGACTGAGTGACCATCGATTTGGAATGAAAAGTTCTGGGAGGAGTGTAAAAGAGATTTTGGTCCAAAAATGATGATTTCTGTTTTATTGCTGTTTAGCTTGAGAAAGTTGTTAGTCATCCAGGTTTTTATGTCTGTAAGGCAGTTGGTGATGGTGGAGAGAATGGCGGGGGTGATGGATTTAGAGGAGATGTACAGCTGGGTGTCGTTGGCGTAGCAGTGAAAGTGAAGACCATGTTGACGGATGATGTGACCAAGCGGAAGCATGTAGAGAGTGAAAAGGATTGGACCGAGCACAGAGCCTTGAGGGACACCGTGTGAGACGGGGGCGGTGTGTGATTTATGATTGTTGATGGAGATGTACTGGAATCTCTCAGACAGGTAGGAGGTGAACCAAGAGAGGGTGGAGTCAGTGATGCCAATAGAAAGCAGACAACGGAGCAGGATGGAATGATTGATGGTATCGAAAGCAGCGCTGAGATCGAGGAGGAGAAGAATGGTGAGGGAGCCAGAGTCAGAGGCGAGCAGGAGGTCATTGGTGACCCTGAGGAGGGCGGTTTCAGTGCTGTGGTGAGGACGGAATCCAGATTGAAATGTTTCGTAGAGTTTGTTGGAGAGGAGGTGTGAATCCATTAGTGGATTCAGGGGCAGAGGGCAATTTCGTGTCGGCCCAGTTTGTTCGGGATATGGGTATTCCCACACTCAAACTGCCCCAACACTAAAGAATTACCACCATATCTGGCTGGGAGGTTGCGGTAGTCACCAAACGCACGGCACAGATCACCATCCTTCTTTCCAGGAACCATCAGGAGGAACTCACGTTCCTAGTTCTCCCAATTTCATCTTCCTCGATGGTCCTAGGTTATCCGTGGCTCCAGAGGCATAACCCCATCATAAACTGGGGGCAAAATTTCATCTCCTCTTGGAGCCCATTTTGTTTGACTAATTGTTAACTTTCAGCAGAGTGTTCACCGTCTCTCCTCGTCTATCTTCCTCCAGCCGAGCCGCCGGACCTCAGCCTCATTCCCCGGGCTTACCATGATTTGGGAGAGGTCTTCAGTAAGTCAAGAGCGCTGTCGCTTCTGCCTCATCGCTCTTACGTCTGTGCTGTGGGCCTCAACCTGGGGGCGAGGCTGCCGTCCAGTCGGCTCTATAGTATTTCTGGTCCAGAGAGGGAGGCGATGGAGAAATATATTAAGGAATCGCTCAATGCTGGCCTTATTTGGCCATCTTTGGCTCCTCTCGGGTCCGGGTTCTTCTTCGTGGGGAAGAAGGATGGCTCGTTGCGCCCATGTATTGACTACCGGGAACTCAACGCTATTACATGTCAAGGAGAAATATCCCCTGCCCTTGATTAATTCCGCGTTTGAGCTCCTTCAGCGCTCACGGGTGTTCACCAAATTAGACTTGGGCAACGCTTACCATCTCATCCGCATTCACAAGGGGGATGAGTGGAAGATGACGTTCAAAATCCACCAAGGGCAATTTGAATATTTGGTGATGCCTTTTGGGCTCACCAATGCCCAGGCTGTCTTCCAACAGCTTATTAATGACGTCTTCCGCGATATGCTGTATCAATTTGTTTTTGTCTGTTTGGATGATATATTGATTTTCTCCCGCTTGCCAGAGGAACATGAGGTCCATGTGAGAGCCATCCTACAACGGCTCTTGGAGAACCAACTCTACGTTAAGGCTGAGAAGTGTGAGTTCTCCACCAATTCCACCACCTTCTTGGGCTTCATAGTGGCTGAGGGGAGACTGATTGTCGACCCGGCCAAGGTGAGGGCAGTGCTTGATTGGCCAACCCCCCACTCCCGCAGGGAGCTTCAACACTTCCTTGGGTTTGCGACCTGTGTCCGGGGCAAAGCCGACTCCTCACCCCCGGCTGGACTTCTCCATCCCCTGCCCATCCCTGGTCACCCGTGGTCTCATATCGCCCTGGAATTTGTGACTAGACTTCCCCCCTCCCACGGAAAGACAGTCATCCTGACCATTGCGGACTGCTTCTCCAAGGCTGTGCACCTGGTGGCTCTCCCAAAACTTCCCTCGGCCTTGGAAACGGCCACCCTGCTCACCGAACATGTGATTCGCCTCCACGGCATCCCATTGGACATTGTGTCTGACCGGGCCCCCAGTTCACGTCCCAGGTTTGGAGGGCCTTCTACTAGACCCTGGGTACCACTGTGAGCCTCTCCTCTTGCAACCATCCCCAGAGCAACGGGCAGGCGGAGTGCACCAACCAGTTCTTGGAGGCCACTCTCCGATGTGTAGCACCCGAGAATCCTTCCACCTGGAGCACACACCTGACCTGGGTGGAATACGCCATGAACTCTGCCGTCTCCACAGCAACCAGACTCACCCCCTTTGAGGCGTCATTGGGGTATACTCCTCCGCTGCTGCCTATGGCCGAGAAGGAGGTCGTGGTTCCCTCCATGGGGGTCCACGCTTGCCACTGTCGGCACCTCTGGAGGTCCATGCATGCCGCCCTCGCCCGCTCTACCGAGCGCAACTGAGCCATGGCCGACAGGAAATGGGTGCCTGCCCCAAAATATCCCGTCGGGCAGCAGGTCTGGCTGGCAGCTAGTCAGATTCCTCTGAAGGTGAGGTCCAAGAAACTGTCTCCCCACCTCTTAGGACCATACACGATCTCCAGAGTGGTCAACGATGCCTCAATACATCTAAAGCTTCCACCGACCCTACGGGTGAACCCGACCTTTCATGTGTTGCACATTAGATCCTTCTCGGTCAGCCCCCTCTGCCCCCCGCCACCCCCGGAAGCCGCCTCCACTTCCCTGGATGATTGATGGCAACACCGCCTACACCGTTCATCGGATCCTGGATGTTCGCCGTCGAGGCCGGGGCCTGCAATACTTGGTCGATTGGGAGGACTATGGCCCGGAGGAATGCTCCTGGGTTCCCACGTCCTGGGTTCTGGACAAGGAAATGCTCCAGGCCTACCACCGAGCCCATCCCGAAAAGCCCTGTGGACCGCCAGGAGAAGCTCCTAGAAGGGGGGGCCCTGTCATGGGCGGTGAGAGCACGCCCCCTCCTTCCCGTTTATCTCTCCTCAGGTCATCAACGCACCTGAGTGAGAAGACGCACCTGCTGCCTCTCATCAGCCAGCGTTTATAAGGAAGTGCTCTTCAGTCACTCAACGCTGGCTCGTCTGGGTATACTGCCCGTTTCTAGGACAAGCAAGTATAATCATTTACACTGGTTGAGACATTACTCACCTCTGAATCCTCTTCTCCTTTCAGGTTGCTGCCATCGTGCGGGTGTGTCTTCAGGACCTTGTCGCCTATCGTCAGCACTCGACCTCCACCCGGTCAGGAATCACCAGCTCCATTCCCCTCACCCTGCTGGTTCATCTATTCCCTGCTGGGGCCCTGCCGGTTCTCCCTCGGTACTCACGTAAGTGATAATTTGGCCAGCCCATTTTCCCTTACTCTGTTCCTCCATTCACAGCTCTCGTCTTCTCTCCACAGGTTGTTTCCTCTGGCGAGTGACTGTTTCAGTAGCTGTGCGGCTATTTTGACATTTAATAAAAATCTCAAACGTGTGTTTTGGTTTGATTGCTCTTTCTTGTTGCTGCATTGTGCACGTGAGCTGATTGCTAATTACAATCATGACAGCAAATAGTTTTTTTGGGTTTTTTTGCATTTGTTGCACTGCCTTGGAACGATATGAACTAGCAGCTTCACCATGCATTAATTTTTAAATTATCACAAAATATAGATCAATAAAATTTTGAACAATTGTGAGAAAAGGTCTGTACATGCTAAGTTAAATAATAAGCAATCACGGCATGACAGCAGCATGAGCATCTTAATTTTGGGGTAAAACGAATAGCTGTAGCTGTCTGTGAATGAATAAGATAAAACAAAACAGAAAGCACAGATAAATGAAAGTTCACCTTAAGCTGTTCTCTACTGCAACAAATCACAGTCACTTTTTCTCTGTGCAGTAAGAAAACATTTACACAACTGCGGACATTAAATGCAACTTCTTGCTCTAAAAATACTCATGTTTAACCACAGAGGTAGGAGCTCATGTTGGGGATACTCACCGCTCGGACAACAGGTGATAAGGGCTCGATATGAGAAGTCGTCACCACCTACCACCACAGCATTTCTTCCAACCAGGCTGCGGCGTGAGCAGGACAGGAAACCGACCCGCGGAGGAGACTGACGGCTTCGTCAGCTCAGCCTAGTAGGATCAGTTTATATTTATTTGCGCTAAAAAATATCTATCCATATTAATAAATCAAGTAACACGAGTAATGCATCTGATCAAATTTCAGTAACTGTAATGCATTACTGAATTTTTAAACAGTAATTTCATTCCAAAGCACGTTACTGCAAAAGTAGTGGCATTACAGTAGCGCGTTACTCCCAACACTGGAAATCAGTAGAAAAAGTCAGAAGTTTGGTAGAAAGAAAGCTATACATAACTCACAGAGTTTAAGCTTATACAGAAAAAATGCACATTCAAAAATTCAAAAATTACAAGAGAGATGCAGTTTTTTAAAAAGTAAAAGATAAAAAGAAAACAAAAATATAGTGCAGACAGTCTGGTCTCACTGAGTCTGAGAAACTAGATCAGGGGTGTCAAACTCATTTTAGTTCAGAGGCCACATACAACCTGATTTAATCTTGAGTGGGCCAGACAAGAAAATAATAGCATAAAAACCTTAATAATGACAAATCCAAATTTGTTTCTGTTTTCCATCCAAGAAGTACAAGTACATTACAAAATGTTTAAATTTAATGAACACACAGTGGTGTGAAAAAGTGTTTGCTCCCTTTCTGATCTCTCATTTTATTTTGTATGTTTGTCACTCTTAAATGTTTCAGATCATCAAACAAATTTAAATATTAGACAAAAGATTACACAAGTAAACACAAAATGTAGTTTTTAAATGAAGGTGTTTATTATTAAGGGTAAAAAAAAATCCAAACCTACATGGTCCTGTGTGAAAAAGTGACCCCCCCCCCCCCCCGTTAAATCATAAATTACTTGTGTTTTATCACATCTTTGGAAAGCTGAGCTCAATTTCTCTAGCCACACCAAGGACTGATTACTGCCACACCTGTTCTCAATCAAGATATCACTTAAGTAGGACCTGCCTGAAAAAGTGAAGTAGACCAAAAGATCCTCAAAAGCTAGACATCATGCTGCAATCCAAAGAAATTAGAAACAAATGAGAAACAAAGTACAGTAATTGAGATCTGTCAGTCTGGAAAAGGTTCTAAAGCCATTTCTAAAGCTTTGGGACTCCAGCGAACCACAGTGATAGCCATTATCCACAAATGGCAAAAACATGGAACAGTGGTGAACCTTCCCAGGAGTGGATGCCAACCAAAATTACCCCAAGAGTGCAGCAATGACTCATCCAAGAGGTCACAAAAGACCCCACAACAACATCCAAAGAACTGCAGGCCTCACTTGCCTCAGATAAGGTCAGTGTTCATGACTCCATCATAAGAAAAAGGCTGAGCAGAAATGGCCTTCATGGCAGAGTTCCAAGACGAAAACCACTGCTGAGCAAAAAGAACATAAAGGCTCATCTCAGTTTTGCCAGAAAACATCTCGATGATCCCCAAGACATTTGGGAAAATACCCTGTGGTCTGACTAGACAAAAGTTGAACTTTTTGGAAGGTGTGTGTCCTATTACAGCCAGCATAAAAGTAGCACTATCATGATTCTGAGTGCGGGTCAGTGCCCTGATCGGGTCTCTAGGTTTTGCTGATGATTTTCTCTTCATATATTTGTTCTTGATTTTCATCAATTATGGTTTGTGCTTTTATTTTGACAGTGCCGTTATGTCACTTCCGCCTGTCAAATCTTTTTGTGGGTTGTCACAGCTTTTAAGTTGTCTTTAATTACTTTCTCACTCATGCATCCACACCTGATTCACATTTGGGTTCCCCCCCTTATTGTTATTTAAGCTCGCTTGCGGGGTTCATGCCTCGCCGTGACCTCACCCTTTTTTCCAGATGGGTATCCCCATTTGATTCCCATTCATTTCTTCATGTGTTGACGTTCTATTCCCCGCAGTATTCAGTCTCATCTGATACCAGTAAGTTACCCTTGATGGTTTTTCCTTTGTGTCTTTGTAATCTGAAACCCTTCGTGGTTTATTTCTGTTCTTTATTATTAAATATGCAAACTCACAGCAGGCGAGTGGGGTCTTGATTTCTTCCCTGAAAGGGCCAATTATGACAGTAGGTCGCAGCCAGTAGACACCAGCGGCCGTGGGTTTTGCTTTTTTCCTTTTTTCCACTCACCTCTTTTGTTGCTGGAGGGAGAGCTGTCAGTATGTTCCCAGCGCACTGGGGCTCAGCTTCCAGAAGGAGGTTGGCAGCCGGGGGCCCCAGCGTGGATGAACAGTGTACAGCTCATTTCATCCAGAGCTATGTTGCTGAAGCCCTCACCATCCACGGTTCGAGGAAGGTCCAGGAGAACGTGGTGGCAACAGTCAGGATTGTGGAGGCGCATCCCGGTTTAAGGAAGTATCCTGAGTTCGCGGAACTGTTGTCAACCATCTCCACTCTCCAGCTGTCATTCCCTGGGTTGGCAATAGGCTTGTCACCAGCCCGTAGATGCCACCTCCCGGCACAGACCTCCACTCCTCCCTGAGACATGGCCATACCGAAGTGGATGGAGGAGAGTCACCGGGTCCAGACGCCACAAACCTCCCACCGTTATCCAGCCACAGGCCGCCGGAGGAACTTCTCCACCTCTCAGTCCACAGCTTCCTCTTCCCCGTGTCAAAAGGGTACAACTGCAGCTTCTGCATCTAGGTTTTCCTCACCAGCTGTTTCGTCAGCCTTCTCTTCCTGGGCCATTGCTGTTCCCTCCTCCACCACGGCATCTCCTCCCACTGCTGAGATTCCGGTCGTCTCCTACCCAACTCCGCCTGCCACCTTGTCTGCAGGGCGGCTCCTCAACGTTCTTCTGAGGGGCCCACAACAACTGTAGTCAGGGAGAAGGCTTATTCCAGACTGGCTGAAGCAGAAAACATTGGGCCCCGGGAACACAGGCAAGTATTTTTACCTTCTCCATCATTGACACATGAATTATCTTGCCAGATTCCCGGGAGTGAGGCTCAGTCAGTGCAGTCCTCAGAGTCCACGCCACCTGCTGCAACCATAAAGACTTCACCTGCTCTTTTTGTGTCTCCTCCTATGCCCCCCTGAGTTTCCGCTGGTCCCATTATTAAGCCCCCGGACAATGGAGGAGCCTGCAGTCCTGGGGGTCCTGGTTCCAGCCCCGCAGCCACGGTCTGGATGGTGGGAGAGTGCTGCCAGGGATCCAGAGCCTGTACCGATGGCTGAACATCCCCGGGCTTCAGCCATGCAGGATCAAGCGCTAGCAGGGAACGGACCTCCTGTTTCCACGCCGGCCAAGCCACCTGCGTGGGTCATGTTGCCTGGAGGTCCTAGGACTGCACTAACCACCATGCCTGCTGTCGGGTCCACCACAGCAGAGTCAAAGCTGGACCTCAAGAGGACCTGGCACGAGACGTCCCCACCTGGATCAACGGAGTCCTGGATGGTGGTGGAGCTTGAGCTCAGGCAAGTGCTCTTCTTTTTTTTTCACTTTTTCTGTTTTGGAGAGATCTTGCCTGGCTCTTGGTGGGGAGGGCCAAGTGCAGCCGTCAGCTGCACCTGAGCTCACCTCGCCGGGCTCCACTGCTGCTGGTGACACTGATTCTGTTTCTTTGTCCTTCTTATTGGAGGCTCTCCTCAGGGTCACTGAGGGTCATCCCACATTGCCAGAGGTCTCCGTGGGTCCAGCCTCATTGCCCGTGGGTGCTGCCCCTTTGGCTGACGTCTTTGTGGGTGCTGCTGCATCCCAGTTCGGGTCAACCATGGGTGCAGCTACACCTTAGTCCGGGTCCACCGTGGGTGCAGCTATGCCTCAGTCCGGGGTCACCGTGGGTGCAGCTACACCTCAGTCCCGGGCCACCGAGGGTGCTGCTATGCCTCAGTCTGGGGCCACCGAAGGTTCTGCTTTGCCCCAGTCTGGGGCCACTGGGGGTGCTGCTCACCGGAGGGAGGTGTGTGGTGCTCCGTGACCCGTTGGCCCAGAGATGTGGGGAGACCATACAACGAACTCTCTGGGTTGCTTGGGTGGCTTCAGAATTCTGGAAGACCACCAGATGAACTCTCTCCCCCATTTTGGTGGCTTGGGAGACCGGATAGGCCGCCCAACCTTTTCCACTTGATGGTCGGGTGGAGCCGGGACTTTGGAAGGCCACCTGAACTGTTCCCTAGTTCACCCAGTATTGCTTGGTTTTCATAGCACCTTGTTTGTCAGTGTTGTGGGTCATGTGTGTTTTGTTTTGTTTCGTTTTTTGGTGTCTCTCCCTCCAGGCATGGATCCTCCCACCACCCTCTCTGTTTTTGAGGTGATTTCTGTTGGGGGGTGGGCTTTCATCTCTTTTTGATGTTACTTGAGGGTGTCTTGTACCCACCCCTTAAGGGAGGGACACTGTCATGATTCCGAGTGCGGGTCAGTGCCCTGATCGGGTCTCTAGGTTTTGCTGATGATTTTCTCATTATGTATTTGTTCTTGATTTTCATCCATTATGATTTGTACTTTTATTTTGACAGCACCGTTATGTCACTCCCTCCTGTCAAATCTTTTTGCGGGTTGTCACAGCTTTTTAGTTGTCTTTAATTACTTTCTCACTCATGCATCCACACCATCCATCCATCCATCTTCTTCTGCTTCATCCTTTTCGGGTCGCGGGGGGGGGGGGGCTGGAGCCTATCCCAGCATCTTTGGGCGAGAGGCGGGGTACACCCTGGACAGATCACCAGTCCATCACAGGGCCAACACAGAGAGATACACAACCATTCACTCTCACAGTCATGCCTAAGGACAATTTAGAATTCCCAGTTTTGATGCCAATTAACTTAACTTGCATCCACACCTGATTCACAATTGGGTTTCCCCCTTATTATTATTTAAGCTCGCTTGCGGGGTTCATTTCTCACTGCAACCTCACCCTGTTTACAGACGGGAATTCCCATTTGATTCCTGTTTATTTCTTCATGTGTTCACGTTTTATTCCCCGCGGTATTCAGCCTCGTCTGATACTAATAAGTTACCCTTGGT
Source organism: Pholidichthys leucotaenia (assembly GCA_020510985.1). Taxonomy (NCBI): domain Eukaryota; kingdom Metazoa; phylum Chordata; class Actinopteri; order Cichliformes; family Pholidichthyidae; genus Pholidichthys; species Pholidichthys leucotaenia. Next base: position 361,246,311 of record CM035836.1, on the reverse strand, counting down.
GGCTTTTCCATTGTGTCTTTGTAATCTGTAAGTGCCCTTCGTGGTTTATTTCTGTTCTTTATTATTAAATATGCAAACTCACAGCAGGCGAGCAAAGTATTAATTTCTGCCCTGAAAGGGCCAATTATGACAAACACAGCATTTCAGAAAAGGAACATCATACCAGTAGTACAATATGGTGGTGGTAGTGTGATGGTCTGGGGCTGTTTTGCTGCTTCAGGACCTGGAAGACTTCCTGTGGTAAATGGAACCATGAATTCTGCTGTCTACAAAAAATCCTGAAGGAGAATGTCCAGCAATCTGTTTGTGACCTCAAGTTGAAGTGCATTTGGGTTCTGCAGCAGGACAATGATCCAAAACACACCAGCAAGTCCTCCTCTGAATTGCTTAAGAAAAACAAAATGAAGACTTTGGAGTGGCTAGTCAAAGTCCTGACCTGAATCCGATTGAGATGCTGTGGCATGACCTTAAAAAGGCTGTTCATGCTTGAAAACCCTCCAGTGTGGCTGAATTACAACAATTCTGTAAAGATGAGTGGGCCAAAATTCCTCCACTGTGCTGTAAAAGATTCACTGCCAGTTGTCGCAAATGCTTGATTGCAGTTGTTGCTGCTAAGGGTGGCCCAACCAGTTATTAGGTTTAGGGGGCAATCACTTTTTCACACAGGGCCATGTAGGTTTGGATTTTTTTCCCTTTATAATAAACACCATTTAAAAACTGCATTTTGTGTTTACTTGTGTTTTCTTTGTCTAAAATTTAAATTTGTTTGATGATCTGAAACATTTAACATTTATGTGACAAACATACAAAAAAAAAGAGAAATCAGGAAGGGGCAAAATCTTTTTCACACCACTGTATGTGCCCCAATTGATTATTAAATAAACTGTTAAATGTTAAGTGTATTTTTACTGCCAATACCATATCTGCAGCCGGTAATGTGGAAGCTTCCACAGCATTGGGTGCTGCCGCCGCCAGCACTGTGTGGGGTACTCTCTCTCCAGACGGACTCCAGCAGGCAGTTAGTAGCAGAAGTGTTTAGACTCCTTGCTAAATACAGCCGTGACAATGAGCACTGAAAGGGCACAAAGCGTGTTATGTCCTTCAGAGCAGAGTGTTTATGATCCCGACATTTGAGCTCAGAGAGTGAAACAACTTGTCATGAGGCAGAGTCTGGAGATCGTGCCAGACTCTGCCTCATGGCTTTTTCTTCTCATTTACTCATCTGTTGCTTTATATGCTTTTTGGGTTTATGTATTATTGTTGTACTTGCCAATTTTCTGTTTGTGTTAATGTTATAATTTTACTTTTTGTACTTATTTATAATTATACTTTGACATGCTATTTTTATTATTTATATCCCAGCATGATCCTTACTGTTGAGAGCTGTCAGGGGCATGAAGCTTCGTATGGGCGTGCCCTGTCAGCTATCAGTGTGGGTTTGCCTCCCTCTCACTGCCTCAGCTGATCCCAATCATTTATCATCGCTTCCTCCTGCCCGTTCAGGTTCCCACACCTGCTGCTAGTTATGTTAATGCTTCTGATCACTATTTAAGGGGCTGCGCTTACTACAAACCCTACTACAAACTACTACTTCTAACTATCAACTACCAACTTTCTGCTCGCCACCTGGACATAAGTCATTTGTTTTTGTGCTACGTGTTTTACTATTTGTTACCAGGTTCAGCCGGCGATGCCCTATCCTTAGCTTGGCTATTTTGCTTCCCTTTGGTTCTGTTTAGCCTCCAGGTTAGCCGGTGATGCCCTTGCCTTAGCCTTAGCTATCCTCACTGACCTGTGTTTCTTTCTGTCCACAAGTTTTTTGTTATTTAGTTTTGTTTTCCTCTAATAAATCTGCAAACTCACAGCCACCGTTTGGTGCCTTTTTTCCCTGTCTTGAAAGGCGATTATGACACAACTGCTGCATAGTGCATTGCGTGTTTGAACATGATTTTTCAGACAGCGGCAAAAATCCAAACATCACAGAGACAAGAGCCACGCAGGGTTCTGTATGGAGGCTGTCCTGTTTAAATAACCTGAATGTCACTGCAGTCTCCAACCAGTCCACACACCCTGTAGTTGAAACACCGGAGTTGTGGCCACTGCTCTATGAAAATGATCTTTTTATTTTTCTTTTGTTTGACAAAATCAGCAGTTAATGCCTAGAAAGACCAGAGCCCTGCTCAATTGTCACACATGCACAGAAAGTTGAGAGCGGAGCTGCAGCAACTTTCTCACAGCTTCCATCGTTTGCAACATAACTTATGAACCCTGTTTAAATTACGAGACCACAGGGTCCTAAAAACATATACAATAATACCGCATATGGCGGTGTTAAGCTATCCGCCGTCACTATAGGGGAAATTCCTCCACCGCAACAGCCCTAGTGCCAGACTAATGATTCAGGCAGGCATCTGGCAGAGAATACACATTCCTGTTTTAATGCATTTTTCTGTGTTCAGGGAATAACAAATTTTCTCTTAAATGTTAATGATATCAAACCAGGAGATACAGTGTATCCGGAAAGTATTCACAGAGCTTAACCTTTTCTACATTCTGTTATGTTACAGTCTTATTCCAAAAGATATTAGATTTATTTTTTTCCTCCAAATTCGACACACAATACCCCATAATGACAAGAAAAAAAGTTGTTGTTTTTTTAATGTTTACAAATGTATTAAAAGTAAAAGACTAAGAAATCACATGTACATAAGTATTCACAGCCTTTGCTCAATACTTTGTTTATGCACATTTGACAGCAATTACAGCCTAAATTCTTTTTGAATGTGATGCCACAAGCTTGGCACACCTATATTTGGACAGTTTCTGTCATGAACGCCCCTCCAGGGCAAAAACAAACAGGCGCTTGACTGCAGTGAGGACATTTATTAACAGAAAACCCATAACTGTTCCAAAAATAACTGTGTAGACATACCAAAAAGACAACAAGAAACTTACAAAGAGATGAGTCTCCAGAGTTACAAACAACTCTGGAGAAGAGGAGGGGGAGACTGTCCAAAGGGGAAAAGTCCAGTCCAAACACAATTGTGGCTGCCGCACTGAAAGAGAGCGCAACAGTCTAATAAATAGTGGGGGAACTAGCGAGCAGCAGGTGCAAGTGTCAGGTGACCAAATTACCAACTGATTGCAGCTGAGAGGACCTGAGGCACAGTAATCAGCTGGAGGGTGTATCTGGGAAATGGAAGAAGAGCTCTGCCATGAGACAGAAAAGTAAACCAATGACCATGAACAGAAAATAACCAAAACCACACTTACAGATACATAATACTGAAAATAAAGTGAAGATCTGAGCTCAGAGAAAACCTGAGTTCACAAACATGACAGTTTCGCCCATTCCTCATTGTAGCACCTCTCAGGCTACATCAAGTTGGATGGGAAGCGTCACTGCACATCCATTTTCAGATCTCTCCAGAGATGTTCAATTTGATTCAAGTCTGGGCTCTGGACAATGTCAAGGATATTCACAGAGTTGTTCTGAAGCCACTCCTTTGGAATCTTGGCTGTGTGCTTAGGGTCATTGCCCAGCTGAAAGATGAACCATTGCCTCAGTCTGAGGTCAAGAGCACTCTGGAGCAGGTTTTCATCCAGGCTGTCTCTGTACATTGCTGCATTCATCTTTCCCTCTATCTTGACTAGACTTTCAGTTCCTGCGGCTGAAAAGTATCCCCACAGCATGATGCTGCTACCAACATTGGCGTGGTTATGAGCGGTGCCTGGTTTCCTCTAAACATGACGCCTGGCATTCAAGACAGAGTTCAATCTTTGTCTCATCAGACTAGAGAATTCTGTTTCTCATGGTCTGAGAGTCCTTCAGGTGCCTTTTGGCAAACTCCAGATGGGCTGCCATGTACCTTTTATTAAGGAGTGACTTCCATCTGGCCACCATCATACAGGCCGGATTGGTGGATTGCTGCGAAGATGGTTGTCCTTCTGGAAGATGTGGCTGGCGACTTTAATCAGTGCAATCTGAGCCACGATCTCCCCCGCTACAAACAGATTATTAAATGCCCCACCAGAGGATTAAACACACTGGATCACTGTTACACCACAGTGAAAGACGCATATCGCGCTGTCCCTCGAGCTGCGCTGGGATTATCTGATCACGTGATGGTTCACCTCATTCCCACATACAGACAGAGATTGAAGCTCACTAAACCTGTTGTGAGCACTACGAAGATACGGACCAGTGATGCTGAGGAGAAGCTGGAAACGTGCATGGAAATATCTGACTGGGGCATGCTTAAAGGAGCCACGCATGATCTGGATGAGTACACGGACACTGTGAACTCATATATCCACTTTTGTGAAGAGAACATTCTTCCATCACGCACCAGGGTGAGTTACTCTAATGACAAACCCTGGTTCACAGCTAAGCTCAGACAGATCAGGAAGGAGAAGGAAGCAGCGCTGAAAAGTGGAGACAGGGACTGCTACAGGGAGGTTAAATACCGGTTTAACAGAGAGCTGAAGAGGGCTAAATCTGTGTACTCAGAGAGACTCCAGCAGCAGTTCACTGCTAATGATTCGGCTTCCGTGTGGAGAGGACTGAGGCAGATCACCAACTATCGGCCTCAGGCTCCTAAAGGTCAGGATGACAAAGCCCTTTGTCAGAGACTGTCCCAACACTATGCCCGTTTTGACACCTCGTCATCTGTGTCCAACTCCCCCCCTCCCTCCAGCTCCACAGCCTCCACATTCCCTACTTCATTTAAGGCACCCCCCCCCACCTCCCCCCCCTCCCCTTATCATCAGTGAGCAGGATGTGCTCAAACAGTTCTCCAGACTGAACCCGCGCAAGGCCCCCGGCCCAGACGGCGTGTCTCCCTCCACCCTGAGACTCTGTGCGAAACAGCTGGCTCCTGTATTCACAGACATTTTTAACACCTCCCTTAAGTTATGCCACGTGCCGTCCTGCCTCAAATCCTCCACCATCATCCCTGTCCCCAAGAAGCCACGGATCACTGGACTTAATGACTACAGACCTGTAGCGCTCACCTCTGTAGTCATGAAGTCCTTTGAGCGCCTGGTCCTGTCCCACCTCAAGTCCATCACCACCCCTCTCCTGGACCCGCTGCAGTTTGCCTACCGAGCCAACAGATCTGTAGACGATGCAGTCAACCTGGCCCTCCACTCCATCCTGCAGCACCTGGACTCCCCGGGAACCTACGCCAGGATCCTGTTTGTGGACTTCAGCTCCGCATTCAACACCATCCGCCCCGCTCTGCTCCGGGACAAGCTGTCCCTGCTCAACGTGCCTGACTCCCTCTGCAGGTGGATCATCGACTTCCTGACGGACCGGAGGCAGCATGTGCGGCTGGGAAAGACTGTCTCAGACTATACTAGCATCAGCACCGGATCACCCCAGGGCTGTGTACTTTCCCCCCTACTCTTCTCCCTTTACACCAACTCCTGCACCTCCAGCCACCAGTCTGTCAAGTTGATCAAGTTTGCGGACGACACCACCCAGCGCCCAGAGAGGTGGCCCAGCTGGCGTCCTGGTGCAGCAATAACAACCTGCAGCTGAACGCTCTGATGACAGTGGAGATGATTGTAGACTTCAGGAAAGTCACTACTCCTCTGCCCCCCCTCACCCTCTCAGGCTCTCCCATCACCACTGCTGATTCCTTCCGCTTCCTAGGCACTACCATCACCAGGGACCTCAAATGGGAGCTGACCATCAGCTCACTCATCAAAAAAGCCCAGCAGAGGATGTTCTTCCTGCGGCAGCTGAGGAAGCTCAAGCTACCCACCAAGATGTTAGTGCAGTTCTACACAGCCATCATCGAGTCCATCCTCACCACCTCCATAACCGTGTGGTACGCAGGAGCCACTGCCAGGGACAGACTAAGGCTGCAGCGCGTCGTGCGCACTGCTGAGAAGGTGATCGGCTGCAAGCTCCCATCTCTCCAGGATCTGTACATCTCCAGGACCCGGAGGCGTGCTGGCCGGATCATAGCCGATCCCTCACACCCTGGTCATGTACTGTTTGCCCCCCTCCCCTCTGGTAGAAGACTTCGGTCCATCCAGACTAAAACCTCCCGTCACATGAACAGCTTCTTCCCCTCTGCCATTAGACTGCTGAACACTAAGTGACTCTCGTGCACCATGTACAGCAGCTCAACCAGACTCATGTCAATCATCACTGTTTTCTTCCTGCATTACCGACTGCACTATATAGTTCTCCACAGTATCTGCTGCTGGCTAATATATATTTTAACTGTTGACCAGTATCACTTAATCTTATCCTACACTTTATTACATGTATAGTTTATTTCTCTTATCTTATCATGTTTAATGTTGCAGCATTGTACCGAGACAAATTCCTAGTTTGTGTACTACATGAACAATGGCAATAAACCTGATTCTGATTCTGATTCTGATTCTGATTCTCTCTTCACAGGAACACTGGAGGAACACTGGAGCTCTGACAATGACCATCGGGTTCTTGGTCACCTCCCTGACTAAGGCCCTTCTCTGCCGATGGCTCAGTTTAGATGGCCGGACAGCTCTAGGAAGAGTCCTAGTGGTTCTGAACGTCTTCCATTTACGGATGATGGAGGCCACTATGCTCACTGGGATCTTCAAAGCAGCAGAAATGTTTCTGTACCCATCCCAAATTTGTGCCCTGAAACAATCCTGTCTCGGAGGTCTACAGACAGTTCCTTTGACTTCATGCTTGGTTTGTACTCTGACATGCACTGTCAACAGTTGGACCTTATATTGACAGGTGTGTGCCTTTCCAAATCATGTCCAATCAACTGAATTCACAACAGCTGGACTCCAATTAAGCTGTAGAAACATCTCAAGGAGGATCAGTGGGAACAGGATGCACCTGAGCTCAATTTTGAGCTTCATGGAAAAGGCTGTGAATACTTATGTGCATGTAATTTCTTAGATTTTTATTTTTAATAAATTAGCAAAAATCTCTTTTTCACATTGTCATTATGGGGTATTGTGTGTAGAATTTTGAGGAAAAAGATGAATTTAATCCCTTTTGGAACAAGGTTGTAACATAACAAAATGTGGAAAAAGTGAAGAGCTGTGAATACTTTCCAGATGCACTGCATAGCCATGTGTGCCAACATTGTTTATTCACATTTTATTCCTTCTCAGAAGTAGAAACTGCAATCTCCTGATAAATGTTGTTGAGTGCATTAAAATATTTTTCATTCACAATTTTTTGATAATCTGTGGACATGTATTTAGTTGATACACTGACACATCAAGCAAATTTGTTTTAAATTGCAATTACCAGTGTGTCAGCTAGATCAAAGTCTGTGGGTCTTCTAACAACAATCTCACTGTCAGAGTCAGAAATGTCTGACACTTCTCCAACTGCAAGACACAAAAAAATTCAAGCTTAAACAATAAAAAACATTAAGGCTGCATGTACACCAAACACACTTTTTATCGCCTGACCACCCTGAATGTCTTTTTTTCAGCGTTTGTGCGCTGTGCTCTGAAAAAAAAAAAAAAAAAAAGTCTGTCCCTTGTATCCCAGCAACAGCTTGTCACTCACAGCTCAGCACATCCGCTTTTTCTATGGGCAGATTTTATACTTATTTTATAATAGCAGTATCTAAATAACAATGGACAGGAAACGTATTCTAGCATTGGTAGCAGCTCTGGATGCAAAATATGATGACAAGGAAAACAGGAGTCTGAGTACAGACTGTACTGGCGTCCTATGTCCCGCCCTTCCTTATTTTGATTGGCTGCTTAGAAAGATCTGACATTGACGAGCTCAGCTACAGTCTGAAAAGTTGAAATTTTTTCAACTCTGAGCGCAGCGACAAAAAGCAGCCACCGCTGACAGCATTTCAGCGCCGAGGACGCTCAGCGCTGCAAATGCTGGGCTACATAGAGAATGAATAGAAAATAGTTGCCTACAGCTGAAAAAATGTGTTTGGTGGACACACAGCCTAAGGATTTGTAAAAATATGTTAATTTCAGTAGTGACTGGAAAGCCATTTTGACATACTGTGGCAGAAGTAGACAATTTTAGGTTCAAGGTCCAACTTTACAGTAAAAACATCTACTTAAAAGAACTTGGAAAAGTACTATCCACCACCACTCCAAAACTTCTCATACAGAGTTTGGAAATGCATCTATACTTGAGCATCACCAACATATACCTCCACAGCAAGTAAAAATAACTTTAACTTTTCTTGGACACTTTTTTACTTGAAGTAGCAATGCTTTCAAGAGGGGCAAGACAACTAGGAACAGGACTTGCTGGGTATGGAAAAACATGACAACTTACCTTCTTCAAAGTCCTTCTTTGAGCAGATTAATACAGTGATTCGCTGATATGGTTTGCCTATCTCCGTCTTGTATTCTGCTAGAATAAAAGGTCTGGATGTTCCAGGGATATTAATGACCTCAGATCCATCCGGATACAGAAGGATGAAGGGTCCTTCATCCAAGTCTTTGTTGAAATCTCTCATTTTTTTCACACCCTGATTAAGAAGATGTTGAGCTGCGACGTCTGGGTCTGTTGTCAAGGAAATAGTTTTCCCACGGAGTGGCTTTAAACCACCCTTCTGAGCTGCCATCAAGCCAAGATTTATCTGCAAGAGACAGCACAGGGGACTGTAGGAAGTCTCTCCATCTGGTTTAAAGAGAACATTTTTATTTCAAGCAAATTTAAAGTGATAGATTTTCCACTTTAAGGTTTACAAGCATTACACTTAGACTAAAACTTAATCTTTATTAACCTAAAATGTTACTCAGAGCAGAGTGACGTCAATATTTACTTCAAATCCTCATAAATAGCTTCTTTGGGAGGCAAAAAACCAAGTTTGTTCTTAATTTTATTCAAATAGCTGGTAAAGGCAAAAATTCAGGGCCCAGTCGCACTATAAAGTTTGACCTGAGCATAAGCCAAAGTTTTGTTTTGTCGTTTTTTGTTTGTTTGTTTGTTTGTTTGTTTGTTGTTGTTTTTTATTATTAAAAATAGTGTTACTGCTCTGTGCCACAGTCCTCAGCTTTGGTCACCTGAAGCTGTGCTTCAGTTCTGGCTCAGTTTTTCAAGCACAAGCACACACACTCATATTCTCCATATCTGCAAGACATTGTGGTTCTTAAGCAAAGGTGTGCTGAAAACAATGCGAGTGCAGGAAGGTTAGGGAAAAGGGTGGAGGGAGAACTATGGCAAGTTGAAGATCAACTGGCCTCAGTGAGAGTGTGCCCTTACATTCAATTGCACATCACACCACACTAAATATTCATGAACACAATTAGCCACAAACTAGAAAAATGTAAGTAACAACGAAAAACAGGAAATTTGATGTTTCCTGAGTGAACTGAGTGAACATTATTTCAAGCATTTATACGTTTCATGTCCAGAATTACTTGATACCAAAAAAATATATCAGTTGCAATCAAATTGCTATGCGGCTTAGATTAAGAGGGTTGACTTAAGGCGAAAAATGCTCACTAACTGTAAGCCTGTTTTGCTTACCTGGACCTTCTTTTTCTGATTTTTCTTTGTCCCCAACTTTCCACAGGAAAACTTCTCTTTCCTCTGCTTTCTTCTTTCGGTATTCAAGAAAGGTGGCTAATGTTGGGATTGTACTGGATGGAGGAGTCTGTGATTCTACAGGGATTCAAATAAAGAATGTGTTTTTATAAAAACATATTCAGCATGTGCCGCAGGTGTATAAATACAACACCTAGTGCTGTAAATGAAATGGATCGCTAGATTATAGAGTTTTTCTCTCAATTTTTGTAGTCCCAATGAGTGACAGGAACACCAACATTAATTGACATGACATGAAATATTGCAACAACTTTTGACACATTTACATGTATGTGTATACAGTTTTGGTTTACTTTTCACTGCTTCAAATTAAATGAATACAAGACTTTTACATGTAGCTATGCTATACGAGTGCAGCTTTGATATGAAAAAGACCAAATGACAGAACATGAAATATTCCTCCTACTCAGCTGTCTATGCCTTTTCCATTTTTCCTTCATTATTCTCCAATGACTTCTCCCCTAGCTTATCTTTGTCTCCCCTATATTTTTTCTTCTGCTCATCTCCTCCCTATATTTATAATTATTTTATTTCTTATCTTAAGTTAATAATTCAATGTGTTTAGTTTACCTTTTTAAACAGTAAAAAATACATCCAGGTATCACATACATTATTTCAATAATTCAACCAGAGATGCGATTAGAAGTGAAACAGCTTTACATAAACAAGATACTTTTATGCCAGCATATTTATGGTTTTACCCATTCTACATGACACTCACATTATTTCAAGGCAGAAAGTAAAATAGCCCTCATTTATATGACAGATCAACTAATAGCTACAGTAGCTACAATAAGTTTGTGACAAATCAAAAGTTAATTTCTATTCCAAGCACGTTTGTGATCCAAGTCTTTCCTTGAAGACAAATAACAGGAAAGGTAAATTTCTCTTTAAGGATATTAAACTAATGATTTAAAGATGCCTTGGTTCCACAGGAGATCGCTGATAATCCGAGAGTAGTATTAGTTACAATAATAACTGTAACAGATAATCAGTTACAGAAGTATTAATATGCAAGACAGTGAACTACTGTAACTTTGACATAATGAAGTTTGCATGTGAGCTAGACTACTAGATGCCACTTTACTGTTGTAAATACATTCTCTCACCCATTCACCGGTGTTGTGCTGAGAAAAGCATGTCTGCCATGGAAAAAGCATCCGTCCCCCTTTATTTACTTCTAAAACCATATAAAGGATTACAACACAGGCAGTGTTATTTTTCTTGTTTGTGGTTTTACAGCATCGTTCTTCAGATGCGTTCTTGGGCAAAGGGGGGTGCTTTCAACTGCAGACCCGCTTTTCTCTGCACAACACCGGCTCTTTGCTACCACTGCAACCCCCAGCCACTTTTTCTATAAGTCTAACTTCAGTCAAACATAAAGCAATGTTGTCTAATGTACAACTAATCTCTTTACACTCTAGAAGATTCTATAGGCAACTTTCTGCTGTAAACTAGGACTATATAATTTTCAACACTACTTGAGCACTGGAAACACACTGCCACACACACTAACTAGCTCAGGTAAAGTATGAGCCTCCATTAGCAACAATAATGTAAAAGAATTTAAAATACCGGAAGGTGGTGGTCCAGCGGTGGGCTCATTGTCAAGAACCTCTTTCAGTCCCTTTCCACAAAAACTGCAAAAGTTTGGATGCAACTGTTCAGCAATATTTTTGCCACAATAAGGGCAATACATAATTCCTGGATCCTTTTCCTTCCACTGGGCCAAATGAAAGCACATGGCACATTTACTTCCTGTTTAAAAGATGGACAGGTTGCCCATTCAATCAGCAACGAGCCTTGTCAACATCAGGTATCTGCCTTTTCCGGTTGAGTTAATGTAATTGTGATTTCTCTTTGGTTGTGGAGTTTTAGTCATTTGTTGTCCTGATTTTTGTTTTGTTGTCATGATTTTTGTTTTGTTGTCGCGATTTTTGTTTTGTTGTCGTGATTATTAATTTGTTGTCAGGATTTTTGTTTTGTTGTCAGGATTTTTGTTTTGTTGTCGTGATTAGTAATTTGTTGTGATTTTTGTTTTGTTGTCATGATTTTTGTTTTGTTGTCGCAATTTTTGTTTTGTTGTCGTGATTATTATTTTGTTGTCGTGATTTTTGTTTTGTTGTCAGGATTTTTGTTTTGTTGTCGTGATTATTAATTTGTTGTCGTGATTTTTGTTTTGTTGTCAGGATTTTTGTTTTGTTGTCGTGATTAGTAATTTGTTGTGATTTTTGTTTTGTTGTCATGATTTTTGTTTTGTTGTTGTGATTTTTGTTTTGTTGTCATGATTTTTGTTTTGTTGTCGCAATTTTTGTTTTGTTGTTGTGATTATTATTTTGTTGTTGTGATTTTTGTTTTGTTGTCAGGATTTTTGTTTTGTTGTCGTGATTAATAATTTGTTGTTGTGATTTTTATTTTGTTGCTGTGATTAGTAATTTGTCATGATTTTGTTTTGTTGTTGTGATTTTTGTTTTGTTGTCATGATTAGTAATTTGTTGTCATGATTTTTGTTTTGTTGTCATGATTAGTAATTTGTTGTTGTGATTTTTGTTTTGTTGTCATGATTAAGAATCTGTTGTCATGATTTTTGTTTTGTTGTCGTGATTAGTAATTTGTTGTTGTGGTTTTTGTTTTGTTGTCATGATTTTTGTTTTGTTGTCGTGATTAATAATTTGTTGTCGTGATTTTTATTTTGTTGTGATTAGTAATTTGTCATGATTTTTGTTTTGTTGTTGGGATTTTTGTTTTGTTGTCATGAATAGAAATTTGTTGTTGTGATTTTTGTTTTGTTTTCGTGATTTTTGTTTTGTTGTCGTGATTAGTAATTTGTTGTCGTGATTTTTGTTTTGTTGTCATGATTTTTGTTTTGTTGTTGTGATTTGTAATTTGTTGTCTTGATTTTTATTTTGTTGTCATGATTTGCACTTCAGGGCCACCGTAACAAACATACAGAAAAATGAGAACTCAGGAAGGCGGCAAATACTTTCTCGCAGCACTGTATTATAAACAGCTTGATTTAAAAAAATAATAAAACAACTGCAATTTCAACCATATTAGGCCTTAGTTAATCATTTACATACAGTTGAAGCCAGATGTTTGCATACACTGTATAAAAAGATGCATATCCTTTTATTTTCTTATTGTCTGACATTAAATCAGACTAAACCTTTCCTGTTTTAGTTTGTTTAGGATTGCCAACGTTATTTCTATTTGCTAAATAATTTTTTTATTTGTGAAATTTTTTTTGAATTTTTTTATTACTTTCTTCAAAGTCATAAGTTTACATACACTAAGCTTACTATGCCTTTAAACAATTTGGGAAAGTCCAGATGATGATGTCATGCCTTTGGAAGCTTCTCAGCAGTTAATTGGAGGCACGCCTGTGCATGCATTTGAAGGCCCACCTCTAACACATTGATTCATTGTGTGACACCATGGGAAAATCAAAAGAAATCAGGCAAGATATCAAGAAAAGAATTGTGGACCTCCACAAGTTTGGTTCATCCTTGGGTACAATTTTAAGATGCTTGAAGATGCCACGTTCATCTGTTCAAACAATTTTATGCAAGTGTAAACACCATGGGAATCTCCAGCTATCATACCACTCAGGAAGGAGATGGGTTCTTTTCCCCAAGATTAACATGTTTTAGTGTCAAATGTGCACATCAACCCCAGAACAAAAGCAAAAGACCTTGTGAAGATGCTGACTCAAGCTGGTAAAAGAGTGTCACTATCCACAGTGAAATGAGTCCTCTACCATCATGGGCTGAAAGGCAACTCAGTGAGGAAGAAGCTATTACTTCAATAGCAACATTAAAAAGCCAGATTGCAGTTCGTAAATGCACACAGGGACAAAGACCTTATTTTTTGGAGCCATGTCCTGTGGTCTGATGAAACTGATATTGAACCGTTTGGCCATAATGACCATCATTGCAACTGGAGAAAAAAGGGAGAAGCTTATAAGCCTGAGAATGCCATCCCAACTGAACTATGGGGGTGGCAGCATCATGTTAGGGGTGTGTTTCGCTGCAGGAGGGACTGTTGTACTTCACAAAATAGATGGCATCATGAAGATAGAATATTATGTGGAAATATTAGTTTACTGTTTTCCTTTTTTCAGACAAGGATGAGAAGATGTTTATTTTACTTTGGCATGTTTCAACAGGACATCTGTAGTCTTCCTCAGAAGACGTGCTGTGACGTGTCATTAATCAGCTGTTTTTCCTAGGCATGGCCAGCCAGGTGGATCTGTGAGAGCCATGTGGTTGGTCACGCCCACTGCTATCAGATGGTCTCTGGAGAATGGATTCCCAGGTGTGAGAAAGCATAAATGCCCCCTCATCCTGATTCATGATGACTCTTGCCCCACTTTCTGATTTCTATGGCCTCTTTTCTATGGCCATTTTCTATGACAAAATTACCCTACTTGAGCTATTATGTGGAAATATTGACACAACATCTCAAGACATCAGCCAGGAAGTTAAAGCTTGGTTGCAAATGGGTCTTCCAGATAGAAAATGACACTGCATGCCGCCAAATTAGTTAGAAAGTGGCTTAAGGACAACAAAGTCAATGTTTTGGACTGGCCATCAATGAGCCCTCATCTCAGTCCCAAAGAAGATATTTGGGCAGAGCTGAAAAGACGTGTGTAAGCAAGGTGGCCTACAAACCTGACTCAGTTACACCAGTTCTGTCTGGAGGGATGGGCCAAAATTTCAGCAAACTATTGTGACAACCTTGTGGAAGGATAACAAAAAAAAAGACTCAAGTCATACAGTTTAAAGGCAATGTTACCAAATACTAAGTAAATGTATTTTGAAGAAAATAATAAAAACATTCTCAAAAAAAATTGGAAATAGAAATAAATTTGATAATCCTAACTGACCTAAAACAGGAAAAGGGTAGTCCGATTTAAATGTCAGACAGTAAGAAAATAAGTATTTAACAGGTCAACATTTTTCTCCTTAAACGTATTTCTGATGGAGCCATTGACCTGAGATTTTCACCAGATATCAGTAACAACCCAAGTAATCCATACATAAAAAGAAATCAAGGTAACTCTGTTCCCAAAACAAGTTATATTTAATAAAGTGGAATGACACAGGGAATAAGTATTGAGCATTCTTGTTGAAATTCATTTAATATTTAGTAGAAAAGCCTTTGTTAGTAATAACAGCTTCTAGACACCTCCTGTATGGAGAAATTAAGGGATAAGGACCTGTACTTATATAGCACTTTTCTGTTCTCAAAGCACTTCACTAGTACTAACCCTGTATTCTAAGGGCCTATCAGAGATGGATACCGAGGGACAATTTAGAAACACCAATTAACTTAACATGCATGTCTTTGGATTCTGGAAGGAAACTGGAGCTCTCGGAGTAAACCCACACAGCACAAGGAGGACACGCAAACTCAACACAGAAAGGTTCCCACCCCTGCTAGCCTGGGGTTTTGAACCTGGAACCTTCTAGCTATTAAGCAGCAGTGCTAACCACTGTATCACTATGCTGCCCTAGGTGCAGACATTGCTCAGAAGTGATTTTAGCCCATTCTTCCACACAAACTGTCTTCAAATCATGAAGGTTCCTTGGGTGTCTTCTGTGAGTCTGATCTTACAATTTGTTCCATAGATTTTCAATTGGATTCAGGTCAGGTGACTGACTGGGCCATTCTAGCAGCTTTGCTTTTCTTCTCTGGAGCCAGTTGAGGGTTTCCTTGGCTGTGTGTTTGGGATCATTGTCTTGCTGAAATATCCACTCTTGTTTCATCTTTAGCATCTTGGCAGATGGCTACAGGTTCTTTTCAAGGATGTCTCTATACATTTGTCCATTCAGCTTCCCTTCAATTATATGACATCTGCCGGTACCATATGCTGAAAAACACCCCCACACCATGATGCAATGTGCAGTGCCATTTCTCCTCCAAGCATGCTATGTGTTGTGGCATCCAAGAAGTTCAATTTTGGTCTTGTCTGACCAAACTATAGTCTATATGTTGTGAAGCAAACTTTAAACACGCTTCAACATGCTTTTTCTTCAGCAATGGAGTCTTGCAAGGTGAGCGGGCATAGGGCCCTTGTTGGTTGAATGTGTTACTCTATGGCACGCATTTAGGGCGCATGTATGGTATGCATGTATGGTATGCATTTTCCCTCACATATATTTAGTAGGCATGACGGTGCATACTCTGGAGGCTTCACGTCTAAACGGCCAAGAGGACCTGACCCGGCAGAGACCTCGGGAGGTGTGAAGTGGTTTCATGAGAGACGGGAAGTCAGAGAGAATGTCCCAGCAGGAGCCCCCGAGGCTGAGGAGTTGAGAGACAATGGAGACCCCAAGGAGCCTCGAAGGCTATATGTTTACTGAAGGACTGTGGGTTGGGGATGTGATATTTGATGTTGGGGGTTTTGTGTCTCTGGAGAGTATAAGAGCTGTGAAGAATGATTGTTCTATCTCTTTGCTGAGATACTTTGCTTGTTAGAGGATGTAGACTGACAATAAACCTTTTCCTGAGAAATAAACTCAGTCTCGTTTGTGAAAGTCATCCTCTACAACTCATTGTTTTCTTTGAAAAAACAGTACCTGCTAACTCCAGGTCTTTCTGAAAGCTCTCCATGAGTGGTCTTTGGCTCTTGGAAAACTGTTCTGATAATTATTTTGACTACTCTGTCAGAAATCCTGTGAGGAGCTCGGGGTCGTTACCGGTTTATGGTAAAATTATGTTCTTTCCACTTCTGAATGATGGCTCCAACAGTGTTCACTGGAACATTAAGCAGTTTAGAAATGCACCTGCAACCAATATCATCACAATGTTTTGTAACAATAAGGTTGCAAAGGTCTAGAGAGAGCTCTTTACTTCTATCCATCATGAGTTCTTTGTGATGTGACAATCCAATATTCACCAACCTTTTTAAAGGCTATCAGTCAGGACTTAATAAGCTCAAATTAATTTGCACTGATGTGGGATGGGATGGGTTCCTAAATTTTGATGGATTTCAGCTGGTTTCTTTGTTTTCTATGCCTTTTTGCACCTCTTTTTCTTCTTGTGTTCAATACTTATTCCCTGTGTCATTTTGCTTTATTAAATATAACTTGTTTTGTGAACACAGTTACCTTGATGTCTTTGTATGTCTGGATTACCTGGGTTGTTACTGATATCTGATCAAAATCTCAAATCAATAGCTCCATCAAAAGTATTTTTAGTAAGAAAAATGTTGACGCGTTCAATACTTATTTTCCCTACTTTATGTAAACTTCTGGTTTCAACTCTGTGTTACAACTTAGACATTAGTGGATCTACAAAGCACAAAAGTCACAGGTGTCTGGGACTCAAAAATATTTTACTTTATGATAAAAAGAACTTGTCTAGAAATTGTTTTAAATGTATTTAACACACCTACACATTACAGTGATTACTGTCTACTCATTTTTGGGTGGACTGGGTGGACCACAGGGAGAGGCAGTTTCCCCAGTGATCTGATCACTGGGTGTGGGAGCCGCTGTGTTCTGCCAGCTGCCCATCTGTCCATCACCAACTCCTCCATTTCTCAAAGACCGGCAGCAAAATTATCCCACCATGGATGCAGGCAGGCTTCGCTGAAGGCCCGATACATTGTTCTCATACATGTCCTCCACCACCCTCACATACTTCTCTTCCACTCTTCAGTATCACTGAAGTACAGTACAGTACCACACTATCTCTCTATCACTCTACCATATGCTTTCGCTAGATCTACAAAAACACTATACTTCTCTATCATTGCATCAGCAGTACTGTTTCTCAGCATGAAACCGTACTGCTGCTCGCTGATTGTCACCTCTTAGCCTGGCAACTCTTTCCCATATCTTCATAGTGTATCTGATCAACTTTATGCCTCTGTTCATTTTCAAACATCCAGGTGTCAGATAAACTTTCAAAAGGAGTTTTATTTAAAAACACTGGACTACAAACTAATTAAAATTCAAGACGTTTCAGTGTTCATCCGAACACCATCATCAGTTTGAAAACTGCAGCAGGAAGTGTCCCTGGCCAATAAATAACCTACAAGGAAGTCACATGACAAAAAGACATAAAGTCACATGACTTGTGGGAAATGTAGTCCATGGTGTGTAACCAAAGAGGGAAAGAAAAAAAAAATAGTCCGTGGTGTGTAACCATTTATTGGCCAGAGACACTTCCTGCTGCAGTCTTACAACTGATGATGGTGTTTGGATGAACACTGAAACATCCAGAATTTTAATTAGTTTGTAGTCCAGTGTTTTTAAATAAATTTCTTTTGAAAGTTTATGCCTCTGTAGTCAGTACAGCTCTGAACCTTTGCTCTTCAAAATCGGTGCCACTACACTTCTCCACTCCTCAGGATCTTCTCACTCTCCAAGATTGTGTTAAACAATCTGGTTGAGAAGTCTACTGCCATCTCTCCTAAACATCACCATACCTCAAGGTATGTCATCTAGACCAACCGTCTTTCCACTTTTCCTCCTCTTCATAACTGCCCTCACTTCCACCTTGCTAATCTTTGAAACGCCCTGGTTCACTTTTCTTCATTCATCCTCTCTCTCTTTCTCTGTTTGGACATTCATCAGCTGCTCAAAGTACTCCTTCCACCTTCTCAACACACTCTCGTCACTTGTTAGTACATTACCATCTCTGTCCTTAATAAACCTAAATTGCTGCACATCCTTTCAAGCTCAATCTCTCTGTCTAGCCAAATGACACAAACCCTCTTCTCCTTCCTGAGTGTCTCTTGCCTCTCATACAATTCACTATATGCCTTTTCTTTTGCCTTTTCTACATCTCTCTTTGCCATATGCCCAGACTCCATGTACTCCTGTCAATTTTCTTCATCTTCCTGGCTCTCAAACTTTTTATTTGCAATCTTCCTTGAAATACTTTCCTGTACCTCCTTTTCCACCACCAAGTCCCCTTGTCACCATTTCTCTTTCCAGAGGATACATCACATACCTTTCCAGCCATTTCCCTCAATACTTTAGCTGTACTTGCCCTATGCTCTGGTAATTCTTCTGTGTAACATTCTTCCTTCTGTAACTTTTATCATTTAATCCTTGGCTCTGCCTTCACACTCATTCTGTGGCTGTGGGGCAGATGTAGCGTGGCCAACTACTGATCGGAAGGTGAGGGGTTCGATTGTCGCTCTGTCTGCATGTCCAAGTGTCCTAGAGCAAGACACTGATCCCCCAGTTGCTCCTCGTGGGTCAGGCCAGCACCTGTATATGGCAGCTCCACCACCATCAGTGTGTGAATGGATAGATAGCAGCATCTGTAAAGATCATTGGTCATCCAGAGATGAGTAAAATGCCCTACGTAAGTAAACACCATTTACAATTTCTTTCTTTTCAAAGTCATGCTACAGACTTCATCCAATGCCACCTAGCTACATTTTCCCCTGGCACCACCTCACCTTACAGTCTATCTCTTTTAGATTGCTCCTTTTGCATAAGATGTAGTCAAGCTGTGTGCACATCCTCCACTCTTGTTGCTCACCCTGTGTTCCTCCTTCTTCTTGATATAAATGCTCACTATAGGTATTTCCATCCTTTTAGCAAAATCTCACAACCATCTGTCCTTCCACATTTCTCTCCTTAACAGTATACCCACCCAGCATCTCCTCATTACCTCTCTTCCCTTCACCTACATGCCCATTAAAGTTTGCTCCAATCACCACTCTGTCCCCCCTGGAACACTATTTTACATTTCATACAACTTACGCCATAATTCCTCTTGAGGGGCAATGTGCAAATAACATTCAACATAACACCTTTTTTTTCTAGCTTCAAACTCAGGATCCTGTCTGGCTTCCTCTTCACCTCTTGAACACTCTTACTACTACTTTTCCTTCAAAACTACCCCTACTCTATTTCTCTATCTACACCATATTACAACAGTTTAAATCCACCTCCAATGCTCCTCGCAGTGGTGGTCCATGTACTTTACAACTAGGTCTTCAGTGGTGATCTATCCGATTTCACTGCCATTCATACCAAGCACCATAAAAATAGTCTATATAATAGGGCCATCCACACAAAGCATGTTAAAGATAACTTTAACTATAAAATTATAGTTTGAAGAATGCTGAAGCATGCTGAAATACGGCGTTGTTCACCGAGCTCCTCTGAAAATCAATTTTCAGCATGCTGAAAATTTTCTGACGTATCCAGGGTATGGCTGATATGTCCTGCATTTGTGGAGCAAAGGCTGTAGGGAAGTCATGCGTTTGTTCACACACATTACTTGTCAGCAACCCATAATTACTCAAAAGTCAAAGTACATCGAGATTAATGTCTAGCGTACTCAAAAATTATTTCTAACATGAGTAGCGCTTTTTGAACCTATATGTAAATTACTGAACAGGTTTCTAACTTACAGCTACCCTATAATGGCATATTTGCAGTGTTGGTTACCAGGAAACAACATACAGAGCTCTGCTGCTGCCTGTAGCGCACACACACACACACACACACACACACACACATACAGAGAGAGAGAGCTAAGCACACGTACTTGTTCGTATAATGGGACCTGTTGGGGATGTACAGTATCTGAGCACTTTCAAGCTATAGGATTTAAGATCCAAATCGCTGTTTATGCCCCCCCCTCCATGTTTATAGATTTGACTGAAGTCTGCAACATCAGCTGTCCAACGTTGTTCTGATAGATATGCCAAAATGTCAGAACACTGGAGCAGGAGGATCTAATCAGCTGATCGCCTGAAGTGCAGAGTGCAGCTCTGGCTTGGCTGCACCTCCCAGCAAAAGCACAATCCATGAGTGGGAAAATCCATGGGAAAAAAACAACTCAGTCCATCTTGTTTTTGTTTTTTTGTTTTTTTTTAACTTTATTTGAGTGCCTTTGAGCCAGGTTGTGATAATTGTCATCTGACAGGCCTGACTGACCTGACAGATTTGACAGCTCTGTCAGGTCGGTCATGCCCCCCCCCCCCCCCCCCCCCCGCCTGGTCTTTGGAGGGGAGAATCATTTCAGTGGAACAGAGGTGATCTCTCCCACAATTAGGATTAATGGATCGGGAGGCAACGGCAGTTTGGCATGATTGTTCTATGCAGAAGTTAGACTATTGCTACGCATAAGTTATGAATGTCAGCAACACACTCAGCATTACTTGGTTTAAGTTACTTATAAGTTATGGAAATATTCTATTTAAGTTACTAAAACAGGTACATCTCGAAAAATTAGAATATCATGAAAAAGTTCAATATTTTTGTCACTCATTTCAGAAAGTGAAACCCATCCATGAGAGGGAAGAGGGAAGCATGAAGTGCTCTAAAATTTCCTGGTAGACAACTGCACTGACTTTGGTCTTGATAAAACACAGTGGACAAACACCAGCAGATGACCTCTGTTCAGTATAAGGAAAATATGAAATTAATAAATATGATCAGGTATAAAATTATTTAATTTATATTGATGTAATGGAAGCTGAGATCAAATTTTGTTTCATATACACCAGAAAAGTTAATAACACTCGTGGGGCACCAGCTTCTATCTCTAAGAAGCAATTTAATCTTTAATTTCACTTTATACCTGTTTAATCACTCAATAAATTAATTAATAATCAGTCTCAAAAAAATTTTCCGTGAATTCGATACCTGGGCTTGAAACAGACTCAGAATGAAATAAATTCTCAACAACTTCTCTCATTTTCACATATTTATTAAACGAAATGATTAACAGACATTGCAGTAATTTCATTAATCATAAAATCAATCTTGTAAATGATAGATTAACAATGTCAATATTTTCGGAACCAGGGTTAAACTGAGGAATGAATTTTTATCAGTTTGAGTTAACAGATTATGGAAACAATGCAAATTTATGGAGAAAGTTTACTAATTATATGAAAAGTCCTGGATTAATCTTAAGGAAATAAAAACGGAATTTTAATGAAAAGAAGAGTTATGTTAATGGCTTCTTAATTTGCATCTGATTAGATACACAAATTATTACAGAACCTCAGACGTTTAATTCAGCAGATGAATTAAAGTTTGCAGCTCACGTGATCTCTCGTTCGGCGTCGTCCTCAGCCCAAGATTTTGTGGATGTTAGGGAAAATATCTGCCCGCAGATATTTCAGGGTCCACAGTTCGACCTTTAAAGTCAAGCGGTCGAAGTGGCTGGATTTGGCTGTATGACCCACAGTTGTAACTTGGATCGGAGCCAGATGGTGCCAACGTTTCTTCAGCGTGTGATGAAGAGAGCTGCACGTTTTCTCCTTCGTAGACAAGCGGCTCCAGAGGTCTTCGAGAATAATTAGATCTAATCAGATCTCAAATTAGAAAAAGACTTTCGGACTTTAGATAAAATAATAGCTTCCGGTGTGTGATTGGTCAAGAAAAATATTATAAAAATATAGTCAAGATTAAAACTTACATTAAAATTAAAACAAACAGTGGTTTTACAGAAAGTTTAACAAAGAAAAAGTGATAAATAAAAATTGGAGTTTAACTCCGATTAAGAATTGAGCTCAAAGAAATAGGAATTCCAAGGCATTTAAGCGAAAAAGAAGAAACATTAAAATACAAAGTTACATAAACAAATTACGAGTTATCTGCTCTGTGCTCGGAAAAGCAACACGTGGTAGAAGTCTTTGTTCAGCAGTCCTTTGTTCTTCCCAGAGTTCTTTCTTGCTATGTGTAGACAAAGGACAAAGAAGAGAGACAAAAAAAACGGAGCAAAAGAGCCAAAAAGAGCGTCCAAAGAGAGAAGAGACGAAAGAGAGTGACGAACAGAGGCGAAAGAGAAAGTAGCAGGGGGTCTTTCTCCTTTTATAAGCTCTGTTGAGCTTTCGCGGGCTTCCGGGTCGACAGCAACCTCAGCCAATAAGCCTTCTTCGTGGGCGGGCTTGATGAACTTTAGTCCAATGACAGGCTTTGTCTGCGAGGGACCAACAGGATGGAGAAGCTGGGGCTCAGTGAAGGCTGGGTGAAATTTGATACCGGTCTTCATGGATACACACAATTTTAATACACTGGAATATGCTTTTACACACTTATGTATAACTAAGCTAACCTTATTGATTAATGTAACTTATAAGCAGTGCTTCCAAATCAACATGCAGGAATAAACATTCATTTAAACATTTTTAACATGCATATATATATAAAATCACAGATTAATGCATTTCACACATATCATTGATTTTCCACATTAAAAACATCAGAGTCCATTTGCTTTTCATAGTCCTGAAAAGAAGGGAAGATTTAGAATTGAGTTTGTAATAATGTACTTTAAAGTTCACTGGTTAAATCCAGCGGGGTACGCTGAATCCTTGATATACAATTTATCATGAGAGTCTGTTGGATCGTTCTTAGTCTGGCCCTTCACCCAGGACCAGTTTGTCTTGGGAGACCCTATCAGAGGCAAACTGCCCCGGACAACATAGCTCCTGGGATCACTGGGGCACGCAAACCCCCCCACCACGATAAGGTGACGATCCATGAGGGGGTCCCGGTATGGGGTTACCGGGGCCCCACCCTGGAGCCAGGCCTGGGGGAGGGGCTCGAAGGCTAGCGTCTGGTGGCCGGGTTTCCACCCATGGGACCCGGCCGGGCTCAGCCCGAAGGAGTTACATGGGTCCGCCCTCTAGTGGGTTCACCACCTGCAGGAGGGATCATGGGGGTCCGGTGCTATGTGGATTAGGTGGCGGTCAAAGGCGGAGACCTTGGCGGACTGATCCCAAGCTTTCTAAACTGGCTTTTGGTACGTGGAATGCCACCTCTCTGGTGGGGAAGGAGCCTGAGCTGGTGTACGAGGTTGAGCGATACCGGCAAGATATAGTCGGCCTCACCTCAACACACAGCTCCGGTTCCGGAACCAGTCTCCTGGAGAGGGGCTGGAGCTTGGCCTTTTCTGGAGTTGCCCCGGGCGAGAGGCGACGAGCAGGGGTGGGTATTCTTGTATCGCCCCACCTTGCTGCCTCTATATTGGAGTTTTCCCCGGTGGACGAAAGGGTTGCTTCCCTGCGCCTTCGGGTTGGGAAACGGGTCCTGACCATCATTTGTGCCTATACACCAAATGATGTTTCAGAGTACCCACCCTTTTTGGAGTCTGTGACTGGGGTGCTGGAGGGTGCTCCTCCTGGAGACTCCATTGTCCTACTGGGGGACTTCAATGCGCACGTGGGCAACGACAGTGAAACCTGGAGGGGGGTGATTGGGAGGAACGGCCTGCCCGATCTGAACCCGAGTGGTGTTCAGTTATTGGACTTCTGTGCTAACCACAGTCTGTCCATAACGAACACCATGTTCAAGCATAAGGGTGTCCATATGTGCACCTGGCACCAGGACACCCTAGGTCGCAGGTCGATGATCGATTTTGTTATCGTATCATCAGACCTGCGACCGTATGTCTTGGACAGACAGACCTTGAAAATATTATGTTCAGACAACATGATTATTTCGAACAGCGTGACGTGAATGAGATGCTTTCGTTTAACAAGCAGTAATTAACTGGGAGGAAAAGGAAAAGTATGTTGGTTGGACACATTTGGATCATGTGGGACCGATGTACACATTAAAATCAAGTAAATTCAAAGAACTTTTTTTTCAGTGCATATCAGACAACGCTCTTCCTTTACCAGTCATAGTCCATACATTTAAAGTCCCTACTATCACCTCCACACTTTTGCCTTTCCTTTTATCTTGCTGCCTATAAAACACACCACTCTCTCCTTTGTGTCGGTAATTCAGCAAATTATAAAAATCTACACATACACAGCACTCAGCCGAGGTCCAGACCCACACTGACCCTGTGACCTTGACAGAATGAATGCATGTACTATTTCTTCACCGAGTTAGGTGCTGATATCTTCAACCATTCTTTTTTTTTATCACATTTAGTGACGGCATGACCTTGACCTTCAAATTTGTGATCCCCAAGGCATACCCTTACTGAAAATTCACAATTCATATGTGCAAAAGCACTTATGTAGAACATGTTACACACATGTAATTCATGTTTTCCATGGTATTTGCATGTGAAAGCAAGTGGTTTGGGAACATTTTCATGTTTTCAGATGTGAGTACATGTGAATTTAATGTTTTGTCTTGTTTAGGTCCTAGTATTAAGACCAAAGGTTTATTTTTTTAAACCTGACATTCATTTACCATCAAGTTAAAGTGCAAACATGGTTGGGCAATAATTACCATCAAACTAGAGAAGATACAAGAATGTGAACAAGAAATGCTGCACATTAATCTCTGAAAACCCATAAGAGAGTGAAGGGTTTT
This sequence comes from Pholidichthys leucotaenia, assembly GCA_020510985.1. NCBI lineage: Eukaryota > Metazoa > Chordata > Actinopteri > Cichliformes > Pholidichthyidae > Pholidichthys > Pholidichthys leucotaenia. Next base: position 361,221,489 of record CM035836.1, on the reverse strand, counting down.
TATAGTACACAAGCCTTCCTGCCCACCTTATAGAAAGTTAATAGAAGTTAATGATTTGTTTGAAAGCCACCTCAGTGTGCCTTGCTAGGAGGCATGAAGTAAAAGAAAAAACAGCAAGGCGAACAAGTCCAGCCAGGTGTGCACACATCTACTGTTTGAGAGATGGGAGCAGGGTCACAGAGTTGGCCAGTGTAGAATTCAGAAAGGTGTGAGAGGTGTCCTTCTCTGCCTCTAATGCGTCCAGGGGTGTGTGATTGATTTTTTGCACAGGAGCTGGTGTCTTAATGTCCTAATGCATTGCTCTGTCACAGAGGGCTGCCTTGGCAAGCTGCCCTTTCCACAGACTGATCTGCCACTCGATTGGATGAGACCAGGGTAAATAAATAAAGAGTGAGGCCAGTAAAGGAGGGTTGGAGGAGAACTGGGATTGGCACCAAACATGATAACACCACTATATCAACATAAATATCAGCACATGCACTCATGCACATCACTCTTGTGTGAAAAATCTTTCTAGCTTGTTGTTTTGTTACAGCTGTGTGTTTTAAACTGATATTGATTTGACAAGGTATGACAAGGTTCATTATAGACTACAGAGTTTGTATGTGTTTTTTTTCTGTTCCTAAAAAAATAAATTTTCAAAAAATCAATACATTGACAGAATTTTCATGTGCTTTTTCTTTGGAAAAGAAGATGGTCTGTAAGCTTAAACTTTTGTGTTGTTTCAACTGATTTTTCTTTTTTTCCCTCTGCATTTATTACTTTATTCTATTGTTCAGCCCATATAAACTGGAAGGAGCCGCAAGTCTGCAGTCTAGTCTGCAATTAATCACATGGATATGCATCTTATTTATAACACCAACACATTTAGGATCTTTCAATTTCCCTATACACTTGAAAATGAACAGTTAGTTCAAAACAGTTTTTCAATAATACTAGAATAAAAATATTATTTCTCTAGTGTATGAAAAGAATAAAGAGGGAGTTGTGCCATTTCAGCACCATGGACAGCTCCATGAATCATAGGCTCCTTTGAAACTACCCTGGCAATCCAGGAAAACCCAGTAAAATCTGCATTCCCGCTCTTGTCTGAACAGGGTTTCCGAGGCTAATTGACCCTGCAATGATGCTGGTCACTGCCCACCTCACCGCACCTCAGCTTGGCTGACATTTGAATGTGACAACTTGAATACATCCTGAGATGCACTGGTAATCTGTCCAGGTTGCATTCTGCCTCTCGCCTAAAGCTGCTGGCATAGGCTTCAGCCCCCTGTGACCTGCAAAGGTTTAAGTGGTTGAAGATGGATGGATGGATGGATAGAGTAAGTGTCATCATCATCACAGCACAGCGACCAAGAGTGGAAAGGATTCTGAAGGCTCTCTGTTTTTATTTTGACAGATTATATTAATTTTAAGGCTGCAGCAAATAATTGTGTCTGCCACAATTACACAAATATAACAGTGCCTGAGAGTGAAACTTTTTTTTAAGAGCATTGCATTTCATTCAGTCCCCTCAGAGTCTACAGCAGCTGTGGCAATCTTCGGTCGTGCATCGTGGCTCACCCCACATTAATGTGCACTGTGTGATCCTCTGCTCTTTTTATGTGGCTTCAAATGGGGAGTTTCCTCAGAAAAACAAACAAACAAACAAAAAAAAACAGTCATTCTACTTTGTGGGGTGTCAGACGCAAAAGGCGACACACAAACACATGGTCCCACCAAATAAGGCAAATGCCTGTGATGACTCTCAACTATACTGTAATATAATAACATGGTTCAGCCCACAGGATGCAAAAACAGACACAACATCAAGACCAACAGGTAGAATGCAAGGATAAATGTGTATTATGTATATACAATTGATTGTGAAGGTATGTGAATTCCTGTAGGGGTAGAGAAGGGATAATGGCTCAGGTAGTGGCTCAGGAGGTGGAGCAGAAAGTCCAATAACCAGAAGGTTGGTGGTTTGAATCCTGCTCCACCCACCCTGCCATTGTGTCCTTGGGCAAGACACTTTACCCCCACCCCATCGCCTGTGTTTGTGACACTGGTGTGTTAATGGGAATAAATGTTCGGTGGTGGTTGGAGAGGCCATTGGCGTGGATTGGCAGCCATGTTTCCGTCAGTCTACTGCCCCAGGGCAGCTGTGGCTACAGAAGTAGCTTACCACTATCATTGTCTATGGAGTGAATGAATAATGGATTCATTGTAAAGTGTCTCTGGGTGTCATGAAAAGTGTTATATAAATGCAATCCATTGTTAATATGGTAAGAACAATATAAGGAGATCCTGTCTAATGATATGAAGATAAACTCTAATTACACAACTATACATTTACACATTTAGGTGCTGTACAAGGATGTGAGGAGGCAACAAAGAGGTAAGTGATCTTTTCCCAAAGGAGAGGAGTCTTGGTCCAGTTGGGTAAAGTGTTCCTTCAGAGGTAGGTATGTTGGAGTTGGGAATGCCTGAGTCTGGGACTTCATCCTGTAGAGGGGGATTAATTATGATAGTTTTCAAATGTACAGATGCGTATGTGTTGTTCCAGTGCTGAGGGAGCAATCCCAGGTGGAAGAGTCTCCTGATAGTGTAGGTTCCAGTGTCACTCCCTGAGGTGGAAAGTGGATTGAGAGAAGTCACTTTTAATAATTGGCTTCCTAACTTGTGATCCGGGGGGGGGGGGCAACAATGGGGAGCTAGGAGACACAGGTAGGTGAGCCAAGCCACTTGGAGAATCACACAGGAGACATTGAAGTGGGAAGTAAAGACAGAGGTGGAAGGGAGCAGAGTGTCTTAACAGACCCACAGCCAGCTAGGCACTGAGTGTGTCTTTTAATAGCAGTGGTGATTAGAAGCAGGTGGGTGATGAGATACAGCTGAAAATAATCAAAGAGAGTTAGGGGTGTGTGCGAATGCTCTCTCATACCCAGGGCCATTATATTGCTCCCTCTCAAGAGGTGCCACACCGCGTTCTACCAGACTTGATGGGATGCAAATAGTGAATGTTATGATTCCCCCTGCGCTACTACACAGAGCACAGAGGAAAAAATGTAAAACCCAATTGCAGGAGTAGAACGTGCACTTTATTGACATAAACCCAAAATAACCAGTCCAGCTTACAGTCACGATAACAAACAGAAAGTTGAAATAATACTATACGGGCCACCAGACAAACAGGGACACCGCTTGGACACACAGAAGCCCAGGGAGAGGGAATGCCTAGTGCTGCAGCGTATCTGTCGGCACAGAGAGAAAGGCAGACATAACTGGGAGTGAATGAGGTGGATGCGTGTACATGTGTAAAACACCCAATAGTGAAACACAACTGATGGCACTGACAGGAGGAGGAGGCATGCCCGAGCTGTCAGGGAGCGAAGGACCCAAATAGCCCCTTGAAGCGCCTGATGGAAAATGGGGTAAAACCAACCATGGGTCAGAACTGGGTTTGGAACCACCAAACTCAGGTTCATGACAGTGAAAGGCCTTAAGCATCCTCGGGTCTATGATGGAAGCATGAGGGATCTGGGAGCACTCCTCAGGAGCATAGCCATTCCAGTCTATAAGATATGGGAAGCCCCAACCCCTATGGCGGACATCCAGAATCTGCCAGACAAAGTAAACCATTGAAGGGGGTAGAAATGGGTTTAATTTGTGAAATATGAAAGGTTGGATGAATATAAAGAGCTTCAAAGGGCTTCAAAATGGGGAAAGCCCTTTGGTGGATGAGCCGGCTGTATTATGGGCATATTCTGCCCAAGGTAGGTATGAGCTCCAAGTGATTGGGTTCAGGGATGCTACACACCAGAGGAATGGCTCTAGCTCCTGCTTTGCCTATTCTGATTGACAATTGCTTTGAGAGTGATATCCAGAGGTTAGACCGATGGTGGTTCCCAGTGCACTGCAGATGGCTCACCAAACTTGTGATATAAACTGAGGACCCCTATATTACACTTCATGAGCAAGAAAAGGTATGTGAACCTTTTGGAATTTCATGGTTTTCTGCATTAATTTGTTATACCATGTGATCAGATCTTCATCTAAGTCAAGGGTATTTACATTATTGGACATTATATCATTATTGGCATTATATCCCCAGCCATCCTGCCGTTGTGTTCCTGGGTAAGACACTTTACCCACCTTGTCTCCGGTGTCCGCGACACTGGGTAGGAATCTGTATAAATGTTCGGTAGTGGTCAGAGAGGCCGTTGGTGCAGATTGACAGCCACGTTTCTGTCAGTCTGCCCCAGGGCAGCTGTGGCTACAGCGGTAGTTTGCCACTATCAATGTCTGTCTGGAGTGAATGAATAATGGACTCACTGTAAGTGCTTTGAGATGTCGCTTGACATGTAAAGCGCCATATAAATCTAATTCATTATTATTATTATTATTATTATTATTATTATTATTATTATTATTAATAATAATAATAATAATAATAATAATAATAATAATAATAATAATAATAATAATAATAATAATATGATGTGCCTAAAATAATAACACATAAAATTCTGATCTTTCTGATCTTTCTTTCTTTATGGAGAACAACCATAAAAACCTCATAGTGCTAGTGGAAAAAGTATGTGAACCCTTAAATTAATAACTGCTTTACCGCACCCTTGGCAGCAATAACCTCAACCAGGCACTTCCTGTAGCTGTGGCTCAGACCTGCACATCGTTCAGAAGGATTTTTAACCCATTCTTCTTGGCAGAACATACAGCAACTTCTATAGAGTTTCAGCTCATGTACAGACATTCTCATGTTTTCCTGAAGAATTTTTTGATACATTTGTGAATTCATCTTCCCCTCAAGCTGGCCAGAACCTGATGCAGCAAAGGACATCAAAATCCTGATGTTTCATCCACCATACTTTATAGTTGGGATGATGTTTTCATGATGACATGCAGTGCCCTTTTTACATCAGCTGCAGAGCTATGTGTTCTTTCCAAATAATTCAGTCTTACTTTCATCAGTCCACAAAACATTTTGACAACACCACTGTGGAGTGTCAATGTACTCTTTCGCATACTTCAGGCATAAGGCAATGTTCTTTTTAGTAAGCAGCAGCTTCCTTTGTGATGCCCTGCCATTTATGTACAGTAGACTCATGAACACAGATGTTAGTCAGTTCCAATGATGCCTTTTAATCTTTGGCTGTCACTCGAATGTTGTTTCTTTACCTCATTGATGAACCTTTGCTGTGCTCTTGGGGTCAATTTGACTAGGTGCCCACTCCTTGGGAGAGTAGCCACAGTCTCAAAGTGTTTCTATTTGTGCACTGTTTACCTACTGTAACTGTAGAGTAGTGAATTTCTAAAGTCTTTGAAATCACTTTGTAACCCTTTCCTGCTTTTTGTAAATCAATTCTTGATCTTAGATCCTTTGAAAGCTCTTTTTGGTGAGGCATGACTCACATACAGTGGTGTGAAAAAGTGTTTGCCCCCTCCCTGATTTCTCATTCTTTTGTATGTTTGTCACGCTTAAATGTTTTAGATCATCAAACAAATGTAACTATTAGACAAAGATAACACAAGTAAACACAAAATGCAGTTTTTAAATGAAGGTGTTTATTATTAAGGGGAAAAAATCCAAACCTACATGGCCCTGTGTGAAAAAGTGATTTCCCAATAAACCTAATAACTGGTTGGGCCACCCTTAGTAGAAACAACTGTAATCAAGCATTTACGATAACTGCCAGTGAGTCTTTTACAGTGCTATGGAGGAATCTTGTGCTCACTCATCTTTGCAGAATTGTTGTAATTCAGCCACATTGGAGGGTTTTTGAGCATGCACCACCTTTTTAAGGTCATGCCACAGTATCTCAATTGGATTCAGGTCAGGACTTTGACTAGGCCACTCAAAAGTCTTCATTTTGTTTTTCTTAAGCCATTCAGAGGTGGACTTGCTGGTGTGTTTTGGATCATTGTCCTGTTGCAGAACCCAAGTGCGCTTCAGCTTGAAGTCCCAAACAGATGGCTGAACATTCTCCTTCAGGATTTTTTGTAGACAGCACAATTCATGGTTCCATTTACCACAGCAAGTCCTCCAGGTCCTGAAGCAGCAAAACAGCCCCAGACCATTACACTACCACCACCATATTTTACTGCTGGTATGATGTTCCTTTTCTGAAATGCTGTGTTTGTCATGGTTAAGTACCAAAATGGCTTAAGAGCTTGGCAAACTGCTTCAGATAAACACTCAGACAGAAGGAAAAACTTTGACACAACTTCAGTGATAAAACCCCAAAATACCAAACCCGCCAACTTAATAAACATATACACAACTAATGAAAACGTGCAAACAATGCAAATTTAAATGTAAAGAAGACAGGTGCACGCTAGAGCCACACGTAGCCTGATAGAGAAGAAAGGAGAAAGGATATTAACTGCAGGGAAGTATTTAACGGGTAATTACAACTGAGGATATAAGTCTTACTGTACAAGCAGAGAGCCCGGCAGTAAACAGCATGTAACATAAAAGGGGAGACTGGAGACTGCAGGGGAGAAGGAGGATGACTGGGTGACTTGGGTGAAGAAGCTGCCATCTTGAGGAGGACTGGAACAGGTGAGCATGGACACAGCCCTGGAGACACACTGCTGGAGTGGCAGCAAACCTGAGGAGAAGGAAAATACAAAAGGGTAAGACAATAGGGAAACTCCATTTGCCAAACAACATGAACTGGAGTTGCTTTGACAGCAATACCCAATGATCCAGCAGCGAGCTCTTCACACATTGGCTCTTAAGTACACAGGTAGATAAGGAAGCATCAGCTCATGCAGGTGCGCTGATGAGCTCTGGAGCCAGGAAACACAGAAACAGGAAGGGAGGGTGGAAGCACTCTTGCCAGATTATGATAGTGCCCCTCCCTCAAGGGATGCCTCCTGGCAACCCTCTGGGCTTCTGGGTATGCACCCAATGGTAGGCCTGTACCATACCCTTGTGGTGGAAGTAGGACCCTGGGATCCATGACCTCTCCTCCGGTCCATAACCTTTCCAGTGGACCAGATATTGCAAACCCCATCCCCAGTGGTGGACATCCAGGATCCTTTGAATGATGTAGGTGGTCTGACCGTCAATGACCCGAGGAGGAGGAGTGGGGTCCGGAGGAGGGTACAGGGGTTGATGGAGAGGGGTTTGATTTGAGAGACGTGAAACATCGGGTTCATGCCGAGAGCTGAGGGGAGATCCAGCCGAACAGTGACATCATTAATGATGCAGGAGATAGAGTACAGATCCAGATAGCGAGGAGACAGCTTCCGAGAAACCGTCTTCAGTGACACCTGTTCGGCGGAGAACCAGACCCTCTGCCCCATGGTGTACTTTGGCGCCGGCACTCTTCTGCGGTTGGCATAGAGGCGGTTCCACTTGGACGGATGGAGAAGTGCAGCCCGAGTGGCCCTCCAAAGATTGTGGCAGCGGCACACATGAGCCTCCACTGATGGCACAACCATCTTCCTCTCCACCATGGGCAGTAGTGGAGGTGTCTACCCCATGGAAGCCTCGAAAGGTGTCAGTCCAGTGACGGAGGCGACGGCAGAGTTAAGCGCATACTCCACCCAGGTCAGATGGGAACTCCAGGTGGATGGGTTGCAGGATGCCACACACCTCATGGTGGCTTCCAAGGACTGATTAGGATGCTCGACCTGTCCGTTGCTCTGCGGGTGGTAACTGGAGGTTAGGCTGACGGTGGTACCCAGAGATCGGCAGATGGCTTTCCACACTCGTGATGTAAACTGTGGCCCTCAGTCTGACACAATGTCTATTGGGATGCCATGCAGGTGGATGATGTGGAGGGACAGTGGATTGGCAGTCTCAGCAGCAGACGGGAGTTTAGGGAGAGGAACTAAGTGAATAGCATTGGAAAAAATGGTCACCAATGGTGAAAATGACTGTATTACCTTGGGACGGAGGGAGGCCCATAACAAGTCTATGGCAATGTGCGACCAGGGGTGGGCAGGGACAGGGAGGGGGTGAAGAAGTTCGGTCGGGGGAAATGAGTCTGATTCATTGAAGACACAAGTATGACAAGCCTTCACGTAGTTCTTGACGTCCTTACTGACAACCAAAACACACGTTGCAGCAACTCGATAGTGCAGGAAATACCGGGATGACAAGCAAAGAAGCTGGTGTGCCCCCACTGGATGGCGTCACTGCATAAAGAGGAGGGCACATCCAACCTACTGGGCGGGCCTTCCTTGGGGATAGCTTCTACCGGCTGGGCCTGCCAGACCCTCTGCTCAATATCCCAAGTAAGGGCTCCCAGAATACAGGAAGAGGGCAGAATGGTGTCCGGGAGGGGAGCAGCAGCTGCAGGAGAGCAGACCGAGGAGGATTCAGAGGAAAACTAGCGTGAGAGAGCGTCAGGTTTAACATTGTGGGACCCTGGGCGGTATGTGATAGAAAGATTAATTCTAAGAAAAAACAGGGCCCACCGAGCCTGCTGGGAATTCAACCGTCTGGCAGATCTGAGGTATGCTAAATTTGTGGTCTGTTCAGACCATCACCACCTGACTAGCTCCCTCCAAACAGTGCCTCCACTCCTCCAGTGCCAATTTAATGGCCAGCAGTTCGCAGTCCCCTACGTTGTAATTTCTGTTGACTGGGGTCAGCCGCTGGGAGAAAAACGAGCACGGATGGAACTTCTGATTGGAGCCAGAATGCTGTGAAAGCATAGCACCCACCCCCGAATCAGAAGCATCCACCTCAACCACGAACTGCACTTGGGGGTCAACCTGCGGCAAAATAGGCGTGGTGGTAAATTTCTCCTTGAGAGTAGCAAAAGCCCGTTCAGCGGCCTCAGACCACTTAAACGCACTTTTGGTGGAAGTTAGTTGAGTTAGTGGCAGAGCAGTTTTACTGTAATCACGAATGAATCAGCGGTAGAAGTTGGCGAAACTCAGGCGTTGGAGCTCCTTCCTGGCTCGGGGAATCGGCCAGTCTACTACCACCTGTATTATAGTTGGGTCAGCCTTTAACATGCCCCCGCTCACAGTAAACCCCAGAAAAGAAGTGGAGTGAGTGGTAAACTCACACTTCTCAGCTTTCACAAAAAGCTGAGTCTCAAGCAGCTGCTGCAAGACAGTGCAGACAAGAACTATGTGTTCCTCCAGTGTGTGAGAAAAAATTAGAATATCATCTAAGTAAACCAAAACAAAATTGTTTACCATGTCCCCAAGGACATCATTAATTAATCGCTGGAAGACAGCGGGGACGTTGGTCAAGCCAAAAGGCATGACCAGATAATCAAATTGACCCAGATGTGTTTTAAACGCCATCTTCCCATTATCCCCCTCACAAATACGCATCAAACGATACACATTCCCGAGATCGAGCTTAGTATATACCCGTGCATGTTGGAGGAGTTCAAAAGCCAAATTGATGAGCGGCAACGGGTACTTATCTTTAACGGTAATGGCGTTAAGCTCGCGATAATCAATGTACGGCAGCAGAGACCCATCCTTCTTTCCTACTAAAAAGAATCCCGTGCTGAGAGGGGCGGACGATGGACGAATAAGACCGGTGTTGAGGGAGTCTTTAATGTAGCTCTCCACTCTCTCCCACTCTGGCCCATATAAACTGTAGATCCGGCTGGATGGCAGCTGCGTACCCGGAAGGAGGTCAATGGCACAGCCATAGGACCAATGAGGTCCTATGACTGTGACATTGACACATTGTGAACTGTGAACTCCATTCGCCAAACAAGATGAACTGGATTTGCTTTGGCGGCAATACCCAATGATCCAGCAGTGAGCATTTCACACACTGGCTCTTAAATACACTGGTAGATCAGGAAGCAGCAGGTGTGTCAATCATGTAGGTGCACTGTTGAGCTCCGGAGCTGGGAAACACAGAAACAGGAAGGGAGGGGGGAAGCACGCTCGCCTGATCATGACAGTGTTACTTTTATGCCAGTTGTAATGGGACACACATCTTCCAAACAGTTCAACTTTTGTCTTGTCAGTTCACAGAGTATTTTCGCAAAAGTTTTGGGGATCATCAAGATATTTTCTGGCAAAACTAAGACGAGCCTTTATGGTCTTTTTGCTCAGTAGTGGTTTTCGTTTTAGAACTCTGCCATGCAGGCCATTTTTGCCTAGTCTATTTCTTATAGGGGAGTCACAAACACTGACCTTAACTGAGGCAAGTGAGGCCAGCAGTTCTTTGGGTGTTGCTGCGGGGTCTTTTCTGACCTCTTGGATGAGTTGTCACTGTGTTCTTGGGGTAATTTTGGTCAGCCGGCCACTCCTGGGAAGGTTCACCACTGTTCCATGTTTTCTCCATTTTTGGATAATGGCTCTCACTGTGGTTTGCTGGAGTCCCAAAACTTTAGAAATGGCTTTATAACCTTTTTCAGACTGATAGATCGCAATTAGTCTGTTTCTCATTTGTTTCTGAATTTCTTTGGATCGCAGCATGATGTCTAGCCTTTGAGGATCTTTTGGTTTACTTCACTTTGTCAGGCAGGTCCTATTAAAGTGATTTCTTGATTGAGAACAGGTGTGGCAGTAATCAGGTCTGGGTGTGGCTAGAGAAATTTAACTCAGCTTTCCAAAGATGTGATAAACTACAGTTAATTTATGTTTAATTGGGGGGGGGGGGTATTCTCTTTTTCACACAGGGTCAAGTAGGTTTGGATTTTTTTACCTTTAATAATAAACACCTTCATTTAAAAACTGCATTTTATGCTTACTTGTGTTATCTTTGTTGAATAAAAATTTATTTGATGATCTGAAACATTTAAGTGTGACAAACATACAAAAAAATGAGAAATCTCAACTGAGTGTTGTGAGAGGACCGCCCTAACCCCTAAGACAGATGCATCCACCTCAACAATAAACTGTAAGGAGGGGTCACCCATGGCAAAGATAGGGGTCTGGGGGAAAAGGGTCTTTAGGTGGGTGAAGGCCCTATCAGCTTTCTCTGACCAGGAGAAGGGAATCTTAATGGAGGTTAGCTTAAACAGGGGGATGCTCTCACCAACTTGCTGGCTGACATTCCTGTGAAATCAGTGACATGAAACTTGATACACTGAGAAGTGCACTGCTATCTGCAGGTGATCAGACCCAGGTCTGCTGACAGTTTGAAAAGCCATCCATGCTTAGATGTTAATTTATGCTAATGGAACCCATGATTTCAGCTCACCAGTTATAGTTTGAAAGTGGCAATAGATTTGCTAATATATTTCTTACAGTAAGAAGTTGTATCCAGTAGAGGTGTGTGCTTGATGTGTAATTCCTCATTTTTTGTGGATTTTGGCTTACATTGGTTAAGATCAGCTGCAGCTCAGTGGAGCAGTGGTTAGCACGGTGGCAGCACAACAAGTTGGTCATTGACATGATGAAATAATCCCAGCCTCAAAAGCAGACACGGATGAGACCGAGTAGTTTTTAACAATTATTGTTTATTAAACAGGGCCGGTGAAAGGGTGTGACGGTGGTATGGCAACCCTGGAGAGGAGAGGAGAAACACAGAGGTGAGTGTATGAACAAAAGGGATCTAGAGGCTGAGTTCAGGGAATTAACTAAGTGATATTTCTTACAGTCTTTCCAACGAGGAGATGAGTAGATGAGTTCACCTTTCCTGGGGGACTGGAAGCAGAGTGGAACTCCAGGGAACAGGGTCACAGAGGATTCTCCGCTGGGGATGCGTGGCAGGCTGATCAGGCCTGAGTGCTGGGGAGAGGAGTGGAGGAACCATTGGGAAAAAGAGGTAAGTCAACTTACTGGTAGTGGGTGGAATGTGCACAATTCGGGGAAGGCAAATAATCCAATCTGTGAGGCAGAAACAGGGATCAGGCAGGCAGGCAGAGGTCAGATTCATGGGAATCCAAACAAAGCTCAGGCAAACAAGTCCAAACAGGCAGGCTGGCTCAGAGTCAAAAACACAAATAGGCAGGCAAGAGTAACACAGAGCTCAGGTAGGATATAGGCAGGCAATCCAACGCAAACAGGCAGAATGACAGGAGAGGGCTCCATATATAGGATCTCTCTAGGTTGGTGACAGGTGGTGTAATCAACCACAGGGAGAGTCTAATCAGAGGGGGGATGCGCAAGAGATGCACATGGCAGACAGGAATCTTAAGAGTCATGGGATCGATCCCACCGCCTGACCATTGGTGACCCTTCTGTGTGGAGTTTGCATGTTCTCCTCGTGTCTGTGTGGCTTTTCTCCGGGTACTCCGGTTTCCTCCCATAGGCCAAAGACATGCAGGTTAGCTTCATTAACATCAACTGGGGATTCTAAATTGTACTTAGGTATGATTGTGAGAGTGAATGTTTGTCTGTCTCTCTGTGTTGGCCCTGCGATGGACTGGCAATCTGTCCAGGGTGTACCCTGCCTCTCACCCAAAGATGCTGGAATGGGATCCAGCCTCTCGTGACCCAAAAGGATTAAGCAGTAGAAGATGGATGGATGGATGGATGGATGGATGGATGGATGGATGGATGGATGGATGGATGGGTTAAGATGAATGGTGCTCTTTTGTACATATGAAGAGTTCCTACCACTTCCAGCGCCACACGAGTAGGCTGCCTTTTTGCAACAGCGGATTAATTTCTTCCCATTTCTATTTACTATCTGGCTCTCTTACTAATCTTTCTGATCCAGCAACACCTTTATTCCATCACAGACACGTAGATCGCCCAGATGTCTCCTGAGCCAGCGGACAGAGCCACTGTTTCTTGCAGGAGGCAGTACAATAGAGACCAGCTGTTAGCACTTAACCGGCCCACGATGCTAATGCAAAAACTCGACATACCGGGAGAAATAAGATGGAAACAGCGTGGATGTTGAGCTGGAGTAAGACGGCGGGCGAGGAATATAAGGTACGGACCCGTCCTCCCATCCGTTATTATGGGGAATGTACGATCGCTATTCAATAAGACTGACGAGCTAGCGGCTATCTCCCGCTACGAGAGCGTCTTCAGAGAGAGTAGCTTGACGTTGTTTACTGAGACGTGGCTAACAGAGCTAGCAACAGATGCTAACATCGAACTGGAGGGTTTCCACGCAATACGGGCAGACCGGACACCAGACAGTGGGAAGGCAAGGGGTGGGGGAGTGATAATGTATGTCAATAACAGCTGGTGCAGACTGGGACATATCACGGTTAAACAACACTGCAACAAAGACATTGAGTTGCTAGCTGTTAGCATGCGGCCTACCTATCTCCCGAGGGAATACTTACACGTGATCTGCATTGTAATTTATGCAAATCCGACGGCGAACGCTGGGATAGCACGCAACGTCATTCACTCAGTAACTGGCAGGCTGCTGACAGAACACCCAGATGCTCTTCTTCTCATCTTAGGTGATTTCAACCATATTTCACTGTCCCCTATTCTACCCATGTTCACCCAGTACAGTATGTCACATGCCACACTAGAGATAATAAAACACTGGACTTATTCGATGCAAATACTATGGAGGCGTACACCTCATCACCACTCCCCCCACTCGGGAGATTGGATCACAACTTGGTTCATCTCCTGCCTGTGTACAAACCCCTAGTACACAGACAACCTCCGGTCATGCGCACAGTGAAGTTATGGTCTGAGGAGGCAATGGATGCTCTAAAGGACTGTTTTGAAACCACTGCCTGGGAGCAGCTCTGCAATCCACATGGGGCTCTTTTCCACCAAACCTGTTCCAGTGCTTAACTGGAGCTATTGCGTCATTAGCACCAGTTCTTTGGGTTTCCACCGACTAAAGCACCAGTCCCCGGCTCCCAAAAGTGGGGCTATCGCGGCCCCAACTCCTAGCTGGGCCAGCAGCAGCACCATTTTGCGTCGGTTAGGTCCACAGCCATGGACGTGGTTAACCGACCAGCTTCAAAACATTACTGACCGCCATGTTGCTTTCCAAACAGCGGAGCACGCAACGGATTCCAAAACCAAACAGATTTAGAGCAAAGAGGAGACATATTTCTTGGCTCTATGGACATAAGCAGAAGTACAGAAGTTTTTTTTTTTTTTTTTTTTTTTTTTCTCGGCGCCACACGAGTCGGCTGCCTTTTGCAACAGCGGCTCGATTCCGAGTCTTTTTCCCTTCCTCTCTCTTTTGATCCGTCTTTTTTTTTCACCCCACTTATATCACGGACACACAGATCGTCCTAAATGTCTCCTGAGCCGGTGGACGGAGCCACTGTCTATAGCAGGATACGATACAGCAGAGAACAGCTGCTAGCATTCAACCGCCACCCGGTCCCATTGGAAAAACTCGACATACCGAGAGAACTGAGGCGAAAACGCCGCGGCTGCCAGGCTGGAGTAAGGCGGAGGACAAAAAATATAAGGTACAGACCCTCCCTTCCATCTGTTGTCATGGGAAATGTACGGTCGATACTGGGAAAGTTAGATGAGCTAGCGGCTATCTCCCGTTATGATAGCACATACCGGGAGTGCTCTCTCCTTTTGTTTACTGAGACGTGGCTAACTGAACTAGCAGCAGATGCTAACATTGAGCTGGAGGGTTTTCACATGATACGAGCTGACCGAACACCAGACAGTGGCAAGGCTAGGGGCGGTGGAGTGATAATGTATGTTAACAACAACTGGTGCAGACCGGGACATATCACTGTTAAACAACGACACTGCAGCAAAGACATTGAGTTGCTAGCTGTTAGCATGAGGCCTACATATCTCCCGAGAGAACACTCACACGTGATCTGCATTGTTGTTTATGCAAATCCGACGGCGAACGCTGGGACAGCACGTGACGTCATCCATTCAGTAACCAGCAGGCTGCAGACAGAACACCCAGATGCTCTTCTCCTCATCTCAGGCGATTTCAACCATGTTTCACTGTCTCCCATTCTACCCACGTTCACCCAGTATGTCACATGCCACACTAGAGACAATAAAACACTGGATTTATTCTACGCAAACACTAAGGAGGCGTACACCTCATCACAACTCCCCCCACTCGGGAGATCGGATCACAACTTGGTTCATCTCCGGCCGGTGTACAAACCCCTAGTGCACAGACAACCTCCGGCCATGCACACTGTGGAGTTATGGTCTGAGGAGACAATGGACACCCTAAAGGGCTGTTTTGAAGCCACCGCCTGGAAGCAGCTCTGCGATCCACATGGTGAGGACATCGATGGCCTCATTCACACCTTCACGGGCTACCTCAGCTTCTGTGTGGACAAATCCGTTCCCACCAAGACCATACGGCGTCACTCAAACAACAAACCCTGGATCAACCCTGAGATAAAAACACTTCTGAGAGAGAAGAAGAGGATCTTCAGGTCAGGGAACAGGGAGATGCTGAAGTCCGTACAGAGGGAGCTGAGGAGAAAGATCAGAGAAGGCAAGGACAGCTTCAGGAAGAAGATGGAGGACAAGCTGCAACAGAGCGACATCAGCGGGGTCTGGAGAAACCTCAAAACCATCTCGGGGCTCCAGAATACCTCCCCCCAGGCCACAGGGGGCAGGGAGTGGGCGAACAACCTGAATCTGTTTTTCAATAGATTTGACCAACCGCCCTCCCCCCTGACTGCACAACAACCACTGCTGCCTCTAAAGAAATCAAGTCCTGCTGCCCACTCCCCACTCCACCAGCACCCCCCCACTCCCAACACACAGCCCCCCATCCTGACCCTGACCAGGACCCAGGTGAGGACGGAGCTGAGGAAGATCAAGGCGAGGAAGGCGCCGGGACCGGACGGCATCAGCGCAAAGCTCCTCAAGTCCTGTGCAGACCAGCTGTGTGGGATTGTGACGTATATCTTCAACATGAGCCTGAAACTGGGGAGGGTACCACAGCTGTGGAAAACATCTTGTGTGGTACCTGTACCAAAAACTTCCCACCCCAAAGACCTGAACAGCTACAGACCGGTGGCCTTGACGTCCCACTTGATGAAGACCCTGGAGAGACTGCTCCTTGCTCACCTCCGCCCCCTGGTGGAACCAGCGATGGATCCACTCCAGTTCGCCTACCAGCATGGCATTGGGGTGGAGGATGCGGTGATCTTCCTCCTTCACCGTTCTCTGTCCCACCTGGAGAAGCCCGGGAATATGGTGAGGATCATGTTCTTTGACTTCTCCAGTGCTTTCAACACCATCCAACCGATGATCCTGAAGGACAAGCTGCTGCGCGCAGGGGTGGACCAGCACCTGTCATCATGGATCCTGGACTACCTCACGAACCGGCCTCAGTTTGTGAGAACCCGGGACTGTGTGTCCGACACGATCATCAGTAGCACGGGGGCCCCCCAGGGAACGGTGCTGGCTCCCTTCCTGTTCACTCTTTATACTGCGGACTTCTCACACAACACAACACACTGCCATCTACAGAAGTTCTCTGATGACTCTGCGATCGTTGGCCTCATCTCCAATGGAGATGAAGCTGAGTACAGAGGGCTTATCCAGGACTTCGTGGACTGGTGCCATCGGAACTGCCTCCAGATCAACGCGAGGAAAACTAAGGAGCTGGTGGTGGACTGCCGCAGGCATGGGCAGCCCCTCACAGCACCAGTAAATATACAGGGAACAGACATCGAGATGGTGACATCCTATAAGTACCTGGGTATTCATCTGAACAATAAACTAGACTGGTCACACAATACTGACGCACTCTACAAGAAGGGACAGCGCAGGCTGTTCCTGCTGAGGAGACTCAGGTCTTTTGGTGTACAAGGGGCGCTGCTGAAGTCATTCTATGACACGGTGGTGGCATCAGCCATCACTTTTGGAGTGGTCTGCTGGGGCAGTGGCATTACTGCAGCCGATAGGAAGAGACTGAACAAACTGATTAAGAAAGCTAGCTCTGTCCTGGGGCAGCGCCTTGATCCGATGGAGGAGATAGGAGAGAGAAGGACGGTGGCTAAACTGTCATCTCTGCTGGAGTCCGAGTTCCACCCTATGCAGGACATACTGAATGCACTGAGGAGCTCATTTAGCAGCAGACTACATCATCCCAGGTGCACAACCGAGAGGTTTCGTAGGTCCTTCCTACCAACGGCTGTCAGACTGTACAACCTAAGCAGGGCTGCTCGCAGAGATAGCAAAAAGACGTAACAAACTAATAGTTTTTTGAATGCAAAAGATGCAATAGACTTACACAATGGTCCCCTCCGGCATACAACTAGGAACATACCGGTCGCTATGGAGGGTGAGAATATGTATGGGCACATAATCATACCATGTAGGATAACTAAGTAGACGGTTATGCTGTTTCATTCCATCTAGCAACAATGCTCTGCACTGTGTGTGTTTATATATTTGCATATTTATTCCATCTAGCTACAATGCTCAGCACTGGGTGTGTTTATATATTTATATATCTACATATTATTCCATCTAGCTACATTGCTCCGCACTGTGTGTGTTTATATACTTGCATATTTATTCCACCTAGCTGCAATGCTCCGTACTGTGGGTGTTTATATATTTACATATTTATTCCATCTAGCTACAATGCTCTGCACTGTGTGTTCATATATTCATATATTTATTCCATCCAGCTACAATGCTCTGCACTGTGTGTCTGTGTATATATATATATTTTATAGTAATACGTACATATGTTTATTAGCTGCTCTTGCTTGCTTGTTTTTTTTCTTGCCTTCTGATTGTTGCTCTGAGTGTTGCTATCCCTGTGCTGTTGCAATCCTGGAATTTCCCCGTTGTGGGACTAATAAAGGCTTATCTTATCTTATCTTACAAGATCAGCTGGAGGGGGCCACTCATCTGAACTGTTTTGGAGGATCGGCCAGCCAGCTGGACCATTGTCACTGCCTTGGATTAGTCTGGACAACAAACTGCTTAAAACACGTTGGTAAGTGTATTGTCTTTAAAATGCCAGACGTTAACCAATATATGTATACATATACTGTATATCCGCTTGTATTGATATGTAACGGCCAAGTGCGGATATTTAGTCACTTGTGGCTATAGTATTTTCGGTTAGCTATGCTAACAAGCTAAAAGTAATTTTACTACGACCAAACGTTTCTCCTCGCCATAAAGAAATGAACAGGTCATCTCTGATGACAGATGTATACCGCTTGTATTGATATATAACGGCCAAAGTGCGGATTTTTTTTTTAACTCATTTTTGTGGATATTTTCGGTTAGCGATGCTAACAAGCTAACTACTTTTACTACGACCAAACGTTTCTCCTCGCCATAAAGAAATGAACAGGTCGTCTCTGCTGACAGATGTATACCGCTTGTATTGATATATAACGGCCAAAGTGTGGATTTTTTTTTTTTAAACTAATTTTTTGGCCATAGTATTTTCGGTTAGCGATGCTAACAAGTTAACTGTTTTTAGCACGAACGCTTCTCCTCGGCAGAAATGCACGTTTGAGAAACTAGAACAGAAATCTTAGAATCTTAGAGAATACTTTTTTTATAAAGACATCCAGCGCAAAATACGTTTTTTGTGGTATGAATACTGTGTATGAATGGGTGCCTTGCGTTGTGTTATGGGAGATTTTTCTTCCAGACACTAGTAGCGTCGTCTTTTTTTTACTATTTTGGTAATATTTCCATAATCTTAGGCCATTTTTTCTTAAAAATGTCACTCGTGTTTAATTGTATGTTGTGTAGCCGTATTTTATCTAATCCTTCTCTTACTTTATTGCGCAGTAGCCTGGTGGATCACCTACAGTTTCATTGCACTGTATAACTGTACAGTGACAATGAAGTTTCATCTATTCCTATTCTTCTATTCCATAATCAGACATGTAAGCTTTGCTAACATTGATATTGAATAAAATTGTCTTCTATGTCTGCACATTTAATGGAAGGCTTAAGTTGTTCACTGCACAAACTAAAACACTTTTTTTTCATAGATTTATCACAGCTGGATGATGAGGGAGAACCAGCCAGACCTGTGGTGTCCAGCTCACCTTCACCAGCTCCAAGCTTGTCCTCCTCCTGCTCTTCTAATCAGACCAGATTAGGTAATTTATGTTCTGTACTTTATTGATCCCCATAGGGGAAATTGAGGGCATCCACCTGGATGGATCATGACCCAGTCACACAAAGGAGGGAGTGAATTAAACCAATTATACACTTGAATTGAATGTTGTGATGCCACTAACAGTAAATGGATGTTGAATAGACACATTCAATCTTGGATTGACGATTCCTGCATTTTTCAGTGTGTGGTTATTTTATATTGCTTATTTTTGTACTTTAAAACAGGGAAACAGAAGTGTGACACAAACATGGACCTCCTTCTTGATTACGGTCAGATGAGACAGCAGGAGCAGAGCAGGAGGGAGGAGCAGCTGAACTTCACTTTGCTGCAAAGCAGACCAACACCCTTGTTGGACTGATTGGACGTGTTGTGTCTGTGCTTGAGGCACTGTAAAAAAAGTAACTATCACAGCATTGATATTTTTGTCTGTGTGTACATAATATTTCATATGTAGCAGTTTGAAGTTTTTGCACATTTTGGAAATAAAAGCTTTCTTTCCTTAAGTGTTTTTCTTCTTCTACATTGTTATCCTCACACCAAACATATTCAGGTTCAGGTTCCTTTATTTGTACTCGTAGGTAGATTTGTTTTGCAGTCAGGTGACGTCCATATTTACAAACTACAGTTACATTCAACATGAACACAAACACAGGCACACATGAAGCTGACTATAGACATGATAAAAGTGCTCAAGGCTCCACCAATCAGGACATAAGACAAAGAGATAAGAGAAAAAACATGAGAGAAGGGTCATATTAAAAAGTTAAAGACTTTACATTTCATATATAAAGTTATTTAGGACAATGCAAATCACTATAACATTGTAGTGGTGGGAAGTGAAAGTACAAGTACTGAATTACTGCACTTAAGTTCATTTTTCCAGGTATTGGACAATATATCAGGTATTTGTGGACTTATACATATTTTTGACAATTTCTTTCACATTTTTTAAAGAACAAGCAGCAACAAACTTTAAATCTATGTACTTTTTCTGTGGAAAATGTTCCAAGTTGCCAGCTTTAAAAATGATAAGTTTATATTCTGTTGACAACGTACCACGTGACTTTCTGTCAGCTCTGGACAAGATCATTTCTGGGGAAAGAACTTTGAACTTGAACACTTTACAGTCTGTCTCTTGTTATCCCTACATGAATAAAAACTTGAATCAGTACTTTAACCAGAATAGATGACACAAGTACAGAAAGGTATACCTTTCACAGCTCTGTAGTTTTGGAGTTTGCATTTATACAGTATCTTCATGTATATATGCAGTACCGTAAATCTATACATTTTTCCACGTAACCTTGTGACTGCATTATTTTAATTGCTTTTAATCCCAGATCAAGTTTGTTTAGGGTTCAAAATGCATCGTAAGTGTTAAATATATCTTGTTATACCTAACTAAGTACTGTTTATCTGTTGGAATATATATATTTACCGGCTAATATAAACCCATAACAATATGGCCCCTGGCGATCATTTTTTTGGGACAGCTGATCACTTTTTGGCATGACAGAACAGGCGACCTCCATCTCGTAATGCGCCGTAACACCACCTATTACAGAAATGACATAAATATTATGTTTAAAAGTGTAGTCAATGCTCACGCTACAGACTTTATCTAACAACGGCTGATAACTGAAATATTGATGATTACCGGTGTCCTTAAACGTAGCCGCCGTTCTCTGCCATTAAGAATAAAACTGTTTTTGGATGGTAATACAGGTTTGGAATAATAAAAGCAGCGCTCCCAAACACAACATTTCCTACATGTTGACAAGCTAATGCTGCTACTTCTTCTTCTCTCGGTTACTGGCGGATAGCAAACAAGTGAGAGGTGCATACCGCCACCTTCCGTCTTCTCTGGTGTTCTGCGGGGGTTGGGTGCTTCACAGTACGTAATGACGTAGCTCTGACATAATTCCCAACTAGCTCCATATCGGTGGAAAGACAACTGGTTCTTATGAGCACTCTGGTTAAGCACTGGTTAAGCACTAGCACCAGCACCAGCACCAAACTAGCACTGGAACCGGTTTGGTGGAAAAGAGCCCCATATGGTGAGGACATCGATGGCCTCACTCACACCATCACGGACTACATCAGCTTCTGTGTGGACAACACCTTACCCACCAAGACCATACGGTGTTGCTCGAACAACAAACCCTGGATCAACCCTTAGATTAAAACACTTCTGAGAGAGAAGAAGAGGATCTTCAGGTCGGGGAACAGGGAGATGCTGAAGTCCGTACAGGGCGAGCTGAGGAGGAAGATCAGAGAAGGCAAGGACAGCTTCAGGAAGAAGATGGAGGACAAGCTGCAACAGACTGTCATCGGTGGGGTCTGGAGAAACCTTAAAACCATCTCTGGGCTCCAGAATACCTCCTCCCAGGCCACGGGGGGCAGGGAGTGGGCGAACAATCTGAACCTTTTTTTTAATAGGTTTGACCAACCGCCCTCCCCCACGACTGCACAACAACCACTGCTGCATCTAAAGTCATTGAGACCTGCTGTCCACACCCCACTCCACCAACACCCCCCCCCCCACTCCCAGCACACAGCCCCCCAACCTGACCCTCACTAAGACCCAGGTGAGGAAGGAGCTGAGGAAGATCAAGGCGAGGAAGGCCTCGGGACCGGACGGCATCAGCGCAAAGCTCCTCAAGTCCTGTGCAGACCAGCTGTGTGGGATTGTGGAGCACATTTTCAACCTGAGCCTGAAGCTGGGGAGGGTACCACAGTTGTGGAAAACATCTTGTGTGGTACCTGTACCAAAGACTTCCCACCCCAAAGACCTGAACAGCTACAGACCAGTGGCCCTGACGTCTCACATGATGAAGACCCTGAAGAGACTGCTCCTTGCTCACCTCCGCCCCCTGGTGGGACCAGTGATGGATCCACTCCAGTTCGCCTACCTGCATGGCATTGGGGTGGAGGATGCAGTGATCTTCCTCATTCACCGTTCTCTGTCTCACCTGGAGAAGCCCGGGAATGCAGTGAGGATCATATTGTGAGCAACTCTTGTCCCAGGGACAAGAGTTGCAAATTAGCTAATAGCTATACACTCTATGTGCAACACATCAGATTGATTGTCATTGATTAATTGTCTATGTTTATTGCACTGTCCCTGTCAAATAAACTAATCTATCTATCTATCTATTCTTTGACTTCTCCAGTGCTTTCAACACCATCCAACCGATGATCCTGAAGGACAAGCTGCTGTGCGCAGGGGTGGACCAGCACCTGTCATCATGGATCCTGGACTACCTCACTAACCGGCCACAGTTTGTGAGAACCCGGGATTGTGTGTCCGACACGATCATCGGTAGCACGGGGGCCCCCCAGGTAACGGTTTTGGCTCCCTTCCTGTTCACCCTTTATACTGCAAACTTCTCACACAACACAACACACTGCCATCTACAGAAGTTCTCTGACGACTCTGCGATCGTTGGCCTCATCTCCAACGGAGATGAAGCTGAGTACAGAGGACTTATCCAGGACTTCGTGGACTGGTGCCATTGGAACTGCCTCCAGATCAATGCGAGGAAAACTAAGGAGCTGGTGGTGGACTGCCGCAGGCAAGGACAGCCCCTCACAGCACCAGTAAACATACAGGGAACAGACACTGAGATGGTGACATCCTACAAGTACCTGGGTGTTCATCTGAACAATAAACTAGACTGGTCACACAATACTGACGCACTCTACAAGAAGGGACAGCGCAGGCTGTTCCTACTGAGGAGGCTTAGGTCTTTTGGTGTACAAGGGGTGCTGCTGAAGACATTCTACGACATGGTGGTGGCATCAGCCATCACTTTTGGAGTGGTCTGCTGGGGCAGTGGCATTACAGCAGCCAATAGGAAGAGACTGAACAAACTGATCAAGAAAGCTAGCTCTGTCCTGGGGCAACGCCTTGACCCAGTGGAGGAGATGGGAGAGAGAAGGATGGTGGCTAAACTGTCATCTCTGCTGGAGTCCGAGTCCCACCCTATGCAGGACATACTGAATGCACTGAGGAGCTCATTTAGCAGTAGACTACATCATCCTAGGTGCGCAACCGAGAGGTTTTGCAGGTCCTTCCTACCTACGGCTGTCAGACTGTATAACCTAAGCAGGGCTGCTCGCAGAGATAGCAACAAAACGTGATGACCTAAATAGTATTGAATGCAAAAGACACAACAGACTTACACAAATGGTCCCCTCCAGTATACAACTAGGACAATATCAATCACTACGGAGGGTGACAATATGTATGGGTACATATTCATACTATGTAGGATAACTAAGTAGACGGTTATGCTGTTTATTCCATCTAGCTACAATGCTCTGCACTGTGTTTATATATTTATGTGTGCATATGTATATTCACTGCTCTTATTTTTTTTATCTTCTTAATTATTGCTCTGAGTGTTGCTATCCCTGTGCTGTTGCAATCCTGGAATTTCCCCATTGTGGGACTAATAAAGGCTTATCTTATCTTATCTTATCTTATCTTCTTTTGCAAAAACAGATAAGTCCAGTTGAGATCAAAAATGAGAAAAAACACTTTTTTCTGAAGGTTTATAGGTGTTAGTATTTCCACATCAGCTTATAAGACATGGTCATTTGGAATATGAGTATCTCAGACATAATAAAGCAAAAAAATCAAGCATCTACTCATTGTTACATTTTGGCAATATATTAGAACATTTTTTTGCAAAAACAGATAAATCCTGAAAGCCATGCTATTTTGTCTGGAACATACTTGAATGTCTATAAGCAGCAATGTTGTATGACTGACGCACTGATTTAGGCATATCCACTTAGTAAAATGGTATACTATAGCTATAATAAAGCTATGACTCAAGATTCAAAGATTTTATTGTCAATACTACTATATGTACTGGACAAACAGGAGAATTGAAATGGCATTTCTCTTTCTCTTCATTGGTGTGCACAGTATAAAAAGAAAAGGAATATGTCATGAATTGGCCCCCTGTGATATTTATTGAAAACACAAAAAGTCCAAACTATGCACAAACACACACACACACACACACACACACACACACACACACACACACACACACAAAAAAAAACAATGCGCAAAACAAAACCTATGAGCAGGAATGGTGAGAAGAGAACAGGATACACGTAGAAACGAGCGTCGGAACGGGGACAGGGTTCTGACGCCAAATGACTTTTTAGACTCCAGCAAAAAGTGAAAGAAACAATCGCCTTAAATAGGACACAAAACCAATAGACGCAAATGGTTGCAGGTGTGGATCATATGAGCAGGCCGGAGATGACAATGATGACCAACTGGGGTCAGCTGGGATTAATGAGAGGGAGAAGACGGGACTGACAGCTGACGACCACCGCCCACAACAGAGTAACAAACCCGGAAGTGCCACTGGCAGCTGCAGTCCCGGAGAGGGAGAGAAAAAACACAGCAGAATATGAATATAATGTGATGACAAAATAAAGACAAGTAAACCCAAATATGTAAATAAAACTACAATCAACGTAAACAGGAAAATCAATCATACTAAGAGACAATAAAGAAAAAGTAATACCAACCAAAGATAAAATAACAGGAATTAGAATTCAAAACTAAAAAACAATGGAAATTTGGAAAAAAAAAAAAAGAGAGAGAGAGAGAGACTGAACACGGCGGAATCATCGCCCTGTGCTCAGATTGTGACAGAGCCCCCTCTCAAGGGGTGGAAACCAGACACCCCAGGCAATGTTGAAAAGACAGAAAAGGACCCACCAACACAAAGAACCCACCACACCAAAAACAAAAAAACAACCCCACCCCGGCTGGGAGGAGGGGGACTCAGGCACGGATTGACCGAAACAATCCAGAGAAAATAGGAAAAACTCTCATAACTCACACCCCAGCTAAACCCGGGCTAGGAGGGAACAAAAAAACCCACTCAGGACCCACACCCACACTGAACCAGGCATCTAGGCATCCTAGACCAAAGAGCTAGACAGTTCAGGTGGCCAGCTAAAGTCCCAGACCTGGCAGACAGCGTGATGGTAAGATCCAGGTGGCCTGCCAAAGAATGTGGGCCACCCAACCCAGCAGCACAGTCTGTCAGGCAGTCTGCCAGAGTCCTTTAACCACCTAAAGAGAAAAGGTGGTCCAGGGGGTGGCTGCCCAACAGGGACAACCTGCAATGAGGAAAATGGAGGAATAGGGGAACCCTTGACGGCCTTGGGCAGAGGAGAGGGAGCCATGACGGTGTCTGGCAGAGGAGAGGGGAACACAACGGTGTCTGGCAGACGGCAGGGGACCCCGACACTTTCGGACTGCTTCACAGCACCCTCGGTGGCCCCAGACTGGGACATCGCAGCACCCGCAGTGGCTCTGGGCTGGAGCACAGCTGCACCCGTGGTGGCTCTGGGTGGGAGCAAAGCTGCACCTGCGGTGGCTCCGGGCTGGAGCTAAGCTGCACCCACGGTGGCTCCGGGCTGGAGCAAAGCTGCAACCGCAGTGACTCAGGGCTGCAGCAAAGCTGCACCTGCGGTGGCTCCAGGCTGGAGCAAAGCTGCACCTGTAGTGGCTCTGGGCTGGTGCAAGGCAGCACCTGCGGTGGCTCTGGGCTGGAGCAAAGCAGCACCCGCAGTGGCACCAGGCTGGAGCAACACTGCACCCACGGTGGCTCCAGGCTGGAGCAACGCTGCACCCACAGTGGTTCCAGACTGGAGCAACGCTGCACCCACGGTGGACCCGGACTGAGCCAAGGCTGCACCCATGGTGGACCCGGACTGGGCCAAGGCTGCATCCTCAGTGGACCCAGGCTAGGTCAGAGCTGCACCCTTGGTGGCCCTCCGATCTGGAAAGTAATGCCCAAGGCGGACCCAAGCTGGAGCGCACCAACCACGTTGTATTAAGACTCAGGCACAGCACCCACGATGGCCCCCGACTGGAACACCACACCCACAGAGACCCGCACTGAGGAGGAGCTGCACCCTTGAAGCCTCCGGGCTGGGACGGAGCACCAGCAGCAACCTCAGCTGCAGTAGCTGGACCCATGGAGATCTCAGGTGATGAGGCTGGACCCATGAAGACCTCTGGCAAAGTTGGACCATCCTCAGTGACCCTGGGGCAAGGCTCAGAAAAGAAGGAAAAAGGCATAGGGTCAGGTTCACCGGCGGCAATGGAGCCTGGCAAGGTGAGCTCAGGTGCAGATGACGGCTGCACTTGTCTCTCCCCACCAAGACCCAGACAAGATCTCTTCAAAATGGAAGCAATAAAAACAAAGGAGAGCACTTGCCTCAGCTCAAGCTCCACTGCCGTCCAGGACTCCATCGATCCAGATGACGACGCCCCGGGCCCGGCCCTCTGGAGGTCCAGCTCTGACGCTGCTGTGGCGGCCACAACAGCAGTCATGGTGGTTAATGCAGTCCTGGGAAACCCACAGCGAAGTGACCCACGCAGGTGGCCCACCCAGCGTGGCAACAGGAGGTTGGTTCAGTGCTGGTGCTGCATTCTACACAGCTGGAACCTGGGGATTCCCAATCATCGGCACAGACTTAGGATCGCTGGTAGCACTCTCCCTCCGTCCCGAACATTGCTGCGTGGCTAGAACCAGGACCTCCAGGGCCACAGGCTCCTCCATCATCCGGTGGCTCAATCCAGGAATCGGCAGACACTCCGAGGGAACAGGAGGAGACACGGAAGTAGCAGGAGAAAAATTCATGTCTGCAGCAGGCGGTGAGGGCTCAGTGGACTGAATAAACTGAGTCCCACCACCGGGAATCAGACAAGGTAATTCATCTATAGGTAACTGAGAATGAAAAAAAACCCCACTTGCCTGCATTCCCAGGGCTTTATAATTTCTGCTGTAGTAGACCCAACGTCCTCCCTCTCGGTGGCTGCAGTGGAAACAGGCCCCCCTGAAGAACATAGAGGAGCTGCCCATGCAGACTCAATGGTGGGCGGAGCTAAGGGATGAGGCAGCCGCATTTCCAGCAGCAGGAGGAGATGCCATAGAGGAAATGAGAGAAGAAGCAACGGGCGAGGAGGAGAAGGCTGATGGGACAGCCGGTGAAGAAAAACGAGAGGCAGAAGCTGCTGTGGGAATTCCTCGATAAGGCGGGGAGGTTGCTGCTGGCTGGGAAGCAGAGGAGTTCCTCTGGCGGCCTGTTGCTGAAGACGCAGGAGCCAGAGCCTGATTTGGTGAGCAGAGGGAGGAGGAAGACGCCTGTCGGGGGGGAACGCCTCCTTGTCGGCTTCGGTCCCGCCGAGAATGAACCCATCTTCAGCACAGGAAAGGACAGCTGGAGGGCGGAGATGGTGGATAACAGCTCTGCGAACTGGGGCTACTTCCTCAATCCGGGGTGTGCCTCAACAATTACCACCGCTCCATTAATGCTTTCCCAGGTCTTCTTAGGACTTCGGGAGGTGAGAGCTTCATCCACGAAGCTCTGGATGAATTCCGCAGCCCATTCCTCTTCCAGGCTCGGGGCCCCAGCTGCCGATCTCCCTTTGTTTGCTGAAGGCCGGCAGGCTGGGGACATGATGATGCTCCAGACAAAACAGTTGAGTGCAAACAAAAAACACAAACTAGCAGCAGCTGGGTCTCAACTGGCTGGAGTCTACTGTCAGGGATTGGCCCCTGCGGGCAGAGAGGAAGACCCAGATGCTGGACTGCTAATTTGTGATATTTATTGAAAACACACACAAAAAAAAAGCAATGCACAAAACAAAACTTACGAGCAGGAATAGCGAGAAGAGAACAGGATACATGTAGAAACGAGTGTCGGAACAGGGACAGGTTTCTGATGCCAAATGACTTTTTAGACTCCAGCAAAAAATGAAAGAAACAATTGCCTTAAATAGGACACTAAACCAATAGATACAAATGGTTGCAGGTGTGGATCACATGAGCAGGCCGGAGATGACAATGATGACCAACTGGGGTCAGCTGGGATTAATGAGAGGGAGAAGACGGGACTGACAGCTGACAGGAACACTGCCCACAACAGAGCAACAAACCTGGAAGTGCCACTGACAGCTGCAGCCCCAGAGAGGGAGAGAAAAAACACAACAGAATAGGAATATAATGTGATGACAAAATAAAGACAAGTAAATCCAAATATGTAAATAAAACTGCAATCAACATAAACAGGAAAATCAATCACAGTAACAGACAAGACAGTATATGTAAAACTAACCAAAAATAAAATAACAGGAATTAGAACTCAAAACTACAACACAATACAAATATGGGAAAAAAAACAAAAAAACAAAAAACAAAAGCAAAGAGACTGAGCATGGCGGAATACCCCCGTGCTCAGATCGTGACAGAATAAGACTGGAAAAAAGAAACTTCTTCCCCATATAGTGTACTATAGTGAATGCGCAACCAATGTAGCAGTGAGAGAAGAGATTCACATCAAAGCATAAACTACCTTAAGGTATTTATATTTAATAATGCAGCAAAAACGATTTGATTTAATGCATATTTACTACAAATTACATGCAGGTATTCATTTTTTTTACTGTTAGTGTGTTACATTTTACTCTCACGTGATGATGTCATTAACTGTGCCGTGAAAACAAGCCCAGTCGTGTCCAAAAGCGGTTAATTTTATTGTTATATTGAGTTTACTGTATAGACCACTATATCTAAATTCACTATATAGCGAGTGGGGGGGAGTGAGTGAGTGAACATTCCGAACACAGCCAGAGAAATCAGTCAGAGTAGGCAGACCCATAAGGCAGCCAAGATGAGTCACGTGACCCAAATACCAAGCGCTGATTTGCCCTGTGGAGTTATCTGCTTTTGTAAAAAAAAAAAAAAAAAAAAACGCTCCTGGCATTAATTGGCTTTTGAAAAAAAAAAAAATAATGAATTTGTAGTGTCTCTAAAGGCGCTTTTCCACTAGGGTCAGTACAGTACTGTTCGGTACGGTTCGGCATGGTTTGTCCTTACAGTTCTGTTTTTTTAGAACTATTCCTATTTTTTCGGCACTACTCCAGAGCAGGTCCGAAGCGTATCGGCCCGCTTACGTCAAGCCACTGCTGGCCACTGATTGGTCCAGGCGTAGCGTCATCAGAGTGAGAGTTACGCTGACTTTACAGAATCGCTGGCTGGCCGCCATTTGCAATTTTTCATCCGTGAGCTCGCGAACAACTGATATTATAAACAACAACGATAGAATGGCTTAACAGAAATCAGCAGAAATCAACACCATGGTCCAGCAGAGTTTTCTGTGTGTTTCGACTGATGAGAGAATGCAGAGGGAAGCAGACTGAGTTTGCAGTGGGGAGCACAAGCAGACGCACTGGAAAATACACGGAGACGCACCAGGAATTAGACCCAGCCACCCAAATTGAATTGAATGTACGACCGCGACAGCATCCATCTTCAGCAGTTGAAGCCGTGATATTGTGATTATATAGAGGATGGTGAGTGATGTGATATTCATGTTTTACGTTAATTTTCCCAGCAGTGGAAAGTTCACTTTGGACAGATGAAAACTTAATCGTGTTTAAACGATGACCTAGCTCAATGCTACGTCCGTCGTGGTATGTAGCCTTTGTGTTGACAATATCTGATGAAAAAAGGTAGTTGTAATCCTGATGAAAAAGGTGTTTTTTTTTTACATGTTGCACTTTCGTGCTGTGTATGTACTTAATTTGTGTGTATTTTCATTGTAGAGTCCAAACAGGATCTGCTCGGAATGGCGACATTTTGACACCAATGTATTGTGACAGGTAAACAACACATCATATTTATAGTCAAATCTTTTGTATAGGTAAAGTGCCAAATTTAAAGTAACACAATTTCCACTTAATATGAAAGGGACTGAACTGAGATTTATTTGATTGTGTGAATATTAATTACAGAGTAACTGAAAATGATCCTTTGAGTTATAGTCATAATAGTGTATCTTGCACCGTGTCGGGAATGGGAGTTGTTCAGTCACCATTAGAATTTAGTTTATATGTGTAGTCTATAGTATTTCATCTTTAAACTCATCCAGTAAAAGAACACATTACAAATATTTGAGACCCATTGTAGTGCTTCCCTTTATATTTTAGCAATACAAGCATAAAACACCACCCACACTTGAAACCAGGGCGACACAGCGGTGGCTAAACTTTTATTGATAACGTTATTTCACACCATCACAACAACTCAGTATCTAAACTCAGTGTAAATGGTGTAGAGATCGAAAGGGTATCCAAAATTAAAATCCTTGGGGTAATAGCTGATAATAAACTATGTTGGAAGTCACATATTAATTATATTAAAGGTAAAATATGCAAATCAATTGCAATACTACACAGAGTGAAATATTTGCTGAATCAACCCACACTATATACTTTGTATCATTCATTAATACTCCCATACATGACATATTGTACTGAAGTATGGGGAAACACATATAAAACATATATCTAGTCTTTATGCTTCAGAAGAGAGCTATTAGAATAATAAACAAAGCTGCTCACAGGGAACCAACAAACCCACTTTTTCTTAAATTAAAAGCTCTCAAGTTGAAAGATCTGGTTGACTTTAAAACTGCTGTAATAATGTTTAAAGCTAAGAATCTATCACTGCCCGCAAATATCCAAAGTTGTTCCAAATAAGGGAGAAAAAATATCATTTCAGAGGAACATGTATATTTCAAAAACCTTGAGTGAGAACTGCCACCAAGCAACACTGTGTCCCAGTGCAAGGAGTAAGATTGTGGAACGCTTTTGGACCTGAATTAAAATCATGTACAATGCTTGGACAATTTAAACAAAAACTAAAGGAAGAAATACTCCAAACATATATACAAGATGACATGTAAAATCACATAAGGATTGTCATATTCAGTCTGTGTTGTGCTGTTGCTTAGTTTTTGTCACGTTTTGTCTTGGCTTTGTTCTGATTTGTAATCACTCTTATTTTATTTTCTTTTTGAATTCTTAGATGGAACATGGGTGGGCAATATAAGCTGCGGCTTCAGCCATCACCCATTGCGGACAACTTATGTTGAACTGTATAATCCGAGGAGTTGCTGTTTAATTTGACCTTGTTGGATTTTTTCCCCTTTGTTATATTATTCTGTTCCTTTCTTTTAATCTAATCTATCCGAAATAAAGATTCATTCATTCATTCATTTCTCAAATATGTTTTAAACTTGCTTTAATTATCCACCACCCATTTCTGTCTTTCATCTAGGCAAGGGGAAAATGATCCACCCAAACCCGACCTTGCCTCACTATTTAAAGAGATGCAGGCTGAAGATCTGCTGAACCAGGACCAGTGCGAGGGACCGACCAGTTGCTTCTCAGTGAGGCAGCGTGGCCGGCATGTGTGACCCATTCCAGTTTCTTTTTTTTTTTTTTTACAGTTTGAATTTTGCACATTCTAAATCTGTAATTTGCTGCTGATTGTAATAAACAATTTAGTGATTTATGTGTTTGCATCATGATTTTCTATTTTTGTCTGTTAAGACACCGGTGGGAAAAGAATCAACAGTTCGAAACATTTATCAGTGACTTTGAAAATAATGGCTCATTTTTAAGAAAAGTAACCAAAACAATTATTTGCTGAAGAGTGTATTGTTGAATGTGCCAGTGCAGAAGACACTGCACACTTTAGTGATAGTACCAGTATATGGAGAAATTCTGGGCCATATTAGCATCTGTATTTCCTAATAATGGGACAGAAGAGAGAACCTGCAGGGTCTTGGCAGTCCATGACACATGATTGGATGCCCCTGAGTTAGGGTTTAATGGGATTTAACATTTTAACACAAACTGCTTTATGGTTCATAATTCTGTTGGCAGACTTACACCAAACCAAAAGTGATTTGTCAAACTGCTGGATTGTTCTTAGACAGCTTTTCCAATCTCTATATTTAATTTATATCACTTGGTGGTAACCTTCACACATAAAACAAAATAGAGACATCTGCAAAGGTACAAAGGTTTATTGTCCCTCTTCTTCTTCCGGCTATCAGAGAGAGCAGACGCATTTCTTCTCCTCTCCCTTCTCCTCCTCCCCTTACTGATCCCAGCTTGCTGTGTCCTGTCTGTGTCTCGCTCTTCTTCTGCTGCATCTCGACCCAAACGGAAATTATGTAAATTATGGAACTGAGCTGGGCTTTAATGCTATTGACACCACTTTTTAAAAGGAAATCGGGCCAGGGGGAGCCCAAGTGGAGAGACTCATGGAACAATTGGAACTCATGTGTCTGCGTGATTCGACTGAAGATGTGGAAGACATCTACCTGTTTTTGCTTCATGATCACAGGATTTCTGCTGATTGGCCTTGGAGTTTTCCTGGTGTATCGAAAATTAAAGAAATTGGAAGAGCTAATCAAAATGCGGACCCGGCGAAGCTCCTTCAATAATTCGACCAGCTGGGGGGAGCACTGATAGCGGCAATGATGAACTGAATTGGAAAGGTGGGAAACATCTCGTGTCACTGGTGTTCTCCAGAGAATGATTTTAAAGCCTGTGAATGTTAATTTAAATTGTGATGCACAGAATCGCATGAGAGAGGAAATTTCTATGCTCTAAGTGAACTGTGCCTATCAGGCCTAGATTCGGTGCCCTTGAGATTTCATTCCTCCTGGAGGAAGATAAGGCAGAAGGGAGTTTTGGCTTGGCTTCTCCCTAACCCAAACACACTGGTGTGCAGTAATCTGAACTCTCAAGGACAGCGTCATGTGACTAGCATGGAATTTACCATCGGACATGCACTGAGAGATGAACTCTTGTGGACATGCTATCTATGTTTTAGGACACTAAAGACATAACATCTAAACGTTGCTCAGGAGAGGATTTTTGCTGTTCACCAGTAACTGATACACACACTGCATACAACATTACATGACTGATACACATACATTGACACACATACACACACACTGTCTCTCTCAACTTGCTTTGTTAACGTGTGTATTGTAACTTGTCTGCTAAGTGTGCATTGAGGGTTTTTTTTTCTATGTGATCATAATTTTGGTCATTCGAGCGCTATTCTGATAACTATGTTTTTTTTCTCTCTGCCCAATGTGTCATCCCCTCCCCCCCCCTTCCCCTCTTTACCCCCCACTGTATGATGAGGCGCCTTGCATGGCTGCCGCGTCATTAGGAAGCACTTACCGAGCGCGCCTAATGTCAAGTCAAATTCCTCGTATGTGTAAACATGCTTGGCAATAAAGTTCATTCTGATTCTGATTCTGATTCTGATTCTGTCAAAATTCCCAGGGCAATACTATATGAATACAAGTATAGTTCACTGTTGATGCAGAGAATATATATTTATACAGTATCTACATGTAGTCAGCAATACTCAATACGATATATTTCCAGTTAATCCGCATATTTCTCCATGTAACCTTGTGACTGCATTATTTTAATTACTTTTAATCCTAGATCCATTTGTTTTGGCTTAAAATGCATCATAATTGTTAAATATACCTTATGCCTAACTCAGTACTGTTTACCTGTTGAAATATATATTTAATAGCTCATATGCTACAATATGGCATTGACTGATCCATGTTTTGCCACGACACCACTGGCTGGAGCAGGTAAATCCCATGACGTCTCAACAGTCTCTCCATGATTTTGACACAGATCAGAGCAATTTGTTGCACAGGAAGCTAAACATTTCTACAGACATTCTGCAGTTTCTAACTACTTTGCGTTCGTGAAGTTGGGGTCACCTGACTGTGTTGCACGTTCACGCCGACCGTTTGAAGTGATATTTTTGCCACAAGAAAGCCATCTGAAACACACACACAGAGAATACATATTTTAGTACCTAATATCGATAACTTGCCAACACTACAATGTTGTATGGCGGACTTAAAAGCAAAGTAGCATTAGCATTCATTAGCTTACCGTCATACATAATGTAGTTGGTATCCTCATGTCTTCTCTTTTATACTGCTCTATGGTTTCCTAAAGGCTCCAGTACTTTTCCAGAGTGTGTCATATTGCCAGCTTTGCCTTCTGTTCTCCGTTTTTGCCTTTATTCTGGCAAAAACAGCCAGAGAACGCAGATGCCTCATATCCTGCCAGCTTGTGTTCTGCGTAATGCTACGCTTGTTTTACGCCAGTTACGTTTGTTTTACGTAGCGGGAGAGAAAGGGTTGCGCCGCCTCCCTGTAACTACATTCCCACCTACTTCAAATGGGACCTAGTGGGTGGGCAAATGGGCTGCACGGTGGCGCAGTGGTTAGCACTGCGGCAGCACAGTTTACCCTTGGCCGGGGGATTGTGGGGATCGTGGGATCGTGGGTTTGATCCCAGCCCCCGACCAACAGTGATCTGTGTGGAGTTTGCATGTTCTCCCCGTGTTGCGTGGGTTTACTCCGGGATTTCTCCGGTTTCCTCCCACATGCCAAAAACATGCATGTTAGGTTAATTGGCTGTTCTAAATTGTCCCTAGATATCTGTTTCCTATGGGCCCTTAGAATGGAGGGTTAGTATTAATGAAAGCGCTTTGAGTGGTCTTTGTGACTAGAAAAGCGCTATATAAGTGCAGGTTAGTTAGTTAGTTAGTTAGCTAGTGCAGTGGAAACACAAAGCGGGCCGAACTGTACCGTCCCGCCCCGTACCAAACCGTACCATACTGACCCTAGTGGAAAAGCGCCTTAACATAGGACATATCGGCTTTTGAGTCAAAACAATTTGAACTTCTTCAAGAAGGTAATGTTAACAGTTGTTTGATGTAAAGAGTGAAATTTTCATGGAAGTGGTGTTTATCAGTTTTTGCAAACAAACTCGTCATATGTGTTTTACAGTGTCATAGACGAACATAGTCTGTACAGTGGTGTAGCACAGACTACATTACTTCAGAAAATATTTATGGTTATCAGAACTCATGAGTCAGTTTATGAACCAACCCTTTCATGCACTGACATTTTCAAGCTCACCCTACACTTTCCCTATGAGCCATTGGGTCATACGTTCATCCATGCTTTTTATCCGCCAGAAAAGATTCCTCAGTTTGATGGTAACTTGCTCTCTACCTTTCAGTGCCTGAAAAGCTAGAATGCAGTTTGTTTACACAGTTTTTTATGTGCAGATAGCATCTGGGATATTTGATAGAATTTATCAATATAATCATAGCTTAATCAAAATGTGTGAATGAACATGTGTCTACTAAATGTTAGCTTCCTGTTAAGCTCAAGCCCAGCATGAGAGCTCCACAAAAAGTAATTGCGATTGCCCCCTGGTGAATGGTTCCAGTAATACATTAGGCCCCTCTTTTACCCATTATTGTGTGCAAGACTTTGCCAAAACTGAAATCTAAAACTGCTCCTTGAATAAACTTTTTCCAAAAGATAGTTTCTGTCGTCATAGGTAGTAATCATCCTGATTTATGTTCAAATGTTGGGGTGCAGTTGAGATTGAGTTTTGTCTGTATTGGTAGTGTTTGACAAAGCTGTTCATAGGCTTTTGCATAGGTTATTATCCACAACGGCATGGGTGGGAACTCAACGATGACTCTGACTGCAAGTGAATTTACAAGATGGCAGCACCCTAACTCCAGAAAATAGAGCTTTGTAGGTGTTGATTTTATCTGTAATTTTTAGCACAATAAATTAAATCTCTTAAATCTAGAATGGTGAGATCCCAAGGCTTGGACAAATTAGGTCTACAGTATCTGCAAAGCTGACTGGTATTACACAAGTCTGTGCTTTTTTTTTTATCATTTGAATAATTTGGTTTGACGACCTTCTTTGTGCTTTACACCAGCAATACTAGCCTTGTCTTAAACTATTTTAGCACAATCTAGCTTTTCATTGAGTATTTATTATCATACCCTTTATTAAGGATTTATAGTAACTAAATTGGGGGGGAAAATTTCAGCAGGGAACTTAGTGAAAAGGCATTCAAAGTAATTTTGATGTCTGTTATGGTGAATAAAAGCACCATCCTTGAGGCATTACTTTTTTACCAGTATGGGTTTTTATGTCAGAGCTAATAGACAAATTTTAAAGGAGATAAGGATGCACAATTTTGTGATAACTCTACATACCAACAGACAAATAAGGCAGCTGCATAGTGATTTCTCTAATCATTCAACTTTTGCATAATATAGTGTTACGCACTACTGAAATAAATTGGCACCACTCGAGTCTGTACTATTTAGAGTCATATCCAAGTAATGGCAGGCTCTTAATGGGCATATTGTTGCACAATGGCCCCTCATCAATGCCAATGATGACAGATAAATGAATTAGAATTGTCATAAACATGTCATAGTTGCAGGTTGATGTCTGCTTTAAGAGGTTGACAATATCCCCATATCCACAGGAGCTTACATAACGAGAATGGCAAAAAAAAAACAAAAACAAAAACAACTATAATTTATATTTGCATGTGTGTGTGTCTGTGTGATATATTACACACACAATAGCTAACATTATAATACTGTACAAGTGAAAATTTCTGTCTGATGAGAAGCAACTATCATACCAAATCATTATGGTTGCCAAAAAATTGTAATTTGCAGCTTCAGTGGAGTGTTTAAATGAAATGACCCGAGGTAGATGAGCAGAAAAACAAGTCAAATGAACCCAAATTTGTTCATTCTTTCTCCATATGAATAATTGTTTGTCATTACATGTATAGAAACACAACAATCACTCTGCATACACAAGCACGCACACATATACAGTACCCACACATAACTGCACACACCATGCTCATGCTGAGAGAGTGATGGGATAAAAAACACACTTGTTCAATTTGTTGCCATATCTTGCCACTCTGCCCTGACCCCATGCCTTTCCAATGTGAATACTGCTGTGCTTGTGTAAGCTCCAGTGAAGAGGTTTTTGTTATATAGTAAACAAAATGTACATTTGACTGGTACTCCTACAGGTACTATAGGAAAGTCAATATAACATTTGAGCACCAATGACAAATTTGTGCCAATAGAAATGTAAACTGTGGGGAGATGGCTTCTTTCTGCTGTGAAGCTGAAGTGAGCGCTGAACTTTCAACCTTGAATCTATGCTTCCTTAGCTCTCTTTTAGTTAAGAAATGTTGAGGCAAATCAGAGGTGACCTACAGTTGGTCTCCCCTAAAGGTCATAATGATAGTGTAAATGATTAGCCTCAATCTCATGTTGCCTAGTTAAGCACTCATGCCATTTCCCAGCTGGATCTTTGTCATGTTTTCATTGTGTGATCTTTCCTGTGAGAATTTTCCAGTTGGGCTTTTTGTGTATCACATTTTGGAGTAAATTCATGACTACTTTTGTCATCCCTTTGATTGTTTGGCTGTCCGCCGAACAGATACCGCTCAAGACGGAGTCTCAGAAGCTCTTCCCCTGCTATATGGGCCTGTTCACCATCAAGCGGCTGATCAGCAACTTCACTGTTTGGTTGGACTTGCCACCTTCAATGCAGATCCACCCGACATTCCACGACTCCTGCATTAAGCCTCTTTCCACCAGTCCTTTCTCCTGGACGTCCATTGACAGGGTTGTGGGAGCCAGTACCTCGATGACTGGAAAGGGTACAGTCCGGAGGAGAGGTCCTGGATTCCAGGGTCCTACATCCTGGACAAACGGATGGTGTGGGTATTCCACCTGACCTATCCTCGCAAGCCCAGTGGGATGGCAGGAAGCACCCCTTGAGGAGGGGGCACTGTGATGATCAGGCAAACGTGCTCCCCCTCCCCTCCTGTTCCTGTCTTCTTTGCTCCAGAGGATCAGATTCACCTGCGTAATTACACACCTGCTGCGTCCTGATGACCCAGCACATTTAAGAGCTAGCGTGTAGAGAACCCATTGCTGGATTGTTAGGTTTGCAACCACAAGAAAACGTCTAAGCCTTTTACCTTATTTTCTTTGGGTTGATCTGTGTTTCAATCCCTATCCTTCTGTCTCTCAGGTTTGCTGCCACCCATCATTGTGTACTCTGGAGCTGATCACACTGCACTGAATCAAGACAGTTATGAAGAAATAATATTTACTACAACCAGAAATTACAACTCCAATTCCAGTGAAGTTGGTACATTGTGTGAAATGTAAATATAAACAAAACACAATGGTTTTAAAATCCTTTTCAATCCACATTCAATTGAATACACTACAAAGAGAAGATATTTAATTTTCAAACTGATAAACTTTATTGTTTTTGTTCAAATATTCACTTGTTTTGAATTTGATAACTGGAACATTTTCCAAAAAAGCTGGGACAGGGGCATGTTCACTGTGTTACCCCACCTTTCCTTTTAACAACACTCTATAAGCATTTAGGAACTGAGTATACTCATTGTTGAAGATTTTGTATTTGGAATTGTTTCCCATTCCTGCTTGATGTGCAGCTTCAGTTGCTCAGCAGTCTGGGGTGTCTGTTGTATTTTGTGCTTCATAATGCTCGACCCATTTTCAATGGGAGACAGGTCTGGACTGCAGGCAGGCCAGTCTAGTACCCATGCTTTTTAACTTCAAAGCCACACTGTTGTAACATGCAGAATGTGGCTTGGCATTGTCTTGCTGAAATAAGCATAATAAGGATGTCCCTGAAAAAAAAGCTGCTTGGATGGCAGCATATGTTTCTCAAAATCCTGTATGTACCATTCAGCATTAATGGTGCTTTCACAGATGTGCAAGTTACCCATGCCATGAACACTAACACACTCCCATGTGTTAAGCCATCACAGATGCTGGCTTTTGAACTTAACACTGATAAAAATCTGGATGGTCCTTTTACCGAAAACAATTTGAAATGTGGACTTGTCAGACGATAGCACACCTTTCCATTTCGAGTCCGTCTATTTCAGATGAGCTTGGGTCCAGAGCAACTGGCGGCATTTCTGGATGTTGTTGATATATGGCATTTGTTTTGCATGGTAGAGTTTTAACTTGCACTTGTACCTGTAGCGACAAACTGTGTTAACTGACAATGGCTTTCCAAAGTCTTGCTGAGCCCACGTGGTAATATACTTTACAGAATGATGTTGGTTTTTAATGCAGCGCTGCCTTAGGGATCCAAGGTCATGGGCATTCAATGTTGGTTTTCAGACTTGGCGCTTATGTGCAGAACTTTCCCCAGATTCTCTGAATCTTTTGATGATATTATGGACTTTAGAATTTGACAGAATTTCTTGCAACTGTACATTGAGAAACATTATCCTTAAACTGTTGGACTATTTGCCCACACAGTTGTTCACAAAGTAGTGAACTCCACCCCAACCTTGCTTGTGAATGACTGAGCCTTTCAGAAGTTCTCCTTTTGTACCGAATCATGACATTCACCTGCTTCCAATTAACCTGGTCACCTGTTGAATGTTCCATAGAGGTGTTTTTTAAACATTCTTTAACTTTCCCAGTTTTTTGATGCCCCTGTCCCAGCTTTTTTATAACGTGTTGTAGGAATCAAATTCAAAATGAGTGAATACTGGCAGGAAAAAAAATGAAGTTTATGAGTTTGAAGATTAAATATCTTGTTTTTGTAGTCTATTCAGTTAAATATAGGTTGATTTTTCTCATTGTATTTTGCTTTTATTTATGTTTTACACAACATCCCAACTTCACCAGAATTGGAGTTGCAATAAAAATTTGCGCTTGACTACAACAACTTTCTTTCATTATTTTTTAAAATGTTTCTTAAAGAGAAAAGGTTGACATTTTGAATAAAAAATAAGTTTGTGACACATTTGCAAATATTTTATTTTATTTTACAAAATCAAGCAATACAATGAACATTCTCCAAGAGTGGTGATTCCATAATTTTTGCCAGGGGTTATACTCTTGGTAAATAAATATTCTATTGTTGCTAGATTTCTCCTGAAATTTCTACAGAAGTGCCACATTGTATCTTTTCAGTGAGTGCAGTGGCATCAGAAAAGGTATCGCTTTTGGTAACAGCATTAATGTAGTTATTCAGCAACATGTTCATAAGTGCTATATTGGTATGGTGACCAGAGGCACTGTTCATGAAATGTGCATCAAGGCATTTTCTGTTACATAGTGGTGAGGGAAGGAATAAGGGGCCCTTATGCTCAAAAACATTTACTAAATGTGTCATTTCTCTTTATAGCTGATCAAAAGGGTCTGCAGTCAGATATTATTGCTTTTCATTCAAGATTTTCAGCTTACTTTAACATTGTTTTTGACACGAATATTGGGGACAGACACATAATCATACAGATATTTCAGCGAGAAATCTGAATTCTGGATTCCTCTTCTTCGCAGTACATACAACTATCTTAATTTCACATTTTACATTGTCTCATTTACCTCTTGAATGACGTTTTGCATGCTAAATACAAACAGACTTGCTTGCATTTCCAGTGTTTCTTCTCTGCTTTAATGGAATGTCAAAGGTTGTACTTTCTGGTAAAGTAGGGGATTACAGTGAATGTAATCACATCACTTTAATCCTATTACTTATCAGTTTTGTGTTCCACTTTAACAAGAAGTAATAGGCTTTTTATTACAGATCATGCTTTAATCACAAGGTAATTAAAGTGCTAGCTTCTAATCCCAGCCATACAGGTTTACCTCAGCCAGATGGATGGATTTTAATTTACTATACCAATATTTTTCAACTGGGCTGCCGCAACACCTAAGGTGCCATGAGAGATTGTTCAGGGTGCCATGGGGAATTGTCTAATGTTGCTTTCAAACTACAATTGGCCGGCCACAGGCGTGGGTCCATTAGCATAAATTAACACCTCAACAACCTTCCATGGCTTTTTCAAGTTTTCAGGCCTGATCTCCTGCAGCTTACAGTGCATTTTTTTCAGAGATGCTAACAAGTTTTTTTGGTAATGCTGCCTTGATGAACAGGAAGTTGCAATATTGGTCCACTAACCTAAACTGTTTTCAGAAGTTAGCTAGTTAGGTAATCTGGTTGACGTCAATTTAAAGGGTGTGTGTGTTGGGGGTGTGGGGGGGGGCACATAAATATTTTCATAAATTTGACTTTATTTGAATTATTACATCAGCTTCTGTGTGGACAACACCGTTCCCACCAAGACCATACGGTGTGGCTCGAACAACAAACCCTGGATCAACCCAGAGATAAAAACACTTCTGAGAGAGAAGAAGAGGATCTTCAGGTCGGGGAACAGGGAGATGCTGAAGTCCGTACAGAGGGAGCTGAGGAGAAAGATCAGAGAAGGCAAGGACAGCTTCAGGAAGAAGATGGAGGACAAGCTGCAACAGAGTGACATCGGTGGGGTCTGGAGAAACCTTAAAACCATCTCTGGGCTCCAGAATACCTCCCCCCAGGCCACGGGGGGCAGGGAGTGAGCGAACAATCTGAATCTGTTTTTCAATAGGTTTGACCAACCGCCCTCCCCCCCGACTGCACAATAACCACTGCTGCCTCTGAAGACATCAAGTCCTGCTGCCCACTCCCCACTCCACCAACACCCCCCCACACTCCCAACACACAGCCCCCCAACCTGACCCTCACTAAGACCCAGGTGAGGATGGAGCTGAGGAAGATCAAGGCGAGGAAGGCCTCGGGACCGGACGGCATCAGCGCAAAGCTCCTCAAGTTCTGTGCAGACCAGCTGTGTGGGATTGTGGAGCACATCTTCAACCTGAGCCTGAAGCTGGGGAGGGTACCACAGTTGTGGAAAACATCTTGTGTGGTACCTGTACCAAAGACTTCCCACCCCAAAGATCTGAACAGCTACAGACCAGTGGCCCTGACGTCCCACATGTTGAAGACCCTGGAGAGACTGCTCCTTGCTCACCTCCGCCCCCTGATGGGACCAGCGATGGATCCACTCCAGTTCGCCTACCAGCATGGCATTGGGGTGGAGGATGCGGTGATCTTCCTCCTTCACCATTCTCTGTTCCACCTGAAGAAGCCCGGGAATGCGGTGAGGATCATATTCTTTGACTTCTCCAGTGCTTTCAACACCATCCAACCGATGATCCTGAAGGACAAGCTGCTGTGCGCAGGGGTGGACCAGCACCTGTCATGATGGATCCTGGACTACCTCACTAACCGGCCACAGTTTGTGAGAACCCGGGACTGTGTGTCCGACACGATCGTCGGTAGCACGGGGGCCCCCCAGGGAACGGTTTTGGCTCCCTTCCTGTTCACCCTTTATACTGCGGACTTCTCACACAACACAACACACTGCCATCTTACAGAAGTTCTCTGACGACTCTGCGATCGTTGGCCTCATCTCCAACGGAGATGAATCTGAGTACAGAGGACTTATCCAGGACTTTGTGGTCTGGTGCCATCGGAACTACCTCCAGATCAACATGAGGAAAACTAAGGAGCTGGTGGTGGACTGCCGCAGGCAAGGACAACCCCTCACGGCACCAGTAAATATACAGGGAACAGACATTGAGATGGTGACATCCTACAAGTATCTGGGTGTTCATATGAACAATAAACTAGACTGGTCACACAATACCGACGCACTCTACAAGAAGGGACAGCGCAGGCTGTTCCTACTGAGGAGACTCAGGTCTTTTGGTGTACAAGGGGCGCTGCTGAAGTCAT
This sequence comes from Pholidichthys leucotaenia, assembly GCA_020510985.1. Lineage (NCBI taxonomy): Eukaryota > Metazoa > Chordata > Actinopteri > Cichliformes > Pholidichthyidae > Pholidichthys > Pholidichthys leucotaenia. The sequence continues at coordinate 361,179,110 of CM035836.1, read as the reverse complement.
TCTATGACACGGTGGTGGCATCAGCCATCACGCTTGGAGTGGTCTGCTGGGGCAGTGGCATTACAGCAGCCGATAGGAAGAGACTGAACAAACTGATCAAGAAAGCTAGCTCTGTCCTGGGGCAGCGCCTTGACCCAGTGGAGTTGATGGGAGAGAGAAGGATGGTGGCTAAACTGTCATCTCTGCTGGAGTCCGAGTTCCACCCTATGCAGAACATACTGAATGCACTGAGGAGCTCATTTAGCAGCAGACTACATCATCCTAGGTGCACAACCGAGAGGTTTCGCAGGTCCTTCCTACCTACGGCTGTCAGACTGTACAACCTAAGCAGGGCTGCTCGCAGAGATAGCAAAAAGACGTGACAACCTAATAATATTGAATGCAAAAGACGCAATAGACTTACACAATGGTCCCCTCCGGTATACAACTAGGAAAATACCAGTCGCTTTGGAGGGTGACAATACGTATGGGTACATAATCAAACCATGTAGGATAACTAAGTAGACGGTTATGCTGTTTCATTCCATCTAGCTACAATGCTCCGCACTGTGTGTGTTTATATATTTATATATTTATTCCATCTAGCGACAATGCTCTGCACTGTGTGTGTTTATATATTTACATATTTATTCCATCTAGCGACAATGCTCCACACTGTCTGTTTATATATTTACATATTTATTCCATCTAGCTACAATGCTCTGCACTGTGTGTTTATATATCTACATATTTATTCCATCTAGCTACAATGCTCTGCACTGTGTGTGTTTATATATTTACATATTTATTCCATCTAGCTACAATGCTCTGCACTGTGTGTGTTTATATACTCATACATTTATTCCATCTAGCTACAATGCTCCACACTGTGTGTGTTTATATATTTACATATTTATTCCATCTAGCTACAATGCTCCGCACTGTGTGTCTATATATTTACAGTGGGGCAAAAAAGTATTTAGTCAGCCACCAATTGTGCAAGTTCTCCCACTTAAAAGATGAGAGAGGTCTCCAATTTTCATCATAGGTATACCTCAACTATGAGAGACAAAATGAGAAAAAAAATCCAGAAAATCACATTGAAGGATTTTTAATGAATTAATTGGTAAATTCCTTGGTAAAATAAGTATTTGGTCACCTACAAACAAGCAAGATTTCTGGCTCTCACAGACATGTAACTTCTTCTTTAAGAGGCTCCTCTGTCCTCCACTCGTTACCTGTATTAATGGCACCTGTTTGAACTCATTATCAGTATAAAAGACACCTGTCCACAACCTCAAACAGTCAGACTCCAAACTCCACTATGGCCAAGACCAAAGAGCTGTCAAAGGACACCAGAAACAAAATTGTAGACCTGCACCAGGCTGGGAAGACTGAATCTGCAATAGGTAAGCAGCTTGGTGTGAAGAAATCAACTGTGGGAACAATTATTAGAAAATAGAAGACATACAAGACCACTGATAATCTCCCTCGATCTGAGGCTCCAAGCAAGATCTCACCCTTTAGGGTCAAAATGATCACAAGAACGGTGAGCAAAAATCCTAGAACCACACAGGGGGACCTAGTGAATGACCTGCAGAGAGCTGGGACCAAAGTAACAAAGGCTACCATCAGTAACACACTACGCCGCCAGGGACTCAAATCCTACAGTGCCAGACGTGTCCCCCTGCTTAAGCCAGTACACATCCATGCCCGTCTGAAGTTTGCTAGAGAGCATTTGGATGATCCAGAAGAGGATTGGGGAGAATGTCATATGGTCAGATGAAACCAAAATAGAACTTTTTGGTAAAAACTCAACTTGTTGTGTTTGGAGGAGAAAGAACACCATACCTACTGTGAAGCATGGGGGTGGAAACCTTATGCTTTGGGGCTGTTTTTCTGCAAAGGGACCAGGACGACTGATCCGCGTAAAGGAAAGAATGAATGGGGCCATGTATCGTGAGATTTTGAGTGAAAACCTCCTTCCATCAGCAAGGGCATTGAAGATGAAACGTGGCTGGGTCTTTCAGCATGACAATGATCCCAAACACACCACCCGGGCAATGAAGGAGTGGCTTCGTAAGAAGCATTTCAAGGTCCTGGAATGGCCTAGCCAGTCTCCAGATCTCAACCCCATAGAAAATCTTTGGAGGGAGTTGAAAGTCCGTGTTGCCCAGCGACAGCCCCAAAACATCACTGCTCTAAAGGAAATCTGCATGGAGGAATAGGCCAAAATACCAGCAACAGTGTGTGAAAACCTTGTGAAGACTTACAGAAAACGTTTGACCTCTGTCATTGCCAACAAAGGGTATATAACAAAGTATTGAGATGAACTTTTGTTATTGACCAAATACTTATTTTACCGAGGAATTTACCCATTAATTCATTAAAAATCCTTCATTGTGATTTTCTGGATTTTTTTTTTTCTCATTTTGTCTCTCATAGTTGAGGTATACCTATGATGAAAATTGGAGACCTCTCTCATCTTTAAAGTGGGAGAACTTGCACAGTTGGTGGCTGACTAAATACTTTTTTTGCCCCACTGTATATTTATATGTACATACGTATACTCGCTGCTCTTGTTTTTTTTCTTGCCTTCTGATTGTTGCTCTGAGTGTTGCTATCCCTGTGCTGTTGCAATCCTGGAATTTCCCCATTATGGGACTAGTAACGGCTTATCTTATCTTATCTTATCTTATCTTATTATTGTCATAACTTTTAAGTATTCAGATGGTTAAGAATTGGGATGGGCGATACCAGCATTTTTCCTTTCGCTACGATACCATTAATTTATGGGACTTTTTCTTCGCTACCGATACCGATACTTTTTGCCCCTAAAGGAAAATCACATGGTTGCAGTTTCATTAACAACGTTATTGCAAGGGAAATATGAAATATGAATAAAACTCATGAATATAAATACTTGAAAGAAATGCTTATAAAATGATAGTAAAGTAGAACGATGAGCAAAGTAAATAAAAATAAAATAACTTTTTTTTTCAATTATAATAAAAATAATTAAGATGTAAAATGAATACAAAATTAATTCAATTTCTTAATTTGGTGAAGATTCTCAGTCATCCAGGCAAGTAAGTATGCTGTATGAAAGCTCAGTAAAGTCCACTGGATTCAAATATTTTTTACTTCTGAAATGTTTCACCATTCATTCAAATTCTATGGTAATACCAAGCAGAATATTTGCATAATTTTTTTCACAATGCAATGTTTTTTTATTTATTTTTATTTTGTTCTCTAATTTATTTACTTATTTATTTTATTTTTACACTATTATTTTACAAACTTAAATAGTGCTTGTTTATTTTTCAAAATTATGCTGCTTGGTGTCACGAAAGAATTTGGATGAATGGTGTAACATTTTAAAAGTAAAAAATATAAGAATCCAGTTGACTTGACTGAGCTTTCATACAGTGTATGTAGGTATCAAATAATCAATACTAGAGTATCGAACGCCCATCCCTAGTTAAGAATAAGGATAAATATATTCAAAATAGCTTAAATCTGTTATTAAATCTTTAAATCTGTCGATTAAATCTTAAATCTGTTAAAATTTATAGAAGAAATTTAAATCTGGCCTGCTTTGAAACAAGCCAGATTATATACATTTGCATTTAAAACAAATTAGATTTATTATATCAAATACATACATAAATCTGTTACAAGGAATTTGAATGGATGCCTTATGTGAAAACTCTTTCATTCAAAAGGATTAAAAATATTTGCACTATTAAGACTGAAACACTGTAGTTCTGGAATGTATAAGGTTCTTCAGCCAGAGGGGGTTTGTGAGGATTACTGTGGAGGTAATGACCAGGACAGGAAAACAATAACAAAACAAAGGACTAGACTAAGGTTGAGGACATGATGAACAATAATGATACCAGACACAGAAAATCATCAAAGCGCTACTCAAAATGTTAGCATGTCCAAATCCTAACATAGCCTCCCCTTTAAGGGGTAGATTCCACACACCCTGAAATAAAAAACAGAAACACTAAAACTGGCGGGAGGAGAGGGATAAGACATGGAGGAAAGAAACAAAATACAGGAATCTCAAAAAACAAAAAATGTCCATCAGGTTATCTCTCACAGTTCACAGGCCCACTGATCTGGAGAGCAAGGCGGGTCATGGGGCTGACCCCAGTCCACGGGCTCCCAGACAGGAGCACAGGGTGGATCCGGTGGCCTACCAATGTCCCGGGGACACCAGATCATAAAACAAGGTGGGTCAGGGGGCCTCCCAAAGTTCACGGGCCCTCAGACCAGAGGAAAAGGGGAGTCAGGGGGTTGGAATGAGTCCATGGACCCCCAGACCAACACGTAGGGTGTGCTGAGCCAATACTGAGGCATGCCAACCTCAGAAAACAGCGATGGTGGAGGTGCACTGCCCTCAGGAACAGACGGTGGTGGAGGCGCATCAGCCTCAGGAAAAGATGTTGGTGGAGGCACACCAGCCTCAGGAACAGACAGCGAAGGTGCACTAGCCTCCAGAACAGATGGCGAAGGTACACTGGCCTCTGGAACAGATGGTGGAGGCACACCGGCCTCAGCAGCAGGCAGTGGAGGCGCACCGGCCTCAGGAACAAACGATGGAATTACACCAGCCCCGAGAACAAATGGCAAAGGCACACCAGCCTCCGGAACACACAGCGAGGGTGCACCGGCCCCAGTAACAGGCTGCGGGGTTTCCCCAGCCCCTCGATGTAATGACTGAGGCACACCAGCCTACTGGAACAGTAGGTGCTGATGCACCGGCCTATGCAGCAGACGGCGGAAGCGCACCGGCCACAGCAGCAGACAACAGGGGTGTGCCGGCCTCAGGAACAAGTGATGGAGGCTCACCTGCCTCAGGAACAAATGGTGGAGGTGCACCAGCCTCAGAAACAAACTGTTGAGGCGCTCTGGTTTCTGGAACACATGACGGAGGCACACCAGCCTGTGGAACACATGACCGAGGTGCACTGACCTCGGGACCAGACGATTGAGCAACACCAGCCTCTGGAACAAATAGTAGAGGTGCACCAACCTCCATAATGGATGATGGAGGTGCACCGGCCTCAGGTGCTGATGGTTGGCGGGCACGGACTTCGGGAGCAGATGGTGGAGATGCGTCAACCTCAGGAGCTGCTGGTTGGAGCACTCTGACCTCAGGAGCTGCTGGTTGGAGCACATTGACCTCTGGAGTTGATGGCTAAGGCGCGCCAAACTCAGGAACAGGTGACAAAGGTGCCCCGGCCTCAGGAACAGCTGATGGAGGCTCACCGGCCTCTGGAACAGATGGTGACTTGGGAGTGCCTGACCACCAGACACAGCTGCTGAGGTGTGAGAGCGTCTGGCCCAGACGCCTGGAGAGCCATCCCCGCTGCAGCCACCTTGGACGAAGGAGAAAGGCAAGGAGTGAGTGGAGAGACACCAAAATCACCAGGATCTAGGCAAGTCTTTTCTAATATTGGTGTTATAAATGAAAGGAAAAGAACTTGTCTTAGCTCCTTGTCCTCTGCTGCTGGGATGACCGCCTCAGGATGAGCTGCAGGAGTAATAACCTCAGGAAGTGAAGGTGGAGCAGACTGCTCAGACGAACCCAGTGGAGTGGACTGCTCAGGCGAACAGTAGCTACTACCTACTAAATGCTTCTTAAGGTTGTTAAATGCCACACATAGTTTATATATATATATATATATATATATATATATATTAGATAGATAGATAGATAGCTTTATTGTCTGTCCCAGTCAGTGACAGAAATTCTTCTTCAACACGGCTACAACAATATTACACATTCAGCACTCTCAAAAACATGTTCAAACTCACAGGATAAAAACAGTTTAAAAAAGGAAACATGGTAAAAAGGAAACAGCAAATAAAACCATGTGGCAGAAAATATTAATAACTATTAAAAATTAATAGTGATTAATAGATAAATGCTGATAACTAATATTGATAATATTGATAGCTATGATGACTATTTGATTTTGTTCAGAATTGTTACTGCAGAAGGAATAAATGATTTCTTGTAAATGTTTTTATGGGCCACTGGAACTTTATATGGTCTGCCTGATGGCAGTAACTGAAAAGAGTGATGGAGGGGGTGAGATGAGTCCTCTGTGATCAGGGTGGCTTTCCTGATCACAGAGCACTGATACAGTTCAGACAACGGTGTCTGTGGTGAGCCAATGATTTTGCTAGCCTGATTAACTATACGGGAAAGCTTTGTTTTGTGCTTAATGAAGAGGGAGCTGTACCAGGATGAAATGTTAAAAGTAAGGATGGATTCAATTAATGAAGTGTAAACCAGAGTTAAAATGTGTCTACTGACATTAAAAGTCCTCAATTTCCTCAACAGGTTTTAGGTTTTTATTTTTTATCATGACCGTTCTTTTATTCTTTTAGTAGCCCCCAATCTTATTGTTATATTTTTTAAAGTACTATTTATTATAACACTCTCCCTAATGGTTGGTTAGATGTGACTTTCAGTTTCTTCGTGTATTGTCTATTGCATTTGCACAACTTGGTGCATCAATGTACAAGTTGCTTTTTAGATTAATTGCCCCTTGAGGGATAAAGAAAGTTGTTTGAAATGAATTGAATTGAACTGAATTGAACACAGAGAAGCAGGAGCTGGTGCGTGCACCACGGAGACAGCTGGAGCTGTGATGTGTAGGAAAAGGAGTGCAGGCTCGGGTGGGCTTCCAAAATGTTTGCGACGGCCCCCTAGCAGAGTGTGACTTCCTCCGGGAAGAACATGGTAGATGAGGTGATGAGGTCCTGCAGCACCTCCGTAATGGGCCACTCATCCCCTCGCCATCTCCTCCTCCTCCTTTTTTTGCCTGCTGGGTCTAGTACTAGTGGTGACCTTCTGTCACAGTTGCCCCTCTGGGGCAAGGAAGAGGACCCAAATGCGAGGCAAATTTTGTATATTATTTATTTTGGGAAATGAACAGAAAATAAAACAGCTCGAGGGCTAGAAATGAAAAATAAAACACGACAAGACAGGCTGAACATGATACTGGGATCATGACTAAGACAAAGACAAAAACAGGCTTGGCAGAAGCGTGCATATACGCCAACATGAGGTAAGGTCACCACACCAGGTAATGGGGGGGCGATCCTTAAATAAAGTAGAATCTAAAAACAAGTCACCAACAGCCGTGGACAATTAGGAAATCAACAACAAAAAACCAACACATGAAGAATAGAAAATAAGGGCACTGTCAAAATAAGGATCAATACGATGATAATGAGCAGGACAGGATAACAATAACAAAACAAAGGATTAGGCTAAGGTAGAGGACACGATAAACAATAACCATACTTGACAGAGAAAATCCAAAAAGCAAACTCAAAACTTGAGCATGTTCCCCAGACCGTGACCAGACTGTAACATATGCTAAATAAATGCAAGTTTGGTACTTTAACAAATAACACTGGATAAATGAGCTAAGTCACTGAGTTTTAAAGGGGTCATTAGCTGCACTTTTTCCACATTTTAATAGCTCACACATGTCTTAATGAAGTGTTTGTGACCTATTTTGTTCACATTTTCTTTAGTTTTTTTTAATTATTGAAGATTTTTTCCCCCCTGGCTTTCTTGAAACACTCTGATTTAAAGCCTGTCACTTTAACCCTTAGATGCATGACCAACCAATTCCTACACTCTTCCATGAGTGGGGTCAAAAATGACCCCAATTAGAATGAGTGTGTTTTATGCTGTACACTTAAGAAATTTCTTTCATTTTGGTTAAAGATGATTATTTTTATTATATTTTGGGTGATTATTAATGTATTGTAAAAAGGTAAACATCCAAAACATCCAAAAATACAACACTGTATAGGTGTGTCGTAATTCTGGTTCATGGGCAGGATCATGAAAATAGATCTGAGCAAAAAGGCCCGTGCATGCCCATAGAAACCGAGAAACTTGAGCACCCGGAGAAAATGCTTTTGCTTAGTTTCTTCATCTTGAGCAACAATACGAAGACCGCTTGATCTGGCATCTCTGCTCGTGGCAACGTAGAATGGTTGCATTCATGGCTGCAGAAATCTGTTGTGCAGAAAACACGAACGCGCTATAAAGACTGGCCCTGCGACTTATTCACCTTGCCAATTTTGAGCCATATGACATCATAAAGACACATTAGTCTATGTGCCATCAAATACACGAACGTGCTGTAAAGACTGTCCCTGTGACGTCTCTAGACATATCTTTATGACGGCATGAAAATAGATCTGAGCAAAAAGTGGCTTTCGACCCTGTTCAGGAAGGCCCATGCATGCCCATAGAAACCGAGAAACTTGAGCACCTGGAGAAAATGCTTTTGCTTAGTTTCTTCATCTTGAGCAACAATACGAAGACTGCTTGATCTGGCATCTCTGCTCACGGCAACGTAGAATTGGCCATGGCTGCAGAAATCGGTTGTGCAGAAAACACAAACGCGCTGTAAAGACTGGCCCTGTGACTTATTCACCTTGCCAATTTTGAGCCATATGACATCATAAAGACACATTAGTCTAGGCATTGTGAGTGATGGTCTATATGACATCATAAAGACACATTTGTCTATGTGCCATCAAATACACGAACGCGCTGTAAAGACTGTCCCTGTGACGTCTCTAGACATATCTTTATGACGGCATGAAAATAGATCTGAGCAAAAAGTGGCTTTTGACCCTGTTCAGGAAGGCCCGTGCATGCCCATAGAAACCAAGAAACTTGAGCACCCAGAGAAAATGCTTTTGCTTAGTTTCTTCATCTTGAGCAACAATACGAAGACTGCTTGATCTGGCATGTCTGCTCGCAGCAACGTAGAATCGGCCATGGCTGCAGAAATCTGTTGTGCAGAAAACACGAACGCGCTGTAAAGACTGGCCCTGTGACTTATTCACCTTGCCAATTTTGAGCCATATGACATCATAAAGACACATTCATCTAGGCATCATGAGTGATGGCCTATATGACATCATAAAGACACATTTGTCTATGTGCCGTCATATAGACATCATATCTTTATGACGGCATTGCGAGTCCTATGATGCCTGAGCTCATAGGCCGTCTTATGATGTCCTATAAACGTGACAGACACAGCTAACTAGTGTTAGCTTAGTTAGCTAATGTAGCTAACTACAAAGTAGTAATTTGATGATGATAACATAACACTATCACACAAAATTCATGGACGTTGAAAATAAGTTCATAATTTATAACAGCACATATATTATGAGGTATAAAAATGATAATATTTACATGTATGTTGCTGTGTAAAAATAACCTTCAGGGTGGTGAGTAGATGTGTCCTTCCGTGCCAAGTCTTCGAAGTGTGTGTTGAGTAACCTGGGAAGATTTTTGTGAATCAGAATCAGAATCAGAATCAGAATCAGATTTATTGCCATTGTTCATGTAGTACACAAACTAGGAATTTGTCTCGGTGCAATGCTGCAACATTAAACATGGAGTAGCACTAAAGATAAAAATAAAAAACCTATGCATGCAATAAAATGTAGAATATGAGTAATACTAATCTATGCAATTTTTGAATATATTAACCAGCAGCAGATATTGTGGAGTTCCACATAGTGCAGTCGGTAGTGCAAAAAGAAAACAGTGATAATTGTCATGAGACCGGTTGAGCTGCTGTACATAGTGCACGAGAGTGTAATAAGTTACTTAGTGTTCAGCAGTCTGATGGCAGAGGGGAAGAAGCTGTTCATGTAGCGGGAGGTTTTAGTCTGAATGGACTGAAGTCTTCTACCTGAGGGGAGGGGGGCAAACAGTATGTATCCAGGGTGTGAAGGGTCGGCTATGATCCGGCCTGCACCCCTCCGGATCCTGGAGATGTACAGGTCCTGAAGGGATGGGAGCTTGCAGCCGATCACCTTCTCAGCAGCGCGCACGACGCGCTGCAGTCTTAGTCTGTCCCTGGCAGTGGCTCCTGCGTACCACACGGTTATGGAGGTGGTGAGGATGAACTCGATGATGGTCGTGTAGAACTGCACCAACATCTTGGTGGGTAGCTTGAGCTTCCTCAGCTGCCGCAGGAAGAATATCCTCTGCTGGGCCTTTTTGATGAGGGAGCTGATGGTCGGCTCCCACTTGAGGTCCCGGGTGATGGTGGTGCCCAAGAAGCGGAAGGAATCTGCAGTGGTGATGGGAGAGTCTGTGAGGGTAAGGGGGGGCAGAGGGGTTGTGACTTTTCTGAAGTCCACGATCATCTCCACTGTCTTCAGAGCGTTCAGCTGCAGGTTGTTGTGGCTGCACCAGGAGGCCAGCTGGGCCACCTCTCTCCTGTAGACGGACTCGTCGCCGTTGGAGATGAGCCCGATGAGGGTGGTGTCATCCGCAAACTTGATCAGCTTGACAGACTGGTGGCTGGAGGTGCAGGAGTTGGTGTACAGGGAGAAGAGTAGGGGGGAAAGTACACAGCCCTGGGGTGATCCGGTGCTGATGCTAACAGAGTCTGAGACAGTCTTTCCCAGCCGCATATGCTGCCTCCGGTCCGTCAGGAAGTCGGTGAGCCACCTGCAGAGGGAGTCAGGCACGTTGAGCAGGGACAGCTTGTCCTGGAGCAGAGCGGGGCGGATGGTGTTGAATGCAGAGCTGAAGTCCACAAACAGGATCCTGGCGTAGGTTCCCGGGAAGTCCAGGTGCTGCAGGATGGAGTGGAGGGTCAGGTTGACTGCGTCGTCCACAGACCTGTTGGCTCTGTAGGCAAACTGCAGCAAGTCCAGGAGGGGAGTGGTGATGGTCTTGAGGTGGGGCAGTACCAGGCGCTCAAAGGACTTCATGACTACAGAGGTGAGCGCTACAGGTCTGTAGTCGTTAAGTCCAGTGATCCGTGGCTTCTTGGGGACAGGGATGATGGTAGAGGTTTTGAGGCAGATCGGCACGTGGCATAACTTCAGGGAGGTGTTAAAAATGTCTGTGAAGACAGGAGTCAGCTCTTCCACACAGTGTCTCAGGGTGGAGGGAGACACATCGTCCGGACCGGGGGCCTTGCGCGGGTTTAGTCTGGAGAACTGTCTGTGCACGTCCTGCTCACTGATGGCAAGGGCAGGGGGGGAGGAGGGGGGGCGCCTTTGATGAAGTGGGGACCGTGGAGGCAGTGGCGCTGGGGGGAGGGGGAGAGTTGGACACAGCTGACGAGGTGTCAAAACAGGCATAATGTTGGGACAGTCTTTGACAAAGGGCTTTGTCATCCTGACCTTTAGAAGCCTGAGACCAATAGTTGGTGATTTGCCTCAGTCCTCTCCACACAGAAGCAGAGTCGTTAGCAGTGAACTGCTGCTGGAGTCTCTCAGAATACACAGATTTAGCTCTCCTCAGCTCTCGGCTAGACCGGTATTTGACCTCCCTGTAGCAGTCCCTGTCTCCACTTTTCAAAGCTGCTTCCCTCTCCTTCCTGATCTGTCTGAGCTTAGCTGTAAACCAGGGCTTGTCATTGGAGTAACTCACCCTGGTGCGCGATGGAAGAATGCTCTCCTCACAAAAGTGGGTATATGAGTTCACAGTGTCCGTGTACTCATCCAGATCATGCGTGGCTCCTTTAAACATGCCCCAGTCAGTTATTTCCATGCACATGCGCAGCTTCTCCCCAGCTTCACTGGTCCATTTCCTCGTAGTGCTCACAACAGGTTTTGTGAGCTTCAGTCTCTGTCTGTATGTGGGAATCCATCACGTGATCAGATAGTCCGAGCGCAGCACGGGGAACAGCGCGATACGCGTCCTTCACTGTGGTGTAACAGTGATCCAGCGTGTTCTTTCCTCTGGTGGGGCATTTAATAAACAGTTTGTATCGGGGGAGATCGTGGCTCAGGTTGCTCTGGTTAAAGTCGCCAACCACAATAACCAGAGAGTCCGGAAAAGTCCGCTCCGCTTGTTGAATGTGATCCGCGAGCGCGCGCTGAGCCTCGCGCATGTCCACGTCGGGCGGGACTTAAACAGCGGCCAGGATGAATGAAGCGAACTCACGCGGGGAATAAAATGGCTTACAGTTGATGAATAAATATTCCAGAGCGGGAGAACAGTGTTGGGAGATCACAGTTACATCGGAGCACCAGCTGCTGTTGATGTAAGAGCAGACTCCTCCTCCTGTGGTCTTACCGGAGAGCTCTTTGTCTCGGTCTGCACGAAACAGCTGAAATCCCTTGAGGAGGAGAGCGCTGTCCGGAGTCAATTCCTTAAGCCAGGTCTCAGTAAAGCAGAGGACACACGAGGTGGAGAGGTCCTTAAATCGCATCAGCAGTCTCAGTTCATCTACCTTGTTATAGAGAGAATTGGCATTGGACAGAAATATCCCAGGCAAAGCCGTGCGCGTGCCTCTCCTGCGAAGCCGCATGAGGGTGCCCGCTCGTCTTCCTCTCTTTCGCGTCTCACTTTTTGGGCTAAAAAGTGAACCAGATCGGCGGCAGGAGCCAAAAAAACTGGGAGTAGGTCCGTGGGAGTGAAAGTCCTGATATTTAGTAGCTCTTCACGGGTGTAAGAGCTGGCAGACACACAATTGATGAACAAAAACATACAAAGAAAAGCGCAGCGAAGCACCATGGCGACCACTGTGGGCGCCATCTTGGATCCGGAAGCACGTCTCAAGGCTTGTGTTGCTGATGAACATGGTGACATTCGAAGGGGACAGCGAAGCGCAATGTCCCTCACATTTTGTGGACTTGGGACTTTATTTGCAATCTATTCCAGCTTTTTTTTTTTTTTTTTTGCGATGGAACCAGCAAGAAAGAGATTTGCTTCATGAAGCTTCATCTCGCCATCACTAGTGGTGAGACTGTTGGCATTAGATGTGTGGATTGACAGTAAATGTATATCTGACAATCGCAGTTGATAAAAATCAAAGGTTCGTAGGGTTAACCTTTGAAATTCCATAGTAAATGCTTGGGGTCATTTTTGACCCCACATATGGAAAAGTGTGGTACTGACACAAAAAATGCAATTACTTAAAAAATATAACAATTAGATACAAATACAAATGGCCTCATGTCAAAGACAACCTATTTGAGGAATACATGGAAGATTAAATGATAAAAAAATAAAATTACAAAGATATTGCAAAAAAAACAACCACAGGGGTCAGTGTGACCCCACTTATGAATCTAAGGGTTAAGAAACATCCTTCAGCTGTTCAACTCCATTCTCCCTCTTACGTCAGTTAGCCATTAGCTGAGTAGCTTCTACTCTCCTTCTAGCTTGGAAAAGCAGCGCTGGTTCACTGATCCACAGTCGATTGTGTATTTCATGTCATTCCAGCCCATCTCCCAACAATCTCACCAGTATGCCACAACAAATCACCAGCACCGCACACCAGGAAACCCACCAGTCGCCGCAACGCGAGGCCGCTGGCCGAGCCAAACTGCTGGATCTCAAAGTACAGTGTCTCAGCCCGTGGGACTCCTCTCCTGTTCCACGGCCAGCTGGGGGATACGCCGTCACAAAGCAGCTCCCCAACGTTTCCTGTGAGAGTAGAGCAGAGTCGCTCGGAGCACTGGAGGATGGTGGGGGAGCTCAGGGGGTGCAGCGTCAGGTGGAGCTGCAGGCGGTTGCTGCGACCAGCACGATGACACTGGCTGCGGAATTATGGTGAAGCTACTGAGAGATGGGCCATAGTGACGTGAGGTATATTGTGGACTTTGGACCAGTGAACCAGGTGGTAACAAGGATGGTTATTAGGGTGACTAAGATCTGAAGAAAACAACAATATAAGCCGTGCTTGGTTTGAGGTTCCTGGTATTAGCTTGGGGGCTAATAGCTCAGGGGCTAATAGGCTGCCTTTAGCACCCCTCCTTCTACATGACAAACAGGTAAGTGGACCAATAATAGAGCACTGAGCTGGTCTCAAGGATGACAGTGGGTGGGCTTTTTGAACACTTGACGTAGAAGAATTACAAGAATGAGTCTAAAAACATTTTGGGGAGTTCCTCTGAGAGAAAAACGAAATAAAGGCAGTGCACTTTTTTCAGATTGTTGACTGTTTGGAAAATGTTTGGCTAATTACATGACCAGTTGACACATTTGAGACCGTTAAAACCTACAAACACACTATTTTTCAGTCAATGACCCCTTTAATAAAACAGCAATGATTTACACCAAAAAAAAGGAAAGCAAAAAATAATTGACACACTGTGACAATTTGATGCTTCTACTTCATATAAAGCTTTCTAAACTGAGTTGGTATTACATTGTTGCTACTCAGTCTTGAACCTGTTCTTGCAGGTGCTTCCACGCTTCAAAATCGCCTTCTGTCGTTTAACTACACTCCTGCAATGGTTGCCTGGTTGGAGTGGCAAGAGTCACAAATGGAGGTCAGACCACACAGGGTCATTCCTTTATCTGCCAAGGCACATTAGATGATTATCTCTGCAGCTGTTCTTTGTGGGTTGCTGCAGTCTACCTTTTAAAGCTGTCAGTCAGAGAGGAGCAACACAGTGCCTCCCTGTTGTGCAGACTCATCTACATAATGGATACCCACGCAGATTAAATGTCATTGCACAGACTAAGGTCCTAAAAAAACATTACAGGTAAAGAAACTTATTCTTGAACTTTCCATGCAAATCCTTTGTCTTTGCACACAGAAAATTAGGACAACTTTGCAAGCACTGGGTATCATTTATTGCTTTCATTTTTTGGATTTAACGATGTTAATCCTAATGACAATGTTTGCCTATGACCCATCAAGTAGTTTGGAGTTGTACACCCCTCAAACAATAAGGATAATTATTAATTAAATATAAAAGTACAACTAAGTGGTGTTAGCTGGTCGGCATTCAAGAGTTTTTAACATCTTTATCTCTGTATCCAATATTCCTGCACTATTTAACCAAAGACAAAGAACAATTGTATGTTTGAGAAGTTAAAAAATCTCAATCCTTCTAAAACAAAAACTTTATTCATCTTCAAATGTCTTCAAATTTATGCATATAGTTTTGAGACTGAATCCAAGGTATTGGCATGTATAGCAGAAAGACCTGATGCAACAAAATATAAAAAACAGGATATTGATTTTAATTACAAATCATATTCATTTATCTACCCAGTGTGGGAAATACTATTGTATGGTAATTTTATCAGGTTTTATTTGTGGGAGAGGGACTTTTCCGGTAAACCCTCTGGTGGTCCGCAGCGGCTGTGAAAAAAATAAGTCTCTGACGACTCCTCGTGCGGGTCCGGTCCTGCAAGGATCTGGGGAAGACAAACGGCCCAACTCCCCGAGGGTGCGTCGCGGCAGTGAAAAAAAACTTAAGCTGTGTGAGGGAAACTGGCGATTCTGCTTTAGGTGTGGGGGCAGTCCTAAAGGCTCCGGGGAAAGCAATCGGCTTAATTCCCCATGGATGCGCAGTGGCTGAGAAATAAATACAAGTCCTGTGGACGAGGCTGCCCGGCTGCTTTTGGTGCGATGCCCGAAGCCTAAAGGATCCAAGGATGGCGATCGGCCGTGTTCCCCCAGGAATGTGCAGCGGCTGAGGACAAACTGGCTCCAAGAACTTATACATTGTACATAATCAGTGTCCTCGGTGGTGCCTTATTATCTCTCGGTGGGCCAATTCGATGGGCGCTCTCTAAAACGACTGATGACTGCAGCTCCACGTTGTTCAGCGCTTCTGGAATCCACTTTTCCAAAAAGGAACATGGATCCCGACCCTCGGTTCCCTCTGGGAGGCCTACCAGCCTCAGGTTGTTCCGTCTCGACCGGGAGTCTAAGTCCAGGACATTATCTTCCAGACGTTTATTTTTTAATTCCAATGTGCGCACCTTTAATTGTAGGCTGGTGATGTCATCCTCAGCGCTGGAAATTCGGAGCTCCACCTGCGTTACTCGTTCCATACAGTCACTTATCTCCTTTCTCATTCCTTCTATCGCTGCTATAATCCCATCAAATTTAGCGGAAAAGTCTGCTGTCATTGAGCTAATGGCAGCGAGCACCGCACCTGTGCCGTCGCCAGCAGTCACCGCTCCACGACTAGCTTGCTCTGCCATATCTAAAGATTTTTCTGCTTCGTCACAAACATGAAAGTCCGTTAACTTGGACTGTTTCGGCGGTTCAGTTTTTCCTCCACCTGATTTCCCAGCCTTAGGCTTTACCGGCATATCCTCACCCAAACGCTGGGATAGGCTTTGTTCCAAATGAGAGAGTTATTTGCCGACTTTTTATCTTTAGGAGCAGAGCAGGGCGAAACACGTCTTCCTACGTGGCCGCCATAACCGGAAGTCCAGAAATGAAGTCTTGTTAGTGTGAAAGTCGCATTTCTCGACTTTCATGCACAGTTTGTTCTCCAGGAGTCGTTGGAGGACCCGTCTCACGTGCACCCGGTGCTCCTCTAACGACCGAGAGAAGATGAGGATGTCGTCGAGGTAGACGAAGACAAAGGTGCCCAGGAAATTGCGGAGAACATCATTTATCAGGTGCTGGAAGACGGCCGGCGTGTTGGTCAGCCCAAACGGCATCAGCAGGTATTCGAAGTGGCCACTTGGGGTCCGGAATCCCATCTTCCACTCATCTCCCTCCTTGATCCGCACGAGGTGGTACGCATTGTGGAGGTCGAGCTTGGTGAACCAAGAGGCCCCCTGAAGGGAGACAAACGCTTTGTCCATGAGGGGCAGGGTGTACTTATCCTTCACCGTGATGTCATTGAGACCCCTGAAATCAATACATGGCCGCAGGGAGCCATCCTTCTTGCCAACGAAGAAGAAGCCTCCCCCCACCGCCGAAGAGGACGGGCGGATGATACCCGAGCTGAGCGACTCCTTGATATAAGTTTCCATTGCCTCCCGCTCCGGAGCTGACAGACTGTATAGACGGCTTGACGGCAGCGGAGCACCAGCTCGGAGATTAATAGCACAGTCGTAGGGGTGGTGGGGGGGAAGTGACAGCGCCTGCGACTTACTGAACACCACCCCCAGATCATGATATTCAGATGGTACCTTGGACAGATCTGGAGGGGGGGGCGCGCATGGGGCCAAGGGCACCGACGGGGCACATGCCGCAGACTGCCGGCACGCGCTGAGGCAGAACGAACTTCAAGATGTGATGTTTCCTCTCTGCCAGTCAAAAGATGGATTATGCAGCCGCAGCCAGGGGTAGCCCAGGATGACCGGGGACATGGAGGAGGGCAGCACCAGAAAGCGTAGATCCTCTCGGTGGTTCCCAGAAATGATCACCGGCACCGGTGTGGTCTGCTGAGAGACAGTCGTTAAATGGGCTTTTGAAAGGGCTATCAGTTTGAGCGGTGGCTGGAGAGTATGACAGGGGAGCCCTAACCGAGTTGCCAGGTCTCCTGATATAAAACTCTGCTCAGCACCCGAGTCAATCACTGCATGAGTGGAGTATCCAGTGTGTTTGTGAATAAATCTGATAGGCACGAGGCAGCTGATGAGGGGTTTTGTCTGAGACGCGTCCGTGAGTCCCCCTACTGGGACCCACAGACCCCCCCTTTTGGCCGACTCGTGCAATTCTCCACCTCGTGTGCACTACTTCCACAATACAAACACACCCCTAACTCCCTACGGTGCTGTTTTTCAGCTAGCGGGATCTTGGAGTGCCCGATTACCATATCCTCCTGCCCTTCTAGTACTTCTGGTGAGGGCAGGGCCAACTGGGGTGACTGTGAGGAACGGAAAAACTGTGCGCTCGAGTGGCTGGAAGCTCTACGCTCGGCTGCTCGTTCCCTCAGCCTGTTATCCAAACTAATGGTAAGCAAAATTATTTCGTTAAGTTTCTCTGGTTTATCCAACCTAGCTAGTTCATCTCTGAGACTGGGGATTAGGCTACGGATAAAAATGCTGCACAACGAGGCATCCTCCCACCCGATCTCAGCGGCTACCACCCGGAAATCAACCACGTAGTCCGCAGCGGACCTACCACCCTGTCGAAGGTTAAGCAACCGAGTGGTAAGCACAGCATCCCGGTCGGAGTGGTCAAACACCTCGTGAAAATTGGCCAGAAACCGCTGATATATTAAGTTAGCATAACTGGGCTTAGCCATAACGGCATAGGCCCAGGCTAGCGCCCTACCTTCTAGCACAGGGGTGTCAAACTCATTCCATGGAGGGCCAAGACCCTGCAGGTTTTACTTCCACCCAGTCTCTTCAGCAGGTGTTTTCACTGATCAGCAATCAGTAGGAAGAAATTCAGAGAAATCACCTGTTGAAGACACTGGGTGGAGGTAAAACCTGCAGGGTCTTGGCCCTCCATGGAATGAGTTTAACACCTGTGTTCTAGCAGGTTTGTGATGTAGCCTATCTTGCTGCGATCCGTGGGAAAGTCCCCTGGTACTAGCTGGAAAACCGTCTCACATTGAAGAATAAACCCCCAGGCCTCCCCGAGCTTCCTGCCGAAGCGTGAGGGTGTGGGCACCGGTGTGAGGTGAGCCGATGGAACCTGACTAACTTGGCTAGGCGGGGAGCTAACGGGGCCTGATGGGACCCCGGAAGCCGGCGGGAACATCCGCTGTCCATCCAGACAAACCAACTGGCTGTTAATTAGGGTTAGCTGGGTAAGGATAACGTTCTGCTGGTACGCTAATTGTTCCACTTGAGTGTCTAAGGTGTTCAAACGGTGTGCTAGCAAGCTGTCCGCTGGGTCGCTCTGACGGAGCCGTACTGACATAATTCTGGACCCAGGGGACAGAAGACAGATTCGAGGGAATTACAATTATCCTTTTATTAATAACCTGTGTCTTGTGTGTGAGTGCGTGTATGTACAATGTGGTGTGTGAAGTGCAGGACTCATGCTGGGGGAGAGCTGGACACCATTCGGCCTGGCAACCCTATGGAGACAAAGCAGAGACGTTAACACTGCACCAGCGCTGAGGGCGTAATAATGACAGCCGCTTACTTTTGCAGGTGGTGGTGGTGGGCTCAGGTTTACCTTGAGGGCGATAGCCAGGGAAACGGCGTCTGGCTCTGTGCAGGGAGGAGTGTGAATTACCCTGATGCTGGGGTGGAGCTGAACCGCCGCCGGGGAGAGAGAATCCGCCTCCAGGGAGGTCCACCTGTGCACAGGGGAGAGGAACTTGACAAGGTAAGTGGAAATTAAGCTTACGTGCAGCGACGCATTGCTCGTGGCTAGAGGAAGAGCCAGGATGTGGCTGTAGACGAGAGACGTGTCCTCGGGAGTTTGACAGACGGCTCCGTGCTGCATCACAGGCTGGTCCGGCTCTTAAAGCCCGCTGATGATTGGCAGTAGGTGTGCGTGCAGCTGGGACTGATGATGGCCCTGCGGGCGCCATGACAGGCAGTTAATTGGCATTTGAGTTACCTACTGTATTTGGAGTACACACATTTAGTTAACTTTGTCAATTTTGCCACATGTATTTAAATCACATTATTAATACCTTTTTCTTTGAGTTGACAGTTCCTGGGTGGTTGTGCAGAGCAGAGGCCTCCAAAGAAAAGAGTCACTAGAGTTGTAACATTCATGAATGAGTTGTTCGAGTGTACTAGTTCTTTTGGGTGAACGAATCACTTACGAAATAGCGACCATTTCAATTCCCGCTTCCATATCATGTACATTTCATTGACTGGTAGCTCTCCTAGCGTTTTGCAGCCTATGACAGCCCCACAAACCTAGAGCTCTGGAAGGAGCTGCTTTTATTGGATGAGTCATTGATGAAAGTCTCCTCCTGCAAGAAGTAAATTAATTCAACATGGTGTTGCATCGACAATAATCTAGTATTTTGAAAATGAAGCAGTGGGAGTGATTTTGAAGCTTGAAATACTATTTATCAGGGGTCACCAACTGGCGGAATCCGGTCTGGATCTGAACCCCAAAAGTCCTCCATCTGGACCGCAAAGCCTTTTGATAAAATTTGGGGAAAAGGGAGAATGTTTTATTTTGGTGGGGGAAAAAAGTGGAAATAGCTGAACTGAAATGCTGCATTGGTGATCACCCGACAGATTATGGCAAGAGCCCTTGGGCACTCTCTTCCTGCTACATACTCATTCCTCTTCACTGTCCCACAAACGCCACTCACTGCAGAGACTATACCGCTCAAGAGATTATGCAGTGGGTTGCAAAATCAGGTTCGCTGTAGGGTCCCCCACACACACACACACACAAGGCCGACATCCACCCCAGACAGACTGGTCTGTACCCACAAAAAGAAGCATTGTTGTGAGCTGAGAGTAGTCCTTACTGGGATGCAGAGGTGAGGTCGCTGGCTATCACATAAAAACTCAGTTAAAGCTCTGTGTGTTATTGAACATAAAAAAGTTCCACTCCCCCACTTCCTGTAACCATGGAGTTACAGCTCCATCCATGCTGTAACAATGTTTACTGTTGATAAAAAAATGTCAAGGAATTCTGTCCTGGAATTATATTTTGTGTCCGTTTTTCTGTCTTAGTTTGAATCAATTTTTTTGCACTTAAAATATTGTAAGGAAGTGGACTTTTTGTGATTTTTTTTTTGATATTAATCTTTTTTAATGCAATACAATTTAGTTTGTGTTCTCCTGTAAAACATTTTTAGGATTTTAGTTGTAGATTTTAGAATTTTAGAACTATTTATTTGCAGTCAACAAACACATTTAGTGTTCTCCTGTATTATAAAACTTTATATTACATTTTGTTTGAAATTGAACAAAGAATTTTAATATTTTTTTGTTTAAAAATTAATATAGAGCTAAAAGCAGCTAAAACATATGCTTAATAAAATAATGTGTGAAAGCAAGTTAACCTCTTGCACTCCGTTGTACCGCGGCCAGGCAAGTCTCTGCGTCCCAGAGCGCATGAGGGCGCTCTCGTGCGCCCTCGTGTGCTCTAGGACGCATGATGGAGATGGTGATGGCGTCCAAGCGCGCACTGAAAATAAAAGCTGCAGACACAGCCGCGAACAGATTAGTTCATCTGATTGACCTCTCATTCGACTAATAAGAGCCTTGAACTGGGTTTCTGAAACCTTGAAGAACCAATGACTGAAAACCTAGCAAGAAGGACCCGCCTACCAACGCTGTGAATGCAGTGAGCAAATTGAAGCAGAGAAGTTCGCGAGCTGTTTTTTTTAAGGCTGGGTGAAGACTGACTGCTGCAGCGGATCAAAAAAGGACCCGCAGGAAGAACCGTCACAGACCCAGCAGCACGGAGACCACCCACAAATGCAACCTGTGTGACAGCATTCGCGCATCGGCATGTTCGGCCACAGGCGGTGCATATTTTGTTTTTGTTCCAGCAGAGTAGATGTTATGATTTCTTCCATGGTCATAGACCGACGGAGGCCAACGACGAAGGCTGAGTGACACACACGCCTTCGCCAGTCTTTTTTTAATTACTACTGTTATTTGTTTTGAAAAATCGTTTGCCAAAAACCGCAATCATGGAAGCACAAAACCGCAATAATGGAATTATGTTTTGATCGGGTCGCGAGACCAGAACCACGAGCGGACCAGCATCGCGTTCGTCTGACAATGGGGAAGAGAAGTTCGCCAGGACACTGCTGCGAAGAGGTAAGGTGTTATAAGCTAAACTATTCTTTATCCCTGAAAATTGTAATCCAAAATGACTTTTGACCGATCGGTAAATTACAACTGTGCGGCGCACGAAGTCTGAAGTTCGTGCGCCGAGGTACACGGTTCGTTCGTCGCGTCCAGACCGTGAACGCCGCCCCCCCCCGCTATTCTTCTGCAGTGAGGGGGGGGGAAGCCGCGGTGACTGCGCTGCTGTCGCCACATCGCCATATGAGGCTAATCCGTCATGTAGCGATGGGCGATGTTCGTCCTCTGTAGCAAGGGGGGGACAACCCCCCACACACACACACAGACACAGCCCTGAGTGTGACCTTTCATTAGAGCCCAAAATGAAGCTTCTACATTGAATCATTCAAAAGTTACAGATGTTTTTTCCAAACTGTGCCATTTGGCACAATTTGGCACAGTTCCAAAACACCTGAGAACTACCTGAGGAAAAAGCTGTGTAATATGTTCATTTTTTTGTGGTATTGTTACAAAATTTGGACCTCAGCTGGATAACACTTGGTTCTACATTTCTGTTGCATTTTCCAGCCCGGATCTGAAGCTGTGTGTTATTTGCAAGCATTTGTATCCAAAAAAACACCCAGGCCAAATTTATTTTCTTCAAGTTCACTATGTTTAGATGACTGTAACTCAGTGGCCAGAGCACTTAGAGAGATTATGACTGTTTTGCCAAAAAATTCAAAGTGTTTTCTTTTAAATGAGACCAACCCCATGAAGATGCTGCAAAGGGTTGAAGAACAGCTTTAGATTTAATTTGGGCACATTATTTTTTGGCATTTTTAGGGAAATTGACCGGAGCGCAAGGGGTTAAATGATACTGGCCTGTCTGGAGACAGCAATGGTCTTCTGAAAGAATGTCCATGAAAGGATGACAGTTCTTAAAAGCACATTTTGAGATAAATTTGTCCATGTTTATTTTATTTATACAGGGTAGTTCCACTGAGAGGAAACCTCTCTTTTTCAAGGACGCCCTGTATTCACACAAGGAACCTGCCCTGTACAACTACAGACTGATCTCTGAGCAGCTGGGGTTAAAAGCCTTGCTCAGCAGCACCACAGAGGGGTTAAGGAGGGTAAACACTGCTATGTTATATGTCCCACCCATATCTAATCCTGCTGGTCCAGGGATTGAACACATGACCCTCCGCTCACCAGTCCACATCCCTAACCATTAGGCCACCATGTGTCAGACTTCTCTTCCATTTGTTTTAATAAAAGATTTTGGAAGTAAATTCATGGGTCATTGCAAATACTTTGTTTTAAAAGGGCCAAGTTGTCACACAGTGGGAGGGAAAAATCTTGAATAGAAAAAAAAATGTGGTCAAGATGCACTGAGAAGGGTTTTAGAATCAAGTTGGAGTTCTGAATCATAATCGAATCATGAGGTGTCTAAATATCTAGTTCGGATCTGGGCTGGGGTGGAGGACCTACTTATCGGAGCTTTTGCAGTTTTAGTTGGTGACCCCTGCTGTATATCATTTAGTTGCTGAATCTGTTTTTATAGTTGACTTGGTTCAACAGCTGAAAAAAACAACAAAAAAAAAACATGCATGACCTGCCCAGAATGTGCCACAAAGCTTTTCACATAGACAATGAATGGAGAGTGGAAAAAACACCTATCAGTAGACAGCACTTTGCTTCCTGCATGCAGCTGTACTGAATCCCCCAGAGTAAATCTATGACACACTGACCCTGTTTGCCTGTAAAATTATAGTAAAAGGCAAAACATAATCTAGAATAGAATAGAATAGAATAGAGTAGAATAGGCTTTATTGTCCTTGTACAGCTGTACAGCACAACAAAATTGTGGGTGCACCACCAGGCAACTGCGCAATAAAGTAAGAGAGAAGGATTAGATAAAACACAGTTAGAGAACACACGATTAAACACACGACTGAAATAAAAATAGCAAAGAATTATGGTATATACACAGGTATGGTAGTGGCTTCATGGATGAAACAACATGCATAAAAGTGCGGAGTGCAGAACACATAATTGAATACATGATTGATTAAAATGTCCCAAGGATTATGGAAAAAATATACACAGGTATGGCAGTGATTTCATGGATGGGACATTATACATGAAAGTGCCTAGTGCAAAGGCAGGTGAGTTACTGTGATAATTAAAAAGGTCCTCAGTTCTGTGCATGTGAGCGTTTGGAGGGAGGGGGGTGGGGTCTCTGACTGTTTGCAATTCGGAGGGCCCAGGGGAAGAAACTGTTTGTCAGTCTGAAGGTGTGGGACCTGATTGTTCTGAACCTTCATTCAGAGGGAAGCAGGTCAAACAGGTGGTGGGAGGGATGTGAGGGGGTCTCCTGTGATCCATCCATCCATCTTCTTCCGCTTAATCCTTCTCAGGTAAAAACATGCAAGTTAGGTTAATTGGCATCAAACTGGGGATTCTAAATTGTCCTTAGGTATGATTGTGAGAGTGAATGCTTGTCTGTCTCTGTGTTGGCCCTGCGATGGACTGGCGATCTGTCTCCTGTGATGGCCTTGATATTTCTGAGACAGGAGGATCTGGAGATGTCCTCCAGGAAGGGCAGAGGGCTGCCAATGACTTTTTTTTGGGCTGTGTTGATGACCCTCTGCACAGCCTTCCTGTTCTCGGCTGTGGAGCCAGCATACCACACACCCAGACAGTAGGTGAGCATGCTCTCCACTGAGCAGCGGTAGAAGGCCAGCAGCAGCTTCTGGTCCAGGTTGTGCTGGGACACATCCTGTGATGTACTGGGACACCAGTCTCTCAAAACACTTCATGACTACAGATGTGAGTTCTATGGGTCTGTAGTCATTCAGGCTGTCAATTGTGGACGTTTTGGGGATGGGGATAATGGTGGAGGCCTTGAGGCAGGAGGGAAAGGTAGCGTTCATCAGGGAGAAGTTGAACAGCTGATGAGGATCCCTGCCAGCTGATCAGCACATGCTTTGACCACTGCTCCTGGGATGTCAGCATGGCCGGCAGCTCTGCGGGGGATCACTGCTTTCAGTTTCCTCCTCACCTCATGCACCTGTAGAGAGAGGGGAGGGTTGGGGGGGGAGGAGGGGGATGAGTTGGGAGGGTGTGCTCAAACCAAGCAAAGAATCTGTTAAGCTCCTCTGCCAGAGTGAGGCTGCTTTTTGATGTTGGGGGCACCGGCCCCTGTAATTGGTGAGGGCCTGGATGCTCTCGTGCGCCCTCGTGTGCTCTAGGACGCATGATGGAGATGGTGATGGCGTCCAAGCGCGCACTGAAAATAAAAGCTGCAGACACA
This sequence comes from Pholidichthys leucotaenia, assembly GCA_020510985.1. Lineage (NCBI taxonomy): Eukaryota > Metazoa > Chordata > Actinopteri > Cichliformes > Pholidichthyidae > Pholidichthys > Pholidichthys leucotaenia. The sequence continues at coordinate 361,154,397 of CM035836.1, read as the reverse complement.
GCCGCGAACAGATTAGTTCATCTGATTGACCTCTCATTCGACTAATAAGAGCCTTGAACTGGGTTTCTGAAACCTTGAAGAACCAATGACTGAAAACCTAGCAAGAAGGACCCGCCTACCAACGCTGTGAATGCAGTGAGCAAATTGAAGCAGAGAAGTTCGCGAGCTGTTTTTTTTAAGGCTGGGTGAAGACTGACTGCTGCAGCGGATCAAAAAAGGACCCGCAGGAAGAACCGTCACAGACCCAGCAGCACGGAGACCACCCACAAATGCAACCTGTGTGACAGCATTCGCGCATCGGCATGTTCGGCCACAGGCGGTGCATATTTTGTTTTTGTTCCAGCAGAGTAGACGTTATGATTTCTTCCATGGTCATAGACCGACGGAGGCCAACGACGAAGGCTGAGTGACACACACGCCTTCGCCAGTCTTTTTTTAATTACTACTGTTATTTGTTTTGAAAAATCGTTTGCCAAAAACCGCAATCATGGAAGCACAAAACCGCAATAATGGAAATATGTTTTGATCGGGTCGCGAGACCAGAACCACGAGCGGACCAGCATCGCGTTCGTCTGACAATGGGGAAGAGAAGTTCGCCAGGACACTGCTGCGAAGAGGTAAGGTGTTATAAGCTAAACTATTCTTTATCCCTGAAAATTGTAATCCAAAATGACTTTTGACCGATCGGTAAATTACAACTGTGCGGCGCACGAAGTCTGAAGTTCGTGCGCCGAGGTACACGGTTCGTTCGTCGCGTCCAGACCGTGAACGCCGCCCCCCCCGCTATTCTTCTGCAGCGAGGGGGGGGGAGCCGCGGTGACTGCGCTGCTGTCGCCACATCGCCATATGAGGCTAATCCGTCATGTAGCGATGGGCGATGTTCGTCCTCTGTAGCAAGGGGGGGACAACCCCCCCCACACACACACAGACACAGCCCTGAGTGTGACCTTTCATTAGAGCCCAAAATGAAGCTTCTACATTGAATCATTCAAAAGTTACAGATGTTTTTTCCAAACTGTGCCATTTGGCACAATTTGGCACAGTTCCAAAACACCTGAGAACTACCTGAGGAAAAAGCTGTGTAATATGTTCATTTTTTTGTGGTATTGTTACAAAATTTGGACCTCAGCTGGATAACACTTGGTTCTACATTTCTGTTGCATTTTCCAGCCCGGATCTGAAGCTGTGTGTTATTTGCAAGCATTTGTATCCAAAAAAACACCCAGGCCAAATTTATTTTCTTCAAGTTCACTATGTTTAGATGACTGTAACTCAGTGGCCAGAGCACTTAGAGAGATTATGACTGTTTTGCCAAAAAATTCAAAGTGTTTTCTTTTAAATGAGACCAACCCCATGAAGATGCTGCAAAGGGTTGAAGAACAGCTTTAGATTTAATTTGGACACATTATTTTTTGGCATTTTTAGGGAAATTGACCGGAGCGCAAGGGGTTAAATGATACTGGCCTGTCTGGAGACAGCAATGGTCTTCTGAAAGAATGTCCATGAAAGGATGACAGTTCTTAAAAGCACATTTTGAGATAAATTTGTCCATGTTTATTTTATTTATACAGGGTAGTTCCACTGAGAGGAAACCTCTCTTTTTCAAGGACGCCCTGTATTCACACAAGGAACCTGCCCTGTACAACTACAGACTGATCTCTGAGCAGCTGGGGTTAAAAGCCTTGCTCAGCAGCACCACAGAGGGGTTAAGGAGGGTAAACACTGCTATGTTATATGTCCCACCCATATCTAATCCTGCTGGTCCAGGGATTGAACACATGACCCTCCGCTCACCAGTCCACATCCCTAACCATTAGGCCACCATGTGTCAGACTTCTCTTCCATTTGTTTTAATAAAAGATTTTGGAAGTAAATTCATGGGTCATTGCAAATACTTTGTTTTAAAAGGGCCAAGTTGTCACACAGTGGGAGGGAAAAATCTTGAATAGAAAAAAAAATGTGGTCAAGATGCACTGAGAAGGGTTTTAGAATCAAGTTGGAGTTCTGAATCATAATCGAATCATGAGGTGTCTAAATATCTAGTTCGGATCTGGGCTGGGGTGGAGGACCTACTTATCGGAGCTTTTGCAGTTTTAGTTGGTGACCCCTGCTGTATATCGTTTAGTTGCTGAATCTGTTTTTATAGTTGACTTGGTTCAACAGCTGAAAAAAACAACAAAAAAAAAAAACATGCATGACCTGCCCAGAATGTGCCACAAAGCTTTTCACATAGACAATGAATGGAGAGTGGAAAAAACACCTATCAGTAGACAGCATTTTGCTTCCTGCATGCAGCTGTACTGAATCCCCCAGAGTAAATCTATGACACACTGACCCTGTTTGCCTGTAAAATTATAGTAAAAGGCAAAACATAATCTAGAATAGAATAGAATAGAATAGAGTAGAATAGGCTTTATTGTCCTTGTACAGCTGTACAGCACAACAAAATTGTGGGTGCACCACCAGGCAACTGCGCAATAAAGTAAGAGAGAAGGATTAGATAAAACACAGTTAGAGAACACACGATTAAACACACGACTGAAATAAAAATAGCAAAGAATTATGGTATATACACAGGTATGGTAGTGGCTTCATGGATGAAACAACATGCATAAAAGTGCGGAGTGCAGAACACATAATTGAATACATGATTGATTAAAATGTCCCAAGGATTATGGAAAAAATATACACAGGTATGGCAGTGATTTCATGGATGGGACATTATACATGAAAGTGCCTAGTGCAAAGGCAGGTGAGTTACTGTGATAATTAAAAAGGTCCTCAGTTCTGTGCATGTGAGCGTTTGGAGGGAGGGGGGTGGGGTCTCTGACTGTTTGCAATTCGGAGGGCCCAGGGGAAGAAACTGTTTGTCAGTCTGAAGGTGTGGGACCTGATTGTTCTGAACCTTCATTCAGAGGGAAGCAGGTCAAACAGGTGGTGGGAGGGATGTGAGGGGGTCTCCTGTGATCCATCCATCCATCTTCTTCCGCTTAATCCTTCTCAGGTAAAAACATGCAAGTTAGGTTAATTGGCATCAAACTGGGGATTCTAAATTGTCCTTAGGTATGATTGTGAGAGTGAATGCTTGTCTGTCTCTGTGTTGGCCCTGCGATGGACTGGCGATCTGTCTCCTGTGATGGCCTTGATATTTCTGAGACAGGAGGATCTGGAGATGTCCTCCAGGAAGGGCAGAGGGCTGCCAATGACTTTTTTTTGGGCTGTGTTGATGACCCTCTGCACAGCCTTCCTGTCCTCGGCTGTGGAGCCAGCATACCACACACCCAGACAGTAGGTGAGCATGCTCTCCACTGAGCAGCGGTAGAAGGCCAGCAGCAGCTTCTGGTCCAGGTTGTGCTGGGACACATTCTGTGATGTACTGGGACACCAGTCTCTCAAAACACTTCATGACTACAGATGTGAGTTCTATGGGTCTGTAGTCATTCAGGCTGTCAATTGTGGACGTTTTGGGGATGGGGATAATGGTGGAGGCCTTGAGGCAGGAGGGAAGGGTAGCGTTCATCAGGGAGAAGTTGAACAGCTGATGAGGATCCCTGCCAGCTGATCAGCACATGCTTTGACCACTGCTCCTGGGATGTCAGCATGGCCGGCAGCTCTGCGGGGGATCACTGCTTTCAGTTTCCTCCTCACCTCATGCACCTGTAGAGAGAGGGGAGGGTTGGGGGGGAGGAGGGGGATGAGTTGGGAGGGTGTGCTCAAACCAAGCAAAGAATCTGTTAAGCTCCTCTGCCAGAGTGAGGCTGCTTTTTGATGTTGGGGGCACCGGCCCCTGTAATTGGTGAGGGCCTGGATGCCTCTCCACGTCTGTCGGGGTTGTTGTCTGTGAGGAAGCCCTCCACCTTCCTCCTGTAGGTCTTCTTTTCTTGTTTGATGCCTCTTCTCGGGTTGGCTCTTGCAGTGCTGTACAGAGAGCTGTCCCTCTGCCTGAAGGCTGAGTTGTGGGCTCTGATCAGAGTCTGGACCTCACTGGTCATCCAGGGTTTCCGGTTTGGAAAGACCCAGATGTGTTTGGTGACTGTCACATTTTCTACACAGCATTTAATGTAGAAAAGGACAGACTCATTGTAGGAGTCCAGGTCCTGTTGCTCAAAGATGTTCCAGTCTGGGTAAATAAAGCAGTCCCATAGCTGGAGGAGAGAATTTTCAGGCCAGGTTTTAATTGTTTGTTTGATTGGGGGGAATTCTTCCTCAGGGGGGTGTAGGCAGGAATTAGAAGCAGGGAGAAATGATCTGATTGTCCAAGGTGAGGGAGGCTGTGGCTCTATAGGTGTATTGCTGTAAACCCGATCCAGTGTTCTTTCCCCTCTTGTGAGACACTTAACCTTTTGAGTGTGTACCACTAGTGGCCAAGAGTAATAAATACTTTTTGTCAACAAAATAGTTCAGATTTCCAAGGCTATAACTTGAAAGTGGTAAGAGATAATGGCTTACTGTTGATAAGAAAGATGTAAAATAGGATCCAAAGCTTCAAATAGGAATAAATTTATGCATCTAATTTGCATAATGTCGCAGCACCTCTTTAAATTCCGTAACTCAGTCAAAACTGGACTTTGGATGTATTTACACAAAGAATGGTTGAGCCTTTTGACACCGTTTTTTGTACAGAGGTACCTCATCATCTTATCTTCAAAGTATATGAACAAGAAATCAGTTCATTAAAAAAAAAGAAATTCCTCACTCACTTTTGACAAAGGGGGGCTGGCTGGCTGGCGTGGTTGCTGTATTTTCACCCATCGTGGTTGCTATTTTACATTCTGTCGGTCATTTAAAGTCTCTACCATATCTACAAAGTCTTATGGTTATCCCACATACAGTAAATTTTGCTTGTATCCCGTGACTATTTTCCACGTACAAAGCCGACAAAGTGACGGTGACGATGACCGATCGCGGCTCTATTAGCTTTCTGGGCTAAAATGTTAAAAACAGGAAAAGGAAATGAGGAGTTCTTCTTCTTTGGTGTATTACATGTCATCCATTGAGTCCTCCAACAGATGTCTGCCACCTTCTGAAACTGGCAAATCAGTACAAATCAGTACAAATCCCCATTGCAGCCGATCATGACAGAGTGAGATAACAGGTGCAATGTCACGCTCTGCCACTAGGGGCACACAAATTCACACACTCAGAGGGTTAACATGATGGTGGAATTTGGGGAGTACAGTCTTTAAGCATGCTTTGTTAAAATTCCCTACTATAATGTGGACTGCGTCGGGGTGATCTTTCTGTTGCCTGCTATGATGTGCTGGAGGTGGCTAAGTGCTAAGCTAACGCTAGCGACAGAAGGAATGTAAACAGCTGTTACAGTTACTGCAGTTAGTTCACGGGGAAGATAGAAAGGCCTGCACAGAAAGGACATGGCCTCTAAGTCCAGTGAACAGTGGCTTTGAATTATTCTACTGTTATTACACCAGGTCTGAAGCACAAAAGCCCCCCACCCCTGCCCTTACCAGAATCAATGCTGTGGTCATAACAGAGTGTAGTTTGGCCGGGTAATTCCACAGTGGCATAAGGGATAAGCGGATGAAGCCATGATTCAGTCACAATCAGAATACCACAGTCCCAGATGTAGCAATTGTAGGTGATATCCGATCGAAGCTCATCCAATTTGTCGGCAAGGGATTTTGCATTGGTGGGGAAAATTGAAGGTATCGGTGGTTTGATGCGTAGTTTGCGTAGCTGGGCACGGATGCCACCCCTGCAGCCTTGTTTCTTCTTCCACTCTCGGCGCCGTCTGCGCTTCTTGCTGGGCCCGATAACAATCCTTGGAGTGCCCGGAGGTCTGGCGATCTCCTCAGGGATGTGGTATTGATTACTGGAATAAGCCCTGGAGATGTCGGCGTTAAGCTGGCGGTCAATGCCTAGAAGTTCCTGGCCACTGTAAGTAATTAATCTGTCACAGAAAGAGGACAGAAAAAGACAGGAAAAACAAAAACGAGTGCAGTAGTCCGGAACGTCTAGCTGCAGTGTCCGAACGTGCACCCCATCTTATAAGCAGCACATTCAATGTAATATTAGTACAATGATAAACTAAAGACTTGTGCAACTAATGACTGAAAGAGTTGTTTTCTTTCTGCCATTATTTAAACTTAAAAAGTATGCACTTTATGATCTCACCTTGTTCCCTGTTTACACCCCATGGTAAAATCTGTAATATGACAATAAGGGGGACAATAAAGAAACCTCAATGCAAGGTAACAGCATACTGTATGTGAGCTCTGATTGAGACAGCTGCTTAAACTGCTGGAATCAGACTTAGCAAGTCTAAGAACATGATCCAGATGAGTTAAAAGAGACTTAAAAAAAACATAATAAAACCTGGGGTCACATCTAACAATTGTCAAGCAAACCTCTAAAATGCCAGACTCATAAAAGGTATCTGTGTAACTGGGGCAAAAGCTCCCTAAACAACAGAACTCCTCTTTTGGGTGATGCACCCCGGTAACGAACAGTAGGCAATACTGTTTAAACAAGTTTATTACCAGTCACGGGTGGAGTTAGGTTTGCAATCATTTTTATTTTTAGTTATCCTTCAAAAAAAAACAACACAAAACACCACAACAAAACATGCAATAATAATAACACGCAACAAATCAACCGGTAAAAAAATAAAAATAAAAATAAAAAATAGCAAACTCCGTTAAAACCAATAAAATGCATAAAACCCCCTAGTACACGGGGGCAACAATGACTGTTTCATTTAGGTCTGATCAGATTCCTCCACGCAGCTCTGTCTAGGTTAAATATATACAGCCGTGGACAAAATTGTTGGTACCTCTCTGTTAATGAAAGAAAAACCCACAATGGTCACAGAAATAACTTGAATCTGACAAAAGTGGTAATAAATAAAAATTCTATGAAAATTAACTAATGAAAATCAAGCAATGCTTTTGAATTGTGGTTCAACAGAATTACTTAAAAAAATAAACTCATGAAACAGGCCTGGACAAAAATGATGGTACCCCTAGAAAAGATTGAAAATAATGTGACCATAGGGACATGTTCAACCAAGATGTGTCCTCTAATTAACATCACAGGTGTCTACAAACTTGTAATCAGTCAGTCAGCCTACTTAAAGGGTGACAAGTAGTCACTGTGCTGTTTGGTGACATGGTGTTTACCACACTAAACATGGACCAGAGGAAGCAAAGGAGAGAGTTGTCTCAGGAGATTAGAAAGAAAATTATAGACAAGCATGTTAAAGGTAAAGGCTATAAGACCATCTCCAAGCAACTTGATGTTCCTGTGACTACAGTTGCACATATTATTCAGAAATTTAAGGTCCACGGGACTGTAGCCAACCTCCCTGGACGTGGCCGCAGGAGGAGATGGATAATACGAATGGTAACAAAAGAGCCCAGAACAACCTCTACACATATTCATGGTGAACTCCAAGGTCAAGGTACATCAATGTCAGATCGCACCATCCGTCATTGTTTGAGCCAAAGTGGACTTCATGGGAGACGACCAAGGAGGACACCACTGTTGAAAACAAATCATAAAAAAGCCAGACTGGAATTTGCCAAACTGCATGTTGACAAGCCACAAAGCTTCTGGGAGAATGTCCTATGGACGGATGAGACAAAACTGGAACTTTTTGGCAAGGCACATCAGCTCTATGTTCACAGACACAAAAATGAAGCATACCAAGAAAAGAACACTGTCCCTACTGTGAAACATGGAGGAGGTTCTGTTATGTTCTGGGGCTGCTTTGCTGCATCTGGCACAGGGTGTCTTGAATCTGTGCAGGGTACAATGAAACTGCAAGACTGTCAAGGTATTCTAGAGAGAAATGTGCTGCCCAATGTCAGACAGCTTGGTCTCAGTCGCAGGTCATGGGTCTTGCAACAGGATAATGACCCAAAACACACAGCTAAAAACACCCAAGAATGGCTAAGAGCCAAACATTGGACTATTCTAAATTGGCCTTCTATGAGTCCTGATCTAAATCCTATTGAACATCGCTATATAAATCCGATGCACTGAACATCTGTGGAAGGAGCTGAAACATGCCATCTGGAGAAGGCACCCTTCAAACCTGAGACAACTGGAGCAGTTTGCTCATGAGGAGTGGGCCAAAATACCTGCTGAGAGGTGCAGAAGTCTCATTGACAGTTACAGAAATCATTTGATTGCAGTGATTGCCTCAAAAGGTTGTGCAACAAAATATTAAGTTAAGGGTACCATCATTTTTGTCCAGACCTGTTTCATGAGTTTGTTTTTTAAAATAATTCTGTTGAACCACAATTCAAAAGCATTGTCTGATTTTCATTGATTAATTTTCATAGAATTTTTATTTATTACCACTTTTGTCAGATTCAAGTTATTTCTGTGACCATTGTGGGTTTTTCTTTCATTAACAGAGGGGTACCAACAATTTTGTCCACGGCTGTATGTGTATATATATATATATATATATATATATATATATATATATATATACAGTATATATATATATATATATATATATATATAGAGAGAGAGAGAGAGAGAGAGAGAGAGAGAGAGAGAGAGAGAGAGAGAGAGAGAGAGAGATACTAGTGCATACTTGTGCATGCCCGTGCATACTTGTGCATGCCTGTAGAAACCAAGTT